>CAWUFW010000045.1:142500-1367500 GCA_963921515.1 Calotriton arnoldi
CTCACGGAGGTCTGACTGAGCAAACTCGGAGAAAAAGGACCATCGGGAAGGGGCTGAGAGGCAGGTGCATACCCGGGCCCCTGGGGGCCCCGGCGGGTGGGCCTGGGTTCTGCCTTCCCCCGTCTCAGCATCACCGGACCTCACGGAGGTCTGACTGAGCAAACTCAGAGAAAAAGGACCATCGGAAAGGGGCTGAGAGGCAGGTGCGTACCCGGGCCCCTAGGGGCCTCCGTGGGTGGGCCCGGGTGCTGCCTTCCCCTGTCTCTGCATCGCTGGACCTCACGGAGGTCTGACTGAGCAAACTCGGAGAAAAAGGACCATCGGGAAGGGGCTGAGAGGCAGGTGCGTACCCGGGCCCCTGGGGGCCCCGGCAGGCGGGCCCGGATGCTGCCTTCCCCCGTCTCAGCATCCCCGGACCTCACGGGGGTCTGACTGAGCAAACTCGGAGAAAAAGGACCATCGGGAAGGGGCTGAGAGGCAGGTGCATACCCGGGCCCCTGGGGGCCCCGGCAGGCGGGCCCGGGTGCTGCCTTCCCCCGTCTCAGCATCCCCGGACCTCACGGAGGTCTGACTGAGCAAACTCGGAGAAAAAGGACCATCGGGAAGGGGCTGAGAGGCAGGTGCGTACCCGGGCCCCTAGGGGCCCCGGTGGGTGGGCCCGGGTGCTGCCTTCCCCTGTCTCTGCATCGCCGGACCTCACGGAGGTCTGACTGAGCAAACTCGGAGAAAAAGAACCATCGGGAAGGGGCTGAGAGGCAGGTGCGTACCCGGGCCCCTGGGGGCCCCGGCAGGCGGGCCCGGGTGCTGCCTTCCCCCGTCTCAGCATCGCCGGACCTCACTGAGGTCTGACTGAGCAAACTCGGAGAAAAAGGACCATCAGGAAGGGGCTGAAAGGCAGGTGCGTACCCGGGCACCTTGCCACGCCGTGGGCCGGAGGAGGGAGCCCCGGATGCCTCGGGACCTCCTGGAGCCCTGGCTGGGATCCGGGAGGCAAACGAGCCCTCATCGGGACTTCCAGGGCGGCACGGCCATCTGGTCGCCCCATTGAAAAGCATTGCGTGCGACCAGATGGCCGAGGGGAAAGGTGCGACCAGATGGCCGGGGTCAAAAGGACTCCCATCTGCCTGCCCCGAGCCGAGTCGAACCTTCCCGGTAGGGCTCCCGCCTGCCCACGCAGGGCTCGGGGGCTCCGCTTCCCGGGGGCTCGGGGACCCCGGCTGGGCCGCATGCACAGGGAGGACCACCGGAGCTCTCGGGCCCGGGCGCCCAGGGGAGGACTGCCAGGGACCCATGGAGCCCGTCCCGGGCACCTTGCCACGCCGTGAGCCGGAGGAGGGAGCCCTGGATGCCTCGGGAGGTGTTGTCCGGGCATAGCCCATCTGGTCCCCGGCAGAGAACTGCCAGCCCGGGAGGGGTGTCCCGGCATACCCTGCCCCATGTAATCCGGAGGGAGGCTACCCCGCTTTCTGGGAATCCGTGCGCAACGCAAGGCTCAGGGGACACTGGGCGCGAACGTGCCCGACCTCCTGGAGCCCTGGCTGGGATCCGGGAGGCAAATGAGCCCTCATCGGGACTTCCAGGGCAGCCGGCCATCTGGTTGCCCCATTGGAAAGCATTGCGTGCGACCAGATGGCCGAGGGGAAAGGTGCGACCAGATGGCTGGGGTCGAAAGGACTCCCATCTGGCTGCCCCGAGCCGAGCCTTCCCGGTAGGGCTCCCGCCTGCCAACGCAGGGCTCGGGGGCTCCGCTTCCCGGGGTCTCTGGGACCCCGGCTGGGCCTCAGGCACGTGGAGGACCACCGGTGCTCTCGGGCCTGGGGGAGGACTGCCCGGGACCCATGGAGCCCATCCCGGGCACTTTGCCACGCCGTGGGCCGGAGGAGGGAGCCCGGATGCCTCGGGAGGTGTTGTCCGGGCATAGCCCATCTGGTCCCCGTCAGAGAACCGCCAGCCCGGGAGGGGTGTCCCGGCATACCCTGCCCCTAGTAATCCGGAGGAAGGCTACCCCACTTTCTGGGAATCCGTGTGCACCGCGAGGCTCAGGGGACCATGGGCGCGAACGTGCCCGACCTCCTGGAGCCCTGGCTGGGATCCGGGAGGCAAATGAGCCCTCATCGGGACTTCCAGGGCGGCCCGGCCATCTGGTCGCCCCATTGGAAAGCATTGCGTGAGACCAGATGGCCGAGGGGAGTGGTGCGACCAGATGGCCAAGACCGAAAGGACTGCCATCTGCCCGCCCCGAGCCGAGCCATAGCGGTAGGGCTCCCGCCTGCCCTTGCAGGTCTCCGTGGCTCTGCACCAGGGACCCTTGTCCCGGGCAGATGGACACTTGGCAGGCGGCAGGACGGGGGCTCCCAAACCCCAGGCCCTGACCAAAACGCAGTCCCCGGGGCCGGTCCCTGCTTCTCAACCCAGCCAGGCCGGGGAGATCGGGGAGCCTGCCCAGGCACGAGGGACCCCTGTCCCGGGCACACGGACCCTCAGGACGTGCGCTCGTTTTCCACACATTGTTTCCAAAATTCTGCGTAGTGGCGCTACGCCAACTACGCCCAGCCCTAGAACTATGAAACCAAGCAATCACAAACACTGCTACATTATGAAAGGCTCTCAGTTCTACTTTCAGTAGTGTCAGTTGATTGGTACAACTGTTTTAGAATATCTCCTCACTGAACGACTTTGAAGATACCTTGAAAATGTTACTGTTATTCTGCAATCTCATAGGCACCATGAATGTGGATGAGGCTGAATTGTGCCATACATTTTAAAAATGTTGGCAAAGGGTGGTATTACAAAGACAACTGCTAAAGTCCCCAATCGATCCTTTGTGTCTGGATAATTTCTGAAACATATCCTTGTTATTCATGTTAAACTAGGGTGACCACCTTCCTCTTTGTCATTATGGACATTCTTTTCAGCATTGGACTTCCTTCCTATAATCTGACGCTTTCTGTGTGTTGTAGTCTTTCTTTGCTTTTATTGAACTAAATGGAGTAGCACACCTTAAATCAATCATTTTTGAAGGTGAAAAGTTCAAGACTGGAGGCTGTGTCCGTAATGAGCTTGAGTCATATGGTTGCCTTATAATAAAATGTTGTGGTTCTCAGGTGCTAATAGTACACACAAACACTCCAACACAAGAACCATGAGCATAAAATCACACAACCTTCTTCAAAGAATGTAGCCAGTGTCTCATCTTACAATGATAATGGATAGCAGCACCGCTTGATACTTTTAAGTGGATGTGCACCTTTGGAGAGTGACGCTGAAATCTCTCGGATCAACTAAATTCCTGATGAAGGAAACATCATAAATACATGTCAATACCAATCCATACCACCAACTTCATTACAAACTCACTGAATGACTTCAGACCTCACTAGCTATTTCCCCTGAATGGGGAATAAAATGCATCCCTGAGAATATTGTATCTGGATCTGCATGTTTTTCCCTCTCCCATGGGACATAACAGGTCCAAATCTACACAGATTTACTGTCTTTTTAAAACAGGTTTGTCAAGCTGTTTTCAGGCCTACAGTGAGGGTGACAGGGTGAGGGGGTGTTGGAGGGTAGAGCAGGTGAGGGGAGACTATTTGTTGCTCCTCTCATGCTGCCTTCAGCGCATGGTTGGGGACTGTGCAAAAGCTCCATGCAGGCTCCACAGGTCAGCACAACTGTCTGGGTCCAGTGTTCCAGGCCCAGAATTATCAGGCCCAGTTAGTGGACTTGCTAATTCTGCACCCAGAGACACCAGGAAAGATAGACTGTCCTGGATCAGTATGCCCCTGGGGAAATAGTGTGATTGTTTCTAGTGAACACTTCTGCAAAGACACCATACTTCTATGTCTTACCCATGATACATAAGGGTACACATCCACCACCCGGCAGACCAATTGCTTTAGGAATTGGATCACTTTTGGAGCCATTGAGCCAATTTTGCGATCACTATTTACAACCACTAGTGCAAACTATCCCATCCTACCTAAAAGACACAAGGTGTGTACTCAATTTAATCACCAACACGACTAACGCAGAGGATATAACCTTCTTGACGACCGTCGATGTGGAGGCACTCTAGATGAACATTCCCCAGGATGCCACAATCGAAGTGATCGATAACCTACTGAGATCAACTACACTCCCGACCACCACACCGGTGAATTTCATCATGGACTGTGTTACCCTATCTCTGAAGAACAACTTCTTCATGAACAAAACACACCTGTACCATCAGATAGAAGGTACTTGCATGGGAAATACCTTTGCTCCGAGCCTGGCCTAGGATGCTTGTTTCCGGTCCAGGGAAGACATGGCTTGGCAGTTCAGGCTGAACTGTTCCCATGAGGCACAGGGTCAAGACTGATTTGCATATACCTGGGTATGAACTGGGGTGGCAAAGTTAGCTAAAGAACGATAAAGAGCATAAGCCAGTTAGCTTGGCTTATGAGGGCTGTTAGCCCGAAACCGGTCCCAGGATGCTTGTTTAGGGTCCAGGGAAGACATGACTTGGCAGTTTGGGTTGGACTGTTCCCATGAGGCACAGGGTCAAGACTCATTTGCATATAGCTGTGTCTGAACTGGGGTGGCGAAGTGAGCTAAAGAACCATGATGGATTCAACCCAGATCTGTGACTGGGGGTGAGTGTCTAAAATGTTTCAGCGCTCCGTCCATCATCTCCTTGTGTTTGCTTTGTTCGCCCTAATTTGGTACGGTATGCCCAGACGTGGGTCCCTTGCTCACTTTGCCACTGGATTCAAGCTAGCCTGGCTGATGAGGGCTGTTAGCCCGAATCCGGTCCCAGGATACTTGTTTCCGGTCCAGGGAAGACATGGCTTGGCAGTTCGGGCTGGACTATTCCCAAGAGGCACAGGGTCAAGACTGATTTCCATATAGCTGTGTCTGAACTGGGGTGGCGAAGTGAGCTAAAAAACGATGATGGATTCAACCCAGATCTGCGACTGGGGGTGAGTGTCTGAAAAGTTTCAGCGCTCCGTTCATCATCTTCTTGTGTTTGCTGTAAGTTGGCAGGGTATGCCCAGACGTGGGTCCCTTGCTCACTTTGCCACTGGATTCAAGCTAGCCTGGCTGATGAGGGCTGTTAGCCCGAAACCGGTCCCAGGATGCTTGTTTCCGGTACAGGGAAGACATGGCTTGGCAGTTCTGGCTGGACTGTTCCCATGAGGCACATGGTCAAGACTGATTTACATATAGCTGTGTCTGAAATGGGGTGGTGAAGTGAGCTAAAGAACTGTTAGATTTGGGGGTCTCTAGTTGGCAGAGGTAGGTACCTTTGACCAAATAGGGACCCTTGCGTCTAGTCAGGGTAAGGGGATACACTACTAAAATAACCCCTGCTCACTCCCTTTGGTAGCTTGGCACGAGCAGACAGGCTTATCTCAGAGGCAGTGTGTAAAGCATTTGTGAACACATACAGTAACCCAGTGACAACACTACAGATGGACACCACACAGGTTGTATATTAAAAATAAGTATCTTTTATATAGATTTAACACAAGACCACAAACGACAAAAATCCACAATACTGTACTTAAAAATGGTAGAATTAGCTTAGTTCTCTTTTAGATGGTCAATGCGACACTTTGAGTTCAATGTACCTTTGGATGCGTAACGCTATACAACAAAAGTGTTGCAGGGAAGGTGATGCGTCCTTACACACTAGAACGGTGATGCGTCGGGTCCCTACTGCTGTGTAGGGGATGCGTCGGTTCTTCTCCGCGTGGGGAGGTGATGCGTCGGTTTCTTACTGCGCTTTCGTGGCGATGCGACTAGCAGAGCCGTGATGCGATGAAGATCCGGTGCAATGAAACAAAAATGGCGTCTTCTCCTTGATGCGACACGCTGCGTGCACGCCCGACGGCCGTGCGGCGACTCAACGATTCTTCTGAGCCACGACAGACCCTGCGACACGCTTCTCTGGTGATGCGACGGCGATACTCATCTCCAGGGATGCGGGGCACCTCGGTGATGCGATGCGACAGCGGCGGCACGCTTTCTGGGCGATGCGACGAGAGCGGCTGCGGCGGCGACACTCTTCTCCGGTGATGCGATGGCGTCTGCTGCGACGGCGACACTCTTCTCCGGGGATGTGAGGCGCTTCGGGTGATGCAAGGGCGACAGCGGCAGTGGCGGCACGCTTCTCCGGTGATGCGACGGCGTCTGCTGCGACGGCAACTCTCTTCTCCGGTGATGCGACGACGACTGCTGTGGCGGCGGCGACACGCTTCTTCTTTGTGAGTCGCGCTTCCAGCTCCTTGCGACACGCAGTCCCTCAGAAGGCCCAACACAACAGCAGGCACTTCAAAAGAACTCTTGGGGAGCTGGTGGGTGAAGTCTGTTGTCCCTGAGACTTCAGCAGGAGGTAAGCTCTCTCTCAAGCCCTTGGAGATCCTTTACAAGTTGATGAAAGTACACACAAAGTTCCTTTCTCCTCTCTTTGGCAGTCAGGCAACCACTGCAGGCCAATCCCCCAAACAGCACTCAGCTTAGGGATAGTCTCCTCCTCAGTTTCTCTGGTTCCTCTCCTCAGCAAAGGTTCTTCTTGTTTCCCAAAAGTGATCTAAAGTTCTGGGGTCTGGGTCCCCTCTTTTATACTCATATTCTCTTTGTTCTCTGAAGGCAGAGAGGCCTTTGCCTAGTCCAAACCAGTTCTGGTCAGTCCTGGAGCACTTTGTTGACAAGACTCCTTCTTTCCTTTCACAGTGTAGGCCAGGGACATCAGCCGCACCACAGGAGGTGGAGCCAGCATTGTGGAGGGAAGACACAGCCCTATTCAGTTCCCAGGTGCAACTCCTCCCACCCATCTACATGCAGATCTCTCTATTCAGCCCTGTGCTGACTCACCCTGTCTCCTGGAATCCCCCAGCCCCTGTCACTCAAACTCCAGACAAGGAATACACAACCTAGCAGAGGCAGGCTTGGATAGTTAGGCAAGAAAATACCTACTTTCTAAAAGTGGTATTTTCAAACACAGAATGTTAAAACCAACTTCACTAAAAGATGTATTGTATCATTCTGAGTTCAGGTATACTAAACTCGAATTTCTACCTAGTTCCCTGGGTCAGTTAGGATTATAAAATGTAATAATCAAACTGCCCATTCTGGCCTATGGGGAACAGGTAGCCTTGCAATAGTGAAAAACGAAAATGGCTGTAATTCACTATTAGGACATGCCACACACACCAGGGCATTTCCTACCTTATACTTACAATGCACCCTGCCCTTGGGCCTACCATAGGGGTGTCTGATATGAAGAAAAGGGAAGGTTTAGGGACTGGCAAGTGGGTGTACTTGCCCAGTCAACATGGCAGTACCAGACTGCACACAGGCTCTGCAATGGCAGACCTGAGACACACTTTTACAGGCTGCTTCTGTGGGTGGCACAACCAGTGCTGCAAGCCCACCAGCAGCATTTGGTTTACAAGCCCTGGGCACACTCAGTGCACTGTACTAGGGTCTGACAAGTAAACCAAACCAAGCAATCATGGAATCACTAATCCATACACCAATTTACCATAGGGAGCACTTGCACTGTGGCACTGAATAGCAGTGGCACAGTGCCCAAAGCATCTATAACCAGCAAAAACACATGAGGCAACAGCAAAAAATGGAAGGGAGACCCACGCCAACAGTGCCAGGTCTAACACGTGTCCCCTCCAGCTGAAATGTGGGGAGAACTACCCTACCTCCTGGGAGTTCTCTTCACTAAGGCGGAAAAATCTGGACAGACCATCAGCATTGGCGTGTTCTGTACCAGGGCGGTGTTCCACCGTGAAGTCCATCCCCTGTAGGGAAATGGACCACCTCAACAGCTTTGGATTCTCACCCCCCCTCATCTGCATCAACCATCTGAGGGGCCTGTGGTCTGTCTGAACCCGGAAGTGAGTCCCAAACAGGTATGGTCTCAGCTTCTCCAGTGCCCAGACCACAGCAAATGCCTCACGCTCAATCGCACTCCACCTCTGTTCCCGTGGAAGTAACCTCCTACTGATGAAGGCTACGGGTTGATCTAGGCCCTCCTCATTTATCTGTGACAAAACAGCCCCCACACCATGCTCTGAAGCGTCTGTGTGATCGATAAACTCTCTTGAGAAGTTGGGTGCCAGGAGCACGGGCGCCGTGCACATGGCAGTTTTCAGGGCCTCAAAAGCTTGCTGACAGGTGTCAGTCCATATCACTTTCTTGGGCTGCTTCCTGGAAGTCAGCTCTGTCAAGGGTGCAACGATGCTGCCATACCCCTTGACAAACCTCCTGTAATACCCAGTGAGCGTAAAAAGGCTCTCACCTCTGTCTGGGTCTTGGGGGGCTCCCAAGCCAGGATGGTCTCAATCTTGGGCTGTAGGGGCGCCACCTGGCCGCTCCCAACCTGGTATCCCAAGTACACCACGGAACCCTGCTCGATCTGGCACTTACTTGCCTTAATCGTGAGGCCTGCCCTCCGCAGCGCCATCAACACTTCCCAGAGTTGGCGCAGATGTTCTTCCCAACTGGCGCTGAACACTGCAATGTCATCCAGGTAGGCGGCACTGAACTCTTCCAGTCCAGCCAACACCTGGTTGACCAACCTCTGAAAGGTGGCAGGGGCATTCTTCATCCCAAAGGGCATAACCCGGAACTGGTAGTGCCCATCTGGTGTGGAGAATGCTGACCTCTCTCTTGCCCCATCAGTCAAGGCGATCTGCCAGTACCCAGACGTTAGATCAAACGTGCTGAGGTACCGGGCAGCCCCTAACCGATCGATGAGCTCATCAGCTCTGGGGATGGGGTGCGCATCAGTCCTCGTGACTGAATTGAGCCCTCGGTAGTCCACACAGAACCGGAGTTCTGGGGTGGCACCCGGTGCGGCAGCCTTTGGGACCAAGACCACTGGGCTGGCCCATGGGCTGTTAGAGGACTCAATCACCCCTAACGCAAGCATCTTGGAGACCTCCTCCTTGATGCAAGCTCTCACCCTGTCAGTCACCCTGTAAGTTTTGTGCTTCACAGGAGGACTATCTCCAGTGTCCACATCATGGACGCACCAATCAGTGACACTGGGAATCAGGGAGAACAAATCAGAAAACTGTCCCAGCAACTGGTGAAAGTCATTCTGTTGCTCAGGGGTCAGGGTGGAAGAAAGGTTCACACCATCCACTGACCCATCTCGCTCTGTCGCCGACAGGAGGTCAGGAAGAGGCTTAGTCTCCTCCTCCATTCCAGCATCTGTCGCTAAGAGCATGCCCACTTCGGACCTCTCCAAGTGGGGCTTCAGGCGGTTGACATGCAGGACCCACAAGGGCTTCCTGGGAGACCGCAAGTCCACCATGTAGGTAACAGGACTTTTGCGCTCCACCACCTCAAATGGTCCGGTCCACTTATCCTGGAGCGCACAAGGCTCCACTGGGGCCATGACCCACACTTTCTGACCAGGCTGAAGCTCTACCAGAGTGGCATTCTGGTCGTACCACCGCTTCATCTCCTCCTGGCTGGCTTCCAGATTCGCCTCAGCGAGTTGCCTGAAACGCCTAGTCTGGTTTCTGAAGGCCAGAATGTAGCTATATACATCCTGGGGAGGTTTCCTGGGAGATTGCTCCCAGCCTTCCTTGACCAGACTCAGAGGTCCTCTCACTGGTTGTCCATTGAGAAGCTCAAAGGGGCCAAATCCTAGAGATTTCTGTGGCACCTCACGGTATGCAAAGAGAAGGCATGGTAAGAGGACGTCCCACTTACGCCTCATAGGTTCCTCAAGACCCATAATCATGCCTTTTAGGGTCCGGTTGAATCTCTCAACCAACCCATTTCCTTGGGGGTGGTAAGGAGTGGTGAACTTATAAGTTACCCCACACTCCTGCCACAGGGACTTCATATACTTGGAAATGAAGTTGGTACCTCGGTCAGACACTACCTCTCTAGGGAATCCTACTCGGGAGAAAATTCCCATCAGTGCCCGTCCCACCACGGGGGCCGTCACTGTTCTCAGAGGTATGGCTTCTGGGTACCGGGTGGCATGGTCCACCAAGACCAGGATGAACCTGTTGCCCATGGCTGTCTTGGGGTCCAGTGGCCCCACAATGTCAATACCCACCCGTTCAAAGGGGTGCTGACCACAGGGAATGGCTGGAGAGGAGCCTTCTGCTTCCTCCCACTCTTTCCACTTGCCTGGCAAGTCTGACAGGTCCTGCAGTGAGTATCTGAACTCCTGCACATTTGGGGCCAATAAAAGTGGGTGACAAGCCTCTCAAAGGTCTTGTCCTGCCCCAAATGTCCTGCTAACGGCACATCATGAGCCAGCCCCAGTAGGAAGGCTCTGGAGCGCTGGGGTACCACCAGCACACGGGCTGACCCAGGCTCAGCAACCTTAGGCTCAGTATACAGGAGATCATTCTCCCAGTAGATCCAATGTGATCCAGACTGATCACCTGCTGCCTGGTCTGCAGCCTGCTGCCGCAAACCCACAAGAGAAGGGCACTTCTTCTGCTCCGTGCAGAACTCTTCCCTGGAGGGTCCTCCTTCCTGCTGCCAATGGGTCAGCTCAGGCAGGTCCCCCAGTTCAGCTACCTGTTCCCCTGTAGGCTCCAGGGCATCCCCCTCAGGGTCTACCTCCTCCTGGACCGTGGGAACTTCGGGGGCCAGTTTCCCGCGCCCCCTGCCTCTTCTCTTTAAGGCAGGCACCTGGGCCACCCTCTCAGGCTCCAGGTCCTCTTGAACACCCTTACTGGCTGCCATGGACCGTGTGGTCACACACGCCCAGTCAGGCAGACCCAACATCTCCAAATGAGCACTTCGCTCCACCTTAGCCCAAGATGAGCTCTCCAAATCGTTCCCCAACAAACAGTCAACAGGCATGGCTGGCCTCACAGCTACTTGAAGAGTACCAGAGACCCCCCCACTCAAAGGGAACCTGAGCCACCTTGCAGTGGCTCTCTGTGTTGTCAGCGGCAACAACTGGGTAAAATGCATTGGGGACAACCTGCTCTTCAGACACCAGGTGACACTTGACAGCTGTCACACTGGCTCCTGTGTCTCGAAGAGCCTCCACTCTATGGCCATTGATGGTCACCCACTGCCTGTACTTCTTAGTGTTATCAGGCAGTTGGGTCCTGGGGCCCACCTCACAGTCTCCTAAAGAGACAAGGGACATCTCTGCGGGACCCCACCCACCTTGGACACCCATCTCCTCCCCCAGGGCTACACTCGCCATCTGCCGGGGTGGAGCACAAGTGGGTGCTGTCTTTCCAAACTGTGGGCACTGGGGATCAACAGACTTATGGCCCACTTCACCACACTATAAGCACCTCAGGGGTCCCCTGGGAACAGGCCTACCTGTCGGGGCCCCATGCTTTTTCTCAGGGGGAGGCTGGGAAACCTTCCCTTGGTTCCCTTGGGGATTACTTTGGGGCCCTTTCTGGAACTCCCTCTGTTTACCCTTGTCCCCCCCACTCTTCTGCTGGGGACACTGCCCACTCTTGGCGGAGTCTTCCACGTGACCCTTGTGGACCCGGGTGCTCACCCAGCGGTCCGCCTCCTCAGCAAGCTTCCTAGGGTTAGTCAGCCTGCTATCAATAAGGTGCTGGCGTAGCTCTGGAAAACAATTACTTGACAAGTGCTCCCATACAATTAAATCAAAGAGCACCTCAAAATCATTCACTTTGCTACCCTTCACCCAACCATCCAATGCTCTGCAAAAGAAAGTTACATATTCTACCCATGTGCTTGACTCCACCTTTTTGAAATTTCTAAACCTCTGTCTATACAATTCAGGAGTCAACCCATACCTGGACATCAATGCATCTTTCATGTGGCTGTAAGAATTATGGACTTCAGAGGGCAAGTCTAACAATGTATCCCACCTCTCACTAAGGAACCGTCCCCACAACCCCACAACCCTGCTCCCCAATCCTTCTCAGGGACCCGGTGGGAGGACATGGCTACCTCAAAGGCCTTGAACCACTGCCCAATGTCATCATTCTTGTAAAACTCTCTAACCACATCCTTAGGTATGTACACCCTTGCTTCAACAGGCATTGACGGTGTGCTGCCACCAGAGGGAGTAATCTCTAAGCTCCTAGCTTTCAACTCCAACTCCCTCAAATTCCTCTCATGATCCAACTGCATCCTTTTTTCCTCTAGGGCCAATTTCCTAGTTTGCAACTCAAATTCTAACTGCCCATTCAACTTGAGCTTGGTCAGCTCCATCTCATGCATCCTACTCTTCTCCCTGTCCTCCAACTCCTCTGGGGACAGGCCCTTGGCAGAAACACTGCTACCTACTGGGGAAGTTGCTCTCCTCCCCTCTGGACCCAATGGCCCCTCCAGCTGCCCATCTGCATTCTCAGCCCCCTCCTCATTCTCAGGGGTATTCCTTGCTTCGACCCAGGCCCTCAGCGCCTTTTTGAACTCATCCTTCTTGGAGAGACCGGTCCTAGCAACTTTAAATCTTCTGCAGAAGTGCTTCAGTTGTTTCACATTGTAGCATTCTAGTTTCTCCTCTTCCCAATCTAAATCAACAGATGCTATGGATGCTGCTTTGTCCATTGTGGTTAAACTTGGCAGTTCTTGGCAAAAATAGAAAATCCCAGGAAAAACAATCTACAAAAAGTATGTGGTTGCATTTGGTCTGCACTCACTAGTAGTGTTCACCAATCACTGTATATGAGTCACAAATGCAAGTCCAGAATCCTCACCGCTGACCACCAATGTTAGATTTGGGGGTCTCTAGTAGGCAGAGGTAGGTACCTTTGACCAAATAGGGACCCTTGCGTCTAGTCAGGGTAAGGGGGATACACTACTAAAATAACCCCTGCTCACTCCCTTTGGTAGCTTGGCACGAGCAGACAGGCTTATCTCAGAGGCAGAGTGTAAAGCATTTGTGAACACATACAGTAACCCAGTGACAACACTACAGATGGACACCACACAGGTTGTATATTAAAAATAAGTATCATTTATATAGATTTAACACAAGACCACAAACGACAAAAATCCACAATACTGTACTTAAAAATGGTAGAATTAGCTTAGTTCTCTTTTAGATGGTCAATGCGACACTTTGAGTTCAATGTACCTTTGGATGCGTAACGCTATACAACGAAAGTGTTGCAGGGAAGGTGATGCATCGGTTCCTTACACGCAAGAACGGTGATGCTTCGGGTCCCTACTGCTGCGTAGGGGATGCGTCGGTTCTTCTCCGCGTGGGGAGGTGATGCGTCGGTTTCTTACTGCGCTTTCGTGGCGATGCGAACAGCAGCGCCGTGATGCGATGAAGATCCGGTGCAATGAAACAAAAATGGCGTCTTCTTCTTGATGCGACACGATGCGTGCACGCCTCAACGGCGACTCAACGATTCTTCTGAGCTGCGACAGGCCCTGCCACACGCTTTTCTGGTGATGCGACGGCGTCTGCGACACTCTTCTCCAGGGATGCGGGGCGCCTCGGTGATGCGATGCGACAGCGGCGGCACGCTTTCTGGGCAATGCGACGACTGCGGCGGCGACACTCTTCTCCGGTGATGCGACGGCGTCTGCTGCGACGGCGACACACTTCTCCGGGGATGCGAGGCGCTTGGGTGATGCGAGGGCGACAGCGGCGGCACGCTTCTCCGGTGATGCGACGGCGTCTGTTGCGACGGCGACTCTCTTCTCCGGTGATGCGACGATGACTGCTGCGGCGGCGACACGCCTCTTCTTCGTGAGTCGCGCTTCCAGCTCCTTGCGACACGCAGTCCCTCAGAAGGCCCAACACAACAGCAGGCACTTCAAAAGAACTCTTGGGGAGCTGGTGGGTGAAGTCTGTTGTCCCTGAGACTTCAGCAGGAGGCAAGCTCTCTCTCAAGCCCTTGGAGATCCTTTACAAGTTGATGAAAGTACACACAAAGTTCCTTTCTCCTATCTTTGGCAGTCAGTCAACCACTGCAGGCCAATCCCCCAAACAGCACTCAGCTTAGGGATAGTCTCCTACTCAGTTTCTCTGGTTCCTCTCCTCAGCAAAGGTTCTTCTTGTTTCCCAAAAGTGATCTAAAGTTCTGGGGTCTGGGTCCCCTCTTTTATACTCATATTCTCTTTGTTCTCTGAAGGCAGAGAGGCCTTTGCCTAGTCCAAACCAGTTCTGGTCAGTCCTGGGGCACTTTGTTGACAAGACTCCTTCTTTCCTTTCACAGTGTAGGCCAGGGACATCAGACGCACCACAGGAGGTGGAGCCAGCATTGTGGAGGGAAGGCACAGCCCTATTCAGGTCCCAGGTGCAACTCCTCCCACCCATCTACATGCAGATCTCTCTATACAGCCCTGTGCTGACTCACCCTGTCTCCTGGAATCCCCCAGCCCCTGTCACTCAAACTCCAGACAAGAAATACACAACCTAGCAGAGGCAGGCTTGGATAGTTAGGAAGGAAAATACCTACTTTCTAAAAGTGGTATTTTCAAACACAGAATGTTAAAACCAAATTCACTAAAAGATGTATTTTATCATTCTGAGTTCAGGCATACTAAACTCGAATTTCTACCTAGTTCCCTGGGTCAGTTAGGATTATAAGATGTAATAATCAAACTGCCCATTCTGGCCTATGGGGAACAGGTAGCCTTGCAATAGTGAAAAACGAAAATGGCTGTAATTCACTATTAGGACATGCCACACACACCAGGCCATGTCCTACCTTATACTTATAATGCACCCTGCCCTTGGGCCTACCATAGGGGTGTCTGATATGAAGAAAAGGGAAGGTTTAGGGACTGGCAAGTGGGTGTACTTGCCCAGTCAACATGGCAGTACCAGACTGCACACAGGCTCTGCAATGGCAGACCTGAGACACACTTTTACAGGCTGCTTCTATGGGTGGCACAACCAGTGCTGCAAGCCCGCCAGCAGCATTTGGTTTACAAGCCCTGGGCACACTCAGTGCACTGTACTAGGGTCTGACAAGTAAACCAAACCAACCAATCATGGAATCACTAATCCATACACCAATTTACCATAGGGAGCACTTGCACTGTGGCACTGAATAGCAGTGGCACAGTGCCCAAAGCATCTATAACCAGCAAAAACACATGAGGCAACAGCAAAAAATGGAAGGGAGACCCACGCCAACAGTGCCAGGTCTAACAAGAACGATGATGGATTTAACCCAGATCTGTGACTGGGGGTGAGTGTCTGAAAAGTTTCAGCATTCCGTCTATCATCTCCTTGTGTTTGCTTTGTTCGACCTCAGTTGGCAGGGTATGCCCAGACGTAGGTCCCTTGCTCACTTTGCCACTGGACTCAAGCTAGCCTGGCTGATGAAGTCTGTTAGCCAGAAACCGGTCCCAGGATGCTTGTTTGCGGTCAAGGGAAGACATGGCTTGGCAGTTCGGGCTGGACTGTTCCCATGAGGCACAGGGTCAAGTCTGATTTGCACATAGCTGTGTCTGAACTGGGGTGGCGAAGTGAGCTAAAGAAGAATGATGGATTCGACCCAGATCTGTGACTGGGGGTGAGTGTCTAAAAAGTTTCAGCGCTCCGCCCATCATCTCCTTGTGTTTGCTTTGTTCGCTCTAAGTTGGCAGGGTATGCCCAGACATGGGTCCCTTGCTCACTTAGCCACTGGATTCAAGCTAGCCTGGCTGATGAGGGCTGTTAGCCCGAAACCGGTCACAGGATGATTGTTTCCGGTCCAGGGAAGACATGGCTTGGCAATTCGGTCTGGACTGTTCCCATGAGGCACAGGGTCAAGACTGATTTGCATATAGCTGTGTCTGAACTGGGGTGGCGAAGTGAGCTAAAGAACGATGATGGATTGAACCAAGAACTGTGACTTGGGGTGAGTGTCTGAAAAGTTTCAGCGCTCCGTCCATCATCTCCGTGTGTTTGCTTTGTTTGCCCTAAATTGGTAGGGTATGCCCAGACGTGGGTCCCTTGCTCACTTTGCCACTGGATTCAAGCTAGCCTGGCTGATGAGGGCTGTTAGCCCGAAACCGGTCCCAGGATGCTTGTTTCCGGTCTAGGGAAGACATGACTTGGCAGTTCGGGCTGGACTGTTCCCATGAGGCACAGGGTTAAGACTTATTTGCATATAGCTGTGTCTGAACTGAGGTGGCGAAGTGAGCTAAAGAATGATGATGGATTCAACCCAGATCTGTGACTGGGGGTGAGTGTCTGAAAAGTTTCAGTGCTCCATCCATCATCTTCTTGTGTTTGCTTTGTTTGCTGTAAGTTGGCAGGGTATGCCCAGACGTGGGTCTCTTGCTCACTTTGCCACTGGATTCAAGCTAGCCTGGCTGATGAGGGCTGTTAGCCCGAAACCAGTCCCAGGATGCTTGTTTCCGGTCCAGGGAAGACATGGCTTGGCAGTTAGGGCTGGACTGTTCCCTTGAGGCACAGGGTCAAGACTGATTTACATATAGCTGTGTCTGAACTGAGGTGGCGAAGTGAGCTAAAGAACGATGATGGATTCAACCAAGATCTGTGACTGTGGGTAAGTGTGTGAAAAGTTTCAGCGCTCCGTCCATCATCTCTTTGTGTTTGCTTTGTTTGCCCTATGTTGGCAGGGTATGCCCAGGCGTGGGTCCCTTGCTCACTTTGCCACTGGATTCAAGCTATCCTGGCTGATGAGGGCTTTTAGCCCGAAACCGGTACCAGGATGCTTGTTTCCGGGCCTGGGAAGACATGGCTTGGCAGTTCGGGCTGGACTGTTCCCATGAGGCACAGGGTCAAGACTGATTTACATATAGCTGTGTCTGAACTGGGGAGGCGAAGTTAGCTAAAGAACGATGATGGATTCAACCCAGATCTGTGACTGGGGGTGAGTGTCTGAAAAGTTTCAGCGCTCCGTCTAACATCTCCTTGTGTTTGCTTTGTTCGACCTCAGTTGACAGGGTATGCCTAGACGTGGGTCCCTTGCTCACTTTGCAAGTGGACTCAAGCTAGCCTGGCTGATGAAGTCTGTTAGCCCGAAACCGGTCCCAGGATGCTTCTTTCAGGTCCAGGGAAGACATGGCTTGGCAGTTCGGACTGGACTGTTCCCATGAGGCACAGGGTCAAGACTGATTTACATATAGATGTGTCTGAACTAGGGTGGTGAAGTGAGCTAAAAAACAATGATGGATTCAACCCAGATCTGTGACTGGGGGTGAGTGTCTGAAAAGTTTCAGTGCTCCATCCATCATCTTCTTCTGTTTGCTTTGTTTGCTGTAAGTTGGCAGGGTATGCCCAGACGTGGGTCTCTTGCTCACTTTGCCACTGGATTCAAGCTATCCTGGCTGATGAGGGCTGTTAGCCCGAAACCAGTCCCAGGATGCTTGTTTCCAGTCCAGGGAAGACATGGCTTGGCAGTTCGGGCTGGACTGTTCCCTTGAGGCACAGGGTCAAGACTGATTTACATATAGCTGTGTCTGAACTGGGGCGGCGAAGTTAGCTAAAGAACGATGAGGGATTCAACCCAGATCTGTGAGTGGGGGTGAGTGTCTGAAAAGTTTCAGCGCTCCGTCTATGATCTCCTTGTGTTTGCTTTGTTCGACCTCAGTTGGCAGGGTATGCCCAGACGTGGGTCCCTTGCTCACTTTGCAAGTGGACTCAAGCTAGCCTGGCTGATGAAGTCTGTTAGCCCGAAACCGGTCCCAGGATGCTTGTTTCAGGTCCAGGGAAGACATGGCTTGGCAGTTCGGGCTGGACTGTTCGCATGAGGCACAGGGTCAAGTCTGATTTGCAAATAGTTGTGTCTGAACTGGGGTGGTCGAAGTGAGCTAAAGAACGATGATGGATTCAACCCAGATCTGTGACTGGGGTGAGTGTCTGAAAAGTTTCAGCGCTCCATCCATCATCTCCTTGTGTTTGCTTTGTTCACTCTAAGTTGGCAGGGTATGGCCAGACGTGGGTCCCTTGCTCACTTTGCCACTGGATTCAAGCTAGCCTAGCTGATGAGGGCTGTTAGCCCGAAACCGGTCCCAGGATGCTTGTTTCCGGTCCAGGGAAGACATGGCTTGGCAATTCCTGCTGGACTTTTCCCAAGAGGCACAGGGTCAAGACTGATTTGCATATAGCTGTGTCTGAGCTGGGGTGGTGAAGTGAGCTAAAGAATGATGATGGATTCAACCCAGATCTGTGACTGGGGGTGAGTGTCTGAAAAGTTTAAGCGCTCTGTCTATCATCTCCTTGTGTTTGCTTGGTTCGCCGTAAGTTGGCAGGGTATGCCCAGACGTGGGTCCCTTGCTCACTTTGCCACTGAATTCAAGCTAGCCTGGCTTATGAGGGCTGGTAGCCCGAAACCGATCCCAGGATGCTTGTTTCCGGTCCAGGGAAGACATGGCTTGGCAGTTTGGGCTGGACTGTTCCCATGAGGCACAGGGTCAAGACTGATTTGCAAATAGCTGTGTCTGAACTGGGGTGTCGAAGTGAGCTAAAGAACCATGATGGATTCAACCCAGATCTTTGACTGGGGGTGAGTGTCTGAAAAGTTTCTGCACTCCGTCCATCATCTCCTTGTGTTTGCTTTGTTCGCCCTAAGTTGGCAGGGTATGCCCAGACGTGGGTCCCTTGCTCACTTTGCCACTGGATTCAAGCTAGCCTGGCTGATGAGGGCTGTTAGCCTGAAACCGGTCCCCGGATGCTTGTTTCCAGTCCAGGGAAGACATGGCTTGGCAGTTCGGGCTGGACTGTTCCCATGAGGCACAGGGTCAAGAGTGATTTGCATATAGCTGTGTCTGAACTGGAGTGGCGAAGTGAGCTAAAGAACGATGATGGATTCAACCCAGATCTGTGACTGGGGGTGAGTGTCTGAAAAGTTTCAGCGCTCCGTCTATCATCTCCTTGTGTTTGCTTTGTTCGACCTCAGTTGGCAGGGTATGCCCAGACGTGGGTCCCTTGCTCACTGTGCCACTGGACTCAAGCTAGCCTGGCTGATGAAGTCTGTTAGCCGAAAAGCGTTACCAAGATGCTTGTTTCCGGTCCAGGGAATACATGGCTTGGCAGTTCGGGCTGGACTGTTCCCATGAGGCACTGGGTCAAGACTGATTTCCATATAGCTGTGTCTGACCTGGGGTTGCAAAGTGAGCTAAAGAACGATGATGGATTCAACCCAGATCTGTGACTGGGGGTGAGTGTCTGAAAAGTTTCAGCGCTCTGTCCATCATCTCCTTGTGTTTGCTTTGTTCGCCCTAAGTTGGCAGGGTATGCCCAGACGTGGGTCCCTTGCTCAATTTGCCACTGGATTCAAGCTAGCCTGGCTGATGAGGGCTGTTAGTCCGAAACCGGTCCTAGGATGCTTGTTTCCGGTCCAGGGAAGACATGGCTTGGCAATTCGGGCTGGACTGTTCCCATGAGGCACAGGTTCAAGACTGATTTGCATATAGCTGTGTCTGAACTGGGGTGTCGAAGTGAGCTAAAGAATGATGATGGATTCAACCAAGAACTGTGACTTGGGGTGAGTGTCTGAAAAGTTTCAGCGCTCCGTCCATCATCTCTGTGTGTTTGCTTTGATTGCCCTAAGTTGGCAGGGTATGCCCAGACGTGGGTCTCTTGCTCCCTTTGCCACTGGATACAAGCTAGCCTGGCTGATGTGGGCTGTTAGCCCAAATCCGGTCCTAGGATGCTTGCTTTTGATCCAGGGAAGACATGGCTTGGCAGTTTGGGCTGGACTGTTCCCATGAGGCACAGGGTCAAGACTGTTTTGCATATAGCTATGTCTGAACTGGGGTGGCGAAGTGACCTAAATAACGATGATGGATTCAACCCAGATCTCTGACTGGGGGTGAGTGTCTGAAAAGATTCAGCGCTCCGTCTATCATCTCCTTGTGTTTGCTTTGTTCGCCATAATTTGGCAGGGTATGCCCAGACATGGGTCCCTTGCTCACTTTGACACTGGATTCAAGCTAGCCTGGCTTATGAGGGCTGTTAGCCCAAAACCGGTCCTAGGATGCTTGCTTTCGGTTCAGTGAAGACATGGCTTGGCAGTTCGGGCTGGACTGTTCCCATGAGGCACAGGGTCAAGACTGTTTTGCATATAGCTGTGTCTGAACTGGGGTGGCGAAGTGAGCTAAAGAACGATGATGAATTCTACCCAGATCTGTGACTGGGGGTGAGTGTCTGAAACGTTTCAGCGCTCCGTCTATCATCTCCTATTGTTTGCTTTGTTCACCATAATTTGGCAGGGTATGCCCAGACATGGGTCCCTTGCTCACATTGCCACTGGATTCAAGCTAGCCTGGCTGATGAGGGCTGTTAGCCCGAAACCGGTCCCAGGATGCTTGTTTCCGGTCCAGGGTAGATATGGCTTGGCAGTTCGGGCTGGACTGTTCCAATGAGGCATAAGGTCAAGACTGATTTCCATATAGCTGTGTCTGACCTGGGGTTGCAAAGGGAGCTAAAGAACGATGATGGATTAAACCCAGATGTGTGACTGGGGGTGAGAGTCTGAAAAGTTTCAGCGCTCTGTCTATCATCTCCTTCTGTTTGCTTTGTTCGACCTCAGTTGGCAGGGTATGCCCAGACGTGGGTCCCTTCCTCACTGTGCCACTGGACTCAAGCTAGCCTGGCTGATGAAGTCTGTTAGCCCAAAACCGGTCCCAAGATGCTTGTTTCCAGTCCAGGGAAGACATGGCTTGTCAGTTCGGGCTGGACTGTTCCCATGAGGCACTGGGTCAAGACTGATTTCCATATAGCTGTGTCTGACCTGGGGTTGCAAAGTGAGCTAAAGAACGATGATGGATTCAACCCAGATCTGTGACTGGGGGTTAGTGTCTGAAAAGTTTCAGCGCTCTGTCCATCATCTCCTTGTGTTTGCCCTGTTCACCCTAAGTTGGCAGGGTATGCCCAGACGTGGGTCCCTTGCTCAATTTGCCACTGGAGTCAAGCTAGCCTGGCTGATGAGGGCTGTTAGCCCGAAACCGGTCCTAGGATGCTTGTTTCCGGTCCAGGGAAGACATGGCTTGGCAGTTGGGGCTGGACTGTTCCCATGAGGCACAGGGTCAAGTCTGATTTGCATATAGCTGTGTCTGAACTGGGGTGGCAAAGTGAGCTAAAGAACGATGATGGATTCAACCAAGAACTGTGACTTGGGGTGAGTGTCTGAAAAGTTTCAGAGATCCGTCCATCATCTCCTTGTGTTTGCTTTTTTCGCTCTATGTTGGCAGGGTATGCCCAGACGTGGGCCCCTTGCTCACTTTGCCACTGGATTCAAGCTAGCCTGGCTGATGAGGGCTGTTAGCCCGAAACCGGTCCCAGGATGCTTGTTTCCGGTCCCGGGATGACATGGCTTGACAGTTGGGGCTGGACTGTTCCCATGAGGCACAGGGTCAAGTCTGATTTCCATATAGCTGTGTCTGAACTGGGGTGGCGTAGTGAGCTAATGAACGATGATGGATTCAACCCAGATCTGTGACTGGGGGTGAGTGTCTGAAAAGTTTCAGCGCTCCATCCATCATCGCCTTGTGTTTGCTTTGTTCGCCCTAAGTTGGCAGGGGATGCCCAGACGTGGTTCTCTTGCTCACTTTGCCACTGGATTCAAGCTAGCCTGACTGATGAGGGCTGTTAGCCCGAAACTGACTCAGGTTCCTTGTTTCCGCTCCAGGGAAGACATGGCTTGCCATTTCGGGCTGGACTGTTCCCATGAGGCACAGGGTCAAGTCTGATTTCCATATAGCTGTGTCTGAACTGGGGTGGCGTAGTGAGCTAAAGAGCGATGATGGATTCAACCCAGATCTGTGCCTGCGGGTGAGTGTCTGAAAAGTTTCAGCGCTCCATCCATCATCGCCTTGTGTTTGCTTTGTTCACCCTAAGTTGGCAGGGGATGCCCAGGCGTGCGTCTCTTGCTCACTTTGCCACTGGATTCAAGCTAGCCTGACTGATGAGGGCTGTTAGCCCGAAACTGACTCAGGATGCTTGTTTCCGGTCCAGGGAAGACATGGCTTGCCAGTTCGGGCTGGACTGTTCCCATGAGGCACAGATTCAAGACTGATTTGCATATAGCTGTGTCTGAACTGGGGGGGGAAAGTGTGCTAAAGAACGATGATGGATTCAACCCAGACCTGTGACTGGGGGTGAGTGTCTGAACATTTTCAGCGCTCCGTCCATCATCTCCTTGTGTTTGCTTTGTTCCCCCTAAGTTGGCAGGGTATGCCCAGCCGTGGGTCCCTTGCTCTCTTTGCCACTGGATTCAAGCTAGCCTGGCTGATGAGGGCTGTTAGCCCAAAACGGGTCCCAGGATGCTTGTTTCTGGCCAAGGGAAGACATGGCTTGGCAGTTTGGGCTGGACTGTTCAATTGAGTCACAGGGTCAAAACTGATTTGCATATAGCTCTGTCTGAACTGGGGTGGGGAATTGAGCTAAAGAACGATGATGGATTCAACCCAGATCTGTGACTGGGGGTGAGTGTCTGAAAAGTTTCAGCGCTCCGTCCATCATCTCCTTGTGTTTGCTTTGTTCGCCCTAAGTTGGCAGGTTATGCCCAGACGTGGGTCCCTTGCTCAATTTGCCACTGGATTTAAGCTCGCCTGGCTGATGAGGTCTGTTAGCCCGAAAACGGTCCTAGGATGCTTGTTTCCGGTCCAGGGAAGACATGGCTCGGCAGTTGGGGCTGGACTGTTCCCATGAGGCACAGGGTCCATTCACAGTCATTGTTCTTGCCCATATAACATGCTATATTTGCAATATAAAACTAATCAATCCACCCTCCTTCATATTTAATCCTAACACAACTATATTCTTACCCCCACCCCCACCCTTTAGACTCAGTTCCCCTTGCAAGTGCTCTTGTCAGTCAGCCGATCGATATAGGACAGTTATTGTTTGAGATACAGATCTAATAAATAATTCTTACAGCATGTTATAACAAGACAATATCCAGATCATTCTCCCAATATATTTTTTTACCAGTATTAAGTAAAATACATTACAATGTCTAAAAGGTCTGCACTTCTTGTGCTATAAATTCCTCTAGCATCCCATTCCATTCCATCAAAATAGGTTTTTTTCGTAATCCCCTATTTTCCTCCCTTTTTAGCTCCGCACTTTCTGCCTTGCCCCATCGAACCACCTCATTCTACCAGTGTAATACTGATGGAGCCCTCGCGGTCTTCCATCTCATGGTTATTGTTCTCTTAGCTAGTAACAGGGCCAAGTTTGCAAATCTAGCTGTGGGGCTGTTTTTTTGCACCCAGTATGTAGTCCCAGTATGCAGTACTCTAACGGTTCTCCCCTATTCCCTGGAGCGACCTCACTTAATATGTTTTGTACCATTAACCAATAATGAGTTAATCGTGGGCAATCCCATATCATGTGTAGCAAATTTGCATCAGAAGCGTGACAGCGAGGGCCTACATCTGCCGTATCTGGAAACATCTTATGTAGCCTGCGGGGCGTCAAGTAAGCCCGATGCACTATCATTAGCTGTAAAATTTAAACTTCGGGTTTCGCGATACCTTTCTGGGATGCTCTAACACAGTTCCCCACTCTTTATCAGTCAATTCACGACCTACATCAACATTCAATTTATCATGGAGTGCTTGTAGTGATACTGCAGCATGCGTGCGGACACCCTGAAACAACCATTTGGTCAAGTGACTGCCATTTCCCATTAAGTACTGCATGTGTACTAACTCGTGCGTCGGGGGTTCCATCCCTTCTGGGGCCCAAGTGGACCGCACATACCTAACAACATTCACATGTAGAAGAAATAATGTATTGGGCACTCCCTGTTCTCTTGTAAATGTATCATGATTCATCAATGTATTGTCCATAAATAACATTCCCACCGTACTTACACCTGCTTCCACCCAGCTAGATATACGCTGCAGTGTTACTGTCCCCAGTGGTAGAGGAAGTCCTATCAGTGGAATATTGGGGGCATATGGATTGTGCACCTTTGTATAACGTAACGCCCGTGTCCAGTAACACAATGCAATTTTTAGCAATGGGGACACAGTCGATGGAAGCCTACTTTTTGGCAGCAGTAGCGTGTGGAGCGCTCCCCTTTCCCATTCCCGCTTAGTCATTGCAATCTCTTGCAAATTGCGTCCTGCAATCCAATACGCGAGCCACTGCAACTGACTTGCATAACAATACGCTTTTAAGTCTTGGACCACCAAACCCCCGTGTTTTGTATCTAATTGGAGTTTTGATAATCCTAGGCTCCTGCGTCCTGACCCCCTAATCAATTCCATTAACAGGGTATCTAGCGTTCTAAACACATGGGCCGGGAGTACAAGTGGTAAGTTCGTAAAGTAATAAAGTAGTCTGGGAAGCATTACCATTTTAGCAATAGCAACCCTTCCGGGCACTGACAATGTTAGGGATGTCCAAAATTTTATTTGTGTTTTAAGAGCTGCGATGGCCCGGGACAAATGACCATCTAATATATCACCCACTTCCCTGTACACATGAATACCAAGATAACGAAAGGTGACTGTCGCTGTTTGAAACGTCCAGCAGCCAAATCGCAATGGATCTTCCTGCATAGCATCTGCTAAGAAGTACGCATACGATTTTGTCTCATTAATAGTAAGCCCTGATAGTAATTTAAATTGATGAAATATTGTGGGGATTGGTTCATGACTGTCTCTGAGTTTATTAAAATATAATATTAAATCATCCGCATATGCCGAGATAATGTGCATGCGGTCTCCCGCTCTTATCCCCTTGTGTTCTGCCATGGTTCGGATTCTAATTGCAAGTGGTTCTAAAGCCAAAATGAATAGCAAAGGTGAGAGCGGGCACCCTTGACGAGTACCTCGTTTTACTGTGTACTGCTGCAATATATGCGCACCTGTGCGTGCACGTGCCTTGGGGTTCGTATATAATAAGTTAACCCATTTCACATACCCATCTGGAATTCCAAATTTCGAGAGAGTGCATAGCATGTAGCTCCAGTGCAGTGAATCAAATGCCTGACGCAGGTCAAGGGACACACAGCCTTGAGCATTGGTAGTTTCGGGTGTTGTTGTCATGACCTGATGTAATCTCCTAATATTAAGTGCTGTACTCCGTCCAGGTACAAACCCACACTGATCCGCGTGAATTAATTGTGGTATAAATTGAATTACTCTAGTTGCTAGCAACTTGCTTAATATCTTATAGTCCGAGTTTAACAGTGAAAGAGGGCGATAGCTTGCCATGTCCTTCCTGTCTCTGCCCGGCTTTGGCAATGTCACCACTACCGCCTGCAGCGTAGTAGGCGGGAGAGATCCCGTTTCCAATGAGTCTTGATACAATTTCTGTAACTGGGGGGCTAATAACTCCGAATACATTGCATAAAATTCTATTGGTAATCCGTCGATACCTGGGGTTTTGTTACGGGGCAGTGTCTTAATTGCTGCTCGCATTTCCGCTGCAGTGATGGGCCTCTCAAGTTATTTCTTGTAGTCCACTAACAATTGTGGGAGCTGCAGTCCCTCAAAAAAAACCTCATAATCAGTCTCATTTAGCGCCGCTGGCGCTGCATACAATGTCTCATAATAATTTTTAAAGGCTGTGTTTGTCTCTAATTGAGTGCGGGCAGTAGTGCCGTCATGTGTAGTAACTTCGATAATGGGGGTTATCACTGGTGTATCTTTTATAATCCTAGCAAGGAGCGGACCCGCCCTGTCCGCCGCCGCGTGCTGCTTTTGTGTCTATAGTCGGTAATCTATATTGTGAAGTGCTTCTAGGAGTTCTGCATGTTTAATATGTGCTTCCTGCAATTCCTCTTTATGTATGTCACTTGCTGCTGCCTCTCTTTCTAGGGTGCCCAAGCTATTTTCCACTTCCGCTATCTGGTTGAGGATGGAAATACGGGCCTTCACTCGGGCGCTAATTGCTACCCCCGTATCACCGTTTTAAAGGAGTCCCAATCCACTTGACACGAACTAGCAGTGTCTGCATTTTCTACAAAATAGTTAACAATCGCTTTGGAAAGGGTACTACTAAACACCGGGTCTTCAAGGAGTGAGGGTTGCAATTTCCAGGTCGGGATTGGTGTTGGGATTTTCCCCCATATTAATATGACCTCAAGAGGGTTATGATCTGATAGGGTTTTACCCAAATATGTGGTGTCTGCTACATTAGCTATTAAATGCATGGAACAAAAGATTCTGTCAATCCATGTGGTGGTGAAAAGAAAGAATATTCTTTACTAGTGGGGTGACTCATGCGCCATGCATCTCCAATGTTCCATCCCTCTGCCCACCCCTTCAGTGCATCTGCCTGTTTTTTACAAGCTGTACCCTGTAATGGAGGGTGCGATCTATCTAGGACTATATCCATTACCGCATTGAAATCACCCCCCAGGACCCATGGATATTCCTCCCATCCTGTCAGTGCGTTAGTAAGTATTTCTAAAAATTTATCTTGCTCCGAATTCGGGGCATATACGCTTCCCAGTACTATTTGCTCTCCATCCAATATGCCATGTAGCAGTACATATCTGCCATTTGAATCAATTCTTTGTTCTAAAAGAGCAAACAGGGTTCCACTTCGTATCCATATCACAGCCCCTCGAGCAAAGGCAGAGTAGGATGTGTAGAATAATTGACATCTCCATTTCTTTTGTAATTTAATGGCTTCTGCCTGCGTGAGGTGGGATTCTTGGAGAAAAACAATGTGTGCCTTCCTGCGATTAAGTTGCGCTAGTATTCGGTGTCTCTTGTGTATTCAACCAAGACCTCTTACATTCCAGGATGTACATTTATATGTATTAGGTTGTGCCATTTATTGTTGTATAACATTGCGTGATATGGGCATTCGTCCCATCCTGCTGACTAAAGAAAGGGTTCATTGCAACTGAGTCCATCCCTCTATACCCCTTTAAAACTCCCAATACCAGGTTCCCCCATACAACTTTAGAGGACCAAACAAAAAAAACAAGTTCAACCAGAACTACATATAATACGTAACACAGTGCAGTCGCCACAGGGGAAGTGGTAACCACCAATCTCTGAACGTACATTTTACGATATCCAACGGTTACATTCGCAGAGCTCCAGCCCAGGCCCTATCTTATTACAAGTACTAGATACATCAGAACCATCCATCAACAAATGTTAGGGTAAGCCATACTTATCTGATGAAGCAACAGAGCAGCATTCAATCGGTACAGTGTTCAGCCCAAGTAGTCATTCGCAGTCTGCGGGGTGACCAAAGGAAACAGTGCCATACTTTGGTCAGAATCCGAGTGGGCATCGGTATCGTCGGAGGACTCAACAGTTTCAACATTAGAGTTTGCGTTCTGGTCCACCAACTCTGCCGCCGTCTGTAGCGCGTCTTTCTGACTTTCCGTGATCTGCTCCTCAGAAGGATTTGCACTGAGTCCAATATGAATTTTCTGATTTCGATGCATTTTAGTCTTTCCAGTTCGTAGTGGCTTGGGGTGTTGTCGGCTTCCTGCTTGTATCGAGTCTTGTGACGCATTCGGAGTTAAAGCAATTTCTGCCCATTCCGTTGCCTCCTCCGGATTATCAAAAAATAATGCTTTAGAACCGTAAATGACCTTCAAGCGGGCCGGGAAGAGCAGAGCATACTTGAGGTTATGAGTTCGGAGCGTCCTTTTCACGTCTTGAAATGTGGCTCTTGCCCTTAGGACCGCCAGAGTGAAATCCGGGTACAAGGAAATACGTTTATTCTCAAATTGAATTGGGACGTTTTCCCTAGCAGCATGCAAAATCGCGTCCCGGTCTTTATAGTTCAATATGCGCGCTATGAGCGGTGGTGGTCTGGGCGGAACCCTATGTGCTCGTGCCACACTATACAAGTCAGTGAGGCCCACCGGTGCAACATGATCCCAGATCCATTGGTTCTACAAATTGGGTGGGATTAGATCCTTCACTCTGTTCTGGAATATCTAGGATTCGCACGTTATTGCGGCGGGATCTCCCTTCCGCATCATCCTCTCTGTCCTGTAATCCCTTCAGATGACGCTTCAATTGTTCTAGTTGAGAAGTGTGATCCGTTTGCTGTGGCACTAGGTCATCTAGCATTATTTTATTGGACTTCACCTTGTCTGCCAGTTTTGCATGGTCCGCCTTCAACAGGTTAAAGCTAGTAGTCAGTGCACCTATTTGCGTTTCTATAACTGCACGGGATTCACGTATTTCTCTGAGAATGAAGTCCAACTTATCAGTAGCGCATCCAAGCTCCGTGGGTGGCACCACTTCGTAATCAGGACTTTGTGCCGGACCCTTATGTATTGTGGGGTCTGTCTACTCTGTAGTTGGGGGATCCGGTTGCTTGGTTTTAGGGCGCCCTATTCTGAGTCCAATCAAGATGTATTACGTCTCCTATTCAACAGAACGCAATTTACATTCCTCGCGCTCTTGCACTGTGTGTCTCCTGCAGGGTAACTACAGTGAATCGCTTGCTGGTAATCTCCCTTTAGGGATTCCGCAAATGACCAGGCCCAAGGAGTCGTAGCGCGCAGTGGTATATTACTTCCATCGGTGGTTTCGTCAATCGCAATATCTAGGCCCACTGCATCAGAAATGAGGGATAATGTCATGTTTCAGATCGACATTCCTGCTCATATATCCCCCTGCATTGTGTATATTCCAGCGTCCGTCTTAATTGGCTCATCCTTTGTCACACTTGTCATACCCTTCAGTGGGTTGCTCTCTGATTCATGCCTTACAATTTCACCATCCAATCGTGACACCTCCGATATTTGTCCCTTCAGGAGCCCAGCGCTTCTAATCCAGCGCCCAGCACAACATCTGCGAATATGTACTTGTATTCCCAGTTGTATTGGTGCAATCACCAGGCATGCAGTATAGGTGGACCTTTCCCTTGCTCATATGTAGTGAAGGACACAATATGAGGTGCCTTCCCTGTCCGTGTCTCGCGCTTGGGGCCTTGCTGGCATGATTCTGTGACGCAGTTCAAGGTCGGTGTTTAAGGCCCATTCCCCATTATGGCTGGCCTGTCGCAATGTCGATTGGGGTCGCTTTTTCTTTCCGCGGTGTATGGTGCAGTATGTGAGGGGTCTCCGGTCTTCCCCTCGACGTCTTCTGCTAGCTTACGCCCGTTTCACGATCTCAAAGGGAGTCCGCCCGCCATTTTATTTGCCTCTAGGACGTCCCGTACCTTTAGCTTGGTTTCCTTGAGCACGAAGTGTCACCGGCTTGTCCGCAGCCGCTGCGTGGGTCAATCAGGCTTTCTAGAGTCCGTGGTCACTCGCATCGATCCGCCACTGTCTGTTGCTGCGGGCGCACTCAGTTACCAATGGGCTCTTCCCCTGCACCCGGCGCACCGTCCTGAGAGGCGCCGTTATTTTAAGTTCTATAGAACGTAGTGGTCCCAGTAGTATTACATCCATACAGTGTAAAAAACAAACAATACAGTTATATTCAAAACAATAAATCAAAAAAAGAAGAATTAAATAATTTTCAAGTGTTATTTAATCACACTGAACACATGATGCAGATTTTACAAGAAAACATTAAAAACCATCATTGATGTGCCCGATTGGGTGGGAAGGGGAAAGGACGGTGACTTAAGTGAGTTAGTGAGGTGAGTGAAAGACACTGCTAGTGGTTATCACAATTAAATTGTTGGGCATGTTATTTTAAGTTCAGCGTCCGACACGGGCTCACTTTTTCGTGGTTTCCACACTCCGCAGCGTCCCCACTGCTCAGCGCGCCGCTCTCGGAGTGTGATGGCCTTCTGATGTCAGGATAATTGTCACAGTGTCAGGGCCCGGCTCGGAGCTCCGCTAGATCGCGTCCGCCATGTTTGGCGGTTAGCCACGCCCCCCATGAGGCACAGGGTCAAGTCTGATTTCCATATAGCTGTGTCTGAACTGGGGTGGCGTAGTGAGCTAAAGAACGATGATGGATTCAACCCAGATCTGTGACTGGGGGTGAGTGTCTGAAAAGTTTCAGCGCTCCGTCCATCATCTCCTTGTGTTTGCTTTGTTTGCTCTAAGTAGGCAGGGTTTGCCCAGACGTGGGTCCCTTGCTCACTTTGCCACTGGATTCAAGCTAGCCTGGCTGATGAGGGTTGTTAGCCCGAAACCGGTCCCATGATGCTTGTTTCCGGTCCAGGGAAGACATGACTTGGCAGTTTGGGCTGGACTGTTCCCATGAGGCATAGGGTCAAGACTGATTTCCATATAGCTGTGTCAGAACTGGGGTGGTGGTGAGCTAAAGAACCATGATGGATTCAACCCAGATCTGTGACTGGGGGTGAGTGTCTGAAAAGTTTCTGCGCTCCGTCCCTCATCTCCTTGTGTTTGCTTTGTTCGCCCTAAGTTGGCAGGGTATGCTCAGACGTGGGTCCCTTGCTCACTTTGCCACTGGATTCAAGCTAGCCTGGCTGATGAGGGTTGTTAGCCCGAAACCGGTCCCAGGATGCTTGTTTGCGGTCCAGGGAAGACATGGCTTGGCAGTTAGGGCTGGACTGTTCCCATGAGGCACAGGATCAAGGCTGATTTGCATATAGCTGTGTCAGAACTGGGGTGGCGAAGTGAGCTAAAGAATGATGATGGATTCAACCCAGAACTGTGACTGGGGGTGAGTGTCTGAAAAGTTTCAGCGCTCTGTACATCATCTCCTTGTGTTTGCTTTGTTAGCCCTAAGTTGGCAGGGTATGCCCAGGCGTGGGTCCCTTGCTCACTTTGCCACTGGATTCAAGCTAGCCTGGCTAATGAGGGCTGTTAGCCCAAAACCGGTCCCAGGATGCTTGTTTCCGGTCCAGGGTAGACATGACTTGGCAGTTCAGGCTGGACTGTTCCCATTAGGCACAGGGTCAAGACTTATTTGCATATTGCTGTGTCTAAACTGGGGTGGCGAAGTGACCTAAAGAACGATGATGGATTCAACCCAGATCTGTGACTGTGGGAGAGTGTCTGAAAAGTTTCAGCGCTCCGTCCAGCATCTCTTTGTGTTTTCTTTGTTCGCCCTAAGTGGGCAGGGTATGCCCAGACGTGGGTCCCTTGCTCACTTTGCCACAGGATTCAAGCTAGCCTGGCTGATGAGGGCTGTTAGCCCAAAACCGGTCCCAGGATGCTTGTTTCCAGTCCAGGGAAGACATGGCTTGGCAGTTCGGGCTGGACTGTTCCCATGAGGCACAGGGTCAAGACTGATTTGCATATAGCTGTGTCTGAACTGGGGTGGCGAAGTGAGCTAAAGAACGATAATGGATTCGACCTAGATCTGTGACTGTGGGTGAGTGTCTGAAAAGTTTCAGCGCTCCGTCCGTCATCTACTTGTGTTTGGTTTGTTTGCCATAATTTGGCAGGGTATGCCCAGACATGGGTCCCTTGCTCACTTTGCCACTGGATTCAAGCTAGCCTGGCTGATGGGAGCTGTTAGCCCGATACTTGTCCTAGGATGCTTGTTTCTGGTCCAGGGAAGACATGGCTTGACAGATCGGGCTGGACTGTTCCCATGAGGCATAAGGTCAAGACTGATTTCCATATAGCTGTGTCTGATCTGGGGTGGCGAAGTGAGCTAAAGAATGATGATGGATTCAACCCAGATCTGTGACTGTGGGTGAGTGTCTGAAAAGTTTCAGCGCTCCGTCCGTCATCTACTTGTGTTTGGTTTGTTCGCCATAATTTGGCAGGGTATGCCCAGACGTGGGTCCCTTGCTCACTTTGCCACAGGATTCAAGCTAGCCTTGCTCATGGGGGCTGTTAGCCCAATACTGGTCCCAGGATGCTTGTTTCCGGTCCAGGGAAGACATGACTTGGCAGATCGGGCTGAACTGTTCCCATGAGGAATAAGGTCAAGACTGATTTCCATATAGCTGTGCCTGAGCTGGGGTGGCGAAGTGAGCTAAAGAATGATGATGGATTCAACCCAGATCTGTGACTGGGGGTGAGTGTCTGAAAAGTTTCAGTGCTCTGTCTATCATCTCCTGTGTTTGCTTTGTTCGCCCTAAGTTGGCAGGGTATGCCCAGACGTGGGTGCCTTTGCTCACTTTGCCACTGAATTCAAGCTAGCCTGGCTTATGAGGGCTGTTAGCCCAAAACCGGTCCCAGGATACTTGTTTCCGGTCCAGGGAAGACATGACTTGGCAGTTTGGGCTGGACTGTTCCCATGAGTCACAGGGTCAAGACTGATTTGCAAATAGCTGTGTCTGAACTGGGGTGGCGAAATGAGCTAAAGAACCATGATGGATTCAACCCAGATCTGTGACTGGGGGTGAGTGTCTGAAAAGTTTCTGCGCTCCGTCCATCATCTCCTTGTGTTTGCTTTGTTCGCCCTAAGTTGGCAGGGTATGCCCAGACATCGGTCCCTTGCTCACTTTGCCACTGGATTCAAGCTAGCCTGGCTGATGAGGGCTGTTAGGCTGAAACCGGTCCCAGGATGCTTGTTTCCAGTCCAGGGAAGACATGGCTTGGCAGTTCGGGCTGGACTGTTCCCATGAGGCACAGGGTCAATGCTGATTTTCATATAGCTGTGTCAGAACTGGGGTGGCGAAGTGAGCTAAAAAATGATGATGGATTCAACCCAGATCCGTGACTGGGGGTGAGTGTCTGAAAAGTTTCAGCGCTCCGTCCATCATCTCCTTGTGTTTGCTTTGTTAGCCCTAAGTTGGCAGGGTATGCCCAGGCGTGCGTCCCTTGCTCACTTTGCCACTGGATTCAAGCTAGCCTGGCTGATGAGGGCTGTTAGCCTCAAACCAGACCCAGGATGGTTGTTTCCGGTCCAGGGAAGACGTGGGTTTGCAGTTCAGGCTGGACTGTTCCCATGTGGCACAGGGTCAAGACTGATTTGAATATAGCTGTGTCTGAACTGGGGTGGTGAAGTGAGCTAAAGAACGATGATGGATTCAACCCAGATCTGTGACTGGGGGTGAGTGTCTGAAAAGTTTCAGCGCTCCGTCCATCATCTCCTTGTGTTTGCTCACTTTGAATCACAGCATATCTTGACTGTATCTAGTCCTTTTCAAGCTAACATCGTCACATGGAAACGCTATATAGATGACATCCTCATCTTCTCGAAAGGAAAGGAAGACAGTTGCCAGAGATTCAGTGAGTGGATCAACACTCTGAATCCGTACCTACACTTCACAAAATCATTGTCTGACAAAGAGCTTCCATTTCTAGATTTGCTCATCTCTATTGACCTAGGACATTTCCATACCAGGACCTATAAGAAAAACACTGACTGCAATAGCCTACTTCCGTTTGATAGTCACCACACGAAGGCCCTCCGTGAGAATCTCCCATATGGCCAATTTCTGAGACTCTGTAGGAACTGCAGCACCTTAAGGGATTATGACATACAAGCAGATACTCTCAGTAGGAGTCTCACAGTAAAAAACTATCCGATGAGAGTGATCAAACATGCTAATAAGAGAGCATGCAACAACAATCGGGAAGCCCTTCTGTAGAACAACACACGGCCAACCGAGGATTTGATGACGTGCGTCACCACCTTTACCCCCTCTCAAACAAAATCAGGAATATTGTGATGAAACACTGAAAAATCCTGAACACAGATAGTCTGAACATGGCACGACCAAGATTCACGTTCAGAACCGAGAATCTGAGGAATCCATTGGTACATACCAGACCATGACCTAAAAAATGTCCTAGAAAGAATACCTTGTGAAATCTCCCTCCTGTCACTGGACATTACCCATGCTGCACATGCAATGCATGCCCATCCACAAAACAAACAAAGATATTAAACCTGGGCACCTTTACTTGGACACAGAGACAGCACACTGACTGCAATACAAAAAACTGTGTCTACCTAATCATGTGCCCCTGCAAACACCTCTAAATAGGCATGACAACCAGACCTGTGAAGATCCGAATAGGGGAGCACAAAAGTACCATCTGATGTGGACACATCGCCACAAGGATGTGTAACCGATTCACAGAATCGAAACACTCTGCAGATGACATTAGGTGGACTGTTCGAGAGGCGAACTCCTCATCGAGCACCACCATGTTATTCAGGAGGGAACAACGCTAGGTGTTCCGTCTTCAAATACATAAGAAGGGATTGAATGACGATGGATAATACGCAAGACCGTCTGACGCTCTCTAATTACAACTTCAGAGCACAAGACCATATTACCAATGAGGTATACATCAGCACGACCAACGGGGTTTTGTCCTGTGACCTACATAAATATTAATATGGCACATCTACCAGATGTATCTTAATTATTTAATTAATTTTTATATGTCCTACTCTTTTCATTTTGACATCCATGACCTTAGACATACACCCCATAGTGAAGCACTTTCGCCGTTTCCCAAGGAATCAAAACTAGTCCAATTACTACACAACACGTAGTGATAGGATGGAAATACATATCGCTATGAACTCTATCACTTCATGCAGCTGTCACCAAGGCTGGCCGCTCCATGCTGATGGCGAAACATGCTCAATAGCACGGAGGATCAATCTGCATTCCACTTTTATATGTCTTATTCTTTTTCCACATTCATGACTTTAGACATCTACGAGAAAGGGAACAATTTTAGCCCCTGGTCCCCAGGATTTACAACCATTCTAAAGACTATACAACATATAGGAATAAGATGTAACTACATATCGCTACACACTCTGCGACAAATTGTCAATTTACATATTAATACCAACACAGAATCGCTTCAAGATGGCGGCGAGACATGCGCAATAACACGGAGGACACCCCAGAAATCAGGCAACTGACAGAAGCCTACATCATGAGCTCTGCTCAACCAAGCGGCCACCATTCAGACACACAAGGTGGAGGGTAGGTGCTGCAAGAAGCGCACTCGGCGAAACTGTGAGTAACTCTGGCTACTAGAAACTTTAGTCATAACCGAGGCTTAATTAGCTACCGCTGTCTGCGCCAGCAATAACTTTTTCTACCAAGCTTTGCCTCTCCTCTCTCTTAAGTTATTATTTTTTCAGCCTGCAACTAAGCGTTTTACCTTGCGTTAACCCATGAAGTGTGACTAACTTACGATTAGGTAAGAACATATAATCTAGTCAATGCCGTATGTTACTAAGATCGCTCACATTATTACTAACATTACACAGTACACAAACGATACTAATAATCGAATAGGGGGCATGTGGTGAATATATTTATGTTACTAAGATCGAGATGCATAAAGAGATTTGTGACTGGCGCTATGACCTTCAAGTAAATGATGGCACCTAACTGTTTGTGATAATATTTGTGTTTGTGTGTACCCTTGGAATCTTTTTCTAATGTCTGGTGACTTTTCCAGCTCCAGACTCATACAGCGTTCCACATTAAGGGATCCTCTGACCAATAAGGACCCCTTATTTTGGAAACTATCTAACTTGAGTGTATTACATGTTTGTCTGTGTTCTCTTTCTTTTCTCCATAACCTCTAGGTCCAACCAACAGTGATATTAGTCACAAGTGGGCACCACCCTATTAGAGGGGGACCACTCACCCTGAGATCATACATGGGGCTGGATTACCATTGTTCCACTGTTTTTCTGGTCCTGCCGAAGTGCCAAGGATCAATCTGACCATTTAAAGCGCGAAACATGTTGACCTCTTTTTTATTACCCCAATAGTAACACTAACCTACTTGTTTTTTATTCTGACAGGGGAATCCTTCTATTAAACTCAGTGTGATATCCCCTAGTCAGTTTTATTCAGTTTTACACTCACTTTTGACTACCCCACTAGGACACCCTCACACTCGTCAAACGGCAAGAAAAATAAAAAGATCTCCACTAAAGTGACCCGTCGGGGGACCGGTAGGGCATTGCAGCGCCGGCCCAACGAGGAGCACCCGCATGATGATGAAGCATGACATCCCCAGGGATGTGTGAGGGCAACAAGAAACAATCTTGTTGACTGTCCTTCATAAACTGGTTTAGCACCTAGCAGCTCTTTCTCTCTTTTCTCAACACAAGTTGTGCCTTACCAGGAACAGTTACCCCCATTTTTTAACATATATTGGGGCATATTCTCAAGGAGCCATTGCCGATTTATCGGCACTTTAGCGCCACAAAAGTAGCAATAGACTTATCGCCCCATTCACAAGCTGGTGCAAACTGTCGACATCGGCAGTTTTCCTGAGATAGCTGCCGCAAAACACATCGCCACGGATGAGAGCGACAAACAACGCTAATGACATGCAGAGTAGCCGTTCCCGTGCAAAAACACACGAAAACACCACATTGCGATATTGTCAACGACCAGCCAGATCTGCGATGCCTGACAAAAACAGGCGATAAGGCGTGTTAGCAGCAGGGACTTAACACTTGCTCATTACTGGTCTTAAGTAGGACGAAAACCTGCAGTACAGAGGGAGCCCAGGCCAGAGCCACATCTGAAGACCAAAACATGTCATGGATCTAATGATCATGCAGCTCGGAGACCCAAGAGGTCCACAACACCCACCGCCACTACCCCCAGCCCTCCCCCTCCTGCCCCCCCCGGACTACCACCGAGGCAGCGCAGAACAAGACAGCTGACCTTCCAAAAACGGCATGGCCCCTCAGCCACACAATTGCAGAATGTGGGGGAGAGGTGGGAACCAAGTATGTGTGAAGGAGGCAAGTCACCCATGAATAAGAATGTACACAATGCCAAGTGTGGCGGTGATGTGCTGGACAGACTCCAGTATGCAGAGCACAGACATGTCCCTTTGGACACATACTGCTGGTGTGTGCAGTGTTGTGGACAGTGGACGCAACCATCTCACCTCAGGCAGTGGGGAAGACCTCGCTCATGTAGCTGTGTCGTCCACCCCTGTACGCAGAAGCACAGTGGGCTGGTCCGGCGTACACCACACCAGCGTAGGAGTGTGAATAAATAGACCGGGGCACTGGGCGTGGTTCACTTCCGGGAAGGCCAACGCGTCTACCAGGGCAGCGCCCCTCACCCTGCCACGAGTACGCCGCCGTGACTGCCAGCCTCCTCAGTCGATCGCTGCCTTCCGCGACACAGGCGCCCAGCGCACCCAGCGGCACAGCACCGCGGAGTAATGTGTGCGCTGACTACTGCCTTCTGCCTACACTGTGGTCAGCAGGGCTCACAATTCAAATTGAGTCTTGATTTATTTATGGCAGAGTCCAGTAGGCAACAGACATTGCTTCCAGGGCGGCCCGCCCGGACGACGCATCATCGCAGGCCGCGCACCCGCCGAGCGCTCCAGGTGCCACTAACTCAGTGCACCACAAGTCATCGTCACGTGGCTGTGGGCCCTTTCTGACCGCTGCCTCCGGCCTACACTGCGGTCAGCAGGGCGCTCGAATCAAATCCAATCCTGACCTGCGAGGACACGCCATCATTGCTGGCTGCACACCCGCTGAGCGCTCCAGGTGCCACTAACTCAGCGCACCACAAGTCATCGTCACGTGGCTGTGGGCCCTTTCTGACCGCTGCCTCCGGCCTACACTGCGGTCAGCAGGTCCCCCAAGTCAAATGATGCATCATCGCAGGCCGCGCAACCGCTGAGCGCTCCAGGTGGCACTAACTCTGTGCAGCTCAAGTCATCGCCACGTGGCTGTGGGCCCTTTCTGACCGCTGCCTCCGGCCTACACTGTGGTCAGCAGGGCTCACAATTGAAATTGAGTCTATATTTATTTATGGCGCAGTCCAGTAGGCAACAGACATTGCTTCCAGGGCGGCCCGCCCGGACGACGCATCATCGCAGGCCGCGCACCCGCCGAGCGCTTCCAGTGCCACAAACTCAGTGCAGCTCAAGTTATGGACCCTTCATGATGTAATCTTCTGTGTGTGAGACCAGTTCTGGTGCCCCTACCTCAGTGCACCGCAAGTCATGGACCCTTCATGATTGAATCTTCTGTGTGTGATGTCAGAGCTGGTGCCCCTGCCTCAGTGCACCACAAGTCATGGACCCTTTATGATTGAGGCTCGTGTGTCTGATGTCAGAGCTGGTGCCCCTACCTTAGTGCACTGCAAGTCATGGACCCTTTAGGATTGAATCTGTGTGTGTGATCCGATGATCACTGTTCTAGTTTTTGCCAGCACCAACCACTCCCTGAGGGCTGGCTTACACTCACCCCACACCCATCCAGCACAGGCGTCACTGGACATGTGACCCTGGTAATAAAAAGGGGCCGGGCGCACGTGCCCGTAGCCAGTTCCACCATACATCTAAGTGTGTCCGTGTGGTCATTATGTATGCGTGATGGCCCCTGGCCCTACCACATCACATTGTGCTGTAGACAGCGGACGCAAGCATGTCACCTCAGGCAGTGGGTAAGACCTTGGACATGTAGCTTTCTCCTCCCCCCCTGTAAGCGTATGCGGAGTGGGCTGGGCCGGTGTACGTCAGTCCAGCGCAGGGGTGTGTAGAATTAGCCTGGGGCTCAGGGCGTGGTTCAGTTCTGGCCTGGACAAGGAAGTAACTAGTGCGTGTGTCTCTGTTGTAGTGTCGGCGCCACCCGGCCCGCAATTGACAATGTTGCAATGTAGCATGCACCCGGAGGGTGGTCTCGCACGAACGGAGAAATGAAGGTGCGCAAGACCACTCGGGGTCTTGGCTCATACATGCCAAGTGTTGTGTGTATCTGTATTGCCGCAGCATGAGCCAAATGCCTAGCCTTAATCGCAGCGCGAGTTCAGCCAGGCATGAACTCTACATCTGTGTTCGCACTATCCTTACCATAGGCCTACACTCATGTGGCCGCCCACCTTCAATGGCCAACATCACAGTGTCGTTGTCAGGCTTGTGGACATGCGCAGACAGGCATGACAAAGGTTTGCCTTTGGAGTGCAAGTGATGCAACCGCGCAGCGTACGCAAGTGAATAGGCTCGGGGGGAGGGAGGAGCAGCTGTGAGGCAACGTAACACACAGTGATGCTGCTCATTTGCCACATGCAAGTCATGTCAAACATGAATCCCAAAGTCGCACACATCCCACCCCACACCCAACAAGCCACATCACAATTCCTGAATGCAAGCAGATGACAAACTGACATTAGGGATGAAAGCTCCTTTGTCTGAACTATCAGGCGGAAGCACATCTGCACCTCCGACCTCGGAATTGCATGTGCCTGGCACCCCCTGACAGATACGATAGCAGTTGAGGGCGACTCCCACACTACGCACAGCCCGACGAAAGACCAACGCATACACACCCCACACACAGAAGTCCTTTCTCGGAGTTATCTTGCATGGAATGGCCTTCACACTTACTCCCACTCCATCCCAAGCGTACAACCGTTGGACACTTAAACAACTCATTGATCCGAGCTGTGCCATTTCATCCACAGAACTGGCGCAGGTCAGAACAGTGCCGCTTCAATCAGGGCCACTAACGCAATGGCAGAACATCCCAGACACATGCACAACCCCTGTCACGTGGAACTGTACCGTGCACGCATGCTGCATGTACTGGGGGCACTGCCATTGGTAGTGCTGCGGGTCAGTTACTGGCTGAGCTTCCGCCTTGCTAACGTCACCTGCGTTCAGCCTGTGTTGCATTGTCGATCGTGCATATTTGAGTGGTCCATGGATGTCTGCCTATCCAACAGGACGGTAGCCGAACTGGATTTCGACATGTGTGTGCCCCCTGTTGGCCCACGACCAGGAGTGTCACCGTGATTCCCGTCTATGGGATGCCTGGATACTTGGCATACATGCTGGCAGCTGGACCTGGGAAATTGCAGAACTCCTCGTGTGCAGTGACCACATTGAGCCGCTCCCCTATTGGGTTGTAGTGCTAATTGGTGACAGGGGGTGTACGCAGCACATCTGTCCGGACCTGCTAATGGCTAGCCTCGCCATCCTGTTCGATGGAGTCGACAACGACCTCATGTTGGAAATTATTGCCTACGAAGCTGCACTCGCTTTCATGGACGTGTAACTACGTACCTGCAGCCACAACAGTTTGGAACCCATTGCACATGTCCCGACACCTTGTTGCATCTTGGGGTTCTGGTCACATATCCAACGACAACAGTGGACATAGCTGCATTCGCCTGGACCCCGAATACGTGGGCGGACAACCACACGGGGTAACACACACCTGTGAAAGGTGAGACACTCCCCCGGAGTGGACAGCGGCGCCTGGCAATGTTCCTCATTTTGACGTACTGCTGCATTGGTCCGCATGTTGTGGCACTTCTCTTGCCCGTACTGGCACGCATATGCTAATAAAGTCTACGCACATTCACTTGTTTTCAACTGTGATGTGAGTTGTTTTGAATGACGATGTGTGTCTCACTGCCTATCTGGGTCACGGCCATACATGCGCATTGATAGCATTACCCAGGGAGTACCATTTATGTGGAATCACTGTCCCTACATTCTTCAATACTTCCATGCTTAATTGATCAGGGCCATGACACATCAGTGTGAATTTGAATGTTTTATTCGCATTCAGTGGGGTGTTTCAGCTGGACCAGTACAGGGCCATGCAAACCCCACTTTCCATTGTCGCCCCGTGGAGGGCCAGCCAGAGTCCTTTAGGGATGGACAGGTTCATCGGGAGAGGAAGACTTCAGTCCGCAATGCGATTGCTGTGTCATTGGTAACCAATCCAAATATGGCAGTCCATGTCGAGGTCCAAGGTGAGTGTCGCTGAGTGTAACGGGGGATAGTGGAAGATGTTATTCCAGGGCATGATGCAGAGGGCAGTAACAAGCTGAAACAGGCCATATGGCCGTGATGTATGCTACCACTTCAATCTTGCCACCAAGCCAGATTCATCGTCATCTTCGTCCTCTGATGTGTCAGGTGCCTCACATGTGGGTGGTGGTGTTTGGTCTGCCGCACTGTGTGGCACGGACACTTCAGGGGTCAGAGATGTGGATGGAGTAGTAGCAGCAGCAGTCATCCGCGCCAGGCCGTGTGGCGGCAATGCCATGATGAGAATCTGCAGGGCATGGGAGTTCCGCATGCATCCGCTCCATGTTCTCCATGATCCTACGCATGTGCCCCAACTCCCGGCTGACATCGCTGGAGCCACTCTGACTAGATAGTCTCTGAATCATGACTCCAGCGATGTCAGCCATGTATTGTTGGAGAGCATGGAGCGGACAGTGGGTGTTCGTTAGGGACTGTAAGTGGACTCTGATGGGACTTAGACACCCACGTATGGCATCTAGTTTGGCTGCCATGAGGTCGAACCCCACCCGCAGCTGGTCAGCCATCTTCTCCTGGCACCCTAACACACGGCGTTGGAATGCCATGTGTTGGTCGTGGGGGTCCTGGGAGCCAGCCGTGGTGGTGGGTGCTTCCTGCTGTGTGGTCTGTGCAGGGGGTGGGGTCTCCTCGATGCAACTGGGCTGCCCTGCTCCTGGAGGTGGGGTGCCGAAGCGGTCCATGTGCCGCTGGAGGGCGTCGGTGTCGATGTTGGGGAGGTCCTCTTCGTCATCAGTGCTGAGTTGTTGTGCCTGCTCTGCAGGAGGTGTTGATTCTCCCTCTACAATGTGAAGGGGAGATGCAGATTGACACTGTGTTCACATGTATGTCCACGCATTGTACAAGTTTACTAACGGACTTCATGCCAATGTACATTGTGAATGTTTGTGATGAGATGCCTATTTGATGCGGGACATTTGACATTTCTACACCATCAGGGATGTGTGGTTGTACTTGTCCATTGTCATCTCACAGTTTCCTGCTATGCCAAATGCGAATGGCCATTTACTACACACAAGCGGCAGCAGTTGTGTCCTCTGTTCTGTTGTGAGAGTGTTGCAGTTTGTGCCACATTGTTGTCAATGTTGAGGTGCTCTGATTCTTATGTGTGTGTGCTGCATTGTGGGTGTGTTGCCCCTTCAGCTCTGAATTTGGCTGGCCCTTCTCCCTTTCAGGCGGTGTGCCTTTCACTTCTGTGCTTATACAGTGCTGAGATGTTGCAGACTTGGGTAAATTGGGCTCTTGGTCGGTGTTGTGACTCTTGGGCATGGTTTGTCCGCAGATGTGCTCTGCTTACTTGTGCATGTGTTATGTTATGCTATTTTGAATTTGTAAGGCGCAACAGCTACCCAAAGGGTTTCCCGGCGCCAGCCTGAGAAGGACAGAGCAAGAAAAATGTAAAGTAAGCGAATTTTGGACCAGTAAGCAGATAAAATTATTGATCAAATAACCACGTCTTTACCGATTTGCGAAATTTCACATAGGCGGTTTCAATGCGAAGAGACAGAGGGAGAGAGTTCCACAGTGAAGGGCCCACGTAAGCAAAAGAGCGGCCCCCCATGCGAGAAAGTTTGATCCTTGGCACCGAGAATTTCGCCTGAGTGGAGGATCTGAGGGAACGCAGTGGCTGATAGGGGTGTACTAAGGCTTGTAGATACTGAGGGGCTGTACCAGATTTGATTTTGAACATAAGGGTCAGAGCTTTAAACTTAATCCGGTTCTCCACCCTAAGCCAGTGGAGATCTCTTAGGGGTCCAGAAATAGAGGCCGCTCTAGGAAGCTGACAGAGCAGTCTGGCCGCGGTGTTCTGCACCATCTGCAGCTTGCGGATCACGTCCTTATTGGCCCCAAGAAAAAGAACGTTACCGTAGTCCATTCTAGAGGTGACCATGGCCTGGACTATGGTTTTTCGAGTAGAGCAAAGTAGCATCCATTGTGCCCATCTCCCCCGTCCCCCCAGTCCCTGGTCGTTACTCACCCTGTTGCTGTTGGCTCAGGTCATGTTGTGCAGTGTCCGGTCCACCAACTCCTGCCACCATCTCCCCAATGATGACTCGGGTCACCATTTCCTCCATCTCATCCAGCTCCTGGTGTGTCGCTGGACTCCCACCTCCAGTCTGCATTGCTGCTCTCAGGTTGGCAGTGGTTTTCAGCTTGGTTTTGCACTTCAAATCAGTCCAGCGCTTCTAGCAGTCGTCCACTTCCCTTCTCTTCACTCCGACTGCATTCACTTTGGCCAAGATGGACTGCCATATTGTATTTTTAGTTGCCAATGTCACAGTGGAGGTGATGAACAGTTGGTGGTGATGTTCTGTCACCTCCGTGATGAAGATCCTGTTTCCATGCGGACTGAGACGCGTCTTCCTCTTCTTCTTCTTCTCCTTGCCCTTCCCTGTCCTTGAGGTCCCAGGCTGGTCCTCCGTGTGGCTTGTGGGGTTCTGGTTGTCCTCTGTACTTGCTCCGGCTCCCTCCATGGTGCTTCGCAGTTGTTTGTGTTTTGTAGGTGTTTTTTTATGCAGCTTTTGTAGTCAGGGCCGGACTGGCTACCGGGCGTTTTGGCATGCTGCCGAGCTGGGGGCTGATTTCGTTGATGGGGACCTGCGTGTGCTGAACGAAATTCGTTTTGCTTTGTTTATTTCGTAGCACACGCAGGTCTCCATCAACGAAATTAGCCCCCATGGCAGTGACATCAGCCCCCAGCTCGGCAGCATTCCAAAACGCCCGGTAGCCAGTCCGGCCCTGTTTGTAGTGTTTGTTCCCGCCTTGCTTGTGGGACTTGCGGGCCTGGCGCTGCTTTTCGCTGGATTTTTATCGCAGCTTTTTTCACGTTCGGGTTTCTTTTTTTATCGTCGTTGCGGTAGTTGTATCGCGGACATTTGTGGCGTTCTCGGGAACCTATCGCATGTTACTGCCGTGTTGGGAATACGACGTTGACACAGAGTTATTTTCCCGCGATATGAAAAATTGTGTTAGCCTATTTTGGCAATGTTTATCGCACGTTCTTGTGAATATCCCCCATTGTCTTTTGGAGCATGGGTACTGGACCTTTATCAGCTCCTAGTAACCCCCTCTTCTTTTTTGCAAGCCATAGTGTGATTGTCAGAACACACCAACACCAGGCTTGAAAGTGCAGGTCCTTTGTCAAATCGGTAAATGGGCCCCTAGGCTCTGCAGAAGAATGCTCGCTAAGGGCATGCATACAATTTTATACTGTGTTAGCCTGTGTTGGCCAGAATCAGTACCATTAGAGTTATGGGTTCAACATGGTTGAAATGGATTACCACTTATGGTTTGTCCAAAATACTTTCGATACCTACAACTAGTAGCAAAGCTGTATCTTACAGAAATGTTTCATTGTCGAACCATTCATGCATCAGTTTATAAAGAAAAATTTAGCTGACTAGAAATTACCGTTCAAGAAAATCTATGCTTTTTCAGTGTATCTATGAATCTGAGTTTAGGGTGTTGAGAACATCTGAAGTTTCGATATTGCAAGGTGATTATGAGTGAGGTGTTTCAAAAAGTGTTTTTTGTGGATACTCACTTCAAATAGGAAGCAAAAAACATTGTGAAAAGCAATAGAACAAAGGAAAATCGCCTACTGGTTACCATTCCCAAACTTTATTTTTCGATAAAAAGGGTGCTCCATATTTGTGGGTGTACATATCATGCTAGACAGGAAAAGGATCAATTCATGAACATGCCCAGCATTATTAACAGGGCTAGAAATGGTGTAAAATGTCCTGCTACATTTGAGCCGGGGTCAAATACAGCAATCATCCCCCATGTAAGTCCACATTGACTTCACATGGCCACAGTTTGACTCTTTCTTGTTCATACAGTATATACTTACCTACACATGAGATAACTCTTTTTATCATTAGAAGTATGAGAATACTGGATGGTTGCTCTTTTGCTGTTAACAGTGAATTTCGATGCTCCCACTATGTAAATACTGAAAAATGAATACTTTTACTCAATGATTAACATTTGTGTTGCACTATATGTAGCAAAAGCTGTAGGGATGGTAGTTTTTCCTTTGTGCAGTGGGGGGACAGAGAGGCCATGAGCTAGACTATGATGCACAGGTCCTGTAAATGCCCCAGTTATAGAAAATAAATGATCGCTTCTACTTAGTGGGTCTTATGTCCTTACAGATGCAGTTGGGGGTTGCACCCCTTCTCTGCCCCTGGATAGCTGGAATTCAACTGGTGAATCGAAGCCAGAAGGAGGAATCCTTTATAAAAAAGAAACACTAATATCCTGGGATAACTCAGGTCCAGCAGGTGTGGCAAATTGGAGAACAACACATCCCACCTGCTCCCCCCAGGGGAGATGACAAAATAGATGGTGAGCAGTGCAAGTAAAGGGGAACCCCTGCGCTATTGGAAAGTTCTTGAGGCAAGGAAAAGACAACTATAATGTAAATCCTCAGGCAACCATACACTTTACTTTACAAATGCATAATTCCATAATCAACAGAGCTCAACAACACCAGAATATTAGAAAAAATATACAAAATTATTTTATTATCAAAATTCAAAAGATATATTCACATTACATACATAAATAGATATCAAAAAAATATACAGCTCTAAAGCACACTAACACAACCATTCACATCTGTCATAACCCATACACAGCCATAAATGTCACTGGATAATCATATAAAGTACTGGATTATTGATAAATCATTCTCCTGTCCCTGTACAGATGGTGAGTACAGACCAAAGGGATGTCAGTATTTTGCCAGGAAACCCTGCTTCTTTATTGGTTTCCACTTTTTCACATGACAAAAAATTAACTCCTGTCAAGCGGCCATTTCAGGTTCCCCGAAATGAGCAAATTTAGTGTAACATCGCCTTTATTCGCCCTGAGGGGAGCTGAATTACAAACTGATCTTGAGAAAGGCAGAAAGGTCTTTTACCCCAAGAAGATGGGGTTTAATCAGATGCCAGAAAAAGCCAGTCCACCACACTACATTCATATTATATGCCCAAGGTGCATAATGGGCCTTTCTGCAACTCTAGGAGGGGGAGAGGATTGGAGGAAAACCAATCACATGTCAGGTTCCACCTACCTCTGGAAGTGTATTAAGTAAATATGTGACCAAAAGATTACACACAGTGCAGAGCATGAGACAAATTAACAACATGAGCTATTTTGCCTGTGTTCAATGCTAAACCCTGCTAAATCGTCACAGAGCTCTGCAGAGGGTGGCTCTTCCCACCGAGGCATCTTATCTGAAAACCTTAGTCAGTAGATATATATGTTAAGATAGCTCAGTGGCCAGTGTGCTCAGCATGAAAATTCTGGGCAGCTTGAACGTCAATGGTGAAAATCTCATTGTAGCCAACTTAGTTTTGCAAGCCTCTAAGTTCTACAAAGTGAGCACCATCAAACTAGGCAATAACAACATTCACTATTGGCAAGCACTGACAAAACCATTAGGGCTGGCTTTTATTGCACCTTGCAAACACAGACATTCACAAACACTCTTTATATCCATTAGCACATTAAATGTAGGCCTGTTATTGTTTTCTGTGCTTGGTACCATGAGAGTAACAAGAATTTTTAGCCTCCCAAGCTGAAATATTCTTTAGTTTAATCACCCCCTTTCCTTTAGCAACAAAGCTTTTTTATATTTGTTGCAAATTAGTACCATCTTGGGACATTAGTGGTGGGCCAGAGAAGGCACTGCCTACAATGCCCTGACCATAAAATCAGCCCTGACTGGTCCTGCCCAGATGAAGTGCAGTATAGGGGCAGCCATCGCTAAGGGTAATTTTATGTCAAGGCACGGAGGCCAATATTATGCATTTCTCTTTAATTGCCAACTCACAGCAGCAACTACAAAACAATGAAAAGAACTCAGAATAGGAATCCTTTAACATTCTTTGGAAGATTTGGCAAGCGAGTAGATGAGGAACAATTTTCGTCAGTAGAGGAGGTAGGAGGCGATACCACAGCGAGTGGAAGTGGTAGAAAGGCTACTCAGAAGAGGAAATATCTGTGTAAAGAGAAGGTCACAAAGGGAAATGGGGCCTTTAATCAGAAGGCAATTATAAGTCGACTCGCAAGGAGTTGAGTGACAAGTCTATAAAGGCCGCTAAAGGGGATCACAGAGCTATCGCCTGTGACGAATCCTCCAGCAGTGGGGATATAGTGATTTCATGCTCTTCGGATTTTGATTCCTCGGAGGAGGAAGAGGTAGAGAGGAAGAGAGCTAAAAAGGAGAGGAAAGAGAAAGAAAATTTGGATCAAGTGAAGACCCCTTGGGTGATCTCATGTTTGACCCTAACACAATTCAGCACCCTCTCTCTCCTTTATGGGTCCTAACAAAACATGTTGCAGAATATGTTGAATTTTGGATTAGAAAAGAAATGCCCAAGGAAGTAAGGACAAGAATCTGCTCGGAGTGTCCAAGACCTTTTCTTGCCACCGCCGGTGCTCAATAGCGCCTACGCCAGATGAACAATAGGAGCCTGCCAGTGATGGCTCTCTGAAAGACACTGGAAAGAAGAGTTTTTGCCCATCTTCTTGTCCCTTGGTCACCAATTCCATTGTGTTGCATTTCTCTCCCAATCACCATGTATCCGTTTTTTCACCCAATTGATGAGGAAAATAGCCCTTTGCACCTCCCTGCCCAGGGCGGGGTTGGTACATAGAAAGTACAAGTTGCATCCATAGTTGTTATTGTGCTAATAATAGTGTTAGGGACATCCTACTCCCTGAATGAAAAGCATCCTGTGCACTCCCAAGTTCATACAGCACCTGTTTCTCTTGTGAACATGTTTGTTACTTTGGCTCCTCACACAGGGGAGCACAGGAGGACATAAACTGATAATACAAGTGTTCAGATTGGTGTACCTTCAATTCTGTTCTCCAGTCCCAGATATGACATTTATTGATTTCCGCACAACAAATGAATGTGTACATTGGGCAGATGCCTATCATGATAGTTAATATGACAGTTCGTTTTTGTATCCAGGGGCGGGGGAAATTAAGGTGGGTGAGAACACATATGACTTCACTTACAGACTGAACATGGCAACATGCCCATCTTAGATCCTGAATAATAATGTTCACTTCGCCCATGGATCACAAGTTCATACTTGACCTCCGAGGGGATGGTTTGCAAATGTTGTCTCTCTTTTCTTTTTCCCCACTGTATTAGTCGCCTCGTCTATGTATCATACATTCTATCAGCTACAACGTGAAAGTAGGTTTCTGCCCTTAGCCAAAAGGGTTGCTAAAGCCAAGAATATTCCCCTGTATACATAGTCTCCCAGCTCGTTGTGCCTGCTGTGTAAGTACACCGACTCCTAAGCAAAGGATATCCATGCAATCCAAATGCTAAGATCATGCTTCAGAAAGAGATCGAAGGGTTGATGAGCGTTGATGTGGATACTTTTTTTTAGGTCAACATGTCTCTTATAGTTTCCCTGCTTAATGACGAACATTTGAACAGTTCTGAGTATTAATATTGTTCATGTGAATAGAGATGTTCCACTTCATAGTTTTTTTAACTTATTTTTTTTCTATTTGAAAAGTTTTATATAGTGCTGGCTAGACCCGCAGGTATCAGAGCGCTTCACATAAGGATATTGGTTACAAAAAGAACAGTGTTACATGGTTACATTAGTTTCTAGAGCATAACATAGCATAAAGAAAGACATTTTTAAATAAGTACATCCGTTGGTAGAGCAAAGAGTAAAATAGAAAAACAAGTCCTGAGAAGCACAAATGTTGGAGGGGGAAAAGCAAGGTGGTAGAAATACCTATCAAGTCTAGGTAGTCCAGTCATGGCGTAGAGAACTTCCGTGGATATAAAAAAGTTAGAGAAGGTAAGTCGAACAGACCGGAGGCTCAGAGGGGGTCAAAAAAGGGCGAATGGTCGGTCTGGCTGAAAAGGGCGCTGACCTGTGGAAGACATTTTTAAATAAGTACATCTGTTGGAAGAGCAAAAAGTAAAAGTAAAAAAACAAGTCCTAAGAAGCACATATGGTAGAGGGGGAAAAGCAAGGGGGTAGAAATACGTATCAAGTCTAGGTAGTCCAGTCATGGCGCAGAGAACTTCCATGGATAAAAAAAAAGTTAGAGAAAGTAAGTCAAACAGACCGGAGGCTCAGAGGGGGTAAAAAAAAGGGCAAATGGTCAATCTGGCGGAAAAGGGCACTGACCTGTGGCAAGGATCTGCAAGATGGAGGACCGAGAACAAAGACCCCATAGACAAGATGGCGGGAATGCGGGTAGAACTAAAAAAACGAAAAAAAATGCCAGCAATGAAAAACCTACCCCAAAAGCAGAGCTGAATGGGGAAGGCGGCAGTCGGTTCAGGAGGGAGGAAAAGGTAGAAGGTCGCAGGTCGCTCTCAGGGTCCTCCAAGTCCGGGAAGTCAGCGCGGGCATCAAGGCAGCCGTCCCATAAGAGGAAGGCAGTAGCTGAGCCAGGAGGGCGAGCAACTCGGGAAAAAAGGAAAGTGGGCTCAAAGGAGCAATAATGCAGCGTCGTGAAGTGGTCTATTGCTGCTTTCACATCGATTTTACATTCCTGTGCAGCGGGATGCCAGTAAACCACGTCTCAGGTCCGGAAGAGTCAGGCGACAGCCGGAAGAGAGAGAGATCCTCTGCCATGTCCCAGCAGCCATCCGGGAAGAAAGAGGATCCACTTTTCCCTGGTGTCTCTTCAGGGAGGCGGGGGAAGGAAAGCGACACAGCGGAGAGACGAGGAGAGCTGTGCCCGAAGCCCGGCTGGGTAGGTGACGGCTGAGGCAACGAAGCCAGAGCCAATCTCCCCTATGCTCGATCTAGCAGCTCCACCGGGCATCGGCCAAGATAGCTCGGTCTCCGCGGTCCGGACATCAATCACGCCTTACTCCAAAGATCTCGAGCCGAGAAGCGGGAGATTGGAGAGACGAGGACAGCAGTCGAACATGACCCCAGGTGAGAGAAAAGGGTCCTGGTAGGAGGGGGATAACAGGGGATGAGAGGCCAAAAAGGCTATCCCTCTACGGGAGCTCCCGGCCGGAGCTCTTCACCTGTCGGCCATCTTGCTTTTGAATAGTATAAAATGACTTAGCTAAGGCTAAACGGGGGTCTGTTAGAATTAAATTAAAAGTCTGATCTGTGCTACCATATGTAATGATGGTTAAGTTAGCCTTTGCGGCGCCATTTTATACTTAGCTGCCAATTCTAGGCTATGTTTGCAAATAATTGTTCCCTGGCTCTGCAAGTAGTAGACGTGCTGATCTTCTTCTGTGTCTCTCAAGGTTGAGCCTCACTGAACTAATGGATACATTGTTTTGTATTTCTGCACATCTCTCTCATGAAATAGAAGCTTGCTCCCCTTACTCTGCTGTGAAGGCAGACAGAATGACCTTGACACACAGATAGTGTGTGCCCGGTCTCAGACTCTTAGCTCATCTCTGTGTGCCCCTTTGTTCTACGCTGCTTTCTGTGGAAAGTTACTGGGTGGGTGTGTCTTGTACTCATGTTAGTACCTATAATCTTTCCCTCTATGCTTGAGAAAGGCAGTCCCTCAACGGTCTTTTCATGAGGCTGGTCAGACCGGGCTCCACAGCTGTGATTATAAATAAATATCTTTGTTTTGTATTCTCAACTGTCAGACTGACTCTTCATTATTTGGGAAGGCATAGAGGTGGTCCTTATGACCCGAGTGACCCATTTTTGGGCCACTTCCTTCAGTTGGCGCCCGAATAGGGACTCCGCAAGGTGACCCAACTCGCCCGTAATCGGGTTGTAGGGGTCGGGGTTGCATCCGGTCGGTCGGGCGGATCGGGGATCCCCACACGATAAGAGCCCGGTTCTCTTGGCTGCCCCGCCCATCTGATCAGGCGGCTCCTCGTCTAGTGGTCACCGGCTGGGGTCTTGAGAAGGCAGAACCTTGGATTTGACCGTTTGGTCCGAAGAGTCGGCAGTGGAGAATAATATTGCTCTACCTGAGTGCACCAGGTGAGTGATTTGAATTCTTGGAAAAAGTGGCGCCATGGTTGAATGGCACGAGCCTACGGGCTGTGTCTGGTACAGTCTCCGGACTGTCTTGTCTTGATCTTGGTGGGTTTGCGGACCCTTAAAAGATACAGAGTGTTTGTGAACAGTCTACCAGGCCAACTGGAAATTTGGCCCACTCTTGAAAAGGTCTGGGGCTGTTTGCGAACAATCTGCCAGGCCAACTGGAAATTTGGTTTACTCTTGAAAAGGTCTGGGGCAAGAGTCTATCTACTTGTCTTGGTGCAGTCTCTGGACTGTCTTGGTTTTGGTGCAGTCTATGGACTGACTTGTTTTGGTTCAGGCTAGAGCCTGACTTGTTTTGGTTCAGTCTGAGGACTGACTTGCCATGGCGCAGTCTGAGGACTGCTCTTGAGAGCTCTTTTGTCTGTGAGTGTATTTTGTGAATATGGTGCACCATCAGTTTGTTTTTGGTACGGTCTGAGGACTGTCTTTTTAAAAAAAAAAGCACTTGCAATTGCTTTGCCAGACAAAATAATGAATTTGGCTCCTTTTTGAAAATGCCTGGAATGAGTTTCTTGTTGTCATTGTTGTTCTGCAGATGCATGATTGAAAGAAGATCAGTCAGCGCAAATAATAGTAAAAATATATATGTTTGTTTTTTGCATAGGATGAATGGTTTGAGAAAGGACAAAGGAATGCGTAATGGAGGGAGAATGTGAAATAAGACAGTTAAAGAGCATGCTGTGATGATAAAAAAAAATTATGAGAGAGAAATGCAGGGGTGCGCTGATGGCACCCAGATTTTACATTTTGCTTTGCACATTGCAAAAGGACAAAAGCTGTTTTGAGCTACAGACATGAAGTTGCATTTGAAAAGTGGCAAGCAAGTAAAAAAAAACTGAATGATTGAGCCCTGCTCAGATGCTGATGTTTTTTTTTTTAGTCTGATGGGAAGTGTAAGGATTGCTCAAGTAATTAATTCATGATCGATTTGAGTGTGTTGAATTTAGATTTGACCTCATTATAGAATGTGCATTTAATTTGAAATATGTGTTTTCAACATTCAAGGCAGCGTGTATTTGTGCTGAATAAAAAGGCATTTTGAAAGTGTAGTGGGAAGGCTGAAACACATAGCTCGTGAATTCAGTTTGTTCTGGCCTTCGGCCTTGAGATAAGAAAGGAATTCCCAAGGAGGGGGCTCATTGGGCAGGGAGACGCAGAGCAGCCAGAGAACTGAGAAGCTGGACGGATTTAGGAGGGAAAAAATATGATGGTACAGAGAGGGTTTGCTCAGGAAAGTTGTTTGCAGGGAAGTTTTAGAGAAGGTTGCAGCAACAATAGGTTCATTTGAGAAAAGGTTACCAATTGGTTGCTTGTGACTTAGGCCTGACAGGAAAAGATTAGTTTTGGCGAAAAAGAGGCACAGATTACTGTGCACCAGATGATGTTAAATATCAGATTCCTGATGAGTATGTACAGTTTAAAAGGGTCCAGAAGGAGACAGTCATAGCATTGTTTTCAGAAATGATAGTTTGCAAATATACCCCTGATTTTATTGCTTTAAATATTCAGCTGTTCTTCTATTTTTGCTGTTTCTACCCCTGCTATGACGTTCAGGCTGTCTTGGCTATGGCACATGTGTCTTCCCCAATTATAACTGTTAGTACCCTGACACACCTATTACCCCATTGTCCTTTTCTGCTAACGCTCATGCTTGCGCCACAGCCAACTGTGATGATAATGTCTGTTACTTCTGTTGCTACTCCCAGAGACTGGATGAAATTGGAGGAACGTGTGGGTTTGTACATGTGATCTGAAGTGGGAAAGGAAGGAAGGAGGGTAATAGCTAATTCGTGTGGAAGGTGTGTGGAATGTGATAAAAAAATTAGCCTTTTTGGCCAACACATTGTCTTTAGGAATATGATGGCTATATTATTTGGTTTCAAGGAGCAGGATTTCCAAACTGCTGCACTACAGATTTTGTGTGATCCCAACAGGGATACTTATTTTGCTGGGCTGCATTGTCATTCCTTTGGGTTCCCTTATCCCGCCATGAAAAGGGACGGGGGTGAGATGACGGTTTGTCGCCAAAGGAAAATGTGAGTGGGTTTGATGCTGATTTCTTTTAACATGACTTGAAGGTGTTCCTAGATTATAGTGGGCAGGATTTGTGTCTTAAAAGGGGGATTTGATTGTTTGTTTGCAGATTCGTTTTTACAGTTTTTTTCGTTTGCACTAGCAACATGGTTGTAGGCATTTGTAAGTATTTGGTCTACATTGCCTTTTTCTGTTACGTATTTAACATAGCACAGTGTTATGAGTGTTTTGGTGGGTGTTTCAGACGCATTCGTTGTAGCACATGTTTTGCGCTCTCTTGCTCTGATTATTGGTCCTTTTTACTGTGAATTTTTCATTTCAGTTAATGTCTAGTTGTGGCGAGCATGTGATGGGTTTGGCATACTATTATTACTGCTCTCAGGCAGGTGAATGTCTGATGATGGGCCTTAATGTAAGTGGTGAGTAGTGTTTGTTTTCCCCCCTGAGTTTTGCGGATGTGCCATCCACTTTGTGGGCAACAGGTGATGCAGAACTGGGATTGCTACAGATTCCGCGAGCCTTGTTATGCATGATGCCAGATGTGGTTGAGAAAGGCGTGATTGAGGAAAAGACTGTTCATATTTGTAATAGCCCCCCCTGTTTTGCTTGTGTTTACAATTTGTGACTGCCTTGTGTGAAGTTAACAGAAATGTGGTTCTCCAGTTGTTTGCTGCTCTGGCCATCGCTATGCTTCTGTTAATGGTTCTTTCTGCTGCTCCATATTTTTCTATCACTGATTTAAAATACATTCTTTAGAGGTATTATTTTCATAATAGGTCTTTGTCCGGATTCGCATTGACTGGTAGGAGTCTTAGGCTCTGCTGCGTTTTATGTTTTTTGGGACTACGCAGAGAGACAGAGTATCTGTGCAGAGGTTTAAAAAGGGTAGTTACTTGCTCATCATTTCAGATACACAGCAAAGTTGTAGGGACAGTACAGTTAACTAGTGTTAGACATGGCATCCTTGGCGTGGTTTTCCCTGACTTTTCTTGCTCTACCTCCTATGTTTTAGATGCTGTGCTGGATTTCGTTTTTGCTGGTTCAGATGCTTTGGGCATTTTGCCGCTGCTGGTCAGTGTCGCAGTGCAGGTGCTCCCTGTGTAACATGATATTGTGCTTGGTTCTCCCTGCTTTGCGTATTTTGTTTTACTAGTAGATCCCTAGTGAGGTGCACTGAGTGTGCCAGGGCTGGTAAATAAATTGCTACTAGTGGGCTTGCAGCGCTGATTGTGCCACCCACATGAGCAGCCCAGAAAGGATGCTTCAGGCCTGCCACCGCAGTGCCTGCGCGCAGTTTGTACATAGGACACCCCTATGGTAGGCCCAAGGTACCACCCTAGGCAGGGTGCAGTGTATGTGAAAGGTAGGACATGTACTGGTGTGTGTAACATGTCCTGATAGTGACATACTGCCCATTTCGTTTTCCACTATTGAAAGGCTATCTTGCCCATAGGACAGAATGGGGAATGCGTTGTAAAAGTTTACAAGCATATCTTCCCATAGGGATAAGGTAGAAAATTGGAGTCTGGTATCCCTGGACTCAGAATTTGATAACACACCTTTTAGTAAGGATGGGTTTTAAAGGCTGTGTTTGCAACTGGCACTTTTAAAAAATGGCTATTTTCTTGTCCAATTTTTCTGTGTGTTTCTGTCTTTTTGTGGATTGACTGTCTTGTTTCAGTGTGACAGGGAAAGAGGATGTGCATTTGGTGTGGTGTCCTTTTGTGGTGTTTTCATTGTGTTACTGTGAATGTTGGTACAAATACCTTGAACATTGCCTTTGGGATACGCCTGTCTGCTCGGGCCAAGCTACCAAGGGGGTGAGCAGGGGATTATCTAAAGTGTGTATCCCCTTATCCCGACTGAAAGGAAGGGTACCTATATCGACAACGGTACATACCCCTGCCAACTAGAGACCCCCATTTCTATCAACTTGTTCGCATTTAGCTTTGAATGGCCAGGGAGTATGCTTTAAAAAAAAAAGAGGGTAAGTATTGTCGACAGGAGGTCACCTGCTTAGGTCACCTACTGTCGAAGGGGGGGTAGGGGATTAGCTCCTTGGCGAACTAACACATTGCATGAGGTGCATGAAACAGTCTTTTGGGCAACTAACAAACTGCGTTTTCCTTTGGCTTCGGTGCTTGGTATATATATATATATTGTTGTGTGCTGTTTTGTGTTGTAAGTACACAAGACGGCTTGTTGTGCGCTTTCTGTCTTTGACCCTACCACAAGAGCCCTCCCGAGCTGTCTAGGAACGGTCATGACGGTGGCCATTTCCATAAGTCAATCGGTTGGACTCGCTTTAGCCACTAATTTCACAGATATGGTACTCCATGCTGTGAATATGCCCTTGAATAAACAGAGACACAGCACCTCACCAGTGCATGTCTAACCGGCTATAAAATAACACTGTCGCAAAAATTGCCATGATTAAAAATGTGTCACCTTGAAGCCAGCCATGTTACCGCCCCTCCCTTCTGTAAATTGATGGAATTGGAATTGAAATGGAGATCAAAGGACGGGCTGACTAGACTGATGTTCCCTTATCTGACCCTCAAGGGGAACAATATGTCGATGGCTCTTGTCTAAATCCCAGGTGGCACCACCACTATTTCTCTTGTTACCAGCAACACTACATACAGGTCGCAGAGACATCATGAGTCCTTTATCGGTTAGCCTGAGTAGCAGGGATTGTGAATTAATAGGCCAGGGAAGAAAGAAGAATGTTGTCAGATGCATATGTATTTCCTGTGGTCATGATGAGACATTGCTCATCCTGTGTACTGTATGGTGCACATGATGCACATTACTAGGAAGGGTAACTGTATGCCCCCAATAATTTTGCACCACACATTTTCTTTTTTGAGGTTCTTCAGATGAATAATATAGGAATTGACAGATGCAATGATTCAAAGTATGTCCGGATTGTTCTTTCAGAGCTTAGTAAATGAATTAAAGGCTTACCCCACTACTTGGTGTTGGGAGAGAAAACAATTAGTTATATGAAGTTTTATCCTTGCCAGTTAACTGAAAGTTTACATTCTATCTATTAATAGGTCCGAGACGCCTTGCAGTCACAGGGGCCCGGACGCGATGCACAGCCTGGCTGCTTGTTATGGAACATCCATGAATACGACTGAGGCAAAGCTGCAGAGCAAAGAGGTGCTGGACGAGGCAGTACCACCGAAAACAAAAAAGAGAGAGGGGCTATCCAGGAGCCCCAGCCTGTTGGTCTACTTTTGCCTGAGTCCCAGCCCATTGAGCCCCAGCCTGAGGGCTCGCCTGTGTTTGAATCACTGCCCCTTGGTCCCCCTTAAGTTTGACCCCCCTTTTTCCCTTGACCCACCTGTGCCTGGAGTGACAAGGTACAATATACGCCCGACGGAGGAACAGTGCACCAAGGGAAAGTTGGATTAGTAGGGATGGACTTCATGGATGAAGAATAGGGTGCAGGTACCCTGTCTAAGGTACCAGCGATAGAGTAGGAAAAGAGAGATTGGTTCATTGTTTGGACAGTCAACGAACGGGGCAAATGGACTGTGATTCTAAAGAAAGTAATACCTTGCCCTGCAACGTGGGATCTGGATCCGAGCTAGACGAACAGCTCCACCGCCGGTGCTCAATAGCGCCTATGCCAGATGAACAATAGGAGCCTGCCAGTGATTGCTCTCTGAAAGACACTGGAAAGAAGAGTTTTTGCCCATCTTCTTGTCCCTTGGTCACCAATTCCATTGTGTTGCATTTCTCTCCCAATCACCATGTATCCGTTTGGTATCCGTTTGGTCACCCAATTGATGAGGAAAATAGCCCTTTGCACCTCCCTGTCGGCAAAAGTACAAGTTGCATCCATAGTTGTTATTGTGCTAATAATAGTGTTAGGGACATCCTACTCCCTGAATGAAAAGTTTCCTGTGCACTCCCAAGTTCATACAGCACCTGTTTCTCTTGTGAACCTGTTTGTTACTTTGGCTCCTTGCACAGGGGAGCACCGGAGGACATAAACTGATAATACAAGTGTTCAGATTGGTGTACCTTCAATTCTGTTCTCCAGTCCCAGATATGACATTTATTGATTTCCGCACTACAAATGAATGTGTACATTGGGCAGATGCCTATCATGATAGTTAATATGACAGTTCGTTTTTGTATCCAGGGGCGGGGGAAATTAAGGTGGGTGAGAACACATATGACTTCACTTACAGACTGAACATGACAACAGGCCCATCTTAGATCCTGAATAATAATGTTCACTTCGCCCGTGGATCACAAGTTCATACTTGACCTCTGAGGGGATGGTTTGCAAATGTCTCTCTTTTCTTTTTCCCCACTGTATTTGTCGCCTCGTCTATGTATCATACATTCTATCAGCTACAACGTGAAAGTAGGTTTCTGCCCTTAGCCAAAAGGGTTGCTAAAGCAAAGAATATGCCCCTGTATACACAGTCTCCCAGCTCGTTGTGCCTGCTGTGTAAGTACACCGACTCCTAAGCACAGGATATCCATGCAATCCAAATGCTAAGATCATGCTTCAAAAAGAGATCGAAGGGTTGATGAGCGTTGATGTAGATACTTTTTTTAGGTCAACATGTCTCTTATAGTTTCCCTGCTTAATGACGAATATTTGAACAGTTCTGAGTATTAATATTGTTCATGTGAATAGAGATGTTCCACTTCATAGTATAAAATTACTTAGCTAAGGCTAAAACGGGTGTCTGTTAGAATTAAATTAAAAGTCTGATCTGTACTACCATATGTAATGATGGTTAAGTTAGCCTTTGCGGCGCCATTTTATACTTAGCCGCCAATTCTAGGCCATGTTTGCAATTAATTGTTCCCTGGCTCTGCAAGTAGTAGACGTGCTGATCTTCTTCTGTGTCTCTCAAGGTTGGGCCTCACTGAACTAATGGATACATTGTTTTGTATTTCTGCATATCTCTCTCATGAAATAGAAGCTTGCTCCCCTGACTCTGCTGTGAAGGCAGACAGAATGACCTTGGCACACAGATAGCTCATCTCTGTGTGCCCCTTTGTTCTACGCTGTTCTCTGTGGAAAGTTACTGGGTGGGTTTGTTTTGTACTCATGCTAGGACCTATAATCTTTCCCTCTATGCTTGAGAAAGGCAGTCCCTCAACGGTCTTTTCATGAGACTGGTCAGACCAGGCTCCACAGCTGTGATTATAAATAAATATCTTTGGTTTGTATTCTCTACTGTCTGACTGACTCTTCATTATTTGGGAAGGCATAGAGGTGGTCCTTATGACCCGAGTGACCCATTTTTGGGCCACTTCCTTCATGCCAATAAGGTGGCTTACACACCTGAATTAGATGCAAAGATGCTTGTTTTTTTAAATACGTTGGGTAGAGACCCAAGAAGGGAACTCCATAAAGGGCTGAAGGGGTGTCAGCACTGCCTTCTCGATGTTTTTGGGCCCCTGGCTAGGATTTCTGATCTATGTGAAGAGGCTTACCTGCAAGAGGGCGCAGTTAATATTTTAGAACTAAGACAGTGGGTGAAAAGAGCAATATGCTTGTTAGGGAATGCTAACACATCCCTGTGTGTTTAACGTAGGAAGAGCCTACTTATGAAAATAGACCCGAAACTGGCAGAGTTGGCAGGAAAGGAGTCGGGCCAGGAGGCAAATGTTCTTTTTGGTGAGGAGTTTGTTAAAGAGATGGCTCGGTATGCAGGAGCCTTTAACTCTATCCAAAATGTCCAGAAGGACATCAGAAAGGTTTTTGGAATGGCCGGGAGAATGCGGGGTTGATTCCCCGGCCGTGGCTTTGGAATACCACGGAGCTCTTTTTCACGTGGATACAGACTCGGTGGCTTTCAATCAGGAAACTATACACCCAGTTTCTACCCGCAGAGACATAGGGGAAGAGGACGGTTTAGAGGAGAAGGAAGGACGAGACATCAAGGTATGTTTGGCAGACGCCCCTTTGTCTATTCAGGAAAAATTGGGTGGCAGACTCGCCCATTTTTTAGTCAGTTGGAAAAAGATAACTTCCGATCCTTGGGTATTACAAACTGTCAGTGGTTACCGAATAGATTTTGTAGAAAATCCAATCCAGGTAAGACGACCGACTCCTTTAAGATTTGCCAAAGAGGAAGAATTGGTGGACCAAGAGGTTCAAGAGTTGGTAAAGAAAGGGGCCATAGAGAAAGCAGACAATGTCTCTGCAGGGTTTGTAAGCAATATGTTCCTTGTCGAGAAAATGGACAAGGGCATGAGACCAGTGATAAATTTAAAGGAGTTGAATCAGAGGGTGGAGTACAATCACTTCAAAATGGAAGGTATTCATATGTTGAGGACCTTTTGAGGAAAGGGGATTGGTTGACCTGTCTAGACCTAAAAGATGCATACTTGACCGTTCCTGTCTGTCTCGAACAGAGGGACCTTTTGAAGTTTCAATGGCAAGGAACCATGTGGAGATTCAAAAGCCTTCCCTTCGGCTTGACATCGGCTCCTTGTTGCTTTACAAAAGTGATGAGGCCGATAGCGGCGCGGTTGCGCACAAGAGGGGTAAGGCTGATCATTTATTTAGACGATATCCTGATTATTTCGCAGAGCAGGGAATTGGCTCAAGAACATAGCATGATGGCAGTTCGAGTAATAGAGGATTTAGGTTTTGTAGTAAACAGAAAGAAGTCATGTTTGGAACCGAGTCAGGAGACTGTATTTTTGGGTTTCAGATTTGGACGTTGGATTGTGTATTGAGGTTGCCCATGGAAAAAGTGAGGAAGAAATGCAGGGAGGTTCGGAAAGTGTTAGCAGGCAAATGGATAACCTTGGGACAGATAGCGAGGGTTTTCGGCCTCCTTTCAGCCTCCATACAGTCGTTCTTTCCAGCTGCCTTACATTATTGAACTCTACAGAGGTTAAAGACGATGTATTTGCACAGAGGAGTGAGATATTCACAGAAAGTTCAGACAGATACGGAAACGAAAGAAGAATTAAAGTGGTGGTTGGAGAATCTGGAGGCATGGAATGGAAGGGCAATTTTCGGGCCAACCCCAGACACTGTGATAGAATCGGATGCCAGCCTTCAAGGATGGGGAGCAAGGTGTGGAAATGGACAGGCCAGGAAAGGGAAATGCATATCAACTACCTGAAGTTCTTGGCAGGTTCATTTGCAGTGTCAGGGATCAGGTAAGATGCTGTGTACTTTTAAGGATGGACAACATTTCGGCAGTAAGATATGTGAACAAGCTGGGGGGCCCTCATTCAAAAGCTTTAGCGGATTTGGCAAAAGAGTTTTGACATTTCTGCCTAAGCAGAAATAATATGATTCAGGCACAGTACTTACCAGGGATAAGCAATACTATAGCAGATTGGAATTCAAGGCAGCTGAAGGATTTCAGCGATTGGAGATTGAACAGGGAGGTGCTCAGGTCGATAAACAAAAAATGGGGTCCTCTGGTGTTGGACTTGTTTGCGAACAGAGTGAATGCTCAGGTTCCCAGATTTTACAGTTGGAGACCAGACCCAGGGGTAGAGGCTGTAGATGCTTTTCTGCAAGACTGGGGGAGGTAACAGAGTTACGCGTTCCCTCCATTTGCATTGATTCAGAGAGTGTTACTGAAAGTGAAAAGGGAGAAGGGAGAAAAAGTGTTGGTAACCACCTTTAGGACATCACAGGTATGGTATCCAGATGTTATGGAGATGTTGATTGCTGACCCAGTACTTCTTCCGAATACCCCGGATTTGTTAACAAATGCATCAGGGAATTATCACGAGTTGGTTCTGCAGGGACACTTAAGGTTGATGGCTTGGCTGATTTCGGGGGAGCCTGGCAGGTGTCGGGGTTATTGTTGGAGGCTTCAAAACTCATTAAGGAGTCTTGGGCTCCAGGGACTTCAAAGGCATACAGGTTGGCCTGGGGAAGATGGGTTCATTGGTGTGCTTCGATGAGTTTGGATCCAGTATCAGCACCTCTGGTGGAGGTGGTGAATTATCTTACAGAAGTGTTCCTTGAAGGAAAATCCTACAGTTCAGTTAACATTGGTAGGTCGGCAATTTCAGCAGGACATGAGTTGATAGATTGCTTGCCTGTAGGTCAACACGATGTAGTGAAGAGACTATTGAGGAGTGTAAGAATTAAGTCCACACCAGGAGCAAAGTATTCTTCCATGTGGGATGTGGATCTTGTACTAAAAGAATTAGTGAGTTGGACCAAAAATGAATTTTTGGACCTAAGGAAACTTTCTTTAAAGTTGGTTATGTTGCTATACCTAGTCTCTTTTACAAGGGTTTCAGACGTCAGGACACTGGAAATTTCGGGGCGAAGATTCGTACCAGAAGGGGTTTTCTTCTATATCACTAGGAGAACTAAAACAATGTCTAGAACAATTTATTATCCCAATTTAGATGAATGTAGGAAGTTGTGTGTGGTGAGATGTTTGCGTGAGTATGAAAGGAAAACGGAGAGTCTGAGATGCAATATGGATTCGCAATTGATAATTTCTTTCAGAAGTCCTCATAAGGCTGTGTCCTCTCCTACTTTGGCTCGTTAGGTCAAGGAGGTCATGAGAAGAGCAGGGATAGATCTGTGTAAGTTTGGAACTCATTCTACTACAGGGGCTATGGCTTCTAAAGCCTTTTTATTGGGAGGAGGATTAACTGGGTTTTTAGCTGCAGCTGATTGGTCATCGGATTCAGTATTCAAGAAGTTCTATTTTAAGCCTGTGGATTGTATAGCGAGAAATATTATGTCAAGGCTTTAAACATGCATAATATTGGCCTCCGTTCCTTGCCATAAAATTCAGATTTTCCACAGCTAGGATGAGTAGAAAATCATGATTTTATTAAAGACACGGAGGCTGGTATTATCCCTCCGTTTTGATTCCCTCCCTATAATATGTTTTTATGGTTCTTTTTCAGGAGGAGACTACAAGAAATCATATGAAGTAATGGAAGAGGAAATGATTTTGCTGAAGTTGATGTTCTAAGGATCCGTTTATTTAACAGTTTTACTACGCAATATCAACTGTCGAGGATGTTCGCAGCAAAAGAAGGAAGATGGCTGCCACACAGAGGATTAAATAGACATTAGAATGTTAAAAGATTCCTATTCTAAGTTCTTTTCATTGTTTTGTAGTTGCTGCTGTGAGTTGGCAATTAAAGATATATGCATAATATCAGCCTCTGTGTCTTTAATAAAATCATGATTTTCTACCCATCCTAGCTGTGAAAAATCTGAATTCTCCACATGCATCAGAAATGGCAAGTGTTTGTCTCTAAAGCACACACAAACTCTGGGGTCCCACGTAAGCAGCCACAGTTTACCTTCAGAAATGCTGAGATGGCAGCACAGAAACAGACACATATGCCTGGGGGCTTGATTTTGTTTTGTTTTCACCTTTACAATATGTTGATATGACAGAAGCTTCCACTACTGTTTGTGCCGGGTGTAGATGTTTTCACTGCTATTTCCTGTGCTATGTTTGTGCTCTGCATGTGTATGTGTGTGCACACACATGCATGCATACACATGTATGAGTTTGGTGTGAAGGAAGCTTGCACTCCTGCTGCTATATGCTATTTATTTATTTAGAATTTATAGGGCGCTCAGCTACCCTGAAGGGTTTCCCGGTGCCGAGCAAAGTAGGCCAGCGATAAAGATTACAAATAAGACTAATTTAAGTACAAACAGGTTTTCAGACCCTTGCAAAAGGCGAGCAGAGAGATCTCAGCTCGCAAAGTAGCAGGTAAGGCATTCCATAATGTCGGTCCCAAATAGGCTAGTGACAGGCCTCTCAAGCGGGCCCATCTGATTTTGGGAACAACAAAGCGAATTTGCTGAGCAGAGTGCAAGGGACGCAGCGGGCAATGCCGCTTCATCAAATCTTGTAGGTATTTTGGGGCCAAACCTTATTTAATTTTAAACATATAACACAGCACTTTAAATTTGACCCTCTTCGACACCGATAACCAGTGTAATTCATGGATACACCATGACACAGAAGAAAACTTAGGCAGTCTGAACAATAGTCCTGCAACTGCATTCTGAACTAATTGTAGTCTCTGGATGGTTGACTTATCTGCCCCCAGATAGAGGGCATTACCGTAGTCCAGTCTTGAAATACCAAGAGCCTGGACCACAGTTCTCTGGACTGGGAGAGGAATCATCCATAAATTCTTCTTTAGGCAGCGCAAAACTGCAAAGCAGGTGAAAGAAATCTTAGTCACTTGCTGTATCATTGATAGATGTTCATCAATTATGAAACCCAAGTTCCGAACACTGTTCACTGGCAATGGAAGAGAACCTAATTCAAGGGGCCAATGATGCAGGCCCCAAAGGTAATGTCTTTTGCCCAAGATCAAAACTTCTGTCTTTTCGCCATTTAATTTGAGCAGATTATGCTACATTGTAACACAAAACAAAAATAATTGTTTCTGTATACAATGCATGCATGAGATAAAGAATATAATGTGTGATATTTAAGTGTACATTCAAGTTGTAAAATAGAGCCTCATGCATTGCAATTCAAGCACTCCGTTGGTGGCACAACGATGCACCAAACAGCCAATAGCATGATGTGAAAGAGAATTAATAGTCCTTGAGCAGAAACGAATTAGGTATTTATCACACAATTTCAATACTATTACCCAAGGTGAGGAATTTACCAGGTGTGGTGAATACTTCTTTTTTTAGTAAGAAAATAAAGTTTATTGAATAGCAAAATAAAATGAAAATATAAATATAATATAAAGGGTCAACAATGCAATAAGTACATTAAAATTTCTGTTGACATTATAATAAAATACATATATTTATTTATCAAAAATAAGAAAGGAGATAAAAAAGAGGGAGAAAAGAGTGAGGAGAGTAAAAACAAGAAATATTTCTTTATCAAAGAAAAAACTTAATCTAAAGCTGCTAAAATCACAACAATTTAGTGTAAATCTGACAGTAAAATTACTGAATAATATATTACAATTGGTATACAAATCAGTTGAATAAATAGGAAAGTTAAGGTGGTTTGGATACTTCTAAAGTTAAGGGTTGATGTAGGTTGGCAGGTGTAGCACAGGAATCTAGGATAGCTGTTACTGGTGACCAAAGAATGTCTCTTTTGATAGCAAGAGATATTAGAGTGGTATATGCACTATCTATTCTATGGTTGTAACAAACACCATACCACCATGCTTAAAAAGATATATCTAGAGCATTTTTTTTATTTTTTTGTTATTTGTTAAAATGCAACAGCAATTAGTAAATGTACAATTTGTACATTGAAAATACAATCATAAAAATAGGTTTGTAAGAGAAAAAGGCATATGTGTATGAAAACTAGAATTAATTTGTGTCCAAATGTTTAACCAGAATTGAGTAGTGTGAGGGCACTTAAATAATATATGCGCTAAATCTTAAACAGAGACGTTGAAAGACCAACAGGAGCCTGAAATAGTGGGATTAAATTCATGTAAGGTAACTGGCATAAGGCAATTGTAAATAAAAAATAAAGTTTGAGTTGTATTGGCAGCACAAGAGGTTTTGAGGATCTGAAGCCATATTCTATTCCAGAAAGAGGGAGAAAAAGAAGTGTGTAAGTCTGTCTCCCATTGTAACCCCAATGATGTTTATTGTCTAGGATCAGGAGGAGCAATAAGATGGGTATAGAAAAGGGGAGCCAAGGGAAAGGCTGCCAACAGTAGTTGAAGGGGAGAAGTGATGGATGGAGAAATGATGATCAAACTGAGGTAATAGTAGGTTTCAGAAATGGTTGAAATTAACGATTGAAACTTGGTTTTATATGAATTAGGTAATTGGAAGGAAGATTGTGCCTGAGAAAAAGTGATAACTGAGTGATTGGGAATTCATTGGCAAGTCCATAATAAACATTATGCTCGCCAGGTTTTCCAAAATACAGTTTTATTATTGATTTTAATGAGTTTGTTGTACCAAATCGAAAAGTGAAGGAATTGATCAATGGAAGAAAAAGTAGAAATATATATGGGCCTTAATAACCTACAAGCATTTTTGAGGATAGGAAGCGACATTGACGAAGGACATTGATTGAGTGACAACATTTCTGAAAAAGAAAAGAGTTGAATAAAACATAACTCTTGCTCTGTCTATAAGGTGGGATTATGTGTATATTGATCTCCTTGATAAAGGGCTGATTGTTTTAAAAAATAAAGCAGTGTGGTATAATTGGAAATATGGATAGTTTACTCCCCCTTGGTGTTTATTACATTGTAATCTGGCAAGGGACACACAGGGTTTTTTATTGTTCCATAAAAAAGCAGTCAAGTTAGAATATATATTTTTTAAAACAGAGGATGGAATAATAATTGGGATTGCTGAGTAGTAGAAAACAATGATAGGAACTAACATAATTTTAATGGAATCCAACTTACCCTACTATGATAGAAACAATGGATTCCATCTGGAAGTAAGAGTAGATAAAGTTGCAAGAAGAAGAGTAGTAGGATTAAGCAATATAGATTCTTTGATGGAAGTAGTAAACAAGAGACCTAAATACTTGAATTTTACTGGTTTCCAAAGGAAGTCTGAAGCTGAGAAGTCATGTTTAAAGCTCCATTTGTTCAGAGGGAGAATTTGCATTTGTCCGAATTAAGTTTATAACCGGAGATAGCAGCAAAAGTGGAAACTGTATCTAAAAGTGGTTGCAGGGAGGAACAAGGAGAAGACATGTATGAAAGAATATCATCAGCGTAAACTGAAAACGTAATCAGTTTATCCCCATATTTAAAACCCTGCATTGTGTTTTTTTGTCTGATTTGAGATAAGAAGGGTTTGAGTGCAAAAATGAAGACAAGAGGAGAGAGCATACAGCCTTGTTGCACTCCTCTGTGAAGAGGGAAAGAGAGAGAAATTAAGCCATTAATGAAAAGTGATACTTTAGGAGATGAATATAGAAGATAAATTAGATTAATGATTTTTTGTCCAAATCCAAACCAAGAAAGAGTAGAGAAAATAAAATGCCAATGTATTTGGTCAAAAGCTTTCTCAGCATCTAAGGATATAGTTGCTATTGAATGTTTATATGTTTTAAATTTGCTAAAAATGTCAAAGAAAAGTCTGATGTTATCGGAACGGTGTCTACTTTTAACAGGCCCAGACTGTTCCCTGCCAATTAAATTCAGTAGAAGGGGGTCTAGACGTAAGACTAGGATTTATTCTATAATCAGAGTAACAAGGGAGATTGGTCAACGACGCTGGGAGCAGCCCCGACACCCACCGACCACGCACGCAACCTGGGAGTCATCCTCGACTCAACGCTCTCCATGGCCAAGCAAGTCAACGCAGTCTCCTCCTCCTGCTTCAACACCCTCCGCATGCTTCGCAAGATCTACAGGTGGATCCCGACAGACACAAGAAGAACAGTCACCCAGGCCCTCGTCAGTAGCAGACTTGACTATGGGAACGCCCTCTACGCGGGAGCCCCGGCCAAGCTCATCAAGCGACTGCAACGCATACAAAACGCCTCCGCACGCCTGATCCTCGACGTACCACGCCACAGCCACATCACCCCCCACCTGAGGAACCTGCACTGGCTCCCCGTCGACAGGAGGATCACCTTCAAACTCCTCATCCACGCACACAAGGCACTCCACAAAACTGGCCCAGCCTACCTCAACAGACGACTCTTCTTCTACGTCCCCAACCGCCAGCTCCGCTCCGCCGACCTCTCCCTCGCCACCGTCCCTCGCATTCGAAGAACAACCACCTTCTCACACCTCGCCGCCAAGACCTGGAACACCCTTCCACTAAGCCTACGACAGACCCAAGACCTGCTGACCTTCAGGAGGCTACTCAAGACCTGGCTGTTCGACCAGTAGCAGCACCCCCCCACTTTCCCTCTCCCCAGCGCCTTGAGACCCTCGCGGGTAAGTAGTGCGCTCTACAAATTCTGTGATTGATTGATCTATAGTTTTTACATAGTTTAGGGTCTTCATTCTCTTTAGGGATAAGGCATATTAAAGCATCTTGAAAAGTGGCATTAGTGGATTTGGAAGTGGCAAAGAAAGTAAACAGATGGTGTAATTTAGGGATTAGTACTGCACTTTAGAAAAATTGAAATAGAATTTGATGGGGAAGCCATCTGGCCAGGGGCTTTGCCTTTTTTAATAGATTTGGTTGCAGTATGGATGTCTTGAATATAAATATTTGAATCCAGGGAGGAGAAATCTGTATTGAAATCAAATTCTTTATGTATTGAAGAGAGGTAAAGATTAATGTGAGTTTGAAGAGGATTATTCTCTGGTGTATAAAGAGTTTTATAATAATTGGTAATTCAGCTAAAATATCCTTATCTTTAAATATAGGGACTGTACCATCACGTAAAATAGTTTCGATTTTGATGCATTCTTTGTTTACTTTAAGGTATTTTGCCAAAGGTTTGCCTGCTTTATTTTGGCTACCATAGTATTTAGCACTTGATTTGAGGAGATAAGTACCAACATCTTCAGTAGATATTTTGTTAAATTCAAATTTGGCTTTAATCAGAGGCATCCAAACATAAAGTAGATTTGGACGTAAAATAGGAATGTTCTAATGATTTAATATGATTCATTACGTCTAATGCTTTTTTGGGAGGTGCTTTCCTGTTACTGGAGACATAGGAAAGAGTAAAATCTCTGGAGGCTGCTTTAAAAGCTTCCCAGACAGTCTAAAACAATCTATCTGGGGATTTATTCAAGGTAAATAACTTAGTTATAAAATCATGAAAATGTTGTGTAAAATTGTTATCTAATGAAAGAGAGATATTGCCACACCAACATCTCACCTTTGGGGAATAGGTAGAAGATCAAGGTCTAGTGTAACTGGGGCATGATCAGAAATGAAGATGGAACCAATATTGGAATGTATGATTTGTTGAGATAAAGCTTTAGAAACAAAATGGTGATCAATCCTGGTTTGGGAAAAATGGACAGGAGAGGAGAAGATATATTCATGAGTCTATAAGAGATCTTTGTTTGATGGCTGCAGTGAACTGTTTGTGAATGGAGGAGGGAACAAAAGTAGATTTAGCAGAACAATCTAAAAATGAGTCCATTTCAAGATTACAATTATCATCAAATATTAAATAGTCATACGTGATAAACATCAGTTTGTGTGAAATGATGGGCCAAAATGATTTCTCAAAATGTGTTGGAATATATATATTAAAAATTGTTAGTGGTATCTTATTTACTGGTAATTTCAATAGTAGCCAGCGACCATCCATGTCTTATTCTTGTGATATCAGTGCAGCATCTAAGGTTTTTTTCAAAGGATTACAGAACCATTGCGTTTACCAGACCCTAGTGAGATAATTACATGACCAACCCAATAACAAACATGTTTCTTAACTTCTGTTTCAACAACATGAGATTCCTGTAGTAAAGCAATGTCAGCATTTAATTTGGCTAAATGAGCAAGTACTCTTTACTGTTTATTGAGTGAACCCAAACCTTTAACATTCCAAGTAATTACACGCAGAATCATAAGTAACAATTAAAGTGAGGGTATAATATTCTACAGTTGAATTGTTGCAAGAGAAATCTGTACTTATATTATGAAAAATTGTATCAAGAAAGCAGTTAGCAGGGAGAAAGAGGAGAGGGAAGGGACAGTGGAACATGAAGAATATCCAATGAGCATAAAATGAGTTGAGGGAATGTAAGACAATGAAATGAGACAGGAGATGTGTTAAAGTAAAGATAAGAGAGTATAGTGTGAAACTAAAATGAGAAAGATAAAAGCTAGAACTACAATAAAAAAGACAAAAAGAGATGAGTAACATACATGGTTGCAAGACAAATGGTTGGGGATGGTGTGACCACAAAGGGGAAGATGACATGACCAGGATCCAGAGGCAACTGGGAGGGATGAAATCCAGACCACGGAAATGGGTATAAATACAAAACCAAGCGATACAGGAGAAGGGGATCGCCTATGGAAGGAAGCAAGAGAGATACATTATGTCTCATGGGGAACATACAAGAAAGATATATGAAAAAACACAAAACATCAATGTAAAAATGAAACAGATATTTGTGGAAACATGAAGTATGTGTAAAAGGCGAAAATCAAGTGTATGGAAGGTTCGAAGAATCCATTGCTTCAATTTTACAACTGTCTATATATTTCTGCAACAAAGAAGGATCTTCGTAGGTTCTCGTTTTGTTCTTTTAAGCCACTTTAAAGAAGTAGGGTGAAAAAGACCAAATCGGGCACCAAGGGAGCGTACTGCAGGGCATATATCTAGAAACCTCCTTGGTCTATCCGCTGTAGGTTTGGCAAAATCTTGAGTAAAAAAGTAAGGAATTACCAGACCAAGTAATACGTCCTTGGAGTTTTACTGCATTAATCACCATGAGAAGTTCCTGATACTCTAGTAAGAAGATGATAACAGCTCAAGGTTTCTGCAATGACAAAGCATGTTGGGGAGACGATGGCCAAGTCTATGGGCTTATTGTATGTTTAAGTGAGTGGAGTCAGGCATATCAAGGAGTTTCGTAATAAATGATTGAAAAAAAGGAGATAGGTTGGGTACCCTCCACATCCTCCGCAAGACCATTAATGTGAATATTGTTACATCGATTGCGATTTTCCAGTTCACAGCCAGTTTTTTTAGGGAGGTAAGTTCAGTTGGAAGATGTTTAGCATCTTGAGCAGTGTCTTGTATATCACTTATCTGTTGTTCCATGGCAGTAACTCTGTTCTCCATCAAGGACCACTTGTCGTTAAGTTGCTGAAGTTTTCTATTTGTATCTTCAATAGAAGGTTTCAGGGCCTGTGTCTCATCCAGAATAACTTCCATGGAAATGGAAGCCATAGGTTTGACAGGGGAGGGAGTGTCCATCTAAGGTCTTTTATTGGTTGGTAAAGCTGTTGTCGATGGAGTTTTAGAGAAACCTTTAGAGTAGTTTGTATCAGTGAAGGAGGAACATGACAGAAGAGTTACCTGAGACGAAACAGTAGGGAATTCCATATGAGAGCCTAGAGCTGAGAAACTGTTTTTGGTGTTGACTGAGGAGTAGACATGAAAGGCACATTCAACTTCAAGTTTGGAATTTTCCCCATAAGCAAGAACGTTCACTGTGAGGGAGTTGGAAAAGTAAATTGTAATTGGAAAGTTTGTGTTTATTAGCAGTTAATAAGGAAAGTGTCTGAGGCAGACTGGTACAAAATATGAGGCAAATTGACATCGGAGGTAAATATACTATTGATAAAAAAACGTGTGCTTCCAATGAGGATCAAGAGGTCATGATTGCAATAATTAGCAACATATATGTGCTAATTAAGTAAAAACGGTGATACATGATGAAGAGAAAAACAGAATTCACTTCATGTGAGGAAGCAAAATGGCAGGCGCGACCAGCCATCACACACCACCCACCCTATCAACAAATTCAGCATCTGTGCAAGGAGAAATAATGTCACCTGCTGGCAGTATTATGAGTAGGATATGTTCCGCAGCATGTACTGCAAATGTGAAGAGGTCTGACAGCCAGCAAGATGGTAACGGGCTGAATTCCCTCTGCGGCTGCACCAGAGCCTTATCAGGGGGCAGCCATCTTCATCAGGCGCATGTCACACCCCCCATGTGGTGAATACCTCTTAATCCAAATTGTCATCAAAATGAGGTATAACATGCAGAATCAGTATTTAATACACCAAATATGACAAGCTTTGACTTTTAACTGGGCTTTTAACCTGATACATTTCAGTACATTTGACCTGCCAAAGTCTACTGGAGGAAACCTTTAAGGGTGTGAATTATCACATGGCTCGGTACTCTGATCCCTGTGCAAACTATGTGTGCACAGATATTGAATTTAGTTCTGAAAGAATTGGTAATAAACATCTTGCATAAACCTGCGCTGCATAGCCAGATCTAACTAAACATTAGCAAAGCCAATAGATCTGGCCTTGGCATGCTGGTGCAATAGTTCTTTTTTGCATTTTTAATAAATGAACATGCCACAAATATAAAAAGAAAAGAGATTATCATCTAAATTTGGCCACCATGTGCTTGCAATAAAAATGTTACATTAAAAAAACTTTCACTAATCTTACTGTTTTACTAGCTCTGTTCTTTTTTTTTTTTAAAACAAGGCTTACATGTGTGCCATGCATTTTACCATTATTTGGTTATGAAGGTAACAAGAAGAAATCACCAATCGACTAAAGACTTAAAATGCTGGCAGCTCAATGTCACAATATCCTTATAGCACCAACTTCAAAAAGAAGCAGGAAATACATCATCATCTGACTGGGCAGCTAAATTGAAAGCATATTATATAGCTGATTTTCAAAGATAGTATTCAAAATTAAAATATAAAAGGCACAAGTTGTAAAAGTGTTTTCACTGAAGAGAAAGTACCTATTTTTAATCAGATGTCAACACTGTGCACAAGCTTTGTGCAGTCACTCAGGGAAGGGAGCCAATGAAGAAAGTGGACTGAATCATTACAACATTCTGTGTGCTGTTGTGAAAAGGAGCAAAATGTGCAGAGCTATTGAACATACCAATGAAGAAGCCTGCTGATCAAAAGCCCCTCAATGTATGTATGTTACATATGAATTTTTGGGAAAACAATAGTCAAGTGAGACATCTAAAGCTGTCTCAAACGCCAGACCTAAAAATACACCCAAGCTACAGACTTAAAAGGTCAAACCCTTTGCATGTAAAAATGCTTGTTTTTTAGGTCTCGCCTGGCGACGCAGCGCGAAGCGCTGTCGCTAGCGAGATCTATTGTCACTGACTTGCTTCGGAAGGGAGACAGGAGCTGTGCACGCGCAGGCCGGACTGGAAATGTGAACACGCACGTACAGGCACGCGATGTGCACATCTCCTGTCCCCCTTCCGTCCTCTCCAGCCGCATTGCACGCACTCCCCAGCTGTCCTTGCACCCCTCCAGTGTCAGTCAGCCATGCGCCTGCCACCCCCACCCACCCCCCACCTTACCGTCGTTCCGCCATGCTTCACGCGATGCCCTGCAGCGTGTCCCCAGAGCTCACAGGGTGATCGGTGTACCTCGCAGCCAATGCGGCCGCCGTCACGCTGGTCTTTGCTGGCGATCTGCAGACAGCAAATGTGCACGCTCACGGCGCGTTCTGATGTGCACTTGCCCGGACAGCTGATGTGCACGCTCACGGCGTGTCTGTGTTCCATGGAGACATTTGCGTGCCGACTCTCCAAGATGGCAGCTTGGGGAAGAAGGCGGCTGGGAACGGGCGGCAGGGAGAGGTGAGGTGACGAGTGTTAGTGGATTAGGGAGGCGTACTACACAGCAGAACCTCAACTAGAAAGCACTGGGTTGCGGTACACAATGTTGGTTTGTAGTGTAGAAGAAGGGGTAGTAGGGAGAGGACACAGCGGGGGCACAGCGCCATGGTCAAAGTGTTCAGTGGAGAGTGGAAGGACTCAGGGATGGGGTTTGCAGGGATGGCCGGGCGGCAAGGGGGTGGTGCAGTTCCGGGGGTGGAATGGGTGAGAGCGGGAGCTCAGGAATCTGAGTGGCAGCTTGTGGCAAGGTGTTACTAACAGATGGCTTCAGCTCCTTCCTGGAGTGGAGTGTGGGAGGGGGATGGGGTCTGGGGTCCGGTAGCGCTGGATGAGATGCTGGTGCAGGTCCTAGGAGCATTGAAGGTAAACACCTGGCATCTTTTCTTTTCCTTTCTGCTTTTCCTCTTGTCCAGTCTGGCAGTGCTAGTGCTGAAAGGTGTGCATGCCTCACCAACTACCAGATGTGATGTGATCACTGCAGCTTGCCTCGGTTTGCTGTCTTCATGCTCGAGGACACCATGCAATCTGAGTGTGTTCTCTCTAAATGTAGCGTGCATTGAGCACCAGCTAGGGGGCGCTCATGAGCAGTCTGCCTCCCTACTAGCAACGAATGCGCAATATGTCTATTGTTGAAGCCTGCATAACGTGCTCAACAACTGATTGCTCCCGATGCACACTGCAGCAACATTCTGCAATCTGCATTGGCAGCAACTGGCTGCCGAAATTGCTTTATGTCGGCCCTCTTTGCAAAACAGTCTTTAATTAGGGTTTGAAAAATGTTACAATGCGGTTCCTAATACACCATTTGCCAATTCATTTGCTAAGAAATCCTTACTGAGAGAACCCACAACACCCTCGGTAAAGTAGTCCGTACATCCCACAGATAATGACCAATGGTGTGAGCCCAATGAGCAAAGTGCTATGAAGGGAGGCCAGGCGTCGTAAGCACTATAGAAAACAATTACTAAAATACAACAAGCATTTGCAATGCAATAGGTCTCGAGAGTTTAAGCTATTGGCATTGTAAATGACAATGCCTTTTATTTATCTGTTTTAAAAACAACACATAAATAAAAGGCATTGTCATTTACAATGCCAATAGCTCAAACTCTTGCAAATGCGAGACCTATTGCATTGCAAATGCTTGTCTTTACATTCTCGTACTCCCAGATCTGCTTGTCCCACTAAAAATACATGTGCTGCTAAAAGGCAAAAAGAAGATAACAGGACTGCATGAACTGGACCTGTTCACCCTTAGAAATAGATTGTTTTGAAATGTTTGTTCATGTTATATTTGGCGAAAACAATTACCCATGGTTGTTCTGAGCCTTCTCTGAAACACAGTGCCTAAACTGTTATTTTGTCAGATCAATCTGTACAATTATCGTGTTACCTCCAAAATGATTGTGCTCCTGCTAGCTTTGTCTCTTACACATGACTCCTTTACAGAAAAACTGATGAGGTGTTTAGGTCACTATATATTTTTCCCTGGAATTTAGCAGTGTTTTTGAATTGCCTACAAAAGGAAGTTAAGCTAACTTTTATTATTGAGCTTTAGCAGTCAGCCAGCTAAGAAACTGTCATAAAAATCTAAAAGCTTTGAAATCTCCTGGGGACACTTTTGCTGTCTTCATTTCGAGAAAATAATAATGATTCTGGGAGCAGAAATAGCTCTCGGAGAAAAGTTGCCTTTCTTTGCTTGAAGTGCGTGGGAATTAGCTGCCAGTTCCCAACTCTTCATTTCTGTGTGGCAGGAAGGCTCTCGGATAAAAGGCAGAGGAATAAAATGAATAAAGGTGGTTTAATTGGGCGCAGTTTGCTCTTCTATGTTATGTACCCACATATAGGAGAGAGCAGCTTTTTAACGCATCACTGACTCTCAGGCCCAGTTCTACGAACACAGACGGCCTCATTACAAGTGAGTGCGCGCCGAAATAGAGTCTGAAAACATCTGGGGGAAACGATGCAGCACAGTAAAGGCATTTCCTCTGGTGCTTTTTGCACTCAGTTCCCAATTTTTATACTGCAAATGACGAAACACGTGAAAGCAATCTTTCTGACCGGTTTTACTGGGTATTTCCACGCTCTTGTGTAATTATCTGGAAATAATTATCTGCAATAACTGACATCTCAATTTGCGTTCAACCCATTGGCGCAAACGTCTTTTGGTTTCGATTTGATTGTTACTGCTGCATTCGAAACAAGCATTTGCAAAGCAATAGGTCTCGCATTTGCGAGACTTTGAGCTACTGGCATTGTAAATGACAAACCTTTTATTTATGTGTTGGTTTTGAAAACAGATAAATAAAAGGCATTGTCATTTACAATGCAAATAGCTTAAAATTTCGCAAATGCGAGACCTATTGCATTGCAAATGCTTGTTTCCCATCCTGTTTACTTTAAAAATGGTGTAGCGGATAGGCAGCGCTTGAACCAGCTCTGGTTTGGACGCTATACCCGCCCAACTCTCTGTAATGAAGACTATGGGGCAGATTTACAAGCCCCTTGCGCCACTTTTGCGTCACTTTTCCCATGTTAAAAATGACGCAAAAGTGGCGCAAGGGCCTTGTAAATAAGCCCCTAAGTCTAGATTCTGTGACTCCGCGAACTCCGCAAACTCAAGTTTGTGCTTTATTAGTGAGCGTGTGTTAATCAGCGTGCAGCTGAAGGAGAGAGGGGGATTGGTTTGAGTCAATATCGTGGGATGTGTTGTCGTAATGTTAGAAATGGGAACGTATTGAAGTGAAAGATTACAGGTGGCACAGAGTGCAGGACTACACTGTGGATCGAAGATACGACTATTACTATTCCTACCTGTGACGTTGCACGCCATAAGTTATTCTCATTAGTAGATCTGACTGGGCCTAGAATCTGGTGAGAAACGAGCAGGGGTTGAGCCGCTGTGCACAGTCCGTGCGCAGACGGGTGAGCCTTTGGCGCACCAGCTGCGCGCAGACGCGCTATAATCTTGTTTAAATTGCTCACTGACTATGGGTCATGGCTCCAGGGGGCATGGCTATACTCCGATGAGAAAGCGAGATCATAACAAGCGGTTGGGTTTTCAGATGATCCTCGTTAGTTTAAAGCAATTAACGAGGATCAGCTGAAAACACAAGTGCTAATTAAACAAACACACACGTTTTACAGCCTTCTACAGTTATTATAATGGGGACTGATTTCCTCACCCGAGCCACAGGGATTTTCACCGTGACGGATCCTTCCTTTTCCTCCTCCATGGCTGGGCTACTAGGTGAAAGAGGCGAAGGCAGCTGCCAGGAGAGGCAGCGGGGGTGGCGTTAGGGAGGATGAGGGCTGGCCCGATACAGGGGAAACAACATTACGGCGCTTTAATTGACAGAATATATGGAAGCATTCAAGCGGCTGATGGATGCTTTAGCTTTAATATGGCGCACTCGCGTATTTCTTTTGTTGTGTACTCGGCACGCAAACACTGTTTTTAATTGAAATTGACAACAACGGCGCCTGTGTTGTCAATTTCAATTTAAAAAAAAGCATTGTTTGCGTGCCGAGTACACAACAAAAGAAATGCACTTCAATTAAAGCGCAGCGGAAGGAGGCTGTGGGCGGCGGGCGCAACTGTGTCAATTTCAATTTTTAAAAAAACGGTTTGGCTGTGCTGATTATAAGCAAATTATAACCCACATCTGCCGCGCATGTTGGCTCAATCACAATAATGAGTAATGAAGCCGGGAGGGAGAAACAACAAGTGGGAGCATGCATAAGCGGCGCTGTAAATAAATATAGTCTGCCTTACCCGGAGCCTTTTGATATCCTGCGTTCGTGCTCAACCTGCGATAGTGAACACTACAGAGTGGCAGCCATTTTAAGATCAGGCACGACCAACCTGGGTGCACAACAAACCGGTAAACGACTAATGGAGCAGGGAGGGAGAAACAACAAGTGGGTGCGCACAAAAGCAGCCTCCGTGCTTAAAGATCAAGCGGTGCGGCGGCTGTGCGGATTATAAGGAAATTATAACCCACATCTGCCTCGCATGTCGGCTCAATCACAATAATGAGTAATGGAGCCGGGAGGGAGAAACAACAAGTGGGAGCATGCATAAGGGGCGCTGTGCTTGAAGATGAAGCGTGGAGGCCGCTCTGATAAGTAAAAGTGAACACTCGGGCATGTGCGGAAGTGAACGCAGTGCTTTCAAATAACACAAGAAGGAAAGAAGCGCAGCCGATATTAAAGTGAAAGCGCTGGGCGCTTGTAAAAAAACATAGTCCCTAAAGAGATTGCTAAAGACATAGAGTGTAAGGAAACTGTAGTTGGCCGGTGCTCCTGGCTGAAAAATGGAAGTGATTTATCGGGAGCACCGGCCAATAAGGAGCTAGGAAATAGGAGTGATGGAGCTGAGAACCAATGGCAAGCAGCAGATGTAATTTCACTCGGTAGAGTGTTTACAGCAAGTCTTGCAGACAGCGCATGCGCGCTGATGCTCGACCTAAAAAGGGCAGTAATGTTGTTACACACAAGACACAATGCCAATCCACTCTTCACAGACATCTGTGTGAATATAGTAAAGCTCAGATTGCCTATCATTATTCCTCGTTCTCCATGCCTGTGTCCAAGTTTTTACTTTTTAACCCCTTGCATGCGTCGGACGGCCCCCGGCCATCCGACGTCACGGTGGACGTGTACGGAGGACGGCCGGGGGCCGTCCGAACCCTGCCCACTCATTAATTCGCCCGCACAGCGGGGGAATTTGCTCAGCGCGCAAGGGGTTAAGAAAAATACACCTCCCACCTATAGGCAGCTTATTGCCGCATCTTATCTTTTCAGAAGGCTTAAAACAATCCTTCTGTCGGAAGTCTTGCCTTCCTGGCAGTAGCCAAAACAGGTTGCTCCATCCACACTTACTGTTCGATGTCTTTACTAAAGTCCATCAAAAGTCAAGAGAAGGTTGGTAGTGAGGAGTTAGACACCAAAGGCAGAAACAGTGTTTTGAGGAATACCGGTAGGTAATCCAGTCATTACTTCCTCCTACATTTCCTTGACCCAGTCCTCTCTCTTTCAGAATGTACCTAAGTGGCATGTTTTTAACCCAATCACAGAGATCAAAAATATGTTTCGGTCATGTGGTGCATCACAAGAGTCTATTGTTTTCGCAAGTCTTTTGGAGAAGAGCATAACAAAAAACACTCTTCAACTAGAAACAGCAACAACAGCACCTAATTTTCCTGCTGTTACAACACATATTCTCATAGGAGAGGAAAATAAACTTGCAAACATCTGGTGCTGTGCTCACAGAGGTGGAGCATCCTGTCCCAGAATCCCCCTTGGAACTGAATGGAAAAAGGTAGTTAAGAAAGAAAGGCATCACCTATCTAGTGAACTTGGACCATGAATGGCAGCACCCTCCTAGTCACAGCTCTCTACTCTGGTAGAGGACGGTCCAGCAGGCAGAGCTGCCTTAGATGTGCAGAAATCTGGGAAACTAACCTGGAATCTTAACCCCAGTGCATGAAACTGGGTTATTGGTTGAGGGGGGTGAAAAACCCTAACCAAGCAACAACCACCATCCTTGCCTGGGTGAACCACAGAAGTCACTAAATTAACCTGTGCCTAACCCTGTGGTAGCTTGGCACAATAGCAGTCAGGCTTAACTTAGAGGCAATATGTAAAATATTTATTCAACACACAAACAGAAATAAAGTGAAAACACAACACATGAACAATTTCAAACCAATTAGCAAATAGAGGACATTTTAATGAATGTCTGCAGCAACAAATCCTGTTCAGAAGTCCTTCGACAAAGGATTATCTGGCCTCCTGGAACTCTTGCCAGCTACAGCCTCCTGTCTCATCCCGCTGGACATTTTTTACTACCAAAAAACGGACTAAGTCCAAATGTAGAAGCCTTCACCGCAGCTTCATCCAGTGGCTCCCCGGCGGTGACAATCTCTCCGGGAATACCAGCTGCAACCTTGCCCTGCTGAACTTTACATTCTCAGAACATTTTTAAAAACATTTCTTCTACGTCCTCAGGTAAGCGGTGATTGAGCCCAACTCACTTCTTGTATCCGACCCTGCTCCATTGCACTCAGCCATATTTTTCAACTTTGAGCCAGTCTCACACGACTAGATGTCCACGGTTCATGCTTTGATCTTTTGGTGTAGAGTTTACTAAAAACTTTAAAAATTCATAACTCTGGTTCTACTTATTGGATTTTTATAGTTTGCGGTGTCGAATAATTTATTAAAATTTACTCTATTTCTCAAAATTGGTGTGGGATTTTTCTCGTGTTGTGTTTTCACTTTATTACCATTTGTGTGCTGCATAAATACTACATTGTCTCCAAGTTAAGCCTGACTGCTTTTTGTGCCAAGCTACCAAGGGTTAAACATAGGCTAATATAGTAACTTTGTGGTTCAATCTGACATGGATTCTGGCTGTTGTTTGAACAGGGGGTCACCACCCCCATTCAACCAACAACCCAATTTCTTAGATTGGTTTTCAGCGCTGTGGATCAGGACTTCTGTTTGTGCAGTTCCATACAGTGATATGTGTTACTCAAAAATCCCAGATCATAATTTGACACCAGAGTTCACCTCTTTTTAAATTCTTCCTAGTGTCCTATTGCTTGTTTTCTCCCTTTTCTAAATTTAAGTGCTCTACCTTCCTTCTTTACCATGGAGATGGATCTGTTTAACTTTGACACCCTCAGCAGGACCGTGCTGTTGAAGATATGCAAACAGAAGGGGCTTAGGCATAGAAGAAGGTTGCCAGACTGGATCTCCAGGAAGCCTTCAGAGTCTTTCAGGAAGTGAAGAGGTGGCAGACCACATCAAATGATGATGATGATGATGATGATGGGGAGACAGGAGCACATTTGGAGGATGACGAAGAGATTGAGGGCCCAGCCCAGGGTCCTGAGATGCAAGGAGAGCCCAACTCAACCCCAGCGGATGCCCAGGATAGGGCAGGGAGCATTGTGTCTCACAGGGGCCTGTCCCCAGAGAGGCTGGAGGACAGAAAGGCAACGACAGAGCTCAGGCTTCAGCAGCTGGCCAAAATGAAGGTGGAAGCAGAGGACAGGAGGGCTGAGGCAGAAAGAGCCTTGGCTGAGAAGAAACTTCTGCTGGCACAAGTGAGGGGAATGAAGGAGCTGGAGCTGAAAGCCAGACAGATCCCAGAGTCCAGCAACAATTATAGCAGAGTACCTGCAGTGTCCACTGGAGAGGTGAGGTTCCAAATACCTCAAGAACTGGTGCTCAATTATGTGATAGGAGATGATATTGACAAGTGGTTTTCGATATATGAGGTAGGTCTGAGAATACACAAGGTTCCAGAAGAGTATGGGGGTAGGTTATGGAAACACATACCCACAGTGGGGAGGGACACACTTCTCACAGTTTTTCATGTTCTTTAGGATAGCCCCATCATGTACATACCGATTAAATACATTGTGTCCCATCCAAACGACATAACGGTTCTAAACACAGGTGACCTTTTACCTAGTAGCTTACTTCTGTCTCTTCGACAACCAGGCTCTCGGTATCCTATCTTAATCCCTGTACCTGATGTACATAAACATGTCCCCAGGCGCAGTAGATTTATTCTGTATAAGGGTCACCACTTTTTTTCATCCATGGCCAACAGCCAGCTGTGCATGAGTGTTTTTGTTTAGAAAAGGATTAGCAAAGGATTAGTGAATGTTTTAAAAACATATCCATTCTGGAAAAACCCTGGAGTGACCACTTTAGTATAAAAGACCCTCACTCCCCCTTACAGACAGAGAGAAGAATTCCTTCCAGACTGGACCGAGACTCTGCAGGCTGATCCTTCAACAGGCAGAGACCTGACATCCCTTGTGGGGTGCCATCCTCGATGCAGAGACGGGGTCCTTCATTCAGAACCATCAGGTGAGGGGTTTACTAATTCCCCGGGGGTTTCTTGGCTCCATTAGGCTCCATTTAGGATCTATCCTGACATTTACATACACAGGCTTCACCCACATACCTAGGCTAGGTACATTTAGGGAGGCTACGCATTGTAGGAGTACGTCAATCCTATTGTTTTATATATGTTTTTGTTCATCTTATTAGCACTATGGTAGAAATGTATCTACTTTTTACGATATTGGTACTAGTGATTACATTTGTCTGCTCCTGTCTTTTGATTGTGACAGCTAATATCTTTCATACTAGACTGACGCTTGATCAATAAATAATTATTGAAACTGTTCCAATCATCATTCTTTGTGTACTCTGAGAAAAGCAAACACGAGTGACTGAGTGAAAGATACCGTATTGTTTCCACGATACCTGAGGGTTGTCATGTTCGGTGGTTGCCAGAAACTACACACACCGCTGTAGAATACAGGGGGATGGTAGTGGCACCGAAGAGCTAGCTGGTCTAACGGCTGACTCATCCTGTGGGGGTGTCCAGAGTCTGTCTGCACACCAAGTCCTCAGTTTAGGTCATCTAAAACGCGCAGGTCCTGGGGTGTCCTAGGAACTACACGACATGGCGCCACCAACGTTGGTTTGGTTCTTATATTAACAGTAAAATCTGAGTAGTTCAGTCGTGCTTTCTCAGACAATCTTACTCACATTTTCCAGAGACGTCTGAAGTGGAAGGTTAATCCGCCTCAGCTGAGCAGGTACACCTTGTGTATTTAAACAAAAGTGGTATGCAGTTCCTATTGAGAGTTGCAGGTCATTATGTTTGTTCGAAAGTACACAAAATAGTGTTCAATCAAAAAGCAGGAGGATGATTTCCTCCTTTCGGAAAAAGACCCTCACACACCCAGCCAGCTAGGTGTCTTGCTTCATCATCGGGTCTGCTCCTTATCGGGTCGGCAGTGCAATACCCGATCGGCACCCGAGATGGGGCCTTCTTGGCGGAGATCTTTATTCCTTTGCGCCGTTGGGTGTAGTGCATGTGAGGGCCCTATATCAGTGTAGGTGTTGTGTTAAGGGATGTGAAGTAAAACAGGAAATAGTGGTCCACTCAAGATAATTTTAATGACAATGTGGCCACTAACCTGGTTAAAAAGAGAGAAGTGCGCAAGCCCGCTCTAAGGTTGCGGGATTATGCGCTAGTGGTTCGGGTCAACATGTTTCTTGCCTGTTTATCAATTTGATGGCAATTCCTCAGGACCTAAGTGAGATCTACCTACACTTTTTGGTGGTGGTCCGAGCTACGTGTCAAAGAAGTCGTGACCACCCATACAGCACCCTAAAAGTGGTACCTGTAGATCTACAACATAGCCCTATTTGGGTCACTAAGCACGGCATCGTGTACCGGCAGGTGTAGACACTAAAGGTGTAGTGTCAGTGAGAATTCCAGTGGATAGACGGTCGTCCTACCCCTCACTCTGCCGGTACACGATGCCGTGCTTAGTGACCCAAATAGGGCTATGTTGTCGGACCACCACCAAAAAGTGTAGGTAGATCTCACTTAGGTCCTGAGGAATTGCCATCAAATTGATAAACAGGCAAGAAACATGTTGACCCGAACCACTAGCGCATAATCCCGCAACCTTAGAGCGGGCTTGCGCACTTCTCTCTTTTTAACCAGGTTAGTGGCCACATTGTCATTAAAATTATCTTGAGTGGACCACTATTTCCTGTTTTATTTCACATCCCTTAACACAACACCTACACTGATATAGGGCCCTCACATGCACTACACCCAACGGCGCAAAGGAATAAAGATCTCCGCCAAGAAGGCCCCATCTCGGGTGCCGATCGGGTATTGCACTGCCGACCCGATAAGGAGCAGACCCGATGATGAAGCAAGACACCTAGCTGGCTGGGTGTGTGAGGGTCTTTTCCGAAAGGAGGAAATCATCCTCCTGCTTTTTGATTGAACACTATTTTGTGTACTTTCGAACAAACATAATGACCTGCAACTCTCAATAGGAACTGCATACCACTTTTGTTTAAACTTAGTTACGGGCCTGTATGCTGGACCTAGATAAAGGCCCTAGGTTCCCCCTCTTTGGTAACACACCTTGTGTATTGGCTGAAGGTTTTAAACAAGCTTGAAAGGATTAAAGGTTCCCATATTGTGCTAAACCCTACCTCTGAAACTTTTACTTGCTTCTCCTTTCAAAATGACTGAACCTGCGACTAGCAGTGGAACTTCGGAAGGAGATGAATTTGCTAACGCTCTTAACACTACAGAGAACTGCAGCCAGGCAGTGACTCTGAAATTGTTAGAACATGGATTACCTGCAACAGGTGGCCATGTTACCTTCGTGATTGAGGCACATGAGGTGTTCGGATCAGAGGTATTCTATTCCTGGGTGAAATTCCCACCTGAAGATCCACAGACACATTTATTCCACGAATATATTGAAGTGGATCCACCGGAAGAATACATCCAATACGAGGACATTGAAGTCCTGTTAACTTACCAGCAACATAAAAACTGGTTTAAAGGCGCCCTAAATCACACAACTTCAGACGTAAGACTCGGTCCGTCCAGCATAGAAGGAGCAACATGGCCAGTCTTAACGACTTACACTCCACATCCTGAGATAGACACACTCCCAGTAGGGGAAGTGCGTACACTCTATAAAGAAGTAGTCAGGCTAAACAGGCACATTGTCTAGTTCGTCATGCGAACACTCACATTACAACCTGCGAGATCTGCTCCACCTGTTACAGTCAAGGCCCAACGCACACCAATAATTAGTCCACAGACACTAAAAGCAATAATGGGTGCATTCCCATCAAAAAGGGATCAAGTACCATTCTGGATTGCTAAAAAAATAGCACAGTTGGAAGCAGTATTTCCCCATACGGGTCCGCAGGAAAAACACAGAATATTAACAATTTGCTTGCCAATGGGAATGGTTCCCTCACTTGAGGATTGTACCACATGGGAAACAATCTTTGCTGCAGTATACATTAGGTACCCCAACCATATCAGTTATTCCTGAAGTATTAAAACAGATACAGAATGAGTACGGGGCAGGACCTGCCCTGGACTTGGGGAGGAAACTGATGGGTAATCGTTACCAAGCCTTGGCGATTATGCCTAGCAACCTCAAGGGGGAAGCGGCAGCAGTGGATTTACACCAACGCTTAAGGGAAACAACTCTTGCAAATCAGGAGCGTGGATTACCAAAAATTATCGAAGAAACCTATGCTTAACTAGGTAGAGATAGTTTGGGAGCCAAACCAGGGAAACCACAAGTGGTGAGTAGTTCTGATAAGGATGACTCAAAGCAAACACCCATTTCTTCTAAAAGAAATGGGATAATAATCAATCTAAAAATAATAATAACAGAAACACTTCACGATCAAGGGGTGGGTATCCTCAACGGGAGTCCTCTGAAAAGAGGTACAACCTTAGGATTCATGATAACATTAGGAAACCTGACAGGTATCAGGATTCTGATACACGTTCCTTTCGTTCCTTTCAGGGTTCATCAAAAAACTTGGAGAGGGACAGCCGATCAGAACAAAAGCAAGAAGATCGACCAAAGACAAAAAGGGAAACACATAGCACTGCAGATTACATTATCAAACAGGAAGAGCAACATAAAGCAAAACCTCAATTCAAAAAGAAGAAAGTAGCTGGCTTAAAAATTAGAAATGCCCAGGTTACTGAGGACTCAGGTTCTGAACGGGGAACGGGCTCTGACGATGCTAGACAGCACGGCAGAAGTAGCAATAGCTCGCCAGAACCTGATGGAATTTCTGGTGACAGCAGTATTGAATAAATACATCATGGTGGAAACACCTGATACAAGAGTGAGTGTCCCACACCGTCTACATGAAATTAATCTCCAAATAGAGGGGGACAGCTCAAGAAAATGAAAGGTCTCTTTTGGGAAAATTCGACATTTGGATACGACATCCTGTTAGCAGAAAAAGATTGGCCGCCTGAATTTATAATGGATTGCCCAAAAGGTGAAAGCGTCATTATGTCTGCTTTTTCCGATCTCGTTCCAGTTTCCTTAAAACACTCATACGCGCAGGAGTGGGTGCAAGCGCTAGCTCCGGCATTATACCCCAACCATGTAGGTGGGACGTGGAGTCCAAACACCACGAAATCCAATTAAAAACTACTCCAACTCCACAGACACAGTACCCTATTAAAAATGAAGCAAAGAAACAGGTCAAAGAAATCTTAGACCAACTAGAATACCAAGGTGTGATTGAAACTTGCACCTCATCAATGAACAACCCTTTGCTTCCCGTAATGAAACCTGACAACACATATCGTTTGGTTTTAGATTTCAGACACTTGAACACATGCACAAAAACATTTGCAGTTCAGAACGCACATAGTGCCGCATTAATGAATAACACTGTGCGAAAGAAATACAAAACAACACTAGATATCTTGAATGGATTCTTCTGCCAAAATATAGCTCCTGAAAGACGATATTTGACCGGATTTTCTGCCCTCGGCACTCAGTGTCAGTTTTGTCGCCTGCCCCAAGGCTATAAGAACAGCCCCGGGTTATTCTCGGCAAGAGTGTCAGAGCTATTACAAACTTGCGATGAAGAGGCAGTGTCCTACGTAGATGATATTTATCTGACGGACCATGAATTACTTGAACACTTGTGCAGAGTGAACAACATAATTGTTGGTTTTGCCAATTTGGGCTACAAATTTAACTTAAAAAATACAAAATTGCCCATCTCAGCGTCTTATTTTTGGGATATGACCTGTCAAGTGAAGGCAAAAGCCTTGCCGCAAACTTTTTAGAAAAGTGCGCGCTAATCCAGCCTCCAAAAACTCTGAAGACTACGCAGAAAGAGTAAAAGCTTTCTACGACCTAATAAGACCAGGTTTCACAGCAAACAAGTGGACTCAAAAACATACAGACACTCTACGTTCAGTTCAAGCTGACATGATAGCTTCAAAACACTTGCAGACCCGAGTAAACGTCCGCAACCTGGTAATACGGGTCGTCCCCAGGTTATCAGGGTATACCTACATCACGTTCAATAGCATACAAATCTCATTTGTACACGAATGCTGAGAATACATTTGCAGCGACAGAAAAAATACTGACGGCAGTACAGACTGCTGTAGGGTCGAGAAAGAGCACTGGCATAGAGGAAACGCATTATCGTTGTGAACCCGATACCGACTTTAGAAGCGGGAACAAAAGCCAGCATTCCAAATGCGAAGGCACTGCATCCACGATGGATACAATGGGCTAATTCCCTCACTGCAACAGATGTAGAATACAGATATGATCCTACACTGAAAACACATGCATTCCTGCAGTACGAACAAAAATAGCCTCGCCCGAATGAAATCTTGCCTCTTGATCAGTATGAATACATCATTTACACTGATGGTTCTGCCCAACCGGCTATTGGAAGTAAACAGCAATATAGCGCTCCATGTGCTATAGTGAAAGGTCGAATGCGGGACGGCAAGTTCTATCCCAGCAATATGACTACGCAATCTCTGGGAGATTGTACAGCACAGCTGGCAGAACTGAAAGCCCTGATACTAGCACTACAGTATACGGATCGGGAATTCCCCACACTGATTGTGTGCGATTCATTTTTCTGTGTGCAATCTTACAATTAATATCTTCGCTACTGGGGCCAGAATGGGTTCAGAGACTCAAAGGGTTGCACTATAAAACACAAATTGTTATGGGAACAAGTGACAAAGCCTCAAGTTATTCACACCTTGAGTCATCAGCGTGTTGGCATACACGTTGAAGGGAATTCACTGGCTGATGAAGCCACCAAGGCAACAGTGCGAACTGCTGCCGTTGCTGCAATAACTCATTCACACACGAGAATAGACGGAGATATACTAGTAGCTATCAACGCCACAAAGAACGGCTCTGTCATCCTGCCAAAAGGCTTTCCACTCAAGTACTCATACAAGTTTGATGTGCACAACACACCGCATGCTCAAATTCCAGGAGTGGGGATTAGAGTAATACCAAACAAAGATCGCAGATTAGGTTTAATACTAGCTGCACACGAGGGTCTGGGCTCAGCATATGCAGGAGTCACTGCAACTATTTCATTATTGAAGCAGCGTTACTGGTGGTCGGGACTGACAAGACAAACAAAGGACTATGCCCTGACGTGCGATATTTGCCAGCAGATGAAGGGTTCCACCATTCACAAGTCACCACAAACACCATTACTGATTTCAGACAGACCCCTTGCATGTGTCTATTTGGACCACTTCGGCCCCTTAAATTCTGACGGGGCTTACAAGTACATCTTGGTGGCAGTGGATTCATGCTCTAGATTCCTATGGGTTTGGCCCCAGCGCTCGGCTGACGCTCGAACTGTTATAAAGGATTTGCGAGTCTTCATCGGTACATACGCAATTGGCACGTTACATTCCGACCGTGGTCCTGCGTTTAGCTCTTGGGCTTACAAGGAAGCCATGGAAAGTATGGGCATGGCCTTGTGGTACTCCTCTCCCTACCATCCCGAGGGAAATTCGGTGGTGGACAGGAAAAACTGGGACCTAAAGCAATTCTTAACAGCAAGGCTATTAGGCGCGGGTGGTAGTTGGGTCAATCACCTAAATGGGTTTCAGAGTGCACTAAATAATATGCCAAGAAAATCCTTGGGAGGTCGTACCCCATATGAAATCCTGTTTGGGACAAGAATGTTGGTACCTGATCTCGATTGTGCCAGCACAGTGGCGGATGCAAAACCATTTGAACTGAATGACCGTTTGGCTGTTTTACAGGACCTCAATGAATTCCGGGCCTTACAAAGCAACGTGCAAGTCAAATGCACTGCCACTGGGGAAGTGAAACCAGTTCCGGCAAGACCTGCCTGGGTCCCGTAGATTGGGGACCTGGTCAGGGAAAAGATCGTGGACAGAAGAGAGTTTGGGCCATCTTACAGAACAGCTGTACCTGTCCTAGTGGTAGTGGGAACAAGAACAGTACTTCTTCCGCATCTTGCCAGTAAAAAAGAAAAAAGATTTGTCTCCATTGATCTGATCAAACCGCATCATGTGGCCGATCCTCAACAGTAGGCCGCGTGGGGTCCTGAGTAGCCGCAGACCTCCTCTTGCTACTATACAGGAAGTTCAGATGGAAAGACTAATAACATTTCAAGACTCCACTACGCAATGTGAAGGAGTAACGAATAATGGAGCACAAATTATTCCAGTTGAAATTGAAAAACATCAAGAAGAAACAACAATGCAAGTTGCAATTCAGCCCAACAATGATGTCTACATTAATGTGCCTTCAAACAACACATCTGCCAGTTCTACAAAACCTGCTGAGCTACCAAAGATAGATCGAACTGCGTCTGGCTGCTTCATCAACTTCGATGATTTCTCTTCAGATCCAAGTGAACTTGATCAAACGCCACCCACTTCAAAGAAAGAAAAATTTCACCAATTCTATCTTTTGCTTAAAAAGACTTACTTAGTGCCACCTTGGTTGCATATTTGGTTCGCAATAGGGGTAGTATACCTGTTAATTTGGATTGGCACAGTGACTGTCTTTTTTCTGCTTCTGAACGGACATTATCTTCCAGAACGCTCTGCAGTACAATCCGTGAACTTGGTCCTGAAACCACATACGCCATCACACCGTGAACAAAGAGACTTGTCCCTGGTGAACATTACAGCAATTCCAATACCGGATGGTATAGTTTGGGATAAAGTTTCTTATGAGGTTTATGGCCCCACTGAACATTTGAAAATTCCACATTTGTTTAAAATGTCTTTACCCCCAGTACACTATCTGATGATTGGGACATTGAGACTGTAAAAACTATGCTCACAGATTTAGAACAATCTGCTGCATTTTCTTACAGGGAATTGTATGAGGATACAACTGACTACGATACCATGTTTTGTTACCAGCATTATGGTCATCATTTTTTGCATGTGTACCACCAAGTGTACCACGCACTGCTAATGTGTACCATCAATGGGAACATTGCCCAACATCACCAAAAGGTAGTTCTGCCACATTCACATTCACTCAGAAGTTCGTATACTTTTCGGGGTTCAATAAACCCGACCCAGAATCGTTTTACTACAAACTTGCTCAGACTAATGCAACAGCGAAGAAAATTATGATAACAAACGCAAAGCTGATATATTCAGCACCTTTTATCTCCCAACTGTCTATACAGGGTTTCGTCTACTGGAGAGACACCATAGACACTAAATCCATCTGGGGGACAAGAGTTTGGCTGGTTCAGGGAACTGAGGCTTTATTCAGAGCTTGCCTCATACTATTACAGATTATTTTCCTGAACAGAACAGTGCAACAGACTACCTGTAATGGGTTTGCAAAATTCAAAGACCTGAAAACACTGAGCATCCCTTCACCCACACCTATTAAGGTTTTCATGAATAACACACTAACAAATGAGGGGACACATGGTACAAGTACATACAATTCATCATGTCCCGATTGGAAGGGTTGGTTGGTTTGGCCAGTAGACACAAATAGGTGTCACTCAAGATTCAAGGGTACAACCGAAGGGTTTAGTATCCATAGTCCCGACCCGCGCTACGTACACAGACGACCCAGGGGTAGTGCCTTCCTATAGTGTCGGGAAGTTGTGCCTAGATTGGCTTAAGACCACGACACTTTCACAGGTGAAACAAAACTTGTCCCTTCTGTCAGACAACATGGATCTTAGAGATTTCTTGTTAGGTCCCAAGGAACCACGTAGGAAACGCTTCTTATATACCATCTATAATGAGGTTTGGAAAGTCTCCCAACAGGAAGCTGCAGAGAGCCTTTGTGAAATAGATAGAATTAACCTAGAAAAGGCCTTAGCTGTGGTAGACAACGGCATGACCACACTCTCGTCTCGTATTTATTCACTGGGCAACATTGTGTCCTCAGCTACCGACATAATGGAACAAGATTTGTCTATTCTACAACATGGGCAATCACAGCTACGTGCTATTATTTTTTTATTTTTTTTATTTTACAGAGTTTTATATAGCGCGAACTTGACCCAAATCGGGTATCAGAGCGCTTTACATAGCACCAGTTGCATTACATGAGGACCTTCATTAATGTTTATTATTGAATATTAATTATTATGCTTTTAAGCTGGACGCTTCAATCATTGCGTTCTGGCCACGTTCCATTGCGATACATTAAAGACACAAATCTGTTTTCGGCTTACAGTCTGACCGAAAGACAATTGACCATGGCACGCAGAGATGCGAGGTACACCATGCTGCTCATTGAAAAACTAGAGAAGTTACCTTTTACTGTAGCAGAGTCACCATCTATGGAATGGTTAATCCATGGCTATATCAAACTGCCAATCACGACATTCCAATTCCAATACTGCCTGAAATATTACCCAGTACGCAGGTATGAAGCAATGGGCGAAGGGTATATACAAGAAACCTGGGAGTTACCATACACATATAGATGCAGGAACAAGGAGAAGGAAGTTTCCTTGAGTGGTTCAAACTGCGAAAAGGCCTTGAGTGGCTCTTTAGTATGTAAAGAAATATCGCTGCACGGCGCATGTAATGAGTCAATAGCAAACTTGTCTTGCTACCTAAAGGGGTTCCCCAGCTGCTGTAATTCATCCAGTTTTTGAGTTACTTTCCAATGGGAGTTACTTGATGCTGAATGACCAAGGCTGCTGTGGTATGACGCCCGGCATTGCTTATCTAGTGACTGTCAACTCCAGGGTTGTTTGTTGTAAGCAAGTATTATTTCCCCCAGCTTGCACAGTTAGGGAGGCACCACAGTGGCCTTCACAGGATGTATCCAACATAGGGTTTGATTCTCTGAGCAGACTGAAAGCCATGCTGTTTCAGCATAATGTGGCCTTAACTTCATACTGAGAGAATTTTGATCTCCAAGTGGCAAGGTCTTCGGCAGAGATACAGGCGCTGATCCGTACGAACTTCCCGCTCCATTTCAGAGAAATGGTCCATCGTATCTTTAACATGTCTGATACACGGGGGATGGTACACTTATTTAAGGGCATTGGATCAGGTCTGTTAACCACCTTTCAAACCATTTTCGGAGTGATTCCATCATTTATACACTCCGTACTTGGAAGCATTTTTGGAAGGCTTCCTTTGGTCCTGCTTTCAATTGCGGGCATCCTGATTTTAATTCTATTACTTCACAATGGATGTCAACATCACTCGAGGCATGGAGAGAATACTGCTGGAGCAACGTTGTCGTGAGCGATTGGTGTTCTTCGTGGGTATACCTCGGCTACGAGAGCTGAGCGAGCATTGGTTCCTGTCTTTCAGACCAGCCTGGCTTGACTGCATTCTGCCAGTATTCCGCTGCCTCTTTTGCGGATTCGGACGCGTGTTGGACCTCTGTCTGACACTTCCATCGGTTGCGCCGCCGGGCATAGACATGCTCCTAACGCCTTTGCGGGCCCATGTGCACAGTTGTCCACATCGTATTCCCATGTTGATGATGGCGTTCCTAGAGACTCCACGGGATGCTTCAGCTACTGTTGGAATGGAGATCGACTCTACTACGGATGTGCAGGCACCAGTCTCAGGCACACAGGCATCTAATTCTTCCCCGACGGTTGTCATGGGAACTAGTGATGACCACCTCTGCTCCCTTGATATCATACTGGAGGTACTAGAAGGACTGCCTCCTGCGAATGAAATGTTCAGTGATGTTGAGTCTTCAGCGCAGGATTTCTAAACAATATGGCCTCTCCTGTGCTGGGAACCCTTCGGCAACTTTTTAAACATGTACCAAATTGAAGGTCGAACTGACTTTGTTTTTTCTTCTCTGCTCTATCTGAACATAGTGGCTTTCAAGGTGCTCAGAAAACCAATGACAATATATTCAATTATATAGAGGACCTTTTATGAATGCTTTTTTAGGGAAAAATGCTTTGATATAGACCTTACTTTTATGGACATTTTTTAAGGCTTTTTAAGTGCTTTTAGTAAGCTTTCATTATAAATGTTTTCATGCCCTCTTTTAGCATTTACTCTGTCATTATCAAGCTGACCTTGTTTACCTTTTGGTGAGGACTGGGTGTCATGTTCTTTAGGATAGTCCCATCATGTACATACCGATTACATACATTGTGGTCCATCCAAATGACATAACGGTCCTAAACACAGGTGACCTTTTACCTAATAGTTTACTTCTGTCTCTTCGACAACCAGGCTCTCGGTATCCTATCTTAATCCCTGTACCTGATGTACATAAACATGTCCCCAGGCCCGGTAGAATTATTCTGTATAAGGGTCACCACTTTTTTTCATCCATGGCCAACAGCCAGCTGTGCATGAGTGTTTTTGTTTAGAAAAGGATTAGCAAAGGATTAGTGAATGTTTTAAAAACATATTCATTCTGGAAAAACCCTGGAGTAACCACTTTAGTATAAAAGACCCTCACTCCCAATTCTTTCCAGGCTGGACCGAGACTCTGCAGGTTGATCCTTCAACAGGCAGAGACCTGACATCCCTTGCGGGCTGCCATCCTCGACACAGAGATGGGGTCCTTCATTCAGAACCATCAGGTGAGGGGTTGGTACTTCCCCGGGGGTTTCTTGGCTTCATTAGGCTCCATGTAGGATCTAGCTTGACATTTACATACAGAGGCTTCACCCACATACCTAGGCTAGGCACATTTAGGTAGGCTACGCATTGTAGGAGTGCGTCAATGCTATTGTTTCATATAATATGTTTTTATTCATCTTATTAGCACTATGGTAGAAATGTATCTACTTTTTACGATATTGGTAGTAGCGATTACATTTGTCTGCTCCTGTCTTTTGATTGTCGCAGCTAATATGTTTCATACTAGACTGACGCTTGATCAATAAATAATTGTCATGTTTGGGGGTTGACAGAAACTACACACACCGCTGTAGACTTCAGGGGGGTGGTAGTGGCACCGAAGAGCTAGCTGGTCTAATGGCTGACTCATCCTGTGGGGGTGTCCAGAGTCTGTCTGCACACCAAGCCCTCAGTTTAATTCATCCAAAATGCGCAGGTCCTGGGAAGCCTAGGAACTACACAACAACTTGAGGCAGAGGACCAGAAAAAGTATGCCCCCATGAAAGCCATACTTGTTACCAAATTTGGACTGACCCCTGAGAAATACCATCAAAGGTTCAGGTACAGCCACAAGCTCCCAAACCAGTCTCTGGTGGACTTCTTATATTACTCTAGAAAGGCACTGAAGGGCTTGGTGAGGGGCAGCAAAGTAGATGATTTTTTTGGGCTGTACAGCTCAATGTTGAGGGAGCGCATGCTCAATACTTGTTTTACAGAGGTGAGCCAACACCTAGTAGATAGTAAGCTTACTGAACCCAGGAAGCTTGCTTAGAACTAGGAGGTGGACCTCTGGATCAGCACCAGAGTATCCAAGAAGTCATCTTGGGGAACTCCCAAAAGGGTGGTCAGGGTTCCCACCAGAGGAAATAGGAGGAAGATAAAAATGAGAAGGAGTTCTCTGAAGGCCCTCAAAATAGTCCACAGGGAAAAGGCCCCATTCCCAATCTAGCCACCAAAAGAAAGGTTTTGTTGACAAATATACTGGTAAATTTGTCCCCAAGTGTTATGAGTGCTACCAGCGTGGTCACATCATGGATGATACCAAGTGTCCCAAGAAAGCACAGCCCCCAGTGGTGGCAGACCCTGGGTTTGGCACGTGTAGTGCTTGGGGAGTTAGCTAGTGTGGGGGAGACAGCTGAGGTTACCCTAGTGTCCCTGGGTGACAAGGAGATGGTGCCCAAAGCCCACATGCCTTCAAATACTTCCAAGTACAGGCAGTGGGTCACCATCAATGGACAGAGGTTGGAGGATCTGAGGGACACAGGAGGCAGGATGACTGCCATCATGGGTCATCTGATGTCCTCAGAGCAGGTGATACCCATCACATTCCACCATGTTTTAGTAGCAGACAACCGGAAGAGCCACTACCCGGTGGCTCAGATTCCCTTTGAAGGGGGGTAGGTCTCAGGTCTTCTGAAAGTTGCTCTGAACCCTGCCATGCCTGTGAACTATCTGTTAGGAAATGATCTGGAGCACACTGCCTGGAAGGAAGTGGAGCTCAAGTCATACCTGGAAATGTTCTGGCGGTCTGGAGCCTGGGAAAATGGCCCAGACTGCTGCTAAGAAAAGAAAGATCAAGGGGAAAGAGAAACCAGCCCCTGAATGTCCAACAGTACAGGTGGATGGGACTCCAGAGTAGGCCACCTTGGAACCTACCAGGGAAGACATTGCCTCCTGTGGTGACCTGCCTAAACTTGCTGGATGGTAGGTAGAGGGTGGACCCACCAGGGAGGAGTTCTGTAAGGCACAGAGAGAGTGTTCAACCCTGTAGGGCATGAGGCATCAGACTGATGCTCAGGCAGTTGGTGATACCTATAGAGATTACCTCCTGCACTTGGAGAATGACCTCTGCTATAGTGAGCCTAAGGCACCTGTGCATGGAGCAACATGTGTGTTGGTAGTTCCCCAATGCTACAGGGCCTTCCTACTGAGTCTGGTTCATGGAATTCCCCTGACAGGACATCTGGGGCAGAACAGGACTTTTGCTAGGCTTGTTTCCCACTTTTATGTGCCTCGGATGAAGATATCCTCACATACATTCTGTACGACTTGTCTAACCTGCCAGGCCCGTGGGAAAACAGGGAGAAAGCTGAAGGCTCCCCTGAAACCTATCATTGGTACCCCCTTTGAATGAGTGGGCATCAACATTGTAGGACCCTTGGACCCAACAACAGCTTTAGGCGGCAGGTTCATCCTCATCTTGGTGGACCATGCCACTAGGTACCTGGAGGCAATCCCTCTGAGGACCGTGACAGCACCTGCAGCGACTAGGGCCCTGATGCGGATTTTTATCCGGGAGGGGTTCCGTAAAGAGGTGGTGTCTGACAGGAGCACCGGCTTCGTGACTGTGTACATGAAGTCAATGTAGAAGGAGTGTGGGGTAACTTACAAGTTCTCCACATCCTACCATTCACAAACCAATGGGCTTGTTGAAAGGATCAACAAGACCCTAAAAGGCATGATTATAGGCCTGCCTGAGACCATGAGGAGGACGTGGGATGTCCCCTTACCATGTCTTCTTTTTGTCAACATGGAAGTGCCAAAGAAGGGAGTTGAGTTTAGCACATTTGAACTTCTGCATGGTCACCCTTTTAGAGGACCTCTGAGCATGGTTAAGGAGGGGTGTGAGCAAGCTCCCAAGACCCCCCAAGATGTGGTTAGCTACAAGCTAGTCCTCAGGAATCAGATGGTCAAGTTCTGGAAGAAAGCTTCTGGGAACTTGGAGGCCAGCCAGGAAACCATGAAGCAATGGTATGACCAGACGGCTACCATGGTGAGTTCCAACCAGGACAGAAAGTGTGGGTGATGAAGTCAGTGGATCCCAGGGCCCTCTCAGAGAGCTGGACTTGGCCCTATGAGGTAATTTAGAGGAAGGGTAAGGCCACCTACCTAATGGACCTCAAGACCCCCAGAAACCCACTAAAGGATACTCTGCCTCAAACCCCACTATGAGAGGTCTGAGGTTACCATGCTGCTGGTGACAGGAGATGGGGAGGAGGAGGAGAGTGAACCTCTCCCTGACCCCCCTGTCATCTAAAGAAAAAGATAGGTCAGTGGAGGATGTCAACCTCTCCCTTACCTTGACCCTAGAACAGCCGAGGGACTGTCGCCAGTTGCTCGGGCAGTTCACCTCACCGTTTTCCCTAACTCTTGGACGTGCACATCTGTGTACCCATGATATCAATAATGGGGATAGCCTGCCTGCCAAAAATTAAATATAAAGGCTCTCTGGCAAACTGAGGGGCAGCATCAAGGAGGAAGTCTCTAAGGAGCTTGAGTACTCCAGTAGTCCCTGCTACAGCCCAGTGCTGCTGGTACCCAAAGCTGCCACACCGGACACTGTCCCAGAACTCAGGTTCTGCGTGGGATACAGGGGGATAAACTCAGTCACCAAGTCTGATGCTCACCCTATCCCCTGAGCTGGTGAGCGCATTGACAGATTGAGGTTGCCAAGTTCCTGAGTACTTCTGATTTGACTTCAGGGTACTGACAGACTGCCCTCAATGGGGGGCTAATGAGAGGTTGACCTTTTCCACACCAGAAGGCCTCTTCTAATTCAAGGTAATGTCCTTTGAACTAAAGAATGCTCCTGCCTCTTTTCAGAGGCTGGTGAATGTGGTCTAGACTGAGATGAACACCTTCAGTGCTGCTTACCTGGCATAACTGTGTGCAGCAGCTGGGAGGATCACCTTTTTCACCAACAGGAAGTGCTTTAGGCTTTGCAAAAGGCAGACCTGACTATAAAGGCCAGTAAGTGCCAGATAGGGCAGGGGTTTGTGGTGTACTTGGGACACTCTTTTGTCAGGGGTAAGGTACAGCCCCTCCATGCCAAGATTGAGACCATTCTGTCCTGGGAGCCCCCTAAAACTCAACCAGAAGTAAGGGTGGCCTTCCTGGGCCTCAATGGCTACTACAGGAGAATTGTCAAGGGATGTGGCACCATGTATGCCTGCTTGACTGAGATAGCTTCCATTAAGCAGTCCAAGAAGCAGGGCCTAGCCCAACCTGTATATTTAATCTCTAGGAGGCTACTTCCCATGTAACAGAGGTGGGGTGCTATTGAGGAAAGACTTTGCTGTGGTCTGGGCACTGAAGAAGCTGAGACCATACCTGTTTGGGACTCACTTCCGGGTTCAGGCAGACTTCAAGCCCCTCAGGTGGCTCATGCAGATGAGGGGTGAGAATCCAAAACTATTGAGGTGGTCCATCTCCATACAGGGAATAGACTTCACAGAGGGACATTGTCCTGGATCAAACAGCAAACACAAAAGCCCTTTGTGTGAAGACAGAATACACCTATTCAATTGCAAGTGGGGCTGTGCCCAGCCCTGCCCCCCATCCTGCTAGCAGCTGTCCTATTCAGGCGCACCTAATCCCTCCATTGTGTGACAGTCTGGGAGGAATTCACAAACTCCTAACTGCCAACTGCACTCAGTCATGTCACCCAAGGGAAGCTGTAAGCACTAATTTGCAAAGGGCAAGAAAATAGCAACGTTCTAAAAGTTACATATTCAAAATTGTAGTTTCTGACTTTACCATTGCAGAGGATTTTTAATCACAATTTCATAGATACCAAACATGAAATGCCTATCTGTCCCTAATCAATAGTTAGCACTTATTAAATGTAGTAAGGCAAACCAATGTTATCCTACGGGACAGGTGGGCCTCACAAGAGTGAAAAACGAATTTAGGAGTTTTTGACTACCAGGACATGTAAAACTTAAAAGTATATGTCCAACTTTTTCATTACAATACACTCTGCACTATTGGCTGTCTTTGGCCTACACTAGGGGTGACTTATATGCAATAAAAGGGGAGTTTAAGACTTGACAAGGGGGTTATATTGGATTCACACAAACAAGGTGGGGGGGTCCGAGGAGAAATTTAAAGACCTGCAAAGGTTGACTCCCCTATTTTTCTATTTATCGCAGAAAAAAGAAATCTTGGGTCTAAGAAATAGGACGAGAGCAAGTGGTTATGCAAGAAGGTGACTCACCAAACCCTGAGATATTTCTTTTATAGGACGAAATCCCTCACCCACCAAAGGTGGCATGCTTCATCATTGGGATTCTGCTCGTACGGGATGCCTTGTCCCGGCACGGGCTACAACGCCCTCACTGAGAAAATGGTGTCTCAGCTTTCGTCAGGACCAACTTTTGCTGCTGTAAAAGATAGTATGGAGTGACAAGAGTGTTAACTAATACTCAAAAAGAGATTCTGACCAACTCAAAATGAAAAAAGATATACAAGATACAAAATACAAAACCAGTGATCCTTATTCCATCTGTGGTATTGTTTTCAGGGGATTCACTGGTGACACCTATACAGAGGCATAATTAAAAAGACAGGTTAGAGACATCTAATGTAGGGTTATGCAGTATAACATTCTGGGATTGCTCTCGCTGGGTTCTTAATACTTTGTGAAAAAAAACAAATAGATGACAGGCACAATATGGAGTGCATTATTATTAACAGCTATCGAAAATGCTGATAATGAAAGCTACAAAATGCATTTTCATAACCGTCCGAAAGATGCAAGCAAACAGTCAATCTGTCTAAGTGTCTTACCCTTATATTGCGGGGGGACAAGTCACGCCTAAACCTGGCATGCACCTCAAGAAGGTCACCGCTCTGAAAGAGCAAGGAGAATGAGTCAGTTCTCTCATTGTCATCATGTATGATCAATTAAAAACAATTAAAACAGTCAGGCAATTCACGGGAAGAGACATCAAAGTTTCATAAGTCATGTGGGGAGAGACCCCATCGGAGCTCCTTCGAATGGTTGTACATCTCAATCCTGGGGTTGTGGCGCCATTCTCTCCTACAGCCCCTAGGGAAGTTTTGTGCTCAGAAGTGACCCAAACCTCTAAGTTTGATTTTTGAAGCCACGCAAAGCCACTTTGTGTGGCTCTGAGTGGCTTCAAAAATCTGGAGTAGCGCAACGCAGCACAAATCACTGCGTTGCATTACTCTGCCCTGGGAAGGCATTACATGGGTGTTTCATGGGTATTCCCACGCAACTCCCATGAATTTTGACACATCCCCAGATTTACGAGAACTTGTAAACATGGGGATGCGCCAAAATCTTACACCTTCCCAGGGGAGGCATAACAAGGAAAAATATCACTATTTCTTCACATTTATTTCTCTTTCATTTTGCAGCACACATAAAAAGAGGAATATGCCTCCTAGGATTGTTTTTGTCTTCCTGCACAAAAACAATCCTGCATGCAACACAAGCACCTTTGCACCATGGTGCAAGGGTGTCTGCTTTAGTGCTAGGCTTCCAAAAGGGCACCAGTGCAAGGGAAAGGACAGGAATGAGCCATATTGACTTAAATACGAAGCATTCCAGCCCTTTCCCTGTCACACAGTGATGCACAGCAAGGTGAATTGCTGCTCTGCACTGCGTCACAAGCTCATAAATGAGCCCCTTTGATGTGGAACATTACAGGAGCTCAATCTAAGCTAAACAATCCAGACTGGCTTAGTCTAGTCTCGGATTATGACCTTGTCCTCTGCTAGGAAACTTAGGGAGTGGAGAATTTTTTAGTTGATGGTTTAACCTCCTTTTGCTCACAGGCAATTCCATCTCCATCAGGAAGGACAAAGGGTGGTTTGACTCTACTTATCTCGGTTAAAGCATCCTTCGCAAAGGTAGAAGTTATTATTAATTCTAATGGTATCAACTCTTTCTCTTATCCTCTCGTAGTTAATTTCATTTTTTGCTTATTAACTATTATGATAACATTTTTGATCATAGGATTATAGAAGTGGCGGAGCAAATTGAGGATCTTATTACACATTTTTGTGAAACTTCCATGGTTTACACTCCCATTATCTGGGCAGGAGATTTTAAGAACTACCCATGCAATTTAAACAGGGGGGTTTGTGATTTGTCTTGGGGACATGAGGATATTACTCACTTTTATCACTCCCTATAACTTGATCCTAAAATATAATTTGTTTTTTGCACAGGACATGGGTGTCTCCTCTAATCTTAATATACCAATCTTTCATGGGAAAGTTTAGTTCCTTTGTTCTCTGAGTTTGTAATTCACACTATGTGCAGAAGTGATCATAACCCTCTTTAACTTTGAACCTGGATGTGTGTAAAGCCAGTAAGAGGGCAGATGTTGGCCCCATTCATTCTAACAATAACAAAGGATTAATCATCAAAGGGACCCGTATTGACCCTGCAGCATTTTTGCACAACGTAATTAAATCTTGTGCTCCTGAGTTCAGTGTATGTCTGGACCCAGCTTTATATGAAATACTTTTAATGTTTTGTGCAAGACCATTTCGGGCAAACCTATGAGAAAAAAGCAGCCAGGGGGTGCCTGTCAGTGTAAATTGCTTAATCAACCCTGCTGCGTTGCTCATAGATTTTTTTTTAATGCATTGAAGGTAAGGCCCAGGTGCAATGAGGAAGTAAAGTATGCCCGGCATGCCTATAAACTAGCGCTAGAAATCTGGAAAGATGAAATCAGATGCACAGCCTAGGAGGAATTCGAAACTGCTGGGGCTGCACTGGTTAGTAAGATCTTCTGGGAGATTATGAATTATGAGATGCCAAAATCTGGGTCTCACATCAGTTGAGATCGGTGGGAAGACCACTTTAGAAAGATTTTTCACCCCGATAAGGGTTCCGAGATGGGTGGCGAGGAGTGAGTTTTTGCCCTGGATATTAGAGCTGCTCTTGCTCTGTCTTACTCCATTAATACTGGTGAGGTTGTCCAAACTATTATTAATATGGCCACCAAGCCCGGGACCAAAAATGCAGATGCCCCCTATGTATAAAATGACCTGGTTTTCCAAGGGGGGTCACATGAGTTTTTGGTCCCGGGCTTGGCGGCCATCTAGGGAAACCTCCGGTTTTCCGGTTTTTAAATGTTATTACTGTGGTCGTAAGAATTAGGAAACGATATGGCTAATGCCAGTACTCCAATGAACTCTGATGATCTAATGTTTTAGTGGATTGCTTGTTATGTTGACAGTATGTATGCTTCCCTTAATGATGAAATTATGTGGCCTTATTTTATTGAATTGAAGTGGTTTGTATTTTAATTATTGTATGGTCTTAATGTTTTTTATGTGTGCTCATATGGCGTGTTCGCCAAATGAAGAGTCTTGACTGACTTGGTGACAGGTCTAACAATTTTTTCATAAAAGCAAGTATTTGGCTGGACAATCATTTGTTGCTGCTGCTAAACGTATTTTGAGTTGTGAGCCTGTGTTTACTCCTTTTCCACAGCTCCCCAAAAAGTCTTGGACTGCTCGACCCACACTATTACTGAGAGTTAAGTGAAGAAGGGGCACTCGCCCCAGCTGCTCAGGATCCATATTAGGTCAGGTCTGGGACATCAACAGTAAAGTCTATGTGATAGACTGTGTACCCAAATCCATCAGGGGGGGTGATCAAGAAAAGACACTGAGAAAATTGGAATCTAGTTACATATTAAGATTCAATCGCAAGACTCCGATGGGGTTAAATATGGATGAAGAAATGTACTCTCATCTCTAAACATGTAAATAGCACAGGACGTTGTTTATATACCAGCACTGTAGATTCTATTAAGTTTCAGGCTTTACACATTTTAATTTCAATCTGCCTTCATACAATTTGTTGATTCAGTCAAAAAACATATTTGTTTATCTATCTTTACTACCCTGCTGATTGCCATTTGTCGAGTCAGCCGAATATTTAAAATACAAGCAGGTCTCCAAGAAGAGTACTATATATATTTAATTTTAATTTTTTCAGACAATGTTATTGAAAAGTCTATGAATTGCATTTATTGTGCTAGAGAAACATCTTTCGTGAGCCCACTTGGGCAAAATTGTATTGATAAATAAAACATCACAAGCCGTTGTATAGGACAATCAAATGTTTACAGCAGGGATGAATTAATAGCTTGATGAAAATCCACAAAAGCCCACAAGGGCAGCTGTATCCCTGAAAGCTTTTACCTAAGAGAAATGTTTGAAGCTAATTGATGCCAGTATTATACTGGGCTAAGCAGTCACAATGAAATGCCAAAACAAGTAAAGTAATGATTTTAATTCCTAAACCAAAAAGTAAATTAACAAAAAAGTATTGAAAATAATATGAGGAAAATGTACACAATGAAAAGTATGTTTTCTCTTTCAGTGGTGATACGTAATCACATGACGATCACAAACCATATATATGTTTTTCAATGGCGGCTGCTGATATGTGAACAAAGCTTCTTTGAAGCCGAAACTCGTTAGTAGGACGCAATAAAGAAATTTGCAGCAAATTTGCCTGTGCGTGGAGTCTTGCTAAGATCAGTAGTTTAGATGCAGTCTGTTGATTAACGGAGGCTGCAGAAGGCGTTGGACATGTAAGGAGAGTTGTTTTGTCCCAAAGGGAAAAGACTCTGGGTCCTGGTATCCCTTCCTGTCATCCGCCGAGATGGATGCTGGATCGTGCAGTCCTTGGATTTCCACCAATGGGGAGGAAATAGTCACCATTAAGAAAGGACTGTTGCTGGCACCAGTGCAGTATGTTTTTAGCATCTGAGGAAGGATATACATCCGAAACGCGTCATGCTAAATACAGAATAAACTCACCTGAACATGAACTGCTGTGTCCCCTATCGTTTCTTAAAGGAGGCGATGTTCTATGGATATATATATATATATATATATATATATATATATATATATATATATATATATGTAAAGTAGTTATAGTTAGAAGCTAGTTTCCATAGGAGAGGCATTTTTGACTTGCCTATCTATATCTTTGGCGCTGTTTGACTAATCTTCACAAAATTTTCTCCAAAAATGTGTCAAGTTGGGTCTTGGTGTGGATGGAAAGTTTTGGGGCGATCCGTCAAGTGGGGGATGAGAAAAAGAAAGGGTAAAAAAACTGTATTTCCCATGTTAATTCCAATAGAGATTTTGAACACGACTACAGCCCGAACTACTTGACAGAATTACACCAAATTTGGCAGAGTTAGCTCTTGGTCCAGAAAGGGCCCTTTTTGTTATTTAGTGTAAATCTGTTGAGTAGTTTCAGAGATATTATAAGAAAAAATGCATATATAGGGCCTCGAATTCTCTGAGGATCCGACAGTTCCCGTGCTGAAATCTGATTGGCTGCCAATACTTCAATCAGGAAGTGTTGGCAGCCATCTTGGGACTCAGCTTCAGAAAAGGGGGCAGGGTAGGAATACCCTGACCCGCTGGCTCTGGTCCTGGGGTCCCCCTGTGACCCCACCAGTGGAAAAAAGCATTTATAAAAATGTTTGCCGCAAATTCACGACAGAGTTGCGAATCCGTAGCAAAAATAAAAAAAACAAGCCCATGCTCCTGTGCTTGTTTACTGTATAGCCCCAGGGTGGGCCAGATCCCCAGAGCATTAAAACGAAAAGGAGGGGGGCTCCCCTCCTGCAGCTCTTTAGCACCCTGGGACCATCACAAACAATTAAACAGGGGTCGCGTGGACCCCCCAGGTCCCAGGGACTACCACCTCCCCAGGGCATATGTAATATTTAAAACTGGGAGAGGGGCGCGCGGCTCCCCTCCCAGGTGATATACGTCTCTGGGGACCACCACCTCCCTGGGGCTAGCACATGGAAACAGAAGGAGTGGAACCACGTGGCCCCCCTCCTGGAGCCACTAATGGCCCTGTGGACCGCCACTCCCTCCTGTGGTTCTTTTGTGCTTAAGGGACCACCACAAACAATTATAGAGGGGTTGCATGGACCTCCCGGGCCCTGGGGACCACCACCTCCCCTGGGGCATATGTAATATTTAAAACTGGGAGGGGGCCTGCACGCCCCCCCTTCCGGACCATATACGGCCCGGGAACTACTAATTCCTAAGGCCGGCCCATGGAAACAGAAGATGGGGGACCGAACAGCCACCCTCCTGGACTCACTAATGGCCCTGGGGCCGCCACCCCTAAGGCCAGCTCCTGCTGTGTCCCAGTGTGCCCACCCCAGGGACTTAGCAGTTTGCTTTCACTTGGCGTGAGCTGTGACAGCTCCAGCCAAGCGAGAGCAAGCATAACTCCACTCCCAGCAAGCGGGAGCTGCAAACCACTCCTGCTTGCTGAGAGTGGAGTTTTCATCTTTTTCCCTGCCTGCTGTTATGTAGGCAGGGAAACAGAGGAATCAATTGCTCCTGCATGCAGAGAGCTGCATTTCTAGCAGCTCTCATTGTGCAGAAGCAATGTTAGCTCCCGCAGAAGGCAGGGAACCGGCTGGGACCGCGGGGACCTTGAGGCTCCCCTGCGGTTCCCATCAAACCACACTCGGTGCCCTGGGTGGGCTTCAGGGCACCCAGGGAGTTGTGGCTGGGCCCCAGGGAATGGGATCCCCGGGGCTGAAATTGGCTGGGGAAGGGTACCGCATGGCCCCCCTCTCCTATTGAATTTTGGCTGGACCCCGAAAGATGGGGTCCCCCCTCCCTTCGTTTAAAAAAAAAATACTTCTTGGGCTTGGGGAAAGCAAAGCAAGTGTGTTTACTTTCGTATTCCACATTGAAAATTAATCTGGAATCCTTACTAAAGGTCACTACATGTTGATCTATTGGAGCGCAATCTGATCTGGGGTGACTGTAACAAGTGATTTCTTTCTCGTCTCTCCTGGTGAGAGCACAATCCATGATTCTCCCTTTTAATTACCATGAGCATGCAAATGCCCAAATCATCTGCAAGCTCTGCCCATTTGGCCATGCCACGTTTTCCTTAGTAGTATGCAAAGGTCTTCCAGCCTTTTTCCACGTTGATGGACTGCTTAACAAAGGGCCCTCAAGCATGTTTCTGACGATTTTGGTGACACGTTGTTGATGCAGAGGAATACAAAGACATCTCCACCAAAGAAAAAAGGACTTACATCATTTAGTTAAGGGGAAGTATCTACCTGTTTAGTGGAGAGTCACCTCGTTGTAGTCTCGTTGTCTTCTCTTGACGAGGATTCATATTATCACCGGTTTGAGGATGAACACGCTCGAGGAACAATCACTGCCGAAGTTACATGCACACCTCGGGCTCCTTTACACAGCTGTAGTGTAGAAAATGCACGAGACATTTGCCCAACGAGGTAGCACTTACTAATTAACCAAATGAAAGTTTTCCAGTTGGGTAGAGGTTTTTGGTAAAACTGGGGACTCTTTTTGGAAAAAATGAGGTTCCATTCTGGCCCTGGTGCTGATTAAACAGAAATTAAACCTCAACAGGAAGCTCCTACAAATACTAATATAGCAGGTAATTTTCGCTTCACACAGATGAACAATACTCTTCTCCAACCTTCAACCTATTTGGGATAAGGCCTGTCAAAATAATACCCATACTTTTCTTCATTTCCAAATAAGAAATGGACTCATATCAAATAGCAGGACCCACTGACCCACCTCTGTTATTAATACCTAGAGATTTTCGGGATCAAATTATGTTTTATGCTCACTCACACTTATTAGCAGAGCGGCATTCAGGACCGGAGAAAACAACCAAAGAAATTCTTCAAAATTTTTACTGGCCCAGTATTTTTTCACATACAAAGAAATATGTCAAGAGTGTAAAATCCGCCAAAAAAGAAACCCGTACCATCCCCCTAAAGCACCACTCCATCCTTTGCCCATCATATGCACCCCATTTGAGAGGAGTGGTCCTTCGCTCTACCTCCTTGGCTTCACCCCTCTGCATAGGACAACACCTGGTGGCCCACGCACCCGGAAACCCACCCACCCCTACAGACCACGCTTGCAACCTCGGCATCATACTCGACTCTTCACTCGCCATGAACCGCCAGAATAAGGCTGGCAGTGGTGGCTCGCAGAGGGAGTGCTGTGGGACGGTGGGGCGGGGAGGGTCTTTGTGGGGGGTAGTGGAGTTGGATATACGATGGGCAGGAGTAAGGTAAGTAAATAAATACATAAAACTATTTACCTTGCGCTCGCTGCATTGCCAATTCGGCGATGCAGCAAGCGCAAGGTAAATAGTTTTATTTATGTATTTACTTTCGTTACTCTTGCCCGTCGTATGTCTGGCTCCACTACCCTCCCACCCAGCCCCTCCCCCGCCCACCCCACTGCCCCGCTGCACTCCCTCTGCAAGCCGCCACTGAAGGCTGGGTCCTCCACATGCTTCAACACCCTCCACATACTCCGCAAGACCATCAAATGGATCCCCCCGACTCCAGGAAGACCGTCACCCATGCACTCATCACCAGCAGACTGGGCTACGGAAACGCGCTCTATGCCGGAATCAACAAAACACTCCTCCGCAAACTCCAGACCATCCAGAACGCTGCAACCAGACTCGTCCTCGACATCCCAAGACGTGACCAACACCCAACACCTCCGTGACCTCCACTGGCTCCGTGTCGAAAAAAGAATAACCTTCTAACTGCTCGCACACGCCTACAAAGACCTCCATAACACTGGACCCCAATACCTAAATGAAAGAATCTACTTTCACGTCTCCAAGAGAAACCTCTGCTCTGCCGACCTAGCCCTAGCCACGGTCCCCAGCAACCACAGGGCCAGAGCGGGTGGCAGATCCTTCTTCTAAATCGCGGCCAAGACCTGGAATGAACTCCCCCTCTGCATCAGATGAAGCCCAACACTGCACCTATTCAGAAAGGATCTCAAGACCTGGCTCTACAGATGACCACGGAGCTGCTCGAACCCTCCCCCCCCAGCGCCTTGAGACTGTCACGGGTGAGTAGCACACTTGAAAAAATCCTGATTGATTGATTGATTTGATAGGTCCCCTACCAAAGTCCTCAAAAGGATGTCAATATGCTCTTGTTTTAGTAGATTATGCTACCCGATATCCAGAGGCCTTTTCTATCCGTAGCCCAGATACAAAAACTATTGCTCAATATTTGATAGAGTTTTTTTCTCATGTTGGGTTCCCTAGAGAAATCCTCACAGTTCAGGGTACCCCCTTTGTATCACGACTAATGGCCCAGATATACAAACAATTAAACATTAAACATATTAAAACTTCGGTGTATCATCCTCAAACTGATTGTTTGGTCGAGAGATATAATAGATCTCTCGAACTCATCTTAAAGACTTGAAGAAAATGCTTTCAGGAGAAGGGAAAAACTGGGACCAAATGCTCCCCTTAGCCCTTTTTTGTGCTAAGAAGTCAGGTACAGAGTAGTTTGGGGGGCTCTTCTTTTGAATTACTGTATGGGCAAAAAGCCCAAACACTTTTAGAGATAACACGAGAAGCTTGGGAGAAAGACGTGAAACCTGAAGTGGATAACCTAAACCTGAAGTTAAGAGTATACCAACCAGGTGACTGGGTTCTAGTCTTGCTACATAATTCTACTCATAAGATAAAATCTGAATGGAAAGGCCCTTTAAAATTATTGAAAAAATTGGAAACCTCTCGTATAAACTTAAGATGAGAACCCATAATGAACAAACTTTTCATATAAATCTCCTAAAGAAATGGCTGGGACTTATATCAAAACAGGACCGGTTCTAGCCTAGATCAGTTACCCATAAATGAAGACTTATCTAAAGAGCAAAAGCAAGGGTTGAGAGAGACTTTACAACCCTTCTCTACCATTTTCTCAGATATACCGGGAAAAACCAACCTAATGGAACACTCTATTCCTACTCCTGAAGGGAAAATAGTTAAGTTGAATCCTTATTGGATTCCAGCAGCAAGAGGCCAAGTGGTTCGTAACAAGATAGAACAAATGTTAAAAATGAATGTTATAGAACCTTTGCAGAGTAACTGGTCTTCTCCCATAGTATTAGTTCCGAAACCCGATGGGAGTATACGATTCTGGATAGACTTCCAAGCAGTAAATAATATCTCTAAGTTAGATGCCTACCCTCTTCCTAGAGTTGACAAACTGATTGAGAGATTAGGAGATGCCAAATACATAACCACAATAGACCTCATCAAAGGTTATTGGCAAGTCCATTAAAGAAAGAAGATAGAGAGAAAACTGCCTTTTCCACACCTTTTGGCTTGTTCCAATTCACTGCACTTCCCTTCGGACTTCACGCAGCCCCAGCTACTTTTCACCGATTAATTAATCCAATCCTTGAAAATCATCGAGAGCATTCCTCGGTCTATCTAGACGATAATATTATATTCAGCGGTACTTGGGAAGAACATTTGGGACATCTCACAAAGGTCTTAGGGGAGTTAGCAAAGGCTAACTTACACATAAATGCAAAAAAATCAAAAGTGTGTTTCAACGAGGTGAAATACTTAGGATATCTCTTAGGAAATAGAGTCATAGAACCCCAAATTAAAAAGGTCAAAGCTATCACTAAGGTTCCTTTACCAACCAACAAAAAAACAGTAAGAGCCTTTTTGGGACTAATTGGATAATATTGAAGATTTATTCCAGGGTACTCTACTAAAGCTACACCTTTAACTGACCTATTAAAGAAAGGGACTCCTAACGCAAATTTTCAACACCCATCAGATGAAGCGATGGAAACATTCCAAACTCTCAAAAAGCTATCACCTCAACACCAATCCTGATCTTCCCTGACTGCGAGAAAACCTTTATCCTGCAAACAGATGCTTCTGATGTAGGCATAGGAGCTGTTCTCTCTCAAAAGGACGATGAGGAAGTAGAAAAACCCTTCCTTTATATAAGCAGAAAGCTTTTTCCCCAAGAAACTGAATATTCCACTATAGAGAAAGAATGTTTAGCCATCAAGTGGGCAGTTGATAAACTCTATTATTATCTTTCTTGAGGGCAAGCCATTTTTACTTTATACAGATCATGATTCATTGACCTGGTTGACCCAGAATAAAGGAAATAATCCCGGAGTCCTTCAGTGGTTCCTTTCACTTCAATCATTCTAGTTTGAAGTTCGACATAAATCTGGGAAGAACTTAACAGGGCCAGATTTCCTGTCGCGGTTTCCCCTTTTTCCTGATCAGGAAAGTCCAGGGATGGGGACATGTCACGAACCTGGGGCTGAAGATAAGGCAACTTAACTCCCTGGAGCCGACTGCGCCCTTCTTTCATTACAGGGCAGATACGACGAGGCCGGAAGTCAGGCAACCCTGAAAAGACCGTAACTCCTGTGGGACGTCAGCACGTCTAGAAAAGGAGGCGGGGCGAACTCGGCGAGAGGGGAAAATGGAGAGCTAGAAGGTACGCGTCCAACGAGAGTCGCAGCAGGAGGCTACCAGTTACGGGTTTCCGACCCTAGCCCCAAGGAATCGGAGGAGCCGAGACTGGAGGAACCAAAGACTGGGAAGAATTGGGCACCACATGGAGAAGAGAGGGTGGCTCCTGTCTGCCGGTCGAACTCCACTCCTAGCCATGTTCTAGGAGGAACGTGGCTCAGTCAGGTGCATGAGAGGCTCCTAAGTAGAGCTTGCAAGTGGGAGGGAAAGACACAAGCGGGAGGTGGGTGGAAATAAGAGAGAAGGGGGGAGTTATTACAAGTCCCCGTGAAAAGAACGGCTGGGATTGAAGACAATACTACCTTGTCTTTAAGAATATTTCCAGAGATTTTTTGGCTTTTCACTCAACTCTATCGCTGGTCCTATCCTATTGACACACCTTCCCATTAACCACACTTTCTTTGTAGAGAAGGCATATAAAAGAGATCACTAATTTAACCTTCACTTATTATGGTGACTTACCTGACTTCTCCTTTCTGTCGAATGTACCGGTGGACAGGAACTTCCAAGGCCCTTCAGAAGAAAAGAAGAAGTCTGTTAATCTCGGGCTCCTGTTATCTTTTTTTTTCTTGAAATAAAAGAGATTGGATTAAACCCCCAAAAAACCTGATTGATTTTGCATTTAATAGCAAGATCACATCCCCCTTTCTCCACCACTCTGCAAACGCACCTCCTGGTGCACTACTCGTTAGGGGAAGAAGTCCACTTTAGTCCTGAGGCCCTTAGGAGGCTAGGGGACTTCATGAATGCTTTTTTGGGCTGTTGGGGTCTCTCTTGGCCCCTGGACGATTTTTATGGGGTCAGGGTATGCCTAACCTGTCCCCTTTTCTTTTTTTTTAAATTGTTTTTGGAACTCATTGAAGCAGAGTCCCAAGATGGCTGCCAACACTTCCTGGTTGAAGTGTTGGCAGCCAATCCTAGCTCTGCATTTCTCTGCACAAGCTCATCTTTTTTCTTGAAGGCTTCGTGACCACAGATATCACTAACTTTTTCTTCTTAAATTTCTCAAAAACTACTGAATGGATTTGCATCAAATAACAAAAAGCACAATCTGCGTAAAAGCATCTACCTTTCTGCCAAATTTGGTGTAATTCTGTCCAGCGGTTCGGGCTGTAGGTTCCACTAGGCATTCCTATGGAAATTAAAATAGGAAAACACACTTTTTTTGAGCCCCCTTTTTCTCAACCCCCGCTTAACAGATCACACTGAAACTTCCCATGCTCAACAAGACTTACTATGACCCTTTTTTTTGGAAGATTTTGTGAAGATTCGTCAACCGGCACCTAAGATATAGACAAGTCAACACATGATTTTTCTATAGAAACTAGGCAATATATATATATATATATATATTCACTGAAAAAACCATAGATTTTAGGGACAGTTATAGTTAGTTGAACATTTCACTCGTACAAAACCATAGAAATTTCCCCGTTATAGTTAGTTCAGCTAACTATAACTCGCGCCCCCGCAATGCACTGCTGATGACGTCACATGTTACATCACTCATGACATGGTCAGTGACATCACTGATGACATCACTGATGACATCTCAAATGACATCACTGATGACATCATCCAGTGACTGTGTGTTTCTGTAAAGTTTAAATATGTTTAATATATATAGGGAAAGGCGTATTGAAGAATGAGTGGGTGTATAAGTGTCTGAATGGATGATTTAGTACGTGAGTGACTGACTCTACAAGTGAGTGATTAAATGTATCTTACTGAATGCATGGGTTAGTGACTAAACTGTGTGAATGTCTGTATCCGTCTGTCTGTTGGTTTGTAAGCGGCTGCATGGCTTTCTGAATAGCTACATGAGTGTCTACATGGGTTATTGATTGATTGTCTGAGTATCTGTATGGGTGCCTGAGTGTTTGTGTGGGTGGGGTGTGTGTGACTCTGTGCATAGATGTGTGAGTTGGTGATTCACTGGGAGCATGGTTTCAAGAGTGCATCTGTGATGGACTGTATGGGTGGGTGAGTGTGTGTATGGGTGTGTTAGTGATTGAATGTATATCTCAGTGGTACATGTGTGAGTAACTACATATGTGAAAGGCAGTATATATGTGTGTTGGAGTATATAAATGGCTATAAGTGAGAGTGTGTGATTGTGAGAGTGGCTGTATGGATGAGTGTGTACTTGTATCAGTGATTGTATAAGAGCGTAAGAATGTGCTAGTATTTGTATGAGTAAGTGAGCTGGTGTGTGTATAACTGTATAGGTGAGTAAATGGGTGTGTGATTACGTTTTTTGCATGACTGACTAGGTGTGTGAGTACCTCTATGGATGAGTGGCGGTGTGTGAGTGTTTATATAGGTGTATGAGTGCATATGATAGTCCTGTACTGAGTGACTAAGTATGAGTGACTGTACGGGTGAGTGAGTGGATGTGTGTGTAGACCTTAGAATCAGTGAGTGGCTATGTAGTTTTTGGTGTTGGAGTGTCTATGGTTTTGAGAATGGCAGTCTGTAATTTAGAGTGGGTGTATCAAAAGTTATATTAGGGTGTGAGAAGATGCATGAAATTATCACATGGATGATGTCATCAGTGATGTCATTTGAGATGTCATCAGTGATGTCATCAGTGATGTCACTGACCATGTCATGAGTGATGTAATATGTGACGTCATCAGCAGTTCATTGCGGGGCGCGAGTTATAGTTAGCTGAACTAACTATAACGGGGAAATTTCTATGGTTTTGTACGAGTGAAATGTCCAACTAACTATAACTGTCCCTAAAACCTATGGTTTTTTCAGTGAATTTCAAAGGTTTTTAAATGCTAATTTCTAACTATAACGTGTCTGAAACCTATGGTTTTTTCAGTGAATTTCAAAGGTTTTTTAAATGCTAATTTCTAACTATAACGTGCCTGAAACCTATGATTTTTAAGTGAATTTCAAAGGTTTTTTTAAATGCTAGTTTCTAACTATGCCTACAGAGGTAGGACATGTGAAGAAAGAAGAAAAAACGCACAGAAAGAAGCAAAAGATGTGCAGAAAGAACCAACAGAGGAGCAGAAAGAGGCCTTTTGCAAAATCATCCTGTGCCCACAACTTTTTCAGACGGGTACTGGTGGTAACTGACTCTGACTAACTAGAGCCAGTGCTATGCTAAAAGACACTTAGAATACAGTGAAAACACCTACATACACTAGGGTACACTATGCGTTGGGGTACCCCTGTGATTAGCATGACCTCCTCTGCAAGTCCCTAGTACATAATAGGGCAGGGGGATTAAAACTACCTCTTAAAACGCGCTACAGGGCGCGTTTGCACAGTGGTGAAGGGAGGGGGGCCTGAGGTGACATGTGTGCAAACGCACCCCGTGGTGCGTTTTAAGTTGCGGGATTAAGTCCCCTTGAATTCTGAGGGTCCCTGGGGCCCAACTAGCCCCCAGGTACCTACAGTTAGGACCACAGAGCTGAGTTGCAGAGAGGCGTTCCGAGGCCACGCACCTTTTTCACCTCTCTGCAATGCAACTCTGTTGTGCTTACTGAAGGTACATGGTGGGCTAGTTGGCCCCAGGGTCCCTCAGGATTCAAAGGAATTAATTCCCCAACTTAAAACGCACCACAGGGCGTGTTTGCGCACATCTCACCTGAGGCCCCGCCCCCTCCCTTCACCACTGTGCAAACGCGCCCCGTGGTGCGTTTTAAGTTGGGGGATTAGGTCACCTTGAATCCTGAGGGTCCCTGGGGCCCAACTAGCCCACTAGGTACTTCCAGTAAGCACCACAGGCCTGCGTTGCAACGCCTGTAACAAATTGTGCAGTTGTGTTTAGGTAGTGAAGAGGGTCGTGCTGGGGGTAGTGTTTTAGGGTTTAGGGTAGTGCAGTGGTGTTTGTGTAGTGTAGGGGGTCATCCTGGGGGTAGATTTAGGGTTTAGGGTAGTGCAGTGGTGTTTGGGTAGTGTAGGGAGTCGTGCTGGGGGAGTGTTTTAGGGTTTAGGGTAGTGCAGTGGTGTTTGGGTAGTGTAGGGGGTCGTGCTGGGGGTAGTGTTTTAGGGTTTAGGGTAGTGCAGTGGTGTTTGGGTAGTGTAGGGGGTCGTGCTGGGGGTAGTGATTTAGGGTAGTGCAGTGGTGTTTGGGTAGTGTAGGGGGTACTGCTGGGGGTAGTGTTTTAGGGTTTAGGGTAGTGCAGTGGTGTTTGGGTAGTGTAGGGGTACTGCTGGGGGTAGTTTTTAGGGTTTAGGGTAGTGCAGTGGTGTTTGGGTAGTGTAGTGGTTCGTGCTGGGGTAGTTTTTTAGGGTTTAGGGTAGTGCAGTGGTGTTTGTGTAGTGTAGGGGGTAGTGTTTTAGGGTTTAGGGTAGTGCAGTGGTGTTTGTGTAGTGTAGGAGGTCGTGTATTAGGGTTTAGGGTAGTGCAGTGGTCTTTGGGTAGTGTAGGGAGTCGTGCGGGGTAGTGTTTTAGGGTTTAGGGTAGTGTAGGGGGTCATGCAGGGGGTAGTGTTTTAGGGATTAGGGTAGTGCATTGGTGTTTGGGTAGTGTAGGGGGTCATGCGGGGGAGTGTTTTAGGGTTTAGGGCAGTGCAGTGGTGTTCGGGTAGTGTAGGGGGTCATGCTGGGGGAGTGTTTTAGGGTTTAGGGCAGTGCAGTGGTGTTCGGGTAGTGTAGGGGTCGTGCTGTGGGGAGTGTTTGAGGGTTTAGGGCAGTGCAGTCATGTTCGGGTAGTGTAGGGGGTTGTGCTGGGGGTAGTATTTTAGGGTTTAGGGTAGTGCAGTGGTGTTCGGGTAGTGTAGGGGGTCGTGCTGGGGGTAGTGTTCTAGGGTTTAGGGCAGTGCAGTGGTGTTTGGGCAGTGTAGGGGGTAATGCTGGGGGTGGTGTTTTAGGGTTTAGGGCAGTGCAGTGGTGTTCGGGCAGTGTAGGGGGTCGTGCTGGGGGTGGTGTTTCAGGGTTTAGGGCAGTGCAGTGGTGTTCGGGCAGTGTAGGGGGTCGTGCAGGGGTGGTGTTTCAGGGTTTAGGGCAGTGGTGTTCGGGCAGTGTAGGGGGTCGTGCTGGGGGTGGTGTTTCAGGGTTTGGGGCAGTGCAGTGGTGTTCGAGCAGTAAAGGGGTCCTGCTGGGGGTGGTGTTTCAGGGTTTAGGGCAGTGCAGTGGTGTTCGGGAAGTGTAGTGGGCGGTGCAGGGGTGGTGTTTCAGGGTTTAGGGCAGTGCAGTGGTGTTCGGGCAGTGTAGGGGTGGTGTTTCAGGGTTTAGGGCAGTGCAGTGGTGTTCGGGCAGTGTAGGGGGTCGTGCAGGGGAGGTGTTTCAGGGTTTAGGGCAGTGCAGTGGTGTTCGGGCAGTGTAGGGGTCGTGCTGGGGCTGGTGTTTCAGGGTTTAGGGCAGTACAGTGGTGTTCGGGCAGTGTAGGGGGTCGTGCTGGGGCTGGTGTTTCAGGGTTTAGGGCAGTGCAGTGGTGTTCGGGCAGTGTAGGGGGTTGTGCTGGGGCTGGTGTTTCAGGGTTTAGGGCAGTGCAGTGGTGTTCGGGCAGTGTAGGTGGTCGTGCTGGGGCTGGTGTTTCAGGGTTTAGGGCAGTGCAGTGGTGTTCGGGCAGTGTAGGGGGTCATGCTGGGGCTAGTGTTTCAGGGTTTAGGGCAGTGCAGTGGTGTTCGGGCAGTGTAGGGGGTCTTGCTGGGGCTGGTGTTTCAGAGTCTAGGGCAGTGCAGTGGTGTTCGGGCAGTGTAGGGGGTCTTGCTGGGGCTGGTGTTTCAGGGTTTAGGGCAGTGCAGTGGTGTTCGGGCAGTGTAGGGGGTCGTGCTGGGGGTGGTGTTTCAGGGTTTAGGGCAGTGCAGTGGTGTTTGGGCAGTGTAGGGGGTCGTGCTGGGGCTAGTGTTTCAGAATTTAGGGCAGAGCAATGGTGTTTAGGCAGTGTAGGGGGTTTTGCTGGAGGTGGTGTTTCAGGGTTTAGGGCAGTGCAGTGGTGTTTGTGCAGTGTAGGGGGTGGTGTTTCAGGGTTTAGGGCAGTGGTGTTCAGGCAGTGTAGGGGGTCTTGCTGGGGTTGATGTTTCAGGGTTTAGGGCAGTGCAGTGGTGTTCGGGCAGTGTAGGGGGTCGTGCTGGGGGTGGTGTTTCAGGGTTTAGGGCAGTGCAGTGGTGTTCCGGCAGTGTAGGAGGTCGTGCAGGGGGTGGTGTTTCAGGGTTTAGGGCAGTGCAGTGGTGTTCGGGCAGTGTAGGGGGTCGTGCTGGGGGTGGTGTTTCAGGGTTTAGGGCAGTGCAGTGGTGTTCGGGCAGTGTAGGGTGTCGTGCTGAGGGGTGGTGTTTCAGGGTTTAGGGCAGTGCAGTGGTGTTTGGGCAGTGTAGGGGGTCGTGCAGGGGGTGGTGTTTCAGGGTTTAGGGCAGTGCAGTGGTGTTCGGCCAGTGTAGGTGGTCTTGCTGGGGGTGGTGTTTCAGGCTTTAGTGCAGTGGTGTTCGGGCAGTGTAGGGGGTCTTGCTGGGGGTGGTGTTTCAGGGTTTAGGGCAATGCAGTGGTGTTCGGGCAGTGTAGGGGGTCTTGCTGGGGCTGGTGTTTCAGGGTTTAGGGCAGTGCAGTGGTGTTCGGGCAGTGTAGGGGGTCGTGCTGGGGCTGGTGTTTGAGGGTTTAGGGTAGTGCAGTGGTATTCGGGCAGTGTAGGGGGTCGTGTTGGGGGTGGTGTTTCAGGGTTTAGGGCAGTGCAGTGGTGTTCGGGCAGTGTAGGGGGTCATGCTGGGGGTGGTGTTTCAGGGTTTAGGGCAGTGCAGTGGTGTACGGGCAGTATAGGGGGTCTTGCTGGGGGTGGTGTTTCAGGGTTTAGGGCAGTGGTGTTCGGGCAGTGTAGGGAGTCTTGCTGGGGGTAGTGTTTCGGGGTTTAGGGCAGTGCAGTGGTGTTCGTGCAGTGTAGGGGGTCGTGCTGGGGGTGGTGTTTCAGGGTTTAGGGCAGTGCAGTAGTGTTCGGGCAGTGTAGGGGATCGTGCAGGGGGTGGTGTTTCAGGGTTTAGGGCAGTGCAGTGGTGTTCGGGCAGTGTAGGGGGTCGTGCTGGGGGTGGTGTTTCAGGGTTTAGGGCAGTGCAGTGGTGTTCGGGCAGTGTAGGGGGTCGTGCAGGGGTGGTGTTTCAGGGTTTAGGGCAGTGCAGTGGTGTTCGGGCAGTGTAGGGGTCGTGCTGGGGCTGGTGTTTCAGGGTTTAGGGCAGTGCAGTGGTGTTCGGGCAGTGTAGGGGGTCTTGCTGGGGGTGGTGTTTCAGGGTTTAGGGCAGTGGTGTTCGGGCAGTGTAGGGGGTCTTGCTGGGGGTGGTGTTTCAGGGTTTAGGGCAGTGCAGTGGTGTTCGGGCAGTGTAGGGGGCTTGCTGGGGGTAGTGTTTCAGGGTTTAGGGCAGTGCAGTGGTGTTCGTGCAGTGTAGGGGGTCGTGCTGGGGATGGTGTTTCAGGGTTTAGGGCAGTGCAGTAGTGTTCGGGCAGTGTAGGGGGTCGTGCAGGGGGTGGTGTTTCAGGGTTTAGGGCAGTGCAGAGGTGTTCGGGCAGTGTAGGGGGTTGTGCTGGGGGTGGTGTTTCAGGGTTTAGGGCAGTGCAGTGGTGTTCGGGCAGTGTAGGGGGTCGTGCTGGGGGTGGTGTTTCAGGGTTTAGGGCAGTGGTGTTCGGGTAGTGTAGGGGGTCTTGCTGGGGGTGATGTTTCAGGGTTTAGGGCAGTGCAGTGGTGTTCGGGCAGTGTAGGAGGTCTTGCTGGGGGTAGTGTTTCAGGGTTTAGGGCAGTGTAGTGGTGTTCGGGCAGTGTAGGGGTCATGCTGGGGGTGGTGTTTCAGGGTTTAGGGCAGTGCAGTGGTGTTCGGGCAGTGTAGGGGGTCGTGAAGGGGTGGTGTTTCAGGGTTTAGGGCAGTGCAGTGGTGTTTGGGCAGTGTAGGGGGTTGTGCTAGGGTATGTGTTTCAGGGTTTAGGGCAGTGCAGTGGTGTTCGGGCAGTGTAGGGGTCGTGCAGGGGCTGGTGTTTCAGGGTTTAGGGCAGTGCAGTGGTGTTCGGGCAGTGTAGGGGGTCGTGCTGGGGGTAGTGTTTTAGGGTTTAGGGTAGTGCAGTGGTGCTTGTGTAGTGTAGGGGGTCGTGCTGGGGGTAGTGTTTTAGGTTTTAGGGTAGTGCAGTGGTGTTTGTGTAGTGTAGAGGGTCATGTTTTACGGTAGTGCAGTGGTGTTTGGGTAGTGTAGGGGGTCGTGCTGTGGGTAGTGTTTTAGGATTTAGGTTAGTGCAGTGGTGTTTGGGTAGTGTAGGGGGTCGTGCTGGGGGTAGTGTTTTAGGGTTTAAGGTAGTGCAGTGGTGTTTGTGTAGTGTAGGGGGTCGTGCTGGGGGTAGTGTTTTAGGGTTTAGGGTAGTGCAGTGGTGCTTGTGTAGTGTAGCGGGTCATGCTGGGGGTAGTGTTTTAGGGTTTATTGTAGTGCAGTGGTGTTTGTGTAGTGTAGGGGGTCATGTTTTAGGGTAGTGCAGTGGTGTTTGGGTAGTGTAGGGGGTCGTGCTGGGGGTAGTGTTTTAGGATTTAGGTTAGTGCAGTGGTGTTGGGGTAGTGTTTTAGGGTTTAGGGTAGTGCAGTGGTGTTTGTGTAGTGTAGGGGGTCATGCTGGGGGTAGTGTTTTAGGGTTTAGGATAGTGCAGTGGTGCTTGTGTAGTGTAGGGGGTCGTGCTGGGGTAGTGTTTTAGGGTTTAGGGTAGTGCAGTGGTGTTTTTGTAGTGTAGGGGGTCATGTTTTAAGATGCAACGCTCCAATACCTGACCAGTCTGCACTACATAAAACTGCAAAAAAACTAAAAATAAAAAGTGTTTTGCACACTTTTGTCATTGGGCTATATGTGGGCTACATCTGGGTAATATCTGTGCTACATTTGGGCTCTTTTTTCACTGGTGGCCATCTTGGAAGACTTCTTTGTTATGAAGTTTCCTAATTTCCTCATTTACTGCAGTCTCCTCAGTAGGAAATGCTTTCAGTTTTTTACTTTGATTCCATCAAGAAGGCATTCAGATGTGTCACACATTTGCCATAAATTCAGAATGTTATTACTATAGTTGTTCATTAGATCACTGTAGTAAAGCTACTGCTCACCAAGGAGTTAACTGGAAGTCTACTGCTGGTATTGAAAGTGATTGTTTCAGTCTGCATGTCAGAATTTTCTAATGAAATAGAAGAGGATTTGAGATCTCACTTAAAGCATGCACTAAATTTTCGTTTTGCAGCACTAACCATAATTTCTATGGCAAAATGAACCCCCTCATTTTGTTCCTTTTTAAATTAAATGTTTTAAGTGTTACCAGTTTATTCCAATCAAGATGGCTTCAGGTGTGCCATACTTTTGTCATAAGTAAGGCTGTTAGCACTCTAGTTGTTCTTTAGAACACTCTGGGAAGCTGCAGTAGAACACAAAGGCATCAACTGACAGGCTGCTCCTGTTGAAATATAACAGGAAGATATTTGAGATCTCACTTAAAACATGTCCTAATTTTTCTTTCTACAGCACTAACCATAATTTCTATGGCAAAATGAACCCCCTCATTTTGTTCCTTTTTAAATTAAATGTTTTAAGTGTTACCAGTTTATTCCAATCAAGATGGCTTCAGGTGTGCCATACTTTTGTCATAAGTAAGACTGTTAGCGCTCTAGTTGTTCTTTAGAACACTCTGGGAAGCTGCAGTAGAACACAAAGGCATCAACTGACAGGCTGCTCCTGTTGAAATATAACAGGAAGATATTTGAGATCACACTTGAAACATGTCCTAATTTTTCTTTCTACAGCACTAACCATAATTTCTATGACAAAATGAACCCCATCATTTTGTTCCTTTTTAAATTAAATGTTTTAAGTGTTACCAGTTTATTCCAATCAAGATGGCTTCAGGTGTGCCATACTTTTGTCATAAGTAAGACTGTTAGCGCTCTAGTTGTTCTTTAGAACACTCTGGGAAGCTGCAGTAGCACACAAAGGCATCAACTGACAGGCTGCTCCTGTTGAAATATAACAGGAAGATATTTGAGATCTCACTTAAAACATGCCCTAATTTTTCTTTCTGCAGCACTAACCATAATTTCTATTTAAAAAAGAACCCCCTCATTTTGTTCCTTTTTAAATTAAATGTTTTAAGTGTTACCGGTTTATTCCAATTAAGATGGCTTCAGGTGTGCCATACTTTTGTCATAAGTAAGGCTGTTAGCACTCTAGTTGTTCTTTAGAACACTCTGGGAAGCTGCAGTAGAACACAAAGGCATCAACTGGCAGGCTGCTCCTGTTGAAATATAACAGGAAGATATTTGAGATCACACTTGAAACATGTCCTAATTTTTCTTTCCAGAGCACTAACCATAATTTCTATGACAAGATGAACCCCATCATTTTGTTCCTTTTTAAATTAAATGTTTTAAGTGTTACCAGTTTATTCCAATCAAGATGGCTTCAGGTGTGCCATACTTTTGTCATAAGTAAGGCTGTTAGCACTCTAGTTGTTCTTTAGAACACTCTGGGAAGCTGCAGTAGAACACAAAGGAATCAACTGACAGTCTCTGCCCTTGTTGGATGTACATGTTTTACTGAGAATGTCAGACTTCATTCTCACATGACTGAGAAAGATAATGTGAATTTACAGAAAATATGCTCTCATTTTAGCTTCTGGAGCACCTTCCAAAACTGTATGGGACAAGCATGTGAAAATAGTTTTCTCTCAAACATGATTCATGATATCCCAGCAGAAGGTTTTTCACAGGGTAAAATCACCTTAGAACACACCACAATTCCTGAAATTAGTATGGTACCATCAACAAATGAATTCTAATGTAACTAAAGTCTGTTATCACCCTTTATAGTTCTCCTTTTGGTAACCCTCAAAGTCTTCGATTCACTACAATGCATTTCAATGGGGTACTATCATTTATATTGGTCCCAAGATGGCTGCCAGCAATTCCAGGATGAAGTGCTGACAGCCAATCAGATCTCACGATGACATGTGTGGTTAGGCTCCGCCCAGATATATATGTGTTTTTACTTTTGATTTTCTCAGCAACTACTGAACGGATTTACACCATTTAACAAAAGGGTTCTTTTTGAACCAAGAACTACCTCTTTGCCAAATTTGGTGTAATTCCGTTCAGCAGTTCGGGCTGTAGCCTTGCATAAAGTTTCCTATGGGAAATTGATTTTTTGACTCTTATTTTTTAATTTCTCCGCAACTACTGAACGGATTTACACCATTTAACAAAAGGGTTCTTTCTGAACCAAAAACTACCTCTTTGCCAAATTTGGTGTAATTCCGTTCAGCAGTTCGGGCTGTAGCCGTGTCTAAAGTTTCCTATGGGAAAATGAATGGGAAAACACGTTTTGGGACCCCCTTTTTCTCGGCCCCGCTTGACAAATCACCCTGAGACTTTCAGGGTAGGAGCGGACCGGAGCGGGCCATAAAGTTTGAAAATTTCGCGAAGATTCGTCAACCGACGCAAGAGTTATTTCAAATAGAATGTCGCGGATTACCTATGGAAAATAGGTCCTAACTATAACTATCTACTGGCGACCGCCAGTAGATAATATATATATATATATATATATATATATATATATATTATCTACTGGCGGTCGCAGTAGATAGTTATAGTTAGGACCTATTATCCATAGGAAATCCGCGACATTCTATTTGAAATAACGTTGGCGCCGGTTGACGAATCTTCGCGAAAGTTTCCAACTTGTTGGGGCGCTCCGCTCCGCTCCTACTCTGAAAGTCTCGGGTTGATTCGTCAGCGGGGGCCGAGAAAAAGGGGGTCCCAAAACGCGTTTTCCCCATTCATTTTTCCATAGGAACCTTTAGTCGCAGCTACAGCCCGAACTGCTGAACGGAATTACACCAAATTTGGCAAAGAGGTAGCCCTGGTTCAGACTGGTGCCTTTGGCTTTAATGGTGTAAATCCGTTCAGTAGTTCCTGAGAAATTCACAAGTAAAGTCACATATATATCTATGGCCGAGTAGGGTCCGCGTACCCTCCCGATCACGAGCTGCATGCTAATTGGCTGTCAGCTGGCTGTCAACATTCCGATTCAGGAAGTGTTGGCAGCCATTTTGTCCCTCGGTAGAACTGAGGGACAGAAACAAGTGCGCAAAGCGCACAAAGGGGGCAGGGTAGAAACACCCTAACCCCCTAGGCCTGCTCAGGGGGACCCACAAGGACCCCTGGGCAAAAAAGCATTTTTTTTTTTAAAAATCGGCAGGATGCGCTCAGGGTGCGCAGATCCTGCCGAAAAAAAATCGGAGCGCGGTCTCCCGCGCTTCGATGTTAATTGCCCCGGGTGGGCCAAGTCCCGGGGGCATGGTGGGGGGTTTAAATTTATGTATGGGGGCCTCTAAGGGCCCCTCAAGCCCGGGGACCGCCACCCCCGGGGCTTTAACACAAAATGGTGCGGGAGGGCTCTTTGCCCTCCCGCTGCCCCGGGACCGCCACCTCCCGGGGCTTCTGTTTTAATTTTTTTAACCTATGTGGGGGCTCCAGCCCCCACAAGCCCGGGGACCGCCACCTCCCCAGGGCACTAAAAATTAAAAATGGGGGTCCGTTTTGGACCCCGAAGCCCCGGGGACCACCACCTCCCGGGGCTTTGAAAATGTGGGGAGGGGGCCGCGCGGCCCCCTCCTGGAGCCAGTGATGGCCCTGGGGACCGCCACCCCCAGGGCCGGCTCCTGCAGTGTCCCCGGGTGCCTACCCCGGGACACTGCTGTTTGCAATGACAGGACGGGAGCCTCGCGGCTCCCGTCCTGTCATTGCAAACTTGCTTTGGATATTGGAAGAGAGAGCAGGAAACCTGCTCTCGCTGCCAATATCCAAAGCTGATTGCTTTCCACATGGGGAGCAGCATGTTAGCTGCTCCCCATGTGGAAAGCAATGCCGGCTCGCGCAGGAGGCGGGGAGCCGGCGGGACTGTGGGGGTTTGGGGACCCCCACAGTCCCCAACGAGAGGCCAGGCCCCGGGGGATGGGGTCCCCGGGCCATAAGTGGCCAGGGAGGGGGGCCACGCAGCCCCCTCCCCAAATTTAAAAAAAAAAGTGCAAGGCCGGCCCCGAGGGATGGGGTCCCGGGGCCTTAAATGGCCTGAGGAGGGGGCCACGCAGCCCCCTCCAAATAAAAAATCGAGGCCATGCCCCGGGGATGTGGTCCCCGGGGCCAATACAGGCCCAGGGAAGGGGGCCACGCGGCCCCCTTCCCGTTTTTATTTTTTTATTAAAAAAATAAATAAAATGCTCAGGTCCCGGGGGATGGGGTCCCCGGGGCCAAAAGTGGGCAAGGAAGGGGGCCATGCAGCCCCCTCCCATTAAAAAAAAAAAAACGAACGGCATTGTGCCGGAGGCCCGCCCCCTCCCTGCAGTACTCTGCAAACGCGCCCCTGGCGCGTTTGCAGAGCGGAACAATTCCCCTTGAATACTGGGGGTCCCTGGGGGCCAACTAGCCCACCAGGAACCCCCAGTATGCGCCAGGGGCTGCGTTGCAGAGACGTGTACAGAGGCCACGCCCCTTTTACACCTCTCTGCAACGCAGCTCTGTGGTGCTTTTTGGAGGTATATGGTGGGCTAGTTGGACTCCAGGGACCCTCAGGATTCAAGGGACTTAATCCCCCAACTTAAAACGCGCCACGGGGCGCGTTTGCACAGTGGTGAAGGGAGGGGCGGGGCTTCAGGTGACATGTGTGCAAACAGGCCCCGTGGCGCGTTTTAAGATGGGGAATAAATTCCTTTTCAATCCTGAGGGTCCCTAGGGGCCAACTAGCCCACCAGGTACCTCCAGTAAGCGCCACGGAGCTGCGTTGCAGAGTGTTGTAAAGGGACGTGGCCTCTGAACACCTCTCTGCAACGCAGCCCCTGGCGCATACTGGAGGTACCTGGTGGGCTAGTTGGCCCCTAGGGACCCTCGGGATTGAGGAGGAATTAATTGTCCAACTTAAAACGCGCCACAGGGCGTGTTTGCAGACATGTCACCTTAGGCCCCACCCCTTCCTTCACCATTGTGCAAATATTCCTCTAAAATCAGCCGAACTACGAATTCCGATTTACTCACCTGTTATCAGGAGAGACCTCAGTGCTGCATCTTTGAGCCCAGTACTGATCCTGAAAAGTAATTTTAACCGTACTTACCAGTAACTTGAATTTCCTTCCATAGGCTAACATTGACTGGTTTCACTTGGAAATTCTTCTAAGTGTGGAGTTTTGGAACTTTATAATATTCCTCTAAAATCAGCCGAAATACGAATTCCGATTTACTCACCTGTTATCAGGAGAGACCTCAGTGCTGCATCTTTCAGCCCAGTACTGATCCTGAAAAGTAATTTTAACCGTACTTACCAGTAACTTGAATTTCCTCCCATAGGATATCATTGCCTGCTTTTTTGCTGAAAAAGTTTCTAAGTGTCGATTTTTGAAACATACAAATATTCCTCTAAAATCAGACAAAATACGAATTCCGATTTACTCACCTGTTATCAGGAGAGAACCCAGTGCTGCATCTTTTAGCCCAGCACTGACCCTGAAAAGTAATTCTAACCGTACTTAACAGTAACTTGAATTTCCTTCCATAGGCTAACATTGACTGGTTTCACTTGGAAATTCTTCTAAGTGTGGAGTTTTGGAACTTTATAATATTCCTCTAAAATCAGCCGAACTACGAATTCCGATTTACTCACCTGTTATCAGGAGAGAACCCAGTGCTGCATCTTTTAGCCCAGCACTGACCCTGAAAAGTAATTCTAACCGTACTTACCAGTAACTTGTATGTCCTTCCATAGGAATCCATTGTCTGGTTTTCAGCAGAAAAGTTTCAAAGTGTCGATTTTCACAAACTACAAATATTCCTTAAAAATCGCCTGTATGACTTAAACGCATTCTTTCAACTGTTTACAGGAGATGCACCAGTGCTGGATCCAGGATCCACCACTGAGTAAGAAAAAGTAACGATAACACTACTTACCTGCTAAGTGAATTTCCTCCCATAGGATAACATTGGTGATTCTATGTGAAAAGGTTTCTTAGTGTCAACTTTTAAAATACAATAATATTCCTTAAAAATCACTACTGTAACCAAAACGCTTTTACTCAACTGTTTACAGGAGATGTCCCAGGACTGAATCTAGGATCCAGTCCTGTGGTTAGAAAATTAATCCATAAAGTAACTAATTGCATTTAACTAGAAATTCACATTGAGCTCAATGTTGTATTGTGTTTGAAATTGTGTTGCCCATTGCAACAACTGTAACTTCTGTACTTAAAAGTCTATTGCCTATTTGCAAAGTATTTAAACTAAAGTAATTCATTCTGAGAAAGTATATTTTGTAATGTAATGTATAATGTAATTACAATGTAATTTAAAAAATAAAATATGTAAAAATAAATAGTTTAAAAAAATGTAGTAAATCAGTATCAAAAAAATAAATATAACAATTAATACATTTAAAAATTGTCATTTACAAAACCTTTGAAATTCACTGAAAAAACCATAGGTTTTAGGGGCGTTATAGTTAGAAATTAGCATTTAAAAACCTTTGAAATTCACTGAAAAAACCATAGGTTCCAGGCACGTTATAGTTAGAAATTAGCATTTAAAAAACCTTTGAAATTCACTGAAAAAACCATAGGTTTCAGACACGTTATAGTTAGAAATTAGCATTTAAAAAACCTTTGAAATTCACTGAAAAAACCATAGGTTTTAGGAACAGTTATAGTTTGTTGGACATTTCACTCGTACAAAACCATAGAAATTCTCCCGTTATAGTTAGTTCAGCTAACTATAACTCGCGCTCACAATGCACTGCTGATGACGTCACATATTACATCACTCATGACATGGTCAGTGACATCACTGATGACATCACTGATGACATCTCAAATGACATCACTGATGACATCACTGATGACATCATCCATGTGATAATTTCATGCATCTTCTCACACCCTAATATAACTTTTGATACACCCACTGTAAATTACAGACTGCCATTGTCAAAACCATAGACACTCCAACACCAATTACTATATACACACTCACTGATTCTTAGGTCTACACACACACATCTACTCACTCACCCGTACAGTCACTCATACTTATAGTCACTCAGTACAGGACTATTATATGCACTCATACACCTATATAAACACTCACACACCGCCACTCATCCATAGAGGTACTCACACACCTAGTCAGTCATGCAAAATATTAAGCACACACCCATTTACTCACCTATACAGTTATACACACACCAGCTCACTTACTCATACAAATACTAGCACAGTCTTACGCTCTTATACAATCTCTGATACAAGCACACACTCATCCATACAGTCACTCTCACAATCACACACTCTCGCTTATAGCTATTTATATACTCCAACACACATATATACTGCCTTTCACATATGTAGTTACTCACACATGTACCACTGGGACATACATTCACTCACTAACACACTCTTACACACACTTACCCACCCATACAGTCTATCACAGATGCACTCTTGAAACCATCCACCCAGTGAATCACCCACTCACACATCTATGCACAGAGTCGCACACACCCCACCCACACAAACACTCAGGCACCCATACAGATACTCAGACAACCAATCAATAACTCATATAGACACTCGTGTAGCTATTCACAAACCCATGCAGCCACTTACACAGCAACAGACAGACGGATACAGACATTCACCCAGTTTAGTCACTAACCCATGCATTCAGTAAGATACGTTTAATCACTCACTTATAGAGTTAGTCACGCACCTACTAAATCATCCATTCAGACACTTATACACCCACTCATTCTTCAATACGCCTTTCCCTATATATATTAAAAATATTTAAACTTTACAGAAACACACAGTCACTGGATGATGTCATCAGTGATGTCATTTGAGATGTCATCAGTGATGTCATCAGTGATGTCACTGACCATGTCATGAGTGATGTAATATGTGACGTCATCAGCAGTGCATTGCGGGCGCGAGTTATAGTTAGCTGAACTAACTATAACGGGGAATTTCTATGGTTTTGTACGAGTGAAATGTCCAACTAACTATAACTGTCCCTAAAACCTATGGTTTTTTCAGTGAATATATATATATATATATATATATGCCGAAGCCCAGTTCCAGGAATCACAAATGCATTTATTCAGAAAGCAGCATGCTCTCATGGTGTTATCCTGACGCGTTTCAACTCCTCAATGAGCCTTGTTCACAGGTGAGGCAGCTTTGTCAATAAAGTGACTGTGTGCTTCTTTAAAAACCATGCCCCCACGTGACTCTTGCATTTAAAGCATACATGTCCCACAATGCACGGAGGATGTAATTTCATTCTTTCACAACTGCGATGTGTTTTTCTAATGAAACATGATTATATTTCCTGTGCAATTTGTGAAAATAAAGTTCTTACAAAAATCGAGTCACGTGCATTTTTCACTTTCCTTTGGCACAGTCAGTATTCTTTTCTGAGCACAACGTTGTTAAAAATTTAATTCTAAATGTTGAGGTGTGTCCTGGAAAAGTCAAGAGAAGAATGGTTCACTTCCTCTCGTATCCCTTGCTCACCTCAGCCTAGAGTAACCGGGTAAATCCTTTGGCAGGCATCAAGGCAAGCCGGTCATGCTCCTCATTTCAAGTCCAAAAGAAACCTCCGAGCAAAGGAAGCCCCCAACCCTGCAGGGCGGCCTCTGGCGACAACATGCACAGAGCAGCCTGTCAATTAACAACAGAAGAAAATATGCCGAAGCCCAGTTCCAGGAATCACAAATGCATTTATTCAGAAAGCAGCATGCTCTCATGGTGTTATCCTGACGCGTTTCAACTCCTCAATGAGCCTTGTTCACAGGTGAGGCAGCTTTGTCAATAAAGTGACTGTGTGCTTCTTTAAAAACCATGCCCCCACGTGACTCTTGCATTTAAAGCATACATGTCCCACAATGCACGGAGGATGTAATTTCATTCTTTGCCAAATGCGATGAATACTGACTGTGCCAAAGGAAAGTGAAAAATGCACGTGACTCGATTTTTGTAAGAACTTTATTTTCACAAATTGCACAGGAAATATAATCATGTTTCATTAGAAAAACACATCGCAGTTGGAAAAGAATGAAATTACAACCTCCGTGCATTGTGGGACATGTATGCTTTAAATGCAAGAGTCACGTGGGGCATGGTTTTTAAAGAAGCACACAGTCACTTTATTGACAAAGCTGCCTCACCTGTGAACAAGGCTCATTGAGGAGTTGAAACGCGTCAGGATAACACCATGAGAGCATGCTGCTTTCTGAATAAATGCATTTGTGATTCCTGGAACTGGGCTTCGGCATATTTTCGTCTGTTGTTAATTGACAGGCTGCTCCGTGCCTGTTGTCGCCAGAGGCCGCCCTGCAGGGTTGGGGGCTCCCTTTGCTCGGAGTTTTCTTTTGGACTTGAAATGAGGAGCATGACCCACTTGCCTTGATGCCTGCCAAAGGATTTACCCGGTTACTCTAGGCTGAGGTGAGCAAGGGATACGAGAGGAGGTGAACCATTCTTCTCTTGACTTTTCCAGGACACACCGCAACATTTAGAATTCTATTTTTAACAACGTTGTGCTCAGAAAAGAATACTGACTGTGCCAAAGGAAAGTGAAAAATGGACGTGACTCGATTTTTGTAAGAACTTTATTTTCACAAATTGCACAGGAAATATAATCATGTTTCATTAGAAAAACACATCGCAGTTGGAAAAGAATGAAATTACAACCTCCGTGCATTGTGGGACATGTATGCTTTAAATGCAAGAGTCACGTGGGGGCATGGTTTTTAAAGAAGCACACAGTCACTTTATTGACATAGCTGCCTCACCTGTGAACAAGGCTCATTGAGGAGTTGAAACGCGTCAGGATAACACCATGAGAGCATGCTGCTTTCTGAATAAATGCATTTGTGATTCCTGGAACTGGGCTTCTGCATATTTTCTTCTGTTGTTAAATGACAGGCTGCTCCGTGCCTGTTGTCGCCAGAGGCCGCCCTGCAGGGTTGGGGGCTCCCTTTGCTCGGAGGTTTCTTTTGGATATATATATATATATATCACGATCTTCATTGCTTGCATCTCCTAAATGAAGAATAATGAACACGGACCACAATAGTTGTGCGTATATTTTCTTTTATTGTGGATTGTCCGCCATTACGCGTTTCAGCCATTGCCGGCCTTGATCACATGACAACGCTCTGCTATAAGATCGGATCTTTTAAAGTGACAAGCGCTGTGCTATTCATAGATACAGACAACAGACTTAGTCTAGGTTATGCTGGTAACCTTTCCTGTATAAATACTTAATGAGTTCATTGCACATGTCCCAGCCTTTTTCCAAACATTGACACATATATATGTACATAATGTTAAACATTTTGTATGTAATCAATCAAAATTATCATAAGTTAACGTACAATACCCGTTTGCGTCTGATTAGTCCATATTGTGCTAGTAATATGTGCAAACAAGTGCATTAAGTGACATTGTGCGTGCAAATCCGCCAAGAAAAAGCCATGGCTTGCTAATAAAGTGCATGAATGCATTTGTAGATGCTATATTTGAACAGCAAAGCCGAAAATGGGCCATGGCTTGCGAATAAAGTGCATAAATACACATCAGTGCTTATTTCAACACTAGCAGCAGAAGAGTTCAATTTTGCGATTCCCCAACTAGACCATTGTATAGCTTCACAGTTCATCAAATAATTACATTATTCATACAGTTCAATAGAAAAGATTCATATTCACAGTAAAGTGCAATTTTTCCAGATAAAACTAGTCTTATCTAAAATTGCAAACTAAGGCACTGCAAATATTAAAATACCCTAAAATGCATTACCAATATGAATCTAATTGCCCCTAGATACCCTAAACCCTTGCCTTTGTCACTATGTGGTTACAGGTAAGTATAAAGATCCTCACTGGTGTTTAAACCTGCAGGAATTTTGGTATCTAAGTCTAAAATGTAGCGTGTTTCCAACCTCCTAAGTTTTTCTTCCCGGTTACCTCCTCTCTTATGGATAGGGACAGCGTCTACTAAAAAATATTTCAAATGTTTAAGATCGCTGTTATGGGTTTCCCTGAAGTGTCTTGCCACCGGGTAGGCAGGATCTGGATTAGTTATGGCCCTGGTGTGCTGGAGTATCCTTTTGTGCACTTGCAATTTTGTGCTTCCTACATATTGGAATCCGCATGTGCATTCCAATATGTAAATGACGTGGTCTGTTTTACATGTAAGATGTTTGCCAATTGTCTGCACTCTATCACTAAATGGTGTTCAGTATGTTGTCTTGTTAATACCATATCTACAGGCTTTGCAAGTCACACATTTAAAAAAAAAAAATATATATATATATATATATATGTATATATACTTTAAAAAAGCAACAAAAAGATGCAGCACTCCAGGAAATCAATACGTTGTGATTCTTCATTGCCTATGTATTTTTGTATATATAATACCTCTGCAGGTGGCTCTACCAGTTTAACCTGTGGCGCAATGTCTGTCCTCCTAAAATTGACTTCTAGACACTCCTCTACCAGTTGCAGTTCCTTAATTATGGCTGAGGGGCCTCGCCCCCAACTCAATTCTTACCTCCTATTGTTTTCTTTTATCAAACTAGGCAGTCACTGTAAATTTAATCTATGATCCTCGCTCTTCTCGAGAGTCAGGCAGAACCAGGCACTTTGGAAAGGCACATGTGCTAATACGCATGTGCCTGCTGTCGCAGGATTTACAAGGCTTGCCTGGTATCAGCCCTGGTCCTTCGTGCCCTGCAACAATGCAAGGCCACTGCCCTCTATGACGCAGAGCAGCCGCTCTGATTGAAACAGCCTGGGCGCGTTAAGCTTAAGCCCTGCATTTTTTAAAGCTGTTGTCAATCAGCGAGGGGCCACTCTGTACGGAGCTGCACCCGCCCATTTCCCAACTCGTCACAGGGTGGGACAGGATCAACAAGCCTCCATGGCCCCATTCCAACCTGGGAGGAGTTAGGGAAGGTTTGAGAGCACAAGGCTGGAGGCTGTCCACAGTAATATCTGGGCATGCGACGGAGGTGAGCAGAACGTAAAATGGCAAGTAAGACTCAGGGCTTCAGCAATAGGGGGATTTAGAGCAGGGTTTTCATGGTTCGGTTTATTCTGGTGCTAAGCATCAATAGTCACAAAAAAAGTCAATACTTATTTTTTGCAGATTTGTATAGCACAAACTCCTCCCAAGGGCAATGGAATGCTTTACAGGAGTACTAGATTACATTACACATTTGTTTTTTTATTTTTGCCATGGGAAATTAAATGATGTGCCCAGGGCCGGCTTTAGCGCTGGTGGCGCCCGGTGCGACAATCTTTTTTGGTGCCCCTCCCCCATACGGCCTCCTTCTCCGATTCCCTCATTACCACCTGAGCAACAGTGCCCCTCATCTCTCTCTCCATAGACCCTCTCTCAAATACATTTGATTTGTTTTAAAGCGCTGGTAAAGGTGATAGAGCTAGATTTCTCAAATTAAGCATTGCTTTATTTTTATGTTTCAGACAGACTGCATTTAAAATGGCACACAAATTTTGGTGCAAGTGAAAACACATGGCACATGCCTAGTCAAAAGTTTTTTAAAAGTGGCACTTTTGGTGCATGCAAAGTGAAAAACATAAAATGAGGCTTGGTCATAAATGCTTTCAGTCTGAAATGCTTGTGCTGAATTAACATGTGTTTTTGCAGTGTAGAGAAAACTCGTGATTTCAGTGGCCTCTTTAGCTTTGAATCATGGAATGTGTTCTCTCTTCCCAGTTTCCTTTCCCTTATAATCTACACTCCCTGTTCCTGTCTCAAGAGACTTTGGCTTTGTTGCATATTTAGACAATACATATTCAGTTCATAACACATCTTTTTATAATGTGTATTAATTAACCATGCACCATCACTACACAGGGGCAAAGCATTTGCATGAAAAGCTATCTAAAACATTAGAGCATGTTGCTATGAGTATGTATTAACTGAGTGCGCTTTCAAAATTTACACTAGTGCATGTTTTATGCTATGTTGTACATTGCACATTTTTGCATGTTGTGCACAAATAATAAGAAAAGCTGCTTTAAACTAATAGCTTTTGCTAGGTAATCATTTATACAGGGTATTAGTAAGGGGAGGTAAAACATAATGGGTTTCATTATGTAAATTAATACTCTTTTGTGTTTATTTTGTTTTTGGGCCTAAGATAAAATGGCTGCCTAAGAATCCAGCAAGGCTGTGAATTGTATTGAATGAGAGACGCATGCGCAGAACCAGCTACATACTGCCAAGTGCCTCAAGTGAAGACCTGGTTCAAGGCCACGTTGAACTGTACATTCTTGTTATCGTGCCAATGTACCAGTGTTTGTAGAAAGTATCCTTCCTGCGTGCGATGTGAAAGGAAGGAGGAAATGGACTGATACATTTTTCTGCCTTAATGTTGCAAATTTGTATAATTATTGATGGTGAAACAATAAGACTGTATTAAGCATTAACGCTTCCTTTGTTAAAACTGGTATGGGTTGGATTTGCCAATGAGAACAGGATGGTGAGACCCTCATGTCATCTATCCTACCCAATCACGGTGCAAGCTTTACTGAAAATTGCAACATTATTAGTACAGTCAGCCAAGAATTAGAGTATAAATAATGACCTCTTTAGGGGGTTAGGGGGGCTTTAGAGGCTTTAGAAGCTTTAGGGGGTGCAGTCTGAGAGCAGATTGCGTCCGAGGAGAGATAGAGAGAGGTGGGGGGCATAGGCTAGCCTTGCACGTCATATTTTTGGCAAGGCAGATCACATTCCTCTGTGGTCTTGTGAAGGGCGGGCTGTCTAGCTCCTTGTGAAGCAGCCTCTCTCAGATTGAACAGACCAGGGCAGAGAGTGGAGCTGGATAGAACAGGATTAGATTTAGATGCTAAAACTTTTAAGTTCATGCTTTGACTAATTAATTAGATTTGAAAAGATTTATTTGTCTTATGCATTTATTTCTCTTTATGGGAGATTTTTGCCAATTATTAATTATTGATTAGCCTTGCATAATTCACTCTTGAATTATATTTCCTGAACTTTCTTTGGAGAATTCTGATTGACATTTGATTGCCTCATTCCCTTCCTTTATGAAATGTTTTGTATGCAACCTATAATATGTTCTGTATTAATTCTATTTTTCCTGTTTTCCCAATTCTGTAACCTGATTGATATTTGACTAATGAATAAAGGGTCAGATAACCTTAACTTTTAACTAGAAAATAAAACCCTTTAAAATACTCACAACTCTCTTTATTGGCTTAAATATTAATTGCATTTTTGATTTTTCATGTTTATGTAAAGTCTCCTGATGGTAATATACAGTGGCAAGGGTCCAGTACCTTTGCAGCGGTAAATTAGAAGGTAAATGAGGTTTTGCATTGAGAAATTACCGTGAAATTACCGCTGCATCAGTTTCTGGTAGCAAGAGGATGGTCATTATTGATTAGTTTGGTGATTAAGGATTATTAATATCACCATCAACTATTCGACTAATGGACCATCGACCTTAGGAGGGAAGTAAAATAATTGCCCAAGTTAGATAAATGGCCAGATTCTCAAAAGAAAGTCCTGATTCCAATGCTCAGAACCTGAAGACTGGCAAAGCAGTACTGGAAGGTGATGCAAGAAGGCGATTGCTGGAGTGGTGTGAGTATCAATAGGGTTGTGAAATGTTGTTAATGTGCTAGGATGTATTTTTGAAGTGTTGAAAATAGTAAGGGTTTTGACTGTTGGTGAAATTTTGCTCATTTTGACTTGATGGTTGTATTGATTATATTGGTAATTTCATAGGACAGAATTTTTGATTATTGATTATATGTTCTTAACATGAAAAGTTAGTGTCTTGTTTTATGTTGTCGGGAAGCACAGGTACAGTGATACCTGGAAATTCCCGGGAAAGGAATAGCGGGTGGTAAATGGAAGCCACACTGCAGTGAGGTTACTCGTCTGTTGGAATAACACTGAGAAGCTAGGTAGGGCTGGCAGTGTTAAATTAGGGACTATTTTCTGTGTAAAAGTGAGAGTGATTGATAGCAAAGAGTTCGCTGGTGAAACTTTGGTGTTATATCACCTAGAAAGGGTAACACCAAAAGAGTAGCAGGTTCTTCTGAGCTTGAGTGAAGGGTAAGCGGAAGGGATTTACTCGCAGTGTTTGAGGAGTAAACAGAAGTTCTTACTTTGTGAAGAGTAAGCGGAATGTGTTACTTGCAGTGAAAAGAAATCTATCCTTTGTTTAGTGGAGCAGACAGAGTAGCGAATGTTTTTATGTTGTTATTAACAGAATTTTGATTAGGAAAACTCAGAAAAATATTGCCGTAAGACTTTGTAAAGGAGGAGTCAGTAGTAGGAGTTAAACTGACTGAAATTGAAACTGACAGCATTGGAGAAAAGAAATTGCATTGAACTATTGCAGAAATGAAAATGTTTGAAGGTTTAAAAAAACTGTTGGGAGGTAAAGTGAAAAATTCGTTTTTAATTGGTGATGCTCCTGAAGGAACACCCGTGCATTTTATGTCTACCAATTTGGGACAAAATTCATGTATGTGGGTTCACCAATGGTGCAAGATTACTGAAAAAGAAGGTCCTTTGAGGTTTCCAAAAGATGGTACTTTTGAATTGCAAATTATTGACAAATTAAGGGAAGTGTTATTTGAAATAAAGACACCATCTAGAGCTGCACAATTTGAGGCCTTAAGCATGTGGGAAAAGACAGCAAGAGACAAAGCAAGTGAGGATAAAAAGGTAAAGCACCAGATGCAGGAGAAGGGAATTAATGATGATAAAAAGCTTCAAATAAATAATGATTCAGGGGATGAAATAATGGATGCATTGTTAAGTGAGTGTCCGCCACTTTATGTGGTTCCCATTAAAAATACTGAAAATAGTGTACCAGTAAGTACTACAGTGGCTACTGCTTCTGTTGAACAGAGAGAAACACAGACTGAGAGAACTGTGCAGACATTTCAGATTGACCCACTACCTGTTGATTCAGCACTGACAGTGATACCTCCAGGTGTTACTGCTTCAAATGTGACTGATTCAGTCCAAGAATTACAAACTGCAGATGCACAGATAATGTCTAGAAAAATTATGACTGTCCCAATTAATATGGTCCCTACTCAAAAGGTTCAAAGAGCTGCAGAAGGAGTGATTATGGCAGTTTTTTTTTCCAGAAACTCAGAATTCACAGATTATTGAACAGAAATTACCCCAGACAGTCCAAGCACTGAAAGGTGGGGGAGAAATAGTCTTTACAACACCAATAGCCCATGGAAAAATGAATATATTTGAAGATGGGATTTTTCAAACCTGCTGTGAGGAAGCAGCAGTGCTTAAAAAGATAGAGAGCATGGGGGACCAAATTAACCCAGACCATGGAAAAGAGAAACAGCTAAGGGGCCGATTCTGATGCGGGTTGGAAAAGCTTCCCGACCGAATCGGTTGGGAAATGGTGTCTGACCCACTCGGATCGGGAAAGTCCGACCGGCGGAGTAGGATGCATCCGGATGCTTCCAGATACGATTTGGTTGAACTCCCATTGACTTCAATGGGAACATTTGTTCCTAACCGCATCAGAATTGGGCCCTCGGTCGGGAAGACACGTTCCCGATCCGATTTGGAAGGAGCAAATGCCGTTAGGAGGCCTTCCTAACCGCATCAGAATCAGGCCCTCGGTCGGGAAGCTTTTCCAACCCGCATCAGAATCGGGGCCTTAGTGTTTTAAATTCAACATTTGAACATGAAGAAATTAACAGTCCCTGCTGTTCAAATCATGAAAATGTGAACCAGTGTCAGGAAAAAGAATTAATTTCCCTGAGTAAGGAAACAAATACATGTGCAGTAACTACACATGGTAGACTGACCGATTTGGCTCAAAAATATTAAATTAATGTTTCAGGAAGTTTTCCATTTCAGAAAAGCTTCAGGGTACATATGAATGATGAGGCAAGTGAGACAATGTGTTCTTCAGGAATGCAATTGCACATTGCAGAAATGAAATATATTTTTAAATGCAATGGGTTTGAGAAATTAGAAGACAAGTGGGCAAGAAAACATGAGAAGAAAAAGAAACCACCAGACCTAGCAAGGAAACTGGATAAGAAAAAGAAACCACCAGATCTAGTTGAGAAAAATAATAAGCAGAATGAGGGAGAAGCTTTTGCTTACTCATTGAGAGAAAAGGTGGGAGAAGTGCATGTTCATGTGCCACGGAACAAAAGTGAACTTGCAGCATTTCTGAACACATTCCCACAATTGAGAGACAAACTTATGCTGTGGTACCCACAAGTAGATGGATTTGTTGAAATTTTAAAAGAGTTGTGCATTAATTTGGAAATGTTCTTTGACATTGCCATGCAGACTGAACTGTGGTTAGAATCTAAAGTTGTTGTGCAAAGGCCAGGTGAGGAGACAATGATAAGGGTTTGCATGAATGCACCATCATTTTCTGTTGTTATGGAGAAAAACGTAGCAGTGATTACTTTCCTGAAGGGCAGAGTGCCAGCAAAGGATGTTGATTGGGTACAGATTAAAAGAACACAGGATGGAAGTAAAGGTGTTTTGGTCTGTGCAAATTCAGGTATGGATTTTGTACTGCTGGAAAAGGTGTCCTTTTGCCACATTTATAACAGATTTGAGCATTGGAAGAAGAAAAATAAATGTAAACATGATGCACAAACACATAGAAAAATGCAGATGCAAAGTATGCCAGTTAAGCAAATGCAAATGTCAGTTCAGAAACAGGGACCAATGGCAGGAATTTTTCAAGCACAGATGGTCCCACTAAATATGGAAAATGCTAAAATTAATTAAAATAAATTGTCCAGAGCAAATATGAATTCTTTCCAGAAACAAAATCAGAACCCAGTTCAACAGGTTGCTATATTTGAAAACGAGAGTTTTAAGCCTAACAATTCTGAATTTACCAAGTCCATTGTGAAAGCAGTGGAAGATCCAGACTTAGTTGTAGGAATTTTAAAAGGAGAAATTACAAACCCAGTTTTAGAAGAATTTGCACACAAAATAGGCCCACTTGAGGAAAATTGCCAAGTTGTTGTTTGTGACTCAGGCCTAGCAGGAAAACAATTATTTTACAAATTAAATACTGTACACCAGATAATGTTAATTTTCAGATTCCTGATGAGGATGTACATTTTAAAATGGCCCAACAAGAGACAGCTGTAGCATTGTTTTCAGAAAAGACAGTTGAAAAATTACCTTCTGATTTGAAAGAAATAATAAACACAGAAGTAAGGGAGTTCACAGAGAAGGATGTCAGATTAATAAAATGTGCAGAACATGTCTTATTCAAATTGGAACCAGATGACAAGTATTCAAAAACACCATCAGTTGCAGAAATTTTACCCATAATTGGAGATAAAGTGAGTAAAGTATTTTTGATGGAATTGATTGGAAGTTTATGTAACTTTCTGATCACAGGTTCACAGAAACTAAATGAAAAGAACAGATTAGTGCAGGAGATTAATAGCATAATTTTTCCATGGTGTCCTGTGGTACCGAATCCAGCCAATATATTTTTTCACATTCCAAGTGCTGAAGAATGGCTTACTGTTATTGATTTTTGTCAAGTTCATGTCACAGTGCCATTGCATGGGAATAGTCAGGAGTACTGTCAAAAAGAAAATGAATGTCTGGGACACATAATTGGAAAGGGAGCTAGAAAGGTGTCACCAGAGAGAGTGGAAATAATTCACCAGATGAATCCACCTCAAATTCAGAAAGAAGTCAAAATGTTTTTGGGAATGGTTAGCTGCTGTAGAGAGTGGTTACCAAACCTTTCCCTAGTGGCTAAGCCTGTACTGAGGCTGACACACAAGGATGTGTCTGATCCGCTTCCATTGGACAACAATTGCACCAAAGCATTCCTAGAGTTGAAAGAGAAAAAGTGTCGCGCCCCGGCACTAGGAATGCAAGTTTATTTAAAAGAAAATACACCAATTTGCAGTGAGAGGGAGGGCTGCGCTCTCTCAGTGCCTGTTCAAAAACATGAATGTGTTCAAGGGTCTGTGATGTATTTCCCAATGACCTTTGATCCCAACATCAGTGAAACTGAATATGAGTGTCTAGATGTCATGAAAATATGCATAAAGCCAAGATCAGACTTTAAGGATGAACGTCTGATTCAGCCCAACAATGTCCATTCTGTAGATGGCCCATGTTTGAAAGGTAACAATGACACATTAAAAGCAGCACATGCTGTGCTCCTTATACATTATCTTGTCAAAGCTTCATGGCTTTCAGTAGTTACCGCAGCCCAAAATTCGAAATTGATTGCCCTTACCATAACTTGCAGTATAGCTGCTCAAATGGGAGTCACTATTGTCATGGGAGAGAGAAATGCTAATTCAGTTGCACAAAATTGTGTTCTGTTAGCATATACATTCAATGGAATCTTCACAGGTGAATTAAAAGAGACTCAAGAAAATGTTTCAGAAGCAGAACAACAGGGTTGTATCAGAACTGTTTTTGAAAAAAGTGACAACTGCATAGTAGCAAATGTGTTATTGCAAAAACTGATGCCCAGGTATAGATTGCCAGTTTCTCTGGAATCAGATCATAATGAGGTCTCAAAGATGATGTGTGTAGAACCACAGATTGGACAAAGATTCGATTGTAGCCATCAGCCTGAAGTTTCAAGCCTAATAAAGCAATACAAAGACAGCACAGAGTCACACTTTGCAAAAGACTGTGTTTCAGCATCACTGAAGTGGCTTGAAAATGAACATGCAAATGCACTTGTGAAAAACACAGATGAAAAGACTAGCCATTGCTGTGAAGGTCTGACTGATGTGGAGCGTGCAGTTTCTCACCAGATTGCAGCTGCTACACAAGATCTGCATAATGGATGGTGCAACGACTTTGATCTGAGAGATGCTGTGAAATGGAAAGGCCTGTTCCAAATGATCCTGGCAAAGACTGTTGTGAAATGTGGTGGCCTTCCAAAATGGGTGTATGCCTCTCACACACGTATGGTCCTGTGTCCCCCTGATAAAACAGCTCCTCTTCAAGAAGAGATGCCAGCAGTGGTTAAAAGTCCACAGGAGAGGGTCAGTCAAGCTGTAAGGGAACACACAGAGTCTGAAGCAGCACTAGAGAAAACTGAAGTGGCACTGGAAAAGCAAAAAGTGGAAACTGACTCAGATGAAAGCGGTGTCCAAAGGGTGAAAGGGTCAGATGCAGCCTCTGAAGAAGAAATTAGTGCTGTGGGCCTACGAGTGGAGGTAGGAAAAAGCTGGCTGAAAGGGTATCCAAAACGTCGGGAGTGGTCCCTTGAAGAATCATTTGCACCCATAGCTGAAACATCTGAATCTGATCAAAGTGAAAATAAAAGTGAAAGGCTTGGATTGAAAAAGTGCAAGGAATTGATGGTGTTCTGTCAGAGTTTCTCAGCACCTGAGTGGTCAAAATGCATGCAAAAAGGACAGAATGCCACTTTGAATGAACTGTATGAGCCACCCTGATGGCAAGCTGGTGACAAAGAGAAAAAGAAAGGCTGAAACAATAACTGAGAATTGTCAAGAGCTGAAGAGAAAAGAATATTTGAATGATGAAAGAAAAAGAAGAAAAGAAGAAAAGAAAATAGAAAAGAGAACTGTCCTGTTGAATTCTCCCTTTTATTATTTGAGTTACTTATTTTAGAGAAGACTAAGAGTTCCAAGAAGCTAATTACAGAACTCTGCACTAAACATTTGAGCTTGGCTATATATGATCTGATTACAGACAAGACTTGTGTTTGCCTTAGAAATAGAAGTAAAATTGTTATATGCTCAGCTTTTGCAATAAAAATGTCACTTGTGAAAATAAATAAGTGTGATGATCTACAAATCATTTGAGGTATCATGATTTGTTATCATCAAAGGGTGAGTTGATAGAGCTAGATTTCTCAAATTAAGTATTGCTTTATTTTTATGTTTCAGACAGACTGCATTTAAAATGGCACACACATTTTGGTGCAAGTGAAAACACATGGCACATGCCTAGTCAAACGTTTTTTAAAAGTGGCACTTTTGGTGCATGCAAAGTGAAAAACATAAAATGAGGCTTGGTCATAAATGCTTTCAGTCTGAAATGCTTGTGCTGAATTAACATGTGTTTTTGCAGTGTAGAGAAAACTCGTGATTTCATTGGCCTCTTTAGCTTTGAATCATGGAATGTGTTCTCTCTTCCCAGTTTCCTTTCCCTTATAATCTACACTCCCTGTTCCTGTCTCAAGAGACTTTGGCTTTGTTGCATATTTAGACAATACATATTCAGTTCATAACACATCTTTTTATAATGTGTATTAATTAACCATGCACCATCACTACACGGGGGCAAAGCATTTGCATGAAAAGCTATCTAAAACATTAGAGCATGTTGCTATGAGTATGTATTAACTGAGTGCGCTTTCAAAATTTACACTAGTGCATGTTTTATGCTATGTTGTACATTGCACATTTTTGCATGTTGTGCACAAATAATAAGAAAAGCTGCTTTAAACTAATAGCTTTTGCTAGGTAATCATTTATACAGGGTATTAGTAAGGGGGAGGTAAAACATAATGGGTTTCATTATGTAAATTAATACTCTTTTGTGTTTATTTTGTTTTTGGGCCTAAGATAAAATGGCTGCCTAAGAATCCAGCAAGGCTGTGAATTGAATTGAATGAGAGACGCATGCGCAGAACCAGCTACATACTGCCAAGTGCCTCAAGTGAAGACCTGGTTCAAGGCCACGTTGAACTGTACATTCTTGTTATCGTGCCAATGTACCAGTGTTTGTAGAAAGTATCCTTCCTGCGTGCGATGTGAAAGGAAGGAGGAAATGGACTGATACATTTTTCTGCCTTAATGTTGCAAATTTGTATAATTATTGATGGTGAAACAATAAGACTGTATTAAGCATTAACGCTTCCTTTGTTAAAACTGGTATGGGTTGGATTTGCCAATGAGAACAGGATGGTGAGACCCTCATGTCATCTATCCTACCCAATCACGGTGCAAGCTTTACTGAAAATTGCAACATTATTAGTACAGTCAGACAAGAATTAGAGTATAAATAATGACCTCTTTAGGGGGCTAGAGGGGCTTTAGAGGCTTTAGAAGCTTTAGGGGGTGCAGTCTGAGAGCAGTTTGCGTCCGAGGAGAGATAGAGGGAGGTGGGGGGCATAGGCTAGCCTTGCACGTCATATTTTTGGCAAGGCAGATCACATTCCTCTGTGGTCTTGTGAAGGGTGGGCTGTCTAGCTCCTTGTGAAGCAGCCTCTCTCAGATTGAACAGACCAGGGCAGAGAGTGGAGCTGGATAGAACAGGATTAGATTTAGATGCTAAAACTTTTAAGTTCATGCTTTAACTAATTAATTAGTTTTGAAAAGATTTATTTGTCATTTGCATTTATTTCTCTTTATGGGAGATTTTTGCCAATTATTAATTATTGATTAGCCTTGCATAATTCACTCTTGAATTATATTTCCTGAACTTTCTTTGGAGAATTCTGATTGACATTTGATTGCCTCATTCCCTTCCTTTATGGAATGTTTTGTATGCAACCTATAATATGTTCTGTATTAATTCTATTTTTCCTGTTTTCCAAATTCTGTAACCTGATTGATATTTGACTAATGAATAAAGGGTCAGAGAACCTTAACTTTTAACTAGAAAATAAAACCCTTTAAAATACTAACAACTCTCTTTATTGGCTTAAATATTAATTGCATTTTTGATTTTTCATGTTTATGTAAAGTCTCCTGATGGTAATATACAGTGGCAAGGGTCCAGTACCTTTGCAGCGGTAAAAAGAAGGTAAATGAGGTTTTGCATTGAGAAATTACCGTGAAATTACCGCTGCATCAAAGGCAGGCTTTACTATTCAACTTAGCTATCCACATAAAATGTAGATCTGTTCTTTGCAGCGGGCATATTAACCCTCTGTGCTACTTTATAGCAGCCAAAACTGGCACTAGACAAAACTACATCTCTCTCTCTCTAACAGGAACATTAATCACAAGAGTTATCTTGACATTTTTATTGCTGCCTGAAAGCTGGATACCCAAGGCTTTTAAATCCTATGTTATTGCTAAACACAGCACCCCCTCCTGAGGTCAGTGTCCCCCCTCCAGATCAGCGCCCATTGCAGACGCACCCGCACCCGTCGCACAGCCCTAAAGCCTGCCCTGGAAGTGCCTGGAATCACACAGGATAGTGAGCCCACGTCGAGACTAGATCTTGTTTTCCTAGATGCAAAGTCGGCATCTCAGGCTTTTAGATCTTTTCTCATTCTCTTCATCAAACGAGTCTCTTCTATGACCTCAATACTTACCCTTTGCACAAGCTGAAAAAATGTGTGATAGGCGAGGTTGATCTGGCTACCCTCTGCCAGTACAGTCCTAAACACGCATTTAAAGAGAAAATGAAGAATTAAGGTAAAAGCTCTGCATGTTTTTCAAACACACCAGTGCCCGACATTTTTTTTTGTTGTTGTTGCTGTGAATGTTCACTTTAGTATTGAGGAAGGGCCTTCTATGTGGAATCAGCTGCAGGACAGGTGCTTCTCAAAGAGCAATAAAATCCTTATGGAGTTCAGAAGTTGGGAACGCTCTCTCAACTTTGATTTTTGCTTGGCAGGCATGATTCTTGGGCATAGACTGCTGGAACAGCAGAGGTTTCGCAGCCCAACAGTCCCCCTCCCTATGACTGCCTCAGACAGTGACAGGGGGCTGGGACTGGGTCACTATTAGCGCGGCTGCCGGACCACGGCCTCAGCCTCACCACTTCACTTTCCTGTAGAAAATAAATCCCCTTTCCTTACTTTCATACTGAAAATGAATGTGAACCTTTAATTATTAACACCCTGAAAATGAAATGACACCAACACTTTTTCGGAAGGTCAGAAACTACCATCAACCTTCAGAAGCCGCAGCTATCAATAGTGCAGCAGGGGGATTTGCAGATATTTCACGGTGGAACAAACACCAACACTCTCTTGAGGCTGCTGTTTGTCTCGCAATAAATCTCTCTTTTTCTGGGGATGTCCCCCCCACCCATGTCCCCTGTTCCAGCGCTACCCTCCCCACCCTGCCTACTGGAACTTTTTCAGCGCTGTCTTATTAGGCGTTGGAGTGCAGGCGGTGAAATGTCAGTCGGCACTAAAAACGCGGCTCAAAATCCACATAGCCAGCAGGAGCAGTGGCACCCAAAGGTTTTACGAGCCCACTAAATCCCAATTATCGTTCTTTTTAGTACAAAACCAGGGTATTGGGCCCATTTTCCCTGCTTTCATTAGGACCCATGGCACCACTTCTCCTCTGATAACCTTTGAGAAACACTGAAAGTTCAGACCTTTTTTTTTAGGAGCGCCAAATGTTTTACATGGTTACCTCACTCTCCAGCTATTCCCCCTATTTTTAACCTTCCCTTAAATGCACTTACTCAGACTGAAATGGCTGCAGGGAAGGCAGGTTATTTGAGTAAGCATATATCAGGTCAGAAATCCTGAATCTGTTGCCACTGATTTTTTTTCCAAATATTTCTTTTTATTGGCATTTTTGTGGTGTGTACGTACTCAAAATAAGGCACACAACACATCACATTACAGTTTGTTTACAAAGCAGTAGCATGCAGGAGCTGACCGTGCAGGTAAGAGTGGTGGGCGGGGTGGGGGGACTCGACAGATGACGACGAGGGAAATATTTATTTAATTTTCCCTTGTCGTCATCTGTCGAGTCCCGGCCCCCCCCTCCACCCGTCTCACCACTCTTAACCTGCATGGGCCGCTCCTGGTGGCATGCAGAATAGAAAAGCAGGATTAATAGAGCTTTGTAACATGTAACAGTAGTTTCATTATGCGCAATCCACAGTGGAAATATTCCACCAATACCAACAGTAAGGAGGACAGCTGTCGTCTGTACAAATTGGCTAAAAAATGGCACAATATAAGAGCAAGTATGCCAACAAGCATAAAGGGGGGGAAAGAAAAAAGAAAAGCATTGCTATAACAACACTATTAATAAAAAAAAGTCAGAAAAAAAATAGTGGGTGCACTAGTTCACAATGGAGGATACTGCAACACACGTGCCGCTGAGGCAGAGGGGGCCAATGGGTATTGGTGGTGCACTCATCAAACAGTAAGGTCAGCGGGGGAAGGGGGAGGGGAGGTTGCTACCTGTATGTGTGAACAAGGAGTATGGTGAGTGTCTAGAGACCCTTCATGGAATTTCCCTAAAAGTGTATCCCAGAGCTCCGCAAGAGCATATTTACGGAGACCCTTTACCTCTTCTCTGTGTCATGACTGCAGGCCACACCCACGCCCGGAGAACTACAAAGATGGCCGGTCCCCGCTAACACGCATGCGCGGGAACTGGCAGGAGAGTTCAAATCCTCTCTGATCTCGAGCGGAGACGCTTCGCGTTCCAGCTTCGGGATAGAGTATTCCTCTTCCGGTTCACCTACGGTCTCTTCCGGGTTGTATTCTGTCCTGCGTCGACCTCCTCCCTCGTTGAGTTGGTGCCCCGCGTCCGTATTTCCTTTCCTGTTTGTTCCTGGCAGCTCTCCTGAACCTCGGTACGCCGGCTGCATTCTTCATTCTCCCGGGGCATTTTTCCTGCAGTGAAGATAAAAGAGAGAAAGAAAAAGCTGCACTACTCTTTCACGGTAACAGCGCTTTTAGCACTGAAATGATGATTATATTTTGAATCTTACATGTTACTTATCTAATGCAGGCTCCGTGTCTGTGGAGATCTGGTCTACTCCAGCTGCTGTTTAGCACAGGAGTATTCCTGAAAGATAAGGAATATTGTTAGGTCTGCCTGTATTTAAGGTGGATGTTATACAGCGTACAATAGAGTATCACAAGAATCTTATGATATTTTAAGTTGGAAGTCCTTTATTCAGTCATCACATGCTCATGGGTAGGTTTCAGCACAGTCTGCCGTCTACGTTTTCCTGTTCATTACTCCCAACTCTGAACACTTTATTTCTCATTCTTTCTTTTCCCCTTTTTAGACATAAACACCCCTTTGCCCACACCAGTTACCAGAATTCTCGGAAGAAGGGAATTATTCAGGTAGTTTACAAACTTGCATAGAAAAGTCTAGACCTTAGGATTAGAATTTTCCTGCATACTTACCTTTTCCGTCCTTTTATTTAACAGAGATCTCTCTTGGCTGACTGGTTCTATCCAAGAGTGGGGTGCGTCGTGGGACCTTTTGTTTTCCTCCTTGTTTTTCCCTTCTTCCCCGGGTTACTGTTGGCACTTTGACTCAGTTGGGTACAATAGGTGACCAGGAGAGATTGAGCACCTTTCATCTTTTGCATGACGTTCATGCGGAAACATGAGTAGAATCTGACACTCTGTGCGGCAATGTGATCTTGACCTGGGCCCAAGCCAGCATGGATAGTACCCATGCAGAAGCCACTGGAGGGTGTGCCACTTTCCATTTTCAGGTGATTAGTCACTTTGTCAGAAGGAGATCCAGGTCAGCGAATCTCATCACAGCCTTATGTTTTTTGGTGTGGTAACAGAGTCCTAATATGCATACCTCTCAAGTGTAAGGGAGGATAGTCCCTGTACAGTGCAAAAGGTGTACAGAGCATATGTATTATGTCTGCATCTGGGGTCAGGCAGTGAGGACAGGCAGAATCAGTGCGGTGAAAGTAATGGTTGATATTACTAGGAGTAAAGTAATATCCAATGTAAAATATATAATTGGATCAGTTTAAAACTGGCATTGCTGGACACTAGTGAAAGATATTGCAGAATGGGGGGCGTGGTCTGGTGCCAGAGAAGATGGCGGCTGGTTGACGCCGCTCCGGGTCGGAACCCGAGGTGATTGACTCTTTCGAGCGGTAAAGGCGTCTCGGCACCCGTTTTACACGAAGAATCCCAAATATGAATGCCTCCTGCTGCAAATGAAGCCCTTCTAACTCCGCGGTAAGGCCCTGGTGTTGCGTAATCTCCTCTGACGGTGCGGTGCGTCTCCGTGACTGGAGTCGCGGCCGCCATCTTGACTGCTCTCGTTATCTGCGCAATACCGGCACCGCTATGAAGAACTTTCTCTGCAGAGAAATATGTAAGGGCACACTGTAAATCTCTTTTTCCTTGGATGGCTATGTGTTTTTCAACAACTGATGGGGTTTTTCCTCGGCCATGACTGTAATGTGCTCTGCTACCTCCAATATTAGCAGTCCTCAGTATCCAGGTATTTACTAATATATTTGAGACTAGTCATAATTTCAGCTGTTCAACTCTATCCCATTTTGAACTTTCACTTGTGGGTTGCTCTTCTGTTGCGGTGCAACCCATGTCTACAGGGAGAATGAAAAATATAAGAGGCGCTGCTTCATCTTCTATTCGTACTTGGTGATCTAAGTCTACTACATTTTCAACCTCAAATCCTTTCTCTGTGTTGCAAAATGACATGGAAGACTCTGAGCAAATCGTATCTCCACGCCTCACTGAAACAACGATCATTACGCCTGTATTTACTCCCTCTATCTCTAACCCGTCTCTGCCAAATGGGAAGTATATTTCTAAAATGACTCCCTCTTCAGTACTATCATCTACTAAAAGAAGTAAAAAAGATCCTCCTTCACCAATCACTTCTCCACCACCAACATCCTTTGAGTTAATTTTGGATGAGATACGCGCTTTCAAACCCTACATGGAGGAAACTAACATACGCCTACAAAGTTTAGAAGATAAATGGTCTACTCTTGATAGTAAAATCAATTCAATGGAACGGCAAGTAGAATCCTTACAAATATCTTCTCAACAGATTCATCCTATGAAAGTGGAAATCCTTCAACTCCAGACACAAGTGGAAAACCTTGAAAACCGTGGCAGACGCAATAACCTGCAAATTTACGGTCTGGCTGAAGGATTGGAAGGTTGCAATCCTATATCTTTCTTTCAATCTTTTCTTCCACAGGTTCTTGGAACTCCGGAACCCCCTCTGTTAAACATTCAAAGAGCGCATAGACTTGGCCATACTCCTCATGCCTCATCATCTCAACGCAAACCAAGAGGCGTCATTTTATACTTCCTAGAATACACTGACTTACTTAAAGTTTTACAAGTAGTCATATTCAAACGTCGCATTTCTTGGCAAGGCTCTCAGCTGTTTTTCTCACAAGATTACGCTAAAACCACAGCGGATAAACGGAAAAGCTTCCTAGCCATGCGACCAGCACTACGAGCCTTGAATGCCAGATTCGGTCTCATCCATCCTTGCCTCTTTAAAGTGACATATAACAATAAAACAACCACTTACGAAGATCCAGATCTACTTCAACGATTTCTTGACGGTTGCAGAGAAGAATCCATGGACTTTACAAGATCATCTTCTACTTGACAATGATTTCTCTCTTTTATTAAGGATAAATATAGTTTGACACGGTTTATATGCTGTATCTTGAATGATTTGTCTTGATAGTTGTAGAGGGGTCTCCATGGAACACCCAGGATCATCTTCTACCTGTATATTTCTTCTTTCTTTCTAAAAGTTGACTGTTAGTTTTACGATGTTTCTATGTCATTTTTGATTAATTAATCTTTTTTCCTTATGTCTCCTCCCACCAGGTGCCGTTGTCCCTGATCAACTCACTGTTATGTAGTCCGTTTGAACTGATGCCCTCCTCGTGGTCTTTCTCGGAGTTTCCTGACTGGTTGTTCATCTTCCCTTTGTGGCCTCAACACCCTCCATCCTTGTTTGAGTCTTTGATATGTTTTTATTGTCTCGTCAAGTTATTTTCTCTATCTTTTTCCTCTCATTACTTTCATCTTTTCTCTTTCCTTTTTTCCTTTATTTCTCTTCTCTTCTTTTTTATTCTTTCTATTTCACTATTTTTCATTCCATATCTTCTTTCCTTTCTATTGGAGTGCTTGTTTCTCGCTTTTCAAAAATTGCAAGTTTTCTATTGTATCTTTGTTTGTGCTGTAATAATCTACAATTGTTACTGTTGTTATATTTAGTTGATTAATGACATTATGTGTTATTTCCTGGAATGTTAAAGGTTTGGGTACGCCTATTAAAAGGCAAAGGGTTCTTACCCATTTATCTAGTCTTAAATCAGATATTGTATTTTTACAAGAATCCTATTTAACTGCTTCAGAAGTTCTTAAACTCAAGCGACAATGGGTTTTTTCCTCTCCGGGTACTAGCAAAAGAAATGGGACTGTGATTCTCTGTCATAACAAACTTAAAGTATCCCTTATCTCTCAGGACTCAGATAACGAAGGGCGTTGGTTAATTGTTTACCTCAAAGTCAATGATATACCTATTAATCTGTTTAATGTTTATGCTCCTACTAAACCCGATAATAATTTTTGGCCACATATTTCCACTCTTTTGATGTCTATTTCTACACCATATGTTATTTTCGGTGGAGATTGTAACCTAGTTGTTGATCCATACATTGACCGTACATCCAAAGCATCTTTTATTCCTTCTCCAATGCATCAACACTTTACCACCCTAATTTCCCACAGATCTCTCGTTGACTCCTGGAGATTCTATAACCCACAACTCCGTGAATACACATTTTTCTCTCCCACTCACCTTTCACAATCTCGCATAGATCATTTATTTGTCTCCAAAGCATTGACACAATCTATATTACAAGCAGACATTGGGTCTATATTGATTTCGGACCATGCTCCTGTAATATTAGACTTAGAGTTACTCCTAGTTAATGTCACCAGTAAAAGATGGCATTTTAATACCTCTTTGTTAGCTGACCAAACTTTCACTTCTTCTTTAAACGTAACTTATCTTCTGTGTCGTCCTTCTCTCTTGTTTGGGACACTTTTAAGGCTTCATCCCAAGACTTTATTATCTCTTATGTTGCCAAAAAGAAACGCCAAAATTCCCAGAAAGCGAATGACATTCTTAAAGCTATCAAATTACTAGAATCACTTTATACAGCAACCATCTCTAAGGCTGATCTCAATGATCTTATTAAAGAGAAGTTTAAATATAATAAGTTATCCACGGAAAATGCCTCTGCTTATCTCCTCCGAGGTAGTGCTCGTTATTATGGTGGCCAGAACAAAGTGGGCAAACTTCTTGCCTCATATTTTAAGATCAAGAAAGATCGTACTAATATTGATTATAGCTTGAGTTCTAACTCTTTTCCGGCAACCAAAAATTTAGAGATTTTGGAAGAATTCAAAAAATACTATACCTCTCTTTATACTCTTGAAAATATTATGGATTCTATTGACATACAAAGTTATCTTGCCTCAATACAAAAACAATTTTCAACGGATATTGATTTTTCACCATTGGAACGTGATATTTCTATAAAGGATGTCTCCCATGCATTAAAACTTCTCAAAACAGGGAAGGCACCTGGTCCAGATGGGTTTCCTGTAAAATTTTACTCCCATTTCTCCAAATCCCTCCTCCCTTATCTCCTTTCTTTATTCACACACTTCATCTCCTCTAATACATCCAGTGGTACCTTTCAGGACGCTCTTATTTGCCTAATCCCTAATGAAGGAAGAGACCCTCATCTTTGTAAAAATCATAGGCCAATATCATTAGTTAACTCTGATTATAAATTATTTGCCAAAATTCTTGCTCTCCGCCTAGAACCCCTTTTGCCATCCATTATTTGTAAGGAACAATCTGGCTTCATTAAGGGTCGAAATATTTCTGACATTATCAGAACCTTCTTTAAATATATTGCACAAATCTAATAAATATTCTCACTCACTTGCTGCTATTTCTTTAGATGCGGAAAAAGCTTTTGACCGCATGGATTGGTCGTTTATTTTCCACACATTGTCCTGGTTTGGTTTTGGACCCAAGTTTATCACTTATGTCTCCTTATTAAATGCCTCACCCAAAGTCTCCATTTTTGCCAATGGTTCTATTTCTAACTCCTTCACTTTGCAGAGGGGTGTCCGCCAGGGTTGCCCCCTTTCCCCACTTCTATTTATTCTCGCTTTGGAACCATTTCTTGCTAAAATTAAACAAAACCCCAACATACATGGCTTTCAACACGGTAACCTTCTTGTTAAAATGAGTGTCTATGCAGATGATATTCTGCTATATATGTCTAAGCCAGAACAATCTATCCCAGCTTTCACTGCAGAGGTCAATGCTTTCTCTTCAATTTGTGGTTATAAACTAAATAATGATAAATGTGAAATTCTCCCTCTTAATATTTTATGTTTTAAACAAGATTTTATTCCCACTAATTTTTCATGGAACCCCCAAAAGATTAAATATTTAGGTCTATGGTTTGCCTCCTCTATCAAACAGACCTTATCCCTAAACATGACCCATGTTCTCTCTACATTAAATACATCTATCTTCAAATGGCACCCTCTATATTTATCTTGGTGGGGCAGACTTGACACTATTAAAATGATGCTCGCTCCTATTATTTTTTATATGATTTCTGCTATTCCTCTTAACCTTCCTTCTTACTTTTTCAAAAAAGTTAACTCTATTTTAACTATCTTCTTATGGAATAAGAAGAAAGCATGTCTATCCCTATCCATGCTCAAACGTCCTAAATCGCAGGGTGGAGTTAATTTCCCTGATTTTCAACTTTACCACAATGCTTTTCTCCTTAAACAGCTTTCTAAATCCTTAAATCAATCCATATCCAGTTCCTCTCCACTGTGGAAGGACATCGAACTCTCTTTCCTGTCTCCTTTCTCTTTCAATGAATCTCTTACATTCACTCACAAAGCACGATTTTTATCTTCACCTATACATAAAACTACTCATAAGTTATTTCACTCTTTCTTGACTTCACACCTCTCAATTTCTTAACTCCTCCATTTGGCACAATCGCTTTCTTAAAATTAAAAACAAACCCATCTTTTGGAAAGCTTGGCAAGAAAAAGGTTTGCTTTGGATCCATCAACTCTATTCGAATGATACTCTTCTTACTTTTTCTGAAGCACAATCTCTCTATAAATTACCAAAATCTTTTTCTGCCAAATTTAAGATATTGATCCAAAATGTATCTTCCTCCCTATCTTCAATATCTTCTATATCAACTCCTCTATTACCTCACGGTAATATTCTCACCATTTTAAGTGCCCAATCTACCGCCTCAGCTATATATAAATTCCTTAACACACCCCCCGAACACAGAACTAAAACTAACATAGAACTCCAATGGGAACGTGAGTTCCACACCTCGTGGTCCACTGCTTTTTGGGATAAATTATGGTTAAAAATTCGCAAGACTTCAAGATCAGCTAGTGCGACACAAACACTTTTCTTTATATACAACCGACTTTTGTTTACTCCAACGCTCTTACATAAGTTTAATTCCACACTTTCCTCAAATTGCTGGTCATGTAACACTGCTCATGCTGATTTATACCACATGCTTTTTTCTTGTCCCTCCACTCATAAATTCTGGTTGGAAGTATGGTCTCAAATCAGTGTAATCTTCCACACTCATTTCTCTTTTTCACCTATAGACATATTTCTGGGTACATTGTCCGAACACTGGCATACACTTTCGTGTAACACGGATGTTGTTGACTTATTAATTGCAATTGCTTTCCAACAAATAACAAAAAATTGGAAACAATCCACACAACTTTCTTTTCAGGCCTGGTGGTATAGCGTTTGCTACAACCCTCGACTTGATTGTGCATATGTCTCCTCCATGTCTTTACTCCTGAAAAGAGAACATATATGGTCCCCTGTAACTATTTTCTTAGATACTTCGGCACAAAATTGTGCCCAACATCATCCAATATTGGAAGAAGTTCTTAAACCACCATGAACTGTTTTTACTGGTATATCATTTATTTAATCATTTATTTCTTTACTTAGTTATATCATTTTTCTTTCCTTTTCTCTTTTTTAAATGCATTTATTACAGCCATTAACCCCTAAAATGTTTATGTCTTTTTACACTGTATTACGCTCTCCTATTTCTATATTACGTATTTAGTCATGTTATTATTGTACTTTTTCGCTTTTCTTCTCCCTCCTCTCTTTACTCAGTTATTATAACCTTTTTTCTATATGCAATTATTTTGAATACGTCTCTTTTTCTATAATATGATGTTAACTCGCTTATTGTTAATCGACATTTGTTACTTTATTTGACTGTTTATATGTGGTTGCATCTCTTCCAAAATAAAATTCTTTGTTTAAACTAAAAAAAAAAAGATATTGCAGAATAGTTTGCCATTCACTGTCTGTACAGGTGCGGCCAAGGTCTGTGTCCCAACACCTACGTAATGTGACAAGAGGAAGTGCAGTATGTGTGCGTAAGGCGCTGGCCAACCAGCGGGTCTGATGTCTGATTTTTATGACCAGGTGTTGCGTGGTTTCTAGATGTATCCCCCCCCCCAAGACGAGCCAGTACAGCAATAAAGGAGGCCTATGGTTAGAATTGACCAGGCGGGAGCGCAGTACTAGCAATTAAGCCATCCAGTGGAAGAAGAGAGCCGTCACTGTACAAGTTACCTAAGGTGGGCAGTCCTGCCGCCTGTCAGGTAGCCAGCTCCCAGACAGTGGTGGACGCACACCCCTGTGGCATGCCAAGTAGTGGCAGTGCCGGAGCATATGGTACAGCTGACCGGGTGATAAATAGGGTTCTGCGATTACATTGGTAAGCCACTTGGAGGAGGGGGATATCCAGCAGTGGAGGCCTGGCAAGGGGGTGAAATAAAGCCATGATGGATTCCATAGTCCAGGAAGGGAGAAGTGATGCAGTGTCGGCAGGATCCTAGCCAGTAAACCAATGTTACACACATTGTAGCTGCAATGCCAAATAATAATGCTTGAAATTGGGGACGTTGATTCCACCACTCTTCGTAGGGAGACAGCGCTTCTGCAGGGCTAGTTTGTGATGTGTGTTGTGCCAAAATAAGTCTCTTATCATGCATTCTAGGGAGTGAAAAAGGGGTTAGTGTACAGAGTGGGAGGTTATTGAAATAGTAGAGCAGTCGCAGCATGAATACCATTTTCTTCAGGGCTACCTGACCTGCAACCGACTGCAGCAGTGTCTGCCAAAAGGACATCTGCACATGTATCACCAAGATCGCTCAAACCAAATTGTCCTCCAGGAAGTCCTCCGTTTTGCAATATATACGGATTCCCAAGTAGCTAAACTTATCAGGCTGCCATTCAAGTTCTATGCCATTCACGGTGTATACGGAATGTGAGGTTTAAGCATTGAAAGGAAATTAACAAGATTTCCACCAATTAACCCCAAGTCCAGAAATATTGGCAAGCTCGGTTAGCAGGCTCGCTACAGTGGAGGGTATTGACCTAATATCTTTGAAGTAAAGGAGCATGTCATCTGCATAAAGCGAAACCGCAGGCATACCATCTCCCAGTGGGATCCCCCAATATTGGCCTTCTGTGCATAGATGGTGAGCTAGGGGCTCAAGTGCCAGAGAGAATAATTTTAGGGAATAGCAGACAACCCTGGCGGGTCCCTCACTGTATCGAGATAAGGTCTGAGTAGTGACAGCCGATACATACCCTGGCCTTTGGGTTGGTATACAATGGTGTAATCAGGCAGAGGAAGTGGGTCCCAAGGCCATAGAGTTGCAGCACTTCAAACAAGAATGACCACTCCAGGAAGTCAAATGCCTTATGAAGGTCTTAAACCAAGCATCCCGAATGAAGATGTTGCGACGGTGCGTACTTAAGTACTCGGAAGAAGCTGCGGATATTCAATGAAGTGTTTCTAGCAGGTACAAAACCATTCTGGTCTGAGTGAACTAGTTGTGGCACCAAAGGGCCAGGCGATCTGCCAGTATCTTGGCTAGTATTTTACAATCTGTGTTTAACAATGCCAATGGGCGATAAGATCCCAAATCAAGTGGGTCCCGTCCCAGCTTAGGCAGCGTGATAAGTAGGGCATCACTCACTGCGGTAAGGACTCTGTAGTAAGGGTAACATCATATAGGGCTTTTAGACTGGGTGCTAACTGCGGGGCATGTAGTTTATAGAATCTGGCCGGCAGGCCATTGAGCCTCAGGGTCTTACTGGTGGCCAGTGCACAGATCGCTTCCTGTACTTTGAATAAGGTAATCTCCCCATTGAGTTCTTCTCTAGAGTCTGGTGAAATCTGTGGGAGTATGATGGTGGATAAGAAGGGGCTGATGGTGTCTGGGGCCACTGTGAGTGTAGAGATGTAGAGCTGTGTGTGGTGTTGAGTAAAGGTGGAGTGGATGTCCTTCTGCTAATGAAATAGATGACCTGTGTCTAAGCAGATAGCCAGGATGGGGCATCTGTCTGTTTCCTGCTGTATCAGTCATGCTAATAAGGTACCCGGGCTGACAGCATCTGCGTGTGTGTGTTTGATATGTTCTGCATAGTTTAAACAGCAGAGGCATTCCAATAAAAGACGATCACGCTGGGAATGGAGTAATCGTTCCAGAGTAATAAGGAAAGTGCGCGCTAGTTCTTCAAGGCTCAATAATTGACCTTCTAGTTGAGTTATTTCAGTAGTGAGGTGGCGACGCATATTGAGATTATTACCCATACAGTGTCCCTGGATAGATGCCTTGAATGTGTTCAATTCTATTAGGGGTGAAGAGGCATAGCCCGCATTAAAGTCAAAATATTTGTCTATGTTAGGAGCAATGGATGCTTGAAATGGGGAATCCTCTAGTGTTGTGGCCTGTAACCTCCAGGTTGGTATGGGTGGAGGCGAATGCTCCCAACGTATCTGTAAGTGGACAGGATTATTATCCAAATGCGTGCAACAGATAGTCCGAAAGGTAATATGTGGGATGATATCCCAGGTGCAAACAAATCAATCGATGTGGACATGGAGGTTGTGTGTCTGTGAATAATGAGAGTAAAATTTAGTGGAGGGGTTGCGATAATGCCAGACATCAAGGAGTTCCCAGTGGTGAAGCCAAGTGTTGATGGTAAGCGCATTGAATGTGGCTACTGTGCGGGATAGCGGTGGGAAAGAGCGATCAAGACTTACATCCAAAACACTATTGAAGTCCCCACCCAACACCCAGGTGATATCGCTCCAGCGTGCTAACAGCACAAATAGAGGGGCATATTTGAAAAGAAACTGTTGGAGCACGACATTAAGCCAAGATTGCTAACGCTGCACACCAACAGTTTCCAAAAGCAGCGCTGTGCAGTAATTACAAGAATGCGGTGCACCCCTGCTTGCCTAGCGCCAATGCAGGCACCCTTGCACTTTAGTCCAAGGGTGCTTGCGTTTCGGGGAATGATTGTTCATGTGCAGGAAGGTGTGCCTTCCTGCACATAAACAATCAGTAATGGCGATTTATAACTTTTATGTGTGCTGCGTTATGCAGCACACATAGAAGTTGCAACACCTTCCTGCACATGAACAATCACTAGCGGCAATTTGATGTTTCTATTTGTGCTGCAGAATGCAGCACACATAGAACCAGCAAAAACGAGGAGAAAGGGGGCCTTATTCACAAGGCGGCATTAAGCCACGTTAAGTGGCTTAACGCTGCCTTTTAAATAAGGTGAAGGGCTTATCGCCAGCAGAATGTCACAAAAAGTGACGTTCTGGTGGCGATGAGCTCTTCTAAATATGCCCCAGGGAGTGTAGAAATGAAGCTTGATCCACGTTCAGTAAATAGATCGCTCCAAGTAGCAGTCGGTGACCCTCTAAGTGGCCCTCAGAAAATACGGAGCGTCCCTCAGGGTCTACAAGTGTTTGGGTGGTAGCAAAAGGGACTCCCGCCTGGATGCAAATTAGTACCCCTGGGGCATAGGAGCAGTAATTAGTGGTGAAGATCTGATCCCACCATCTCCTCTGTATTCTAGAAGCTTCCAGGCTTGTGATATGGGATTCCTGAATGTAAGCTATGTGTGCATTTCTTCGGCGGAGATATGAATAGATGGCATAGAGATGTGATGGGTTATGAATTCCCCTCACGTTCCGGGTGACAATGTTGGTCGCAGCCATGGGAGGGACGAATCTGTTGCCACTGATTTCTATTTTAGAAGTGGAAATGCACTTTTGTATGCCCATGGATGAAATTCACAGGCGTAAAACTATTTGTGACTCAGGCATCATACGAGTATGTTTAAAAATATTTGTAAAGCTATTCATTTTGCCAGCATCAGTTCAATGCCATAAATCCTCTCTCTATGCACTCTAGTTCAATATCCTTGGAGTTTACGCCTTAGAACATGGCATTATCAGAAGAGAACATTGTGTGCAGTCATCATTATGAACTAAGGAGGGAGGAAAATTCCTGCGGAAGTGGCATTATTGTCATTATGATGTTTTTAAGTGGAACAACAACAGTAAAAAAGAGTCCCCAGAAGCAAAGAGCACTCTAAATGGTATTTGGAAATTGCAATAAGTTGCTCTCTTTTAATCATTGCCTCAGATTGCTCTTAATGGAATGAACTACCATAGAAGTCACTGTTCTTGGCTAGATAAGTGTTGTTTAGCACAATTAACATTAGTTCTCAAAATGCAACTATCTTTTAAACTATCAAATATTTGTTTTCTCTTGCATCTTTGAAACGTACTACTAGTCTTGTCAGAAATATTGCTGTTCTATACTTTTAAAAGAAAAGTAAAACTTTAAAATACCAGTAAAATATACCAACTCACAGCACTAACAAGTGTATGTAATATGGGATATTCATGCTTGTAGGGCTAAGAGTCCTTGTGCAGTAGACAGGTTTTGCTCTGCTCCTAATTTCAACATTCTGACAGATGCAATATGTTTTCATTCACGGGTGTTGTATGTAACTAGACCCATGTGCGCTCTTCCAAATGCCCCTGCTAAATTCCTCCCTCCGAGTTTGAAATTGGTGTGAGTAGTGCTTGTGTATTTTAGTGATGGGGCACTTCTGTGAAGGGGCCTTCTTGTATGCATTTAGCCCCATGTTTGTCAGGGTTTCCTCTGTGTCCTCATGTGCTTCTATCTACTCTACTGCTCCTTGCAACTGCCATTCTAAAACAGATATTTTGTGTCTGGTTTTAAAATACCACCTTTGTTTAATGGCTACAGAAGTACCTGAGACAGACACACCAACCAAGTGTACATTATGGGGAAGCTGCCATCAGCATAGAACCAGATTGACGCTGTATATTATGGGATACTGGTTTGGGGGGGACTGAAATGAACCTTTCAGTAGTTGCACTTGGGATTGGCTGGATGCCTCCAAAATTTCAAGTGCATCTCATAATTTGAGACACCAGCTGACATGACACTATCGGACACTATTTTCAGATTATAAATCATGAGCTAGGTGTCCAAGTTATCTTTCAAATTCAAGGAGAGTAGTTGCCCAGCTCAGTGGAAAGGACTGAACCAGAACAGGAAGCTTGGCTGACTCTGTGAGGGTGCTGGGGCCGATCGTTGAGAATGAGGAGCATGTCTGCTGTTGCTAACATCTGAAGGAGGTAGATCACCTTCTGTGCTAAAATCCTACCTTAATCACCTTAATATTATGGGCCGAGCTGTTTCAAATGCTGCTTTGCGGACCTCTGCTTGCAATGAGATGTATAAGATTAAAGACCTTTTGCATATTTTTGTATCCATTGAGGGTGTGCAGGCCCTAAGAAATCTTCGTTACAAAAGCGTGCCCAAACATTGGGTGGATTGGGGATGGTTTTATCCTCAAAGCCTATCAAATAATGTGTCCCTAGAAACAAGCTTCAAAACAGCATTTCAAAATACAGTCAATAAGAAAGGACTGACTCAAGTCAAAGTCAAAGACAGCTTTATTCGATTGCTATGTCATACAATCATAAAAGCACATAAAAAACATACGTTATTGCACGAAATAATTTAAAACATATTGTGTATCAGCTGCAATTTCAGACAATCGTAGAAACACATAAAAACAGACATGTTATTACACAAAATATCAGTAAAACACAATATATAAAAATCAGAATTAATATTAATACGCCATATGCGACTAATTGACCGTATACTTATATAACAATACTTTTCCTGAGGCTAACTACTTTCTTTAAAAACGTTGCTATTCTCCACACGATATGTACATTATCCAAAGATTGTAATACAATGAACGCCGGGCGGCATTGTCTAATCCCCAGAGATTTTAGAATTGGGACAATCCATACTTTTCTCAATTCACTATAAAATCTACAAAATAAAAATACATGATTAGTGGATTGGTCTGAGTGATTGTCACAAGGACACACATTATTCGGGCCCAGTCGTTCATTTTAGGGAACTCAAATGAAGGTTCTGTGAAGGATCCCAAACCTAAATCGTGTCAATAGAAACCTATCATAGCCACCAGGTACAGTTGTTAATTAAGGTTTAATACTAAAAGTGGTTAAAATCATTTGATTCTGCTGGACACTGGGCTTTATAATCTCAGCCGACACTTATCGTATCCAGCAGCAGGAGGCCCTCTCTTTTTAAGTCCTTTCTCCTTACCAGTTGCATAGTACTTGGGTCAGTAAAATATTCTAGGTGTCCCAGGTCGTGCATAAAATCTCGAACGTACCTTACCCAGGGAATCTTTAAAACCCCTTCCAACTTTAGGCTGTCCTTTAAAATATGCCTATTTAGCTGGGTCTCCATTTTCGTCCAAATCCGGTGCCATAAAAGGACAGGCTCCATTTTTATCAGATCAGAGAGGTATGGTAAGCCCAGCTCAGCATGACAGGCGTACGAAGATGTGCTACTCGGAACTGACAGAATATATCTCAAAAATGTATTTTCCACCATTTGTAGCGGATGCGTATCAGCAAAGCCCCACACCCCGCCTCCATACTTTGCTGCAGAGACACTTTTTGCTTTATAAATCTGCAAGAGCTCCACTGGAGGTCTCCTGCCTAATTTTCTAGAAAATTTAACAAGAGCGGTAAGGATTCTTGAGAATACTCATTTTTTTGCTGATACAGCTTGAGCCCATAAATCATTTTGGTCAAAGAGTATTCCTAAGTATAAGAATCTCTTTGTGGGCCCTATTTTCTGTCCATCCACGAACATATCCCTACACCTCCGACTGCCACGGCCACACCTCATTATGAATGTCTTTGAGGTGTTCACCTTAAGACCCAGATCACTCATAAAATTGGAAAAACTATCTAGCACCCTTTGCAGACCGACTTGCGTACGTGACATTATAACCGCATCGTCTGCGTAAAGGAGAGCGGGTTTGGGGCGTCCGGCTATCTGAGGAAAGTCTTTATTATCCTTAAGCAAAGCATCTCCCAGGCCGTTAATATAAAGGTTAAAAAGGAAGGGGGCCAGGACACATCCTTGCCTAACCCCCCTCCTTAAGGGAATGGGGGAAGTGCAGTCACCGCTCAGACCGAATCGAACTCGCGCCTGGGCGTTACAATAAAAACGTTTAAGAAAATGAATAATTTGTGCTTCCACCCCATCTCCTCAAGGATCTCCCAGAGCTTGGCATGTCTTACGGAATCGAAAGCTGCAGTGAGATCCACAAAAGCTAAAAACAGCCTTCCCTCCTTCACCCGCGTATATTTCCCAATAAGGATACTTAAATTCAAGCTCTACTCAATCGTCCCCATGCCCTCCCAAAAACCATATTGGATATAAGAGAGGACTTTATTATCCTCTGCCCAAACATGTAATCGTTCTAAAATTATTCGGCCCACTACTTTAGTCATAGAATCCAATAATGAGATGGGCCTGTAACATCCAGGGGCCTGACGATTACCCTTTTTAAAAATTGGCACAATAATTGATTCAACCCAAGTTGACAAAAAGGTGCAAAACAACTGGCATTGATAACCTGGGTGATAATAGGCCCCCATAAATTCATATTTGACTTAAACAAATCTACCGGAACACTGTCCGGGCCAGGAGCCTTCCCACCTAGGCTTACTGAGATTGCCCGATTCACTTCGTCCAGTGTAAATTGAAGTTCAGAATATTGAATCAGGGAATCTGAGGTAATTACCTCTTTGTTCTTGTCAATTCCGCCCACACCATTAAATACCTTTGAGAAGTGTTCAATTCATTCGTCCTCACTTATTGCAATTTCAGTTGTGGGACCACCTCCGGGGGTCAGAAAAGGTGCTTTGACAGCTTTCCAGAAAGCCGAGCTATCTCCCTTTAAGGAGGCCTTATGCAAGGATTCCCATGCTTTGTTTCTTAGGGCCAATTTTCTATTCTTAATGGCTAACCTATATTCCCCTCTTGCCTGCCTCACGGCATCTAGGTTTCTAGGGATCTTATGTAATGCATTTTTTAAATTGGAGTAGGCTCGAGTGCAATTTGAATCAAACCATCCCTGTGATTTCCCTTTATTTGACTTCTGAACAAATAATGCCTCCCTTACAGCACCTGATATAGATTGAAAAGAAGTCAAGATTCTGTCTGGGGTGGCTGTGTCACTCAGGCAAATCTCGAAAGCCTGTTTACAATTGGTTATCACTTGCTTGGAAATCAAAAGGGGGTCCACCATTGACCAGCGCAGAGTATAACCGTTTGTCTTATCGATTGTGATGTTTGATAAAACCTGGTCAGCTTTGGCCCGTCTAACAGAGTTACTTGACAACAAAGATACAGACAGACACTATGGGAAGTGATCGCTCAATGAATTGTCGTTATAATGGAATGTACGAAGTCTAGATGCATGATTATTCGACAATAATATGTAGTCTATTGTGGAGCATAGCCCCCTTCCATTAAAAGTGTGACACATAGGGGCTGGAGTGGCACATAGCTCGTTTACAAATCCTAAATCAAGGCCAAAAACCAGTTCATTGTACAACTCCCCTAATATAGAGTGACAAAAGTGGGTATTACTAATCCCTTCTTCATTTATAAGACCACACAATTTTCCATCGTCATTTGGGTACAAGACACAATTAAAATCCTCCCACAATTACCATTGTATCTTTGGGGGTATTACAGCATAAAGATTTTATATCATTGGCCAATTTTTTTACTACAAAGCCTACTTTAGTGGATGGAATGTTATTATAAAAATGTGTTAATGCAATGCATTGTTGACTATCTATTTCAATTTTAATCAGTTAGTAATAAATTTCCTCTGTGTACAACTCTACCTTTTTATTTCCAGACTATTGGATATGTAAGTACAGAGCCCTCCCTTTGCCCTACCACTTAATCCCTCAATTGCTGAGGTGTGTATGGTTTTAAACCCGTTGATATGAATTATTTCTTTGGCCCACGTTTCCTGAAGACATAGTACGTCATGATTCAATAAAAAATCACACCAGATGGGATTAGTCAGCTTAGAGCGCAGTCCCGCAATGTTCCATGAAACGAAATTACAGGATGCTATAACCCCCGTACCAAGAGAGCTTCTTAAAGCTACTGGGCTTGATACAAGGCCACCAACCGTTCTCGGGTTATGTTTTCGATGTCCTCAGAAGGCACACCCGAGTCATATTACTAATGCCCGTGCTCTCTTCCCTCTGTTCAATAGGGGCCTGACATATCTTATTAATTCCTAAAGCTGTATAAGGGTGAACGGGGTTGGTTTTATTATTTTGTAGTTTATGACCTCGATACCCCTTATATTCATGCTTGTTAATTAAAGGAGGAAGTCTTGGGTTAATCAGTCAGTCTATGTCCTCTAGTGAGTCAAAGATTTCATAACGGTTGCTTAATGGAACCGCACAGCTAGGCTGCCTGTACTCTGAAAGTGTCTCCCCCCCCCGATTACACCATGGATCTCTATTGGGTTGATAAAAAACCCCAGTGGGAGGATGTTTATACCATTAGCCGTAATGTGTCAGTTTCCAGCCCTATCCAAGATATGCTGTACCAGACTAGGGGACCTAAAGGTTAGAACCACACAGTCGCCAGGTAGCAACTTAGTTGATTTGCCGACCCAAGCTACTCTGCGTGCCAATTTAAACTCCGAAAAAAGAATGTCTTTTATACCGGTCCTAGAGCTCACTAGGTGTAACAACTTATTCCGTAATGTTGACCAGTGTTTGTAAACATTAGACGGTAATAAGGGAGCATTTGCAAGGATGACCGTGTAAGGAGTTACTTCTGGCAGAAGATGCAAATTCAAATTTGAGTTGGAAATGATTCCATGATTTGGTAACTGATGACTCTGTGTATGTGTGGCTCGCAGCCCTTCCCCTGATGAAATACTACTCCCCTTAACAATTGTGTGCCCATTTGAGGAAATTGGAATCTGGGTATAGGTCAAATTTGGATCTGCTAAGCAATGCTGAGGCCCTAAATGGGATAGGTATACCTCCTTGATGTAGGTGGCTAATCCGATCTGGTTCAGTAGCTATGCCAGCAGATGTTGTAGGGCAATGTGCTTTACTTATAGGACCACTAGCCACTTTTCCTATTCCCCTCGTGAGCGATGTATCAGTGCCCCTACATGGGCATGCATCCAAGTTTGCTATGGGAATGCTAGTAATGGTCTGCTCTAACTTGGTAAGTCTGGCTTCGATTAGAGTCAGTTTCTGTAATAGTGGATCCAGTAGAGCTGATACCCTTGTTTCTAACCTTTTGCAAAACTCTTCCTCATTTGGCCATGGAGGAGTCCCATTTGTGCCAGTAGTTGTTAACATTACGTTGACTTCTGGCCACCATCACTACCATTGATATTAGTTTTACATCTAATTGCCCTAGGTGATTGCTGTTTGTGTTCCTGTGGGCCATGACCCTTTCTTTTTTTGGAAGGCGGTTCGTAACTATTGTTTTGACTTGCCTTCTGACCCCTAGTAGTTACGTTAGACTTACATGGTCCGCTTGCTGACTCAGAGGATGTAGTTATTTCAGGGTCTAGATCTGCGGGCTGTGTCTGGTTAGATTGGGAAGTAATATATTCAATAGAATTTTGCAGAAGGGGCCCTAACGGTACATTACAGTTTTGGGGAAATTGTGGTTCTAATGATAACCTACGTTCAGTAAGTTCAATCTCATGAATGAGTGCCGATTCCGCTCTTAAAAAAAGCATTGAGTGTCCCCACAACCCCAGAGCCGACGCCCGTCTTGCGCTTACTCATTTTAAAGGAACCAGGTAGTGATAACAATAATGGCAAATAACACAATACCTTTCAGTGATAATGTTCGTCGGCTTGAGTTCAAAATGTTAATAATGTGGCCCAGCCCAGCCTCCTTCGGGCTCAGATGGGCGCAGACGGGCCCGCCCTTGGCCCGGGCAAGCCCGCGCGTGTCCCGCTCTGCGGGAGCCATGGCCTCAATTTGAACGCCTCCTGGCGCGTTCGTTTGTCGTTGGCGGCGAGCGCACCGCTGTGGGTGCTGGGCAATGTAGTTGGCCCCCTCGTGGGACCGCGATGTACTCCGGCATCAGGCAGTGGCAAGTAAGTGATAGAAATGAGCTCCCGCGCTGCGGGAGCCCTGGCCTCAATTTGAACGCCTCCTGGCGCGTTCGTTTGTCGTTGGCGGCGAGCGCGCCGCTAGGGTGCTGGGCAATGTAGTTGGCCCCCTCGTGGGACCGCGATGTACTTCTGCGTCAGGCAGTGGCAAGTAAGTGATAGAAATGGGCTCCCCGGCCCCTCTACGGGATGATATCCTCAGCCTGCAATGGCCCATCTCTAGTCCGTATCTGTAAGCAAAGGCACCCCCATTACCAGGTCCAAAGGCTGTCCATCTTCCGAGATGTGAATGCGCAGGGGGGCCTAGTGTGTAAGCCAGTGCAGGAAGTGTCCCCGATTCTTACCACAGCTAGGCAATATCATCTGAAGATCGCGGCGTAAGCTTCGGGTAGCGGGGGGTCGGACTCCAGAGAATACCCGGATTCAGCCGACGCATCCGCCGCTGCAGCCGACATCCCTGGTGTTTTACTCTGGTACAGGGGCGACAGTATTTGTGCCACGGCCTGCAGTGCGGCCCGTCTCTCTTGGTGAGTTTGTGAAGCTGTGGGCCTACCTGCCCGTGCTGTTGTGCGAACGCGCTTAGGCCTCCGTCTGCGCGGTTGTAGCCTTGGCTCAGTGCGCTGTGGTTTCTTAGGCGGCGGCGCACCCTGCTTATATGCTTCTATCCAACTCCAAACCTCCTCCGGGGTGTCACAGAAATACGAGGTGCCATTAACAATGATCTTCAGCTTGGCCGGGAATATTAGGGAGTACTGTATTCCTTCTTCCCTAATCGCTTTCTTGGCTGCAAGGAAGGACGCCTGCTGCGCCTGCACTTTAGCAGTGAAGTCCGGAAATATTGACACCTTATTGTTCTCGATCACATATGGGCCATGGGTGCGGGAGTGCTGGAGAAGCGCATCTCTGTCCCTAAAGTGTAGAAGCCTTGCAATCACCGGCCGCGGGGGGCCCCCCGGGGCAGGGAGCCGGCCAGGAACTCTATGGGCTCTATCCAGAGCGAAGAACTGAGACAGGAGCTCTGGGGCCACCACAGAACGTAGCCAGTTCTCCAGAAATTCCACCATGTTGGAGCCTTCCACTCGTTCTGGTAGCCCTATTAGTCTGATATTGTTCCTACGATTGTGGCCTTCCGCATCTTCAGCCCGCCACTCAAGAATCGCCACCCTGGCAGAGAGGCCATCTATCTTGGTTGCATGTGATCTATGTTCCGGCTGTAGGTCAGTAATTGCTGATTCCGTTTCCCGGACCCTGTCCGCCAGCTTCCCGTGTTCCGCTTGGAGCAGTCCCAGACCCATGGAGACCGCCCCAATGTCTTGTTGCAAGGCATTTTTGGTGTCAGCGATGGCCGCCAGCACCCTATCCAGATGAGAATGGAGAGAATCATCGCCTCCAGGGGTTTCTCCACCGCCTCTCTCCTGTACCACAGGAGAGGGTTCCCTGGTAGCAGGCTGGGTGCCTCCCGCCTTCTGCTTCGGTTTAGTCATCTTGTCCTCTGGCGACTCCCCGGGTGGCGAATCAACCAGAGAGATGTCAGAAGGGCCTCTCCCAAGTAGTGACCAGGTGTCTACGTCTGTCTGTTTCTCTCAAGGGTTACCCCATCGTATTCTACTCTCCTCCCCCAAAGCAATGCACACGCGGGTGCAACCCTCAGTGACGTCTGTTGTGGGAGGGGAGATTGCTGCTGTCTCTTGTTACCAGGCTACGCTGAGAGCTGTCCCACCAGCCTTGGGGGCTCAGTTAAGACTCCACAGCCACAGTAACAACCCCAGGCCTGTACGGGCTCTAGAACTCAAGGCCCATCCGTTCCATCCATCATTCGTTCCTAGGTGACCTCCAGAAAGGGGGGGCGCTGTCTCTTTGGTCCAGCAAGTGTGGATTGTGAGGGTTATTTGACGGCCAACACTCTATTGCACCTCTTCCTTGAGTCCAGGGAGGCCTAGGCTCATCCCCAACACAGTCCGCTACGTAGCTCACCCTCCACCAGGTGAACCCTACACCACTGGTTCTACAGCCCTGACGCATGAACACGTCCGCTCCGTCCAGCCACTGCGGCTACTTTGCGGTTCTGCTTTAATGTCCCACTGCATGGCTTCCCCCTGGCATGCACCGCGTGACGTGGAGGCTCAGCAGGTGCGGTGCAATCTCCCCCTGCAAGTGGGGTCCAGGGCTCCAGATTTGCCCCACCACCGTCAGGCCTTTTCCAGCATGCAGTCCCCCAGCTTCACCCGGGCTCCACCGTCTGCCACTCAATGCCACCGCAACAGGCACTCAGACCCCCGCCGCCGCCTCCAGCAGAGCACCGCAGGTAGTTGTAAGTGTGGAGCAGGCCACCACTCTCCGGCCGGGCAGCAGGCCGCGACCCCCTACCGCAGTCGACCGAAGTTCATGGCTGACGGCAGGCCCCGCCACCAGGCCGCAGCTCAGGGCCTCTCAGATTCAGTTATAGTCCCGGGCGGGGGTGGACGCGCTGTACAGCGCAGGAGGCAGGACACGACCTCCAGGCCACCCGCCCCCCCGCAGTCCTCCCCCGCGGCCGATGCCTCACTCACCAGGGCTTTCTTAATGGATTTGTGCCCCCGGCTTGGACCGTCACATCCCGCGCCCAGCTCCGACCGAGCTGCGCCCGTGGCGTCTCTGCTCCAGCTCCGCCGATGCTCCGGGTAGCGATCGTCTCCCCAGAGAGCACAGGGCCGATCAGTCATGCGGATCAGGCAGGGAGCCTGTGAGGAAGGGCCAGCCAAGGTGTGTCGCAGTTCAACGGGCCTGGCGCAGTCCCAATCGTGGCTGCTCTCTCCCCGCACTCTCCCCGGTGATGGGCCGCGGAGGAGCTCCGTCACGAGCACAGGACACCGCTAAGCTACCCCCTGGCGTGGGCTGCCAGGGGGGTCGTTTTAGTGCCGCTGTGGTAGTCGGTGACACCTTGGTTGCAGGATGTTTAGCTGGCCGGGATGGAGCTCCGAGCTCACACGTCCCCCATGCTTGGAGTCTTGGCCACGCCCCCCACGTTTAACATACTTAATTACCTTTTTTATAATTCCTTGACTTAATTTGGCAGTACATTTTGCCTATTCCTCCAATAAACCAGGATATGGGTGTCCATACGTGGGAACCATGACATTCTTAGACCATGAGATACACGATTAACTTCTACATAATTGGTTAACGTTGTAATTTGTCACCACTTGCAAATTTCTCTTTTCATAAGCTTTTCCAATGGAAACAAATTGTGTTTTGATGTTGCATATTGTGTTTCTTCTGAGACCACTTTCTCCTTGTGGTCCTCATTTGTGTAATTAATTGTATCACTTAATAACACAGATGCCTCCTTGAACTTGATCTGGATACCATATGGAAAGAAATTACTAAGATATTAAAGGAATTGGAAAAGGACCAGGACAGTATGAAAAAATTACATGAAGCCATGACTGTAAGATTGGAGAAATATGAAAATGAAATTAAACTAAAAATCAACAAACATTTCAAAGGGATAAAATAGATTATGTTGAAAGGAGAATCCTAACCTTTGCAAAGAAATTATCTAATTAGGAATGAAATGAAGCATGAAGACACACAAACACGACAAGAGCTGATATTTGCTGGATCAAGGTCAGATATGTGCTTAGATATGGCTGGATCACCCAGCCCCTCCAACATTTCTACATAAGTACCAACTGTTACAGGAACCTTTTACATGAATTCCGCCAACTTCGTCAGGCAGAGATACCCAAATGTTTCAGAGCAAGAGGTAAAGGAAAAGACATAAAACAAAGAAGATGCACTAAGAGAAGTGGGACATGTAGGAAAGAGAGACACAACACCCCATGGGAAAACAGGGTGCATCACCAAGAAAAAGTAACCATGGTTGATACAGCACTGACTGTAATTAATTTATCTAAATATATACATTGATTGATTCTGAGGAGTCTCTTTTGGAACTGGGGTTGACATTTTGTCCCAAAGATGAGTTTAATTGTGCAAAAACAAAGATTAACTTTTTGTTATTTAGTAGGAAGCTGAACTTATTAAAAGCTCATAAGCTTTCCCCCAAGAGAGACTATTGCATCAATAATAGTATGAGGGATCGTGATCTTACTATTGAGGACATTGATTATTGTTTTTTCTGGAAGTACTATTGCAAGATAATACAATTGATCTCGGTTATGGGAAAGAGACAATTTCTGATGAACATGGAGTTAAAAATAAAGCAAAAATTCAAATTTATTCCCGCAACACCCCACAACAGTATTGATGTTTTTCATGAACTTGTTAGTAAAGAAGTGACGCCATTACAAAATCTGTGTTGATCACATAAACACAATTTATCTTGGGCACAAAGGGAGGCCCTTACTCATTGTGTAATGATACCTTCTTTATTATCACACTCTTGGATAAAGGGGTAATATAGTAAATATGGATGTGAAAAACATAGACAGCTTGATCAATAAGGATCTTATCAGGTTATCAGTGCTGATGAATACAGGGCCTCAATATGTAAATATCATGATGCACTTTCTGATTGGCGTAATCAGGCTCTCATTGATATGGAGGAAAATGCTTTCCTGAGGAATGATAATCCTAAAACACCATCCTTTTATTTACTTCCTAAAGTTTATGAAAATGCTACAAACCCAACAGGGAGGCCTATAGTGTCTGCAAATGGAGGACTTTTTGAAAATACAGTAATTTAAATTAATCAATGTCTTTTTACATCGGTTTTATCCCTGCCTTCATATTGCTGGGATATCACTGATTTCCTTTTCAAGATTCATAAAATTGGTTGTGAACCTAACTATATCATGATCACCTTAGATGTCAAATCTTTGAACACATGCATCAAGCATGATTTTGCTCTAAAACCCGGTGATTACATCTTGAGAACAAGACCCATTAAATACTTTGATCACAATAAGATGTTACTATCCATGATAAAGTATTGTTTACAGGAGAACATCTTTCTTTTTGATGGAAAACATTACCGGCAACTCACTGGAATGGCGATGGGCACGTGCTTCAACCACAGCTGCATGAATTTCGCAATGGACTGGAGGGAGAAGCAGGTGGTCTTGTCCGATTCCAAGGCAGAGTATCCGAGACATGTGGTAGTGTGGATAAGGTACGTTAATCACCTTTTTATCATTCAGGATGGTCCCGCAGATAAAGCCAAAAGAATGGCGATTTTGGTAGAAGAAACGTCCACGTATCACGGTGGCTGATCTCTCATTCTTTGGAAACTAGCTTCTCCGTATGGACTATTGTGTCTGAGTCATCACTATTTTTTTAAAGCATTTTTTTTTCATCCTGATAAAAGGTGGTTACATCTAATTCTCATATCCCTAAATCTTGATAAGGACTATTATGCAGTGTTCAGATATTAATTATATTCAATAGGTTTCAATCATTGCGATAGTGATCTTGGAGCCCCTCTAAATTCGGAACATTTATAATAACTATTTATCATATTGGAAATTTATTACTTGTCAATTGAGCCCTGATGAAGTTCCAAAAGGTTCTATCTTTGGGGAATGAAACGCGTTGGCTGTTTTTATGAACTATTGTGAAATAAAACAAGAGATTAAAAGAAATAACAACGGACTACATGTTTTGTGTTCGGTGCACCTCCTATTGCTTAAAGCCAGAAGATTTATTGAGGATCTCAGCAATAATGACTTTAATTTAAAATTGACATCCTGGAGAAATTCTTCTGAAATTGAATCTTTGGATGTCAAGATTAAAATGTAGGATGGTTTAACCACCAATGTTTACAGAAAGGGAACTGCAGTGAATAGTGTCCTAAACTTCAACAGTCACCATCCGAGAAGTCTAGTTAACAGTATTCCATTTAGTGAGATGTTAGGGACCAAACGAACATGTAATAATGATATTGCATTTCAAAAAGAAAAAGTGATATTCTGAGGAGGTTCAAAGCAAAGGGGTACTCCAGCACATCACGCAGAATAGCTAGTATGAAATCTGATGCTGTTCATAGGAAGGAATTATTATTGCCTACATTTAAAGAGAGCCAAACTATTGTCTAGAATCCTATTCGATTGATTACCACTTTTAATGAAAAATTCCAGAAAGTGTGGTCCTTTTTAAACAAACATTGGAGCATTCTGAAAAATGACAGTGTCATTTGTATAGATGTGGGGACTAACCACCCATCACCTATAAAAAAGCCAAATCTCTAGGTGATATCTTGATGAACAGTTATTTTATCCAGAAAAAACCCAAGGATACTTGGCTCAATGAACTGAGCAGCTTTAATAAATGTGGTCACTGCAAAGTCTCTCGATATGGTTCTAATGTGAAGGAATATACTTTACCAACGGGAAAAATATAAATATTTTTTATAGATCTTTTTATTGCATATAAAGCAGGTACTGTAACGATGACAAGAAGCAGTGCACTTTGCAGTGTTCTGACAGTCCTCAAAGACTCCTGATGATCTCCCCACCCACGCCACAATAATTCACAGTTCAACATTTAAATCAAAGTGTTTAATGACTCAAGAGCCCACGCGTGGTGACTGTTAAAGGGTGCACGGTTCACCTCGATAGCCTTTTCAATGTTTCTATATTTTTTTCCATTTGTTAGGGAAACTCCTGCTTTCAGAAACCACTCTCTCCGCCAGCATGCGCCAATCCATTTCACACTTCCAGGCACTCAGCCCTCCACATCCTTGCGATGTTGCACTTGGCCACTATCAATCCCAATGTCACCCATATGTGGTCCATAAGCGTGGGGTCAGTTTCTTCTCATATATTCAAGAGGCACCACTTTGCAGAAGCATCTCTGCGGATTTCACTAATGTCATTTAAGCAAAATACTACTGATTCCCAGTAGTGCTGAATCATCAAGCAACTCCATAACATATGGAAAAACGCCCCCACCAGGCCACATTTCCTAGTCCAGAGCACTGGCATTGCCCTGCCAATCTGTACCATTGGAATGCATTTATAGTAACAACGGTGTAAGATCTTTAGTTGGACCAGAAGGAACCTCAATCTTATAGCCACCTCCCTAGGGAACGCCAAGGCATCAGGCCATTCGCATCCTCTAGGCCTTCTAAGTCTCGCTCCCAGTGCTCCCTCAAATAAGTCAGGGTATCCGGTGAATTATTAATCAATTTCTGATAGGTGAGGGAAATTGCTTTTTTTGCCATACGGTCATCCAGTAGCTTATCTTCAAGTGGTGATGAGTCGGATGGCTACTTACCCTCCGACAATGCTCTCTGCAGTGCGTGTCTTATTTGCAAATACCGGTAGGTAGACTTCAGTGGGCACTAGCTGATATTCGCACTGTAGGTCAGCAAAAGGGGTTCACTCTTCCCTGTCTCCACATGTCCCTTACCCTATTCCTATCAAGTTCCTACAAACCCCCATGTGTAGCCAGTGTGCCCAAGTGAGCAGTATCCAGAGAGACGTGGCCCTCATGATCCTACCCCACCATCCCAGAGCACCCAGGGTTGTGAGCCAGAAGGTAAGTGTAACTGCAGTAGGTATCGGGAAAGACTTTCTTCACTCCCCTCCGTAGATAGCCCTGAGGTAGTCTCCTGGATGCATGTTCAGTCTATCCATTCTATAGGTGAGTTCCCCCTCTGGTAGGTGCACCAAGTGGTTGATGGTGATAAGCTGTGCAGCCCAGTAATACTTTTGTATGTCAGTTAGAGCAATACCGCCATTGTACCAGCCTCTCGTCAGTTTCTTGGAAGCTACTCTGGCAGGGCCTCCAGAGCAGGGAACGGGTTTCACCTTCAATCGCCTGAAAGTAGGAAGTTGGGACTGGGTAGGGTGTGATTTGGAGCGCAGAGAAAATGGGGTAGCACCATCATTTTGAATAGGGCAGCTTTCCCCAATAGTGACAGTGGTAGGACCGACCAATGCTGAACATCTTTCTGAAGGCGGGTAATCAGCAGCTCCAAATTGTGAGTGTAAAAGGCACCTGGGTCTCTAGTAATGTAGATTCCTAGACAGCCGAACCCATCGGTGGCAATGCGAGCTGAACAGTCGTTGGGTAATTTTGGTGTGGGACCATGTAGGAGGTAAATCAGGGATTTACTACAGTTGATGGAGTAATCTGAATAATGACTGAACAGCATGAATATATGCATTATTTTGTCTAATGTATGGACCGGTTAGAAACAAATTGTAAAATGTCGTCTTTGTATAATGAGATCCTATCTTCCCAGTTCTCAGACCATCTGATAAGGGGATCACGCCTAATCCATTCCGCTAATGGTTCCAGGACTAGGGCAAAGATCAAGGGGGATAATGGGCATCCCTGTGTCGTGCCTCGTTGGAGACGGAACACTAAGGATGAGCCCCTGTTCACTGTTACTTAAATCAACGGGTCAGTGTAGAGAGTTGTATACGTGCCATGAAGCGCAGGCCGAAGCCAAAGAGAGTACTGAAAACATAAAGGGCCATTCAATAGTGTCAAAAGCCATACATTCATCAAGTGATAACACAAGGGCATCTTCACAGATTACATCTACTCAACCCAGAATGCTATGCAGGCACCTCAGGTTAAGAGAGGTGTTTTTCCCCGCCATGAAGCAGGATTGATTCGGATGAAACAGCGTCTGGATAACTTCAGTGAGTCATGTTAACAGTATTTTTGCCAGGATTTTGGCCTCCACATTTAACAACGAGATTGGCCTATATGAGGCACAATAGTCAGGTGGTTTTCCTTCCTTGTATATGACAACTATACTGGCCAGCCTTTGATATCTTGGCAAAACACCTAATTTGCGGCTGTCAATGAACATACATAGGAGGTGGGCGGTGATCTTTGATGCTGAGAGTTTGTAGTCCTCCATAGGTGATCTGTTAGGGCCCACTGTTTTGCCAGGTTTTAAGTTTTGAATTGTGTGTACTATCTTGAATTCTGTGATTTCTTGTTATAGGATCTCTTTGTCTAGGCGTGAGAGACAAGGAAGTGAGAGGTCTGCCAGTAATTCGCTGGATTTCTCAGCTGTAGCAGTATGTGCCGGGGTATAGAGTTGTTTGTAAAAAGTGGCAAAAGCACTAGCAATACATTGTCTATCCCTAATCCACTCTCGACACTCCCCCAGCATCTCAAGCACCCATCGGTTTGCTCTCTCCCTTCTATATAGCCAGGCTAAGCTAAGAGTTTCTCAGCCCAGTCTCCCATGCCATAAAGGCGATGTTGTGTTGCGTGATGATTAGCCCTAGCAGCTTCTGTTGCAGCATCTCTATATTTATTTTGTTTCAGATTCAGGGTGTGTCTTGAGTCCCCTCTTATCAATCCAGTGAATTGAGTCTCCAACCATAGGCTCTCCCATTCAAGGGTCTCCAGATGTGCCCGTTTATTTTTTGTGCCCTGCTATTAAGGATAGCCCATGGCCACATATAACTACTTTATAAGCCTCCCATAGGGATTGCGCCAAGTCTACGGACCCTTCATTTTCATCAAAATATTGGTGGCTTCCTGCTGGCCCTTACGAATACTTAGGATTTTCAGGGACCAGAGGTTGAGCACAATTTGCCGAGTTCCATCTCGGATAGGTAAGCCATAGACTGCCCACACTAAAGAGTGATCAGAAATGCCCCTTTGCAAGATGGCGAACTTCCCTGAAGCACGGGAACTGGTGGGATAGGGTGAAAATGTAGTCTATCCTACAGAGGCTACCATGGATTCCCAAGTGGAATGTGTACTGGTGTATTGTGGGGTTATAGGTGTACAACGTGTCAGCTAGGCCTAGGGCCCCCACAAAGTCTGCCAACGGTCTACGGGAGGATGTCGTCTGCCTAAATGGCCATCGGTCCATGCAATCACACAGGGCAGCATTAAAATCTCCCCCATCAATGGCTCACCATCAGAAAGGCACAGGAGGAGCGCACTTAGATCAATGAAGGCCACTTTGTGGAGCTTCAGGGGCACATACACCGAGATGACATCAAGTGTCTGGACTTTCCACTTTCCTGAGAAAGCTACATATCATCTGTGTGTGTCTGGCCAGGTGTTTTGTATAATAAGTGGTAGTGACTTGCGTATTAGGATACCAACTCCACGCGAGCCCGCGGTATACCCCGCATGGGCAACCATTTTATATCTCCAGCTGTTGAGCGCACGATGAGTGTTACCATTAACATGTTTTTCCTGGAATGGGACCATGTAAGGGGAATGTCTCTTGAGATATTGCAACACAACTCCTCTCTTTATCTTGTCTCCCAGCCCATTGACATTCCATGACATTATTATCAAAGTGGGTGTTGCTAATGTGTCTGCCATGAAGATGTTGTAGGAAAGGGCAATGGGTACGTACATACATATATATATATTCAATGGTAAAAAACAAAGGTTAAAGCTTAGTTATAGTTAGGAAAACGTATTTTCCCTTTACAAACCAAGTTTAAATTACACAAACTTTAAAAATGTTAAAGTTATAGTTATAACTTTCATTTACAATTTATCCACCACCTTCAAAGCCTACCCGGTTACACACTCTTTTCAGCTCACTAACCAGACAACACTAACTATAACTCTCCACTCTTTTCAAATTTCAATGGTCTTTAAAAAAATATTAATAAAAATGCATTTCAAATCGTAGACCCCAGTGTTGAAAGTGGAGAGTTGTTATATGGAGTGTCACTGGGAAGGAGAGTGATGTAAAGTTCATTGTCATAGAGCACATTATTGTACATTGGAATTGAGTGGAGTGGAGTAGAGTAGACTGTAGTAGTGTATCGTACAGTGTAGTAAAGTGTTATATAGTATAGTGGCATGATGTCTCATATAGTGGAGGCATGTATTGTTGACTGGAGTAGCGAGTCGTACAGTGGGATGTTATGTTGAACAGTAGAGTAGGGTGTCGTAGATTGTCATAGAGTGGAGCAGAGTGTTTTAGAGTGGAGTAGGGTGAAGTAAAGTGTCAAAGAGTGAAGTTTCATGAAGTGGACTGTTGTAGAGTACAGTGGAGGACAGTGTCGTAGAGTGAAGTACCATGTGATATAATGGAGTGGCATATTGTAGAGAGAAGTTGAGTAGCGTGTCGTTGAGTTTCATACAGTGTAGTACGGTGGCATAGAGTGAGTGGGCCTAGAGTGGAGTAGAGTGTCATAGAATGGAATAGAGAGTACTACTGTGTTGTAGAATGGAGTTGCATACAGTGGAGTAGTGTGCCTGACAGTGGAGTGACGTGGAGCGAGTATACTACAGTGGCTTAGAGTGAGATAAAGTGTGGTAGAGTGGAATATAGTGGATTGGAGTACACTGGAGTGGGGTAGTGTAAAGTTGAGTAAAGTGTCATAGAGTGGAGAGGGGTGGCGTAGATTATAGTGGTCGTGCAGTAGAGTGGAGTGGCTTGCATACAGTCAGGTAAAGTGTCCTAAATTGGAGTACCGTGTTGAAGAGTAGAGTATAGTGCGTGATGTACAGTACTGGAAAGTGATGTAGACTACAGTAGAGTACAGTGGCATACAGTCTAGTTGGTTTGAGTGGATCGGAGTGGTGTACAGTACAGTACAGTGTTGTACAGTGTGGTACTGTGGATTTACATACAGTATTATAGATAACAATGACTGAGTAGCACAGAGTGGAGTGGTGTACAGTGGAGTAGTGGAGTAGAGTGGAGTACTGTGTCAGAGTAGAGTGGAGTAAAGTGGGGTGCAGTGGCATACAAAGAGTTGCGTATAGTGTTGCATAGTAGACTAGAGTATAGTAGAGTGGAGTGTTGTATAGTGGCATGCAATATAGTATAGTGTTGTACAGTGGAGTGAAGGTGTATAGACAGGAGTAAAGTGTCGGAGAGTGGCATACAGTGCAACAGAGTGTTGTAGGGTGGAGCTGCAGAGAGTACAGTAGTGCGTGAAATAGTGGAGCTGCATAGAATAAATTGTTGTACAGTAGCATAGAGTAAGGTAAAGTCTTGTACCTTTGAGTAGAGTGGTGCAACGTAGTGTGGAGTAAAGTACAATAGAGTGTATTGATGTATCGTAGAGTGGCATGGAGTGGAGTGTACTGGTGTAGTGTAGGCAGTAAACTGTTAAAAATTGGAGTGGGGTCTCGAACAGTAGAGTGGAGTGCTGTGTCATATACAAAAAGTGTTGTATAGTGGAATAGAGTGTTGCACATCAGAGTGTACCAGCATAGAGTGGAGTATAGAGTTGGACAGTGGAGTGTACGGGGATAGAGTGGAGTAGAATGTCAGAGAGTGGCATGAAGTGTGGTAGACATTTATACAGTGGAGGTATATAGAGTGGAGGAGAGTGTCATACAATAGAGCAGCATAGAGTGGAGTGGCTTACACTGTAGTGGATTCTTGTAAAGTGGAGTAGCTTACAGTGGAATAGCAAACAGTGGAATACTGTACAGTGGAGTGTAGAAGAGTGGAGTATGGTGCAGTGGCTTAGCATAGAGTGGGTTGCCATGCATTGAGTAGGCATAGTGTAGAGTGGATTGTTGTACAGTAGCATAAAGTGAGGTTAAGTCTCATACCGTTGAGTAGAGTGGCGCAACGTAGTGTGGAGTAAAGTACAATAGAGTGTATTTATGTATCATAGAGTAGAGTGGCATGGAGTGGAGTGTACTGGTGTAGTGTAGGTAGTAAACTGCTAAAAATTGGAGTAGAATCTCGTACAGTAGAGTGCTGTGTCATACAGTGTTGGAAACTGTCGTAGAGTGGAGTTAGAGTGCTATATAGCGTGTACGCCCATTGAGATGAGTACAAATTTGGACAGTGGAGTGTACGGGATATAGAGGAGTAGAATCTAGCAGAGTGGAAGTTATATAGAGTGGAGGAGAGTACACTGGAGTGACATAGAGTGGAGTGGCAAACAGTGGAAAAACATAAAGTGGAATAGCATAGAGTGGAGTGGCGTAGACTGGAGTGGCATTCAGTGGAGTGGTGTAAGGAGTAATAGCATATAGTGTAGCAGCGTACAGTGAAGTGGCATAAAGTGGAATAGCGTATAGTGCAGTAGCGTACAGTGCAGTGGCATATTGTGAAGTGGTTTAGACTGTAGAGGTGTATTGTGGGGTGGGGTAGAGTGTAATAGCTTAGATTGGAGTGGCATACAGTGGAGTAGTGTAGATTGAAGTAGTGTACAGTGGAATGGGGTAGAACAAAATAGCATATAGTATAGTGGCATAGAGTGGAGTGGTGTCCAATAGACTACCGTAGATTGGGTGGCGTAGAGTGGAGTGGTGTACACTGGAGCGGCATAGAGTGGATTAGCATATAGTGGAGTGGCATACATCGGAATAGCATCAATAACTGCAAACAATTATTTTTTATCTTATAGCTCATATTATTGGTGTTTCTGGCCACCATCCCTCTCCTCCGGGGTTCCTTTGATGTACCTCAACTGTCCACATGATATTGTTTCCAAATTCCCCCTCACACTATGACACAGGAGAGTGTTTGGGAACCCCTCTGGAACCCTCCACTGGGTCCTTCGCCCTCTTTTCCTGTTGAGAGCCTCCTGATCATTCTGCATGGACCCCATTTCCCCTTGAGCAATGGACATAAAATTAAAACCAACAGGCTTTAATGCCTACAAAATTAATTACCCTCCTAATCTCTCAAAAAATGCAGCAAAAAACCTCAAACGACTCCTCAAATCTCACCCTAAAACCCTTATCCCTGACCCATACTTCTGCTCCAGTAAGGGTACGCTTATTAGCTACCTCATCTTCTACACAAAAAGACGTGCACAATGCAGAACTGCCATTTACTCCTTGCTTTGAATCACCAACTACAGGAAAACACCCCACGGGCTTAGAATATCAGTATAATCCTTCGCCCTTCTGCAGAGCAGATGCTACCATACCTCTATATAATAATGGGTCATTCTAATTCGATCATCTAATGATAATCTAGCAGTATTGAATGAGATATTCCCTCTCATTAAAAAAGCTGTGAACAATAAGAACTCAACCCCCAACCAAAGACACTCTAGCTCGCATGACATTGCTCCTGCATTCCTACGTACACCCATTCTCACTCTAGCATCACCCAGCTCTTTCCCCATCGTTAGCCCATGCTTCCCCTCCCTCTCTCTGTCCACATCTACCTTAGACTTTATGCATCATGCCTGGACTGAGTCTCTCCCTTTAATTTGCTGATCCAGTCCACATGCACCAGATGCCTTTACAACAGGAACCTTCCCCCGCAACATCACCCCCATCTCCCGAACTATCCCTAACTGGTCCTCCCTGCACTCCCACATCTCCATCCTGTGCACATACGTTGACTATACCTGATTACATATCCCCTAACATGACGAACAGCACGCCTCTTAGATCTATCGCTCAGCACACATTCCCCCCTTCTCCCACCCTCAGGCTATCCCCTTTCGACTCTGACAGTCCCTCCACAAGACATCACTGACCTTCAAACTCTACCTTCCTCCATTACTGACTTTCCCTCCCAACCTGGCATCCCCCCTCAACCCATGACCACCCGCCTCCAGGCCTTTTTGGAATCTTGTCTCACGAGATTTCACTTAACCTGCTCCATCACATGGATGATATTCAGAGACTTACATTCATAACCACTGGGATGTTGCACAATCAAAGGCCTGACAGTTCCCCAAGGAATCAGACTGGTTCCCACTCCGCCGCATTGCCTGACCACAACCTTCCCACCCCTCACTTTAATAAGAAAGCCACACTTGCCCCTAACTCCCCACTCGTCCCAGAACAACCGACTGTCTTTCAGACAGTGACATCCATGCCCTCCTCCTTTCTTACACCCCTAATAAAGACACACACAAGGTCTGTCCGGGACAAATCCAAACCATCTAAGCTAATCCTTACAGAGAACCTAGTCACAAGCCTAAAGGAGTTGGCAATGCCAATCTCAAGTGTATCTACCCCACTTATTCTGTCACAGTCTACTCCAATACTCACCTGAATTGTATGCTCATTATTTGCAGATCGGCTGTTAGTTAGGCATCTGACATTTATGACCTCACCCTCACACATGAGCTCGATCTCGTTATCCTTACAGAAACCTGGTTAAGCGACTCATCTGCTCCTATTCTAGCCTTACTAGTGCCCCATAGTCACAACATCCTTAGATTGGACAGAATTAACAGACCTGGTGGGGGAGTAGCCTGCAACTACCGTAAGACCCTCGCTGTGAATCAGGCAGTCACTGATGCTCTTCCTGCCAGAAAATACCTGTGCATCAATATCATTAGCAATGGTAGATTCAACTGCAAACTTCACTTTATCAACCACCCTCCTGGAGACAACCTAGCTTTCATTAAACAAATCATGGAAGTTATCTCAACCAATGCTGATCAGCAAGCTACCCATATCTTCCTTGGAGACTTCAACCTTCACTGAATGATCTGAATGACCATGTAGTGAACACCTTTAAAGCTTTTTTTATCAGATCCCGAACTGACCCAAATTTGTGACAGCCTACTCACAATAAAGGAGAGATCTTAGACTTAATCATTGCAAAATGGGGCAAAACTATACTGGAGTCTATTTTGCCTTGCGATTGGACAGACCACTACTTATCACCTTCCTCATCAATGCAGTTGTGATCCTAAAAGAGTTCAACTAAAGAAACCAAAACATTGGAAAAGAAGTTTGCAGAACATAACCCTTAATGACTTATCTGCCCTCAGTAACAATTCCCTGACTCCCCAGGTGGACATGGAGGATGTGCACAACCTAAAAGAGCACTACAATACCTCCATCTTGAACATTCTTGACTCGATCGCCCCCCACACAATTAAAAAACATATCCACCCAAGTTTTTAAACCTTGGTTCAACGAAAACCTTAATACTGAAAGATGCGATTTTAGACTAGCAGGAAGAGCCTGGAGATCCTCACCCTCCATGGAGCACCTGAAATGGTTAAGATCAGTGAGGAACACTTACCATAAAAGAATCAAAGGTTCGAAAGCTAACTTCTTTAGAACTGAACTAGACCAAGCCAGAAACTGACCCAAAAATCTTTTGTCAAGCAACAATCCAACAACCAACTTAACCCTCCCACTACTGGGTGCAACAAGCTTCCAAATTGCGAAGACTTTGCCTCCTTCTTCTTGGAAAAAATAGAAATTATTAAAAATGAGCTGCAGACAGCGAGGGAGCTGCTGCCAACTACCTTACTCACCATTCCTCATCCCTAATAGTCTGTTACTCCTGTCGGTCACCCTGGGCATTCCCCCGAAAACAATATCTCCTGGCACACATTCACCCCCTCAAGAAAAGCCACATTCACAACATGCTTACAGAGTTGAAACCTTCCAACCACTACATCAACCCTTTACCTCTGAAAATCTTTAAGGCGATCTAATCGTCTAACCTTCCTTTATGGACCAAGATCGTAAATGCTTCGCTCCTCCATGGCACTATCCCTGACTGCCTAAAAGTAAGGCAGGTAACACCCATCTTAAAAAAAACAACGGCAGATTATTCAGACCTCATGAATTTCCACCCATTCTCCAACATTCCCACTCTGCAACTATATTGATCATTACCAACTCCTTGACCAATACCAGTCAGGCTTTCGCCAAAGTCACAGCACCGAAACATCACTCACAAACATAGTGGATGACCTATTATCAAAGTTGGATCAGAATGAAGCGTGTCTTCTTATCTTCCTTGACTTATCCTCTGCGTTGGATACTGTGAAACATTAAAATCTACTAAACCTACTTGAAAGAAGGATGGGGTTATCAGGGACCATCCTTCAATGGTTTACTTCATTTCTCCATAACAGAACCCAAAGAGTCATGGTCAACCAATCTCTGTACAAGCCCACTGAGGTCACCCTGGGGGTCCCAGAGGGATCTGCCATCTCACCTATTCTCTTCAACTGATTCATGGAACCTTTAGCAGACTCCTTGTCATGCTCTAACATTATTTATCACATGTATGCAGATGACACCCAATTGTACCTGAAAATCTCCTCCCCTGATGATTTCACGACCCTCAACACTATTCTACAAAATACACAGAATTGGCTTCCTCACAACCATCTAAAACTTAACACAATCTAAACGGAATTCCTACTCATTACTTTACCTAAACACAATCTCAAGATTGACCTATGGATGAAGCATCTTACTGCCCTCAATTGCACTTCTCACGTTATAGATTCTGCGAGATCTCTGGGAATTATACTAGACAAACATCTACATATGCAGAACTATATCAGTAACGCCATCAAAGGAGCGAACTACCAGATGAAGGATGATTAAGGATGACCTTAAATTTGCGGTCCAAGCCCTAGTCATCCCCAGGCTCGATTATGGAAGTGCTACAATCAGTGGCCTGCCCAGATACAAGCTGGCCCCTCTATGGGCCACTCTCACTGCTGCCGCCAGACCCGTCACTGGAACAAAAAGAAACAAACACATATCCCCTGATCTAAAATCCCTTTACAAGCTCCCTAATGAGACAAGAATTCAACTAAAAATAGCATGCATAACTCATAAAGCCCTACATTTCAATACTCCCTGGTACTTGGCACAAAAGCTAGAAATATCAGGCAGATGTAGATCATAGCGAAGTACCAGCTCCCTGCTGCTGAAACCACAGATTTTCTACATAAAGAAAATGTGCAACAGAGCCTTCTCAGGTATCGCACCTAAAATTTGGAACTCTTTGCCGAAGGAAATCCGTCTGATTCGATCTATCGCATCCTTTAAAATAGAAGTGAAACATTTTTGATGAACAAATGATTGGCCTAAGATCATACCCTGTATCGATTGATCTTACCCTTGGAGGTCCTGTTCCTCAATTCGTTATTCTTTTGTGAATGTATTTATACCGTATTTCGGGTTATTCCTGTGTCTTTACCTGTTTCTTACTCCTCTCCCATGTAAAGCGCTCTAATGCCCTAACAGGTCATGTTCGCGCTATATAAAACTTTATAAATAAATAAAATGGAGCGGAGTGGTGTACATTAGAGTGACGTAGACTGGAATAGTGTATAGTGGAGTATCGTACAGTGCAGTGGAGTACAGTGAAGTGTTGTAGACTGGAATGTGGTAGAGTGTAATAGCATACAGTTGAGTGGCATACAGTAGAGTGGTATCCAATGGAATGAAGTCGAATGGAGTGGGGCAGAGTGCAGTGTCATACATTGAAGTGACGTAGAGTGGAGTAGCATATAGTGGAGTGGTGTATAGTGAAAAAGCATACACTGGAGTGGCATACACTGAAGAGGTATAGAGTGGAGTTGCATTCAGTGTAATAGCCTAGAATGGAGTGGCGTAGAGTGGAGTGGTGTACACTGGAGTTGCATAAAGTGGACTAGCGTTTAGTGGAGTGGCACACAGTGGAAGAGCAGAGAGTGGAGTGGAGTGGTGTACAGTAGAGTGGCATAGACTGGAATAGCGCGTGGTGGAGTAGCGTACAGTGGTGTACAGTGAAGGGGTGTAGGCCAGAGTGGCAAACACTGGAGTGTAATAGTGTTGCAGGGATTCTGCACATACACAGAACTATGCGCAGGAAAACAGGACCTCAGTGTATAGGGGTTGTACCTACCTATCACCTTAGTACCCAAAATCCCAAAACCGACTAGCTATAATGTCTCATTTGTTCTCCTACATAATCACGAAGCTACAAATGATTAGACAACCCAGAACACAACACTCCCGACTCTCTCAGGAATTGCGGTAGCAAGACATACCCTTTCGCTCGCTCACTCATACTTGTCCACAATAAGAATGGTCTGAGTCACTCATAATTTAAAATGTTTATTTTAACTATCATGCTCTATAATGCAGTATACAAACCACTACCAGCAGTGAAACGCATAAACCTAGAACAATTAACATTGTTACAATTCCATAAAATATAAAGGGTGATGTCATCATATACAGACAGTGGAAAAAGGACTATAAGGCCTAAACCACCCTCCCCTTGGTAGGGTAAAGTTTATTATATAAAGGAAGATCTCTGGGCTTTGTCAGCAGACCCCATACCTTAGTGTCTAGATGATAGCTTTACATCATAGGAACAGCATAGCTCTTCTCCCTGTAAAGGACCATCTCCAAGTGTGTCAGAACAACATGCATCCTCGTAATATCAAAGCACGAGTCTTCAGCAGCGCAGCTGTGTTAGCATGTTTTGTCTAGATGCTAGGGACTGACCAGAACAGAATAACAAGGGGCCTTGTTTATCGACCTTGCACATCAGGTTCAGACTAAACTCCAGGACCAGGCAGAGAATGCAGAAAGCAGACAGTTCTCATGTGAAAGGCATAAACAGAGTTTTGCAAAAACAAAGTCATGTAGAAATGTGCGCAAAAGCAGCATCATGGCAGCAGAGCTCATGCTAACTTAGCGATGACGACAACGGCCATATAACACCCTCCCCTTGGTAAGGTCATAGTATATAGACCAAAACAGGTTTCAAGGGTAAGCAGAGTCCAAATGCACTTGGAAAAAACCAAATCGGAAAAAGTAAAAAAAAAAGAATTCGTTTAAAATTTTGTCGTTGCAATGAAAACTTGACAAATATGGAGGTGGTGAATCCATCAAAGTACGTGAACCTAAAAAAGCAATTCATTCTAAAAGGTCATCCCTAATGTTAGTAGAAAAAAGGGATGCCATCCAATCAAGTAGGCCCAAGGAACAGACGTGTTCCTCATAATCAGATGCTTCCAAGAGCATATCCAGGCAACTTGCGTGATATTCGATGAAGCTCCGTTGCAATAGGTTCTGCGCAGCCGCACAGATATCCCATTCAGCCAAGACTCCAAGTGCAGCCGCACGCGCCATACGGCCATCCCTAGAACAGGCCTGCTCATGGGCTACTAGGGGACCCATTAACTGGTCATAAACCGGGTCCGAACCTGACGTATTGGAGAGGCATGAATCCAAAGCCCAGTAGAAGGGGCACCGCTGACAGTAGAACACAGATTGCACGCAAGTGAAGTAGGCAAAGCGAAAAGGTAGTCCATAATTCATGCTAAGCGTCGCTAATGGCAAGCATCCGAAAAGTTGTTGCATTCGGTCACGGTACAGTTGCAATTGGCCTGGCCTGTGCATTACCACAAGATGAGCAGCCATTGCCTAGCAGGAACAGAAGCAGCAGGATTCCACCAGCTAGCACCAGTGTTAATGGGAATCCTCCGAAGACGCTGGAAAAAATAGAATGAATAAAGGCCGGTATTACTCCAAATATCGTCTGAAAAGAAGTCACAAGGCCGGATCCCACATGTTTAAAAAAATTAGCAAGGCCTTTGGTGTCAGACGCATTAAATATTTGATGTATAAGCTCCCCAAAGTGAATTGGGAGGTTCGTGTTCAGACGTGACTGAATCTCGCTAGAAGTTCTTGCCACTTGCAATTCGAAGGTCTCTCGAGCTGAGGTGAGAGCCACTTCTTATTGAAACAATAGCGCTTTGAGTCTGCTTAATTTGTTGAAATCTATTTTCAAAGTCGGAACGGAAGGCCAAATGGAACTATCTACTTTCTCATGCGGGGCGGAAAAAGCACATTGCTACAACAAGTAACACGTTGTGAAACTGTTACTATATACGGGATTCGTGCCCGTAAACCACATCAGTCGTGGTTATTCAAAATAAAATAACTGCCTTTAGTAAGCAATGTAAAAGCGGGAATTATTGCTGGGACAGGACTTCCTTTTAAAAAGATGCATGATTAGGTGCGGAAACACCGTGCAACTTAACGTGTTTACAAACTAGGGAATGTCCCACTGTGGAGTCGCAGTCCTCCCCTGTTAGGAAAACTTCCTTATCCTCCCAATAACATATGTAAGTGAAAGGTAGGGACCATAACTCATGGAGAAACGTACTTCCCAGGTGTTCGAAGCGGCCAATTGGGAAATGTTTCATGCAAGATTTAATTTGAAACGGCGAAAAAGGGAGAGAGATAACCCCATGAATTAACCAAACAGCTGAATCTGTCTCCGCTGCAGAGAATGGCAAGTGTTCTAATTGTTCAATGTGTAATAGTGTGCATGTAGCGTCTTTCATGGACATAAATCTCTGTTTATCAGTTAGATTAAATGGCAAAAACAAAGCGGAAGCATTTAAATAATCCAAAGGTACTTTTCCCATTTTAAGAGTCTGTAACGTCCATGCAAACTGCCTTACTAATCGTAGTTGATTTTGACCATAATATAACACAGATACATCATTCTGAACGATATCAATAACAGATGAAACAATATTAGCCAAGGTATAAATGCGTGAAGACAGTGTATTAATGCTATTGTCGACCACTGCAAGGACCTTTTCTAAATTTGCTTTGTCAATTTGGCGCAGATTTTTGTTCTCAGGGGCCTAGGTAGGGGTGGACAATGAACTCCGCTCTGCTACCGGAGTTTGCGGAGAATTGTTAACTACGCATTCCATTAAAAACACGGAATTCAAGCAAAAACTCCGTCCCTCCGCGTAGTGGAATCAGCTACTAAACTGCACCCACAAATGCTTTGATAAAGCAACTTTACATGCTAAAAAACATATAACCAATTCACAAAAATTAACTTTGAAATTAAAATATAAGCCAATGAGAGAGGTGATGATTTTGGGATCCCCCCTAACCTAGGGGGGGGACCAAGCAGATGCCTTGAACACAAAGAGCGCATCATACTGAACGATTCAGTGGTGCTCCCATCCTGTTAGGACCACCTCAAGCACAGTTATGGGCAAAAATACAATCCCAACCAAAGGCCCTGCAAAGCATTATGGGATGAGATTAGCAGATGGCAGTGAATATTATAGTATCCAATATATCAAAATAATTCTACAAAGAGCTGCAGTTCAACTCGTTGTTACTAGGTGTCCCTCACGAGTCAAATGCAAAAGCATTGAAATTATTACATCAAGCTGCAGTTCCACTAGTCGTTACTAGATGTCCCTCATGAGTCAAATGCAAAAGCATTGAAACCCTTTCGCGAGCGTTTTTCAGAATCGCCATTTGGACCGCAGTCAAAACTTTTTTAACATTCGAAAAACGCATTTCCGCTGATGTGTACAAATGTGACTTGTATGCAATTGGTACTGTGTCTCCTTCAATGAAATTCAAGTACGTGAAACCCACCATCCCCGGTACTATACGTATTGATCCAGCGGTCTACTAACAACAGATACTCTACTACCATACACTCGCTTGGGCCCATACAACTCGCTTCCGCTACGCTCTAAGTAAACAACTGGAGTCTATTAGTTTTATATGTTACTCATACCTCAAGATCTAGTTATTACTTCTTTAACTAAACCTTCTGCTGATCAAACAGTTCTTTCCTCTGGTCAATGGACCAGTTAGGTGGAACTAGTTGATGGCGATAATTGACATAACTTATTATGCATTTCTTAATAAGTATAAAATAACGACAGACTCAATACGTTTTTAAAATCTTTATCTAAAATTAGGGGTTTTAAACCATCTCAAAACGTTTCAGTACAAACACCCTCATTCGCGGGAGTGCCAATTAAAAAATATCTCAAATAACACTTATCAATCCAGATCCTCACAATAACTATGCTCAGAAAGAAGAGGATAGAGACAGAAGAGCATTTATCAAACGATGAATTTCATAGTTACCAAAGTATGGTGTGAAGACCAACCCCCTGGGCAAAGGGCTGGTAAGGGCCTCCCAGGACAGATCAGGAGACAAAGGCTTCAGGACAGGAATCAGGACAGGATACTTCACCTCTCTAGTTACCGACGACTATGTCGCACCCCTCTCTGACACTCTCTTCCTCTTCGTGGTTCTTCCGTGATCTTCTTTCTAAACCCACCCAAATTAAGTAGATAATTCTGCATTCGGTTTCTTCATCAGCATTTCAGAGCACCATCCCGGCACACCCCGTTGTCAAGCTTCTTCAACGCGCATCAAAGCTTCTTCGTAACTTCCCCAAAACTCGCACTCTTCTTCTAACTAAACTACCTCAATTATACCTTTTCATAGGCATGTATCACCAATTAATGTTTCATTTGCACCGAATACTAACTTCTGATTGGACAGGCGAGGGGGATGATCATCACACCACACTTATACTTCATTTATTCTCTTTTAACCATTGTTTCCAAACTCCTCCCCTCAAACTTTTATTCCACCCTTCCTTTCCCATACATCTTTAAACTTTATTAATACATTTGTAACTGATTTCTTGAATAAGTTCCTTCATATGAACTCTTCACCCTCATGTTCACAGGGCACATCTCCGCCGACCTTGGACTCGTGACAAATCCTTAGTCATCTTCCAAGCTTCCGTATCAGGGCGCATGCGTCGCGCCATATTGGTCTGCTAAACTCGGACAACTTTAACAGGCCCAAGTACGCACTAATAATAAAGTCGAAAAAGAAAAGTATTATTCTCAAAAATAAATGATTTCACTGTATACCACCAACCTCTACTCTAACCCATACCATTTGTTATTTCTCTCTCGGCATTTGCATTAGTTATAAACCCATTTCTATTTTCAGCAAAGCAGGTGCCATGTATGTGAGCTTTCAAGCGGCCATTTTATAGCTCTTTGCGCAAGCGCCAGAATTTCCCTCCAAGCGAAAGCACGTCATACTACGTAGATGCAGTAGACGCATGTGCAGTAAAGATCCCATGTTAAATGCGTCCTAGTCCTACGTCCGTGTTATTTGCAGTTAGTAAACACATAGGCAAGCTTCATTCTTTTCCCACGTATAATGAAAATGTATAGTATTAATCACAAAACACGTTATTAGTAATTCGTTAGTAAGTTAAATCGAGAAGATTGCTTCCAAGCAAGTCTCGTGTCCGAGTCCTTGCTCCATCAATCCCCTCTCTGATGGCATATTAAGCCATCACAAAATTCCCATCCATCCCAGATATCAACTTTAGCACTTCTCAGTTTTCTCTATTTGGCCTCCCAACCTTTCATCAACTGTCTCATTTCCTTCTAAATCTCGCATCTTCTTGTCTAACCTGCCTTTCATTTCTTCCAAACGTATTTCCTCATACTTCCTTTTATGTGTCTGTCCCTTTCCTCTTCTATTCAAATGTACCTTTCCTTTCATACTTTTTCTACAACATCTATATGTAATCATTATTAACATCACTATTGTTATTATCATCACTAATGGCATCATTATTTGACCTAGAAAACGTTTCCCAAACCCAACAAACCATTTCCCTATTGATGTTATACTTTTTGTTAGTCTTCCCCACACACTGTCAACCTGCAGTTGGGTCAAATCTTTATGCATTCTCGTAATGTTTTCAATGTATCCTTTAATTTCTCTGCTCTGCAGTGTCTGTAGAAAGACGATCAACTATGGTTGATAACTTACAAATTTTCTGTGAATTTAGAATGACTTCAACTGAGGGTATCAGTGCACTAAAAATATCTCCTACAATTTCAGAAAAACTAGCCCTTTTTCTTCGTGTTAGTCTATTAGAATTTCCGTTGGTTCCATTGGTTTTATCTACATGATAAATTTTTGGAAAAACTATTCCAAAATAACAGCTTCCGTACCATCTTGCAGGTAACCTGTAATAGGCATTGTTCCCACAAACATAATACACTCCTGGAAACACAGGATCAGGTCCCCCTTTTAGTCCCCATCCCCCTAATATTAGAAAGTTATGTTCACATTCACTGGAACCAATGTAATTATTGTTATAATCTGTCTTTAATCTATGGAGGCAGAATTTTCCCCTTTTCACAAAGTCCAGGGACATCGCAGCATGAGCCTTGCCACTTGCATAGATTCCCTCCTTCCCAACCCATGGAGGTACATGGGTTTTCTGTGTAGTTGCCTTCTTCATTAAATCCTGTCTCCTTTCTTCTACTAAATCTAAAAAATCTTTTTCTTCTTTTCTTAATATACATGTTAGATTATCTTCGTGTGCCTGAACTAAGTCTATTGAACTCATTGTTATGAAAAATTCACCCATAAATTGTGCATTTTTACTACTAACTACTGGACTCATGTTCTTTCTAATAGGAAGTTCAGGAAATATTACATCTAAGTTAGAATAAAAATACTGCAATCTCCCTGTTGTGTAAAATAAACTTGACAAAATACTACATGACACACCATACGTTAAAGGTATATGGTGATACGTCATCCCTTCTGATACTGATGAGGGCAATTTCATGCATACATAACAGTTGTTAATTTGCATAGTGCTAACATACTGAAATAATAATTTAATAAATACATTAGAAGACATATTATAATCTGATTCATTATGATAATTTGCCTCATCTTCCACTCCTATTTCTATTTTAGTTTCTCTTAATCTATCTACTTTAACATTAGTATCTGTATTATTCTTGTCACTTGTTTCCATTATCAAAGGTACCCCTACTGTTAGGAATAACCATCCTAATATTGCTAATAAAATACTACAAAAACAAAATCTAGGACACTTTCTTTTAACTCCACATTTTGGTTTTCCGCTAACTTCATTGTCGGCCATTTTGTCTCTGAGAAAATTTCTTTTCTCTTATCTTTTTTTTTTTTTCTGTTTTACAGTCCTTTGTCTTTCTATTCTTAAGGAGGTTTCAATTGGCTTTCGTCAATTTGTGCAATATGGACTTCTTCCGTCTCATCAGACAGATCCAGGGACTCAAATTCTTCAAGAATGACGTACGTCCACTCTGGAGCCTTATATTTTCTGTTTAAGTTTCTCAATCTTGGACTTCTTCGAGTTATTTTTGCTAATGTTTGCTTAGGTCTTGTTTGACTTGTGATTTCATTCACTTGTTCTGGTTTCCTTTCAGATTTTCTCAGGTGATATTTTAGTTTCTTTACTCCAGTTGGCCAATTGTCTCCCTTTCTGACTCTTTTAATTTGAACTGCTTTTTCACCTTCCTTATCTCCTTGTAAAGTTCGTTTTATTTCATTTATTCTGGGCACAATCTGTTTTATTTCTCTGTTTTCTGTGCTTGTGCTTTCTTGTGCTTCTTCCTGCTCAGGTTCTACCGTATTTTGTTCTATTTCTTCCTGAGCTTGTTCTTCTAATTCTGTCTGATCCTGCTCAGGTCTTACTTTAAATCTTTCTTCTTCTGCCTGAGTTTGTTCTTCTAACTCTATCTGGTCCTGTTCAGGTCTTAATTCAAACTTTTCTTCTTCAGCCTGAACGTGTTCTTCTCTTTTTCCCTCCTCAGGTTTGTTTAAGTCTTTTTCTGTTTTCACCTGAGTGTGTTCTTCTTCCCCTATCTCTTCCTGACTACTTTCTTGTCTTTTCAATTCTGTTCTCCTTCTGGTTTCAAAGGCATCATCAATTACTTCAATTACTGGGATCCATTCTTCCTGACTTGTACTTGGCTGTTCATCAAATGGTTGTCTTTCAGAATCTATCACTCTAGATTCTTCAATTTTACAGTTTACAACTCCTGATGCTTCAGCCTGCTCAGTCAGTGGTGGCTCTTGTTGATCTAATGGGCTCGGTGCTCTTCTGGTATGACTAGCGTGAATCCAATTGGGCAAACCTGCACACTTCACTGCTGTGGTAGTGACTAGTATGACTTGCCTTGGTTTGTCCCACCTTGGTGCTAGACACGATTTCCTTGCGTATTTCTTCACTAGCACCCAATCTCCAGGATTCAAATCATGCGCTTGATCTGGCTGTCTTTCAACTGCGTCTTCTCCGACCTGATGAGAGATAGAATGCATCATTTCAGCCAATCCTTTGCAATAGTCCAATACCAGATCATCTGTTATACTCATTAGTTTATTTCCAGGAATGAACGCCTGTCTCATGGCTCTTCCCTTGAGTACCTCGTGTGGACTCATTCCTGTTTTCCTGTCTGGAATGCTTCTGAGACCCATTAGTACAATAGGTAATGCATCTGGCCATTTCAGCTGTGTGGATGCACACACCTTTCCCAATCTTGACTTGATTGTGCCATTCATTTGTTCAACAATTCCAGAAGCCTCTGGACGATAAGCACAGTGTAGTTTTTGTTCAATGTTAAATGCAGCACAGATTAATCGAATTATTTCATTATTAAAATGAGGGCCTCTATCTGATTCCAAAGTGACCGGAAAACCAAACCGTGGCACTAACTCCCTCAACAATAATTTTGACGACTGTCATTTCTTCTAGTAGGGTAGGCTTCCACCCATCTTGAGAAAAGGCACACTATGACAAGTACGTATTTCAATCCATTGCAGGGGGGTAGCTCAATGAAATCTAACTGTAGTCTGGTGAAGGGTCCTTCTGCCTTTCCGATTCTTCCCCAGCTTACCACTGTCTTTCTACCTGGGTTCTGCTGTTGACAGGTTAAGCATCTTTGGCAAAGGCTCTCTGCGATTACCCTGAACTTTGGATTGTACCATCTCTGTCTGAATAGTCTAATCATTGAATCTCTCCCTATGTGTGTTGCTCCATGATACACCCTCGCCATTTTTGAAAGCAGACAGTCTGGCATAACTGGTCTTCCATCTAGATACACCCATACTTCATCATGTGGTCTTTTGGTACAGGCTGTCTTTATCCAGATTTCTTTTTCCTTTTCCTCAACTTCTTCCTGCAATTGTCTAATCTCATCCCATGTCTCTGGCACTGAGAAGTGCATAAGTTGGCATCTGGTTTCTCCCGTTTCAATTTTTCTGTTTATAGCTACTGCATTTTTAGCGCAGTATTTTGCCACTTGGTCAGCATAATTATTACCAGCAGTCACATAGTCATTTCCTGACTGATGTGCAGCACATTTTACAACTGCTATTTCTTTTGGCAATTGTAATGCTTCCAACAAATCCTTTACATTTTTGCTGTTTCTGATTGGAGACCCTGAAGAAGTCAGAAATCCCCTCTGCATCCAAAGCTGGCCGAAGTCATGCACAATCCCAAAACCATATTGACTATCCGTAAATATGGTTACTCTCCAATTTTTCCCCTTTTTACATGCCATTGTCAAGGCAACCAATTCAGCTACTTGTGCAGACTTGACCCAGGTAAACAGGATGCTTCAATTACCCCCGAAATATTGCAAACAGCATATGCAGCACTTAGTCCCCATTCTTGTGTCCTGAGGCAGGACCCATCTACAAATAACTCATGATCTGCTTCTTTTAGTGGTGTCTCTTTTATATCCGGGCGGGGCTTTGTGCATAACTCAGTCATGTCTAAGCAATTGTGATCACTTTCATCTTTTACTTCCTCATCACAGGGGTCTGGCAATAGGGTGGCTGGGTTCAGAATCATACACCTTGTCACAGTCACATTCTCAGCTCCCAAAATCACTCTTTCATACTTTGTCAAACGACTAGGGGTGAGGTGCTGTGTTCTTGTTCTTGTTAAAAGAATCTCAACTGAGTGTGGAACGAATACCTTTACCAGATGTCCCATCACTATTGACTCACTTTGCTCCAGACTCATACAAGTAGCAGCTACTGCTTTTAAGCAGCCAGGCAATGCTGAAGCCACCAGGTCCAATGTAGCTGAAAAATATGCCACTGGACACCGACTCAATCCATGTCTCTGTGTTAAAACTGAAAGTGCACAATTTTCTCTTTCGAAACAAAACAAAGCAACGTCTTTTGTATAATCTGGCATGCCCAAGGCAGGAGACTCACACAGATAATTTCGCAATCTCACAAATGCCTCTAGGCAGTCATCAGTCCATTCAATCGGATCTTTTGCTCGCTTCCGAATCATCTGTATTAAAGGTTTCGCTAACGTAGAAAATCCATTTATCCATTGTCTGCAATATCCAACCACTCCCAGAAACATTCTCATTTCTCTCTGAGTCTGTGGCAATTGCATTTCTTTGATTATTTTTATTCTTTCCGGTGTCACTTTTCTAACTCCTCTTTCTATTTTATGCCCTAAATATCTTACTTCTTGTCGACAGAACTGTAATTTTTCTGGAGACACCTTGTGTCCTCCTTCAGCCAAATGGTTCAGCAACGCAATTGTATCTGTGACACAAGCTTCTCGCGTTTTTGACGCCACTAAAAGGACGTCAATGTACTGAACCAGAGCAGAATTTCTGGGCATAACCAACAATTCTAGCCACTTTTTCAAAATCTGATTAAAGATTGAAGGACTCTCTGTGTACCCTTGAGGAACACGACACCATGCGTAAATACGATCTTCAAATTTAAACGTAAACAAATACTGGCTGTCTGGATGCAAAGGAATAGAAAAGAACGCTTGGCATAAATCAATTACTGTGAACCAGCCTGCATTCCATGGTATCTGATAAAGGATCACTGCTGGATTTGGCACGATTGGACAACAGGGAATTACAATCTTATTTATCTTTCGCAGGTCTTGCACTATTCTGTACTTTCCACTAGGCTTTTTCAGTCCCATTATTGGCGAATTACAGGGACTACCCATCACTTCTTTTAGAATGCCTTGTTTAACCATCCGTTCAATTTCTGGAATAATTCCTGCTTTTACTTCTGGACTCATTTTGTACTGTTGGGTATTTGGATATACTGTACCTTCCTTCACTGTCACTTTAACTGGGTCTATATTTTTCATTAGCCCAATATCTTTTCCTGTAAAATCCCACACTTCTGGATTAACTGTCATTCTCAACTCTTCTGGCAATTCATTTTCAGTTATTAGTGAAAACATTTCATCTACTTCTGTTCCCTGCTTGGCCAGCATCATCTTGTATGCCACATCTTCATCAGGGGTTTGGAAAGCGACACCATCCGGTGTACAATAGATCGTGCAATTCATCTTGCACAAAAGATCTCTTCCCAACAGATTTACAGGACTGGAATCGCAAACTACAAACCAATGCATTTCCTTAAAGTTTCCAATGTGCACCTCCATTGGCTTTGTGATTGGTGTTCTAATCTGTTGGTTAGATACGCCTACAACTTGCATTGTCTCTCCCGAGAGGGGTAGGTTTGGGATGTCTGCTGTTCTCACAGTAGACCTGGTAGCACCAGTATCCAATAGGAAAGTAATGTCTTTACCTTCTACTCTCCCATCAACAAATGGACCTGTCTGATCTACCGGCAAGGATGCGCCAAGCACGCACTCCTCTTCCTCCCCCCTCAGGCACCGTCATTGTGCAGTATTTGAACGTTCTTCATCATTCTGCAAAAAATATTGTGCAAGTGTTCTATTATTCTTACCACTTTCTCCTTGAAATCCGGTGTTCGCACTGAACCTTTGATGGTTCACAAAATTTGGCATAGGAGCTGGTGGTACCTGATATTGTGGAGTGACTACCTGTTGCTGTTGATTCATAAGTACTTCATTCTGCATCTGTGGGATTAAATTTTGATTTGGCCCATTATTATTATTATTATTCTGAGTACTCTTACACTCGTTCTTCCAATGTCCAAGCTTTCCGCACGCATGACAAGGGAACTTCTTTTTCGCTTCTTCTCTGTCCATTCGCCCCTTAAATCTATTACCATTTGTTCCTTGATTATTCTGACTCTGTTCTTTTACTGGATTATTATTTTGCTCATTTGTCTTCTCTTCCTGCTGCTCTGCCAATTTAACTTGAGCCCACATCATTTTCTCCTTCAGCTTCCTTCGCCTGGCCTCTATGTTATCCCCGCAATATTTTGCGTACTTTAAAATTTCATCCACTGTCTTACTTTGCCAACACAACATGTGTTGTTGTATCATCTGACTAATCTCCGGTTTCAAGCCATATACAAACCGATACACAAAATGTCCCATATCTTTGTCACCAATGTTCTCAAAACCACTATACTGCTTGAACACCTGCAACAATCGCTCATAGTACGCATGTACAGATTCATTCGGTTCCTGTGTTGTTCTATTTTTACCCAATCTGTCTCTTTAGGAGGGATTTTCCCTTTCAAACATGTAATCACTTGGTGATACTTTTTCATCACTTCTTCTGACGGTGCTCCTGTTTTTGTATCTCTAGGATACTCCTCATTAGGCCAATTAATTGTGATCTTACATTCTGTCCATAAATCAGCAGGTACCACTATGTCAAATAGACCATCCAGATCTTTCAATAACACCTTTGAGACTTTCACAAACCTCTCTACCTGTTTGTACCACTCAACTGGCTTTTCTCTCAGTTTTGGAAAATCATTTGTAAACGATAAAATATCTTGTCTATTTCAAGGGACATGAACATATCCTCCTCCAGGAACCTCTCTCATTGGACACAACCTCTCCGCTTTTCCTGTTTCTCTTACTGGAAATGCAGCTGCACTTCTTCTTTCTTCCTTATCCACCTAATCCTCCATTTATCAATGTCTCCCCATTTACGCAAAATGTTCATTAATTCTTTTATCTGTAATCTTTTTCCTGAAGCATTCACACTTTCCAAATCTTTATTAGTAAAATCCACTCAATAAGTCTTCTGTAACAATTTTGATTTCCCTATATCTATTCCAATCTCTGAAGCAACTTCAGTTAATCTTTCATGAAATAATCTTGCTCTCCTGGTTATACTCTTACATAGAAACAACAATTCTTCATCATTATAAACATTTAATCTTTCTGTGCCCACACATCCTGTCATCATCTCTTCCAATTCCACTTTCAATCTGCTAATATCTAAAATCTTTGGTTTTGTGATCTGATTTTCCCTTTCCTGAGCCCACCTTTTTATATCTTCAGAGGTGACTACTGTTGTACCTGAAGTTCCAGCCGGAACCAAAGGTCTTCTCTCTCTCAAATTCATAGGCGTAACTCTCTTTTGAGTTTCCGCAATGGGTTCCACAATAGGGAGGTCCATTAGTGAAATAACTGACTCACTTTCACTAATCTGATCATCTGTGATTACTATCTCTTTTCTAGGACTATTCAATGGAACTGTCACAAGTTGTGATTTCTGGGTATCCTTATTATCACAACACATAATGGGATTACTGGACCAATGGTTACAGGTACTGTCAAAGCTTCAGTATTTAAATTCAATTGACTTATCCTTTGAACTAATTCCTCCCTAGTTTTGTTCAAAGCTTCTCTCTCATTATCTTGCAACACTCTGTGGAATGATGTCTCATGTAAAATCTGTGGAGTTAATGGTATTCCCATTACTGGCGCACTTGGGAGAACCTTACTAGCTGCTTCTTGATACGGTGGTGGATTCTTAATTAAAATATCCTCTAACAATTCGTCATCTGACTCTCCATATCCTGTCGAATTCATATGTTTCGTTTTCTCTTTACACTTTCCTCCAGATTGTTCCTCAGCCATCAACACTGGATATAACCCTTCTGATACCATAGCTCTCCTCCACTGTTTCATCTGCCCTTCTCTTGACTCATGCAAGTGTCTCGGAAAGAATCCTCTATATCTCCCACTTCTGCATTTCTCTCTTTCATATGACTCAGTTTCCCGTTCTTCCAAAGCCTCATATTGAGTTAACCTGGGTCTCGGTTCTAAATCATTCATCTTCAATCTCAAATTCTGAAGAATCCTCCCATTAAACGTACCATCCTTAGGAAATGCTAACACACCATCATCCCTTGTGTACTCTACCCAATTTTCTAGCCACACGCAAGTATGATATCCTCTCTCCATCATCATAAAAGATGCTGGTGTCTTCGGTGACGGAATAGGAATGCCCTCTCTAGTCAACACAGGCTTATTCTTAACAAAAACATTCTTTATTCTCTTAAAAATTGACATCTTTCTTTTCTCTCCATACATTTTTGAAGAACGGTGTAGGAAATTGTATTCTGCAAACCCTTGAAATCTTCTTCCTGAACGTCTTGCACTGACAGTCAAATCAAAATCCTGCATACAATACTTCTCTCCTTCAATCCTAGCGCGGCTTCTAACTAAGTGTCCAATCAAATCAGGCTCACACTCGTACTCTGACCAATGTCAGCGCGGCCTTTTCCTGACATCAGTTCTGCTCCTCACTACTGACCCCTCCTTTACAATGCTGTTCCTGTCACACGCCCGCTGCTTCTACCAATCCCAGCGCGGCTCTTCTGTGACGTCGATCCTACTCAGGCGATTTCTCACCCCTCCTTTAACAAGCTCCTCCTGTCACACGCCCGCTGTATCTACCAATCCCAGTGCGGCTCTCTGTGACGTCAGTCCCACTCCGGCAACTGACCCTCCCTTTGCAAGGTAATACAAAAATTGTATTTCTTCAAAAATTCTTTGAACTTCTTTGTTATTAACAATGTAAAAACATTTCCACTCTGTCTGTTCCACTAAACCAAAAGGATAGTTTATTTTCTTCCACTGCGAGTAAAACCTTCTGCTTACTCTTCACTTAAGCTCCAGAGAACCTGCTACTCTTCCGGTATCTTCCGTTGAGGAATTTTGAGACCGGTATTTCACCAGAGAACTCCTTTTGCTGTCAATCTAGCTTAAAAGAACCTGCTACTCCTTCAGGGTTACCCTTACTAGGTGATAAAACGCCTAAAGTTTCACCAGCGAACTCTATGCTTTCAACCACTCTCACTTTTGTACAGAAAATAGTCCCTAGTTTAACACTGCCAGCCCTACCTAGCTTCTCAGTGTTCTTCCAACAGACGAGTAACCTCACTGCAGTGTGATTTCTATCGCCACCTGCTATTCATTCCCCGGGAATTTTCCAGACAACATAAAACAGGACACTAACTCTTTTGTTAAAACATTAACCAAAAATCAATAATCTATACTTTTCACCAAACTAGTCACTAACAACCATAGCTCTGCTACCAGAAAACTGATCCAGCGGTCTACTAACAACAGATACTCTACTACCATATACTCGCTTGGGCCCATACAACTCGCTTCCGCTGCGCTCAAAGTAAACCACTGGAGTCTATTAGTTTTATATGTTACTCATACCTCAAGATCTAGTTATTACTTCTTTAACTAAACCTTCTGCTGATCAAACAGTTCTTTCCTCTGGTCAATGGACCAGTTAGGTGGAACTAGTTGATGGCGATAATTGACATAACTTATTATGCATTTCTTAATAAGTATAAAATAACGACAGACTCAATAAATTTTTTAAATCTTTATCTAAAATTAGGGGTTTTAAACCATCTCAAAACGTTTCAGTACAACCACCCTCATTCGCGGGAGTGCCAATTCAAAAATATCTCAAATAACACTTATCAATCCAGATCCGCACAATAACTATGCTCAGAAAGAAGAGGATAGAGACAGAAGAGCATTTATCAAATGATGAATTCCATAGTTACCAAAGTATGGTGTGAAGACCAACCCCCTGGCCAAAGGGCTGGTAAGGGCCTCCCAGGACAGATCAGGAGACAAAGGCTTCAGGACAGGAATCAGGACAGGATACTTCACCTCTCTAGTTACCGACGACTACGTCGCACCCCTCTCTGACACTCTCTTCCTCCTCGTGGTTCTTCCGCGATCTTCCTTCTAAACCCACCCAAATTAAGTAGATAATTCTGCATTCGGTTTCTTCATCAGCATTTCAGAGCACCACCCGGCACACCCAGTTGTCAAGCTTCTTCAACGCGCATCAAAGCTTCTTCGTAACTTCCCCAAAACTCGCTCTCTTCTTCTAACTAAACTACCTCAATTATACCTTTTCATAGGCATGTACCACCCATTAATGTTTCATTTGCACAGAATACTAACTTCTGATTGGACAGGCGAGGGGGGATGAGCATCACACCACACTTATACTTCATTTATTCTCTTTTAACCATTGTTTCCAAACTCCTCCCCTCAAACTTTTATTCCGCCCTTCCTTTCCCATACATCTTTAAACTTTATTAATACATTTGTAACTGATTTCTTGAATAAGTTCCTTCATATGAACTCTTCACCCTCATGTTCCCAGGGCACATCTCCGCCGACCTTGGACTCGTGACAAATCCTTAGTCATCTTCCAAGCTTCTGTATCAGGGCGCATGCGTCGCGCCATATTGGTCTGCTCGACTCGGACAACTTTAACAGGCCCAAGTACGCACTAATAATAAAGTCGAAAAAGAAAAGTATTATTCTCAAAAATAAATGATTTTACTGTATACCACCAACCTCTACTCTAACCCATACCATTTGTTATTTCTCTCTCTGCATTTGCGTTAGTTATAAACCCATTTCTATTTTCAGCAAAGCAGGTGCCATGCATGTGAGCTTTCAAGCGGCCATTTTGTAGCTATTTGCGCAAGCGCCAGAATTTCCCTCCAAGCGAAAGCACGTCATACTACGTAGATGCAGTAGACGCATGCGCAGTAAAGATCCCATGTTAAATGCGTCCTAGTCCTACGTCCGTTTTATTTGCAGTTAATAAACACACAGGCAGGCTTCATTCTTTTCCCGCGTATAATGAAAATGTATAGTATTAATCACAAAACACGTTATTAGTAATTCGTTAGTAAGTTAAATCGAGAAGATTGCTTCCGTGCAAGTCTCGTCTCCGAGTCCTTGCTCCATCAGTATCACCAGGTTCGTGGTATTATCACGCGTCAGCAAGTAGTTTGTTGCAAGCATATCAGATTGCAAAGATTGTAGAATAGTGGTATGTTCCAGAAGCCAGCTGGCAGAAGAATATGTTGGTTGTATCAATGCATAAAGCGGTTTGATACGCTGGGCATAATTGGGGATGTATGTCCTTCCAAAATTTAAAAATCCCAGCAAAGACTGAAGTTTCTTCAGCATAGAGGGAGGTTGCAATTGTGTACATTTCTCCAGAAAGTGGAGGGCTAACCCCCTACCTTCATTATTGAGCTCATAGCCCAAAAAGAGCACAGCAAAATGAGCAATGTGTGATTTAGCAAAATTGAATTTGTATCCATAGTCGGCAAACAATAAAATGATGCGGTCGACTCGGACAAGATGCGGCATTAGTTCTTTGTCCGTCAGATAAATATCATCTACGTACGAGAATACATCTGGATCTATGCTGTGCAATAAAGACACATCACGCGCAGCAAGAGCCTGGGGGCTGTTCCCATTTCCCATAGGCAAGCGCGTACATTTTTTTGATTTCTGACGGTGGTGAATGCTGTCAAGTCACGGCTCTCAGGAGTGAGATTATGACTGCAGAAACCATTTGATATGTCCAGTGTAGTTTTGTATTTTTTACGAACAAGGTTGTTCACCAGCGCAGAGCTGTGTGTGTTCTGTACCGCAAACGTACGACAATGACTATTCAAATTTCAATAATCCAATACAATGCGATATGAACCGTCAGGTGTTGATACCGGAAAAAGAGGATTATTCATCGGTGATACACAGGATTCAATCACTCCTTGATACTCTAACTGAGTTAGAATGTCACAAACGGGAGCCTTAGCCTCTAGTCTGATTGGATACTGCGGTTGTGGCTGTGGCATAGACCGTAATGGTATCTCATGTGCCGGTGAATCAATATCCCAGCCCACCTGATTACGGCACACCGCCGGGGCAAGGGCCAAAGCCCACTCAGCTGCATAAGCCTTTGCATGTTCTTCAGGGACGTAACGCAAAAAACTCGGAAGTATCACGTCCTCCCCTCTAGAAGCAGCTAGTACAAATGGTGGAGGCCAATCTGCCTCCGCCAATAAAATGTCGTATGAGGAGGTGAGATTTTCCCAGAAAACCGCCGTGATTGTACGCTGTATATCACCTTATTTTTGGAAGACAACCTCATAGGGCCTGATTCACAGAACTAACTTACGTCAAAAACGTAAAGTTAGTACTTTTTGGTATTCACAGAATACACTTACTCATTTGGTATTCACAGAATGAACTTACTCATTTCGGTATTCACAGAAGTTAGTAGTCCTAACTTTAGGACTCCTAAATGCCTTCTGTGAATACCGAAAGTCTTAAAGTTAGGATTTTTCTCAGTTTAGGAGTAGTAAAGTTAGGACTCCTAACTTTAGGACTCCTAAATGCCTTCTGTGAATACCGAAAGTCTTAAAGTTAGGATTTTTCTCAGTTTAGGAGTAGTAAAGTTAGGACTCCTAACTTTACTACTCCTAAACTGAGAAAAATCCTAACTTTAAGACTTTCGGTATTCACAGAAGGCATTTAGGAGTCCTAAAGTTAGGAGTCCTAACTTTACTACTCCTAAACTGAGAAAAATCTAACTTTAAGACTTTCGGTATTCACAGAAGGCATTTAGGAGTCCTAAAGTTAGGACTACTAACTTCTGTGAATACCGAAATGAGTAAGTTCATTCTGTGAATACCAAAATGAGTAAGTGTATTCTGTGAATACCAAAAAGTACTAACTTTACGTTTTTGACGTAAGTTAGTTCTGTGAATCAGGCCCATAGAGTCTATCCAGGGGGGCAACCCGGGTATCTGCTGTTTCTACTGTAATAAATGTGTCAGTTGCTCTCCAGACAGGGATGCAGTGCCTCCCGCACTATGGTAACCTCTGCTGCGCTGTCGAGCAGAGTCACTGCCCATGTCCAGTCTAGGAGTCGCGTTCTCACCATCTGAGGCATACTTTGCTGTTAAAGCCGCAACTTTTTTCTTCTGATACAGGGGTCGAAAACGAGGCAGTTGCTCTTGTTTGGCTTTAACTTCAAACTGTCGAGGTTGATCCCGTCCCTGTTGTGTGGTCGGACCTTTGCCACGATCCTGGTGTTCCCCACCATCGACTTGAGAGTCCGATGTGTCCTGTAAAGAACGAGGAGAGCGCTGATCAGGGACGTGAAATCGATCAGGAGTCTTAATTTTCGCGCAATTGCGCAAGTTATAAGTATGCTCAGAAGACTCAGGTGTCGGTGAGCCAGCACGCGAACCCTGCTTCAGTTGTTGCTGCCCCTGCTTTTTATTTCTCCAGTCCTTTTTAGGAAAGAACAGGCACCCATCTTTATCAGTCTGGGCTTTTTGTTGAGTTTGAGATTGAGTTTGCGTGTGAGTAAAAGGCTTAATTCCCAGACTATTGCGCCCTAAGGTTTTATAAGCTTTAGCGATAATCTTTGGCAATTCGCGCTGCATCTGCTACAGCCTCCAAGCGTTTGTGCCACTTGCAAGCTTACAGCATCACCCTTAACATTAGCAAGGATCATATCGGAAACAATGTCGAACACCCCCACCAGTCTCATCCCTAACTCCAGAGCCGCCTCGGCCCCATGTTCATCCTGAACACGTTTTATCACGGAAGGGAGTATGGTCATTGAGGGGGTGCCGAAACACATCGAATATATCGCTGCAAATGCTCTACCCCAAGTGTTACAATCAGCTAATTTGGGAACTAGGCCTTTAGGTAAACTCATGGTCAGGATCCTGTATTTCTCCACTGGCGTGGTATTTGGAAAAACAGCTTTGAGTTGTCCAAATTTTTCAGCAAGCCAATAAGGAAATCCGTCTTTATTCTGCGGGCGCTTACCCATCACTGAATTAACCATGACAGGACTGATTGTTACAGGACCAGGTGGTTGCGCGACATGAACTGAATAACAGCTCTATGCACACTTATCAACGAAGTATGTAATACGCGGAGCTCTGCAACTGTAGCATTGAGATAATTTGGGTGTGGGGTATACCCGGCCAAAACGGGCCATGTGGTCCCATCTATCGATAAAGGGCCTAAATGGACCGGCGTTATTGGGTGAGGAAGGGCGCCATTAAACCATATTTGATGTTGCCAAGCCGTTAGCGGAACTTCAAGAGACATATAAGGCCGATAATTCTGAGGAAGGGCCGTGGCAGTATATTCGTGAAAAAAATTATCTGTTCCATCTACTGCCGGAAAGGTGACCCAAGAATAAAACACCTCGAAGCGGTAAGCTGCATCCGCTTCTACAACAAAAATGAGCGCAACACCAGCATTAGGGACCCCATGTTGAGTTAAATAAGCTGTGACTGCAGCCCGGTTAGGCGGTGCAATGACAACCGCCATAATCAATAGTAGAGAATAACAACCTATGTGTGGCAGCGCAATAACGGGTTAATAAGAAAGAGAAAGACCTTTTAGAATTCAAGCTTGAAAAACCAATAAAACATCAATATAGGAGGCTACACCGTCACAACTGTCTCCGGAAACAGATGTGAGGGGATTGTGGAGAAGCACAAGCACTACTCAGGAGTCTCGCAGATAAAAACAAGTCCAACCGTTGGTGGCGCCATGTTGCGGGGATTCTGCACATACACAGAACTATGCGCAGGAAAACAGGACCTCAGTGTATAGGGGTTGTACCTACCTAGCACCTTAGTACCCAAAATCCCCAAACCGTCTAGCTATAGTGTCTCATTCGTTCTCCTACATAATCACAAAGCTACAAATGATTAGACAACCCAGAACACAACACTCCCGACTCTCTCAGGAATCGCGGTAGCAAGACATACCCTTTCGCTCACTCACTCGTACTTGTCCACAATAAGAATGGTCAGAGTCACTGTTATAGTTTAAAATGTTTATTTTAACTATCGTGCTCTACAATGCAGTACACCAGCCACTACCGGCAGCGAAATATATAAACCTAGAACAATTAGCATTGTTACAATTCCATAGAATATAAAGGGGGGTGTCATCATATACAGACAGTGGAAAAAGGACTGTAAGGCCTAAACCACCCTCCCCGTGGTAGGGTAAAGTTTATTATATAAAGGAAGATCTCTGGGCTTTGTCAGCAGACCCCATACCTTAGTGCCTAGATGGTAGCTTTACATCATAGGAACAGCATAGCTCTTCTCCCTGGAAAGGACCCTCTCCAAGTGTGTCAGAACAACATGCATCCCCGTAATATCAAAGCACGAGTCTTCAGCAGCGCAGCTGTGTTAGCATGTTTTGTCTAGATGCTAGGGACTGACCAGAACAGAATAACAAGGGGCATTGTTTATCGACCTTGCACATCGTGTTCAGACTAAACTCCAGGAACAGGCAGAGAACGCAGAAAGCAGACAGTTCTTATGTGAAAGGCATAAACAGAGTTTTGCAAAACAAAGTCATGTAGAAACGTGCCCAAAAGCAGCATCATGGCAGCAGAGCTCATGCTAACTTAGCGATGTCGACAATGACCCGAACGGCCGTATAACAATAGCATACAGTGGAGTGGCATACAGAAGAGTGGTGTCCAAGGGAATGGAGTAGAATGGAGTGGGATAGAGTGGAGTGGCACACACTGGAGTGGCCTAGAGTGGAGTAGCATACAGTGGAGTGGCATACAGTGAAATAGCATATACTGGAGTAGTGTATAGTGAAGTGGCATACACTGAAGAGGCGTTAAGTGGAGTTGCATATAGTGTAATAGCGTAGAGTGGACTGGGGTAGAGTGGACTTGTGTACAGTGTAATAGTGTAGAGTGGAGTGGCGTAGAGCGTAATAGTGTGTATAATGGAGTGGTGTAGTCTGGAGAGGCATACAGTGGCGTGGGGTAGAGTGTAATAGCATACAGTTGAGTAGCATACATTGGAGTGGGGTCCAATCGAATAACGTAGAATGAAGTGGTGTAGAGTGGAGTGCCATACACTGGAATGGCATAGAGTGGAGTAGGATACAGTGGAGTGGCATTAAGTGGAATAGCATACAGTGGAGTGGCATACTGTGGAGTGGCATAGAGTGGAATAGCATATCTTGAAATAGCATATAGTGGAGTAGCATACAGTGGAGTGGTGTATAATAGAGTGGTGCAGACTGGAGTTGCGTACAGTGGCGTGGGGTCCAATCGAATAGTGTAGAATGAAGTGGCGTAGAGTGGAGTGGCGTAAAGTGGAGCAGCATACAGTGAGGTGGCATAAGTGGAATAGCATACAGTGGAGTGTGGTAGAGTGGAATGGCGTAAAGTGAAATAGAGTAGAGTGGAGTGGCATACAATAGAATGGTATAAAGTGGAATAGAGTATAGTGGAGTAGGGTCCAGCTGAGTGGCATACAGTGGAGTGACGTAGACTGGAGTGGCATACAGTGGTGTTGCATACAGTGCAATAGCGTAGAGATAAATGGCGTATAGTAGAGTGTTGTACAGTGGAGAGGCGAGAGTGAAGTGGAATAGTGTATAGTAGAGTGGCTACGGTGATGTGGCATACAGATGTATGTGAAATTTAGCAGCAATGTAGATTATGGTATGCAGAGTATAGCAAAACAGCGAATGGCGTTGCTTTGTGTCCCTCCAGATTTACCAAGCAAAGCAGAGGCACGCATGGTGGCCTTACAGTCCTTTGTAAATTTGACTTGAGCATTGCATTTTTCATGCGACACCATGAGTGAGATGAGATAACTTTGCAGTATACCATGGTACATGGTAATGACAAGCCAGTATATCATTGGGTAATGGCTGTTTTTAGAGAATGAAAAGGCAGCTATATATTTTTTCTACACTTTGGCAGTGTTCAGTGGTAGGACCTTAGATATAGATAAGTAGTAGGTCGCTACCTATTACCACTTTGTTAAAGTGGTACTAGGTAGGGAAATGTATTTATTTTGTAAATATGTTTTTAAATATGTTTACGGCCATGTACTGCAGTAGTTTCACAACTTTTGTGAAATTCCACGAAAGTTTAAATGCCTTATAATTTAAAAAATACTTAGTCTACTTAACTGCAGTACCCAAAAAGCATCAATGACGTCATTTGAGTTGCCGTCAGTGATGTCATAAATGATGTCATAGAACGGCTCATGAGTGATGTAACATGTGAGGTCATAAAGCAGTGCATTGAGGGGGTGCAAGTTATAGTTAGCTTTGCTAACTATAACTAGTGAATTTCTGTGTTTTATTTTTAGTTATGTTATGTTGGCACTGAGATATTCACCTAACTATAATTACTACAGTTTTTAAGCAAAATATGATCTTTTTTATCACACCTAACTCTAACACCATTTTAACGTTTGTTTTTTTCAGTGAATTTTTAGTTTAAAAAAAAAATATAAAGCAGTATTTTATTAGCATGTGGAAAGCCAACATTGCTGTGCATAGCCTGCTGTCAGATCCTGCAGCCAACCCCTTGCAGTCAAGCAACCCCACACCATGCGTGGCCTTTGACCGCGCCCAGCGTGGGGTTGACCGCAGGACCTGGCCCTGCATCCAAACTCCCGGAAGCAGCAAGGACCTTGTGGGGGGGGGGGGGCAGCACAGCCCTTCCCTAATCCACTATTAGCCCTGGGGATCCCGGGCCCTTTGCTTTTATCAAAGGGAGGAAGTGTATGCTGTCCCCTCCCCAAGCCTCTATGGGCCCCGGGGATCCTTAGGATGCTGTGGCAGCTCAAGTATGCACACATGGGGGCAGATTTATGAGCCCCTTACTCTGCCGGAGCATCACTTTCTGTGACACTCCGGTGGTGCAAATTACAAAATCATATTAATGAGGTGACGCAAAGCCACTTTGCGAAGCTTTGAATGGCCTCATAGATATGGAGTAAGGCAAGGCAGTGCAAATCACTGCGTTGCCTTACTCTGAACTAGGAAGGCGTTACATGGGCATTGTGGTGTGTGTTCCCACACAATACCCATGGATTTTGATGCTTCCCCAGATTTACAAAACGATGTAAACCTGGGGATGTGCCAAAATCTTACGCCTCCCTAGGGGAGGTGCAAGGAGGGAAAGTAACTTTATTTCTCTTCGTTTTTTCCTCTTTCCATGTGTGCTGCATTCTACATCACACATAGAAAGAGGAAAAAGCCTCCCATGATTGTTTTTGTGCAGGAAGGTGCCCTTGTAAATAAGGCCCTCAGTTTTTTTTATGCCAGCGAGGTATTCTTCTCTTTAGAGCCTATTACATTCAGCTGTGACATCTGAGTTGTGAAAGACTTACAACCTTTTACGTATATACGCCAACATTGATATTGTTTAGTTTGTGTAGGTGCTGTTACGATATGATAATTATTAGCAGTAGCATTATCATGATGATTATCACTTGTATTATATCAGCAGTGGTAGTTGCTACAGGAGGTGGAGTTGATGTAATTTAGATGTATAGGTCTGATGTCCCTGATACTCAGAGGCGAGACGCAATGTGCTGGTCTGATTCTTTCTACCCGTGCTCCCTGGTTTTTGTACATGGCTATTTTTATCATTTCCAGCTGCAGTGTATAATAGAGACATGCCGTCTCCCCAGGGTGTGATTCTCGTTAAAAAGAAAAAAAAATCAGCTGTCTTCGGATTCTGCACTTTTTAAATGTGTTTCCATGGTTTAAAGATGAGACTTCTTTTTGGCTAGGTAATGTGAATACTGATCCTTCTTTAGGGGATGTAAACGACATACTGTGCCACCAGAAAAGGGGTGATTAGTTGCAGCACAGTTTGTTAATTGGGAAACAATACAACACGACGTTAACTTATTAGTTTAACAATTTGGGGAGTATGTGTATTTGTAGAGACGATTTTCTCCAAAATAAGCATTGAATGATTGGAGAAGGTATGGCGCAATGATGAGAAATGCATTCATTTCTCCTCGTTTTTTTCCTCTTTCTATGCGTGCTGCATTCTGCAGCACACATAGAACGAGGAAATCACCTCTGGTGTCCCTTCCTGCACATGAACAATCATTAAAAAACATGACGTTTTGCAAGTTCTATGTGTGCTAATGCAGCACACATAGAAGTTGAAAAACGCCATTTCAGATTGTTTATGTGCAGGAAGGGTTCCCATCCTGCACATAAACAATCTGAAATGGCGTTTTTCATCCCCATGACGAAGACATCCTTGCACCATGGTGCCAGGGTGCCTGCGTCGGCGCATGGCAGCCCATTGTGCACCAGTGCAGGGGAGAGCACAGGAATGCGACATATTATTGTAAATATGTTGCATCCCTGTGCTTTGAAAGTGCTGCAGCGTGGTGCAGCCAAAGGGCTTGCGGTGCCGCGCTGCAGCACTTTCTCGTAAATGAGGCCCTGTATCATCAAATATGACTACAATACTATGGCAACTCACCTATCAGGGCAAAAAGTCTTGCACCAGCCTCGCATGGGAATTACAACACGATGACAGCCAAAGGTACATAAGGAGAGGCGTTTTTTAGGATCTTTTATACAAACAATGATTTGTAACAGCCCTGAACTACTTAGATAGAAACACGATGACCACCCCTACATTGACATTATTTTTAAAAAATGGCCTATATTGGTGTGTGACAATTGGCCACATCCCAATTAGAATGAACCTGAAATACTAATTTAGAGGCCATTGTAAAAACCCTTTGGAGCCTCAACCCTGCGAAATGTGTGCACAGGCACATTTCTACCCTATGTAGTCTGGAAAAAGTGCCTTTTGGCAGAAAAGGTGACATCCCTGGCCCAGCTGTGCCATGCAGAGGTTCAGTCCCCTGTTGGTCTGTGTGCTACCTGGATCTAGATGACTCAAATATGTCCTGCATGGTTCTAGTGTATCTGTGGGTCCGTGCCAAGATTTACCCATGAGGTAGGTATCCTTATGTCTCCCATCATTACCTAGATCAGTCCCTCCTGGACGTGTAGCTAATGACATGGAGTTACTAGAACCCTAGATTACAAGATATCTTTTTTAGGGTGCCCGCAAGCACGATGCCTAAACTAGGACATAAGCATGTTTCCTAGGTACTCTTGACCATGATCATCGAGACACTTGGTTCTATTGTGTCAAAACTCAATTCAACAGCTTTGGCTCAGCATGAGCTACAAGACTGAGCCAGCTGAGTGACAATTTGGATCAAATTCTTTGTGATCATGTAAACCATGAAATAATAATCTTCAACCTGAGATACCTTGGAACATTCAACACCGACTGCCCACCTCTAAATTCCTTAAGTACACAACTAAACAAAACCTTAAGCAAACACGGACTTAAGTCTGCACAGATTATAGCAAGTAATCTCGAGCCATCAACACAGCTTTCGAAAACTTTCAGGGGGATAAGCACTATTGATTACGTTTTTGCCTCTGAAAAACTCATGAACCACCTTGTGAGTTTCATAGTGCATCCCTCAAATGACAGTGATCACCTTCCTCTCTGTACAATTTTTAATCTTCACCTACCTAAAAGCAAAGGCCACAAGGTACTGGGCACCTCCCTCAATGATGAATCGGCACATTTAATTCGGAGAATAAAATGGGGCCACGTCAATCCACAGAAACTAGCATCATGGAAAGTCATTATCGGACAGTCTCTGCAGGCCCAAAGTGGCAAATACCTATTAACTCACTGGGCATCCATAACCAGTGGTATTCACAAATCACTGAATTCCCGCCGTGGGCGACTTCAGTCAAAATCCTTTAATAATAATCAATCTATATTGACTAGCTCACGGCTTATTCGTAAGTTGATGAAGGCACGCAAGAAAACCCAGAATGAGCAAGTCAAAGCTGCGCTGCAATTGGAACTTCAATGCGCAAGAAAACAACATAAGCAATTGGTATGGCAGAAAAAAAATCAGCAGAAGGAAAAGGATGGGCAATATGTTTATTCGATAATGAGCAAGCATAACCAGGCCGATTTATGAAGGCACATCAAAAACAAAACATGCCATGAAGTTTTAAGGAGTAATACCATCAACGAAGCCATGTGGACTTCGCATGTAAAAAAGCTATATGTAGTCGATCAAACTAGAGTTTTTCCACTCGAACTTTCAGACCCCGTTGACGACTCAAAGGGCTGTGTCCCTATGCATACGCTCAACAGCATTCAAAAACTACTAAGTAAAACATGAGCTTCAGGTGCACCTGGCCCAAATGGTCTCCCTGCCCAACTGTTCCAAGAAGATTTAGCACTATGGCCTGCAATACTTTCCCCATTGTTTACCATCTGCACTAAGTTCCAGCAAGTGCCTGACAGCTGGAGAGGATCAATACTGTATCCAATTTTTAAAAAGGGTGACAGACAGAACCCCATCAACTATCGCCTGATAGCCCTATTGGATATTGAGGCTAAGATCTATGCAGCTGCAATTCTAAATGATCTTGAGACTTGGGCAACAACAAACGCAATAATTCCTTTCTGCCAAACAGGCTTTAGACCCAATTCCTCCACACTGGATAACATAATTACTCTATCCTATCTTGTCCACCAGTCAAACAGCCGGAAATCCTCAGCTCTTTACGCATGCTTTGTGGACTATTCGCCAGCATTCGACCTAGTGGACAGAGGTATTTTATGGAGCAAACTCCAGGTGTGGGGCATTCCAAGTGGCCTGCTTAATGCTATTATATCACTATATTCATCAACTTGGGTGAGAGTTAAGTTGTCAGACACCGCGCTAACCAGGAAGATCAATACTAACCAAGGGCTAAAGCAAGGGTGTGTCCTCGCACCAATGTTGTTTAATCTATACACGGCGGACATGTCCAGGGCACTTAACAACGCCAATCTAATTCCCCCAAAAATAGGCAAAACAAAGATCACGATACTGCAGTACGCAGATGACATTGTTCTACTCGACAACTCAAAAATAGGAATCCAGAGAGCACTAAACTCCCTTCACACATACAACATAGCAAATAAGATGATAGTGAACGCTCCCAAAACAAAGGTGTTATCATTCGGTAGGACGCTAAAACATACAAGCTGTAACTGGTCTCTGGGTCCCTTAAAAATCACAGGAGCCAAATCCTATAACTACCTGAGCACATGATTCTCAACAAATCGCGCACAAACAACACACATGCGCCATTTAAAGGATAAGGCAGCATTAATTACCACCAGACTCACCTCAGCCCCAATTAGAAAAGTGCTCAGGGCTGTATTACCATCTGCAATCACCTACGGCAGTGAGGCCTTTCCGGGCCAACTCATTAAAATTATTAAAAAATTACATCTAAAAGTCCACAAAAGAGTGTTCAAGTTGCCTTATTACACCAGGGGGCCTCTGGTGAGACTCGAATTTGGCCTGGAGGGCATTGAATGGTCTATCATGGGGTCCTTTCTAAAGTATTACTATAGATGCATCACGGCGACGCCAAGCACCTTGGAATTTATCCTGCAAAACATATTCAATTATAAAAATAACCCTTGGTCCACTTTTCTAATGGCGGCAGCAGCTACTCTTCAAATCAATTTGACCGTTCTAAACACTTCATCACTCACGCACACTGCAGTAAAAAGCATATTGAAAAAAACAGATAAAATTCCTCTCGAAGACCGCAGACATGGAAAATATTAAGTCCACTCCGCCACTAAGGGCCCTGGCAGCATCATATAACAACGACAGCCACGTTGGCCCTCAGGCGCAATCCTATCTTTATTGCACAATCGGGAAAGCTTGCCTAACCCAAATTTTGGCAGTAAGGATGCTGGCATTACAAATTAAGGACTTCAATCCAAACTGGCCACTGCTCTCCAAGATTGTTAAGTGCAGACTATGCGTCTACAAATCTGAAACTTTTATACACTTACTTTGCTGCTGTCCGACATTGTTCGACTTTCGGCGAAAACTATTAAAGCCACTTTTTTTAATCCATGGCATAAGAACATGTAACAATGCAATGAACTGGATTTTTAGCACCATGGTTCCCCTTGAACTGGCAAGAATTGGTAAATTTTTTAAAGTTGTGCAGGACCTTCTTAAAAATACACAACAAAGTGCAGAGATGACCACGGATTGATAACTCCCAGTTCCTGCACTACGGACATTAGGCATTGTAAAGTCTGACCTCTTTGCAATTGAGTTTTAACAATTGTTATGTATTCAACCCAATTTGTAGTGGATTTCAACTATTTTTTACTGTTCTCATATAAATTTAACTTTGGCTTATCTATAATAGATTTTAAATAGCCAAATTATTTTAAACTTAACTAAAGCCGACTGTACACCGTGAGCTTTACCTCTAGTCACTATGTGCTAGTCACACTAGAAGGTATTGCAAGGACCCATCGATTCTTTTGTCCTTTGTATAACATGTCTTCTAAATGTCTTATATTGTCATGGTTTTAATTAACTACACAATAAATGTACTTGTGACAAAACTGTATTTTTGTCCCACATAGATTGCATTATTTGAATTTAGTGTTTTCATGAGATATCTGGTGTTCACAAGTGGTCTGCAAGTACGATCTTTGTTCAACGAGTAGCCTTGTTTTGTCAAGAGAATCACAATCATTTTTTAACAGGACAACATTTGTGATCAGTCAGTGATCATGAAAGTTAATAATGTGGTTCAGTAGAATGGTCAGATACAAACTGGCAAGCCTAGAACAATTCTCCCCAAATGCATAAAGGGAGATCTAGTGCAAAGCAGTCTGTTTACTCAAGATATACATTTTATGTGCATGACAGGTTCAACTACAAATAGTTCTGGTTGCTAAACTTTCAAATTCTCTTAAGGACACGGTCTCCATGAGGGAATATAACTTGCTGCTTTAGATATTTTGTGTAACTTGAGTGCAAAGTTTTGCAACTGCTTTTCAGTGTGTTACTGTCCTGCTTGGGTTGATGTATGTGACTTTCAATGTTCTGTTACTTCTATCGAGAGTGTGAATAAAACTTGGGAGACTACGGGGGTATTTAAAACAAAATGTCAGAGTACGGTGCTACGCCAAAATTGGTAACGCCGCACTCCGACATTTTAAAACACACGGATGGGCCATATTTGCAAAAATATGGCGCACCCCTGTGTTTTCCCTAGCACTAGCGCTAATAAACCTGCCTAGTGCCAGCGCAGGCACGCTTGCATCATGTTGCATGGGTGCCTGCGCTGCAGGAGCGATTGTTTATGTGCAGGAAGGCATACCTTCCTGCACATAAACAATCTTGAAGGGCGATTTGCTCATTGGTATTCCCTGGTCTTAGTTTTGAGCACTGCCCCAGTGGGACAGTGTCAAAAAGCTGGCCTTTAACTATCTGGTTAGAATCTGTCCCAGTAGAGAAAAGATTATGCTAATAATTTAATAGTCCTAATCGAATCAGGGAGGTATTGACATACTTGAACCACTGTAAGCAACACACGTTTTGCATAGTTAATAACTCTTGAATAGCATTTACAAGGGGTTTTAAAGCATGCCTGGTCCAGTAAACCAATGGTTTGAGTAGAGATAAGGATTCAATACGTCCATGCTCAAGGTGAAAAGAAACTGTAGGAGTTGTGTGGGTAGTGAAAGGAGAGATTTCAGAAACCAATTTTCAGTAGATTACAAATTGCCAATTTTATCATAACCCCAGATTTCAGGTTCATAAAGGGCAGCAGTTTGAAGTTTTGTTCCATAACCCTATAGCGCTGACCACTGAGGTAAGAGCTCTGCTGGCAAATGTTGAAACAGAGCATAGAGTTGTCTAACTTGACTGCATGTTAAGCCCCTGCGTGTCTAGAACATTTGGAATCCACTTCAACTCTAATGCAATATATTCTATATCAAAAATGTTTTCTAATTTCATGCCATCTAGTTTGACTTAAATGACCATTATGGGCTAAGTGGATAAACTTAGCTTTAGAATTGTTGATGAGAAGCCCACAAGAGGAGCAAAACTCAGCAAAATTGTTCAATAGGTTTTGAAGACCAATCGGAGCATGAGAAATCAGGTGTGTCAATTGTGAACAGTAAAGTGGATATTGCATCACATGATAGTGACAGAACATCATTAGCTCAGTAAGATGATCAACAATTCCACTAATAAATAATGAAATAAAGGTTGGTGCTAATGCACAACCCCGGTGAACGCCTTTGGTGATTGAAAAGAGATCAGTAGTCTCGCCCAAGCTCCCCAATAAACCTTGGTATAGTTACCTTCATGTTGCTAAACTTGTCTTTAAAAATATTGTAAAATGTTGATTTCAAATAAATAAAATATACGTATAAGTGCCCTATCATGAAGGGCTGCAGCGGCTCAGCGCTGCGCACCTCTTTTCGCAAGCGACATGTCTAAAGTTCAAACATATAACTCAACATATCTTTGAGTTAATTAATGTACTTTAGACATAACAAGTAGCAAAGAGAAAGAGGCAATCTCTGTTCGACTTGTTCTGCTTAAAGTTCATCCATTAACTCGGTTAAATTCAGAGTTATATGTATGAACTTTAGACACCTCGGTCACTAAAAAAAACTGGTGCAGGGATCAGTACTGGGCCAGCCCAGCTCTTCATGATACAGGTTCTGGAAGACCATAACAACAATAAAAAAGCTTTGAAACAATAAAAAATTCATTTGGGGCAATCTTTTTATTTTACGAACCTTTGGTGCAGATTTTATCAGGCAGAAACCATTCTATATGATGAGCACAGTGCTTAATTTGTAAAATAATAAGTGCCACAGCCCTGACCAGGAGGCCACTGCAGCTTGCACCACCCATCTCCCCTGTCATCACTGCCAAAACAACTACTGACCATCTCTCTCGCCTACAAGTGCGACAGTTCAGATTATTCCAGGTCCCCAAAGCTAAAGGAATGGCAGGGGAGGCAGATATTTGTAATTTTTAATGTATATTTGTATTCATAAACAACCTTTATGCTCAGCTCTAAATTAGAGAAACAGCGCCACCATGTGTCAGACCGTCCTAAGTGTGGTGTTGACAAGTGCCAGTCCCGAGCACTGGAAACCAATTAGGTGCCGGCGATGAGCACCAAACCACTGGCTCAAATTAAGCACTGGATGAGCAGCTGTCGTGATATTCCTGATGACTCTTTTGAAGTGCAATACACTGTAGACAGGAGAAATGCACGTGCCAATTACCTATTTAGATTACCCAACCTGACAACCTCTCAGCTAGTAAAATGATGGGCACGGCAATTGCATCATAGACGGACTCGATACTGAACAGATAGCTGAGAAGTGAATAGAAGAAACAGAATGGCTTAGTGAACTACAATCAGATAATGAACTATCTACAGTTATGTAATCTCTAAAGGATGGTTGGGCCAGAGAAAGCACAATACAATAGCGAAGAACCTAGAAGCTTATTGGAAAGTTAAACATAACATTTCTGTTGAACATGGGTTGTTGTGCAGAGGTTACAAACCCATACAGTACCTCAAAGTATTTGGAAACAGTAGTTGATAAGAAACGGCACGTCCAGGATACCAAATGCAAGTTAGGAAAGAGTTTTAAATGGCAGGGTTTGTATTCAGGGGTGTAAATAATGATTCAATTGTATAGCACATATTGCTCTATGGATAAGTATAACTTTGTACACCAAACCTCATGTATTCACACAGAAATTCCAGATCTTGAGTGGCATACACTAACTCTAGACTTTAAAGGGCCATCTCGCAATTTGCCAGCCCACCAGAGATACAACCTGACAAGAGCAGACTACTATTCAAAGTGGTTTGAATGTTGCTTCAATGAGCAGCCTAAATCTTCTGTTGTGGTTGCTTTTCTAAGTGACATTTTAGTAAGGAGTGGTTTTCTCCTGTTACACATGAGTGACAGCAGTAACAATAGACTTAGGGCCACATGCATCATTGAAAATAGCGGTCGCAAAGGGGCAGATTGGCAGAATCTGCCCCTTTGCGACCGCTATTTTTTCATTTGGGATGCATCATCCCAAATGCAAAAATCGCTATTTAAGTAATCACTAAATTTGCAATTACTTAAATTGCGATTGCATTTAGGGAATCGCAAATTGCGATTCCCTAAATGCAATGCAACAACAACAACAAAATTGCATTTTCGCAATTAAGAAACGCAAATTACCATCAATTTAAAGTTGATGGTAATTTTGCGAGAACTTTGAAAAATGCACAAAAGTGCATTTTTCAAAGTTCTATGTTGCACACATACATGTGTGAGTGCAACATGTGTTGACATTGCAATTTCAGGGGTGCATCAAGGTGTCCTTTTGGCACCCTTGCACCCTTGAAATTGCATGCACAATTTGCGAGTACCTATTTGGTACTCGCAAATTGTGCATGCAATTCCCATTGGAATGAATGGGAAGCAATTCCTTATTTGCGATTCGCAATTTGCAAGTCGCAAATAAGGAATGCGTAGGAATCGCACATTTTTGGGCGATTACTACATGCATAAGCATTTGCGATTCCTAAATTGCGATTTCTTAAAAATCGCAATTTAGGAATCGCAAATGCAAAGTTTGATGCATGTGGCCCTAGATCAGTTACTTTCCTAATAATGTGTACTGATCATTTATAGGTATCTACATTTTGTTGTGTGTTACAAAAAATGACATCCTACAGCCTTCCTGTTCACACTCTCTGTACCCTGCAAGATTGTCACATAATTCGCTTGAAATTTCTTTCTCTGACTGCAAAGTGACAGGAGTTTGTAAACACCAACCTTCATGTTATAAAAATAATGAAGGATTCTCCGAACAATCAGGACAGTAATAGTTGAGGACGCGGTTTCAACATTTGTTCTTTTTATTTCACTCCCTTTATTCGATTCTGCCCTCGCCTACACATGTTTCATCCATGGCATATATCAGGGCTAGTCATGCGGCGACTAATACTATTATTGTAAATGTGGGCTGGAGCTAGTTAGCCATATCATCCTGAACACGTGTTGGAGTACTCTCCGACAGATCGTATTGATCCAGATCAATTGTGCCCCACATCTTTCTTACATGTTTCAGTGGGAACACACAAGATTTTGACTAGCTCCAGCCTACATTTAAAATAATTGTATTACTCACCGTATGACTAGCCCTGATGAAGTTCACTGTTACTGTATCAGCCATGGACGAAACACGTGTTGGAGAGGGCTGAATGGAATAAAGGGAGTGAAATAAAAAGAACATATGTTGAAACCGCTTCCTCAACTATTACTTTCCTGAGTGCTCGGAGAATCCTTCATTACATTTGGAATCAGGAATATTGGGTGGCTTTTCCTAATCCTGGAAGCACCGGACACTTATGAATATTGATACACATAACGGACTATAATTTTGTTTTTGTGATTAGTGTGCAGGGTGCGCCGACAATCCCAGCGACCACATGTAATTTTCTGTTTTAAAAATAAGCAGTAATTTGTCAAAAGACTAAGGGGCCGATTCCGATTCGGGCCGGAAATCTCTCCGACCGAGCCGGATTCGGAGAGATTCCCGACCGAATCGGACTCTGGCAGCCCGACCGAACGAGTACGATGCGCACGTATGCCATCGGACTCGAGTCGGTCGGACTCCCATTGAAGTCAATGGGAGCCGGTCGTACAACGCGTACGCGGGCTCCCATTGCCTCAATGGGTGCGAGGCGGACAAGGGCGCCCCCTACAGCGTGTATGCGGCGAAGCGATTCGCGCCGTACACACACAGGTAGGGTGGACCCATGGGTCCCCCCTGTGTGCGACTCGCGCGGCTACGCATACGGTCCGACACGGACCCCCAAAGTACGGCTCCGACTGCTCTTTCGAGCCGGAGTGCACGGCTCGGTCGGACTGCTCGCGGCGCGCATCGTACTTACCCGGCCGGGGAACGTCTCCATTGCGCGGTGCGAGTCGAGTCCGAGCGAGTCGGTCGGTGCGGTTCGACCCGGGAACGAGTCGGTCGGAGCGGTCAGGACGCCCGGACGAGTCGGTCGGCGAATTCGCATCGTACTCGCTCGCCCGGACGCGCTTACGAATCGGTCAGGAAATAGGGCTCCGAATCGGATCCGGTTAAGCCGAATCCGATTCGGAGCCCTACCGGCCGAGATCGGAATCGGCCCCTAAGTCTGACATTTGACCTCTGTCTTTAAAGCACAGCAAATATGACAAGAAAAATACAGACTTCAAAGGCATCTTTATTTATTGCTTGCTCTTTAACGGCCCTCCAAAATCGCGACCCACAGTTTGGGAAACACTGGACTACATGATGCCACTAATTCACATACTGTGAAATGAGGGAATTTTTAAGTTTTTAAGCAAACGTTCAGATCTCACTTTTTGTAAAACAACAGGCCAATGGGCTGCCTAAAAAAAAGAACCATGTGAAAAAAGATTGCATCAACTGGGCTCTAGACAGTGGGACAATGCAAGAGGAGGCTTTACAAACTATACCTCAGGCACATCACAAACTTCCCACAATGTGGCTATCAAAGCACTCTTTTGTTGCTGAAATATAGGGAGACTTTATCCACATTGTGCCCCATTTGGGCGCAAATGTGGAATAGCTTAAATGGAGTACAACAAGAAAGAATTGCTGGACTGAGTCCCCAAAGAATAAATGAAAAACCAGAAATATAGAAAGGACACTGTGAACAAAAATTAAACCTTCAACTTTAACTCTATAAAAATTGGTAAATAGACTAGGAAAAGAAAAATGGTGCAGGGTAGTTTGGAGGAAGAAAGTAATTACCAACCTTGCTATGCGAATAAAGTGAGTGAATTTGCATTACAGATGGAAAATCTGAGAAGGGGTATCATATAGAGCTATGCTAAAGTACAAGTAATAAACTCCTGGGACCCCAGGTACAAGTGCATAATACTATACACTCAAGTACAAACCAATACTAGATGAGGAAAAGAGGTCAGTAATACATTCTAGAAGTAGGAGAGGGACAGCCAAACAGACTCCACAAACTGACACCTAGTTCATGCTTCACCTGGGAGCAATCAGGATTGACAGTTTCGTTTCCAGATTCTTCTTGACAGGTCAAAGGCCATCACTCATGTTTTGTTGGGTAATGGTAGCTCTGAAAATGGTACGTCAGCATGCTTGTGACAAAGGTGTTGCACATTCAGGGTGTATGATTCATTGCCCTTCTCTGCATAATGATTACATAATATATGACTTGTGCTTTATTTCATTTCCAAGTTGTTTCGTTCATAAAGGAAGAGATATTGTAATGGTTCTTGCTCATATGAACACCTCCTAGAATTTTAAATATGAAAATGAACATCATTCAAGATAAAATTGTTGTTCATTAAGAATTGGACTCAAGCTAAAATGTGGGTATATCTGCAAAGAGCCATATGGTGGTGACCAATTACATAGATATTGTGAGTCAGTCATCCTTTTTGCCTTGATCACCCCCATTGATTGATACTGGTGGTAACTGATTCTGATTGTGCCCTGGGCTCTGCTTACCAGACCCGGAGCCAGTGCTCTGATTATAAGGTATATAGTAATTAGGTTTGATTACAACTGGTACTGACAGCCTAGCTGTAAGTCCCTAGTATATATTAGGGCATGTAGGTGTAGAGGCCCAGTAGACTGAATGCACTTAAGTGTGCACTACTGTGGTGCCTGCTGTCATTGCAAAGGCAGCCCTGCTTTTCAGGCTGCCTTTACATTAACATTTCATGCAAATTCGACTTTAAAATTAAAGGTACTTCCATAGTATCAAACTACCATATTCTTACAAATAAGTCACCCATAAGGTCTCCCCTGGATGCCCCAGGGCGCCTTGTAACTATGAGCATTATAAAATATGTTTTAGATGCCCTGGTGAGGGAAAAACTGGCAATTTTGTTTTTCCCCATTGTAGATCAATGACAACATAGGCTAACATGGGAATGCTTTAATAAAGTATAACTGTTGAAAGAAAGAAGTTTACAAATATACTTCAAATTATCAAACTCATAGTTAGAATGAATCCAACAGCTTGCCACTGTTAGATTTATTATAACTATCACAGAAAAGATGTTATAGATCTTTATTTTCTGTAAGCCAAAATCCAGCCTTCCAGCAGCCCTGCTCTGATTAGTCTGCCTCTGCCAGGCTGATCCAAGCTGTCTTAATGAGGTGTAAAGTGGCCTGACTAGAGATATAGGATTTCCGATGGGAGGAGAATTACAAGCTGCAGAGCAAAAGGCAGGATGGGGATGAAGTGGCCAAACTGGCCTTCAAAGAGGGAATTACAGTTTAGGGAAGCACCCCCAGCCAATGACAGAGCTAGAAGGGAAGTGTTAGGGAAACCTAGCCACATCAGTGAGTTGGCTTAGCCAGATCTAACCTTCCAGGACAGAGTTTCTCCATTTTAGATTTTAGAGGAATATGATTTCTGGGTCAAGAATATGCCACACTTTGCAGGAAGTGGTCATACACCTGGGTGGCATCCTGCATCCCATTGGTCAGGAGTGCCCCCCTGCTTGAGGCCCAGAAACTGTGAATAAATATGGGAGAGTTGCCCAACAACTTAGATACCTGCCTGAAACTACAAGGAGAAGAAGGACACCCCTGCTAGCACCCTGACCTGCACCCCAAAGGATTTCACTCGGAATGACTGCACAAGCTGCACTCTTGGAACTACAGCCCTAAGGACTTTGCCTTGCTTATAAAAGTTAAGGAGTGGACTCCCTGAAAGCAACAGGTGAAAAGAGCACCACCTGCACCGTCTCCACCAAGAAGATTCCAGCTGGAAGGTGTCCAGGGGACTTTTAAGGAGCTGGCCAGGTGCATTCTAGGAAATCTAGTCTCAACAATTCAAGGGCCATCTTAGAACTTCTAGGCCCTTGGATTTGTGAATGGACACTTTGGAATCTCAAAAGGACCTTCTAGAAGGAGATCCAGAAGTTTGGAGAATGTTTGTCAAAAACCTCCATAAGGTGACTGACCCACTAACGAGAGTCAAGCCGCCGAAGTCGAACTGCGACCCGGCCTGGATTTCAGGTTCATCCCACCGAGAGCTCCGGAGCTCAAGACTTCCAGGACTCCACTGAGGCCTCACGCTGAACAAAGCTGAGATCGTCGACTTGAAAGAGAAAAAGTTCCTGAAAAACAATTGCAAAGGCAACATTTTCATCAAGGTCTCCCGCATACGATGTAATATGGCACGTAATTAGCAGTGCATGGCGAGGGCGTGTGTTATAGTTACTTTAGTGCTCAGTTACTTAAGATAACTATAACTGTTGAATTTCAGTGGTTTTGTTAATTTAAAATTGTATGTTTTAACATGCATTTTCACCTAACTATAACGTTACTTTAACCTTTGGCTTTTTCAGTGAATTTTTATGTTAAGATTAATGCAAAGTAAGATATTATTACCATACCCAACTAAACCGTCACTTTAACCTTTGGTTTTTTCATTGAATTTCTAGTTTTTTTTAATGTAAAGTAATATTTTAGCACCATACGTAACTCCAATCTCACGCCGCTCATGGCCTTTCGCCGTGCACTGAATGCATTTCGGGCATTATGCCATTTTTCAGGGGTAACTGTAGTATGAAAGAAAATAACATATCAGGTACGCTATAACTAGTTGTCAACAGCTGTTTGCTAAAGGCACCTCATGCCTATTAAAATATAAAACATTTTGGTGTTAAAAACCCAGTGACTATTAGTAAATAGTAATTGTTTTTCTCTTTTTCTATTTTATTTTTACAGGTATTTTTGTTTTGCTTCTTTAGTTTCACAGCTCAGCATGACAGAAGGCAAATTTTGGTTTACAAGAGGAACAGACGCAATGGTCACTGGGCTTTTTACAGAAAAAAGTTTTATATTTTAATAGGCATGAGGTGCCATTAGTAAACAGCTGTTGAAATGCATTGGGTCATGAACTTCACGTCATCTAATGAATGGATAATTTTGACATGCTGTAAAAAAAAGGCCTGGAGTGGCATTGTACAAGCACTTGAAAATCGAAATTCCAATTCTTGCATACAAAAGAAGACAAAGAGGATCAATTAAAGAACATGGTTTAAAATGGACGAACTCTGGTCTATGATGATTTGTTAATCAAAATTGGTTCATCCTGGGACTGATACATAATTATGCATCAGCTTCACAATGGAACACCCATAGTGGGTACCAGCGGGAGCCAGGATTTTGTTCTTAAATGGGTGCCCCAGGGCCTATACGTGGCACCCACAGATCAATTTTTGGGGGGTGCTGCTGGGTGTGCCCCAGGACCCATGGCCCCAGCCGGCTCCCCTTGCACTATCCATACCTTTTAAAAAAGAATTGTGCTGGGTGCCCACCTGGGTACTCGCATTGCAGACCAGTTGGGGGCCATGGGAGGGAGCTCCAACATCCCCGCAGATCCAGCCAGCTCCCCAGCCAGCATAATTTCTTTACTCCCACCGAGTGAGATAAGCTTTTTTCACTGCTCCAGCCGGATGGGACCAGATTTCTGTTTATTGCCTGGGAGAGTGCAGCGAGAGTGCAGAAAGGGTATGCCTGCACTCCCCAGACAGAGAACCAAAGTATCCTTGGGGTGGGATAACTGGGAAATTGTTAAGTATCGGACCCTGGGGGCTGGGGTCCCCAGGGCAAATATAGGCAGCCCTCCCCCTTTTTTAAACATTGTTGCTGGGGGATGGGGTCCCTGGGGCCCTAGAGTGGCTGGGGAGTATCCCTACCCTTCCACCTTATATCTTTTTTATCCTTTTTCTTAGAACTTACTTTTAAAGTAAAAGTCTTATTACCCTACCTAACTATAATGTCACTTTAACCTTTGGTTTATTCAGTGAATTTCTAGTTTTTTTTTTAGTGCAAAATATGATCTAAGTACCACACCTAACTATAACGTCTCTTCATCATAATATAAAGGGGAGTCATTTTAAATATGGCACATCTACTGGCTTTGTCAAGGTATCACCACATGCATTTATGCAAGTCAGATTTATTGGCTTTGTCAGAGGATGACCAAGTCAGTATACAGGGCAAGCCTATTGGCTTTGTCAATCGGTCACAGCTTCATTATATAAAGGCAAGCCTATTGGCTTTGTCAAGGGATGACCACATCAAAATACAAGGCAAGCCTATTGGCTTTGTCAAAGAATAACCACATCAATGCATGTAGAAAAGCCTGTTGGCTTTTTCAAGTGGTACCACCTTAATAAAACAACAATCATGTTATTATTAAACATATGATCAATCGAATACAAAATTATATTCAAAGCATTTATTATTAATAACAAGCATTGCAGTGTTTGTCAATAAACCATATGTATTCAAAGCAACAATAAACATGTGTCAGAGCCTTTTTTTATACTTCTAAGACCATATAATGCAGCCACCCACAAGGGATCCCTGCAATTTCTGGGAGGCTGTTGCACCCCCTGGAGCCCCAACATCATTTTTGTAACAAATTGGTAGTGCCCATACCCAGGTTGGGGCACTACAAAGCAGTAAAGCATATGCAAATGAGCCCAAAAAGGGCATTATGTTATGTTGTTATGCTATGCAAATAACATGTAATAAGCCAACAAAAGGCATTATGGTATGTTGTCATGTTATGGAGATTTGTAGAGTGCACTATCACCCAGTAGGGTATCCTGGCACAGAGAAGGTGTGAGTCTAGCCACACCTAGCAGAGTTACTCGAAAAGCCAGGTCTTCAGCTTCTTGTGGAATTCATGAACTGAGGAGGAGGCTCTTATGTGCAGGCCGACTCATGCTTTAGGAGCGATGTAGGAAAAGGTTTGACTGACAGATTTTATTATCCATATGCGAGGGATGAGTGCAAGTAGGAGTCTGGATGAGAGGAGGTTTCGGGAAGGTTTGTGAAAGCAGATGCGATTGTTGAGGTGTGCTGAGCCAGTGCTATGTAGTGACTTGAAAGTGTAGGCGAGGAGTTTGAATTGTGTTAGTTTGTGAACTGGAAGCCAGTGTAGCTCCTGCAGGTGTGATGTGATGTGATTGCAGCATGGAGGTTTAGGGTGATTCTGGTCAGGGTGAATCTGGTCTGCAACCTTCTGGTGAGTTTTTTGTTAATCCTGGCATAGTGGGTGTTCCTGTTGTCCAGCTTGCTTATGACCATGGCATGCGTGACAGTTTTCCAGGTGCTGATTGGAAGCCATTTGAAAATCTTCTTCAACATCGTCAGGGTATGGAAGCATGAAATGGTGATGCCATTGACTTTAGTGGTCATGTCCAGTTTGCTGTCAATGATAATCCCAAGGTTGTTGGCACTGTGGGGTTCCATGGTAATGTGCTCTTCTCGAAAATCATGATTTCAGACATGTCAGTCTTCAGCCTTAAGAATTTGGTCTTCATTGAGTGAGCAATTTCAGTCATGCATGCATTAAACTTGATCTGGGTACTGGGTGTCTAGTCCGTTAGGGAGAGAATGAGTTGTGTGCCGTTGGCATAGGAGAGGAAGTTGATGTCATGAGAGCGGGTGATGCTGGCTAGGGGAATCATGTATGCATTGAAGAGGGTCGGACTCAGGGAGGATCCTTGCAAAACTATTCATATGAGTTCTCAGATACATGGTGGGCCCGATTCACAGAACTAACTTAAGACAAAATCCTAAACTTACTACCATTTTGGTATTCACAGAAGGCACTTACTCATTTTGGTATTCACAGAAGGCACTTACTTACTCATTTTGAGTAACTTACTCATTTTGTGTAACTTACTCATTTTGGTATTCACAGAAGGCACTTACTCATTGATGAGTAAGTGCCTTCTGTGAATACCAAAATGAGTAAGTTACACAAAATGAGTAAGTTACTCAAAATGAGTAACTTACTCATTTTGGTATTCACAGAAGGTACTTACTCATCAATGAGTAAGTGCCTTCTGTGAATACCAAAATGAGTAAGTGCCTTCTGTGAATACCAAAATGGTAGTAAGTTTAGGATTTTGTCTTAAGTTAGTTCTGTGAATCGGGCCCGAGGTGTGCGATGCCACACTTACTGACTGGATCCTTCCTGTCAGGAAGGAGCAGATCCATTGGAGTGCATGTATTTGGATTCTGATGTTGTATAGGTGTTGGACGAGGTTAGGGTGAAAGACTGCATCAAATTCTCCAGAGAGATCAAGGAGGATGAGGGCTGCCACATCTCTTCGGTCCAGAGTCATGCGGATGTCATCTGTGGCGGAGATAAGGGCAGTTTCCCTTTTGTGTTTGGGTCTACAACCAGATTGAGTGGTATTGAGGAATTGGTGGTCATTGAGGTATTCAGTGAGGTAGATGCTGATGATTTTCTCTAAGATCTTGGCCGGGAATGGTAACAGGGTTATCGGTCTGTAGTTGGCGAGCATTGAAGGGTCAGCAGAGGGTTTCTTCTGCAAAGGGAGGACAATTGCATATTTCCAAGCATCTGAGAAGGTCACCGAAGAGGTGTAGGCATTCAGAATGGGTGTGAGCATGGCGCTGATGCGTTGCAGTCCTCTGGAGTAGGTGTGGTGGGGGCAGGGGTATAATGGGGCCCCTGAGTGGATGGACATCATGGGGGTGGCAGTTTCCTCTAGGGTGATGACATGCCATGTGGTTAGCATTGAATCCTTGGATAAGATTGGGAGTCATTTGGCAAGGCCTGTCAGGTCACGTTGTAGAGTAAGGTTGCTGTAAATGGCAGTTATTTTGTTGCTGAAGAATTTAACAATATTGTTGTAGAAGTCCTGTGAGGGGTGATTGATTTGGAGGTGGCCGCTGGTGAGGTGAAATCTTTCACATTGGCAAAGAATTCTTTGCTTCTGTTGGTGCTGGCATCAATGCAGTCCGCCAGAGCTGCACGTTTGGTCATCTGCATTATCTGGTGGTAGCATCTAAGGGCATATTTTAATGTGCCCCTGTCTGCATGGTCCTGGCTCATTCTCCATTTGTACTCCAGTTGTTTGCAGTGCCGTTTCATCAGTCTGAGTTCCTCCATGTACTAGATGACCTGGGGTTTAGATCTTGTGGCATTTGAGGGGGCCAGGGAGTCAGTGCAGGAGGTGATCCAATTGTTGAAATCCTTGATGTCTTTGGGGAGGCTGTTGCTGTGTTTGGGTCGGTGGGTGGTGACATTGGTGTTCCAGTCCTTATCAGTGATGCTTTTCCAATTTTGGCCGGCTGGTCGGCAGTGGTGCATGTGCATTGGACTGGGACGGGGATGCTGAACTTGACAACGATGTGGTCTGTCCAGGGGACTATTGTGGGCTCGTTGACTTGGATGTTGTTGAAGGTGGTGCAAATAGAGTCCAGGAGGTGCCTGGCAACATGTGTAGGTCCCTTCACTCATTGGGTGAGGCCCAGGTTCCAAGGTCTTCAAGGAGTGCTTTTGAGTTGAGGTTGGCGTGGTCTTCCAGGTGGAAGTTCAGGTTTCTGAGTAGGATGTAATTGCTAGCATCGAGGACAGGTAGTGCAACAAATTATGGGGAGCTTCCTGCTGGGAGCTGGTGACCCCCACAGCCCCACAAGCTCTCCTGCGAGCGATCCTGGGAGTTTTATTTTTTGTTGATGTCCCAGTCCCACCAGGACACACACAGCGCTGTGTCCCATTGAGGACTGCAAGGGTAGGCCCAATACTTCATGGTCCACTGGATCCCCAGACAGATATGATTCTATGTGCTCCCGCCTGGCACGAGCAACCTTTCTTTTTGCTCCTGCCAGGTGTGAGCAATACTGTGTCCCCTGTCTGAGCTCTCACAGACAGGAAAGAAAAATGGGTTTCATGCAATACCTGCACTGGCCACAGAGGATAGAATCATTATATAGCTCATTGAGTGGGCCACACACATGCACCCTTCCCCACTTTCATTTAAAATAAATAAATACGTCAATACTCTGGGCCCTGGCCTACCCTGAGAGGAATTTAATGAAAAGGTACACTCCACTATTTTTTATCAAATGTTTTTACCTGTCCAGCTGGAGTCCACAGGACCACAGAACTATTAAAATGCCCCCAAAGGGTTCCGTCCAGAAGGCTAGGGGGTCAGGGTATCCCTACCCTGCCCCCTTGTCATGACTCACCTTTTCACCCATAGGAGGGAATCGCTGTGCTTCCTCGGTCCGGAACGAACTATCGGGAGCAAGCGGTTCCGGACTACAACTCCCGTGAGTCCAAGTTCCGCTTCCTGTTTCCGGGGTCACGTGACGAAAGGATTTCTGGCCGGAATCCTTGAAGGGGCGGCTTCGCGACTGACTCGAGGCAGATTATTCATTCCTGCCGCTCGAGTTACCCGGTTCTTGGAGCAGTTCCAGGAGTCCTGTGCACGACTGTACTTCGACGGGTAATGTATTGGGTGGTGCGCTAGTAGTTACTTGCGTGCCTTTTGTTCTTGACTTTCTGCCTTGCTAATTCCAGTCTCAGCAGCAAAGGGCAGTGTTCTATTCCAAAACTGTTGGCGTCTTGTTTATTCCTGATCACTGCAACCTCAAGGAGAGGTTTTCTCACATTGTTTATTCCTGAGCACGGTAACCTCAAGGAGAGGTTTTCTCACATCCATTGAGACTTGTTCCCTTTTGATCATGAGTGAAGTCAGTATTTCACGCTGGGATATATACTGCAGATCGGATCGTTGTGACATTGCTTCTTTCTCTACTGCAAGGGTGGGAACAACCCTGCATGTGCATATTTCATGTGACTTGATAACGGGAATTATGGTGCATGGTACATATTAATTGAGGCTTTAATGGTCTGATCTTTTCCTATTGCCATTTAACAGGGGAGGCTCTCTTGTGAAGTTTCTTCTCTTCCCCTGTGACGTTGGGCATTGTTTTCCTGTGGGTAGGTACTGGACGGTCTGGTGTAGATCATGCAGGATATAGCGAGAATTATTGAGGGTGTATTATTCATGTGCATTTGTATGCCTTCAATGTATTTCAGGATAAAAATCCTTACGAAGTTTGATTGAAACCAAAAGGGACGTATTACATTGCAGCCTGCCTTTATTTTCTTTACAGGTATATAAGAAGTCCATACTAGTGTTTGCGTTGTTGTGGTGCTGGTTCAGATAGCTAATGTGTGCATTTCTTTTCTAGGTCTCCTTCCCCGCTGTTCCCTTCCCTTCCTTCCCTCACTTGATCCGATCAAGATTCTGTGTTGTTCATTCGGCAGAATTGAGACGATGAAGAGGTGGACCCTAATTGAGCATCAAACCGACTCCGAGTTGTTCGCATATGACACCCCTACATCGTTTTTTCCAAACATTTTCAGGACAGGGGGCCAGGTTCCTGAGCGCTGTAATGGCTGTGGCAACATTTCCTTTCATGTTGAAGCCAGCCAATCAGAGTCTTTGCCTCATAAAATCCCCCTTAGCCAACCAGAAAGCTTGAATTTTTGAATTTCAGCCAACTGTCAATGTATCAATACTTTTTTTACCTTAATTTCTCCCAAACTACTGAACAGATATACACTTGGCCCTGGGTGATGGATGACCCTGAAACATTGTAGGAAGGAGTTGAGGGGGATGAACTTCTTTTGGGAAAGTTTTGTGAATTTGTCAAATGAAGCCAAAGTTGTTAGTTAAACAAACGCTATTCCTATGGAAACTCTGACCTAACCATAACTACACAGATATAGTTATTGATTATCTATCTATCTATCTATCTATCTATCTATCTATCTATCTATCTATCTGCAAAAAAGGAAGTAGGGAACACTGGTTAGTTCCCAGATTTTAGGTGGAAAGCAGCTCTTTTATATGGAGCACTCTGCAACATCACCAACACACTAAAACAGCTCACCTTATATGTCTGTTTTTCTAGCATAGTCTTTAAGCATAGGATGAGGACAGTGCCATCGATGCTGATCCAGAAAAGTGACAGCAATGTCTTTAAGCAAAGGATTAGCTGGTGCCATCCACGCTGAAGTGAAAAATGACAAAAGCCTTTGACCATTTCAGGCATAGTATTACAGCTTTGGATTGGAAAAATTCCATTGAAGCCAACTTGGAATTAATAAAGCAACCACTGACACTTGCTTCGAGGTGTAGCTTTGTCCAGTCCAGGCACAAGGGAGCAACCAGTATAAAACAAAACAATGCCCTTTCTCAGAGTGCTGCATACATTATGCAAAAAAAAGAGCAGGGAGCCCTGGGTTGTTCCCAAGTTTTAGCGGAGAGCAGCTATACAAGTGAAGCCGACTCAGTGTTCTGGTTTCAGCGCTCATTGAGTCAGGGGGGCAGGAAAAAAAGCAGATGAGATGAACCGCTTACCAATTCCACTTGTTCTTTGGTGTAACAAACACCAAACTCCATTCTCCAGTTGACCGGTATTCAAATATAGATGCCTTTTCCGGTGCAAATATGATGGCAATGCAAAAACCAAAAATACCAACATGGTTCAGCCGTACATGGCCTTGTTCACAGGATATTTGCGTCAAGTTCCTTCTCCAAATTACAAACTAATAGGGACATGACTACCTCTTCCCCTTCAGGGCATTCATGGGAATTGTAGTTCACTCATAACTTATGTAAAAACAAAGTGCTCCAGTGCTCAATGTGACAACATTAATACGATTGATGATTAAAACTGTGCAAAATATAATGTCAGAGAATAATAATAATACATTGACATTAAACAATCGCACCTCAGAGTCCAGGTGCAAAAAGATGTATATAGGAAACTTTTCAATCCCACAATATATGTAATTTAATGCAGTACATTGGCTACAATTGTGATTGGATAGTGTCTTAGCTGGTATTTTGATTATTTGACAATATGAAGATTCCTTGTATGTGTGTCAAGTCACGCAGGTCTGTCCATTTATACAATTAATAATATTATTTTAGTTTTGCATCATTTTTCTTTTATATCAATGATCCATGTGGCCCATTCACCTCATAGTCACTCATTTTCTTTTTATACTTCAACCACTACATTGGATGCTTATATGATTACAGTTACCAACAATATGCATAGGACAATATTTGCTATGTTTTTACTTAGTATCATGGAAATGTCATGAATCTTTTCGGGGTGCTTCCACTGTCTTTATACCAAAGAGAAGAAAGGTGAAAGTTTTCATTTGTTTATCTCCCCTAAAGGTCTTTACAATTAATTGTGTGTTCAATTGTTGCATCAATCAACATACCAATCACTTTAAGTGTTTATTATTTCTGCTTCTCATCCATGTCAGTGCGTGAGTTCAATTGTCTCTCAACTTGGTGTGAGATCAATTTCACCTAAGATGGACATGTAGCACTTCATCCTGATTTAAACCCTGTAGAGTTATTGTTCTCAGTTCTAGAATGTATTTAGATTCCAGCTGGTGAAGTTGTAGTTTCTGATTCCCTCCTCTTGGCTCTTGGTAGTTTGGATATGTGAGCGATTGCGTAGCATTACATTTTTTGTCAATCACTGTCATGCTCAATCTCCATTTGTTTCGCCATAGCTAAACTCCTATCCTGGTTATTAGTTGCCCGTATGTGTTCCAAGATGCGTTTTTTAAATTGACAGGTTGTGCTCCCCACATAATCGAGGTGACATGGGCATTTCAAGACATTGCTTACACATATGTCATTCTCCATGTGATATAATGTTGTATATTTCGTGTAAATCCCATGGCTGCCTTGAAATCAGTGATGTTTTAGTCTACCATGCATGCTTTGCAATTTCTGCATTTCCAGAAACCATTTTTCAGCAACCAGTTATTTTCTAGTGCTGGTTGGTTGAAGTGGGTGAATTTGTCCCTCAAACTCTTTGCTCTTCTATAAGTTAATGTGGGATGCTTTCCTTGTATTTTAGCCACGTTTGGATCTGTCATCAACATTTACCAATGCATTTTGAGAATCCTTTAGATCTGATTTGCTTCTAAGGAAAAATTCACTATCAATCTGATTTGAGGAATGTCTTTACCTTTTACTTTTGTTTGTAATGCTTGGTGCCTTTCCATTTTCCTTGTTCTTTCATTGCTGTTTTTAATTTCATTTTTAGGGCATTTCCTTTTCATAAATTTGACACTCATTTACAGACTGTGTCTGTTGTATTCAGCGTCTTCCGAACAGTCTTTCCTTAGTCAGAGTATTTCTTCATATGGTGTGCTCCAGTTTATACTGGTGGGGTGGAAACTTTCAGCTTGGAGAACCAAATTGGTTGCTGCTGGTTTTCTGTGTAGAGCGGCCTGAATCATATTTTCCTTGATGTCTGTGTCCAAGAAAACCACTCTGTTAGAACTGATGTTGTATGTTAATCTCAAATTACACATGTTCTTGTGTGTGTGTGTCTGTGTGTGTGTATTATATATCTTCAAATGCTGGTAATCTAAAAGTAGACGATATGTATTGTCAGGTTTTATTATTGGAAACAAAGGATTATTCATCGGGGAGGTGCAAGTCTCAATTACACCTTGGGGGGTGCTAGAGGGCGCACGGCAAGATGACTGCGCATTAGTGCAGCTCCGCCGGCAGTGCTTTCAATCCGACACGTATCCTGGCACTAATCAAGGCAGCAAGACATATTGATAGAGGCACAGCACCTGGGCTTCCTCCGGTGCCAGACTGTGCTGTTTGATGCCCTGCGGAGTGAAAGAATATTGAGAAACAAACGTGAAACGACTACAAGGGGAAGTGCACAAGATGGCGGCCGTGGCCGGCGAGTCAATGTTCGGCCGACGGCGCTGTTAATCGTCGCATCTACCCTGCTGTGAGTGCAGTGAGGATGGAGGGCGGCTGATCGGCTGGAGGTGTGGGGACCAGATAGCGCTGCAGATCTGGCAGAGCAGCATGCTGTGCCCACAGCTTTAATGACCGGGCGGCCTGTCTGTGGCTCCGGAATCTCCAAACGCAGTGAGTGGCGAAAGAGTGTGCTGCAGACTATGTACTTGGGATCGGAGGGGCTGGCTGTTCCCGAGGCGTCTTCCGAAGTGCAGTGGATACTTTGGGCAGGAGCCGCTGAGCACCGTGGTGAAAACTGTGTGGGGCTAGCCGGCCGGAGGAGCGGGCCTGAGGTAACGTGTGGGCCTCAGCTGTTTGGGGTGCTGCGTCCGGGTGTTGGCGGCCTGCCGCCTCACTCTAGAACTCTGGACTAATTTGCTGAGGCGGCTAGGGTGGTAACAAACTAGCAAGCCCATACCCCCACAAAGACGAGACAGTTGGTCCTGGGGGATTAATTAACTACTGCGCTCACCAGTGGTGGGCTGTGGAAGGTGCGACAGAGCATTGCAGCGAGTAAGTTTGTGGCCTACAAATTCGGCGAAAACTATTGGCGTATGAGGAGGTGCCTGACGATCCCTATTGCCGCCGTGTGAAAGGCTGCAACATGGATGTGTGACTGTGGAGTACCAACGGGGGAATCAAGTAATAGAATGGTAGAGCTGCAACTCGAAAAGTAGCACTGTACTAATTGGGACATAAGACGCGTACGTGGAGACAGCCTTGGGCCGCTCTGGACTGTGTAGGTGGTGCGGCCAAAGTCCTATGGTGCATAGGGGCGGGCGGATAGCTTCTGGCTGCTCACTCTGGGATTGGCACTTCAAACCCACTATCCTCTATTCTACTGCGGTGAGGCGTAAACGATCGCACATTAAAAACAGCTGCAGCACAGTGCAATAGACACCACAATAACTCTGCCCCTCCGGATACTATATCTAGGTGCAAGATCTGATTGAAGGCATGTGGAGCCTGCACCTGTTTGGCACGATAGCAAGCGATGATCGATACTGCTGTTTGGTGACTACTCACGATGAGCAAGCCCGACAAGACCCAGCCGCGTCTCACGTTTGAGATGATCAAAACAGGCAGATCACAGCAAAAGCCGTAATCGGATTCGGAAGTGGAGGTCTCTTCGGACGCTGCTCCAACATTGGAATCCACGCTTCTTGCAATTCAACAAAGCCTGCAATCTATCAATGTAAAGATAGATGCGTTAAACCTGCACATGGACCATATGGTAGCGAAACTTGATAAACAAGGCGCGAGGTTGGGCGAAGTTGAACAGCGAGTATCAACTGTGGAAGATGATGTGAATAGAGTGTCGGACAAAACCTTGAATATGGAAAAGGTGCTGGCAGTTATCCAAGCTAAGAACGTAGACCTGGAGGCGAGGTCCAGAAGGAACAACATATGGATAACGGGATTGCCGGAGTCGACTAATGTTGGCAAAATGGAATTATTTGTGGAGGGGTCGTTGAAAGAAATCTTCAATGCGGATTCTCTCTCCTCTATGTTTATTGTGGAGCAAGCCCACCGCTCTCTGGCGGCGCGTCCGGTCCCGGGTGTCCCGCCACAACCTATTATTGCAAGGTTATTGAACTACCGGGATCGCGACACGATCCTTTGCCTTGCCCGTGGGAAGGGTCAGCTCACATAGCAAGGGAGCGTACTAGTGTTTTTTTCCGGATTTCACCACTGCGGTCCAGGCCGCCTAGAGAGAGTTCATTCCTACAAAAAAGATACTGCAGGCTGAGGAAATCCCCTACGCTATGCTGTACCCGGTGCGCATGAGGATTGGATCCGAGGGTACGTCCAAGATCTTTACTAACCCAAAGGCTGCTATGGAACATGCGAAACAATTGAAAAAACGTCAGCAGGAAGCTAACACTGACCCGGACGAGGAGGAACAGTGAGCACTAATCTGGATCCATAAGTGGTTTGGTTATTATTGGGGATGAGCAGTGCCGGGGGCTTGTGTAGACTGAATATTGGTGCTTGTTCTGATGGTACATCCCCCTTAAAGGATTGTAACATGGATCGATGTTTGTACATCATGCAGTTCAGTCGGCATCGGGCTTTAAATCTCGGTGCACTCTGAGCACAAGTTGATAAACTGTAATTTGGTGCTGTTTTATAATATCCAATGACAGTAAGTTGCTGTATTGTCGCATTATTAGCATGTGCGGCTACCTCCCACTTCAATCGGGAAGTTGCTGCACTCTTGTGTCCCCTAATGGGAGTTCCCCACTTGTCCCTTTGGGATTTTTGTGCGTTGGGAAGTTAATTTCTTATTATCGGGGTTGTCTTTAGCAAGTTGGGGGTGCTGAAGTGGGTGGAGGGGTTGGGGGAGGATCATGGTGGATATGCAGAGGTGGAATTGCAATGTCTTTTTCAATGTCTTGATTACATGAGGGGGTGGTGTGCGAGTGCATGGTTCAACAATATGTGGAGTTGCAGACCCGGGCGATAGTATTAAGTTAATAACATGGAATGTGCGTGGGTTAAACAACCCCAAAAAAGTCAGCAGTGTATTAGCCTACCTAGATAGGCAAAATGTCCGGGTTTCGTTTCTCCAAGAAACGCATCTCACTAAACAAATGGACCTAAAGGTTGGAACCCATTGGGCTATGATGAGGGTTGCATCCTCATTTTCCCCGTACTCTAGAGGGGTGATGATATTGGTGAAAAGAGGCACTCCAAACACTCACATCAAATCTGAGGTGGATGAACAGGGGAGTGTTCTGCTTGTATTGGGTAAACTGGGGGGCACAATGGTGCTGTTTCTAAACACGTATGGACCCAATATTGATGACCCTGCCTTCTACAATGATGTCTGGAGGCGCATCTCTTCTTCTCCGCCGGCAGTCATATATGGGGCGGCGACTTGAATGTCTGCTTGGACCCCAGATTAGATGGTTCCACTGATGCGGAGGGGCGTGGCAAGCAAGGGGCGATGGTCTTAGGCGAGTTGATGGATGCTGAGGGGCTCATAGATGTATGGAGGAATCGTAATCCAGGTGGAAGAGAGGGCACATTTGTATCGACAGTGCATGGCTCGTGGTCCAGATTGGATTACTGGCTGGTCTCCAGGGAGGTGGCCTCGTGGGTCGGTTCCATTAAACACCTAGCTAAGACACTGTCGGATCACTCCCCAGTCCTGATTGATTTGAGGGTACCATCTGTCACTGGGCCTCCATTTCAATGGTGGCTACAGCCATCTTCCCTACTAGATCCAATATGCAGGGCCAAAATTGGTGCAGCGATCGGTAATTATTTTTCAGAGAACGAGAGATCGGTGGATAGTGCATGTACACTCTGGGAAGCCTTTAAGGTCACCATAAGAGAGGAACGTATGGGAGTCCATGCGGGGGTACTGAAAGATCTTAGGAACCGTATAGAGTCCTTAGCGGGCAAGATTAGCAAGCTAGAGCGTGAATACGAAACAAACTCTTCCTCTGATACCTTGGCTCGTATACGGGAGTTGGTTACTTACCACAATCAAACGGCAGACCAAGAGATATTGCACAGATCCTGCAGATCCAAAGCAAGGTACTATGGGGAGGGCGGTAGGCCTAGCCGCCCATTGGCACATAAGTTATCACTTCCTAAGGGGCAAGAGCACATCACTGAATTGTTAGCTACAAATGCAGTCACCCAGTACTCCACTCCCCAGATTAGTAGAGTCTTTATTCATTTCTATTCCAAACTATATGGGGACAGGCAGACAGTTCCTGATGAGGCAACTAACAAGTATTTGGAAGACATTGCGTTGGGGTAGTTATCAAATGGGCAGCGTGAAAATCTGACACAAGCCTTCGATGAGGAGGATGTTAAGGAGGCTATAATGTCCCTACCCACTAGTAAGGCGGCAGGACTGGACGGGCTGCCTAGTGAATTTTACAAGGCATATATAGATGAGTTAGCTCCACAACTCTTGAAGGTCTATGCGGAGGCCTGTGATAATGGTGTACTACCCCCTTCCCTCAGGGAAGCTTTGCTAGTCACGCTGTTAAAGCCAGATAAGGCCGCAAATAAATGTGAATCGTACAGACCGCTGTCCCTCATAAACATTGATACAAAAATATTAGCGAAAATGATAGCATGTAGACTGCAGCCGTTGATTCCTAACCTAGTTCTCCCTGACCAGTCGGGATTTGTCCCCAAACGCTCCACAGTGCATAATCTTTGTACAATCTTTGCGGTACTATATCAGCTGGAACCCGAGACCCCTGCTGTTGCTGTGCTGCTGGACGCGGCAAAAGCCTTCGACTTGCTTAAATGGGGGTATATGTTTGTGGTTCTACAGAGAATGGGAATGCCACAGTTCTTTTTACAGTGGATACGATTATTATATACACACCCGGTTGCTAGAGTACGAGTAAATGGCTGGGTGTCTGATATATTTCCAATTTGTAGAGGTACGCGGCAGGGCTGCTCTCTTTCCCCGATGTTTTTCTCTTTGGCCCTGGAACCAGTGGCACGCGGAGGCCGCCTTGGGGTTCCAGCAGCGCCCACTTGTTATCTCACTATATGCAGATGACCTGTTATTATATGTGAAAGATCCGGCGATTCACCTAGCATCGGTGCTGCAAGAATACGTTACATTCGAAACGCACTCTGGGCTGGGGATAAATTGGGAAAAATCCACAATAATACCATTACCAGACAGCACACAGGAAATTGCGCTAGAATACCCCCTCTCCTGGTCTGAAGACCCTGTGAAGTATCTAGGGGTCTGGGTACATAGGGACCCGGAGGCTGTACTAAATATGAACTACGGTCGCGCAGTCCCCAATATCACCGAACAGGTTGCTCGATGGACACGACTGCCGCTGTCACTGGCAGACAGAATTGCGGTTGTAAAGATGTCAATACTCCCTAAGCTACTATATTTATTTGTTAATGGTCCAATAAAATGAAATGTAACATTCTTTAAGTCCCCGCAGATCTGTCTGTTGGCATTGGTACTGGCCGGCAAGCAACCAAGGTGCAGCTGGAGTACCTCAGCATTGCCTTTTGACTACGGGGGATTTGAAGCCCCTAGCTCTATTATCTGTGTGCCCAAGCGCAGTTTGCGCATTACTGGTTCTTCCCACAGAAATATATGCCGCACTTGGCGGTGGAAGCGGACACTGCATTCCCAACACCGCTAACTGCTAGGATTTTATACAAGGATGAGGGAGGAAATAGGAGAGAGATTAACCCGGGTGGCTGCACTGTCTGGGCGTGGAGCGTTCTCGCTGCTCAGGCGGGAATAGACCAGGTATATGCTCTGGATATACCAATTGCTGCTCATCTGGATATTTCGGTTGCTTGTGAGCGTGGGGCCCTGGATATTCTGCAAAGCATAGGAATTACGAAAATAGGGGATATGTACCGCAATGGTACATTCCTCTCCATGAGTGATTTCCAAGGTGGACAAACATATAAGGATATGCACTGATTCCTATATGCTAGGCTGCGAGTTGCGGTGCGCACCCTTTACCCAGACCTCCCGCAAGAACCAAGAGGGCTAAAAGCGCTACAAGTGGTATTAAAGAGGGGTGAAAGTTTAGGACTGATTTCCAAATTATATGAAGCCTCTCAACGAGAGAATGAGTGGATCCATTCACCTGAGCTAGATAAATGGAATGCCATACTGGAATTCCCCCTGTCACGAGAGAACTGGGAGCACTGCTGCAGGTTGACAGGGCGATTGACTGCCAATTGCAATCCTCGGATTATCCATTTTAAATATCTGCACCAGACCTATTATACCCCTGTGCAATTGTTGAAATTTGGGTTGAGGGATGATGATAGATGCCCTAGATGTCGGCAGGTTGGAGCGGATTTTCTACACTTAACGTGGGGATGTCCTGATATCACAAGATTTTGTCAAAGGGTAACAAGCGCTCTCACAGATATGACAATGGATGTGGTTAGTTGTACACCTGAGGTATGCCTGCTGGGGCTACTAAATAAAATTAAACCATGTAACCGACGCATAGTAGCTATAGCCACTCTGTTAAGCGAGCTGTTGCTATGCATTGGAATTCCAGGGCGGCGCCTACAATTGTTAAGTGGATTTGCGATCTAGTTTTTTGCAGGGAGCAACTGAATGTATACGCTGAAGAGTTACCTGAAGCCTCTAGGCCTAAAGACTTTTGGGCACCACTCACTATGTATTTACTGGAGCACCCTGACCTAGTATAAGAATGGATGTTCAGGGCTGTTGGATGTAACATTGCACTGCCAAGACGTGTTATTATATTGTTGCACATTGTCCCACATGTGATGCATTGCTTTCTCACCACACTTGCTCTGCAATGGGGTTGTTGGGATGAGGGCGGGGAGGTAGGGCGGAGTTTCTATCACAACAAAAACAAAACTGAAAACAGTGCTGTATAATATGTGATTTTGATATTGTTGCTATGTTATAGCTGTAATAATTACAACTGTTTGAATACTGCGATTCAATAAAAAATAAAAAAATTCTCAATTACACCTTGATATTCGAGTTGGTCTAAGATTTCTTTGACCTGTCTTTTTGCATAATATTTTATAGGGTACTGTCTCTGTGGATTTGGAGAAGATTTTAATGGGATTTTGTGGTGGGTAGATTCCACGTCCCACCCTACATGGTTGCAGTATAATGCTAGCGCTAGAGCCCACCCTGCACCTATGAATGTTTTAAAGATTCTGGAACGTAGTCGGAGAAAGCAGGCAAAATGACGCTTTCCCCTTTTGGGCAGTCTATCACAAATACAGGCGGCCAATCTCTTTCAGCTAGCAGTATGTCATATCCAAATGTTAAGTTCTCCCAAAAGTGACCTTTAACCTTTCTTGAGATGTCCCCCTCTATTTGGAGCGTAATTTCATACAATCTATGCGGGACACTAACTCTGGTATCAGGTGTTTCCACTGTGATGTGCTCATTTAATACTGCTGTCACCAGAAAATCCTTCAGGTTCTGGCGAGCTATTGTTACTTCTGCCGCGCTGTCTAGCATCATCAGAACCCATGCCCCGTTCAGAAGCTGAGTCCTCAGTAACCTGGGCATTTCTAATTTTTGAGCCAGCTACTTTCTTCTTTTTGAATTGAGGTTTTGCTTTATGTTGCTCTTCCTGTTTGATAATGTATTCTGAAGTGCGATGTTTCCCTTTTTGTCTTTGGTCGATCTTCTTGCTTTTGTTCTGATCGGCTGTCCCTCTCCGAGTTTTTTGATGAACCCTGGAAGGAACGAAAGGAACGTGTATCAGTGTCCTGATACCTATCAGGTTTTTTAATGTTATCACGATTCCTAAGGTTGTACCTCTTTTCAGAGGACTCCCGTTGGGGAGACCCACCCTTGATCGTGAATTCTGTTCTGAATTATTATTTTTTTTTAAATTGTTTTCCCATTTCTTTTTAGAAAAAGTGGGTGCTTGCTTTGAGTTGTCTTTGTCAGGATTACCTGCCATTTGTGAATTCCCTGCTTTTGTTCCCAAATTATCTCTACCTAATTCAGCATAAGTTTCTTCGATAATATTTGTTAAGTCTCGCTCCCTATTTCTAGGTGATATTTCCCTTAGGCGGCTGTGCATGGCCACCGCTGCTGCTTCCCCCTTTATGTTGCTCAGCATTATTGCCGAGACTTGGGCAAAATCACCCAACAATTTCATTCCAAGTCCAGGGCAGGTCCTGCCCTGTACTCATTCTGTATTTGCTTCAATACTTCTGGAACTACTACTAAGGAAGGAGTACCGTGTATTCTGACGTAAACGGCAGCAAAGATTGTTCCCCAAGTGGTACAATCCTCAATTGAGGAAACCATCCCCATTGGCAAGCAAATGTTTAGCATTCAATGTTTTTCCTGCGGATCCGTATGGAGAAATACTGCTTCTAGCTGTGCAATTTTTTGTGCTATCCAGAATGGAATTTGCTCCAGTTTGGAAGGAATTGTCCCTATTACTGATTTCAGTGTCTGTGGGTTAATTGTAGGTGTGGTCTGATGTGGACCAGCTGGAGTATTTCTCATTACTGGTAGTGTATCCATCTAAGGTTGTGGAGTGCATGTCTCACCACAGATGTTGTGTGTGGGAGGGCGCCTTTAAACCAGCTTTTATGCTGCTGGTAAGTTAACGGGACTTCAATGTCTTCGTATGGAATGTACTCTTCCGGTGGTTCTGCTACAATGTATGTGTGGAACAATTTAGTCACCGGATCTGCAGGTGGGAACTGAACCCAAGAATAGACTACCTCTGATCCGAACACCTCGTGTACCTTGATCACGAAGGTAACACAGCCACCAGTTAAGGGTACACCGTGTTCCAACAATTTCATAGTGACTGCATGTCTGCAGTTCTCTGTGATGTTAAGAGCGTTTGCAACTTCGTCTTCCCCCGAGCTACTCGCGGGCTCAGTCATTTTTAGAAGAGAAGAGTAAGTTTAAGAGGTAGGGTTTTGCACAATGTGAGGAACCGTTTATCCTTACAAGCTTGCTAAACCTTCAGTCAATACACAGAGTATATCTGCTCAGCTGAGGCGGATTTTCCCTTCCCACTTCAGACGTCTCTGAAAAGGTGTGAGTTGGGCTTTCTGAGAAAGCACGACTGACCTACTCGGATTTTTACTGTTAATATAAGAACCAAACCAACGTTGGTGGCGCCATGTCGTATAGTTCCTAGGAGTCCCCCAGGACCTGCGAATTCTGGATGACCTAAACTGAGGGCTTGGTGTCCCGACCGCTTCTGGACACCCCCACAGGATATGTCAGCCGTTAGACCAGCTAGCTCTACAGTGCCACTACCACCCACCTGTATTTTGCAGTGGTGTCAGTAGTTTCTTTTTTTTTTTTTTTTTATTAATTTATTCCTTTATTTTAACATATATGAGCAAACATACAGAAAAAAGCAAAAAGACAGTTTACAACAAAATTAACAAGATAAATTCACGAAAAATAAAGATTTACACAGGGTCAAGACAAACAGCGTCAAACACATACCATGTATACAGGGGCGACTTCATGGCAGAAATCGTTGGCCTTTTGCAATTCATCATAAGACAAAAACTAACTCTTCTACCTTAATCCTTCAACCCAATCTGTAATGTGGGCTCCATATCTTTAGCCCTTTATTTCTTCCTTTCCTACCTTTTTGTTCGTAAAGTGCTCTTTCCAAGTTAAATATATGTAAAAACCGGGCTTTCCATTGCAAAAAACTTGGAGGAAGAGGATCTAGCCATGCTGAGGCAATGCATAATCTAAGCACAGACATAGCTATGAATAAAAACTCACTACTAGAGTCATCTTGGGCAGTTACCCCTAGTAACATAAGCTGAGGAGACATCTGTACTTCTTTTTTAAAACGTATTGTAGAAAGCCTGAGACTTCACCTCTTAAAGTATCTAAACTAGAGCATGTAGAAAAAATGTGGGTCATATCCGCCCCATGTCCATTACACCTAAAGCAATGGGTCCCATCCATACCACCCCATTTAACAATTTTTGCCGGGGTGATGTACAGATCAAAGAGAGTCTTGAGCCTTTATTTGGTGATATGAAAAAGGGAGATATTGATCCTAATTATGTGCCTTCAATATTTGAAAACTTGATTGGTTCACGGGCTAATGGCTGTTTGTTAAAAATATATGAGCCTAATTACTTTAAAAAGACTCGCTATAAGACTCTTATAGCAGCATATCGAAATTGGGCATGGATTAGGAAAAGAATACGGCTTGGCAGATTTAGTAGATACACTCCATTGATGGAAAATAATCTGATACCGGTGACAGTGGCAGACGGGCATCTACAAAGGTGGGAGAAAGCAGGGGTCTTTAGGATAGGCGATCTTTTGACAGGGGAACATATTTCTTCTTTTGACATAGTTAGGGCTAGATTTAACATTAATCGCCATGATTTTTTTAAGTTTTTACAAATAAGAGATTTTCTTTTCAAAAAAGCTGGGGGGGCAGTGGGGTTTTCCGTGATTCCATTGTTGGAAGTTCTTATTGGAACAACTGGTCTGTCAATTTCATCTCTGTATAGCATATTGCTGGAGGGTGTAACAGACGATCTTGATAAGCACTCTTTGAAATGGCAGGTCAGGGTGGATGTGGCAGATCCATGTCTTCTTAAATCAATAGAAATGGCGAATCTGGTATTATGCACTGCAAGCTTACGGGCTCAACATTTCAAGGTGTCGGTAGTTTCTGGCAACCACTGAACATGACAACCCTAATTCCTCAGGGATCGTGGAAAACAGTACAGTACCTTTCGCTCAGACACTCGTGCTTGCTTACTCTCAGAAAATACACAGGATGGCAATTAGGACATTTCAATAAGTATTTATTGGTCTAGCGACAGCCTTGTGTAAAACATATGTGCTGCGACAATCAGGAGACAGAAGCATATGAAAGAGATTGGTAGTACCAATATCGTAAATAGTAGATACATTTCTACCATAGTGCTAATAAGATGAACAGAAGCAGTTCAGATAACAACAGTAGCACTTGCGTATTCCTAAAATGAGTGCCCTAAGTAATTTGCTAAAATGTACCTAGCCTAACCTGGATGTGTAGGTGTATGTGCGTATAGATATGTGTATATGTAGCCAAGAAACCCCTAGGGATGAACCAGCCCATCACCTGATGGTTTAGAATGAAGGACCCCGTTTCTGAGTCGAGGATGACAACCCGCAAGGAGACGGAGATTCGCTATGCAGGACCCCCATCTCAGCTTGGAAGGAATTCTCCTCTAATTTGTAGGGGGGAGTGAGGGTCCTTTATACTAAAGTTGTCACTCCAGGGTTTTTTTGTAGAATCGATATGTTTTTATAACAATCATGGATGTTTTGAAAACAATCATAAATGTTTTGAAAACAATCACCAATGCTTTTCTAAACAAGTGCAATCATGCACAGCTGGCTGTTGGCCAAGGATGAAAAAAGTGGTGATCCTTATACAGAATAAATCTGCCGCGCCTCGGGACATGTTTATGTACGTCAGGTACAGGGATTCTGATCAAAGACCAAGAGCCTGGTGTCGAAGAGACAGGAGCAAGCTATTAGGTAAAAGGTCACCTGTTTGGAATCGTTATAGTCGTGTGGATGGGATAATGTATGTAAACATAATGTAGGTATACATGATGGGACTATCCCAAAAGACATGACAATTGCATGAGTTATAGTTTCTTCAGATAAGTATAACTATAACTGCTGAATTTCTATGATTTGGTGTGGGTAAAACATCAACCTAACTGTAGCCTTTATTGATTGCCATTTTTTTAACCTTTATTTATGCTATGACGTATTTCTCAAAAACATAGAAGAAACACTACGTATGGCATTACACATTGAAACTCTGTCTCATTAACTGCATGATTAGTCCTGCACTCCAAAGAAGCACGGACTACATTCAGCCCAAAACTACAAAATTCTGATATTTACAAGCAGCGAATGCAATATAAATCATGACATATATATTATACAGAAGTACATACAGACTAATTGATGCACAGAAAAAAGTGCAATGTCTGAAATTCAAAACATCTTATATTGACTTGGAAATGTAATCAAACTTGATCATAATAGTACTTGAAAAGTGCAAGGTCAATGTAATCAACACGACTGAATCAAATTAATTTGCAGGAATGCTTTCTACATTCTATACTATGTCTAAATTGCGTGAAGCCCCCGTGGGCTGTGTCTAGTTGCACACATTTAATAGGGTTCTTAAACAATAATTCATGCATATAAATGTTTTCTGGATTCTACATTGTTCCAATACCGATGTGAAAACATTCTAAGTTAGGTCATGTATACATGAAGCCCAAGTGAGCGTTGTCTAGTTGCACTCATGTATATAAGCTATTAAGTATCAATTATCATTTCATCATAGGGTTAGTTACAACATTTTAATTCAGAAACAGAGCACTGTGCCCTTTGTACAAAAAAATTGATTATTGCTTAAATGGACCTTGAACTTTCAAAATTAATTTGCATATATATGCAAGATCATCTACCCTTAAGGTCAATCAAAACATTAAAAGCGTAATAGCTCAACAGAAGCAGAAGTTAATAGAAAACAGAAATTCCTTCCACTAGTGTTTCTTCACCAATAGTCATTAACCAAAATAAAACAAAACACAAATTCTAATGGCAGCCAAATCATATTATCACTTGACAGTTAAAAGAGCGGGGAAAATGAACCTGAAGATACCCATATAGCTCTTTCTCAGTGCTCAATCCTATGTATATTTTGCTGTTCAGGTTGAGTATATATCGTGAATCAAGCCTTCTCAGCCACTGCTTTCTGTTCCCACCCCTGATGTTGCTAAGCACAGAGTCAATAACAAAATAGCTGAGACCTGCATCCTTACTGTTGTGCACCTCTTCAAAATGTCTAGCCACAGGGTAACTGTGTTCTTTGTTTTTGGTGGCCCATACATGCTGAAGGATCCTCTTGTGGACATTCAGGATTGTGCTTCCCACATATGTTTTGGGGCATGTGCATCTTAATAAATACACAACAAACTTGCTTTTGCAGTGAATGGCTTTGCAAATCTTATAAGAAGTATTCGACAAAGATGACATGACTTTCGTTGTATTCACTCCACAGTGACAGACTTTACATTTATGACACCTTCTGAAACCTGGGTTACTGGTTAGCCAGTTTTTTGATGCTCTCATCTCTGGGCTGCTCACTACAACTTCCTGCTGCATGGACTGTGTCCTTCTGAAGGTCATCAGAGGTTTGTTGTGCATCGTGTGTCCAATAGTCGGATCACTTTTTATAAGGTACCAATGCTTGGTTAGTATCTTTCTAACCCTTTCATGTTCTATGCAGTACCCTGTGATCATCCTGATCTCATATTCACATTGTGACTGATAAACTTTCTACGTGAACAAAAAAGTCTCATAATTCTTTGTGTTAGCCTTGAGCCTATCTGAATCAACAACATCCTGACTGTAACCTCTTTTTAAGAATATGCTAATTCATCTTGTGCCGCCACCAGCTGATGCTGGTCACTACAGTTACATCAAATGCGCAGATTCTCAGCATAGGGGATGCTGTGTTTTAGCTTGTTGGTGTGAAAACTAAGAGCGTGTAGTGTGGAGTAGGTAGTTATAGGTAGGACCTAGTTTCCATAGGAAAAGCATTTTTTGTTTTGCCAAGAACTTTGCGCCGTTTGACAAAGCTTCACAAAATTTCCAAAACTAGTTTGCCACGCACTTCAGCTGCTGCCTGGAAAGTTTCGGGGTGATTCGTCAAGCGGGGGCCAAGAAAAAGGGGGGTCTCAAAATGCACTTTCCCCATGCAATTTCCAATAGGGATTTTAGACACGACTAAAGCCTGAACCACTCAATGGAATTACACCAAATTTGGCAGTGAGCTAGATCTTAGTCCAGAAAGAGCGCCTTTTGTAATTTAGTGTAAATTGGTTCAGTAGTTTTCGAGGTAGTAAAGAAAAAATATTTATGTATATCTAGAGATACGGATCCACTGTGGTGGATCGGCAGTTCCATGTGCCAACAGCAATGCTGTGATTGGCTGGCCGCAACCTGAGAGAAAGTTGCAGCCAACATTTTGTCAACATGGACACGGTTCCTGGGGGTGGAAATACAGTGTAAATAGGATACAAGAGGTCAGGTTAGAGTTGTCCTGAGGCCCACAGCATTTATGGAGGGGTTTGTGAGGGACCCTTCATGGGCAACAAGTTGTCCACAAATTTTATTTTTTGGGCATGCGAGGGTCCGCGGATCCGCTGCGGTGCTCAGTATGGCCACCCTGTGTGAATCCACGGATCCACATCCCAATTAAAAAACACATACACCCACTCACAGACTCACTCACATACCCAGTTACACACTCACTCAACCACTTACACACCTACTCACAGATCCATACAGCCACACCCACTCAGAGACTAGAATTCTACTCCCACACCAATACAGCCATACTGCCACTCACACACCGACTCACACAAACCACTTACAGACCCATGCAGGCCCTCACACACCCACTCACACATCCATGTACATACCCATGCAACCACCCATACACCCACTCAAAGACCCACAAAACTATGCACACACTCACTCACAGACCCACACAGCCAGTCACACATGCACTCATACATCTACTCATACACCAATACAGCCACTCACACACCCACTCAGGGACCCAGAAAAACACTCCCACATCCATACAGCCACTCACACCTACTCAGAGACCCAGAAAACCACTCACACACTCATAACACCACTCACACACCCACTTATACACCCACACAACCACTTACACACCTACTCACACATCCATACAGCTACTCACACACCCACTCAGAGACAAGAATACCACTCCCACACCCATACAGCCATACTGCCACTCACACACTCACAGACCCATACAGGCACTCAAACATCCACTCACACACCCACTCACATGCCCATGTACATACCCATGCAACCACTCACACACCCACTCAAAGATCCACACAGCCAGTCACACATGCACTCATGCACCCATTCACACACCAACTTAGAAACTCACAGAACCACGTACACACCTACTCACACACCAATACAGCTACTCACACACCCACTCAGGGACCCAGAAAAGCACTCGCACACCCATACAGCCACTCACACCTACTCAGAGACCTAGAAAACCACTCACAGACTCATAAGGCCACTCACACACCCATTAAGAGACCCAGAGAAACACACAGGCACTCACATACCCACAGAGGCACTCACACACCCACTCACACACTCACATACACACATACACACCTGTACAGCCACTCACACACCTTCTCACAGACCCACAAAACCACTCACAAACCTACTCACAGACCCATAAATCCAGTCACACATGCACTCATACATCTACCATACTCTCGCATACCCACTTACACATCCATACAAGCACTCACACACCCAGGTTACATAGATATTCACTGAAATACCAAAGGTTACAGGGATGTTATAGTTAGAAAATAGCATTAAAAACATACAAATCCACTGAAAAAACCAAAGGTTATAGAAATAGAATTAAAAAAGCCTTAGAAATTCAGTAAAAAAAACTAAAGGGTACAGGAACATTATAGTTAGGTTCAGATTGAACACACAGAAAACCATAGAAATTCAGCACTTATAGTTATCTCAAGTAACTATCACTCATGCCCTAAGGTAACTATAACTCACACCCTCACCATGCACTGCTAATTACCCCACATATTACATTACGCATGACATCTTCTATAACATCATTGATAATATCACTGCAACATGTGCAGCGCAATTACTGGTGCGAAAACTGTACATGGCAGGACGTGAGTTATAGTTACCTTAAGGCACGAGTAATGTTGGAACAGTGCAACATGGAATGGTTTGTATTAGGGCAGGCTTCACATTCTCCTGTAATCTTTGGACAAAATAGTTCACTAACGCCTGCGTGGAACCCTTGAAAGAGACATCCATGCCACTTTAGGCTGAATATACTTTTTGTAGTCATCATCATCAAAAACTTTATTTTGCATTGTTTCTCATGCATAAAATGTGCATACATACAATTAAAAACAGGCAAACTTACTTTTTGCAGTCTACTGTAAAAGGCATGGATTGCTTCTGACTGATCCTGTTTTGTCTATAGTAACTTGGTGCAGTCTGTCCATTTACGTGGTACTATAGTCTCCAGGATCTTTTATTATAATCTGTTTGGGCAGGCCCACAACTCATTCTGGCAATAGGCCATTTTTCTCTCCTTCTGCACTTTTTGTTACCTAATCCCATTTAACATATTCTGTGTCATTCGTGAATTTTCTCCAATCGTTTGTGGGTAAAATTATGGAGAAATTTTTTCCAAATCTACAGGTGTTAGTTGACCTATTTTGAGTAATCTCTCTCTCTGACTGTATCATTCGTCTGAATTTTCCCTAATGTGGGGATCAGATGCAAAACTCATTAACTCTGCCTTGGTCCTTGAAGCATATACAAAATGTACTGGGTGGTCGGGACCAAATTCTGGGACTTCCCACATATGTATGGCTATCTTTTGTTGAGTATTTTCTAGAGGATCAATCCATCTGACCAGCGATTCTTTAGTGCCATCATGGGGAATCTGGTATGTCTCACAAGCCTTAGGGTGGCCTTCCCCCCAACTTTTTGCCTTCCTCCTCCATTTCTCCTGATCCCATTTTTGCTGGCATTAGGACACTTTACTACTGCTTATCAGTGCTACAGTGCATGTACTCACTCCTCTAAACATGTACCATTGGTTTATACCCAGTTGGCATGTTGAATTTACTTATAAGTCCCTAGTAAAGTGGCACTACATGTACCCAGGCCCTATAAATTCAGGGTCATATTTATCAAAACCCTAATGCAGCACAGCGCTACAGTTCACCTTGCTGCACTGGTTTTTTAAATGCTAATCCCTAACTATAACGTCCCTGAAACCTCTGTTTTTTTCAGTGAATTTCTAAGGTTTTTTAAATGCTAATTTCTAACTATGCCTACATAGGTAGGACATGTGCAGAGAGAGGAAGAAAGGCACAGAAAGAAGCAAGAGAAGTGCAGAAAGAGGCAAGAGAGGTGCAGAAAGAGGAAGAAAAGTGCAGAAAGAAGCAAGAGAAATGCAGAAAGAGGCAACAGAAGTCCAGAAAGAGGCCTACTTTAACTGTATCTTACAACAGACTCATACAAAGTACCCTAATCACTAATCCTTCTCCGTAGATGTCTTAAACCTTACTTTTCTCTTCAAGGTTCACTATTATTCGACTGCTCAGAATGTTAGGCCTACCAAATATAAAACAGCAATCCTAAGCATATCACTGTTGTAAGTCTGACCAAGTTTGTGAAGGTATGCATGCGTGTCTATGCTTTTACCTAGTGACATGTTAAATGAAAATAAACATACAAACACTTGAATACCTGTGTTTCAAACAGCATATTCTGTAAATTTCTATAAAAAAAGGTGTATGCATTTCTTTCTGCTCACAATACAGGGCACATGGGTATTCAATAGTATATTTGTGGGGCTCTATAACACATATATACATAAGACATGTCTGCCTGTGCAACCGAATGACAGAGCAGAAATGAGAAAATTTGACCACCTATAGGAGAAGTTACTCGCTTTTTAAGCTACCATCTTCAGATGCATAACACATGTAAGAATACATATACAAGTAGACATATACCTTAGGCACAAGAGCACGCAGACCTTTAAACTTGAAAGCTTGCACTTCCCATTTGAGTACAGAAAGAGGTGAGAGAAGTTCAGAAAGAAGCAAGAGAGTTGCAGAAACAGGCAAAAGAGGTACAGAAAGAGGGAACAGGGATGCAGACAGAGGCAAGAGAGGTGCAGAAAGAGGGAAGAAGGGTGAAGAAAGAGGCAAGAGGGGTGCAGAAATTTGCAAGAGAGGTGCAGAAAGAAGCAAGAGCAGTGCAGAAAGAACCAACAGAGGTGCAGAAGGAGGCAAGAGGGGTGCAGAAAGAGTCAAGAGAAGTGCAGAAAGAAGCAACAGAGGTGCAGAAGGAGACAAGAGAACTGCAGAAAGAGGCAAGAGAGTTGCAGAAACAGGCAAGAGAGGTGTAGAAAAAGGGACCAGGGGTGCAGAAAGAGGCAAGAGAGGTGCAGAAAGAGGGAAGAAGGGTGCAGAAAGAGGCAAGAGGAGTGCAGAAAGAAGCAACAGAAGTGCAGAAAGAAGCAAGAGAAGTGCATAAAGAAGCAACAGAGGTACAGAAAGAGGCAAGAGGGGTGCAGAAAGAGGCAAGAGAAGTACAGAAAGAAGCAACACAGGTGGAGAGAGAGGCAAGAGAGATGCAGAAAGAGGGAGGAGGGGTGCAGAAAGAGGCAAGAGGGGTGTAGAAAGAAGCAAGAGATGTACAGAAAAAAGCAAGAGAAGTGCCGAAAGAAGCAACAGAGGTGCAGAAAGAGGCAAGAGGGGTACAGAAAAAGGCAAGAAAAGTGCAGAAAGAGGCACGAGAAGTACAGAAAGAAGCAAGAGAAGTGCATAAAGAAGCAACAGAGGTGCAGAAAGAGGCAAGAAGGGTGCAGCAAGAAGCAAGAGAAGTGCAGACAGAAGCAACAGAGGTACAGAAGGAGGCAAAAGAAGTGCAGAAACAGACAAAAGAGGTATAGAAAGAAGCAAGAGCAGTGCGGAAAGAACCAACAGAGGTGCAGAAGGAGGCAAGAGGGGTGCAGAAAGAGACAAGAGGGGTGCAGAAAGAGACAAGAGGGGTGAAGACATTTGCAAGAGAGGTACAGAAAGAAGCAACAGAGGTACAGAAGTAGACAAGAGAACTGCAGAAAGAGGCAAGAGAGTTGCAGAAACAGGCGAAAGGGGTGCAGAAAGAGGGAACAGGTGGGCAGACTGAGGCAAGAGAGGTGCAGAAAGAGGCAAGAGGGGTACAGAAAGAGGCAAGTGAAGTACAGAACAAAGCAAAAGAGGTGCAGAAAGGGGCAAGAGAACTGCAGAGAAAGGCAAGAGAGGTGCAGAATAAGGCAAGAGAAGTGCAGAAAGAAGCCAGAGAAGTGCAGAAAGAAGCAACAGAGGTGCTGAAAGAGACAAGAGGGGTGCAAAAAGAGGCAAGAGAAGTGCAGAAAGAAGCAATAGCGGTGCAGAAAGAGGCAAGAGAGGTGCAGAATCAGGCAAGAAAGGTCCAGAAAGAGGGAACAGGGGTGCAGAAAGATGCAAGAGGGATACAGACATTTGCAAGAGAGGTGGAGAAAGAAGCAAGAGCAGTGCAGAAAGAATCAAGAGAAGTGCAGAAAGAAGCAAGAGAGGTGGACAAAGAGGGAAGAGGGATGCAGAAATTTGCAAAAGAGGTGCAGAAAGAACCAAGAGCAGTGCAGAAAGAACCAACAGAGGTGTAAAAAGAGGCAAGAGGGGTGCAGAAAGGGGTAGGAGAGGTGCACAAAGAGGCAAGAGGGGTACAGAAAGAGGCAGGAGGGGTGCAGAAAGAAGCAACAGAGGTACAGAAAGAGGCAAGAGTGATGCAGAAAGAGGGAAGAGAGGTGTAGAAAGAGGTAAGAGAGTTGCACAAAGAGGGAAGAGGGATGCAGAAAGAGGCAAGAGGGGTGCAGAAAGAAGCAAGTGAGGTACAGAAAGAAGCAACAGAGGTGCTGCAAAAGGCAGGAAGGGTACAGAAAGAGGCAAGAGAAATGCAGAAAGAAGCAACAGAGGTACAGAAAGAGGCAAGAGTGATGCAGAAAGAGGGAAGAGAGGTGTAGAAAGAGGTAAGAGAGTTGCACAAAGAGGGAAGAGGGATGCAGAAAGAGGCAAGAGGGGTGCAGAAAGAAGCAAGTGAGGTACAGAAAGAGGCAAGAGGGGTGCAGAAAGAGGAAAGAGAGGTGCAGAAACAGGCAAGAGAAGTGCAGAAAGAGGCAAGAGAATTGCTGAAAGAAGCAACAGAGGTGTAGAAAGAAGCAAGAGAAGTACAGAAAGAGGCAAGTGAGGTGCAGAAAGAGGCAAGAGAGGTGCAGAAAGAGGGAAGACAAGTGCAGAAAGAGACAACAGGGGTGCAGAAAGAAGCAAGACAGATGCATAAAGAAGCATGGGAAGTACAGAATGAAGCAACAGGGGTGCAGAAAGAGGCAAGGGAAGTGCAGAAAGAAGCAACAGAGGTACAGAAGGAGGCAAGAGAACTGCAGAAAGAGGCAAGAGAGTTACAGAAACAGGCAAAAGAGGTACAGAAAGAGGGAACAGGGGTACATACAGAGGCAAGAGAGGTGAAGAAAGAGGTAAGAGGGGTGCATACATTTGCACATGAGGTGCAGAAAGAAGCAAGAGCAGTGCACAAGAACCAACAGAGATGCAGAAATAAGCAAGTGAGGTGCAGAAGGAGGCAAGAAGACTGCAGAAAGAGGCAAGAGAGTTGCAGAAATAGGCAACAGGGGTACAGAAAAAGTGAACAGGTGGGCAGACTGAGGCAAGAGAGATGCAGAAAGAGGGAAGAGGGGTGCAGAAAGAGGCAAGAGGAATGCAGAAATTTGGAACATAGGTGCAGAAAGAAGCAAGAGCAGTGCAGAAAGAACCAACAGAGGTGCAGTAAGAGGCAAGAGGGGTACAGAAAGAGGCAAGTGAAGTGCAGAACGAAGCAAAAGAGGTGCAGAAAGAGGCAAGAGAACTGCAGAAAAAGGCAAGAGAGGTGCAGAATGAGGCAGGAGAGGTGCACAATGAGGCAAGAGGGGTACAGAAAGAAGCAAGAGAAGTGCAGAAAGAAGCAACAGAGGGGCTGAAAGAGGCGAGAGGGGTGCAGAAAGAGGCAACAGAGGTGCAGAAAGAGGCAAGACAAGTGCAGAAGCAGGCAAGAAAGGTGCAGAAAGAGGGAACAGGGGTGCAGAAAGAGGCAAGATACAGAAATTTGTAAGAGAGGTGCAGAAAGTAGCAAGAGCAGTGCAGAAAGAAGCAAGAGAAGTGCAGAAAGAAGCAAGAGAGGTAGACAAAGAGGGAAGAGGGGTTCAGATATAGGCAAGAGGGATGCAGAAATTTGCAAAAGAGGTGCAGAAAGAACCAAGAGCAGTGTAAAAAGAACCAACAGAGGTGCAAAAAGAGGCAAGAGAGGTGCAGAAAGGGGCAGGAGAGGTACACAAAGAGGCAAGAGGGGTACAGAAAGAGGCAGGACGGGTGCAGAAAGAAGGAAGAAAACTGCAGAAAGAAGCAACAGAGGTGCTGAAAGAGGCACGAAGGGTGCAGAAAGAGTCACGAGAAGTGCAGAAAGAAGCAACAGAGGTACAGAAAGAAGCAAGAGTGGTGCAGAAAGAGGGAAGAGAGGTGTAGAAAGAGGCAAGAGAGTTGCGCAAAGAGGGAAGAGGGATGCAGAAAGAGGCAAGAGAGGTGCAGAAAGAGGCAAGAGAGGTGCAGAAAGAGGCAAGAAAAGTGTTGAAAGTGGCAAGACAGGTGCAGAAGGAGGCAAGAGAACTGCAGAAAGAGGCAAGAGAGTTGCAGAGAGAGGCAAGTGGGGTGCAGAAGGAGGCAAGAGAACTGCAGGAAGAGGCAAGAGAGTTGCAGAAACAGGCAAAAGGGGTGCAGAAAGAGGGAACAGGTGGGCAGACTGAGGCAAGAGAGGTGCAGAAAGAGGGAAGAGGGGTGCAGAAAGAGGCAAGAGGGGCACAGAAAGAAGCAACAGAGGTGCAGAAAGAAGCAAGAGAAGTGCAGAAAGAAGCAACAGAGGTGCAGAAAGAGGCAAGAGAGGTGCAGAAACAGGCAGGAGAGGTGCAGAAAGAGGGAACAGGGGTGCAGAAAGAGTCAAGAGAGGTGCAGAAAGAGGCAAGAGGGGCACAGAAAGAAGCAACAGAGGTGCAGAAAGAAGCAAGAGAAGTGCAGAAAGAAGCAACAGAGGTGCAGAAAGAGGCAAGAGGGGTGCAGAAAGAGGCAAGAGAAGTGCAGAAACAGGCAGGAGAGGTGCAGAAAGAGGGAACAGGGGTGCAGAAAGAGTCAAGAGAGGTGCAGAAAGACGGAAGAAGGGTGCAGAAAGAGGCATGCGGGGTACAGGAAGAAGCAAGTGAGGTGCAGAAAGAGGCAACAGAGGTGCAAAAAGAGGCTAAAGAGGTGCAGAAAGTGGAAGAGATGAGCAGAAAGAGCAGAAAAAAGAAAGGTGCAGAAAGAAGCAACAGAAATGCAGAAAGAGGCAAGAGAAGCGCAGAAAGAAGCAAGAGTGGTTTGCACACCATTAGTACCAATTTAATACCCACATTTAGCAATAAGTAACAGGTGACCATTCTAGGTTTGCAAAGGGCCTTCCACCATGCTGTAACACTTGTTGCTGCATTTTTGGTAGCGTTTGAGCAGTTTGAGCTAGAAACAAGGTTTTTTTTGTTCAAATCTGCAGATTATGCAGCAGAAGATGGATAATGTGGCAAATGCGGAAAATGTATAACTCTGCGAAAGTCGGTGCAGCCACACAGTCGCATAATTCCAGTGGCCCTGCTCATACCTCTGACTAGGACCAGAAGTGATCCTCAGTGGTTCCTTCTTCTTTTTATCTCATTGAGTTTATAGTTTAGCTTCTATGTAAATGAGGAAGACTAAACCTGCGGTTACCACTCCACAATACAGACTACCATACCACATAATTACTCTCCATAACACATAATCCCACTCTACATAATTCCTATACACTAAATACCACATACCTTCTATCCACGTCAAAGTCAAAGTCTATCCACATAATTTCACTGCACATCATACCACATAATTCCACTACACACAGTCTACATCCACTCCACTCCAAGAAACATTAGTAAAACCCTTTTACATTTACAATGCCTATAGCTCTAACTCTCGCAAATGTGAAACCTATTACATTGCAAATGCTTCTTTAACTAGTAGTTGCGTTTGCAGAGAGGTGGAGAAAGGGGGCTGGGCCTCCGACCAGCGCTCAGGAATTCCGCTACATAGGACTTGCCTACTGAGGGTCCCTGGGGGCCAACGAGCCCTCCTGTTATCTGTGGTAAGCCCCACACAGCTGGATTGCTGAGAGTGGTCTGAGGCCACGCCCCCTTTTTACACCACTCTGCAAACACGCCTCCTGGCACACTCATGCTCGGGGGATGAAGTCCACTTTAGTCCTGAGGTCCTCAGGACACAAGAGGACCTCATCATCCCACCAGCAGTGTGCCAACAGGCGCGTTTGCAGAGTGGTGTAAAAAGGGGCATGGCCTGGGACCACTCTCAGCAATCCCACTGTGTGGGGCATACTGGAGGTACCTGGTGGGCTAGTTGGCCCCTAAGGACCCTTAATATTCTAGGGGACTTAATCCCCCAACCCAGAACGCACCAGGAGGCGCATTTGCAGAGTGGTGCAGTAAGGGGGCGGGGCCTCTGGCGAGATGCCGGCTTTTGTGGGGGGGTTTGTTAGAGAGGGGGCTGTGTGGCTGCCCTTCCATTAATATTTTTAGGGCCCTGGGGACCCCATCTCCCAGGGCCTGACCCATTTTCTAATTCTTTTTTTTTTTTAAACGGGAAGGGGGCCACGTGCCCCCCTCTTGGCCGATTTCGGCCCTGGGGACCCTATCCCCCGGGGCATGGCCACATATTTTTATTTATTTATTTTATCGTTTTAATGGAGGGGGGCCACATGGCCCTGCTCCTGAGGCCTTTATCAGCCCCGGGGACACCATCCCCCGGGGCATTGCTTCGTTTTTTTGTTTTTTTTAAATTAAATATTCGGGAGGGGGGCCGCGTGGCCCCCCTTCCCTGGGCCACTATTGGCCCTGGGGACCCCATCCTCCGGGGCCAGCCCTCACGTTGGTGACCGCAGGGGTAGCCCCAATGCCCCTGCGGTCCCTGCCGGCTCCCCACCTCCTGCGGGAGCCGACATTGCTTTTGGACAAGGGGAGCTGCTGACATGCAGCTCCCCTTGTCCAAAAGCAATTCTGCTTTGCTTCGTGGAAGCGAGAGCAGGTTTCCTGCTCTCCCTTCCACGAAGCAAAGCAGAGGTTGCAATGGCAGGGCAGGAGCCGTGCTCCCACCCTGCCATTGCAAACTGCAATGTCCCGGGGGTGGGCACCCCGGGACATTGCCAGAGCCGGCCCTGGGGGGTGGCGGTCCCCAGGGCCAAGGAGGGCTCCAGGAGGGGGGCCTCACGGCCCCCCTCCCACTATGATTTAAGCCCCGGGGAGGTGTTGGTCCCCGGGGGTCCGCAACGGACCCCTGCCGGTAATTAAAGTTTGCCCCGGGGAGGTGGCAGTCCCTGGGGTATGGGGGGGCCCATGAGGCCCCCCTGCTCATTATTACTGAGTGCCCTGGGGAGGTGGTGGTTCCTGGGGCAGCGTGGGGGGGCAGGAGCCCCCCACGCATAATTTACACAAGCCCCGGGGAGGTGGTGGTCCCTGGGGCTTCGGGTGGGCCACGTGCCCCCACATAATATTAATCATGCCCCGGGGAGGTGGCGGTCCCCGGGGCTGTGGGGGCCCCACGGGCCCCCCATTTACTCTACTTATTGCCCCCGGGACCTGGCCCACCCGGGGGCTTATGAAAACAAAGCGCGGGAGACCGCGCTTCATTTTTCTTTTATTTTCTCGGTGGGATTCGCTCACCCAGCGCGAATCCTGCAGTTTAAAAAAAAAAATGCTTTTTGAGGCCCTGGGGGTCCCTGTGGGACCCCCTGACCAGGCCTAGGGGGTCAGGGTGTTTCTACCCTGCCCCCTTTTCTTGTTTTAATCATTTTATTCCCTTTTTTCTTGTGTCTCGGTTTTACCGAGTCACAAGAAGGCTGCCAACACTTCTTGGTTTGGAGTGTTGACAGCCAATCAAAATGAAGCTCGTGATCGGGAGGGTTCGCGAATCCCCCTCGGTCACCAGATATCGCTATTTTTTATTTTTGAATTTCTCAGGAACTAGTGAATGGATTTACACCATTTAAAAAAATGTCGCTTTATGAACCAAGACCTACATTTTTTGCCAAATTTGGTGTAATTCCATTCAGGAGTTCGGGCTGTAGCTTTGCTTAAAGTTTATTATGGAAATTAACATGGAGAAATTGCATTTTGGGACCCCCCTTTTTTCTCGGCTCCCGCTCGACGAATCACCCCAAAACTTTCAAGAGAGGAGCTGATCTGAGCGAACCATTAGTTTAAAAAATTTCTTGAAGATTCATCAAACGGCGTCAAAGATATTGGCAAATCAAAAAATGCTTTTTGAATAGAAACGAGGTCCTAACTATAACTACCTACTGGCAACCAGTAGGTAATATATATATATATATATATATATATATATATATATATATATATATATATATATATATCCACAAGAAAGGTGCTCCTATATTGAGGCGCCACACACAGCGTGAATATTAACCTTTTATTGGCAGACTAAAGGGCCCCAGCATTGCCCCTTGAGCATCAATATAGCATCGCCTTTAAAGTACAGTCTCTTAGCCAAACATGTTTCGGGCATTTCCTCGCCCTTGTTCACTGGCACCGGCCATCTCGAGAGCAGCAGCGAAAATGACAGCGCACCTGCAGCTGATTGAAATATCCCGCCTCAATGGGCGTAGGCATCTATTGCATTATGGTTGTTGTAGGTCAACATCATAGTTATCCCAGTGGGTGCCGCCGCATCTCTGAATACTATTATTTTTAAAAAACCACAGTGGGTTGCTCATTAGAACAAAGTTAGCGTCCTTACTTCTTTTGTCCAACCAACAGGTCACGCTGTTCCAACAGCGCTTTCCTTTCCTTGCGCTGCGGACCTGCTTCGTTAGCAGCGGGGCGCCTCGCGATCCGGGCAGACCGCCAACAAATCCACAAGAAAGGTGCTCCTATATTGAGGCGCCACACACAGCGTGAATATTAACCTTTTATTGGCAGACTAAAGGGCCCCAGCATTGCCCCTTGAGCATCAATATAGCATCGCCTTTAAAGTACAGTCTCTTAGCCAAACATGTTTCGGGCATTTCCTCGCCCTTGTTCACTGGCACCGGCCATCTCGAGAGCAGCAGCGAAAATGACAGCGCACCTGCAGCTGATTGAAATATCCCACCTCAATGGGCGTAGGCATCTATTGCATTATGGTTGTTGTAGGTCAACATCATAGTTATCCCACATATCGTAAATCCACTTCCACCTCTCCAAAGGAAGAAAAACGCTGCACTCCAGTCTCCGGGTATAAACCACTTCGTATTTTAATGGCACGTAGCAAACACCTACGCGTTTCAATAGACCTGTACAATGTCATAACCATAATGCCATGCTCCTCAAGCTCATTCACTGGTGTCTCACACACAACTACTTTCTATTCAACAAAGCAGTGTACCAACAGCTTAGGGGAGTAGCCATGGGGGCCTGTTTCTCACCCAGCTACGCATGTCTCCATGTGGGGTGGTGGGAGGAACAGGTCCTCAAGGGAGAACATAACAAGGCTTGGCAGGACAACATCATCACCTGGCTGAGGTACATCGATGATGTTTTTTTAATCTGGAAAGGTAACACTGAGAGTGCCAACATGTTCATAACTCAGATCAACAACAACACCTTGAATCTAGAATTCAATGCAAACATCAGTAACACTTCCATTGAATTTCTTGACGTTACTTTGTACATATCCAATGACATCATGCACTCCAAACTTCACAGAAAGCCCACGGCAGGTAATTCTGTCCTGCACGCCTCCAGCTTCCACCCCAGGCACTTAATAGCAAGCATCCCCTATGGAGAAATGCTTAGGCTACGGAGGATCTGTAGTTCCCCCACAGATCTATTGATATGTCAAAAGGAGGCAGCTAACAGATTCAGAACACGAGGATATTCCACAGCTAATATCAACAAAGCCATGAAAAGAGCTAATGCACAACCTCGAGAGGTACTCCTCAAGGGAACCGGGGGCCCTAGTGTAGAGAGTGATCCTAATCTCCCCAGCGTAGGGCATCCTTCTAGAGGAGGCACCGTCGAACTAGAAAATAGCAGTATCCCGACTAGTGAGAACACACAGACAGTCGGCACGAGACTTATCATCACCCACAACACTGAAGTGAGGGCTATCAAATCAGTCATCAACAGACATTGGGGAATCATTAGGTCTGACCCAACCCTGGGCCTCTAGATGCTCCTTACCCAGACATCACATATAAACGGGCCAGATCCATGCATGACGCTCTCGTCAGAAAAAGCCCAGAAATTAAGAGCACAGCAAACTGGTTATCCGACAGGAAAGGGTTCTTCAAGTGTAACAGTTGTAGGGCATGCAAATTTGGGAAAAATATAACACAACTAGATTCCACATTCAGACTGACACCTCTCATCATCAAACACCACCTAACATGCAGAACAGAGTATGCCATTTACATTCTGGAATGTGATTGTGGTCTCCGCTACATCGGGAGTACCAAGCTAGCAGTACACATGCTTATCCTACAACACCTCAGAGCCATTGTGAATAGTGACCCCACATACCCGGTGGCCAGACACTTCAAGGAGACACATCACAATAACCTGGAACACCTGAGGTACTCGGTTATTGACTGCATTCCAACACTCAGAAGGGGAGATAAAAGGGAGAAGCTGTTACGGCAAATGGAAAGTAAATACATTTTGCAATTCAACACCAAGGTGCCTGCGGGCCTCAACTCCAGTGAGGACCTATACCACTTTCTGTAAACCTACCGGTGTATGTATTCACCAGGGGTGCTGCTATCCAGGCACCTAGGACTAGAGGTCTGTCACATCTGTTGTCCTGTAGGTAACATATGTTTGACTGAGCATGTTTCTTTTTCCACTTAGTTTACTCTAATGTTATTGTTGTACTTGTTTGACGTCTTGCATTTAAGCAGCTATTTTGTAAATTTGTCGCTTGCAACTGATTACATACACATTATCTGTAACACGCACGCCTTTGTCGCCATACACTTTAGGTTAGGCTGACTAGATCCACACATAAAGGATATTAAGGTTCTCCTTGACTTGTATGCAGATGTTACCTATAGTCACAACATGGCATATAGATATTTTTAACCACAAGGTTTTTGGATTGGAGGAGATTTTTAATTCAGGTTGTTATTTTCACCACTTAATTCACTGTGCACTTTTCACGCACGTCTCCTCCCCTCTCCCCTATGCACACCCTCTGCATCACTCTCACCATGTGCGTTCCCTTCACAATTTTGCTTTGTAGTAGCCGCTTACCTTTGTCCTGTTGGGTGCTTGCTTCTGGGCCCCATGTTGCCAGGACGATGTATTGTAGCACACTACACAGAGGCTTGCGGAGCAGACAGCACTCTCAGACAATCTGACATCTTTGGCGCACGCATTATTTCAGCCCCAATTTTTCACCTCCAAGGCTCCAGGCACTGTCTTTCATTTTCTAATTAACTGGCAGGGTCATCCCAGGGCCCCCGAGGCTGAGACTTTATGAGCCTAAACCAGAGTCATAGGCACTTAAACACGCCAGCATACGATAGAAGGCTGACACCTTCATCGCACCATATTCTGATAAACACGAACAGATTGAAATGTTTGTCTACTCAGGCCGCGTAATAGCGAGAAAGTTGGGTGTTTTTCTCGTGCATGCATTGCATTTGGAATGAATTTCGCCGTCACAGGATTTTGTCTTTATTTTTGCATAGTCTGTTTTTCCTGTTGTTTCTATGCCTTGTCATGTCACTAGGAGCTCGTTTTCCGGCTTGCAGTAAAATGACACGCATGACTTTTGGCGCTAGCTGTAGTAAAATGCTTACTCATGACAATGGACATAGCAATCAGACTACTACATCCAAACCACATTCACCTGTATATATACTGCACATGTCCGCCCATAGCGCTATGTGATCAAGGCTGCATGTCTGGCAGCCGAAACGCGTCATGTTGGACCTTTTCTTGATGTGTGAATAAACTACCATCCTGTTTTCACACCAGCTTTTGGAGTCTGTGCCCGTGTGTTGCGCCGGAATGTCTGTATATATATATATATATATATATCGTAAATCCACTTCCACCTCTCCAAAGAAAGAAAAACGCTGCACTCCAGTCTCCGGGTATAAACCACTTCGTATTTTAATGGCACGTAGCAAACACCTACGCGTTTCAACTCCTCCGAGTCTTGCTCACGGTCAGTGAGTCCTTCATCTATGTTACAATTTATACATAATACCCGTCCTGCTTGTAATGGTGCATTTTGGGAAATGTAGTGTTGATATATTTCATTATATACATATATACAATACAAATTCAGTAGCATACCTCTGATGTTAAAACAAAATAACGATATTTTGCAAATCTATATTTGCATACTTTGAACAACTCCTTTTGTAAAGATCTTTTGTGATTCCTCTATTGATCACATTCATTAGTTGTCTATCGTTTGTGATTTTATTCATGTGTGGACCTAGTGCCCATACTGAAAATTTGTAGATCTTATAAGTGCAGGATGAGTACCTGTCTTCAAAACATGTTATCTATATATATACATACATATATATATATATATATATATATATATATATATATATATATATATATATATAATAGCTCAGTTTCCGTCAATCCTTAGGAAAATAGGCACTCACGGGGGATTAGATTCCATACGGTTTTTATTCCGTTAGCAAAAACATGACGCGTTTCGGCAAGCGCCTTCATCGAATGTTTTTAAAATCGCGGACGCACCTCCGCGAGGAAGGCACCCGTTCGAGAGTGCACCAAGTAGGTGCAAACGAGCAATATATATATTTTCGATTGGTATATATGCGGCCGGCTCTAGGTCGCGGAAATGCCCCCTTGCTGACAGTGCGAGTCTATGGCACCGATGATTGAAGTGGTGCCATGTGAGCAACGTGAAGTGGTTGGTGGACTATGAACAGGTGGAGTTACTCAGCGGTGTGTTACAAGCAAACCCACTTGGGAACTAAATCATTTGAGGAGAAGTACGGACTGCAAGATCCAGAAGGCTCTGATGAACACGCCCACTGAGGCTGCATTTAAAAATTACGCTGCAAGAGCGGCGTCACTGTTACTTACCGGACCTCTGCTGCCCAAGCCAGTGAACAAGGGGAACATCCCTGAAACGCGTATGGTGACATTGGGCTGACTGACTGCTTGAACTGCTGTTAGTGTAACTCTGCAGTCTGCCAATAAAGAAACGAAAGAAAACACGCTGCGTGAGGCATTTCCTAAAGTGGAGCGCTTTTCGATTGGTATATATATATATATATATATATATATATATATATTCACTGAAAAAACCATAGGTTTTAGGGACAGTTATAGTTAGTTGGACATTTCACTCGTACAAAACCATAGAAATTCCCCGTTATAGTTAGTTCAGCTAACTATAACTCGCGCCCGCAATGCACTGCTGATGACGTCACATATTACATCACTCATGACATGGTCAGTGACATCACTGATGACATCACTGATGACATCTCAAATGACATCACTGATGACATCACTGATGACATCATCCAGTGACTGTGTGTTTCTGTAAAGTTTAAATATGTTTAATATATATAGGGAAAGGCGTATTGAAGAATGAGTGGGTGTATAAGTGTCTGAATGGATGATTTAGTACGTGAGTGACTGACTCTACAAGTGAGTGATTAAATGTATCTTACTGAATGCATGGGTTAGTGACTAAACTGTGTGAATGTCTGTATCCGTCTGTCTGTTGGTTTGTAAGCGGCTGCATGGCTTTCTGAATAGCTACATGAGTGTCTACATGGGTTATTGATTGATTGTCTGAGTATCTGTATGGGTGCCTGAGTGTTTGTGTGGGTGGGGTGTGTGTGACTCTGTGCATAGATGTGTGAGTTGGTGATTCACTGGGTGCATGGTTTCAAGAGTGCATCTGTGATGGACTGTATGGGTGGGTGAGTGTGTGTATGGGTGTGTTAGTGATTGAATGTATATCTCAGTGGTACATGTGTGAGTAACTACATATGTGAAAGGCAGTATATATGTGTGTTGGAGTATATAAATGGCTATAAGTGAGAGTGTGTGATTGTGAGAGTGGCTGTATTGATGAGTGTGTACTTGTATCAGTGATTGTATAAGAGCATAAGAATGTGCTAGTATTTGTATGAGTAAGTGAGCTGGTGTGTGTATAACTGTATAGGTGAGTAAATGGGTGTGTGATTAAGTTTTTTGCATGACTGACTAGGTGTGTGAGCACCTCTATGGATGAGTGGCGGTGTGTGAGTGTTTATATAGGTGTATGAGTGCATATGATAGTCCTGTACTGAGTGACTAAGTATGAGTGACTGTACGGGTGAGTGAGTGGATGTGTGTGTAGACCTAAGAATCAGTGAGTGGGTATGTAGTTTTTGGTGTTGGAGTGTCTATGGTTTTGAGAATGGCAGTCTGTAATTTAGAGTGGGTGTATCAAAAGTTATATTAGGGTGTGAGAAGATGCATGAAATTATCACATGGATGATGTAATCAGTGATGTCATTTGAGATGTCATCAGTGATGTCATCAGTGATGTCACTGACCATGTCATGAGTGATGTAATATGTGACGTCATCAGCAGTGCATTGCGGGCGCGAGTTATAGTTAGCTGAACTAACTATAACGGGGGAATTTCTATGGTTTTGTACGAGTGAAATGTCCAACTAACTATAACTGTCCCTAAAACCTATGGTTTTTTCAGTGAATTTCAAAGGTTTTTTAAATGCTAATTTCTAACTATAACGTGTCTGAAACCTATGGTTTTTTCAGTGAATTTCAAAGGTTTTTAAATGCTAATTTCTAACTATAACGTGCCTGAAACCTATGATTTTTTAAGTGAATTTCAAAGGTTTTTTTAAATGCTAGTTTCTAACTATGCCTACAGAGGTAGGACATGTGAAGAAAGAAGAAAAAACGCACAGAAAGAAGCAAAAGATGTGCAGAAAGAACCAACAGAGGAGCAGAAAGACGCCTTGTTGCAAAATCATCCTGTGCCCACAACTTTTTCAGACGGGTACTGGTGGTAACTGACTCTGACTAACCAGAGCCAGTGCTATGCTAAAAGACACTTAGAATACAGTGAAAACACCTACATACACTAGGGAACACTATGCGTTGGGGTACCCCTGTGATTAGCATGACCTCCTCTGCAAGTCCCTAGTACATAATAGGGCAGGGGGATTAAAACTGCCTCTTAAAACGCGCTACAGGGCGCGTTTGCACAGTGGTGAAGGGAGGGGGGGCCTGAGGTGACGTGTGCAAACGCACCCCGTGGCGTGTTTTAAGTTGCGGGATTAAGTCCCCTTGAATTCTGAGGGTCCCTGGGGCCCAACTAGCCCCCCAGGTACCTACAGTTAGGACCACAGAGCTGAGTTGCAGAGAGGCGTTCCGAGGCCACGCACCTTTTTTCACCTCTCTGCAACGCAATTCTGTTGTGCTTACTGAAGGTACCTGGTGGGCTAGTTGGCCCCAGGGTCCCTCAGGATTCAAAGGGAATTAATTCCCCAACTTAAAACGCACCACAGGGCGTGTTTGCGCACATGTCACCTGAGGCCCCGCCCCCTCCCTTCACCACTGTGCAAACGCGCCCCGTGGTGCGTTTTAAGTTGGGGGATTAGGTCACCTTGAATCTTGAGGGACCCTGGGGCCCAACTAGCCCACTAGGTACTTCCAGTAAGCACCACAGGCCTGCGTTGCAATGCCTGTAACAAATTGTGCAGTTGTGTTTAGGTAGTGAAGAGGGTCGTGCTGGGGGTAGTGTTTTAGGGTTTAGGGTAGTGCAGTGGTGTTTGTGTAGTGTAGGGGGTCATGCTAGGGGTAGATTTAGGGTTTAGGGTAGTGCAGTGGTGTTTGGGTAGTGTAGGGAGTCGTGCTGGGGGAGTGTTTTAGGGTTTAGGGTAGTGCAGTGGTGTTTGGGTAGTGTAGGGGGTCATGCTGGGGGTAGTGTTTTAGGGTTTAGGGTAGTGCAGTGGTGTTTGGGTAGTGTAGGGGGTCGTGCTGGGGGTAGTGATTAAGGGTAGTGCAGTGGTGTTTGGGTAGTGTAGGGGGTACTGCTGGGGGTAGTGTTTTAGGGTTTAGGTTAGTGCAGTGGTGTTTGGGTAGTGTAGGGGTACTGCTGGGGGTAGTGTTTTAGGGTTTAGGGTAGTGCAGTGGTGTTTGTGTAGTGTAGGGGGTAGTGTTTTAGGTTTAGGGTAGTGCAGTGGTGTTTGTGTAGTGTAGGAGGTCGTGTTTTAGGGTTTAGGGTAGTGCAGTGGTCTTTGGGTAGTGTAGGGAGTCGTGCTGGGGTAGTGTTTTAGGGTTTAGGGTAGTGTAGGGGGTCATGCGGGGGTAGTGTTTTAGGGATTAGGGTAGTGCATTGGTGTTTGGGTAGTGTAGGGGTCATGCGGGGGTAGTGTTTTAGGGTTTAGGGCAGTGCAGTGGTGTTTGGGTAGTGTAGGGGGTCGTGCTGGGGGAGTGTTTTAGGGTTTAGGGCAGTGCAGTGGTGTTCGGGTAGTGTAGGGGGTCGTGCTGGGGGAGTGTTTGAGGGTTTAGGGCAGTGCAGTCGTGTTCGGGTAGTGTAGGGGGTTGTGCTGGGGGTAGTATTTTAGGGTTTAGGGTAGTGCAGTGGTGTTCGGGTAGTGTAGGGGGTCATGCTGGGGGTAGTGTTCTAGGGTTTAGGGCAGTGCAGTGGTGTTTGGGCAGTGTAGGGGGTAATGCTGGGGGTGGTGTTTTAGGGTTTAGGGCAGTGCAGTGGTTTTCGGGCAGTGTAGGCGGTTGTGCTGGGGGTGGTGTTTCAGGGTTTAGGGCAGTGCAGTGGTGTTCGGGCAGTGTAGGGGGTGGTGTTTCAGGGTTTAGGGCAGTGCAGTGGTGTTCGGGCAGTGTAGGGGGTCGTGCAGGGGGTGGTGTTTCAGGGTTTAGGGCAGTGGTGTTCGGGCAGTGTAGGGGGTCATGCTGGGGGTGGTGTTTCAGGGTTTGGGGCAGTGCAGTGGTGTTCGAGCAGTAAAGGGGTCGTGCTGGGGGTGGTGTTTCAGGGTTTAGGGCAGTGCAGTGGTGTTCGGGCAGTGTAGGGGGTGCTGCAGGGGGTGGTGTTTCAGGGTTTAGGGCAGTGCAGTGGTGTTCGGGCAGTGTAGGGGTCATGCAGGGGGTGGTGTTTCAGGGTTTAGGGCAGTGCAGTGGTGTTCGGGCAGTGTAGGGGGTCGTGCTGGGGCTGGTGTTTCAGGGTTTAGGGCAGTACAGAGGTGTTTGGGCAGTGTAGGGGGTCGTGCTTGGGCTGGTGTTTCAGGGTTTAGGGCAGTGCAGTGGTGTTCGGGCAGTGTAGGGGGTTGTGCTGGGGCTGGTGTTTCAGGGTTTAGGGCAGTGCAGTGGTGTTCGGGCAGTGTAGGTGGTCGTGCTGGGGCTGGTGTTTCAGGGTTTAGGGCAGTGCAGTGGTGTTTGGGCAGTGTAGGGGGTCATGCTGGGGCTGGTGTTTCAGGGTTTAGGGCAGTGCAGTGGTGTTCGGGCAGTGTAGGGGGTCTTGCTGGGGCTGGTGTTTCAGAGTCTAGGGCAGTGCAGTGGTGTTCGGGCAGTGTAGGGGGTCTTGCTGGGGCTGGTGTTTCAGGGTTTAGGGCAGTGCAGTGGTGTTTGGGCAGTGTAGGGGGTCGTGCTGGGGGTGGTGTTTCAGGGTTTAGGGCAGTGCAGTGGTGTTTGGGCAGTGTAGGGGGTCATGCTGGGGCTAGTGTTTCAGGATTTAGGGCAGAGCAATGGTGTTCAGGCAGTGTAGGGGTTTTGCTGGAGGTGGTGTTTCAGGGTTTAGGGCAGTGCAGTGGTGTTCGTGCAGTATAGGGGGTGGTGTTTCAGGGTTTAGGGCAGTGGTGTTCAGGCAGTGTAGGGGGTCTTGCTGGGGTTGATGTTTCAGGGTTTAGGGCAGTGCAGTGGTGTTCGGGCAGTGTAGGGGGTCGTGCTGGGGGTGGTGTTTCAGGGTTTAGGGCAGTGCAGTGGTGTTCCGGCAGTGTAGGAGGTCGTGCAGGGGGTGGTGTTTCAGGGTTTAGGGCAGTGCAGTGGTGTTCGGGCAGTGTAGGGGGTCATGCTGGGGGTGGTGTTTCAAGGTTTAGGGCAGTGCAGTGGTATTCAGGCAGTGTAGGGTGTCGTGCTGAGGGGTGGTGTTTCAGGGTTTAGGGCAGTGCAGTGGTGTTCGGACAGTGTAGGGGGTCGTGCAGGGGTGGTGTTTCAGGGATTAGGGCAGTGCAGTGGTGTTTGGGCAGTGTAGGGGGTCGTGCAGGGGTGGTGTTTCAGGGTTTAGGGCAGTGCAGTGGTGTTCGGCCAGTGTAGGTGGTCTTGCTGGGGGTGGTGTTTCAGGCTTTAGTGCAGTGGTGTTCGGGCAGTGTAGGGGGTCTTGCTGGTGGTGGTGTTTCAGGGTTTAGGGCAGTGCAGTGGTGTTCGGGCAGTGTAGGGGGTCTTGCTGGTGGTGGTGTTTCAGGGTTTAGGGCAGTGCAGTGGTGTTCGGGCAGTGTAGGGGGTCGTGCTGGGGCTGGTGTTTGAGGGTTTAGGGTAGTGCAGTGGTGTTCGGACAGTGTAGGGGTCGTGCTGGGGCTGGTGTTTCAGGGTTTAGGGCAGTGCAGTAGTTTTCGGGCAGTGTAGGCGGTCGTGCTGGGGCTGGTGTTTCAGGGTTTAGGGCAGTGCATTGGTGTTCGGGCAGTGTACGGGGTTGTGCTGGGGCTGGTGTTTCAGGGTTTAGGGCAGTGCAGTGGTGTTCGGGCAGTGTAGGGGTCGTGCTGGGGGTGGTGTTTCAGGGTTTAGGGCAGTGCAGTGGTGTTCGGGCAGTGTAGGGGGTCGTGCTGGGGCTGGTGTTTCATGGTTTAGGGCAGTGCAGTAGTGTTCGGGCAGTGTAGGGGGTTGTGCTGGGGGTGGTGTTTCAGGGTTTAGGGCAGTGCAGTGGTGTTCGGGCAGTGTAGGGGGTCATGCTGGGGGTGGTTTCAGGGTTTAGGGCAGTGCAGTGGTGTACGGGCAGTGTAGGGGGTCTTGCTGGGGGCTGTGTTTCAGGGTTTAGAGGCAGTGGTGTTCGGGCAGTGTAGGGGGTCTTGCTGGGGGTAGTGTTTCGGGGTTTAGGGCAGTGCAGTGGTGTTCGTGCAGTGTAGGGGGTCGTGCTGGGGGTGGTGTTTCAGGGTTTAGGGCAGTGCAGTGGTGTTCGGGCAGTGTAGGGGGTCGTGCTGGGGGTGGTGTTTCAGGGTTTAGGGCAGTGCAGTGGTGTTCGGGCAGTGTAGGGGGTCGTGCAGGGGGTGGTGTTTCAGGGTTTAGGGCAGTGCAGTGGTGTTAGGGCAGTGTAGGGGTCGTGCTGGGGCTGGTGTTTCAGGGTTTAGGGCAGTGCAGTGGTGTTCGGGCAATGTAGGGGGTCTTGCTGGGGGTGGTGTTTCAGGGTTTAGGGCAGTGGTGTTCGGGCAGTGTAGGGGGTCTTGCTGGGGGTGGTGTTTCAGGGTTTAGGGCAGTGCAGTGGTGTTCGGGCAGTGTAGGGGGTCTTGCTGGGGGTAGTGTTTCAGGGTTTAGGGCAGTGCAGTGGTGTTCGTGCAGTGTAGGGGGTCGTGCTGGGGATGGTGTTTCAGGGTTTAGGGCAGTGCAGTAGTGTTCGGGCAGTGTAGGGGGTCGTGCTGGGGGTGGTGTTTCAGGGTTTAGGGCAGTGCAGTGGTGTTCGGGCAGTGTAGGGGGTCGTGCTGGGGGTGGTGTTTCAGGGTTTAGGGCAGTGGTGTTCGGGCAGTGTAGGGGGTCTTGCTGGGGGTGATGTTTCAGAGTTTAGGGCAGTGCAGTGGTGTTCGGGCAGTGTAGGAGGTCTTGCTGGGGGTAGTGTTTCAGGGTTTAGGGCAGTTCAGTGGTGTTCGGGCAGTGTAGGGGTCATGCTGGGGGTGGTGTTTCAGGGTTTAGGGCAGTGCAGTGGTGTTCGGGCAGTGTAGGGGGTCGTGAAGGGGGTGGTGTTTCAGGGTTTAGGGCAGTGCAGTGGTGTTCGGGCAGTGTAGGGGGTCGTGCTAGGGTATGTGTTTCAGGGTTTAGGGCAGTGCAGTGGTGTTCGGGCAGTGTAGGGGGTCGTGCAGGGGCTGGTGTTTCAGGGTTTAGGGCAGTGCAGTGGTGTTCGGGCAGTGTAGGGGGTCGTGCTGGGGGTAGTGTTTTAGGGTTTAGGGTAGTGCAGTGGTGTTTGTGTAGTGTAGGGGGTCATGTTTTAGGGTTGTGCAGTGGTGTTTGGGTAGTGTAGGGGGTCGTGCTGGGGGTAGTGTTTTAGGATTTAGGTTAGTGCAGTGGTGTTTGGGTAGTGTAGGGGTCGTGCTGGGGGTAGTGTTTTAGGGTTTAGGGTAGTGCAGTGGTGTTTGTGTAGTGTAGGGGGTAGTGCTCGGGGTAGTGTTTTAGGGTTTAGGGTAGTGCAGTGGTGCTTGTGTAGTGTAGGGGTTTGTGCTGGGGGTAGTGTTTTAGGGTTTAGGGTAGTGCAGTGGTGTTTGTGTAGTGTAGGGGTCATGTTTTAGGGTAGTGCAGTGGTGTTTGGGTAGTGTAGGGGGTCGTGCTGGGGGTAGTGTTTTAGGATTTAGGTTAGTGCAGTGGTGTTGGGGTAGTGTTTTAGGGTTTAGGGTAGTGCAGTGGTGTTTGTGTAGTGTAGGGGGTCATGCAGGGGTAGTGTTTTAGGGTTTAGGATAGTGCAGTGGTGCTTGTGTAGTGTAGGGGGTCGTGCTGGGGTAGTGTTTTAGGGTTTAGGGTAGTGCAGTGGTGTTTTTGTAGTGTAGGGGGTCATGTTTTAAGATGCAACGCTCCAATACCTGACCAGTCTGCACTACATAAAACTGCAAAAAACTAAAAATAAAAAGTGTTTTGCACACTTTTGTCATTGGGCTATATGTGGGCTACATCTGGGTAATATTTGTGCTACATTTGGGCTCTTTTTTCACTGGTGGCCATCTTGGAAGACTTCTTTGTTATGAAGTTTCCTAATTTCTTCATTTACTGCAGTCTCCTCAGTAGGAAATGCTTTCAGTTTTTACTTTGATTCCATCAAGAAGGCATTCAGATGTGTCACACATTTGCCATAAATTCAGAATGTTATTACTCTAGTTGTTCATTAGATCACTGTAGTAAAGCTACTGCTCACCAAGGAGTTAACTGGAAGTCTACTGCTGGTATTGAAAGTGATTGTTTCAGTCTGCATGTCAGAATTTTCTAATGAAATAGAAGAGGATTTGAGATCTCACTTAAAACATGCACTAAATTTTCTTTTTGCAGCACTAACCATAATTTCTATGGCAAAATGAACCCCCTCATTTTGTTCCTTTTTAAATTAAATGTTTTAAGTGTTACCAGTTTATTCCAATCAAGATGGCTTCAGGTGTGCCATACTTTTGTCATAAGTAAGGCTGTTAGCACTCTAGTTGTTCTTTAGAACACTCTGGGAAGCTGCAGTAGAACACAAAGGCATCAACTGACAGGCTGCTCCTGTTGAAATATAACAGGAAGATATTTGAGATCTCACTTAAAACATGTCGTAATTTTTCTTTCTACAGCACTAACCATAATTTCTATGGCAAAATGAACCCCCTCATTTTGTTCCTTTTAAATTAAATGTTTTAAGTGTTACCAGTTTATTCCAATCAAGGTGGCTTCAGGTGTGCCATACTTTTGTCATAAGTAAGACTGTTAGCGCTCTAGTTGTTCTTTAGAACACTCTGGGAAGCTGCAGTAGAACACAAAGGCATCAACTGACAGGCTGCTCCTGTTGAAATATAACAGGAAGATATTTGAGATCACACTTGAAACATGTCCTAATTTTTCTTTCTACAGCACTAACCATAATTTCTATGACAAAATGAACCCCATCATTTTGTTCCTTTTTAAATTAAATGTTTTAAGTGTTACCAGTTTATTCCAATCAAGATGGCTTCAGGTGTGCCATACTTTTGTCATAAGTAAGACTGTTAGCGCTCTAGTTGTTCTTTAGAACACTCTGGGAAGCTGCAGTAGAACACAAAGGCATCAACTGACAGGCTGCTCCTGTTGAAATATAACAGGAAGATATTTGAGATCACACTTGAAACATGTCCTAATTTTTCTTTCTACAGCACTAACCATAATTTCTATGACAAAATGAACCCCATCATTTTGTTCCTTTTTAAATTAAATGTTTTAAGTGTTACCAGTTTATTCCAATCAAGATGGCTTCAGGTGTGCCATACTTTTGTCATAAGTAAGACTGTTAGCGCTCTAGTTGTTCTTTAGAACACTCTGGGAAGCTGCAGTAGAACACAAAGGCATCAACTGACAGGCTGCTCCTGTTGAAATATAACAGGAAGATATTTGAGATCACACTTGAAACATGTCCTAATTTTTCTTTCCAGAGCACTAACCATAATTTCTATGACAAGATGAACCCCATCATTTTGTTCCTTTTTAAATTAAATGTTTTAAGTGTTACCAGTTTATTCCAATCAAGATGGCTTCAGGTGTGCCATACTTTTGTCATAAGTAAGGCTGTTAGCACTCTAGTTGTTCTTTAGAACACTCTGGGAAGCTGCAGTAGAACACAAAGGAATCAACTGATAGTCTCTGCCCTTGTTGGATGTACATGTTTTACTGAGAATGTCAGACTTTATTCTCACATGACTGAGAAAGATAATGTGAATTTACAGAAAATATGCTCTCATTTTAGCTTCTGGGGCACCTTCCAAAACTGTATGGGACAAGCATGTGAAAATAGTTTTCTCTCAAACATGATTCATGATATCCCAGCAGAAGGTTTTTCACAGGGTAAAATCACCTTAGAACACACCACAATTCCTGAAATTAGTATGGTACCATCAACAAATGAATTCTAATGTAACTAAAGTCTGTTATCACCCTTTATAGTTCTCCTTTTGGTAACCCTCAAAATCTTCGATTCACTACAATGCATTTCAATGGGGTACTATCATTTATATTGGTCCCAAGATGGCTGCCAGCAATTCCAGGATGAAGTGCTGACAGCCAATCAGATCTCACGATGACATGTGTGGTTAGGCTCCGCCCAGATATATATGTGTTTTTACTTTTGATTTTCTCAGCAACTACTGAACGGATTTACACCATTTAACAAAAGGGTTCTTTTTGAACCAAGAACTACCTCTTTGCCAAATTTGGTGTAATTCCGTTCAGCAGTTCGGGCTGTAGCCTTGCATAAAGTTTCCTATGGGAAATTGATTTTTTGACTCTTATTTTTTTAATTTCTCCGCAACTACTGAACGGATTTACACCATTTAACAAAAAGGGTTCTTTCTGAACCAAGAACTACCTCTTTGCCAAATTTGGTGTAATTCCGTTCAGCAGTTCGGGCTGTAGCCGTGTCTAAAGTTTCCTATGGGAAAATGAATGGGGAAAACACGTTTTAGGACCCCCCTTTTTTCTCGGCCCACGCTTGACGAATCACCCTGAGACTTTCAGGGTAGGAGCGGACCGGAGCGGGCCATAAAGTTTGAAAATTTCGCGAAGATTCGTCAACCGATGCAAGAGTTATTTCAAATAGAATGTCGCGGATTTCCTATGCAAAATAGGAACTAACTATAACTATCTACTGGCGACCGCCAGTAGATAATATATATATATATATGTATAAATATTTATATATTTCACCAAATGCCACTCTTATGACCGCTGAACACTTTTCAGATTGGGTGCCTCCTTTGGCGTGCAAGTGGCTGCACAAAATTAACATTTCCAACAACAACTCTCCAATAGGAACATTCAGGAGCACACAGCAGATTCCAAAGACCTTTTATTGTGCCAAGCAGACGCGTTTCGGCGAGAATTAGCCTTCCTCAATGCTTGTCTCCACCGAGGGTCTGATATTATCAGTTCTTTCATATATATAACAAAACTCGCTCACATTGGTTGCCAGGTCTTATAACCATCCAATTGCAGTGCCTGTGGATTGAAAAAAACACCTTCAGTAGGAAATGTCTCTCACGATGACTGCAAGTTCCACAATGCATCTCAAGTTCTCACAGTTATTAGTTTATGAGCAGTTTTGTCTTAAAATGGTGTAATATTCTCTGCTTTTTTCAGCGGATTTCTAAGGTTTTTAAATTCTATTTCCTAACTATAATGTACCTGTAACCTTTGTTTTTTCAGTGAATTTCTAATGTTTAAAAAAAAAATCCTAACTGTAACCTGTAACCTTTGATGGTGTGCATGTGAGTGGCTCTATAGGCTGGTGAGTGGGTGTGTGAGCAGCTGTATGGGTCTGTGTGCAGGTGTGTGAGTGGCTGTATGGGTTGGCGATTGGTTGTGAGAGTGGTTTTCTGGGTGTGTGAGTAGCTGTATGGGTCAGTGAGTAAGTGTGTGAGTGACTGTTTGGGTCTGTGAGTGGATGTGATAGTGGCAGAATGGGTGTGTGAGTGGGTGTCTGAGTGTCTGTATGTGTGTATCAGTTGCTGTGTGAGTGACTGCCCCAGAACGGAACCTCACCTGCCCCTTTATCCAACAAGAGTCCACAACTTTGCACAAAATGTTTACCCAACTGGAGCACTTACTACTGGTTAATTATTAAGTGCTACCTCATTGGGTAAATGTCTAGGGCATATTCTACACTACAGCTGCATAATGGACAATGAGGAAATGTCTCCAGTGACCTTGTGTGTGTTTCAGCAATGTGATTGTTTCTCATGCATCTTCATCCAAAAATCTGTGATAACATGAATCCTCGTATAGAGAAGAAGACAAGACTACAAAGAGGTAAATCTTCACCAAACAAGGGTACTTCCTCTGAACTATATGAAGCAAGTGCTTCTTTGTTTGGTGGAGATGTCCTCATATTCCTAGGCATCAAGAACACACCACTGAAATCAGTGGGAAATGAGCTGGGGGCCTCTTGTTAAGCTGCCCATCATCCTGGCAAAAGGCAGGAAGACCTTTGCATGCTACTAAGGTGGGCGAGCCAAATGGGTGAAACTTCAAAGCAATTTGCACATTTGCAGACTTCTAGTAATGCAAATGGAGAACCATGGATTCTGCTCTCACGCGGAGAGGTCAAGAAAGAATCCACTTGTTACTGTCACTACAGATTGCCTCCAATAGATGAACTATGTATTCACTTTTCACAAGGATTTCAGATTTTTTTTCACTATGTAATTTCTGAGAAAATTCACTTGCTTTGCCTTCACCAAGCCAGGAAGTTAGGATCATTTGTCCTTTACAGAATTGGAGCTCCAACAGAGGTACCTGCTATGTATATATTTGTAAGTGCTTCCCGTTTAGGTTTAATTTCTGTGAAATGAGCATCAGGGCTGGAACGGAACCTCACCTGCCTGTTTATCCAACAAAAATTATCTGCACAAAAAGTCTACCCAACTGGAGTAGTTTCTACTAGTTAATTAGTAAGTGCTACCTAGTTGGGTAAATGTCTAGTGCGTATTTCACAATGCAGCTGCATAATGGACCTTGACGAAATGTCTCCAGCAAAGTTGTGTGCATTTCAGCAATGTGATTGTTCCTCATGTGTCTTCATCCAGAAATCTGTTATAACATAAATCCTCCTATAGAGAACACAACAAGACTGCAAAAAAGCCACAAGGGGGCCCCAGTGGCCCCAGTGGGCCCAGCTGGCTCCCTGCTTCCTATCTACTAGAGCCAGCATTGTTTCTTCATGCAGGGAGCTACTAAATATGTAGCTCCCTTTGTGTGGGAGCAATCCTTTCATCATGAAAACTCTGTTCCCATCAAGCTGGAGCATTTTCCTGCTCCCACCCGCAGGGAGTGGAGTTATTGTTTGCTCTCACTTGGTGAGAGCTATCAAAGATCCTGCCAAGCAAAAGGAAACTGCTATATCCAGAGGGTGGGAACCTCAGGAGAGAGCAGGAGCCGGCCCTGAGGGGTGGCTGTCCCCAGGGCCATTAATGGCTCCAGAAGGAGGGCAGCACAGCCCCCCTCATTTGTTCCTTGAGGCCAGCACCAGGAAGGTGGTGGTCCTCCAGGCTGAAAACAGCCCGGGAGGGGGACCATGCAGCCCCCTCCCTTAATACAATTGTGTATGCCCTGGGAGGTGGTGGTCCCCAGGGTCAAAAACAGCCTGGGAGGTGGGGAGTGTGACCCTCTCCCTTAATACAATTGTGTAGGCCCTGGGGAGGTGGTGGTCCCTGCAGCTGAATATGGCCTGGGAGAGGGGCTGTACGGCTTCCCCTTCCCCATCAAAATGTTTTTCTGGCCTTGGGGAGGTGGTGGTCCTTGGGGTCCTCCACAAGAAGGGAGGGGGCAAATAAATTTTCAGAATACACTTCCCCAAAATGGTTTAGTAAAGCCTCTTCAATGCCCTCCCTCGACCTAGTTAGGCATCCTGTCCCATCATGCTTTAGTTCTTTTATAAAGTTTTTTACTTGGTCATTTTTTATCTTCCAGGCAAGTAACTTGCCATAACCTTCTCCGTAATTAAAATGGGCCAATTTGCCCACTTGCCATCTTTCCTGCAGTCTTCTTTCCAGAACGCCTACTAACTCCATTTTAAGGGCCTCAATAAAAGCTACCCCTGACTCCTGTACTATCTCTTTATCCTGAATCTGTTGTTCTAGCCACTTAATCTGATCTTCAATATTAGCTATTTCTGCCCTCCGTTGCTTATTTTTGTAGGATTGGATAGATGTTATTCTCCCTCTTAAAAAGGCCTTGTAAGCATCCCATACTATACTTATTGGGGCACTATCTAGATTATGTTAAAAAAACTCTTGAGATTCCAGCCCCACTTTCTCCATCATCTCTTCATCAGACAGCACTGTACGATCGATAGTCCATCTCCTTTGGATCACCGTGTTTGGAGGGGCCAAAAGTATGGATATGGCCGAGTGATCAGACAGATGAGATCCCACATGACTGGCGTCCCTAACCTGAACCTTTATAGATCGGTCGATCAAGAAAAAGTGTATTCTTGATTGGTGTCCATATTTTTTATTGTTAAAAGTAAAGCTTTTTAGGGACCCCTGCCTTTCCCTCCAAATATCACACCAGCCTAGATTTTTTTATTGAATTTATTATTAAGGAGCGTGATTTATTATGTGTTGTCGCTCTACTTTTGGTGGAACGGTCTAGCCTATCATCTAGGACCACATTAAAATCGCCTGCCATTATAATAGGGTCCGGAAAGTCCAAAAGTTCCAAGAGTAGATTACCAAATGGGGTAGGATCATCTAAATTTGGGCCGTAATAGCCAACCATGGTGTAGATCTGGTTATAACATCTCACTTTAACAATTACCCATCTACCGGACTTATCTACTCTACTTTCTTCAATAATTATCTGAGGGTTAGTTTTTACAAGGATCGCCACTCCTCTTATAGTGAGTTGATGGTCCGTACATATCACTCTCTGAAGCCATCTTCCAGACTTAAAAATCTCAGTCATTTCTTTACTGGTTAGATGAGTCTCTTGGAGGATTATAATTTGGGCTGGGACATCTCTTATATATTGCAAGATCTTTTCCCTTCTTTGCTTCACCCTGAGGCCATTAACATTCCATGATAATACCTCTATCTGAGCCTCCCGGCTGGTACTCATTTTTTATTCCTTACTCTCACCAATCTCACCAATCCCTTGCGGCCGGAGTTCCAGAACATTAGTTGAGGACAAATATTTTTTTTTATTTTTTCCCTCTGCTCCCCCACCCGTGCATTCAACTCACCCTGTGCCCGCCTGCTCCCCTCCCTTGGAAAACCCTCCTCTTCCTTCTTCATAGCCTAAGCCTTAGGAGACTTTTCCGAGGTTAAGAGACCTATTCTTAAAAATATATACTTCCCAGTGGAACAAGTGATTCTCCATTCAGGACTAAGTGCAGACGACGCAAGCACAACAAAAAAGACAAAGAGACAAAAAGTGCAATAAAGAAAATATCAGCGTACAAGTAGGGGGGTAGAGACTGCAGGTAAGTAGTCAAAAAACAAAAAGACCATACCGAGAAAAGCAATCTCTACTTTCCTACTTCACACCACTACCTGACAAAGATCTAAGGAATTCTTCGGCTTCGTCTACCCATCGAAAGGTCTGCATTTTATTGTTATGCATCACCCTCAAACTGGCAGGAAATCTTAACTGTGCCGTTGCACCCCATTTTCTAAAAGGTTCAATCAGGTTACCGAACTCCCATTGCGTGTTGGCTGTAATTTGAGAGACATCAGATCTAATATCGAAATGTATTCCATCTACTGATACATTTTTCTGTCTTAAGGCTCTTGTGAGTATTTCTTCCTTAATTTTATAGGTAAGAAAATTAACCAGAATTCTCCTAGGTTTTGGTTTATTTGAATTTAACCTGAAGGGGTCTCTATGGACCTTCTGCATGTCTTTAACCAGGTCTTCTTCGGAGCATTCCATATGCACTCCCAATTTAATCAATCGTGCCACAAAAGCCTTAATATCCTCTCCCTCTGCCCCTTCCGGGATTTTTAAAATACAAAGGTTATTTCTTCTCTGGTTGTTCTCTAGTGATTCCATCTTTTCCTTCAACAGAATCTCATTCCCTTTTAGGACAGTAACCTCCTTCGAGTTGGCCTCAGACTGCACTGTTAAGTCTCTTACTGAGCTTTCCAACTGCGATGTCCTGACTGAGACGTCGTCTAGCTTTTTTTCCAGACTATCACAGGAAACTCTAATCTCTTTTTGATTAGTTTCGGAAATTTCAAATCTATTCCTAACCTCAGTGGTTAACAATTGAATAAGATCCGAAACTGACTGAAGTTGTGGCTGATCTTGGAGCTTGTGTTGCGTCTGCATATGGCCTACATCATTCGGGCACTCCCCCCTCCACACTCCTGAGATTCTGGAGGGCCTTCGCTAACTATTATTCCTCGGTGGGAGACATAAGTATCCATATTTCCGGAAGGTAAGGACACCCCTGCGTCTTCCTGAACTGTTTTTTGTTTTCCCGAGGGGGCTGGGAGGGGTATTACCTTGAACTCCAAAGAATCTCCCAACACCTGAAATTTGTTTGGACTCACGATGTCTTGTTCTCCTTCCAGCTTTTCCCTTGAATGAGCCAAAGTTGGGTTTTTTAAATTGCAGAGTCTTTGGTACTACTTTAAAGAAAGTCCTTAATGAGGGGGTAATTTTTAGGTTCGATCCCTGTAGCTCCCTTTTTTTCCCTCTCGACCTTCTCTTTTTGGGGTCACCCACTCTCCTTCATTAGCTTTACAAGAAGGGGCGAGTTCTGACCCAATGGTGTTCTTATGGGTTCTATTCAGAGTACTCTTTGTATAATTTCTTGCCTCAAAACTTCTCAAGTTATATCTGCCAAGCAGAGCGATTTTCTCCCTTGACTCCCTTAGCTCTGCCACATTTGGGTCACCGCTAGATTTTATGCTCAGTGAGACGCTTTTCTGCTTCTTTGGGAGAATAGGGTGTTTCCTAGCTTTGCTAATATCACAAACTTCCCCTTCCAGATTACCCCCAGCACTTCTTCCCACATCAATTCTCTCCCCAAAGTGTGACTGACTTGCCTCTTGCGCCGTGTACCTAACAGACCTCCCGGCCTTAAAGGGCTTCACGGGCTCGGGAGACTCCAGTCCCGCACGCAGCACCGGCAATTTCTCTACCTTGCTGGAGCGCACGTCTCCAGCGATTGTGCTGCCTCTGCCCAAGCCGCCCAAGCCGCCCCGGATGGAGCACTGAGCCACCGCCCTCCAGCCCCTGCCGAGCTCCCGAGCCGCACGAGCCCAGCAGGAGTCCCGGTCGGGCAGCCCCAGAGCCTCCATGAGATCGCCTGCCCCTCCAGGGGCACTAGCGCCAAGGAAGAGACACAGCGCAACCAATGCAGAAAACCACGAGGTAAGCCTTCAGCCAAAACTCCTTCTTGTTCGTCTTTATGCACCCCGAAAAAGCATATTAACGTTTTCCTGATTCAAAATGTAAGCGTCGCTTGTCCCAACATCCACTGAGTTATTACGAGGTCATCATTCAGATCTCTCTCCTCGGGAGCCTCCGCGACCGCGTTTCAACCGGCCACCATGTTTTCCATTTTGGGGAAGTGTATTCCGAAAATTTATTTACACGGGGAGAGGAAGTGGGAGAGTGGTTGGGTCAAGAAGCTCCCCACAAGGTGTCTGAACCCCAAAGGGAAGTAATTAATAGCCCAATTGCAGAATCCGAAATTAGAAATGTTATTAAAACAGGGAAAGCGAATAAGGCTGCAGGACCAGATGGTCTTCCGGTCGAAGTTTCTAAAAAGCTGGAGAGATATCTAGTCCCGGTGATGGTCAGGCTATTTACTGAGATTTTTGAATGTGGTAGGGAGATCCCTCACTCTTGGAATGATGCTATTGTCACTCTGATCCTCAAAACAGATAAACCACCTAACTGTTGTGACTCCTACAGGCCTATCTCACTGCTTAACTCAGACTACAAGATCTTTACGAAAATACTAGCAGATAGGCTGAGTGGGGTGTTGGATGTGCTGCTACATGAGGACCAAAAGGGCTTTGTGCGTGGTAGGGGAATTAAAGAACTAACCTATAATTTAATTGGAGCTGTTGATATAGCAACCACTTTCAAAATGCCACTGGCAGTTATTACTGTGGATGCGACTAAGGCATTCGACCGGGTTAATTGGTCTTATCTGCAGGAAATTTTGCTGCTATCTAACTTGGGGGAGAACTTCTGTAGGGCAATAGCACTCTTATATAAGAATCCCACAGCTGGGGTTTTGGTGAATGGAAACATCTCTAAAAGTTTTAACATCTATAGGGGAACCAGGCAGGGGTGCCCGCTGTCCCCCTTACTTTTTAATTTATACATTGAACCACTAGCTGAAAAGATAAGAGGGCACGATAGCATACTTCCTTTTAGATTTCGGGGATGGGAGGAAAAAGTAGGGCTTTATGCCGATGATCTAGTGGTGTATACCACAGATCTTAACACAGCATTACCAGCAGTATACGATTTGGCATCACGGTTTGGGCGGCTCTCAGGCTATGAGATTAACGAAAATAAAACGGTTGTAATGAAGTGGAATATTAATTCGCAATTGAGCTGTGTGAAGGAAGAAATGAGGTATTTAGGCATCAAAATTGTGCAGAAAATAGAACAAATCCCTGAAATCAACTTCCAAAAGGTTAATAAGGCAGTAGGGAAACTCTTACTTAGCTGGTCCCACCTTCCTCTAACAATTTATGGTAGAGTTAATCTTGTAAAAATGGCGATCCTTCCCAAGTTTACTTTTTTGTTTCAAAACATCCCAATGGCCTTTAAGGAGGAATGGCTTAAAAAAAAAAATCAAAGATTACTAGCTTTATCTGGGCGTCAAAAGGTACGAGGATTGCTTGGAAAAAGCTTAGACGGCAATATGATAAAGGGGGGCCTACGACTCCCGGATCTATCTTATTATGCTTGGGTTTTTTTATTAAAGGGAGGAAAATGTCTATTAAGCAAACCAGATAGCTATGATATTGGGAAAATGTTTAAAGCCATGTTATCCGATGTGCAAGGGGGCGAGCATGATTTTATACATAAATATGGAGACCCACGTTATTTTTTAAAAGTGCGGCTTAAGACTCTGCAAAGCTTTGCAATAACTTGGCATAAAATCAGGAGAGAATCTAATATAAACTACTATAGTGTATTGGCCCCTGTTTGGGACTCTCCGGGATCTCCGGAGTGGTCAAAGGACTGCTTGGCTCGTCCACTAAAAGAAGCAGGGATAAAAACCTGGGGTCAACTGATGGTAGATGGTAGATGGAGTATTAATCTCCTGGGAGAAGGCCCAGGAGATAGCTAATGGGCAATTGTCAAGATTCAAATATCTTCAAGTAAAGAGTTGGAGCCTCACTGATGGGCTAGGCGCGGGACATTCTAATGAACTAGAATCTTCAATAAAATATGAAGGAACCCATGGAAAAGAGGTGGCAAGATGGTATTGGATCCTAGTGGAGTGTTCGGATGGAGACTTTAAGTTACCAGCAACACTATGGGAAAAGAGCTTGCCGGGAGAGCAGTTGATAGACCTATGGCAAGTATCTTGCAACATGCTATACTCCACAGTACGTGCCGCAAATTTAAGGTGGAACCACCTTTTTTGTCTCCACAGGGTCTACTGTACGCCATATAAGCTGGCAAAATTTGCGAAAGGCGTCACGCCGAGATGCCCTAAATGTGGGAAAGAAAAAAGCGATGACGAACATATGTTTTTGGATTGCCCGGAACTCCAAGTTTTTTGGCTGGATGTGAGTAACACGGTTTCTTTCATACTTGGAGGGTCGCTCCAGGTAAGCAAATCTCTTGTCTTTTTTGTGCTCCCGGATAACTATGAATTTTTGTCTCTAAATATAAAAAAATTGATTTTCTATTTAATATTGCTTGCCCGTAGGGAAATATGTAAGAACTGGATAAAAGCTACGCCCCCGAATAAAGCAGAATGGTTGGCCTCAATAAAATATACGGTTCTGCTAGATAGAGCTTCTAAGCTTAAGAGTAATGAGTTCTGGCTCCCCTATGAGAACTGGGTAAATTCCTGTGTACATTTATAGTCCAAGGATTAGGCCTTTATACCATTTTTGCTTGATTACTCCGGTGGTGGCCTCAGAGAGGGTCTGGCCAATAACAAGGCTTCCTATGGTCGGAGTACGAGAAGCAAGGTATAGAGTGACCCATCTTAGGTCTAACAACGAAAGGGCTCCGGAAGGTGCTACATCTAGGGAGACCCCGGAGTACGGTTTCTTTTACCTTTTGTGGACTTGGGCTGATGAGGACAAAAAAATATTTAAAAAAAAAAAAAGAAGGGAGGGGGGCTTCCCTTGGTCCCACTCCAATATTTGTAATAAGGGCCCAGGGAGGTGGTAGTCCCAGGGCCTCTTAGGAGCTGAGGAGGGGGGGCTGCACTGCCCCCTCCAATTAATACTTGAATCAGCCTACCACAGGGAGGTGGCGATCCCCGGAGCTCAAACTGGCCTTGGGGAGAGGAGCTGCATATGCCTCCTCCTCCCCATATTTAGATTTAAATATGCCCCCGGGACCTGGCCCACCCCACCTGGCCCACCCCGGGGGCTCAGTTTTAAAGAAGAGTGGGAGGTAGCGTTTTCTTTTTCTTAATTATTTTTGCTGTGAATTTTTGAATCTTTATGATTTCATGTCAATTTTATTTTCTGCTTTTTGGCCCTGGCAAGGGCCCTGGGCGACCCTACAGCAGTGTTAGGGGGTCAGGCTATTCCTACCCTACCCCCTTTTCTTTATTTTATGGTTTTTTGGGACTCAGCTGAGGCTGAGTCCCAAAATGGCTGCCAACACTTCCTGGTTGAAGTGTTGGCAGCCAAACAGAACTCTGCATAAGATCCACTCAGACACTCATACTCCAACTCACAGACCCATTCTGACACTCTCACACCCACTCACAGACCCCCTTCAGACACTGACACACCCACTGGCAGACCCACTCAGATACTCACACCCACTCACACATCCACTCTCAGACCTACTCACACACTGGCTCACAGACCCACACAGACACTGACTCGTCTACTCACAGACCCCCTCACACACCCACTAACAGACCCACTCACACACCCACTCACAGATGCATTCAGACACTCACACACCCAGTCATAGAACTACTCAGACACTTACACAACCAGTCAGACCGACTCACACACCCACTGACAGACCCACTCAGCCATTCACATACTCACTGACAGACCCACTCAGACACTCTCACAGCCACTCATAGACCCACTGAGACACTCACACACCCACTGACAGACCCACACACACACTCATACACCCACTAACAGACCCACTCACACACCCGTAAGCCCACTCACAGACCCACTCACCCACTCACCCACTCACACAGTTATTTACAGACCTACTCAGAAACTTACACACCCACTCACAGACCCACTCAGACACTCTCACACATACTTACAGACCCATACAGTTACACACTGATTCACAGACCCACACAGGGACTGTCACACACACTCACAGACCCACTCAGACACCCACACACCCACTCACAGACCCACTCAGACACTCACACCCACTCACAGACCCATACAGACACTTACACACTCACTCACAGACCCATACAGACAGTCTCACACCTACTCACAAACCCACACAGACACTCACAGACCGACTCACAGACCTGCACACCCACTCAGACCCACACAGACGTACCAGCCTTTCATGAGCTTTTCAATGGTTTTACATGCAGGGCCACCATCCCAGAGCAGTGTACGACTTTCACTGTTTATTGCTTTAAAGTGAGACTCAGGGATTGGGTCGGGTGTGTTGTGCAGGGCATAAAGAAAACAGGGTAAGGCCATCATTTTGAGAAGTGCGACCTTGGCGAGTAACAACAGAGGTAGGCACCTCCAGTGTTGGACATCACACCTTTGGCAAGCGCTCACTAGTAATAGACTAGTGTTGTAGTGTTGTAAAACAGGTCAGGGTCAGTGATGATGTATATCCCTAGGTAGCGGCACCTGTTTGTGACAATTCTTGCCTCACAATCAGGGGGCTGTCATGGCACGTGCCCATGCAGGAAGCAGATTAGGGACTTTCTCCAGTTGATAGTATACCCAGATTATCGGCGAAACTGGATAAGTATTTGTATAATTATAACAAGTGTAAACACTGGGTTTGAGATGTAGAGCAGAATGCCATCCGCGTAGAGAGATATTTTATCTCCCCAGTCATTGGTCCATTGCAGCCCTCGATCCAAGGGGTCACGTCTGATCCAGGCCGCCAGTGGCTCTAAAATGCCATAAAGCCGGATGGGTCCGGATGAATAAGAGGTGTGATCACCTGGATCAGACGGGAGGCCAATACCTTTGCCAATATTTTGATTTCAGCATTCAACAATGAAATTGGCCAACATGAGGCGCAATCCTCTGGTGGTTAGCATTTTTGCGTATGACCACGATATTGGCCAACCTTTGATCTCTGGGGAGGGAGCTCTAATTGCGGCTTTCCTTGAACATTCGCAGCTTGTAAAGTTCAATGGGGATGCCATTAGGGCCCACTGCTTTGTCGGAATTTAAGTCACAGATTGTCCACACTATTTCGGCTTCAGCGAGCTCCTTTTCCAGGAGTGCTCTGTCTGAGTCTGAAAGGTTTGGGAGTTGTATGTCTGCCAATAATTTGCAACTTTCTTCTGCCGTGGCAGTAAGAGCTGGAGAGTATAGGTGGGTTAGTAAGCAGCAAAGACATTTGCCACTCCCTGCCTTTTTTTTACCCGCTCACCACTATCAGTTTGTATTTCCAGCACCCAGCGATTTGCCCTCTCTCATTTGTCCAACCAAGCCAAGAGCTTTCCAGCCCTGTCTCCCACCTCATAGAGGCGATGTTGAGTTGCTCAATGACTAGACCTGGTGGCATACGACACAACATCTCTATATTCATTTTGCTTTAGGCTTAAGGCTTATTGGGTGCCCGCCTGCTCTTGGCCAGTGAGTTAGAATCCAACTCATTCATCTCTCGCTCGATTGTCTCTAATTTGGCCCTTTTATATTTTTTGTGTCCTACAATCAACGAGAAGCCCTGTCCCTTGATTACCGCTTTATATGCCTCCCATTGAGTCTGTGCGGAGTCCACCAAGAATTTGTTTTTGGTGAGATACTGCTCTGTGGCCTCACTAGGCCATCTGATGATAAGGGCATCTTCAGGTACCATCGATTGAGTACGATTCCCTGGTGGTCTAGTCGGTGTTGGCCGTAGACTGCCCATATTAGGGAATGATCGGGAATACCCCTGGCCAGAAGTCTCGGAAGTGGGGGAGTTTATGAGCCAAGGTAACAATACAGTCAATTCGGGAGAGACTGCCATATGCCCCTGAATGGAACGTGTAATGTTGTGTTGTCGGATTGTGGGTGACCCATGTGTCCATGAGGACAAGAGCCGACAAAAAATTAGCCAGTGGATAATGAGTGGACCCGGTCTGCCTGGTGGGCCAGCGGTCCCTCTCATCACAATGTGGCACGTTAAAATCTCCGCCCATTAGTAATCGGCTGTATAATAGGCTGAGGAGGAGGTCGATCAGGTCAGAGAAAGAGGTGTCATGCAATTGCGGAGGGACGCAGATGGAAATAATGTTAATCATTTTGCCTTCCTACATTCCAGAGAGTGCCACATACCTCACACGTGTATCAGGCCAACTGTGCTGTATGGTGAGTGGTAACGTCTTTCACACCAGGATGCCCACCCCTCTAGAACCAGTGGTATAGCCTGCGTGGACCACAATTTTGTATCCCCACCTGTCCAGTTTGTGATATGTGCTTCCTTTGAGATGTGTTTCCAGGAGGAGAATAACATCTGGGGAGTGTTGTTTAATGTTTTGTAACACTACCCTCATTTAATTTTGTCCCCCAGTCCATAGACTTTCCAGGATAATAACTTAATGCTTGGGGCAACTGCTGTAGTGGCCATAAGAGTTTGCGGTTATGGGGTACTGTGAGCTCCCATCTCTCAGTGGGATAGATTAGAGGTCAGGAAGGGAATCAATGCTGAGTGATCAGAAATAGTGTCACTGGCAGTGTACTACAAAAATACAGTTGTAACAGAAACTCAAGAAAGAAATTAACTGAATCCCCAAACCAATCCCCCTCCCTTCTTCCCTGCATGTGAACTTTGAAATGCCCGTCTCCCAACTTTACAGAGCGACTGTCGCCCCAAAACGTTATATAAACTTTAGGTGGCTCTGGGCGATGCCAAGTGGCCCTCCATCCACCCCCCCCCCCAAGGTTAAATAGGATATTTGTTGCCAAAATTATGCATTTTCATGGGGAGACCTATCGCCTCTGACTGTGATGGCAGCCTGTTGCAAGATCAGAGGCCAAATGTCAGTGCATTCAAAATGTCTGTGCCATGTAGCACAAATAGTCAGTACGCTGACAACACATGGCTTCGCTGAGACAGTCTCTACAGGACTCTTGAAGAGTTGACAATCAAGTTGCCTGATGTTGTGGTGAATCATGCTGCTGTTGCTGGTTGTTTGATTCATGATTTCGTTCTGGGGTGCCGGTTCCACGTGGTTGCAGTCTGGGTTGTGATCGGGGCCTAGTTCCGCAAACTACCCTCCAACCATCTAGCTAGTTGCAAGCATCGTCAGGAGTTGCAAAGTAGCAGGGGCCTCATTTATGAAAACTGTTGCATCGCTGCGTGAAAACAGCGATGCAACAGTTTTCACTGCGCCCTGCTTGCGACATGATGGATGCGTCATATTTACTGTATGGCGCATCATGTTGCAAGGAATGACAAATACGTCAGTATTACTGACGTATCTGTCTGTGCAAAAGTGACGCATTGCTGGGGTGTGTCTGAAAACAGACGCAACTCCAGCAATATTCCCTTTCAAATAGGGAAAGCCCCATGTGAAAGGCCCTGCGTTAGTCTTACGCCTGTTGTGAGGCAGGCTTAAGATATTGACGCAGTAGTGTCCTAGAAGTGGCACAGTGAAATCTGATAGATTTAACTGTGCCACTTCTACGAGACTTTTTGGAGGGGGATCGCCCACCCTGCATACATTATACCTGCATCTAATGTAGCGCAGTGGTTTACAAAGTGACGCATCTGCCTAGATGTGTCACTTTGTAAATAGGGCGCAACATGGCACATTTTTTACGCCGCCGGTGTGTCACAAAAAGTGGTGCACCTGCGGCGTAAAAGTGACGCAAGGCCTCATAAATAAGGCCCCAGGTTTTGTCATCTGCCGCCACTTGCAGCTTTGCTGGGAATATCATGGAATATTTTATCTCGCGCTCCCTCCACGCCCTTTTGACTTCGAGAAAGCTTCTGTGCAGTTTTTGGACTCAGAGTGTGAAGTCTGGAAAGAAGGTCATGGTGGCGTTTTCGTATTTGACTCGAAGGGCAAGGCGAAGTGTTTGTAATATGACTTCACGGTCCTGGTAGTTGAAAATGCGAGCTATTATTGGGTGAGGTGTTGCATCTGATTATGACTGTGTGCCAGGGAGAAGATGGCATCCCTGGAGAGACGTACAGAGAAGTAGTTTGAATAGAGAGGTAGTCTGAGAGGCCACGGGGTTGCAGCAGTTTAAGTATGTTGTCTTCTATAAAGAGATCAACTGCAGGCCCTTCCGATCGTTCAGGGACCCCGAATATGCAAGCATTCTTTCATCTTGAGCGGCCTTTGAAATCTTCCAGCCTAGCCTCTTAGACCTTAGTGGTAGCCTGCAGCTCCCTAACCTGAGTCTTCAATGTCACAGTTTCAGTCTTGAGGGTGGTAATCGAGTCTTCCGTATCTTTCATCCAAGCCCCCATAATATAGAGATCTGCTCTCACCAGTGTAATATCCGTAGAGACTGAATGTCACCCTCACTTTGCGGTAATCTGGCAAGGCCATGTTTCTCAAGATGTACTCAGTTAGGGAGGAGATGATCACATCTATTATCAGTTAGTCCTTTGCTGTAGTTTGGGAGAAAAGATCGTAATAATGGTTATTGGAGTAGTGCATCCCGGTGGGAGAGGCTGGTGAGAAAGCGAATTGGCCTTAATTCAGCACTCCCACTTGAGATGATATACAGTGCCCGCAGCTGGAGGTGGGGAGTGGTCAATACCAAAAGGATGGATGGTAGCAATGCATTGTCTCTTTGTCATAGTGAACGGCAAGCCGCAGGCCCGCCCCCTTGGCCTGATTTCGTCTGTGGGCCTCCACGGCACTCATGCCGTCGCTGGTGATGGCAGACCATCTTCTGGGGCTATCTGCGACATCACCAGAGGTCTCGTAGGGGGGGCATGCAGAGTTAGCAACATCGCGCCCCTCATGCAGCATCACACTGTAGGCAGTAGAATGTAGGTCAGTTTGCCCTCCGGGCCTTCACACCGATAAGCTCGGTCTCCAGCGCTATATGCAAGCATGACGGACGTTATGGGGGGCATCGTCGGAAGGCCACACTGGCCTGACGCTGAGCAATGTTGAGTTTGTGAGCGGCGACTTTGGAGCATTTTAATTAATGGGGCGACGCTCCTCTGCCCTAATGTAACTATAACTCACGCCTTCACCAAGCACTGCTAATTTCTTCATATATTACACCACTCATGACATGTTCTATGACATTGATAACATCACTAACATCTGAAATGGCATCGTCGATAATAACTGTGTATGGCGATGGCTCAAGTTATAGTTTCTTTATAGCAAGAGTTAAAGTTACTTGAGATAACTATAATTAGTGAATTTCAGTAGTTTTGTTTGTTTACAACATTATGTTTTAACAATTCACCTAACTATAATGTTGCTTTAACTTTGTTTTTGTCAGTGAATTTATATGTATATCTGTGTGTGTGTAACTTTCGTAGGTGGCCACAGCTATTTTACCTGTAGGACAATGTCTGCCTGTGCATCCCCTTAAAATTCAGGTCTAGGGACGCCACTGTCCACAATAAACCCAGTTGTATCCACCCCAAATCCCCCTACTGTCTTCTTAGGTAGCACTGAGACGCGTCGCATGTAAAATTAATTGCAGTTCCTGCTTCAACAATGGGACAGGTTTGAAAGGTATCGATGGTAAATAACGTTGACATGGCAATCTTTATGAATATGATATTTTGGAAACAAAATACAGTTCTGCAAGTTGAATAGGCAATTCTCCCTTGTGGTGGTGTAATTAAAAGAGTTCAGCTTTTTCTGTAACAGACATTATGTCAACAAGCATACATCAAATAGGACTTAACGAGAAACGTATTAAAGTTACATCAATGGTCACAATGACAAAACAGTTGTTTCTCAGATGGAAAGCCAGGTGAGTTCAGTTCTGTGTTATTTGTCTTGGCAGCCGCGGACCAGACGTCTGGCCATGTGTTCATGGAGCAGACAGAGCTAAACAGAATGATCAAATAATCAAATGTCTGCAGAGTCAACAAAATCATTATCCAAATGGCAAACCTATTTTCATTTTAGGAGCGGAGATTCTATATTTGTTGATCTACAGTTTGATTTGATACGAAATACATATCTGAAAATAGAAATATTGAAGAAGTGAAAGGTTTTTATTTTTTTTATTTTTATGTCTTCATTCACCTCAGACCACAATAACCGACCCAGCAGCCTGTACCTCGAGACACCTTTAGAGAGTTAAAAGGTGTGTGGTCTCTCCCTCTTACTGGTACACCTGCATACTGGAAGGATAAAGTCCCAAACGGGTAAGGCCACTCTCAAAATATGGTCCGGTAATTACCAGCGACTGTTTACGATGGCGGGAGGCCAAGGTGGGTTTGCCCATCACAGTCCAGAGAGTTCCCAAGAGGTTTAATCATAGGGCACATTTTTCCATTTTAAGATAAACACTGATCTAATTTATGCCAGTTGTCTCTGAGTTTAACCACCTTATAGGGGTGTCCAAAGAGCTTTCTTCCTCTTTGTCTGGATTCCTCTCAGGTCTAATTTAGATATCGAGATGAGGGAGGCCGACCAATCTGAGTGTAATGGCGGTGAACTTTCAACCCATCTTCGACAAATTTCTCTTCTGGCTAATAGTCTGGCATAGAAGAGGAAGGCTTTAGCTGGACCTATAACTTAATTTGAGATTCCAAAAATTATCGTAGAGAGGCTTACCTCAACTTGGTGACCAAGGATGACCGAAATTGCATCACCAACCTTACCCCAAAATTCAAGGATAGCCGGACACTCCCTGAACATGTGTATGTCTGATGCACTCTCCTGGCCGCATTTCTGGCATTTCACAGGGGGTCCCTTCGACATCCTTGACAACCGAGGGGTAAGGTAAGCCCTGTGAATTGAAAATAGGTGATTCCTTCTTAGCCAGGCCGGCTTTACTGTGCGAAACAGGGTGCAAAAAGATGTCTGCCAAAGTTGATCCCAGGACTCTCCCGGCAGACAGGCGCCCCACAGTTCTTCTGCAAGTTTGAAATTCCCATCTATCGCCTCTTCAATTTTCCAATACCAAATGGAAACCTCTTTTGTCCCCCTAGGTTTCTTCACCAACTGTTCCTCCAATGCGTTTCCCATGCCCACCGGGGATTTCATGCTTTGCACCCAGCTTTGGGGTTGAATATACTTAAATTTCTAAAGAAACCCTTTCAAACCATCATAGAGCGCTTGCCAGGGTAAAAGGGTACCTTCCTGCGCTAGTTCTCCCCAAATGCTGAGACCTGCTTCCCTAAGTGGCTGCGCTAATATATCCCTTAGGCAAGCCGGTGTTCCGGGAGAATCCCAGAGAGGGGAAAGATTATTAAAGTAGCTAAGGCCCATCAATCGTCTAATTCGTGCCCAAGTTCTGGCCATCGCTTGAAGTACCTTTAGTCTTGTCTTTTAAAAAAACTTGGGGGTATATTCACAAGAACGTGCGATAACAACTGCAAGAGTAGCATAACACAACTTTCAATATCGCAGCCTATCGCGAGAAAATAACCCAGTGTCAACGTGGAATTCACAACAAGGCGGTAGCATGCGATAGTCTGCCGAAACCGTGGACAATGTCCGCGATACAACCACCACGATGGAGATAAAAACACAAACCACAACACCAAAAAACACGCGATGGGCCAAAGCGCGATGAGGAAATCAGCGACAAGCAGCGCCAGGCCTGCAAAACACACCTGGCAGGTGTCAAAAATCTCCATAAAAGTAGAAAAAACACCCACACACAAACTGACCAACACACAAGCACCATGGAGGCAGCCGGAGCAGGCGCAGAGGACGAGCGCAACCCCACAAGCACCCCGGACGACCAGGCTGGGACCTCAGGGACAGGGAAGGGCAAGGACAAGAAGACGAGGAAGACCAAGTTCAGTCCGCAGGCGAACAGGATCATAGTCACGGAGGTGATGGAACACCATCAACAACTCTTCATCACCTCCAACGTGTCATTGGGCACCAAAACTGGAATATGGCGTGACATCGTCGACAAGGTGAATGCCGTCGGAGAGCACAAGCGGACAATGGACGAGGTCAAGAGGCGATGGAATGACATCAAGCGGAAGACCAAGGAGAAACTCTCCGCCAACCTGAAGGCAGCAACACAGACCGGAGGTGGGGGCACAGCGCCACAGCTGGAGCTGGATGACATGGAGAAGCTGGTGTCGACAGTCTTCAGTGTGGAGACTGTGGCTGGAGTCGGGGGACCGGACACTGCTCAACAGGACACAACACAACCGCAACAGGGTGAGTGACCACCAGGTACTGGGGGGACGGGGGAGATGGCCACAATGGCACACATGCACAAGCAAGCAGGGCACAGTGCACACCCACAATCACTCTGGGTCCTCGCCCAGACCCACAGACTGTCACAATGTACAATGCCATGCTGTCTGAATGTCAACCTGTACCATGCGGCTACATACATGTGGACACATTGTAATACACCATCTCCCCTTCACATCGCAGGGGCATCGTCAACACCTCCTGCAGAGCAGTCACAGCCACTCTTCACTGATGACGAGGAGGAGGAGGACAACACCAGCATCGACACCCAAACCATCCAAGACCTCATTGACCTCATCCGCCACTCACCTCCAGGATCAGGGCAGCCCAGCTACATCCATGAGACCCCACCCACCACCCAAACCACCCAGCAGGAGGCACCCACAGCCCCGGCACCCTCCCAAGTCCCCCAGGAACAGCAAATGGCCTTCCAACGCCGTGTGCTGGAGGGCCAGAGGGAGACGGCCGAGCAGGTGCGGGTGGGGTTCGAGCTCATGGCTACCAAACTGGACACCATCCTTGGGTGTCTATGTCCACCCCATGGTCTCCAACGAGCCCTGACTGACATCGCTGGAGTCATGACGCGGAGGGAAGAATACCTGTCCGCTCAGAGTGGCCCCAGCGATGCCAGCCGTGAGCTGGCACACATGCGGAGGCACATGGAGGACATGGTGCGGATGGAGGCGGAAAGGATGGCAGCCACTGCTGCACATCAGCGAAATGTAGCTGGGATCTACCGTGCCCTGCATGTCCTCATCATGGCATTGCTGCCACAAGGCGTGGTGATGATGAATGCTGCTGCCCCCACACCATCCACATCTCCGCCCCCTGGTGTGTCAGTGCCTCCCAGTGCGGCAGGCGTATCCACTCCGGCACCTGATGTGTCACTGCCACACAGTGCGGCCGACAATCCTCCTCCGGCCCCTGATGTGTCAGTGGCACACAGTGCCACAGCCGGTACTGCAACACCCACAGGTGGGGCAGGGCACACACCCAGGGACCAGGGCACACACCCGGGGACGTGGACGTGGATGGGACTGTGGTCAGGAGGGCCAGGCACTAGCATCCATTTCCGCCACCTTGCCTGTTTCTGCTTGGTGCCGCACATGGCCTCAAGACCTACCACTGACCCCCGATACACTCCGATGCACTCACCTTGGACAGCGACATGGACTGCCACATCCTGTTTGACGACCAATGACACTGCAGACAAACTGCGGACTGTACCCTTCCTCTTCTGCAGTACAGGTCATCCCCGGATGGACACTGGCTGGCCCTCCACGGGCCCATATTGTGTAGTGTGCTCGGCATTGCCCTGTACCGCTCCAGCTGCATGACTGCACTGGATGTGCAAATAAACATCCAGTGACGCACTGCTGTGTAATGTCTTACGTCATTCATGTATGGATGTGTGGATGAAATTAGGGGCAGTGCCTTCCCTTGCGTCAATGATGTTCATCCTGTGGGATTCCAGTCAGAGGGTGCAACATTGCATTTTGTGTACCGGGTTCCGTGAACACTACAACAGGGACACACGCATCAGTCACTTCCTTGTCCGGACATGGACTGGACCACGCCCAGAGCCCACGAGTCATTGTTGCAAGCCCTGCGCTGGTCGGGCGTACGGCAAGCCAGACCACTCCGCTAATGCCCCGAGGGGGGGCCCTCATTGCTACCCATCGCAGCCGTACTCGCTGGTGGTGTGCAGGTCACTGGTCTAGTTGTCAGCATGTCACAGCCACTCCCTGAGGGCAGGTTTTCCACCACACCCATCCGGCACAGGCGTCACAGGCCATGTGACTCCACCAACATAAGGGGCCGACGACTTCACATTCCCCTCTTCCGGTGGTGACTGGATGACGGCCGGTCCACGGTTCTCACTCATGTAGGGCCCATGAGTTGTTGCGCACAGGGTTAGTGGCATCTGAGGCCTTGCGGACGGCACAGGCCTACCACCACGTGGCGCAGACTGGGGTTGCACAGGGTTAGTGGCATCCGAGGCCTTGCGGACGGCACAGGCACCCCGCCACGGGACAGTGACTTTGGGTGCACTGAGTCAGTGGCACCTTGAGCTGTTGAGCGGGTGTGCAGCCTGCGATGATGCCCCGTCCCGGCGGTCTAGACAGCTCAGGTTTTGTGTGCCCTGCTGGACCGCAGTGTAGGCCAGAGCCAGCGGGCAGCGCGGGCCTACCACCACGTGGCGTCGCTTCCGGGATCCCAGAGTTGGTGGCACCCATTGGGCTGAGCAGGTGTGCAGCCTGCGAGGGTGCCGGGTGCACTGGTATGTCCTATGCCATGGAGTAATCAAGACTCAGCACCAAACGTGAGACCTGGTGGCCTGCGGAGCGGGGCTGCATGATGTGGAGGGTGCCATGTCTGCGTGCCCCAGGCTTGTGGCTTGCAGCGGCACGTGGTGGGGCCTGGGTGTGCATGCTCTGATGGGCGGCTGGATGGGTTAGGGTGCCTCTACCTGGGTGTGCATGGGCGGGCAGGCGATGTTGTCTTGTGCAAGTGTGTGTACTGTGCCAGTCATGTATCTGGACTCTGTTCCAGCTGACGGCTCTGACTCAGATGTGTGACCTGGTGTCCTGCTATACATACCAGCACGTGGTTGGAGACACACCGGTGGCAGCAGGTGAGCAGTGTGGCCTCGGTGCTCAGGGGCGGCACATTCTCTCTCTCTCTCCCTCTCTTCCTCTCTCTCTCCTTCGCTCTCTCTCTGTCCTCTGATGTGTGCAGGACACACCTTCTCATCATGTTTTTTGTCTTACAGGCTGTGACCTACGTATTGTCCCGAGGGGAGCGGCCATGTGTCTTCATTTCATTTCGGTGTTCATTTTAATAAAGTTTCATTTGTTGCTTCGAAAGCGAATGTGTGCTGCTCATTTCTGTGACGACACATGCATGACCCCAGTTGTGATTGTGCGACATCAAGCGATATATTTTGTACATGTTTAGGTGTGGCTGATGTGGCATGTCTTTGGTCGGGGGGTGCCAGGGAGGGGTGGTCCTGGGGGTGGTGGCGGTGGGTGTTGTGGCCCTCTTGGGTGTTCGAGCAGCATGATGGGTGGCTCCATGGCATCTGTTGCCCTTCTGATTTAGCCCTGGGCTGTGCTCAATTTTGGTTTGCAGGCTGCTGTCCGACTTTACACCAGGTCAGAGCAGGTGTAGATTTCCTGGTGCTAACGCGCCTTATCGCCTGTTTTGTGTTTTTATCGCGAATGTGGCTGGTCGTTGTGAATGTTGAGGTGTGATGTTGTCTCGGCTTTTGTCACGGGAACGCCTACTCTGCATCTCATTAGCGATAATTGCGGGGGTCCTCTGTGGCAATGTTTTTTGCGGCTGCTATCGCGGGTAAACTGGTGCTGTGGGCTGTTAACACCGACTTGTGAATGGTGAGGTAAATTTATCACGACTTTGGCTGCGATAAAGTGCCGTTAATTCGGCGATAGTTCCTTGTGAATATGCCCCTTGGTATCTCTATACTTAAACATGAAGTCCTCCTGGGCCAAGTTGGCGCCTTTCAACATTGCTGAGAACATTGCCCTCACCCCTTCTCGATCTGATGATTTCAACAACATCCTGGAGTGGGACAGTTGGAAGGCCCAAGCATAGTACTGCAGGTCTGGGAGGGACAGACCACCCTTCTACCTCCTACACCTCAGTTTCTTCCATGGTATTGTAACTCTTCTATAGGCCCATAAAATGGAGTTGATAGCCTGCTGGAGCTTATCTATAGAAGGCTTGCAAAAGTGTAGTGAAATTGCATTAAAGAAGAAGGTGATTTTTGGAAGCACAATCATTTTTACCAGGCTCACCCTCCCAAAAACTGAAAGAGGTAGGAAGGCCCAGCTTTTCATGAGCCGTGAACACTCTCTTGTGACATTAGATAGATTAATCTCTATAATTTTATTGATGTCCTGTACTATTTTTACCCCCAGGTACCTCATCTCTCTTTTAGTTTGATGTTGACTCGCCCTAATATTCCAGGACAACACCTCCATTTTCCCTGCATTGACCTCGTACCCTGATATCCTTCCAAAATCTTCCGCGTGCTTCATTACTAAGGGAAAGGTGGTTGGGAGGTCAGAGGAAAGAATCAGTATGTCGTCCGCATTCAGGGCCACTTTTCTTTCCCATCCTTCGTGCCTAAAAGGGACAATATTTGCCTCTTCTCTCAGTCTTTGAGCAAATGGCTCAATGTACAGATTAAATAGAAGGGGGGATAAGGGACAACCCTGTCTGGTCCCTCTAGTTATTTTGAAAGGACTTGTGAGTTTGCCGTTAACCAATACTTTAGCAGATGGGTCTCGATATATCAACTGGATGGCTCTGCGGAAGTTCTTGCCAATGTTGTATTTCTCCAGCACAACCGTCAGATACACCCAGTTGACTCTATCGAAAGCCTTGGTGGCATCAAGGGTCATGGCGGCAAGGGGAAGCGAGTATGTTGTGGCAAGGTCTATTGCGCCAATGAGGTTGTATGTAAGTTCAAACAAGTTTCTACCTTTAACAAAGCCTTTTTGGTCAAGATGCAACATATCACCTGCTACTGCACCTAGCCTGTCAGCAAGGACCTTAGCAAAGATTTTATAGTCCGCATTTAGCAGTGATATGGGTCTATACGACTCACAACTCGCTGAATTTTTCCCAGGCTTTAGAATTAAAGTAATTGTAGCCTCACCCCAAGAGTCTGGCAGTTTCTCCCCTTCGCTTAAAATCTCATTAAAGAGCTGGGTCATTACAGGGATTAGGACCTCCCCCAAATTTTTATAAAGCTCCGTGGGGAGACCGTCCGGACCTGCAGCCTTACCCCCTTTACTAGATTGAACAGCTCTCTTAACCTCTTCTTGAGTGATTTCTTGCTCTAGGGATTGTTGCTGTGCAGCGTCCAAGGGGTTGAGCGTACATGAATTCATGAGTATACACAGACAAGTGAACAACGCAAACCAACAGGCTAGAACAAGAGAAAAAAGTCCTCATTAAGAGGACGGAATCCCATCACTCACCGAGGTGGCATGCTTCATTATTTGGGGTCTCCTCTTGGCTGCAACCTAGTGCTGCACTGTTTTCAGTTTCTATTTTTGGTAAATTCTGGTGGTTTTTTTTCAGTGTTTTCAAGTGATTTCAATACCTTAAAAAAACAGTGCTTATCAGTGGTTACACATTTTCACGCCATTAAAAACAACAGAAACAGTGTTTTTCCTGTGTTTATGGAACGTTTTGCTTTTATTATTGCTTGCTTTCTGCACTGATAGTGCATGGTATATAGACAGTGTATGTACAGTGTATACAAGGTCCAAAATCATTTTTGCAAATCAAACTTATTGAAGTACACCATACAATACTTCTTCAGTGAGTCTTTGGTCATGTGCGCTCGCTCTTTCCTTCTCATGTGAACTTGGAAAGAACCTTTTTGCAGCAGCATTTCAAGTGACACTGCGTTCCATGTTTTCCAAAAGTCTGGTGTCATGTTTTCACCACTATCCCAGATGCTTGGTGATAGCACTCTTTTCACATATATTTATCACTATACCTTGCATTGAATGTTTAAAGCCTGAGGTGTTGGCAATTCACCTACTATCAATACTGACTCACTAGAAACTGGGGGTTGATGTATCTTGGGTTTTTACCCATTCTCTGTGGGTAAATGTGATGGCACATATTGGGAAAGATTCTTATGAAACCATCCATTTTACCTATCAGTGAAAGAATCAAACACAGCCATAATATCAAACTTGATTTTAATATTTCCTGATTCTATACAGTTTATAAAATAATTAAACAAGACCTAAAGCATGCTTCTAAACCCTGCAACTTTAGACTAAAGACAAAAACTGAAAAAGTCAAAAGGAAGAAACAATATTTTAGTGAATAATATTAGCCCAGTCTTTCTTGCTGCTACCTTGTATAACAAAGTTACATTGTATTGGGCCCTTCAGGAAGAAAAAAAATGACTCTTTCACTCTCCTTTTCCTTCCTTTGAATGACATTTAGTTTGTGCAGGTGTTTTTTCAGTGTTTATATATTTACAGTGGTGAGGGCTATTTCCCTCTCGGTGGGGTTTTATCAGTTATTATAGGTTTAAACCTAAAACCGGACAGCCTAGGTATGGGTGAAGAGGGCGATCGTAAATATATATATATATATATTAGACAAAAATAATAGAGAAATCCATGTAAGAGGGTAAAAACACTTAGAGATTTTGTTTTTTTTCATGGTTCATTAGGGTTCTGGGATTTGTAATAAAGAGTGCCAGAGAGGCGAGTTGCCTCCGAGTGTAGCAGATAGGACTACCATCAAGTACAGGTTAGTTGTGGGGTGGGTTCTCTAGGGTGGGGGGTTTGGGAGGGGAGCACAGGGTAGGGAGCATGTTGGGGAAAATAACAAAAATATTCCTCATTCTCCTTAGTCAGCCCTCTGTATTTTGTCTGGAAAGTGTGGTCCATCTTCCATGAGCTTTACTTTAAAGGCCACAGATTCATCTCAAAAACCGGTATATCAAAACAATGGTCCAGTTTTTGTCATGGAACGAGAATGGTTTGCGCTTTAAACGAAGAAGGGAAAAAATTCTACAATACATAAGGAATTCCCCAGCACAGGTCATCATTCAACAAGAGACACATCTCTCAAAAGGTGAATCCACAGCTATTTTTAAGAACTTAAAATGGATTGAGCATATGGTCTGTACTGACCAAAGTGCTAGCATTAGAGGGGTGGCAGTACTAATAAAAAAACAAGCCAAGGCAAGCTTACTAAGCTCACTAGTTGACAATGGAGGAAGGTGGGTTATCATTAAGGTCATAATAATGGGAAACCTCTTCACTCTGGTAGGATACTACGGCCCGAACCACGATGACACGGACTCATTAAAAACCATCTTTTCAAACTTGCTTGAATTCCCTGATCCTGTAATAATGGGCGGGGACTTCAATATAGTTTTAGATCCTAAACTAGATAAATCACCTGACAGCAGGGCTACAATACCATCTAAATCATGTGCTTCTCTCCACTCTATGATGAAACAGACGGGGTTGAGAGACACTTGGAGAGATAGATCAGGTCTCCAGTTACTACAGTCTCTTACTACAATAGGAAGTACGGCCACAAACCTAGGATAGATTATAAGAAGTGAAAGGTTTGTGAACAAACAGCTACCACGTAAGCTAGGTTTAGGACTCTCTGGTTTGAGGTCTGAAGGGATGCTTTCAAAAATCACGTGCTCATTGAAGCCTCACATTCAGAATTGTTGCAAAATTCTTTGTGCTCAAAAGTCTATGGTGATTTCCTCAGTTAGGAATTAGGTTTCTATCTTCCCACTTCAGATAGGTCTGAACCGCTGATCCACCCCCTCCCACTCAGTGCCTTGAGACCCTCACGGTTGAGTAGTTGCGCTTTATAAAAACACTGATTGATGGGTTGCTATTTCAAGTCTTACACAGTAATTTGGCTATCCAGAAAGTAGGCAACAAACTCACCTGCAGAGAGGAGGATGCTACCGATAATTTTTTCTCTCTATCTGATCATTCGAGCTCTTCTGGGGATGATGGCCAGGATAAAGACTGGGCAGGGGAAGGGAGTGATACAAGCAGTCTACATTGGGAAGAAGAGAGCGATAGGTCTCTTCCTAATCCTGGAACTGTTAAGAAACTTCCCGTCCTCCCTACACTAGCTGAGCCAGCCACGGACAGTATGATTTAGGATTATTCTTATTCGCCAAACTTGGGAGTGAAAGCAAACGATGGGAAGGTATCTGCAGAGTCCAGTAGCTTGTTTAACGCCAGTGAAGAAATCACACTCTCTACGATATATCAAGTGATTATGGCACATCGGGAGGAAACAAGGGCTGAGAGCTCTTGGACACAAGGTGCATGTAGAAAATTGCAAAATTCCATTTGTAGAATTGCTAAGACTTGCACAGACTTCGCAACTAGAATCGGAGAGGCGGAGACCAGGATTTCCCAATTGGAAGACGAGTTAAACATGCAGAAGAAGAAGACTGAATCTATGCAATCTTTAAGAGATGATACTCTGCTGAAACTGACCGACCTGGAAAATCGCGCAAGACGAAACAACCTGCGAATTTTGGGCATTCCTGAGGGAAAGGAAGGGTCGGACATCCGTCAATTAGTGATCGATCTCTTTGTGGAGGCCTTCCCTGACGTGCAGCAATGGTACTGGAAGACTCAAATTCAAAGGGCTCATCGTTTCCCTTTTAATCAGCGGAGAGCAGGAGGTCAATCTGATAACCGCCCACGCGCTATTCTGATCTCTCTGAACAATTTCTTGGCCAGGGAAATTTTATATGATCTTGCCAGACCGGACCGGAAAAGGTCAGGGAAGGGTTGCGAGTTCTTTGTCCATCCTGACTTCTGTCAAAAGACAGTTGAAAAGCGCTGGCTTATGCGGCAATTAATTTCGGAATTTCAGACAAAAGGGGCGCAGGCATATCTTATTAATCCTGCAAAGCTGAAGGTGGTCTTTCAAGGGCGCACGCAGTACTTTCAGTCAGAAATTCAGGCCAAGGAATTTCTATTGTCACTGAATATGTCATCAAATTCCTTGGCCTGAATATCTTGTTTGGTGATCAGATGATAACTGACCTCTATTCTTGAACTTTAATGATTTCACGGACTTCTCATGTTGGGGTTCTTTCATTGAAGGTGGGGTTTTTCCTTTTTTTTTTTCTCTTTATTCTAAATCTTGGGTTGTTCCTAATCGCTTTTCCTAAGTAGTTTACACAGAGTGAGTGTAAAGGTCTAGCAGTTCGGAGGGGTGGTTGTGTTTGCTCATCATCACCAGGGACAGTTGGTCCCCATGCCTCGTGTGGAGGAAGGTAGGGGGAGGGGGAGGGGGGCTGTAGGGGGAGGGTTCCAATAGGGGGGTGTAGAGGGGTGGGGGGGCAGTGGGGGGAGAGGGTGGGAGGCACACGAATATTCTGTTACGTGTATAGTTATGACAAATATAGCAATTTTGATAACAATCAACATCTAGATAAAAAAAAAAATCTTGCAACTCCGTCTAGAAAGTTGGCGGCAAAACTCCTGTGTCATTTTTGGCTGTTAGCAGTATTCTGTAGGCATGGCAGTCAGTAATAAATATATTAGAATCTGCTCATTAAACTGCTGTGGCCTTAACGAAAGGAAAAAGAGGGCTATATTAGAGAAACTTATTAGATATATGCGGATTGACGTTTTATGCCTTCAGGAAACTCACATTTGCTGGAATAATCGTAGGTGGCTAAAAGACTTGGGTCTTGATCTCTTAGCATGTACCCGGCAAACAACTAATACCCGAGGAGTAGCTATAATGGCAAGGCATGGCATTTTAACGTGCAATCGCGTTAAGGAAGATAATTTAGGGAGATGGGTAATTTTAGAAGTAGTTATCAGGGGGACATTATACACTTTATGTTCTTTGTATGGTTCAAATCTGGATGACCCCATAAGCCTTGGCTTTTTAAATATCGAACTTGCTTTGTGGCCTTCTTTGATAGTTTTCTGCGGGGATTTTAATATTCACCTGAATGCCAACTTTAATCTTCATAGTAAAGCTCCTTACTCTGGCAGGAAGGTTAAGACTTTCAAGGCGTTACAGGGGCTATGTCAGGAACATGGGTTGGTTGATATTTGGCAAAGACAACGGCCGGCGGAGTTAGGGTATACGTACTTCTCGGCCCCCCACAAAAAATTTGTACGTTTAGATTATTTTTTGGTGTCCAATTTAATAGTAGGTAGGATTGACTGCGAGCTTTTTCCTAGACTGATATCGGATCATAATCCGTTGGTAATCCAATTCCCAATTGGCAATTTGGTACAAACAATGGCAACTTGGACATTTGATAGAAAGCTATTACTTGATACGGAATATTGTACATATATGTCCTGTTGGATTGTTGATTTTTTTGGGAGGAATGAGGGCACTGCATCCGAGTTAATAGTCTGGGATGCTTTTAAGGCTGCGGTGAGGGGGGAACCTCTTAGTTTTTCTCTACATCAACAGAAGAAGATAAACCAGAAGATTAATGACTGGGTAGATCAGCTTCGGGAGGCTGAGGAAGAGCTTATTCGGGTAATAAGGGATTTCCAGAAAATAGAGGAATGCCAAAATAAGATTGCAGTTGTGAGAACTAAGATACACCAATATTTTGGGGAGGATTTAGCCATTAAATTCACGCAGCACCGGGCTGATATTTATGAATTCGGGGAGAATACAGGCAGATTATTAGCCAAGCGTATACAGCAAAGAGGGGTCTCTAATAGAATATGTCAAATCAAAGATCAACGCGGACAGATTCAAGTTCTCCCGGTTAAGGTCCTGGATGTTTTTCAGGATTTTTATCAGGGGTTGTATTCCACCGAGAAGGATGATTCAGTAAAGTCAGGCGAGGACTTTCTTCGCGATTATGTAACCTCTCAGATTACGTTGGAACAGAGGGATATGCTCTCTGCCCCGATTTCACCAGAGGAAATCGAATCTGCCATAACTTCACTATCGACTGGTAAGGCTGCCGGTCCTGACGCATTACCCCTGGAATTTTTTCGCACATTCAGACAAACCCTTAACGCCCAGCTCGAATCTTTATTTTTAAGAGCTCAGAAGGGCCAGACTCCAGAATCATGGCATAAAACAACTATTGTAGTTTTTAAAAAAAAGGACAAGCCAGCACTCAGCCCATCATCTTACCGTCCTATTTCCTTAATATGCGCGGACAGCAAGATATATTCTAAAATATTAGCATTGAGGCTTGGCAAGGTTATTGCTCCCCTAGTGTCTATCCGTCAGCACGGCTTCATCCCTGGTCGTGATACTTCGGACCATGTCAGGCGGGCAATAGCCTTGTTTGACTGGGCCCAGGCTACAGGGTCGCCCCTGGGGATGATCCTGTTGGATGCAGAAAAAGCATTCGACAGGGTCTCCTGGGGGTTCCTCTGGCTGATGCTGAAGACCAAAGGGTTCCCTCAGGAATTTATCACAGCTATACAGGCCCTGTACATATCACCTGAGGCCCGTGTTCGGATCTCTGGACAAGAATCTAACTTACTTGTTATTAGTAGAGGAACTCGTCAAGGGTGTCCCCTGCTCGCCGTTATTATTTTCAATTTACATCGATCCTTTACTCTATAAGTTGGATGTCAATCCACGGATTGAAGCAGCAACGGTAAACGGGGTCTCGTATAAAACGCTAGCGTATGCTGACGACGTTGCCATTTTTACAACTAATATTAGGTCCGCTTTGCCGGCAGTGTATGACCTTGCGAAACAATTCGGTTTTGTCTCCGGCTACAAATTAAACATTGATAAAACCCAGGTCTTACACTCGGACACTTTAAGACCTCATGAGATCCCGACCGTATCAGCAGCAACATATTTGGGTATAAGGATTACAGCTGCGGTCGAGCAGATACCTGAGATCAACATACAGCCGATTATAAAAAACACTGAGCAGACACTCGCAAGATTAGATCATTTTCATTTCTCATTGCACGGACGGTGCAACGTTATAAAAATGCTTATTTTTCCCAAATTTTTATATCTGTTCCGGACAATACCCTTAGAATTTCCAGCATCTTGTATTTCTAGAGCAGAAGGAGTCTGTACCAGATTTTTATGGGGTTATCATAAAGCTAGAAGGGCAATGAAATGGTTAATCCTTCTGAGATTAAGGGGGCTGGGGATTACCTTCTTTTAGGTTGTATCACTGGGTAACACTATTACAGCAAATGGGGATACTGCTGGTTGGGAGTAAGACTCTAGTCCCTGAACCGGTCAGACCTACTATATACGAAGTTTTACAAGGGGAAGATGCCCAACATTGCCTAACCAAAGTCATTGAACCTAGTTATTATAAGAAAACAAAGTTTAAAATTATTCAATCTGCATTCTCAATTTGGAAAAAAATGCGACACAGGCTCGGGATTTCGAATATAAATGCTTACACCCCTTTGTTTTCATATGGGCTGCTACCGCCAATATTTCAGGATCAGACAACCAGGAGTTGGGGGGCTTTAGGAATCAATGTTTTGGGAGATTTTTTTCTTGATGGTCAAATTTTTTCGTTTTCTGAATTACAAGCGAAATACGGGCTCCCTACTAGACATTTTTTTAAGTTCTTACAGATTAGAAGTTTTCTGGTCAAAACTATGGCACAGGGGATGGTCAATTTTGGCAAGATACCGTTGGTAGGCATTTTAGCGTCTAGGTCCAGGATCGGGTAAATTTATCAAACGCTGCTATCTGCCTTCCCTGATGATCTAGTAACTCAGAATGACAGATGGGACAGGAAACTTTCACAGGAGGGCACGGACCTGGTGGCTTCCTTGGAATTTGCGAATCAGATTTTAATAACTGGCAGCCTGAGAGCTCAACATTACATGTCTGTCTTTGACCTATACTATACCCCTGGGAAGATTGCTAAGTGGTCTGGGTCTCGTGGGAACTCATGTAGGAGGTGCGGGACACTGGCCGCTGATACGATTCACATGTTCTTTTTGTGCCCCAAGCTTGCTAAATATTTACAAGACATAGAATTTTTCTTGACCCAGATCCTTGGCAAGATGATTTCATTAACCGCCGGCCTAGTAATCCTGGGGATAGATCAGACTCAGAACACAGAGGGATGGACTAGATTGCAATGGCCATTTTAAGATCCAATATTACATCTCAATGGATCAGTCCCGATCCTCCCACATTTATAAATTGGAGGGCTAGGTTGCTAGCTATATACAGCATGGAGATAGCAGTGTATAGGCTTAAATGCCGTAGGAGACAAGATAGGGGCAAGAAGCTATGGGCCCCAGTAACCAATTGGATTGGTTGAATAATGCTGTTGTTTTTCTGTCCTTTCTCAATCACATTTGTATTATACTTTTTGCTAGTTTATTAATGGATGAAGTTCAGCTAATATGAAATGTCGACCTTACTCATAGAGCTAAGGTAAAAAAAAGAAAGAAAAGGGGGAGGGAGAGGGAAGAAAAAAAAGAATTTTCCCCTTTTCTTTAATTTTTTTTTTATTCTTTCCTTCATTTCCTTTCTGTCCTAAGAATTGCTTGTCTAGTAATGAGTCTGATGTATGAAGTGTCATAACAACTGTCATTGTAACTTTAAAATGAAAATAAAAAAATAAAAAAAAGTCTATGGTGATTTCCTCAGTTAGGAATTAGGTTTCTATCTTCCCACTTCAGATAGGTCTGAACCGCTGATCCCCCCTCCCACTCAGTGGCTTGAGACCCTCACGGTTGAGTAGTTGCGCTTTATAAAAACACTGATTGATGGGTTGCTATTTCAAGTCTTTGGTGTTAACTTAAGGACAGTGCTTGTTCCAAACACCTTTTACCACTGTTTTATAACAACAGGATTTAGGAGAAGGTAATGTGTGACAAGAAAGTTTGTGCGCATTTGTTGTGTGGCATATTGTTGTGGTGGCATAATTATGGGGTGCAATAATTGCCACACACCCTCAGTTGGTGCCAGGTTAGTTTTGACAAGTCTTACCTGCCCAATTTTATTGGAGGAAAAGAAGCCAATAATTTTACAGACATTTCCCATTTCTGAGTGAAAACTTAAGTACAAACATGCCACTGTATCAGTTGTTACTGCGTCTGGTAAATACCTCAATTGCACCCGGGGCATTGAAAGAAAACCCACAAGCAAGTTTAATGTTTGTGGAGGTCTGGAATTCAGAACTGGTCCTCAGGATTTCCCAACCATTTTCAAAAGTGTTACTACTGTATCAGAACACTCATCTCTGGGATACATTTTTGTATCGTCTTCCCAACCGGGGTACCTGGCAATGATCATGCCATACACAGAGCTTAGTATTACACGTCTTTATTCTGCTGCATGTAACTGCAAACCCAGCATTCTAAAACGAGCTTTGATAGCATTGCGCTCTGACACCTACGTTATAGCTCTACGCAATCCATTAGGAGTGAAAAGGGTTCCATCATATCGCAATATATAAAATTGCAAAACACTACATCTCCCCCTCTGTTAAAAAAATTAAAACATTTCAATAAATATATACATGCAATCACATTTATTCAATCAACCTTCTTGGCACTTTAATTATTCAACCTGATCTGGTTACTGGAAGATTGGAGCTGTCATCTTCTCTATCAAAGATCTTTGAAGATTGTGAAGAAGTAACAGCAGTCACTGGGATTTCAGGTTCAGTCTTTCTTTCACCATCTTGACCAGAAGACCAAAAGCTGGAATTGAGAAGAGTCTCTGGTAAAAGACTTCCTAGAACGCTGGGCAGTCACCATATGTCCCTTGGTGGACACAACGTGGAAAGGTGCAGCATTATATGGAGCATCTGATTTTCTCCTTCGTAATTGGTAAGCGATCACTAGATCTCTTGTCTTAAATTCAATGTTCTTTGCATATCCTCTCTTGTCGGCATAGGTTTTTATCTTTTCCTTATTAACCAAGTCTTTCGTTCGAGTTGTAGTCTTCCTTCCTTCTCTTTTGGTGGTCCATTGAGGTAACTTGGTTGTCATTGCTCTCCCGAACATCAAAGTTTCAGGACTTTCGCCTGTGGTCGAGTGAGGTGTTGAACAATAGGCTCATCGGGTGAAATTCAAAACAGTTTGCAAACTGAGCCTCTCAAGAGTCGCATGCTCTACTGCTTTCTTTAGTGTACTCATAAAATGCTCAACAAATCCATTGGCCTGCGGACACAAAGGTGTTCTCTTCTGATGCTTTACGTTCAGATGTTCCAGAAAATTCTTGAATTCTCTACTGTTGAACAGCGGGTCATTATCAGATTTCAAAATTGCTAGAAAGCACCATGTTGCAAAATTGCCGTCAAGTCTCTTAATGGCTCCCTCATGAGTTGTGGATAAGAGATCCTCTATTAATGGAACTCAAGAGTACTCATCCACAATTACCAGCAGATGATGTCCATTGTCGAGTGAACGAAAGAAATTGATGGCTATTCTCTCCCATGCATGCTTAGTGAGTTCTGACATGGTAAGAGTATGTTGAAACTCTCAGAGAGAGCACAGTAATTCTTCAGGTTACTTACCCCCTATCTCTTCGCCATTTGTAACGTCTTCCCAGCCATGGTACCCTCCAATGACCACGCCACACACGGAGCTTAGAATTATATATATAGCGAACAAGGCATGCAAGGAGAGAGAAGGGAAACACAGAGGAATGAGAAACTTTCCCAAACAACAGATCTACAACAATTGTTGAAAACACTAGAGAAACTGAAACGCAAAGAAATAACTAAATGGTGGGAAGTCAAATCCTTGAGCAAGTACCTGGATGTGGGTAGAATTCCACGCGGCTTAAAGATTTTAATAGCGCCGAGTTTCGAAAACCCAGACCCATAAATGCTGGAAGAATGGGCAACGAGTAATTTGGAAGCATCAGCGAGATTTGTGCCGATTCTAGTCAAATATGCTGACAAATATAGATCTAAAATTCTACAGGAACTCAAATCCCTGGAGTCTGTTCTCAGCATGAGATCGGAAAAAGAAACGATTACAAAATTTAAAAGGGATATGCAAAGTAGATTAAAAGAGCATGAAGAAGTTATAAAGCAAAGGAAGGTGAACAAATTCTTAAGAGATAAAATCGATTATGAAACTGGCCAAATCTTCACATTTGCAAGGAGATTTGAGCGCCTGAGGAAACAATGGCAGCAGCAGGGAGATAGAAGGATTGATCGATCGAAAACAGTGGACTCTGAAACTGAGCTAAGTTCGGAAGTGGGGACCAGCAAGGAAGACCTGAGCAGGAACCAATGCCAGAACTGTGCAACTCCGACAAGAAAAATAACAATGTCGGATGAACTGGATTTTTTACGGCTAGACCGTCTGGCAACCCTCAGACCATGAAATCCAAGGTCTCAAAAGCCAACAGGAGGAGGGCCCAACGGTGGCAGCAACGACAAAGAGACAGGAAAACAAAACAGAAACACCAAGAAAGTATGGAACCGCAAGTAATCAATACTGAATCTGAAACAGGGAAATCAATAATAAACCTTACTGACTTAACATTATCCAAAGCAGAAGAACAGATCTTACTATTGGGACTTTCATTCTGTCCGAAAAACACACTCAATTATCCTTAAGCGAGAATCGACACCTTCAAGTATATTAGGAAACTTAAACTTTTAAAGGTGCACACACTGACTAACCAAGTGAATGTGAATATTAGGGTGATGCCCCAACCAAGTGCAGCAATTGATGGCACTACTATTGTGGACCTCTCGGTGCTAACAACTCTGAGACAACTAGAAACATAGAATGAAGACCCCAACACGGAAGTAACGATTCAGGACATTATCCAAGAACAGAATATAGAAGTTGGAGAAGCAGCATCTACACCATTCAAGCCATGGTCAAGAGCGACACCAACAACTGTAAGACACAATATAGATACATTTCACGAATTAATCACTGAGGGTCTGAAAGAGATCAATAAGGGTATTAATCAAGGAAGGAGAAAACGCACAGTCAGTGAATGGAAATATCATGATTTAGTGTTGTAACTAAGGAAAAACAAACATGTGGTCATACGTAACTCCGATAAGGGAGGGAATGTTGTCTTGTGGCTCATAAATATGTACCTACAGGAAGCGCGTACACAATTTAGTCAGAGGGATTGCTACAAAAAAAATGTAAACAAGAAACAATGATCAAAGCTCAAGCTGAATATGTCCGTGAATTGGATCAATGGATGAAGGAGGGCTTACTCTCACATGATGAATTCAGATATCTCAAAAATGACACTCCCAGGACCCCGGTGCTCTACTTTATTCCGAAGGTGCACAAAAATGCCAGCTGCCCTCCAGGACGACCTATTATATCGGCTAATGGGAGCATGATGGAAAATACATCAAAGTACATTGACTTTTTTCTAAAATCATACGTAGCAAAATTACCATCGTACATAAGAGACAGTACTGACTTTTTAAAAATGATTTATGACATTCCAATGGAGCAAGATTATGTGTTAATAGCCTTGGATATAATGACCCTCTACACTAGTATCATCCACAATGATGGTCTGAGAGCCATGCAATACTTCCTAAGCAATAGACCAGCAAGCCTATGGAAACATACCCAAATGTTGATATCCATGGCAAGAAGATGTTTGGAAGACAACTTCTTTTTGTTTGAAGGTGACTTATATCAGCAAAAGCAAGGGACGGCGATGGCACCTGTTTCGCCCCCAGCAATGCATGCTTGCATGTAGGCTCGTGGGAGGAACAGGTGCTTTGCAGGGAACACGCACAAGCTTGGGAAAACCACATAATAATGTGGGCAAGATTTATAGACGATTTATTTGTGATCTGGAGAGGTACTATCAACTCCGCAGAACAGATTGTTAATCATCTAAACAATAATAATCTGAACTTGAAATTCACACATAGCATCGGTAAAAGTAATGTAACATTTCTAGATGTAGAGGTGCATGTGGAATCAGGGAAACTGGAATCAAAATTATACAGAAAGGAGACAGCAGGTAACACAACCTTACATGCCACCAGCTTTCATCCAGCCCACACGAAACATAGCATCCCATATGGTGAAATGCTGCGAGCTAATAGAAATTGCAGCACACCAACTGAATTAATAAAATGTCAGGATGATATGAGTCGAAGATTTGCTGAAAGGGGATATAGTGAAACAGTGGTGAAGAAGCACGGCAGACGGCAAACAAGAGAAAACGGGAGGTGATCCTATTCTCCAAGAAAGATCACAGGGAGGAAAAGATTGACCCCAGAGGCGATTTCTTACCACATACAACACCCAGAACAAAGAATTCAGGGATCTGGTAAAAAAAATGGCACCTACTCAAAACAGATTAGGTGATTGGTAAAATATTACCTAGACATCCCCCTCTAACTTTAAGCATTAAGAGATGCAATAGTTAAAGCAAGTCCGGAAATGGAACGAGTTCTGGGGTGGCCCAGACCATCACCAGGATTCAAGAAGTGTAGCCGGTTTAAAGTGTGCAGTATAGGCCAGAACACGACAGTTTATTCTACCCCATTTGGAGGCAGCGAGATAAAAATCAGGGGGGCCTTTAACTGCAAGACTGAATTTGCGGTCTATGTGCTAACCTGCACAAGCAAATTTACAATATGTGGGGAGCACAACATTGCAGGTTCACAAAAGAATCCTGCAACATATGAGGGCAATCACTAATGGAGACCGATCATATCCCGTCGCTCGACATTGTGAAAAAATGCATCAAAAAGATCTGTCACAAATGAAATACTTTGTAATAGATGCAGTCCCGATAAACAGGAGGGGCGGGGATCGCATAATAGCATTGTGGGAACTTGAGACAAGATATATCCTCACACTAGATAGCAAAACACCAAATGGGCCTAATTTTGTTGAAGAATTCCATTCAAGTCTGTGACGTTAATGTTATTGTAACTTTGGTTTTTTGAGTATTTTCTCAGTGTTTATGAAACAAACTGTAGCCTAATTTATTCCCTGCATAGGTGTCCAATTTCTGTCAATTCATAATACTTATATGGTATTTAAAGGCACTAGCCGGAGATACAAGGTCATGGAGGCATGATTAGTTGATATAACGATGGTTCATGATTGTTAAGGGCCTGTGATAAATGAGCGAATTAATTGTTTTTCCTGTAACAAGTGGACTAATCGGGCACTTTCCTGAGATTTTGATAAGATTAGTAAGGATTTGTTAGAGCATGCACTGCAAAAGTGATAATTAGACACTTGTCTTGTATATTATCTGGTGATAAAATTGTCATTTGGTCAAATGTATAGTTTATGTACTAATTAGTATGGTATGGGCACCTCCACCTTGAGATTTTGATAAAAAGCTATGAATTGTTCCCTCGACCTGTGCAAATAATGTAATGCCATAATAAGGTGTTAAACATTTTTTTTTACCAAGTGATTGGAACTTGTTAAAGAATATGTTTTATGTTATCATAACTAAGAGTCTTTCCTTCATGTCTGGTTGACTCACGGAAAGATAAGGCCCCCCATTGGCAGGTAAAACTTTATGTGACAAAGGCTGCAGTGACGGCCGAATAGCGTTATGGTTGACGTGTATTAAAAAGTAACTTAAAATTCCGCAGAGGCGTCGACTCTGTTTGTTGTGCAAACATTTGTCAAACGTGAAGTTAATATATATATATGTGTATATATATATATATATATATATATATATATATATATATCTTCATGCTCTCCAAGCCTCCACACAGCAAGGACTTCACGGCACCACGAAGAAGGGTCTAGACAGGTAGTCTCTTCTTTTTGTAAGTATTTATTTAACCACCATTGTGCAAAAACATGGACCCATTGGCAGGTAAAACTTTATGTGACCAAGGCCGCCATGACGGGCGAAACGCATTATGGTTGACGTGCATTAAAAAGTAACCTAAAATTCCGCAGAGGCGTCGACTCTGTTTGTTGTGCAAACATTTGTCAAACGTGAATATATATACATATGAATACTATCTTGGTCCCTTCGGTCAGGTATGGCGCACGTCAATAAAGGTGGTGTGTTCCAGCCAGCAGGGCCAAGTTGATTAATATTTCTCACCAAATACCAATGCACATGCATCCGATATATGAAAGGCACTCAAAGGGAATCTTTACTGCGCAATTCTTTATTTTCAAAAAAGCGGTTACAACGCACAACGCGTTTCGGTCTGCTCCTCGGACCTTGATTACGGGATATACATCCTTTTATTATTTATGTCCGTAGTTCTTATTTTATAACTGTTGCATTCATTTTTTAATCTCATCTCGATAGCAAATCCTTATTAAAAGTTTTATAAAGATTTCCGTAAGAATTTCCAGAAAAAATCCCATAAATATTTCCATCTTGATAAAATACAGAATGGTGCTTACAAATGCACATACAGTTCTTCAACTTGATTTAAACCTTTCAGAGTAAGAGCACTCATTGATAATATGTACCTTGATTCTTTATATTTATCTTTTGCCAAATTGGCTCTAGACTTACAACAAAGGAGTAGAATACTTGGGAATCATAGCTAAAAGCATGAAAATAAATCTTAACCTATAAAGTCCTCAAAAACTATTACAAACTTTAAATCAACATAAAAAAATCTATTTTTATTAAAATAATAAATATAATATTTTATTAGAGCAGTCAAACAATTATTTAAAATCAGAATGTTAATAAAGACTGATATAGTAAAAATATATTTATATTATATCACAAAATATGTAACCATCACCAACCAAAATTATTAAAAGCAGACTCAATCCATCACATAAAATAATTACAACATATATTGCAAACAGTTCCACATAGCAGTCACATAAATTTGACATAAATAATATCACATTTCCCATCCAAACTAAATGAAAGAAATAAAATGTACTGTTCTGTAGCTGCAGATCTTTCTGTCTCCACATAATAAAAACTATTAATTCACCAAAATGAGATAAATGAATCCAAAAATTCCAAAACAAGATGCAAAAATAAAATGAATCCAATAGAAATCCCTCCAAGAAATATATCTAAGTATCTAGGCTCTGTAAAAAAAAAAAATGAAAAAAGTGTTATAAACATAGAACCACTGCAGGAAACCCCAAACAAAAAGAACTCTAAGCAAAAAAAGTGATGATTTATTATAAACCAAAATTCATTTCCCTTAAAAAAAACACTTAAACTCCAAATGCCCATAGAACTTGTTCATAGACATAAACCTGTAAAGTACATTTTTTGAAAACTCACTCGTAAAACACATTATATTCCCAAAAATACATATATATAACAGTTAATCATCAAAATATAACTAACATCACACAATTTAACATAGCAAGAGGATACATTACTAAAACAGTGTACAAAAGTGCAAAATGACAAACTAGCAAGAAACAAACAAACACTAACAGCAATACATCTAAATATACCAAAAACCCACAAACCACACTATAACTTTTAAAACTGCCTCCTAAGTCCCCTCTACCATCAAAAGCCTTAAAAAAGGACTGACCTGTTCTGACGAACAGCAGCACCTTACCGTGACCTGCTTTCGGGAAAATAGACTAGAAATAACACAAATAGATTACAAAACAGAAGGTAGTAGTAAAGAAAAATGGCCACTAAATGAAACAAAAAAAAAAACAATCTCCCCATAGAAATGAATGAGAAATATTGTGAAAATGCTGAATAAATGTTTAAAAAATGTAAAAAAAATTACGTTCTAAAACATGCCACATAGTTCCAAATACTCTATGTTTTTCCTGGAGTTCTCGCAAAAACAATATGCTGCTCCAAAACGATATTAATTTTGGCATAGAAATGTCTCTCCTGCATCAGTACAGACATGTTATATACATCTCTTGGTTCTCTCACATCGTCACCCAGGGATAAGGTTTTCAAACTGCAATAAATATTTCGCCCTTCAACTCCCAGGTTGTGTAAAACGACACCTTGCTTCCTAGCCGGTGATCTAGCAGATTTGATCCTGCATTTCTGGACCCACTGGTGCTGAGGATTTACCTTCTTTACTGGATCATTAACTCTTACTTACTTGCTAACTTGGTCCTCCAATGAACCTTTGTGCATCACACTGATGTGAAAGAGAGTTAGCATTTCTTATCTGATCACCTTAATTACAATTAAAAGTGCAACCAATTTGGCTACACAGTGATGACCAAGTTAAAGGGTGTTTATTACAAGTTAGTAATTAGATTTAAATATATCACTCTCAAGACCATACTACATAAGTATAGAATAGAAACAGGGAGGCCAAGTCTCCTGAAGAAATTTAGGCAGACAAGAATTAAGCACACAAGCAGCTCTGTTGCTGCAACACAAAATAGCAACATAAGCATCTGGTGTTCGGAAAACAATCACAATTGGTCCTTTCTATACCTTAGCAATCTAATTCTTCTAGGCACAGACCAAGGCACAGAAATGTTCAGAGTTCAGAAGTCAAATAACTCTATAGAAAATTATAAGGATAAGGCAACAGAGTACGAGTAGTATCAGTAGTAGCATTGCGGAAGCTCGGTCAAGAGTCTTCAATAGATTGTCTATCTAAACCACACTTAGGGAAAATAACAGAACATAGGGAAATGTCCCTAAGAGTGCATTGAAAGGGAAATGGGAATTTGGGGAATGGTTCAGGTTGGAGTCCAAGTAAGGTTCTGTATAGAATCTGCAGAAAGAGGTTCAGCAAAGAAATTCAGCATGCAGTCTGCAAGAAAAGTCTGACGTCATCTGCCCTGCCCAGCCAGGGCAAACAATAAGTTATAATTAATAGAGTTTGTCGGCAACTCCCCTTTGGTTGCATCATCAATAAAAGTCCATTGTATTTGTTTCAATCTCTGTATGAGTTTACATGGTACACACTGCAACAGTAGAGAAAAATCCCACACTGGACATAGGAACAAAGGGGCTGATTACGATGGCGGGCGGACTTGGTCCGCCCGCCACCGTAGCAGTGATTGGGACCGCCCACCAGACATGCAGCGGTCCCACCACTGCAATTAGGATGCACCCGCCATACTGGCGGGTGCATCCAGGGCTTTCAACATTGCGGACGGTGCTGATGGGTACCCCCCAGTGCAGCGACACCCCCCCACACAAGGGGGGCCCGCTACGGGCCTCCAACCCCAAACCCCGCCAGCCTTTCCATAGCGGCATCGCCGCCATGGAAAGGCGCATGGCCACACACATCCTAATATGGCAGGTGGTGCCTGCTAGGCACCGCCACCATATTAGTGGCCCTGCTCTGCCCGCCAGGCAATCGGTGTGATTGCCACTGGCGGAAAAGCGGCAGACGGACTTTGCGTCCGCCGCGATACCCACCGCCATCCTAATATGGCGGTGGGTAAATCTCAATATGATGGCGGAACAATCGCCACCACCGACCCGGCGGTGGCGATTGTGCCGCCATCGTAATGAGCCCCATAGTCTTGGTCACACGCTCACATTTGGGCGCAATAGTCCATTATTCATGCACAGGTTTCTCATGTGTTTGCAGTCAAATTCAGAAATGTATCTTTCTAAACTAGCAATGCATGAGAACACCTGCAAGAAATACAAGTTAGCAAAATACAGGAGCACAGTAGGTTATAGGACAAAGATTCAGGCCTTTAGAGTAAAACTGCTAACTACAGACATTAAATCAATGTGCACATTTAATATGCGTGTGCACATTTATACATATGCCAGTATAATATTTTTTTAGTACTTTTAGTTCATGTTGCATAAATGCCACAGTAAGGAATAAAAATGCACTATAGCAAGTCTAGGAACTACTTTTGAAAGTACATACATGCAACATTAATGCATACATTGAATAATCTTTATTGTTTGACCTATATTAATATCCCACACACCTAAGGATTATTTAAAGCTAAGAACAATATCCCTAACAGTTTTACAGACAATATAGCACATTTTTATGAATCGTGAGTAAGGCTTCAGCAGTGAAGTAAAGAGGATAGTTTGTTTACAGAAACAATTACACATTGCTAAATTCCATCCTTTCATTATAGCACGCATTATAACTGTAAATGAAGCATTTATGTTTTATTAATTCTTGTCAGTCACTTTATTAATCCACATCAAATAATTGTTTTCTAATTCAATAATATTAGATGCATCTCAATTTAGTAAAGACCGTTCCCAGGTTAAACATCAAAAGCATTTCTTTCGATATTAGCAAACTGTAGGAGAACTGTAACTTCAACAGTAAAGACTCTCTGTAACAGCAGTGTCAGATGCAACGTGTGCAAAAATCATTATGACACTTAAAGCTCATGTGCAAAGTGCACGTTCATTTTGTGTGGCAGGTATCAGTCATATTTAGGTTTTAGTGACATGTAAAGAGTGGGCAACTTTGCACTGCACCAATCCCCTTATGATCGCGATTCAAGCCATCACATCAATGTTTTATCAGATGTTCAGATAACAGCTTTGTTGTCTTCATCCTTTTCCTTCTTAAATTTCATGTCATGATGAAGATTACTTTGTCTCAGTTCTAATTCTACAACTGCTGTCTTCCTCTTCACTCCCTTTCTCACTTATGTACATCTGTACACTTTCAAATTCATGAACAAAAGTAATCCACAAAGAGCAATTATCACTAAGGGTCTTAAGATACTTCCAACGATTCCACTTCATAGATTACCAAACCATCTGCCTATAGCAGAAAATCCAATCCCTATTGCTTCCCAAGCACCTTTTGCTGTTAAACCCTTATAATCTTGTTTCTGGTCAGTGATGCTGCTAATGTATTTCTTCAGGTCCATACTCCCGTCTGGGACATTGTTGTACTCTTAACATCAGGCAGAGTCCGTGAGAAGGACGTCTAGAGCAAGTATATTCTGCAAAACCATGGATCTTATGGTAAACATTTTCATGTCAATAACCAAGAATCCTCCAGCTGTATAAGTAGTCAATTTGTCAACAACAGAAAGCTTTCTAATCTTGTATGAGTTGAGTATCACTCCTACAGTTGGAATCAAGGCACCAAAAATGTGTACTGCTATTTCACCAGCACTAGCTCTCCTGTTGGTTCTCACATGTTTTCCCCTCGGAGAGTCATCAATTTGGTCCACATGATAAATTTTTGGGAAAACGTCTCTTAAATAGCATGTTTCATACCATCGGTTGGGTAACCTGTAAAATGCACTCTTCCCACAAATATAGTAAACTCTAGGGAAAACAGGATCTCCTCCATTCAAACATAATCCCCAATTTCCTCGAACTTCAAATGTGTGGTGACATTCACTGGTTCCTACAAAATTCATGTCTGTTGTGGATTTTCTAATGGAAATGCATATACTCCCTTTATGTTGCCAATCTAGAGCCAGTGCAGCCATGTTTCCCACTATTCTGTGGTCGCTTTCTCCCTTTGTCCAGGGTAGAACATTAGAATGGCTAGTAGCTTTAGCTAAAAGATCTCTTCTATTTTCTACAAAGTCAATGAATTTCTTTTCTACACTGGTTAAGGAACGGGTTAAATTGTGTCTGTGTGCATAGGGAGTATCCAGTGACATAATGGGCCTAACAAAATGTCCCATTATTTCAGCATTTTTGGCATCCTGCTGTCTATTCAAGTGCTTCAACACTGGAACTTCAGAGAGAACTACATCTTGATTTGAGTAATAATATTGGAAATTACATTTTCCATAGACTAGACTCAGCAATAAACTACAAGTAACTCCATATGTCAAGGGAAGGTTGTGACAGGTGATTCCCTCAGCAACTGGAGCAGGTAATTTCATGCATATGTAGCAATCCCTATCATCCAATCTGTTCATGTAGCAGCTTTGTGTAAACATTCAGTGAGTAATCTCCTCTAGAACCATCTATGTGTAAGTCTTTCTCATCTAATGCAGGTAAACTATTACTTGTAGGCTTGGACTTTTGGGGTGTGCATGTACCATCTTCATTGTGTAAGTTGTGCAGCAAACTCAGAATTATAAGAGAAACAACTAGTACTATGGTTGCAACAGCAAATACTCCTGCACATATGCGTTTGCGTCTAAGGGATTTTGCGATAGGCTCCATGAGTTTACTAGTGACAGACTGTGAGGGAAGGGGTCATTACACCTTGCCTTCAAGGACTTGTCCAGTGCTTTCGACACGGTCAATAGGGGTAAACTGTGGGCCATGATGGGGGTCATGGGCTTTGAGGAACCCCTGGTCACTTTACTACGTAGGCTGCACTACGCATCCACTACGGTGTCCATACGATATGGTCCAAGGGGTGAAAGAACGGGGCCCATTGTCTCCACGGAGGGAGTATGTCAGGGGTGCATATTGGCCCCCTTTCTCTTCCTCTTGTACACTAACGGCCTTGAATCTGCCCTGAAAGACCAGGAGTTAGATCTGCTAAGAATGGGGGGGAAGCCAATCCCGTTGTTGTCATACGCGGATGACACAGTTTTAATGGCCTTAACTGCTAACAGCCTACAGAAGTCATTGAATGTTTTTAATAATTTTATGTCAGCTCTGGACCTAAAGATAAATTTTATTAAATCTTATATTATGGTCTGTGGCCCTAGTCAGACCAAATCAAGAAAGTTTATGGTAAACGATAAGACAATTGACAAGGTCTCAAATTTTAACTATTTGGGGAATGTTTTTAATGACAAATTGAATTGGGAACAGCTTATCACATCCAGGGTGCAGAATACTAGCCGTGCAGTGGAAGGTCTCTTCCACTTTGCGAGCAAATTGGGCCATAAGCCGGTAGCGGAATTGATAACTTTATATAGATCAAAATGTTTGTCGATTGCCACTTATGGGGCGGGAGTATGGGGATACTATAAAAGCTCAAAACTCCAAATATTAGAGAATAAGTTTCTAAAGAGACTACTGATGATTCCCCAAACCACCCCTTCAGTATTTTGTCACGCTGAGGTAGGGGTTGACTTCATTGCGGATCGGATTAACATTGCCCCATTAATCCTCTGGGCGAAAGTTTGGCTGTCGGAAGATTTAACGTTAACAAAGGAGATTGTCAGGGAATGCATGATGTTGGATAATGCCGAGGCCATTCCATGGCTCAGTTACGTAAAGGGAAAATTCAAAGAAATAGGCCTTGGGCATTATTATGACAATCCGGACAGCATAGACCCAAACGCGAAACAAATCATTAAAAATGCATATCGTAATGAGCATGATAAACCCAGGAGGATAGTAGGGCTGCAACCCTACATTAACCAGCGCTTTTTGCATCCCCAATTTTACCTGTCTTTTACCATTAACGCACACTTTAGATTTTTCTTGACTAGATTTCGGCTTTGCACTCTGCACTTTTTAATGGCCTTTCCTAAACAGGCCGGTTGGTGCAATAACCTCTCTCCCTGCCCGTGTGACAATTCAACAAAACAAAGCACCTTGCACCTTATTCTATTCTGCGCACTTTATAGGGAACCAAGGGCCCAGTTCCTTATTCCTTTTTTAAAAAAAGCTCGTCCTTGCAACTATCAGGAGGGTTTTAATCTCCTATTATCCTTATCGAATGAAGCAATTTGCACTGTAGTAATAAATTTTATTAGGAATGCTCTCAGAATAAGGAAACGGTATGAATCATAAACAAAACTGACGTCTCCTGTTTATATTTGTAGATTTTTAGAGTTTTGTATTTTAATAATTTTATGAGAAATTGTGGTTTATCTGAGTCAAAATATATTTTATTGTATTAATTCGAGATGAAATATTTGTATATATTGTGTATGAATGTCTTACTTTTATGGTATATCTAATCCGAATAAAGTTATTTGACTGACTGAGTAATAATATTGGAAATTACATTTTCCATAGACTAGACTCAGCAATAAACTACAAGTAACTCCATATGTCAAGGGAAGGTTGTGACAGGTGATTCCCTCAGCAACTGGAGCAGGTAATTTCATGCATATGTAGCAATCCCTATCATCCAATGTGTTCATGTAGCAGCTTTGTGTAAAAATTCAGTGAGTAATCTCCTCTAGAACCAACTATGTGTAAGTCTTTCTCATCTAATGCAGGTAAACTATTACTTGTAGCCTTGGACTTTTGGGGTGTGCATGTACCATCTTCATTGTGTAAGTTGTGCGGCAAACTCAGAATTATAAGAGAAACAACTAGTACTATGGATGCAACAGCAAATACTCCTGCACATATGCGTTTGCATCTAAGGGATTTTGCGATAGGCTCCATGAGTTTACTAGTGACAGACCGTGAGGCTAGAAGATTGCAGCACAATTCATTCTTGCAGCTAATTCTGACTTGTACGAGCAGCAAAGCACAGCTCAAATGTCTCTTTCAATGTTTAAAGTGCATCTTAGTAAATGCACAGTTTGAATTCGCTGATGATCACTTTCAGAACAAGTTGAGTCAGTCTGTCTAGTGGGAATGCAAATTCAAATCTCAGTTCAGCCACAAAGTTCAATTCAAGGAGATTCAGCTCGATGCAAAATGTTATAGCAAAAGGTGTGAAACGCTCTCTCCCAATCAGTGGCTGTCAAGTGAGTCCATTTAGTTGAGGAGTATCTCTGGTAGGGTACTCTTCTTTTCACTGTCACTTTGGCCAGATTTGTTGTACCATCTATGATGGTGCAGGGCTCCTGTATTTCAGTCAGACATCATTTCCTTCTCTCCGATCTCCAAGGCCATCGGTCTCCGGGTACAACTTGCGCTACTATTGCACTATGCCCTTCTCCAGGATCTGAGCCTTGTGCAGTCAATTCTCCTACATTGAACCCTTCTGTACCGACAACAGTTGACTCTCTCAGATCCCCCTCAGGCCAAACGAGTGCTGTCCCAGCAGCTTGCTGATCCCCAACTGCTTGATTAATGTGCTCCCTCTGTCTTGTAACCTCCGGCACATCAGGAAAAGGCGCTGTTATATCATCAAGGGGACCCTGAAAGTATGGGCGGCATGTACCCAGTTCGGGAGACCTCCACACTTTACAGCAGTAGTGGTTACCATCATCATCTGGCACGGCCCACGCCAACAAGGCTCCCAGCACGGCTTGTGAACATGCTTCTTCACCATAACCCAATCACCGGGACTGAGGTCATTGCACTTCTCCTGATGAGGTGGGGCAGTTACCTCTCCAACCTGGTGAGACACAGAATGCACCATGTCAGCCAGTCCTTTACAGGAATCAAGAATCATGTCATCTGTAATGTTCACAAGTGCATTCACAGGCACAGCTGGTTGTCTCATAGCTCCCCCCATTATGATTTCATGGGGTTGTCACCTGTCCTCCCATCTGGAGTACTTTGCAGACTCATCAACACAAGAGGCAACGCATCAGGCCACTTCAGAAATATGGAAGCAAACAATTTTGCCAATCTAGATTTCAACGTGCCATTGACTCGCTCCACAGTGCCGGAAGCCTCCGGACGATAACTGCAATGTAGTGTCTGCTCAACTTGTAATGCTGTACATATCATCTTCAGGACCTCATTGTTAAAATGAGTTTCTTGGTCTAACTCTAGAGAAGTCGGGAGAACGAAACACGATATTCTCTCCCTCAACATTAACGTGGCCTGTTTTGCTCCCACTGAATAGATTTTTGATGATTGGGGGTGACTTTAATATTATACAGGAATCAGATTAGACAATAAACAGCAAAATAAACCGAGGATATCACGGTTTATAGTGAATGTGAATAGCGATCTAGCCTTAATCAGCCCCTGGCGAATAGACCATTCACAAAAGAGAGAACGCACCTGCTTTTTTAAACGCTTCAACTCCGCCTTGAGAATCGATTTCTTCTTAGTATCCCATAAATGGGGCAGAGATAGATCTGGAACTCTGTCCAGCGTGTGGGAGTGTAAAACCATAGATCTTATGGCAAACATTTCTGTGTCAATAACCAAGAAACCTCCAGCTGTATAAGTAGCCAATTTGTCAACAACATCAGAAAGCTTTCTAATCTTTTATGAGTTGAGTATCACCCCTACAGCCTTCCTGCCGAAGTCTATAAGCTATTTGAGGCTTAAGTCGCGAAATTCTTAGTCACTCTATTTAACAAAGTTTTGAAAGGATGCGAAGTGCCTAGCTCTTTCACGGAAGCTGTTATTATTAGTTTTCTAAAGAAGGACAAACCACCCAATAAGCCCAGATCCTATCATCCTATTAGTCTTTTAAACAGTGACTATGAGCTTTTTATGAAAATTATAGCATCTAGGCTAGCTCCTTTAGTACAAACTATGGTCCATAGCGTTCAAAGAGGTTTTTTACCCACAAGATTGATTTCATCTAACACTAATTTCCTGTTGCAGGCAAAAGATTATTACTCAAACAATAAATTAAAAGCAGCCATCATTATGCTCAATGCCGAAAAGGCATTTGATCTCGTGCAATGGAAGGTTCTGTTTGCTATAATGCTTCGTTTTGGCTTCCCCCTGAAGTTGGTTCATTTATTAGAAAACCTTTATAAAAAGGCAGAGGAAAAAGTTGTAGTTAACTCACAAATAGTGGGGTCTGTTTCCATCAGAGAGGTACAAGGCAAGGATGTCCTATGTCCCTGGTTCTATTTGCCCTCTTTATAGAACCCTTGGCATCCGCATTGCGACAAGATCTGCAGGTCTAGGCCCCCCTCCAAGATTAAGCTCTTTGGGGATGATGTGATTTGCTATTTAGATGCAGAGGAGCAAAACATCCTCAAAGTGCTTGCGAAAATCCAGACATTCACTAATATCAGGGGCTATAACATAAACCATAATAAATCAGAGGTCCTTTTGTTTAAGAGCACCTCTTCCATCCTACCCACCGAATGGAGGCTGCACTACTCTGCTACTCACCCCATTAGATATCTGGGTATTCAAGTTTCGCACCACTTTGCAGATCTATTCCAGTTAAACTATATGGCCACCCTGAATAATGTGCGTGGCTTACTTCTGCAATGGCAGTCCTTGCTCTTTACGATTATAGGACTCACTGCTCTAATTAAAATGGCTATTCTCCTACTATTTGTTTTTATCTTCTCTAATGTCATGATTAAAGTTCATCAGTCTTTTTTAATGAGATAGAAAGCACTACGTCATTTCCTGTGGCAGGGGAAGAAGGCCTGTACCAACTTTATGACATTACAACTCAAAACCGAGGATGAGGGGCTGTTTCTTCTGCACATCAGGAAGTATTATCAAGCTGCCTTCCTTGACTCGCTTATCGGAGCAGCAGCCTCGAGTAACCAGTCGAATTGTTTTAACCTACAGCAAATGCTATGAGATACTGCTATTCGGCTCCCAGTTTTTCCTAAAATCCCCAAGCTCCCGAAACACATCAGAAATAAATTCCCACACTTCTTGGCCTTTCGATACACAAAATTCAAAGAGGAATTTCAGTTCCCCCAATTCCATCTCTGTATGTATGTAAGGGAATGTTCCCTTTTTGGTGTTCATTTAGAGATTGCAGTTATAAGGGGTTGGGAAAAGGTGTCCTTTTCTAGGCTGGTGACTTTATGCTGGTGGAGGCGATAAAATCCTTTAAACAGATGACCGCCAGAAATCCTGCGATCCCCCCATGAACTAGCCTTTTCCTATGTACAAATTAACCACCTTCATGCGGAATAATCTGCAGACAACCAACTCACAAGCAACAAGCATTAGCCAAGCTTACTTTGTGCACGGCTTAATTGGAATAGGCAATTGGTATCACCTGCTTCATCAGCAAATATGGGAAATGGTGGTTCCTGACACACTGACCAAAAATGAAACCTCTACAGGCTGCATGATAGATCAGCACACTTGGGGCTGGTATAATCAAATGGCTCACAAAGCGATCAGTGGTGCAAATTTTAAGAGAACGGCTTTTTGTACCAAATGGATGCTGTACTATACGCCTTATTGCATCCAAAAATTGTTTTCCACTAATTCAGCTGTATGCTTTAGGTGTGGACACAACAAGGGCAATTTACTTTATATATGTTTCACCTGCCCAGCTCTTGTCCACTTTTGGGCCAAAATATTCTTATCGACCAGTGACAAGCTTCAATTTCGAATGACCCCTGGCCCCCTTGGGGCGCTATTTGGTATACCGGCCCCTCATCAGTTTGCTTTTATCGCCACCTTGGTGACTATGGGGCATATTAACAAGGCGGCGATATGAAATTATCGCCGCTTTTGCGTCTGTTTTCGGGCGAAAAGCGGCGATAATTTCATCGCCGTATCAGCAAAGACACGCTATCGCGTGTTTTGCTGACTTAGCGCCCGTTCCCCACACGCCTAACTTTGCATCGCTAATGAGATGCAAAGTAGGCGTGGCTGTGAAACCAAACAGGGATAATATCGCGAAGGCAGCTTCGCGATATTATCAAGGAGGGTTAGCGATTTTTTAAATCGCGTTAAGTATGCCTTAACGCAGGAATTTAACATTTGTTAAATTCCTGACTAAGGCATACTTAACATGGGGGGTGAATTCTGTGGCTAAGACCACAGGCCCTATCATCTAGGATATCGCCGTTTTCCACCATGGAAAATGGCGATATCCACGATATCGCTGGAATTTTATCGCCTCAGCGATGCGCGTTGTTGATAACGCGCTAACCGGGCGATAAATTACAGAGATAGCTGGCGATAAATATGCATGCGCTAAGCGCGCTTTGCGATATTTATCGCCGGGCCTTGTTAATATGCCCCCAAATCTTTAATCATGCAAAAGTAGAAGTCTTCTGAGGTCCCCAACTATTTATTCGTGGGTAGGCAAAATGACTCAAGTAAAGCAAAAGAGAAAAGCTTTACGAGTAAAGAAATGGGGCCCTCAAAACAATTTGGGATATTTGGTGCGAAGTGTCGGATCAGGATTCCAATCATTAGACTTCACTCGCGTTATGTAAGCCTATGGTTACTCCGTTCGCTTGGCAGTGCGCAAGAGTTAGTCTTCCCTGTTTGCATTTGGGTTTCAACTTGGGGCTTGACTGCTCACCTTTTCTGCTTTTTGCATTTCGCTATGATTGTAGGTGCTATAATAACGTGAGCACGCAGGTACCATGAACTGTAGCAATGAACTAATGAATTAGGAATGATACGTCCATGCCCAAGGGAGGTATTCCTCCCCCTCCCTTTCGTGCAATGGGTCTAACCTTGGGTTCTTCTATTTATCTATGTTGGCTTCATATTTATTGTGCAAATGATGGGGCTATAGTTATGTGGAAGTTTATGTATTATTACTATTATTATTATTATAAATTCGAACTGATGAACCGATGTACTGCGAATCATGGCAAGTGGTGGTGCAATGGATTTTTTCTACCTGATCACTAAAATAAAATATATTTTTTTTAAATCAAAACAATACTTTGGCTAATGTGAGACTATGATTTCTCCTAGTCGGGTAATCCTTCACCCACTGTGAAAAGATACACACAATCACTATAACATATCTCAATCCTTTACAGACTGGCATCTCTATAAAATCCATTTGCATTCTGTTGAAGGGACCTCTTGATCTCCCGATGTGACTTATGATTACTCGTGTTTTTCTGCTTGCATTTTGTTGTTGACACACCACATATCTGTGACACAAGATTTCAGCTATCAATGTGAATCTCGGGTTAAACCATGTTTGTCTGAAGAGATGCACCAATGCGTGGCAAGGGTTTGTTTTCTTATAAGTCGGCACATCAACACCTGTTCTTGGATTAATCATCACACTTTGTCCTCTACTCTGCTGCTGAAACCTCTGCTTTTGAAAAACATTAACACCTTGCATCCTAGGAACCTGCTGATATCCTCCCTGCACTGGACCTGGATTATCAATAAAAGGCTAGTTCTGACCTCTCTGTGCTCCCTTCATTAGTGCAAGCATCAACTTTCAGCCTTTTGTGCTTCATTTCCATTTCACTGCAGCAATATTTTGCATATCACAGGATCTCATCAATGAGCAGGGGCAGCTCCTCCGCAATGGCGGAGGAGCGTTGCCCCACTGGCTCAGAGCCTGTAGGTGAAAAATAAAACGGTGTTCTATCATCATTTTATTTTTCATTTGCCGGTCCTGAGCCACCGTATGCAGGGAAGGGTGGGGCCGGGGCATGGGAGGGGGCGGAGGAGTGCTATGTGCACCTCTAAGTGCGCATGTGTGTTTGGCCGGCCGTCTCAGGGTGGCCAAACACACATGCGCACTTAGGTTTCTCCAACCCAGCTGCATTGTATCGCCGGGCTGGAGAAACTGCACAGACTCCCTGTCCTGAGCGGAGCGTCTTTCCAGCCCACGCAGGCCAATCCCCGTGCTGCTCTCATAGCATGAGAGCAGCGTGGAGATTGCACAGGGAGTCTGTCTCAGTGTCTGCTGGGAGAAGGAATAGCACAGGAGGTGCAAGACGATGCAGGAGGCGGCCGCAGCTTAAGGTAAGTTGTTTTTATTTCCAATTTCTATTAACAACCCCCTAGTGCTCACCCTCCTGCGCTCATGCCAACACATCTAATTCGTTTAATCATGGAACTAACTTCAGGTCTCAACACAAGCACAAATCTGTAAACTAAATATCCCATCTCTTTCGCTGAGATGTCTCTGTCTCATTGAACTGTTTCCTTGCTTGAAACCATCTTTCATAGTAAGCATGAATCGACTCTTTGGATACTTGGGTCATCCTATCAATTTTGACACAATGAATCTCTTTAGGAGATATTTTTGATTTCAAATGAGTAATCACCTGATGATAGAGATGGGGAGGCAGAGCTTTTTCGGTCACTGCTGCCAAGCTCCGGAATACTCTCCCCCTCCATCTGACCAGTATGAAGTTGCATATGCCCTTTAGGAAGGCATTAAAAACCTGGCTCTTCTCCTTGTACTATGGGCTTTTTCACCTTTCTGGATCTTGCCCATGGGCAGGGTTGCTCTCTGGATTAGCTGTCAGTGCCTTGACGCCCTTGGGCAATTTGCTGCGCTATTAAAATTCATATCATTATCATTTGCAAGTAGTCTGTAACCACGAATAACCAAACACACAAAAGAAATGAATGAACATCTCCTTGTGAACGTTCAGCATTTCAGGATGTTCAGTGGTACAGACTATAAAAACATTGCCTACATTCTTCACTATTGGCAATACTAACAGAAATATTAACAGAAATAATGCAACTTTACTTTCCTGTCTTTAAAAATCCCATAATTTCAATTGCCTAATTTAAAAAGTTACATATGTTTTCCTGCCTAGAACAGTCTTCTTTTTTCAAGTAACAGTAGTTTTGTAGGTCGAGCCTAGGCAGCACGCATGCGCTGTCTGCAAGACCTGGAGTAATGGGTACTCTGGAGTATAATCCTGCCTGCTGCTTGCCATTGGGTCACTACGGCGTTGCTCTGCTTTCCTGACTCCCTATTGGTGGGGCTTCCGAGATGTCACTTCCATTTCATGGCAGGCAGCACCGACCAACTACAGTTTAGTTATGCTGCAGGGCTGCATCTGTTTTGTTTTGGGACTACTTCTTTTTTTTTTTGTATCATCATGGCGCCTGGTTCACGGGCCGCTATGCTCATAAGTTTAGCCCGCTTTTATATTTCTGCTTGCCGCACCCGCATTTTTTTATTCACTGCAGACACAGTGCAGCCTTGTTACAGTGCTGCCTTGTCTTTTCCAGTGCAGCCTCATCCTCAAGCTTCCGAGTGGCTACTCATGCCAGCCCTGAGTAACTACTGCTGCTTCCTTCCAGGGAGGTTTCACCCGAGAGAAGCCTTATTCCAGTGCTCTCTCGCCCAGCCCCTGCAGCCACTGCTTCCTCTTGTAGCGCTCTCTTGCTCCTGGGCTTCATTAACGTAGCCCACTCCATCTGGGTAATAGAATGTAAATATTATGGGGAATATGTACAAGAACTGCTGCTAACTAACGCTAACACTAGTTAGTGGCAGTTTTCTTAACGCGACCTATCACCAAAAACTATCGCCCTGTTAGCGAGGTATTTACAATACGTCGCTACATGGCGATAGTTCCAGGTAGCTGCGGTGAAAACTGCCGTTAACACTATCGTGAAGGCGATACAAATTCTGGCGTTAGTGGGCGTAAACTGAGGAAAGGCCAATTTGCGGGCAAAAAACTCACGTTAGTCAACCCATTGTGACTTTTTTTGCCTCTAGAGGCAAAAATAGCCTATAAGTCCACCCCCAAAGAAAAACAGGAAACAAAACCTATGGAATGCAGATTGGAGCAGCCAGGGCCAAGTGCAGCACAAATCAACAACACCCCCAAGCCCCCCAACAGCCAGGATGACCAGCCAAAGTCCCAGGGGGAGAGGAAATCCAGGGCTACAATCATGAAAAGAGGTGCATCGCTGGGCAAAACCAGTGATGCATCACTTATCATTGCGCACTCCTAGCAACACCATGGCATCCAAAACCTTGAAAGCGCGGACAGTCCCTTGGGCCCAAAGGCCTTGCTGGGCCTGCGTCTGGGCCCCGGAGTGGAATGCGGGGGTGCTATGGAGTTGCTGGCACGTGGTGGTAGACATTGAGGCGTTGGCGATCACCCTTACCTGGTGGTGAAGTCTGCCACGTCGCATTGAGACATGTTGCTGACTGGTGTGAGAAGACCACCTGGTGCCCCTTGGAGCTGTGAACGGTAGAGGCGCTCCAGCGCACCAACGTAGGGAGGTCTGCATCGCATACCACGCGCCACCACTACACTGGGGTGCATGGATGAGATTACCAATGGTGGGCCACGCCTCTCTGCATCACAGGACGGAGGATATTGCGCTGGCCGGACGCTGTGGAGGGTGAGGCTCCTGAGCTGCCCCGAACTTGTGTGGTGGGAGCGCTGCAACTTCACGCCTAAGGGGGCCCTGTTGCATCACCTGCATCTGGAGGTTCCCCAGTGGACTTGGCGTCAACTGCTGTACCCTGGCTTGTGAAATCCCGCATGGCTGAGGCTCCTGCTGGCTGAGTCACAGATTTGGAGAGAGTGCAGCGGATTACGTCACGGTGTCAATGCCCAGGTGAGGAGAAGGTGGGACGCGTAGCGGAGGAGGCCCGGGGGTCGAGTCGGACCCAGGCCTAGCACCTGTGTGTGACGCACCCCCAGTGGCGGTTCATCCACTGTGGTGTGAGAGCGTCGCCCCACTGCTTTCAAGCAGTGCAAGAAGAGGAAACATAACATGATAACTTACTGATGTACTCATGCTATGTTTCCTTTGCGGGCAGGAGGGTGGGTGGGGCTGCACTACCCACGGAGCAGGGCAGGGGCGGAGTGGTATGCCCACTCAAGTGTGCAATGACTGGTCGGCCCTCTCAGGCCACCCAAAGCAGTTTTGCGCACATCCCTGTTCGCAATGAAGGCTGGCTGAACGCCTTGGCACGGCGCTCAAGAACAATCATAAAGCCGCATTGCAGTGTTTTGATTGGCTTAGGGGAGGTGGCCTGGCTGCCTGCTTCCTGTTCCTGGAAGCAGACTCAGGAGAGCAGGAGCACATAAGACGCGGGACCCGGCCTTGAGGTAAGAATTAAAAAAATATATATTTACAATCCCCTCTCCCCCCGTCCCCGCCCCGTCCAGGGTCCTTTCCCGTGTTTCCCGCCTCCCAGCTGTCCAGTCCCCCACGCAGCACTACATAATGGCAGCCGCTGTGCGGCCATGTGCAGCAGGCGTACCACTGGTGCGCCAAAGGCAAGCCAGTCTGCGTCCGCCGGCCCTGGACCGTGCCCAGCTCCAAAGACCATTCCTCTCGGATACTCCACCGCTACGACGCCAGCACCCTCCTCGCCATCAACCCTGGATGCCACACCGCCTGCCATCTAGCAATACTGTAGAATTCTCTGCGCCTGTCGAAACTGCAAATGCACCTTCTGCGACATCATTACAGAAGCGCCTCCTGCCGCCCAGCCGAACAACAGCGCAGCCGAATGGCTCAACTGTATCCTCCTCAATGTGCGGTCCCTCCACAAACACGCAACAGAAATCTGGGACCTCCTCGACGTCACCTCTTCAGACATCGCCTTCTTCACGGAAACCAGGACCAACCTCTGCTCCGGACCGGACATCGCCATCACCATCCACGACGGCTACAAATTCACTCGCACGGACCACCCCAAGCGGCCAGGAGGAGGCATTGCCATTGTTTTGAAAAGGCACACTCCGACTGACCCGACGGTGACCATGGAACACCTCCACTTCCAGATCCGGACCAACCCCAATACCACCCTCCGCGGCACCCTCATCTACAGGCCCCCCCGGGCCATGAACCCCCTTTCACCGATGCCATTGTAGGCCTCATCGCACCCCAGGCTCTCCCATCCACCGACTACATCCTACTCGGAGACCTCAAATCCTGTCATGTCCTTTAGGTTAGTCCCATCGTATACATACCGATTACATACATTGTGTCCCATCCACACGACATAACGGTCTTACACAGCTGACCTTTTACCTAGTAGCTTACTTCTGTCTCTTCGACATCAGGCTCTTGGTACCATATCTTAATCCCTGTACCTGACGTACATAAACATGTCCTCAAGCACAGTAGATTTATTCTGTATAAGGGTCACCACCTTTTTTCATCCATGGCCAACAGCCAGCTGTGCATGATCATGTTTGTATAGAAAAGGATTAGCAGGGGATTAGCGAATGTTTTCAAAACATATCGACTCTAGAAAAACCCCAGAGTGACCACTTTAGTATAAAATACCCACACTCCCCCTTACAAAGGCAGAGGAGAATTCCTTCCAGGCTGGACCGAGGCTCTGCAGGCTGATCATTCGACAAGCAGAGATCTGACATCCCTTGCGGGGTGCCATCCTCGACGCAGAGACAGGGTCCTTCATTCAGAACCATCAGGTGAGGGGTTAGTACTTCCCCAGGGAATTCTTGGCTCCATTAGGTTCCATTAGGTTCCATTAGGATATGTCCTAGCACTTACACATACATGCTTCACCTACACATCTAGGCTAGGCACAGTTAGGTAAGCTACGCATCATAGGAGTACGTAAATGCTATTGTTTTATATAATATGTTTTTATTCATCTTACTAGCACTATGGTAGAAATGTATCTACTTTTTACGATATTGGTACTAGCGATTACATTTGCCTGCTCCTGTCTTTTGTTTATCGCAGCTAACATGTTTCATACTAGACTGACGCTTGACCAATAAATAATTATTGAAACTGTTCCAATCGTCATTCTATGTATTCTGAGAAAAGCAAGCACGAGTGACTGAGCGAAAGATACCGTATTGTTTCCACAATACCTGAGGAATCAGGGTTGTCATGTTCAGTGGTTGCCAGAAACTACATACACCACTGTAAGAATACAGGGGGGTGGTAGTGGCACCATAGAGCTAGCTGGTCTAACGCTGATTCATCCTGTGGGGGTGTCCAGAGTCTGTCTGCACACCAAGCCCTCAGTTTAGGTCATCCAAAACACGCAGGTCCTAGGGGGTCCTAGGAACTACAAAACAGTTCCACCTTGACAACCACAGTGACCAGAACACCACCCCCCTCCTGGGGAACCTCGCCAACATCGGACTCAAGCAGTCATCACACCAACCCACATAGCCTGCTGCTCATGCCACGTCTACGGTAAAATAAAGTTCCCAAATTAGAACTTCAAACTCTTCTGCGAACTGCAGAATTTGGTTTACCTAACTGTCTGCTAAGGTTTCCAGGTCCATGTGGGAATTATTTCAGTTTCCAAACTAGCTAAGTTTTCATGTTCCCAAGAATATGGAGTTACTAGGATACATATCGTGGAGAAGTCTGTTCTTTCTCAAAGTATAAAAGCATAGAATGTGTGTTTGAACAGTATATTTTCAAAGAGAAATGATAGCTCTCTGCATCTTTTTTTCACAAGAGGTTCGTATTGCGAGCTCTACAATCACTTGGAGATTTGACCATCTCACCCTATTTTTCAACTTGTGAATTTTACATCAAAGGCTTAACATTTCCTTTGTGCTATCCTTGATTTTGTTCATGTTTAATTCTGGCGTATTTTCCATCACAACCACTCTATCTTCAACTTCCTCCAATCTTTGTCCAATATTGTCTATAGATGCCCCCAATTATTTCATTGATTTTCAATGTCTTGTGTTTTCTGGTCAGTATTCTCTCATGGGTTATTAAGATCAACTGTTTCCTATGCTAGCCCCTGTGCAACTTCTGCTTGGAATTAGTTAATTATGAAACATCCTTTTTTATTCACGTATATCAATTTTTGTTATACATGCTGGTGTGTTTGCTAACGTTATGGCTAGTACCGAGTATTGAACTGATAGTGTGATTATATATTATTCAACATAGGGACTTAACCTTTCATGCTTGTGTGAATCAAATCACCCCCCCCCTTTTAATTAAGGGTGAGGTTTCATTAAATCACCTTTATCTCCTGTGTAAGATTCTTTCTACTGTTTCTGCAATTTTAGAAGAAATTGCAGTAGTTGAAATAAATGCAACTTCTTTAGTGCACTTATTGTCTGGTAGGAGAATTTGACCCAAGATTGTAAGGACTCAATGATGCTAATCCTCTTCATGTTTTATGTCTCGGCTGCCCTGTTTTCAATGTTTATTTTTTGTGGATTTTTGTGGGTTTCAGTAGCATTTTCTCACTGTTTTCCAAACCTTTTGAAATCAGTGCCTATCTGTGTTTATTCCACAGCGAACCCCCCCTCAAATAGATACAACCGTGTTTTCCAGTGTTTACAAAAGATGTTGTTCTTTGCAGTGATTGTTACATAGCACACTTTTCATTTAAAGGAGAAGTGATGCTGAATATGTAGTGACTTTCCATCGGTAGCATGTCTAATGGACTTATGTCTGACTTTTTAAACACAGAAAATCTTTGTATTGTACTCTCATTCACACTCACATCTCGTTAGCCTCTCTCACATGTCATTACCTATCACACTTCGTCCGTCAGGACTTTGTCTGGGTTACAGTACTATTATTGAAAAAAGTAGGTGTGCTATATTGAAATGTTTCAATAAACACACTGAATATTATGACATTGCACAGGCTGTCAACCCTGACAACAGCATACTACCTTGGGAAACCTTTAAAATGTGGAATTCCACCTGATTAATTTGTAACCCTACTTTCTAAGGCACCTCAAACTCAATGCTTGCCACTGCTTTTCTGCACTCTTTGCCTGATTACATTAAGATAGTGCTGCTGTTGTAAGGACCAAGTGACATCATGGCAAATATCTCACTTTATGTAAGTCCTGACCTTCTAACTGACATGACAGTGGGACTTGAAATTTTGCTATTAACATTGTAACTATGGGCTCGAAAACCCCAGCAGTAAAGTGCAATTGGGTAAAAAGCCAGGATTTTCTGAAGGTATCACACATAATAATGTAGAACCTTGCGGTTATGAATTTTGTTGGTATGTGGAAATTTGTGTGTTTTCACCACTATCCATAATATGCGTGATGAAAGCACTCTTTTCAAAGGTATCTGTGACTACAGCTTGAATTGAAAGTTAAAAAGCTGGGGTGTTTGGCTGGTGACCAGCTATCAATGCTTACAAAAGGGGGCTGATGTATCAAAGAGTTTTGCCTATTGTCTGTGTGTGGGTAAATGTGATAAGACATATTGGTCAAGATTATCTTAAGCCAGCCATTTCACTAAACAATGAAAGAATTAAGCACTGCCAAACAATCAAATATAATTTTAATATTCCTAGATTCTCTATGGTGTAAACAATAAATAAATCAGACCTAAAACATGACTCATTCGTTCTCACCTTCCTTTCTTTGAATGGTACTTTAGTGGGTGGTTGTGCTTGTGTTTATCAGTGTTTTAATTTTTACACTGATGAGGGATGTTTCCCATTCAGTGAGGTTTTATCAGTTATTATACGTTTAAACCTAAAACAGAATAACCTATTTATGTCTGCTAATTTCACCCTACCAGGTCATCTTGCAATTACTGATCTTGTTATAGTTGACACAACCAGTTTGTTATATGACATCTACTTATGCATTATCCTACATGTGTATATAGCTGCTGTTTAAATGTTGCCATTAGCATCAGAATTTTCTTTGGAAGTACTGTGCAGAGGTTTTCACTCTGTCCTTTCCGTTCATCCTCATGCTTTAGGAATCCACCTACAATGACAACATTCACTGTATTTCCTACTAGGTTTGCACCCAAAGCAGCCCTGATTGTGACCAAGAAATGATCTAAAATATTTGGGTTACCCTCAGGGCTGTAATTGCTCATTTTAGTCTTGAACAATTTCTTAGCCACATAATATGGGGTTACGTATCCAATATAATTCCATTCTATGTACTTTTTTGTTGTTTCCCTTGTACCTTTATATGTTGAAGAATCCCTCTTAATTTAAGAAGTTCAGTACGCACTGAGCCCCAGTTACTTTCAAGTGACTTCCATTTCTGTGCCATCCTCAGTTATTGGTAAGCATTTATTTTACCTTACTAATGTTCCTGCTATTCCTTCTCTCACTGTTAGCACCGCATCCCTCATTTCTATGACATTAATATGATTTGGTCCCAAGTACTTTCTGGGTTGGTGGGAGCTGATAGATATTATCCACTCACATACCCCTTCTGCTCAGATTCACTCATCTTTTACCTATCCTTGGCAGTTGTGTAGGGGCAGGAACACCTTTCCACCAGTTGTGCCAGATCTTTCCCTGAAACTAATAGTTCAAAAGGATTCCTGTCATGTTACTACTACAACTGTCTGTCAGCCAAATCTTCTGCTCCCTCCTATGGTAGCAAATAGCATTTACTGTCACTTCCCTGTTTGAAACTAGAAGAGGGTTGTTTATCAGAAAGTGCTAGTATTACCTTGCTTGGCAGAAAGCACCAACGAATCTCTTTGAAACTATGTACCCCCTCCCAAAAGTGTGTCTACCTCATCCCAAGCCCTGTGCTTGCTCTCTGCCTTTCAATGACTTCTTAAAATACTGGAAGACAGTCTTTGAAATACTTTCCAAATTTATGCCTTATACAAACCATTGCAGCCTTACTTCTCCATCAGACAAGGGTTCAAAACTTTGGATTGATGCAGCGCCAGACCACCATTATCTCTGCATCAGTATGTATCTATATGTGTCTGGACACCTTGCCTACTCTTACATTCCTCACTCTTTTTCTACTTCTGCCCTCCTGAGACCTCCACCAAGGTTGATGTTGATATTGGAATTGGAGCAATTTTTCACCCCTAAATATTAATGGATTTTAATATACCAATGTCTTTCCTGTTACTTGTGGGTCCCCTGTTCACTGAGATAGGTCTGTTCTGAGAAGCCTGCTGCTAGAGGTGGGCGAGCCAGTAAAGGCTTAAGCCTGACTCTAGCCATATGCAAGGCTCTGGCTCAAGCTGAGGTCTCCTTTGAGCCAAAACGCAGCCAAGCCGTCTTGCAGCTTCTGCTGCCTGATGCGCTCTTGGACTATCATTTACTGGTATTCTCCAAGAGCTCCTTGATGCAGTAGAGGTTGGGCTGGTCAGTACTGAGGGAGTTTTGCATATTGGTTTTGCCAAAGGGAGGGAGCCACCATTGTTCATGCATCTCTACAGGAAGGTGTGCTATCCTGGGTAGAGGCCCTCTGAAATGTGCAGGGAAGTGATCCTGTCACCAGCAGACTTCAATCTGCAGTCCTCAAAGGAACCCCATATATGTATCTTTCCCAGAGGCCGCTTTTTTGTTCCAGCCAACTTCAGCCGTCTTCTACTTTGGGCTTGTCAGTCCTTAAGTATTCTGCATTCTCTTGATAGCAAATGTTTGTGTTTTTTTCATTCTGTGACAAAACAAACAAAAGGCAGAGAAGGAGAAGGTTTTATTCCCAGTGCTTTTTACTCTTAAAGGGTCTCATTGCTTAGCAGCACGTTATATTTAAGCAGAAATGCGTATTCTATTAGTATGCCCCCTACCCTGGCTACTTTTGTAGTTTGTCACTGAGTTCTTTATAGCACTTTCTTGCACTGCTGAAATAAAATAACATGTCAAAATACTTGAAAACGGTTTATGACTTTGTGCAAGATGAAGAACAATATGATTATGATTGAGCATAGCTACAGCTTTTCTGGTGTACTTATCACAGTCCTGGTGCTGTGCAAACATCTGCACGTATTCTCCAGTAGACAGAAAGCAAGATCACTGGTGTTATTGGTTATAATACAAGATCATTGTAACCTGTCCCCCGGGCTGTGATGAGCTAATACAGTGGAGTCAAAGTTATGTGTTCGCCTGGTTATTATAAAATGGCTTTCATGCTGCAGTTATGAGCAGTAACACTGGTTGTGCTTTAAGAAGAGCGATTTACTTAGTTTGCATCTGACAAAAAGTGCACTGCCTGGTTAAATGGGAAGGCTGTGAGGTGGCCCAAGGCACACCTTACAAGACTGATAAAAAAGAGGGAAGTAAGAAAAAAGGGAAAAAGAGGGTGAGAAGGAGCAGATAGATGGGATGGAAGGCAGGTGTGACTGGGCCTTTAGCTCTCAAAAGCACAATACAGATGAAGGTCTCACCAATGAAGCAAAAAGAAGTAAGTAGAAGAGTTAGAAAAAACATTATTGCAGTGAAGTGAGTGGGTATAGAAGAAGAACGGCATCAAGGAAATAAGAATGCAGTTATTGGCAGGTTTGAGAATATAAAGTAAAGTGCTATGCAGCTTAACGTTTGTCATTTGTGTGATTTATGCTATATTATTTTATGTTATTCATGTTTATATAGCATGCTTTTCACCTGTGAAGGTATCCAGGCTCCATGTACCCTATGTGTGAGGCCAGGCCTGGAGGGCTTACCTGAAGAGCCAGGTATTCAACTGCTTGCAGATGTCAAGAAGAGGATGAGGCTCTGAGGTACTGTAGATGGTTGTTCCAGGGTTCAGGAGCCAGGAATGAGAGGGAGCAACCACCTGCTCTGCTTTTTTGTATGTGTAGGGTATGTGCTAGGGTGTTTGCTAGTAAGAGACCGGCAGAATGGAGGTGTCTGCAAGGTTGGTGCAAATATAAGCGGCTATTCAGGTAGGCAGGGGCTGTGTTGTGGAGAGCTTTGTAGGTGTGGGTGAGGAGTTTGAAGCGTGCACGCATGTGTATCGGGAGCCTGTGGAGTTCCCTAAGATGTTGTGTGATGTGGGCTCAGCATGCAAGGTTGAGGACTAGTCTGGCTGCTGCATTTTGGACAGCCTGCAGTTTTCTTGTGAGCTGGTTGGTTTTCCCTTTGTACAGGGTGTTCCCATAGTCTAGTCTGCTAGTGATGAGTGTTTGGGTGATCTTTTTCTGGTGTTGTCTGTAAGCATCCTTACGGTGTTGGGTGGCTATGTCTAGTTTGTTGAATATGATCATTCTGAGGTTGCTTGTGCGCAAAGTGTGGGCGTGGATCCTGGGTCTCTGGGACACCAGGTGGAGTCTCATTGTGAGGCATGTTTTCCCGAAGATCACCACTTTGGTCTTGTCCAAGTTACGTTTGAGGCTGTTGGATTTCAACCAGTTGGCCACTTCAATCATGCATGTGGTGAACTTGTTCCTGGTTTTGGGTGTTTTGTCCGAAAAGGACATTATCAGATGCGTATTGAGGATGTGTATGTTGTTAGTCCGTATGATGTCGTCCAGTTGAGTCATGTTGATGAGCATCAGGCTGAGCAAGGAGTCCTATGGGATTTTGAGGATGAGACAGGGTATGTTGATGGTTTGGGTTCTTCCGGTGAGAAAGGAACAGATCCACTCAAGGGCATGTGCCTGGATGCCTGCTTCTGGAAGTCATCAAATCAGAATGGAATGGGAGACTGTGTGGAAGGCTGCTGATAGGTATAGGAGGTTGAAGGCTGCAGTTTCCCCCCCCATCGAGGATCATCCAGATGGCGCTGTGGTTGGGTCTAAATCCTGATTGCGTGCCATCGAGAAGCTGGTGATTGGCGAGGTGATTGAAGAGGCACTTGATGATGGCTTTTTCCAGGACCTTGGCTGGGTAAGGAGGGATGTCAGTTGGTAGTTGGCAAGTTTGGTTGGGTCGGTCGAGGGTTTGTTTAGGAAGGTGTTGATGGATGTGTGTTTTCATGGTTCCGGGAAGATGTCTGTGCGGATGGAGATGTTGAGGATGGAGGTGAGGGCCTCTCTTATAGGGATCTTTCCTTTGTCGGAGTGAAGGAGGCAGGGATCCACTGGGGCCCCGGGGTGCATGTTCTTCATGACTGCTGTGGTCTCCTCCATGCTGATGGTGTCCCATGTGGTAATTGTGTTGTCTTTGTTCATCACTGGGAGACATCTGGTGAGAGTCAGGGGGGTCTGGTAGAAGGGAGAAATTGCTGTCAATGTTTGTGATCTTGCTGCAAAAGGCATTTGAAATGTCTTGGGTTGGGCCCCAACAGCAGCATAGAAACCTACACAATCATCTAGGATTTTATCACACCCAGCCATTCTCAACCTCACCTCAAATTTACCATGGATTGCAGACCCAATGATCTACCCTTTCTAGATGTTACTATCCACGCGGAAGACGGAAAAATTGGAACCGTCCTATTCCGGAAACCTACGGAACGCAACACGTTATTACACTACTCTAGCTACCACCCGCGCGGCCTCAGAGATGGTTTACCTTACGGCCAATTTTTACGCATCCGCAGAAATTGCAAATGGCGGAAAGACTATTTCAGAGAATCAGACATCCTCCGTGACAAACTTATTTCCAGAGGCTACCCAGCCCGCTTGGTCAAACGTGCCCGCAAAAGGGCATGGTACTGCCACCGAGATGATCTTCTCACACCCCAGCCCAAGAAAACGAATACCCGAATCCCCTTTGTGACTAAATTCAGCCCGAGCAGCAACCAAGTCAAAAAAATCATTACACGAAACTGGTCTATTTTGAGAACCCAAAAGATGTTCCAAGAACCTCCTCTCTTCTCCTGCCAACGAGGAGACAACCTGGCCAATCACCTTGTTCATGCCATTACTTGGCCGACTAAACCAGTACAACAGAGCTCCATCACTGCCGCATGGGGTCTACCACCTTTAATCGGACATTACAGATGCCAATCCTGTATCGTGTGTGATCTCACATCAAATACCAAAGAATTCAAGGTCAACAACAAAACCTACCCTCTCAAAACCTTGACCAACTGTAGATCCCAAAATGTGATTTACGCAATCCGGTGCCCTTGCGACCTCATTTACATTGGTCAAACCACCCAAATGGTAAAACAGAGAATAATACAACATAAAAGCAGAATCCGCTGCAAAGTACTGACTGCCCCTCTGGTGTCACACTATATTGAAAAAAATCATAATGAATCGGAAATCAACTGGCAAGTGATTGATCAACCTTCACTACACATCAGGGGTGGAAACCTCCAGACCCTACTGAACAGAAGCGAATGTAAATGGATCACGCGCTGTAATTCAGTAGACCAGGGACTCAACACCATTGATGAATGGAATAGTACAGTACAAATATAACTCTGAACTCCAAACCTCTTGAACGGCCCTCTACATCCACCCGTCCACCTGGTCCACTAGTGATGTCCCCAAGACCTACTACGCAGGACACAGTACAGTACCAACACTACCCTGAATTCCAACCTTCGTTGTTGGTCCTCCATTTCTACTTGACCATCAGCATCCCTAGGAGGTGGGTGGATCCTGTCCCCCTCCAACCTGTCTTTTTCCATTTTTCCCCCCTCCCCTCACCCCCTTCAGATGCCATTACTGACCACCTGTTATCTCATTCCACTACATCATTTACCATATCGCTACCCACTGCATTCAGAGCCCAGCTGTTCTCAGCCATATTCCCCTTTTCATCTTTCATATCCCTGATATACAGACTTGGGTGGCTTCGGACATAACTAACATCATCAGACACAACTGTGGTACGCCTTTGTAGCAGCGTGTTAAATTAATTGTTCTTTAATGCCAAATGTTTTCACCTATTACTGTAGTAGTGTGTAGACTAACTGTCCTTCAATGAAAATGACAAATGTTTTTGATGTCGTTTTTGCTACTATACTTGTCCTACGCCTGTATTCTTTATCCATGACTCGTTTTTCCAGGGCCAACCGGACAGTTGCCCGGTCTGTCCTCTTTTCCTTTACCCTTTCCCACCTTGCCCGTTTCCTTTTCCAGCGCGTTTCACCCCACGTTCGCGCGTCCCTAACTACGTCCCACCCACTGCCCCGTCACTTGACTGACTTCCGGTCATGTGATTCATACAGGCACCGCCCCCTTTAACACAGCATTTCCACCTTGACTTGCTCCCATCCCCAACTGATTGATCGGCCGAGACCCCACATGAGCGTGGCGGCCAGGACCTAATTACAGCGTCTCTGCGGCCTCGGGATTCATTCACGGATCTGATTCCTCCTCCTTCAAGGTAAGCTCACGATCGCCCGGATCTGGATGACTGCCGCTTTTGCCGTCACTTCCCGAGCCCCACAGCTCTAATGCATGCATTCCCCTACCTCTAGGTACCCTCTCCGGGACCAGTGCAGTGTTTCGGGCTCCCGACCCTGCGAGCCATATCCTTTTCCCTCAAGGTAAGCTTACTATCACTTGATCGTGATTACGGCCACCTAGCCGTCACACCAGGAGCCCACCAGCACTAACGCGTGCTTTCCCCCACACCCAGGTACTTTCTCCGGGCCCAGCGCAGTGGATCGGGCACCCGACCCTGCTACCTACTTCCTCCTGCTGCATTGCGGAGGATACCATGTGAGTTTACTTCTCTCTAGGCGCATATTCAGTCATTTCTGTTTATTCAGCTGACATCCCTCCCTATCTGCCATCCACCCCACCCCCTTCCCCTTCAGGTTAAACGATTCAACTCAGTAAATGCGCCTTGACGCCACACCGGACCTGTGATTTCCTCTCTCTCACACCGGTTGATCCCCTACTCAACGTGAGTTTTTTTTTTTTTTCTCCATCCTTCGTCAGCACTATAGCCCGGTTGTCCCCCTCCTCCCCTCCTGATCCTTCGGTTTATTCACAGGATTGGACTCAGCCTCTACTGACCCCGGACACACCATATTCACGGGACCACCTTCCACACGGGTCCATTAATAAACCTGTGGACATACCTGTCAGCCTTTCCTTGTCATCGTACAGGTAGGCTTTTTTCCACCGACCCAACCGCTATCCCTGCCCCTGCGCTACTTCCCCTTTCCCCGTTCCCTCCGTGATCTATTCCTTTTCTCCCTTTTACAGCACCCAAAAACTTTGGCAACCCGGTCCTGAAGATGATCCTGACTAAATAGGATCGAAACGCCGTCGACCGATCTTACAGCGCAACTTACGGCACATACTCAGCTTTGGTTCATAAAATTATATATCTTGTCTAAATTACTGAGATGACCAAAATCTACTGAACCATTGATTCTTGTATATATATATTTTTTCATCACTTTGTCACCTTGCGTCTTCCGCTGTGTTTTTCACTTGTCACTTGCACCGCCACTCATTGCATCACGAGCACAACGTGCACAAAGTCCTCTTGGGTTGCCTTCGCAATTTATGCTTGCAGTGCTGTTATAACTGTCTTGTATAAACTGAGATTTTAAATATATGATGCCATGAGCACTTTTGAAAGAAGACCGGGAGTCTCCCCTTTTTGCGTCTGCCTTGTAATGTTGTGTACATACATATGCATTTGCCTTTCTCATTGAATCCGGTTGAGACATTGTTGTAAATTACGCTATGTTTCCTACCAAAGCAGGCGGGCGAGATCGGCAGTCTGTGGGGGCGATACCATGGGAACCTTGTTGCCTCCCTTACCTGGGAACCCGGATTTATCATGACAGTAATGACCTGATGGAGGGTAATGTGGGGCAAGTGTTGCGTAGTGCCAAATCTAATTTTGAGTTCTGGGGGTCCCTCCCGCTCTCTGTTGCGGGTAGGGCGCCTTGGTGAAGATGGTCACCTTGCCATGGTTCCTTTATTACTTTGGGACGCTCCCCGTTTGGATACCAACTAGGTTCTTTGCACAGCTCAATTCTTTAATGATGGGGTTCCTGTGGGGAGCTGGGAGACGGAGAGTCACGCTGCTTACTATGAAACGACCCAGGGTGGAGGGGGGCCTTGCGCTGCCGGATCTGGAGGCCTATTATCACGCTGCGCAATTCCAATGGTTTACGCAGTGGGTGGCGGGCCACATTCGACATCCGGAGACTATGGGGGGAACGGATCCTAGCTGGCGCCTGCTGTCCTGTGTTCTGCTGCAGGTGAGCCCGGGAGGCGACGCGATACCGTCGGACTTGGCCGTGGTGCAGCGGTGCTGGATGCGTGTGGCCAGGAAGCTGCATGTCAGGACCCTGTATGCGCCTGAAATTCCACTGACAATGTGCGAGGTGTTACCTCATGGGGGTGACTGGAGCAAGCTGCAGTCCTGGACGGAGATGGGCATACTCACCTTGGGGGATCTGTACGAGGAGGGCAACCTCTTACCGTTTAATGACCTCATGGAGAGTCATGATCTCCCGCGAGGGGATTTCCTTTTTCATGTGGCCCTGTCTGCGGCAATAAGGAAGCATTGGCGAGGGGGTTTGTTGGAACCGGCTACGTCCCTTGCGTGTCAGTACGTGGTGATGGCTGCGGGTACTTTTAAAGTGGTGACTTGTCTTTATCGCCAGATTACTCAGGACCTGCGTCAGCCCCTGACATCGTTGCGACTTAAGTGGGAGACGGACCTGGGGGAACCCCTCTCAGACAAGACATGGGGGGAGGTAGTTGAGAGGCCATGGAAGCGTTCCCGAAATGCGCGCTTCCAGCTCATTCAATTTTCTGTCTTACATAGGGCTTACTTAACGCCCAGCAAACTGAACGACTATTTTGGGGGGTCATCTGCCTGCTCTCGTTGTAATCTAGAAGGGGCGGGGATCCTGCATATGTTCTGGAGCTGCCCGCAGTTGGAGGACTACTGGCGGGAGACAATGTCTGTCTTAACGACTGTGACGGAGAGGGAGATAGCACTGACACCAGGGGTTTGTTTGCTACATGAGTTTCCCCACACTGCGAGGACCAAGGTCACCAGCAAGTTCATTGACCTGGGATTAGTGCTGGCGAAAAGAGAGCTTACTAGCCGGTGGAAGGCGAGGCAGGGACCTTCCCTTGAGCGGTGGAGACGGGAGCTTGTAAAGTGGGCGGAGAGTGAAGGCAACTGCAGGATGGGCATGGCTAGACGTACGGGGAACGAGAAATCAATGGAGCTGGCCAGGGCATGGGTGGCGCTTGTGGAACTGACTAAGCATCCGCCTGGTGATGAGGAGAGTGTGTTGGCTGAGACGGGGGCGCTCAAGACATCTGATATTGCGGGCTCTAACTGACGGAGAAGTGTATTGCAGCCGATGGCAGGGCTGTGGGGGGTCGCCTCCAGTGTTTCTGCCCTACCAAGGATGTGGATTTGAGTGCTGGGGAGTCAGGAGGTCCATGGAGAAGAACTGGGACTACCTGGAACCTTTTAGTTAGTAGTCAGCGGCATGCTGGGGGGGGGTGGGTGGGGTGGGGGGGTCTACAGGGGACTTGAGGGTTAGTAGGGGAGGAGGGGTGTTGGGGCTGGGTGTTTTATTGTTTTTGTTTTTCCCTCATGCCTACCATGACCCTGCACTCTGAACGATAATATACATGGAGCTGCTAGGGATTGTATAATTGCATAAAGCGGGGGCTGAGGGGGGATTCAGTATTGGGGCATGAGGACCCTGGGGAGTCATTGAGCGGCGCCCTATGGGAGGCTGCAGCTATGCCACTAATTGCACTTGTAATGTATTGCTCCCCGAATCATTAATGAATGCTGTCTATGAAGCTATTTGTTTGACCTTCTCAGAAAATCAATAAAAATCTGTTAAAAAAAAAAAATCAATATGCAACAGAAAGCTGACCAGTCTATCTTTGGGAAGAGCCTTCCAGTGTTCGCCACCACGTGTCACCGTATTTTTAGTAACTTTTGTTCCGGGTAAAAAAGAAACATATTTTTTTGTTAAAATCTGCAGAATTATGCACCAGATGATGGTTTATGTGTTAAATGTGTCAAAGCAATAATCATGCAGAAAACTCTGCAGCCACACAATTGCATAATTCCAGTCCTTGGCCATAGCCACACCGCATTGTCTGAATACTTATGGAGCATAGCAGCATTGCCATTGTGATGATTCAAGAAACCAAAGCGGGTCGTGCGGAAAAAATGTCATGTTCACATTGAAACGTTGATCATTCAAACGCCTTTCAGTTTTCTGACCATCATAAGTTTTCCTTTTTAACTTTTTTCATGAAAACGCTGACAATAACAACATATTCAAAAATGCAGAGAATACTGTTCTGCACCATTTCTACTACTTGCACAATAGGAAATATAGCAATGAAATTTCGTTTCCGTCTGTATGAAATGAAACTTTGTTGCAGAATGGCAAAATGGAGATGATTGTACAAAGAAAAATCTATAGCGCAGGAAAAGATGGCCGCCAAGTGAGCACTCAGCATCTTGGAACTCCTGAGGACAGCACATCTAGGGTTGGCATGGAAGAGAAATTACCAAGATCTCAACACTAATTCCGCAATGGCAAGAAACTAAGGGAGTGATTTACTAAGGGTTGCGCTGGAGCTCACATGGCTGTGTGCTTTTTTGTACTGCATCAGCTGGGTCTCATAATGGTAAGCAATGGATGTAGTGCTTTGCGTCACTGTGTGTGTCAGGAGTGCAGCACAAATCCTTAGCCAATAACCTCCTAAATTTGTTCATTTTATAGGACTCTTACAAACCCATTTAAGAAAAAGGAAGGAGTATCTAAACATTACTTTTACCAAGTATGGTAGCCTTTCGAGGTTGTTTGGGCTCCTCAGCCTCTTTGAGCGCAGCAGGTAGAGGTGGGCAAGCCTGAGAACTTGTGGTAGGGCTGAGCTAGAGCCGAGCCAGCGGTCCGGCTTGGTTCTCAGAGCCAAAACATTGGCCCAGCCCATGAAATAATCAGTATGTTTGTAAGCAAAGGCCTAGCACCTGGTGGACATACCTGCGACCAGTCTTCAAACCAGCCAAGGAAATAGCGAACTTTGACTTTAGTGCGATTTCTCTCACTCTTTGGGCCTTTTCGCTGACTCTCTGTGTGACTTTGTGCCATATCTCTTGGTCTTTAAAGCATTTCTATGTCTCTTTTGTGCCACTTTTCTCGATCTTTCGGTGCCTTTTGTGCCATTTCTCTCACTATGTCTGTGTCCTTTGAACCATTTCTCTCACTCTCTGCCATATCTCATAATCTTTGTGCTATTTCTCTTTGACATTTCTCACTCTTCGTGTCATTTCTCTCGCATCTTTGGCCTCTCTCTCGTGCCTTTTCTGACCTTTGTGCCATCTCTCCAGCTCTTTCTATGACCTTTGTGTTCTGTATCTCTATCTTCTTTTGTGGCCTCTGTGTGCCCCTTGCTACGCCGATTTCCCGCCTTTTCTGAGCCTTCCCTCTCCCCCTTACCTATTCCTCATGCCTTTCTCCTTCCCTGCCGATTGTGTTGCTCCTCAGACCCCCCAGTGACGGACGGTGCAGGTAAGAGTGGTGGGGCGGGGTAGGGGGGGATGAGTCGACAGACGACGAGGAGAGAGAGTAAAATTATTTTTTTTTTAAAGAAAACCACTTACCTGGCGCTCGCCACATCGCTGGCTTGATTTTATTTTCACTCGTCATCATCTGTCGACTCCCCCCACTCCGCCTCACCGCTCCTACCTGCACCAGCTGTCACTGAGACCCACCCAATGCCCCCTGCACTCCTTGCCCCAGCAAGAACCTACTTAATGGTGGCCACAGTGCGGGCCAGCCATTAGGCAACGTGGACCAAACACACCAAAGTCAGTTTCACAATCAACATCCATCAATGCAGAACAACCCCCACAGCGAGCCCAGCACACCGACACTGGAATGACACAACAGAGGCAGATTGGATAACCGCCCTCCACAAGTACAAAGCAGAGCCAGCAGGCCTCCTACCATGCAACACTAAAAAAAAAAAATTAAAAATGGATCACCAACTGCGACAACACTCTGGCCCCCAAGAAACAAAGTCACACAGCAAAATTACAACCCAAGTCAGCTGGTAGACAGAAAGCCACAGAATGAACAGGAGGAAGTGCAAACCACTGGAACAGAAATGGAGAACCAGCCAAGGGGATGTGGAAAAAGAAGCTTTCAAAACTGCACAGAGAAGGTACCACAAAATAATCTGAGAAACTAAGAGGAATGCCCTAGCCCAACAAATAAACACCAGCCAATCAACAAAGGAGTTCAAAGAGTCAGACTGGCCCTTCCACAGCAGAAGAATATCATCTATGTAGCGTCGCCAGAGACCAATCTGTGTATGAAATGGATTGATGGGGGTAAGTATGTGTGTCATTTCCAGATTGTACACAAAAAGAATAGCAAAATTAGGGGCAAAACAAGACTAACTTTAAGACTTTCGGTATTCACAGAAGGCATTTAGGAGTCCTAAAGTTAGGAGTCCTAACTTTACTACTCCTAAACTGAGAAAAATCCTAACTTTAAGACTTTCGGTATTCACAGAAGGCATTTAGGAGTCCTAAAGTTAGGAGTCCTAACTTTACTACTCCTAAACTGAGAAAAATCCTAACTTTAAGACTTTCGGTATTCACAGAAGGCATTTAGGAGTCCTAAAGTTAGGACTACTAACTTCTGTGAATACCGAAATGAGTAAGTTCATTCTGTGAATACCAAAATGAGTAAGTGTATTCTGTGAATACCAAAAAGTACTAACTTTACGTTTTTGACGTAAGTTAGTTCTGTGAATCAGGCCCAGGGACCACAAAAATGCAGGCCTCCTCCTTATCATATGTGTCGGACCCCAGGATGCGCATGAGTCTACGAACATTCATGGCGGTGTTCTGGGTCGGAATAAAGCCCGCCTGATCTCCGTGCACCAGCGTCGTCATGTGGGGCATTAACCTGCTTGCCAACACCCGACTCAATACCTTATAGTCCATATTGAGCATCGCGAGAGGCCTATACGAGGAGCGGTCCCACGCAGGCCTGCCCGGTTTGAGAAGAGGAACTATAATGGCCTCACGTGTGGATACAGGGAGGACGCCCTCACGATACGCTCTATTATACAGCGCCACCAGACAGGGCACCAGAGTGTCTGCATAGGTCGCATAAAATTCCACCGGCAGCCCGTCGGTTCCCGGGGTTTTGTTCCTGGCCATATGTTTTATAGCGCAGCGTATTTCACCCGCCTCGATGTCCCTACCAAGAGCAACCGCCTCGTCAGAGCGAATCTTAGGGAGAGCCGCATCCGGCAGGAACCTCTCATCACCAGGGAGGCCAGGGCCCAACTTGGTGCGATATAACTCGGAGTAGAATTGCAAAAATTGGTCATTAATTCCTCTTTGAGTGTAAACCACCTCGCCTTCCTGTCCCCGCAGTTCCGTTATCGCCGTCCCTCTACGCGCCGGATTGGCTAACCAGGCCAGCAGGGCACCAGACTTATCACGCTCCGCGTGCATCTTTTCTGTGTACGCCTTAAAATCAAAGCAACGCAAGCGCTCGAGCTGGAGCGAGAACTCCTCCCTGGCCGCAAGTAGCGCATCATGTTTATCCGGATGCTCTGGGCGCTCTCGCTCTGACACACGCAAGTGTTGCTCCGCTGTTGTCACATCTTGCAGCAGCACCTTGCGGACTCCCACCATCTCTCCAATACAGCGCCCTCGGATCACCGCCTTAAAGGCGTCCCATTCGACGAGCAGAGTGGATGTTGTATTAGTATTAGTCCTGAAGTAATCATCAATGGCCTACCCTATAGTGTCCTTAAACACTGGGCCTTCCAGTGTGTCCGGCCGCAGCCACCATGTGGGAATGGCCGGGCGATCCCGTGACCAGTGCAACTGCACCAGCAAGGGGTTATGGTCCGAGGACGTTCTGGTCAAATACTCGCTATGCACCATCCCCCCATGTACATCCGGAGAGCAAAGGACTGAGTCCAGGCGAACATGCAGGTCATGTAATGAGGAGAAATAGGAGTAATCCCTGTCAGTCGGGTGATGGGCCCTCCACGTGTCCGTTAACCCCCATCGCTGCTGCCAGGTCCGCCTCGCTGCAGCCAGTCTGTGTACCGGAGCATCCAATAAGGGGGGGTGTGACCGATCTAAATGGACATCAGTAATGCAATTGAAGTCGCCCCCCAAGAGCACAGATCCCACCAGCAGAGGGACCAATTTCGCTGATAGATGCGCAAAAAATGATACCTGGTCAGTGTTAGGCGCATAAATGCTCCCCAGTACTATGTCTCTACCATCTAAGCGCCCCAACACTACTACAAATCTGCCCTCAGGGTCTACCAGTTGGCCAGTACTTTGAAACGGGACTCCAGCCCTGACCCAGACCAGAGCACCTCGCGCGTAGGCCGAATATGTCGTACAGAACACCTGCCCTCGCCATCTGCGCTGTAAGGCTAAACCCTCCTGCTTGGTCAAATGTGTCTCTTGCAACAACGCAATCTGTACCCCTCTCCTTCTAAGATAGGCATGGACCTTATGGCGACGGGTCATATTATGCATCCCCCTAATGTTCCAGGACAAACAGCGGATACCTATGGCGGTTCCCATGAGGCGGCGGTTCGCAGTCCATTGTCCCCACTTCCTGCAGCGGCATGCTTGGCCCCGAAAACTCCCTCCCCCCCCAAACCCCCAACTCCCCTTCCCCAGGACAGGTTCCCTGAAACTAGTTCCCATCCAAACTAATACAACCTTTAACTGTGCATACAGCAGCAGTGAGACGTGCGCCGATCCCTCAGGACCCAAAGCCCCGCCTGGTCCCCCCCCCTGCTCAGCACCAGTAGGGGGCCCCCCGTCAATAATAAGCAATGGACACCGCCCCTCCCTTACTGCAGGCCCAGAAGCACACAATAAACAAACCCAAACCAGGCTATAAGTTCAGCTCATTCAGCCAGCCGCTGCCCACTCAGCCAAAAATGTCAGATGTCTGCGGAGTGACCACAGGTAGCTCGGTGTCAGAGTTCGTTGTCAGGCTGCAAGAGATAGAAGTCTCGGATCCACCCAGGGTTCGACTAGGGGTAGCAGCACTCAGGCCAACCTCACCCTGACTGATCACTGCAACCGCCTGTACCGCCCTGTCCTGTTCAAGGCGGAGATTCGGCATCGAAGGCGCCCTCGCCGGACTCAAATGTGCAGGAGAGCCGCGCTCCACGGGGCTCGCAGCAGAGCTTCGCCTGGATCTCGTGTGTTGCATCTCAAGCCATTGCCAGGCCTCTTGTGGGGTAGTGAAAAAGTGTGTGCCAGTGGTGTCCACTACTCGCAGCCGGGCCGGGAAGAGCATGGCATATTGTAGACCAAGCTGGCGGAGTTTCCGTTTAAGCGCAATGAAGGAGGCGCGCTGTTTCTGAACCTCCCTAGTGAAATCCGGGAATAACATCACCTTGGAGTTGTCAATCTGGAGCTGTTGCTTTTCTCTAGCATGCTGCAAGAGGTGATCCCTGTCTCGATAGTGCAACAGTCTCACCACCAGCGGTCGCGGGGGAGCACCCGGTTTAGGAGGTCGCGCCGGCACCCTATGGGCTCGTTCAAGAGCAAAGAATGGGGACAGTCCCTCCGGGGCCACTTCAGATCTGAGCCATTCCTCCAGAAATCGGACAGCGTCATCCCCTTCTGCCTGTTCCGGGACCCCCACCAAGCGGAGGTTATTCCTGCGGGATCGTCCCTCACTGTCCTCTGCCCGGAGTTCCAAGATCCGAACCTTGGCTTCCACCTGTGTCAAGGATCGCTGCAGGACTGACACCGCATCCGGTACTCCCTCCATTGTTTTCTCCGCCGCCGATACTCTGTCTTTCAGTTTCCTGTGGTCATCTTTAAGCAGAGAGAGATCCACACCAATGGCGTCGATTTTCGCCTCAAGGGTTTCTCTGGACGAGGTAATAGCCTGCAGTATGTCGGTCAGCGTAGGTCCCCCGGTGCGGCAGCCCCCGAGCGCTCCGGCACCTCTTCCTCCTCTTCGGATTGATGACCTGCCCCTTCCATCTGGAGGACCGCAAATCCCTTCCTCCTGGACACTCGCCCCATCTCAGCAGGGCACTAGGGGCCACAGGGATCCTCAGCCGCCGCAGGTCCTCACCAGCAGCCAAACCGTCCCCCCCCCGGATCGGCTCCGGCAGCGATCGGGGCTCCGTCTCAGCAGCGGGCAATAGTGTCCAGACGTGTTGCGGCACACCGCGAGGGACGGCCGTCCCCCGCCGAGATCCCACAGCTACTTCACCAAGGGGGGAGAGTCTGGGGGCTCCTTTCGTCGGAGGCGCCGGTCTTGCCCGGTCGCCACAGCAGGGGAAAAGCCCCCCAACGTACCAGAGTGCAGTTAGTAGAGTCCTCCGGGGCACCGCACCACGGTCTTCAGGCACCCAATGCAGCGAGTAACTCGGATGTCCGGTGTCCCCCAACCAGCGCTCTCCCACAACCAGGCGCACTCCTCAGTGGTCTCCCTCCCGTGTACAGGTCCAGCCGGGGGCCGCTAGGTTCCGTGGCAGTGCATTAGGGTCAGGGGAAGTTCAGGGTCTCAGCCTCGCAGGCCCAGATGGCCTCGTGCAGGCAGCCGGGTCGGGCTCCAGCGCTCCGCTGTCACCTTCCGCTCCCCACCGCCGGCCGCGCTCACTCGTACCTGGGATCGCCTCCACACTCGCTCTCTCACCAGGTCAGGTCCGCCGGTCGCCACCTGCCGGCCACTCCTGCAGTCAGGGTCTCCCTCAGCTCACGGGTCCGCCATCTTGGGTCCGCGATCAGCCTCCTGTGTCAGAGAGATCTCACCTCCGCAGGACGCCTCCGCTCCCGATCTGCCTCCGGGCTCCGCTTCAGGAAGAGCCGACAGCCACTGCTCAGCCGTCCACTACCTAGCGCAGGGCGCTCAAGCTCACGGTGGCCGCGTCCTGACGGGGCGATCACCGCCGGGAGCCGACCCGGTCAGAAAACTGCTCCCTGCGCCTCAGGCCAGCCGCGCGGAGCGTCGCCAGTGCACCAAGAGGGGCAGCAAGGGTTCCGACACCCGATGGGTGCTCAGGGGCCCCCCCCAGATCATCAGGATGTGTGGTAGCGGAAGGAGGCCACGGAGGAGCTCCGAGGTCCGCTACCTCCGCATCGGCGTCAAGCCACGCCCCATCGTAGCATATTGATGTGCTTAAACTGATACTAATCTGGTAAAGCCTTTCACCAGACAGTGTTAACGTGTAAAAATTACAACACAGTGAGTAATAGGGTCACACAATGTGCCGCATAATTTGCCTTTTCTTGCTGTATAATTTAGTTAACCCTGATGCATACATAATTTTGTCCACTCCACCACAAAACACCAGTGGCCCTTGCTATGACTCATAAACATATGTAAATATATGCATGCGTAACCGTGGGGCGTGATTTTGCCCTTTGTGTGTCCGTTTCACATGGCAAAAAGCCAAATTGTGAGCCATTTGTTTTAATATACCATCTTTTTGTGTCCATTTGTGGAAATGCCATGAGGCAGCTTCCTGCAGTAGCATTAATGTACCACCAGCCAGGGGCATGATGTAAAGGATTTAAGTTAAATGTGAAAGAATATGTTTATGGCAGTGAAATTTGTAACAGTAGTAAAACTTATCATCAGTAACTGCAGAATAACTTATTCTCCTTCGGGTGCAGTTGCACCAGAGGCATTTTATTTTAATACGTTTTCAATCTACCTTCTTTTAGATTTGGTACTCGTACGCCTGCAAACCAAGCTGCTTCTTTTAGCCCCTCTCAGACTCCATGTAGGGCTGTTTCTTTATCCAAGACAGCTGCGTAATGGAGTTCAAGTACCTTCTTCTATTGTATCAGATTGTAGCTGTCAGACCTTTTCCAAGCTCTGAGAAGTTTCTGGTGTCACCAGGCAGTATTAAAAGTGAGACTTCATGTGCTCCCTACTGACCAAGACACTGGGGAGTCAGTCTGTGATGAAGGATGTCCTCCAAAGCCACCTTGAATCTCCAGGTCGTATGGTCCAGCTATCGAGCCCTGAATAATAGGAGTGATGTTGAATGTTGAGCCAAGATTCAGCATAACATCATCATTACAATCACAATAGAGATGGAGGTCCAGGAAGGGGTATTGCGTTGATAGCAGAATAATGGAAAACATCTGTAATCTCTAAAATGGTAACAAATCAACAATTAAAACAAATAAGCCAAACCAGATGATTGTGACCACTGCCCTCTTCGCAGTTAGGGGCATATTCACAAGGATTCGACTCCAATTTATCGCCACCTTAACGCAACAAAAGTGGAGATAGATTTAACACCCCATTCACAAGCTGGTGCAAACTGCAGACAACACCAGTATTCCGCGACAACTGCCCCAAAATCTAACACCACGGCGGACACCACCAACTAACCCTAATGAGATGCAGAGTAGGCGTTCCCGTGCAAAAACACACGAAAAAACAACAACACCACTTTCACAACGAACTGACAGAACTGCGAAGCGAACCAAAAACAGGCGATAAGCCGCGGTAGCCGCAGGTATTTAACACCTGCCTCAAGCAGGTGTAAAGACGGACGTCTACCTGCAGTAGGCAAGGGAGCCCCGCACACAGCCATACCCGAAGAACAAACAACGCCATGGAGCTACTCTACATGCAGCTCGGAGCCCCAACAGGGCCACAACACCCACCGCCACCACCCCCAGGACCCGGACCCGCCCCCCCCCCCGGACCACCTCAGAGGCAGCGTAGAGTAAGACAGCAGACCTACTGAAAACGCACCACTCTTACAGACCTGACGCCCGCGGAAGTCATTGCCCACTACAGGCTCAAAAGGACAACCATCCTATGCATCATGACCCACATCGCCCACAGGCTGACGGTCCCAACACAGCGGACAACCAACATCCCTCCGCAGACAAAGCTGCTAGCAGTGCTGCACCTGTTGGCCTCTGGGACCTTCCAACCAACAACTGCCAGAGTCGGAGGGGTCTCACAGCCAGCCCTATCAAAGTTCATCACACCTGTCCTGGATGCCATCATCAGCTTCATACCCCAGTACCTTCACTTCCCTCACACTGCGCAGGAACAGCTGGAGACTAAGCAAGGCTTCTACGCCATAGCCTGATTCCCGGCCGTGTTGGGGGCAATCGACTGCACACATGTCCCACTTGTGCCCCCTGCGGATACTGCACACCACTACCGCAACAGGAAGCACACGCATTTCAACAATGTGCAGGCAATAGTGGACCACCGGGGACTCTTCACCAATGTCGTCGCCAACTACCCAGGCAGTGTGCATGATTCCTTCATCTTCCGACAGTCCATCATCAACCAGCGCTTCCAGGATGGCACATATGGAACGGGACTGCTCGTTGGTAAGTACCAAATCAACACACCACACATTCCACATCCACCAATGCACAAAGCACAACTGTGGGGATGCACACGTGACCAAACCACATCCGACATGTCAAACTACACGACCACCTACCAGACACGACTACACCACTGCATGGTCATCCTGGGCTACCCCTGCACCCAATACAGACTTCACATGGCACCACAGCCACACAACAGCTGAACATGTGGAGATGCAGAATGCAGCCATGACACATGTGAGGCACTGCTCTGCCCTCATGACCCTACCCCAGTCTCCCGCAGGTCAGCATCCCGTGGCAGTGGGCACGTGTCGGCCGCTGTGCATCCGGGGCGACTAGCCCTGTGCGACTCGAGTCATCCCCCCTTGTAGTGCTGACATTGCATGTCTGTGTGCCTGATGACTGTTGGTGCAGTTGCCAGCACCAGCTACTCCTTGAGGGCTGGCTTACACTCACCCAACACACAGCCAGCACAGGCATCACTGAATTGGTGGGCCTGCCATCACATCCTGCCGAACCAAGTATTGGCTCTTTTCTCCCTGCACTGTCACAGTGGATCAAGGATATGCACTCTGCCCTTGGATTATGACACCCCTCTGGGACCCGAACACACCCGCCCAGAGGCAGTACAATGCGGCCCACATACGCACCAGGGGCATCGTTGAACGCACATTTGGCGTGTTGAAGTCACGTTTCAGGTGCCTGGACGGCATTGGTGGGAAGCTCCTGTACAGCCCGGACGTCGTGTGCAAGATGATCGTTGGATGTTGTGTGTTGCACAACATCTGTGTTCGCACCAGGGCCCCATGGATCCCAGTTCCAGAGGTACTGGACGATGATGGTGGTGATGGGGCAGGTGGCCCACATCCCACTGCAGCTGCGGCAGGAATGGCCCGTAGGGGCTCCATCATTGACACTTACTTCTCATGAGCACGTCACATTGTGACCGTCCGTGGCATTCATAGGACAGTAGTAGATGTCTAATTGCACTGCATGTGTGAATAAAACATATTGCAGGTTACAGGTTGGAATTGTACATTGTCATGCTACATATCACTGGGGTTTCAGATGTGATTTGCCAGGTTGTGCACATTTTCCGAACCAGTTGTGTCCTGTGTTCAGTTGTGGAGGTGTTGCTGTTTGTACCGGGATGTTGTCAATGTCGAGGTGCACTTCTGCTTATGTGCGTATGCTACACGGTGGGTGTGTCGCTCCTGCGGCTCTGATTTGTCTGCCACTGGTCTCTTTCATGCGGTGTGCCTGTAGGTTCTGTTCTTCCACCGTGCTTGGATGTTGTGGTGTGCATGTTGTCCTCTGCAGTTGGCCAGGGTGCATCCGTGGTACTCCGCTGTTGATGTATTTTGTTCTGTGGCATTTTCCGTATGCTGTTCTTGTACTTTTTCCCGCATTGCGCGTGAGTATTGCTGCCCTCGCGCTGGTTGTCACTGTTTTCTTATCGCGCTTTGGCCCATAGCAGCTTTTTTTGCGTTGTGGTTTGTGTTTTTATCTCCGTCGAGGTGGTTGTGTCGCGAGCATTGGCCGCGGTGTCGGCCAACTATCGCATGCTACCGCCGTGTTGTGAATTCCACGTTGTCACGGGGTTATTTTCCCGCAATAGGCTGCAATGCTGAAAGTTGCGTTGCGCTACTCTTGCGGTAATTATCACACGTTCTTGTGAATATACCCCTTAGTGTTTAAAAAAAAAAAAAAAACTGATTGCAATTCTTTCTTGTTGTATAACATGGGGCAAATATGGAATTTCAGTAATATCAATTATCCCAGAACTGTCAATATTGCTGAAATAATTTGAGATAGGAGCCTATGGACATATGGAGGTGCTTCTGGGGTAATTTGAAGTTGGTGACTGTATAGAGTATCCATGATAGATGTATGGCTATTCTTCCTGCTAAATGTGTGAGTCATTGTGTATTTTTTAGAAAAAGTCAATATTAAAACAGTGGAATTACAGCAGTATCAAAGCTGGATTAAAATTAATACCACACCATAATAAATCCCTATGTTTTAATCTCTGATGTTCACAATTCATGTGTTATGGTTCCCTTTGGTTAGCTGTGGATTACTGCACTGAGAACTCAGGATTTTGTGGTAAAGGTAGAGACATTCTAACTCAGGTGCCCCAAAGGCATCTTTGCCAAGTAAATAGATAGCATGCTGTTATTGTTGCTCTAGGCTGAACATTTGCATTTCTGAAATGTCCAGTTAGGCTTTCTTTAACTGTTATGTATGGCTCCCATAGAGAGCCTCTATCATTTGTTTCAGTTTCGGAATCTCATAACCCACTGATGTGACATAACAACACTGGTTACCCACTGTTGTGATGTCATAAATGCCTTCCAGGTCAGGCAGACAGGCCTCCCTGAGAGCCTGTCACCGCAGCGCTGCTTGTGTGCTGTGACTGGAAGCAGAAAGCACAGCTGTAGGTGGGGGAAGGTGGTGGGGCTTGGTCAAGGATAGAGGGTCAGCATTCTTTTTAACCTTTGAGACAGGGATACATTGCAGAGGCCATGTTATGAATGACTCCCCAGTATTCCGCTGGAACTGTGTAACACTTGAAAGCAGGGGTAGATTATTTTGGGGGCCAATCCTAACAGATCATTTTTGATTGGTAAAAAGTGAATTGTGGAAATGTTTTTCACGTCGGGTTTCTGGGTGACATCATAAACAACTCGAGCTTCGCTCTTGTTGTCTATTTGATATCACTCAGAACCCCTTAGTTAAAAATATCCCTATAATTCACTATTACGCATCTATAATTCTATATTTTAGTTTAAGGTATGGAATCGCGGAGTAAGAATATTTATATTGTGGGCTCCTTTCACAATGCTATCATAGAGTCAATGATTCCAGGTATTCCTGCTACTGTTAGGGGTCAGGATAGCCCCTGATCAGTTACAATGTCTCCCAAGGTGGAGCATAAAGCTTCCAAATTAACCTTAAGGTCAAGTCATTGATCTTGGGATCGAGTAGCGCTTGGTCGGTTGTACATGATTCTATAGAAAAATGATATAATGGTATATCAATACTGAGAAACCATTTCATCTAAATGATTTAATGGAAATTTTCAGGATGAATGGCATTTACACTTTCTTAGAAACCAGTTCACAAAATGCCTTTTTTCCAAAATTGGCTTCTGCATACTTATTTTTACTGTGTAAATAAATTAGTTGCAGGTCTTGCTTTCAGAAACGTTTTTGTCAATAATATTAATTTCAGTCCTTGACATCAGGGGACATTATTTTGGGTTTATATCTTTTATACTTCCAAACAATTAATTTGGATTCTTTTAATTTGCTGAACAGTCACCACCCCTAACCACCATCTAACCACGCCCTCTATAAATGCCTCCCCACACATAAACTACACCTATCCCTGACCTAAAAACTCCACCGATCCCTGAACCATAAGAGCCATCTCTAACCCTAATTTTTATCCATCCATGAAACCTAAAAACCCCTTACCACACCTAAACTTCACCCATCTTCGATCGCTATACTCCACCCATCCTTGAATACTCAAAGCCCTTTCTGCTCCTAAACTCTACCCATCTCTTAACCTAAACCCCCTTACTACTCCTAAACTCGACCTATTTTTTAACCCTAAAACTCCATTTTATATCTAAAGCCCATCCATCATTGATCCATTAAAATACATCCCCACCTCTAAACACACACATCCCTGAATCCTAAAATACCCTCACTAGTCCTGAAAACCACCCATTGATGAATGAGCCCCAAATCCCTTCACCTACCCTAAACACCCCATCCTGAACTCTAAAACCCTTTCTACATATAAACTCCACCTGTCCCATAACCATTAAAAACCCACACCACCCTAAACTCCACCCATTGCTGATCACTAAAAACCCCTCACCACCCGAAAACTCTACCCATCACTGCACCTTAAAAACACTCTCCAGGTCTAAATTCCACCCATCCATAAAACCTTAAAACCCTAAACTCCCTACACACCAGCCATCCCTGAACCCTAAAAGCCCCTCACCACCCCTAACTTCCACGCATATGTGAACCCTAAAAATCACTCACCACTCCTAAACTCCACCCATTCCCTCAACCCTAAAAACCACTCATCACCCATAAACATAACAATAAAGGTTAGGCGAAATAAAAGCATTCTTCCTTTTTAACACTTGCTTTCAAGTGTCATTAATTTTTGGTAGAAAACAGTGGCTACGATTGCCAGTGGATAGGTTTGTGTATCAAAAACCATGGGTGGTTGCATGGAAATGCCCATGTACCACTCATGGAATACCTCCTTCACGCAGAGTGATGCAGAAGAACAAAAAGCAGTGCCCCACGATGGTTTGTGTTAGATTTTCTTACAAACCAATGGAAATACCAAATTGCACTGGTTTACAAACCCCAAAAAGGATTTTGTGTCAGGTCTGCATTAAAACAGTAACACAAACCTGACTAAAACCTTAGCAAATCTGGGCCTTTTTCTGGTATCCATCCAAAGAAAGGAATAGCTATGCTCTGGCTGCACTAGGTGAATCCTATTGGGTACCTTGGATGGTGCACAAAGGTGGCTTCCCAAAAAGGGAAAAAAAACACGTTGGTTTATGGCAGCATACTGGCAACAATATCCTTTCTACAGTCAAGGAGCCACACTACCTGACAACCAGCAGCACAACTCCCCATGAGCAAAAATACACCTGACACATCTTAATGCAGCACCATCTTCATCCAGTATATCTCCATCATATTCCGAAATCCCCAACACCTTCGATGTGACAGAAGAACACCTTTCATTGCAATTTGCCACTCACATTAAGTCCCACCACTTCCCATTATTTGCTACTAGACTAATCTTTCTCATCTTATTCTTTTCTACACGTCTACCTTATCTCAACTTTCCCTTGAATACAAAATCTGTTAATCAAATCTGCACCTTATCTCCCTTTGATAAACAACTCAATTTTGTCTGCTACCTGTCATCATAGTATTTCTTATGGTTGTGTTATGGAACAATGCATGCTTCAACAACGCATGCCTGAACCACGCGGTCTTAACCACGACTGCGTCTTTACCACGCATGTCTATACCATGCAATTTCGTGGTAAAGACATGATTGGTAAAGGGACGTGTGCAGTAAAGTCCTAAAATTCAGCCCTCCTGCGGTGTATTCTACCCACCCAAGTCATATAAACTAGCCCGACTCCCTTCCCTGAGCCTTAAAACCCGACCCCCTAGCCCCAAAAAACTACTCCAACCTCAGCCCTCCTCCATGAGCCCTAAAACCGCGTTGTAAAGGCCGTTTCCCCTTCTTACGCTTCCATTGTATCTTCCATTTACCTACCCACCTTACTTTTTCTTTCATTGGACTTTTTTGTTATCGAAGTACTCCCAACTCTGCCATCATTCATTTCTATAGTTCAAGGAAGGCAAACGCCTGTTATTGAATAAGGAGCGACTTCTTAAAACCAAAGCTTTTCTTGTGCATGCTGTTTCTGCACACTAGCCAGCAACACCCGTTGATCTAGCCTATTCTAATACTTAAACTAAACTTAAAACGTAACCATTCCCTTGTGAAATAAACAGCCATCTGCCTATGCTCCACACTATAATGATCAAAAACTGCTGCATCTCATGGGACACTCTGGGCCATATTTACGAGGTTTGTGGTGCAGGGCAAAGCAGCAAGTAATCTTGCTGCACTGCCCTGCATTACAGGGAAAGGGCAGGAATGTACCGTATTAATTTAATACAGCACATTCCAGTCCTTTTCCCTTGCTCTGGTGCCGTTTAGCAGCCTAGCGCCAATGCAGGTACCCTTACACCATGGTGCAAGGGTGCCTGTATTGTAGGCAGGATTGCTTTTGCAAAGGAAGGGGCACCTTCCTGCACAAAAACAATTCTGAGGGGCTTTTTGCTCTTTCTATGTGTACATAGAAAGAGAAAACGAGGAGGAATAAAGATATTTCTCCTTATTATGCCACACCTGGGGATGTGTATCTTTTTGGCGCATTCCTAGGTTTGCAAGGTCTTGTAAATCTGGGAAAGCATCAAAACCATGGGAGTTGTGTGGGGACACCCATGCAACACCCATGAAACACCTACACAGGGCAGAGTAACGAAACACAGCAATTTGCTCTGCATTGCATTACTACATATTTTTGGAGCCCTTCAGGGCCTCGCAAAATGGCTTTGCATGGCTTCAAAAATGTGACTTAAGGTTTGTGTCATTCTTGCACCATGTTGTGTGGTGCACGAGGGACTCAAACTGGGTCATAAATATGGCCCTAAGTGAAACCCATTATTAGAAACAATTTATTTAGGAAACCTTTCCCAAAAATATGTTTTCAACTATGCAGTCACTTTCTAAGAGATCACCCTTTCCATGAATGCCACCTCTGGTTAGTTTGAGAAATAATCCACCAACATGCATGCAGAAATATTTTACTAACAGAGCGGTTTCTACTTTACCAAAGGCCAGCTTTGGTCCTATTGTTTCTGGCCATTCACTCTGCGTCTGATTCACAAAGGTAAATTTACACGTTTTTGTAAGATTATTCTTTTGCAGTATTGACAAAACTGCAATTTATTAGTAACTTTGCGACTGCTGAGATTTGGCAGTACTCCACATATAAAAAGATAGACCAGACCTATCTTTTTATGTGCAGAGTTCTTTGCCCGGCTGCAGAGTTTCTGCAGTCATAAAGTTACTTCTAAATTGGAGTTTTGTGAATCCCAAAAAAGAGTAAACTTACACAAACATGCAAGTTTACCTTTATGAATCAGGTCCCCTGTTCATTAGTCATCAAATCAAATCAGCTGCAGTGTGCACTCAACAGGCTCTGACTTCTCTATACCCACACTAACATACCCTTATGTCCTTGATGAGCCCTTCTAATTAAACTCCCTCCCATTTCTGCTAGTGACTTAACCATATCACTTCACCTCACCAGGTTTCTCTTACCAGATACATTAACAAATAACTCATCAGCTATATGAACAAATGGAATTAATGCCTGACCTAGTTTAAGGCCTGCAATTCATAGCCAGCACATAGTAACACATCACATCAAATAGCTTCATTGAAGGTACAGAGACATTTTTTTGTCTTTTCATTCAAATTATTGTTCGTACACTCCACTGCTGTTCATATTTTTATATCAAATTCTCCTCAACAGTTTAATTTTATCCGCAAAAAAATCAATACATTTTGTGCTGTTCGCCTAATCCTCTAAATGATCATAGTCAAAGTTGAACTGGCCATTCTTCCCCTCTGGCATTTCCCCAGTAGGCTGCTGGCTAGAGGGATGCTTTCAGAGCTGCATAGGATGCTATTACCCTATAGGGCCATGGTCCTATTCTAGTTACAGCCTCCAGCAGTGTGAGGCTGGTTGCTCCATATTTACCAGACAGGGTGCATTTTTCAAAGGCCAAGCATGCTGCTGTTCTCCTTTTTGATAGTCAGAACCTGCTTCAGCCTTAAATAATGTGGATTCTGCGGGTCGGGCTGCTGTTTGGATCCCAAAGAGGTCTCGATGACAGCAGCTTGTTGAGGTGCGGGTCCTCTGTGGGATTCTTGGCTCTGACGAGAAAATTGACGCAGTCATTATTGATAGTGGGAAATCTCCAAGCAGAGAAAGACCAGAATCTGTGCCCAGGGAAGTCTAATCAGTGGTCAGATGCTGTTCGACATCGACCTTTGTGAAGCCTTAGAAACTTTTCTGGAAGTCGAAATCCATTCAGCAGGGGAAACCTGCAAGTTGAGCCTGACCTGCGATTTGATGTTGGCACTGTAGCTTCGGCTTAGGTCCTAATCTCGGCTGGTTCTCTGAAGGAAAGGTTCTGAAAAGGTTTCTGAGTGTTCATTTTAGCTGGTTTCAGGGTTAGAGGAGTACAATCTAACACCAGCCAAGAGCCCAGGACCTCATAGGCACGACTTAGGGGTTAGAACTCACTCTCTCAGAAGCCACAAGGAGGATCCAAGGCAAATCCAGTTGGAACTGATCAGAAGGGCTCTTGGAAAGTAGGTTCCTTGCAGCTTTTGGTGCACTGTAGCTTAGCAGGAGGTCAATCAGCTTCTTGGTCCTGGGTACAAGTGGTAGCCAGCCCTTGAGGTTTCTCTCCACAGGGTCAACAGCAGGTGCAGTCCGTCCACTGTCTTCTGTAGGCCCCAATGTGTTCTAAAAAAGATATCCAGAGATGCCACATTTATGCCTTGCAACAGCTTGTGGGTTGGGGATACTCCCTGAAGAATAGGGACAAAGTTCCCTGGGGCAACCCTACCCACTTTGATATCAATTCTTGGGCATAAATAATCCTACAGTACATTGCTTTGCCAGAATCCAACATGGCAGAAACTTTCTTCCCTTGGGCAGAGCTTTCGGCACACCCGGGGGCATTTGTCGAAAAATTAGAAATTCCCCTTGCAAACCAGTTCTGACAAAGGTTGGCTTGATCCAGCGGAAGCCCCTCCCAGGTTTGAATTATTTCACAACAATGGGCCCATATACAGGTTCATTTAAAAAAAAATGTTCATCCAAACTCCCTGGGAGCTCCGCTGGGGGGCAAGTTTTATAATTCACTTAAGTTCTGATTAGTTATGTCCCTGTAACCACAATCCTGGTTAAATTGACATTTTCAATGCCTAACTAATCTTCACAAATCAACACTCTTTTTCTGGTCGATGGACCATTAGTTGAGTTAGTTGATGGTGATATTATCAGCTTCTTAACTAATGCACAGCTCTTAGTGAAATGACCACAGACTCTGAATAAGATTTATAAGCTTTATCTAATTTTTCAGTCATAAATTTGAACGCTCATTTATTACAGATTCACAGTGCAAATCCCACCATTCTTTAATGGGAGAGAGAGATTTCATTTAGCAAAGTACATTCAATTACACAACCTCATTCAACAAAACTCAAATGCATAAGAGTGGATAGATGTAGAGACAAAAGGCATATATCAACATACATTTGCAAAGAAATATGCAAATCTGAGATAGACTGTTATTTACCTAATAAGAGGATAATCGGAAAAACCAACCCCCTGGCCAAAGGTCTGGTGGAGGTCCCCTGACTTAGAATCAGGAGACAAAGACTAAGGGACAGGATAAGGACAGGACCAATACTTACTAGACTCTTCTGCAACCCGACGCACCAGGGCGATTCCCTCTCTCACACTCTCTCCCTCCTCGATATTTTTCCGCAATCTTCGAATCTAATCAGGCTGTCGTTTGGATCTGAATCTTCCCAGACTGCTCTCGCCTCTCCCTCTCTATGATGCTCTCTCCTGATGCAGCATACCAGTCTCTCTTTCAGCGTTGATGAGCGATCAATCAATCTATCTCTAATCCTCCCATCGACTAAAAAACTTACTCTAGTTATAGTCTTTATTTCTACATGTCTCACCCTCAAGAGTTGCAATTTTTACTAAAATACAGAATATGATTGGATGGGGGTAGGGGAGTCTCCATCACATCATGCTGACATATTCATTTTTACCAAGACCTTTATTGTTAACTAGCCCTTCCCCTTTAGCTCATTCATATTGTCCTCTTCCCATGCGTATATTGTTGCCATTCACAATAATTTATTCAATACAGACTACATAGACAAATGATACATGTCTTCTTTTTCTCAGGACTTCTGTCCTTAGTTCTTGGCAGTCATTCAGCTCTTTCGGTCACCGGGTCACATCTTGGACTCTCTGAGCATGCGCGATCTTTAGTTGTCCATCGCCATTTTCTTTTTCTGTCAAGCTCTTAGCCGGCCCGAATGCACATTATTAATAAAGGAATCATAAACAGATGATATTTTCTTATACATATAATTCTCACTGATCACCACCCACTTCTACTCTATCCCATGTTGTTATTATCTCTTTTAGGCAAAAGCGCTAATAACAGCAGCCTTCTTTAAATTCAAGCGAGCTGATGCCAGGCACGCGGTACCTCAAGACCAGGTTTCAGTTTTTTCTTGCGCATGCGTGAGGTTTTCCCTCTCAAAGCGAGTTAGTCACGTTATTTCTACGTAGTTCAGTTTCGCACATGCGCAAAGCTTTTTTTGCAAATTAAAGCAGGTTTTGGTCGCGTTGCTTTTTATTCTCCATTAGTTTAAGCATGCGTAAGCTTCTCTCCCCATGTGTTGGTGTCTGGTGTATATTAGTTTCGTCTACAGTTTTAACTATTAGTAAAAGTTAATGGGGGATTTCTTTGAGCAAGTTTCATTTTCTCGAATCCTTGCTCCATCAATCCCCCCTCTGATGGCATTTTTGAGCCATCATAAAATACCCATCATTACCAAGTGCCAACTTTCATTCATTAAGCTTTAGTGTCCTCCTCTTTTTCTATTAATTCTTCAGGTTTCTTTTTCATGTCAAATTCTTTCATCTTATCATATAAACTTCCTTTCATTTCTTCTAGTTCAATCTCTTCCCTTTTTCTCTTTCTTCCCATTCTCTTATTCTTTATTTCTGCCAACATTCTTTCTCTTGTTTTACTCTTGCAACATCTATATGTCAACATTATTATCATAACTATTATTGCTATTGAAATTACAGGTATTAGGATCTTTCCTAATAGACTATTCCCTAAAGTGGAAAACCAACTACCTATAGTGGAAATACTTTTACTAAGTCTTTCCCAGACACCGATCAACCTCTAATTGGGTCAAATCTTCATGAATCTTTGTAATGTTCTCAATATATCCCTCAATACCTTTACTTTTTTCAGGGATATATGTACAGCAATGTTGGACTTTCAACATGCCACAGACTCCGCCTTCTTTTGCCAATAATATATCAAGAGAGTCGATTTTCCAAAACCATAGATCTGATTGCAACCATTTCAGTATTAATCATTAAGAATCCCCCAACAGTATCTGTTGACAGACGATCAACTATTGTTGACAACTTTCGTATCTTATGTGAATTCAGTATGACTCCAACTGTCGGTGTCAGTGCTCCAAAAATATCACCTACTATTTCTGAAAAGCTTGGGGCATATTAGCAAGACCCACGTTAAAATTATCGCCGTTTTAGCGGCAGGAAACTGCCGCTAAAACGGCGATAATGGGCTTGCTAATATGCGTTATAGAATTCCAATAGAAGCCCAGGTTAGATGTGCAGGACATCTAACCTGAACTTCTATTGGAATTCCATAACGCATATTAGCAAGCCCATTATCGCCGTTTTAGCGGCAGTTTCCTGCCGCTAAAACGGCGATAATTTAACGTGGTCTTGCTATATACCCCCTGTTCTTTTAGTTCGTTTTAGTCCTTGACTTACTACATCCATTTCATTGTTCTTGGTAATGTGATATACTTTAGGAAATACTATTCCAATATAACAACTACCATACCATCGTGTGGGCAACCTATAATAGGCATTTTTACCTCACACGTAATAAATCCCTGGAAAACCAGGATCAGTTCCACCTTTTAATCCCCATCCCCCCATTATTAGGAAGGTATGTTCACATTCACTAGAACCAATGAAAATGTTGTTATAGTCCGTTTTTAGTCTATGCAGACAGAATTTCCCCATTTTCGACAAATCTAGGGACATTGCAGCATGAGTCTCGCCTCTCTTATAGTCCCCTTCCTTATAAGCCCATGGAGATACATTTGACTTCTGTTCAACAGCCTTCTTTTGGAAATCCTGCCTTCTTTCCTCTACTAAATTTAGAAAATCTAAAGCTGCCTGCCACCCACGCCACTTTGCCTGCCTGTCCCGCTGCAGCTGTAGCGTAGCGCTCGCGGGGTCCAGGACTGTACTACAAGCCCCAGGGGGCTCTGCGACATCGCGGCAGGAGCCACGCACCGCATCTGTGCCTTCCGGCGCATAAATCGGCGTCAGGGCTCCCGCGGGACGCCCAGTTGTACTTTGTTGCCAGCTGCCTGCCACCCACGCCATTTTGCCTGCCTGTCTCGCTGCAGCTGTAGCGTAGCGCTCGCGGGGTCCGGGACTGTACTACAAGCCCCAGGGGGCTCTGCGACATCGCGGCAGGAGCCGCGCACCGCATCTGCACCTTCCGGCGCATAAATCGGCGTCAGGGCTCCCGCGGCGCGGGACGCCCGGTTGTACTTTGTTGCCAGCTGCCTGCCACCCACGCCACTTTGCCTGCCTGTCCCGCTGCAGCTGTAGCGTAGCGCTCGCGGGGTCCAGGACTGTACTACAAGCCCCAGGGGGCTCTGCGACATCGCTGCAGGAGCCGCGCACCGCATCCGCGTCTTCCGGTGCATAAATCGGCATCAGGGCTCCCGCGGCGCGAGACGCGCGCGGGCAAAGCCCGGGCCAAGGGCATGCCCGTCCGCGCCCGTCACAGCCGGGAAGAGGCTGGGCTGGGCCACCCCCCCAACATTTTGCCTCTTGGAAAATAATGGTTGGTCGCTGCTGTTGCTGGAAGGTACTGTGAACTGTGTACTGTGTTCTGTGAAACTCCTTGACACTGCCATCTTGCTCTCTGGTTGATTGAGCTGCATAGACAAACAATTGAATATTCTAAAGAGATGGAGAAGCGTAAGGGTGCAGCAGGGACACTGGATGCCTTCTTGGTCAGGGCTGAGTCATTATTGATTCATGAAATTGAATTAACAGAGCGTCGATTATCTATGGACCCCTTAACTCAAAGAGAAACTCATGTAGCGGGTACGGGTTTCTGTGTAAATGATGGTTTACTTATTAATTCCCCCAATATTCCACCATTCTCGTTATGCTCCCCTTCCATTGTTTGTACCCGGGAATTGACGCCGGAAGCGGCGGTGGGTAGAGTTACTAGACCTAAGGCACAAAAAAATGTGGTTGCTAAGGAAAAAGCTGTAGTTCCTGCAAAAAGGAAGTGGGGGCTCCTGTAATAAAATCTAAATCTGGGATGGTTTCAGAGGTAATGGATAATCCTGATATGGAACATGTTTTAAATAGTCGCCAAATCCTTACCACTTCCGTTGGCACACAGACAGATCCTGTGATCTTTGACTTAGGCATAAGTAATGCTAAGGAAGCTGAGACAGGTATTGATGTCATCAGCCACGCTAGAATGATAGAAGAAATGGCTAATGAGATGCAGGGTTCTCTTAATAAAGGCCTAAAACAGTTATGGGACAAACTGAATAGCTTAGAAATAGTAATAAAAAACCTAGGGAACAACAGAGAGGTCAGATTGGCTGAAGATCATACTGGGGGAAATATTGAAAGGGTTGGAAGGGTGGATAGAATTACACAAAGAACTACACACCAGTCGATGGAAGGAAATGGAGGTAATACCACCCAGATCATGCAGACTAGCACATGTGATAGGACTCAGGTGCCAATAACTAGCCCAGGGCCATCAGAGACACTGAGGAACTCTACAGCACTCCCTAAAGTGGACAGGACACATGATGCACGGAGTTTAGTGAGGGCCCACATTTCCAATAGAATTGCCAATACAGACATTCTAAACTTGCCCCCTGCTTCTTGCCCGTACACGTTAATACTAGCTGGTGTTCCTGCCCTTAGAACAACTGAGAGAGAAAGCTGGGAAGACCTCCGGAATAAAACTACAGATTGGCTAGTTAAACACAAGGATTTTCAACTAAGCGATGCAAGGGATATAATAATGGTCCGTAGGGTAGGCTGGCTTGGCCACTCTATCAAAAATATAGAAGGGGATTGTATAGTGGTGAACTTTCGTCGGCCACAGTTGGTACGTCAGATCCTGAACAGAAATGAGGAATCACGTTTGACTAATACTAACATTTGCGCAATTCCACTGGGGTTTTTCTACAGACCACCTTCATGAAATCTAACATCTAGACAGTATGCAGTGCCACTAACAAACAGATACCAGGTTTTGTCAGACTTGGATGCCCAAGATTGACAATTATCAGTGCCATGTGTAGAATCTTCTGCAGTAACTCTGCAACTTCAGGAGGAAGGGTCTGCCATGGTTATTACTACCACTCCAAATATGCTTCCTGTAGACGAAGTCAACTGTCGCACAAGGTATACAAGACCTGATTGCATACTAAGCACAGCAACTGGGTGCATGGAAGAAAGTGAGGTAGGAAGTCGAAGGGAGATAGTATTGATCTCCGGGAATGTTGCAGGTCTTAGAAGGAATTTAGAAGATGCTACATGGCAAGAATACATTGACCAGAAAGATATAATTATGCTGCAAGAAACTTGGGCCATAGAACCTCTACATAAAGTAGGCTATAAAACTTTTAGTAAATGTGCTATCCCCTCTGTTAGAGGGAGGCCTTCAGGAGGACTCTGTATTTGGGTAAAGGTTACTCTTGGTCTAGATGTCAAACCAGTCGACATATGCTCAGAGGACATTCTTGGAGTAAAATTTCATACACCCGATAAAAAGGAAGTCTATATAATAAATATATACTCTAGACCATATTTAACAAGCAAACAATCGACGGTAATTGAGCAGTTAAATTATTTTTAAGCACAACTGAGGTAAGGGCATTGAAAATAGTGGGAGGCGATTTTAATCGCAAATATGAACCTGTGGTGGGGCTAGAAAATATCTTTCAGGAAGAAGATTTGGCCAATAACATTCCACTCCTGGACAGCCAGTTAGTAGTGCCTTGTACAATAGCGGTTGCTCAGTTACTAAGACTAGTTTTGGGACATTGCTTGAGAGCTTGCAACGGCTGTCTACCATCCGATAGTCCAGCAGCCCACACATTCATTAGGAAGAATATAAAAAGCCATTTAGATTACATAATGATCTCAGCGGAGCTTTGGCCAATGGCCATTGACTTAAAAGTCGAAACTAGAGTAGAGAGTGACCATTATCCATTATGTTTGACACTGTCAGCTGACCTTTCCCATTTTGCCACCTTGAGAACAGGGGAACTTGACAGTGGAACCATAGATCCACTTGTAAGTAACAACAGGAGAGCTTTAAAATGGCCTTCGATAGGGAACAACCCAGTGGCTATCAAGCAGATCTATGATACTTTCGTAGACAGGGCCTCCCCGTACGCAGATTTCCCTGTATCTGACATTCCAATAATGGACATCCACTGTAATTTAGTAAAGGACCTGGTACCTATACTAAGTAAAATCCCGAAGAAAGCTATCAATGCGATTACGGTGGCGGCTGAGTTGAAAAACCCATGGTATAATAAAGTATGTCGTACCGTAAAAAATTAGCTCATTGCGGCTTCGAAAGCTAGTAATATAGTGGCTTTAAGGGAAAAAAGGGCAGAGTATAAGCAACTGTTAACCTCAGCAAAGAAAGAATGGGAGGCGAATATTTGGGATGAACTATTAGTAGCAGCGAAAGCAAAAGACCAAGTTGGCTTTTGGCGGCTAATCTCAAAGGGCAACAAAAATGGTAGATGTAGTAGGGACCTATTTTTAGATGCCAATACTTGGACAACACATTTTTCTAGTCTCTACTCTTCTTCCCCAACTGATATTGATTTTTGCCCAATGAGCTACGAAATTACATTAAATGCTGCACCTTTATCCTTTAGTTTAAAGGAAACCCTAATAGCCATAGTTGCACTTAAGCCAGGGAAGGCGCCGGGTCCTGATAAAATGCCTGGAGACCTTTGGAAGCACGATAAAGGTGTGTGGGGTCCCTATATTAATTTGTTATGCAATTCTCTTGCTTCAGGCGCTCCACTACCTGAAACTTGGAAAGGGGCAGAGATTACGACTATTTTTAAGAAGGGCGACCGGCATAACCCATCACATTTCCGACCAATTAGTCTTATCGATGTTTTGCAGAAGGTATATGCCAGGCAAATTTTAAACAGACTGACTGAATGGATTGAGGAACACAACATTTTATCACAGTATCAGGCAGGTTTTAGAGTGAACACTGGCACGATTGACCAGGTTTTTAGATTTCTTTGTATAGCCTGGTAATATATAATATTCAGGAAGGGACATCTGTATATCGCCTTTGTGGACCTAAAAGCAGCGTTCGATCTTGTCCCTAGAAATCTCCTGTGGAAGTCCTTAAAGGATCAAGGGGTCCCGGGGGAAATTCTTTTACAAATAATAAGATTACACGAAGATAACTGGGCAAAGGTCAGATGGGGTCCACGAGGCGAACTAACTGAACCGATTAGGGTTAATAGGGGCGTAAGACAGGGGTGCGTTTTAGCTCCGATCTTATTTTCTTTATATGTTAACGACATCCCTGATCATCTCTTGGGATGTGATCATGATTCCCCAGGCTAGGAGGGCCGCCTGTACCGGCACTCCTCTTCGCTGATGATACTATTTTAATTTCCCAAACACCGAAAGGTCTACAAAATTTAATAAATTCATTTGGGGAATACTGTAAAGCCAAGGGGTTAGAAATAAACCCCAGTAAAACAAAATATATGTCAATTAACCCACATAAAACTTTTAAGAAAAATTTAATTGCGGATAACCAGATAATCGAGTTGGTGCAAGATTTTAACTATTTGGGTATGACCTTGGATTCAAAACTGACCTGGAGGCCCCAGCTAGAAAAAGTAGAACTATACTTCTCCAGAACACATTCCCATTAATAAGGAAAATAGAAGGCAGTATATCCAAAGCAATTTCACCCGCCCTTGAAGTGTACAAATATAAAGCACAATCGGCTTCATTGTACGGGGCAGAGCTGTGGGGTCCCGTGGTCAATGGAACACTCAAGGTGGGTGAAAACAAGTTTCTTAGAAAAATATTAAGTTTGCCCACACGAACACCACTGACTTCTGTACTAATGGATTTAAATTTTAATCGTGTGGATGACCAGGCTAACCTTAGACTATTATTGTTTTGGGTTCGCTTATGGAGTACAGATGAGCTTATCCATTACAGGGAGGGTCTTGAAGAAATTCTTGGATTAAATGAAGGTGTGGGGTTGCTTTGGTTAAAGCACATCCATGATTGGTTTCTTAAATTGGGATTAAAGCACTACTGGGATGAGCCGTCCGACTTGACATTTGCCTCAAAAAAGCTCTTAAAGGAAACCTACTGGTCCTTTATAGATGACTCTATGTCCCATTCTTCTAGGGTTGGGTCATTAACCACACGGTTCCTTGAAATGAAAATGGTCTGGAATTTTGAACCTTTACTGGATGAAATACAGCCACAATTAGCCAAGTCCTTATACCTCAAATATCGTTATGGTATTCTACAAATAAAGTCAAATACAGTAAAATGGGCGCTTGGCAAGGACGAAGAGGACAGATGTGGTTTATGTAACTTAGGTGTAATGGAGAATGAGACACATCTGCTGTTCTTCTGTCCGGCCTATGCGCGTTGTAGGAATAAATGGATAAAACCTATTTGTCGTTTGCTTGGTACTAGATCCTGCCTTGAAGCAGAAAGATTATTACGTTCTGATACCAGGCAGACTGTGGTTTTTAGTGTTAGTCGATATTTGTTTGGTGTAAGCTTGATAAGGAAAAGGGAAGGTTTGAAACTCTAGGCTGAGAAAATGAATGGGAAATTATTATGACCTTGGCACGTGCACTTTACTAGAACTAAATGAAATATATATTTATTTATATATTCGTACAAAGTCTGTTTTATGAGAATATCTTATTTAAAAAAAATGTATTTTATCGGTATTTATTTGTTCATATAGGTATTTTTTTTTAGATTGTCCTGGAAGAGTTGTTCCTCAAATCCGTTTTTTAATTTTTTTAAACTATTTAATATTTATGTAATTCGCAATACCGCTAGAACATCGTTAAATTGGTTGGTTAAATCCAGGTTGACTTCACAACAAATTATTAGTATTGCATTGCACTTTATTTTTCATAAGATGTATTGTGGAAATAATTGTATTGTTTTGTGAAATCTTTTATGGCTATTTTTAACCGAAATAAAGAATAGATGAAAATGAAAATCTTTTTCTTCGTCACGTAAAATACATGTTAGATTGTTCTTATGAGCATATGTTATGTCTATTGGGTTTGTTGTTAAGAAGAACTCACCCATGAATTCTTCCTCTTTAGCACTAAATACTGGGTTTAGGTTTCTTCGAATAGGGATTTCTGAAAATTCTAAATCCATATTCGAATAATAATACTGCAACTTGCCTGTTACATAGAACAAACTGGAAACAACACTACATGACACACCATAGGTTAAAGGAAGATGGTGATATGTCACCCCCTCCGAGACAGACGAAGGTAATTTCATACAAACATAACAATCACTCACATCCATTGTATCTACGTATTCATAAAGAAGTTTAGCAAATACATTTAATGACGAATCACTATTTGATTTGTCATGATGATACATGCTGTCATCCATTTGTTCTAAATTTGTGGTAGTTCTTTTAGTAACTGCATTCACTCGATCACTTGTATTAGTGTTATTTTTGTTATTATTTACCATCAAAATAGGTATCACAACAGTTAGTAACAACCACATTAACATTAGTATCAAAATACTGCACAAACAACTTTTAACACATCTTCGTTTTAAACTAGATTTCGAATGTTCAGTCACTTTCGTTTCTGCCATTTTTAGTGTTCTAAATTGAACACTATCTAAATTATTTCCTCTAAATTCTATAAACTTTCTAAAAAATATAAAAAATATAAAATCTTTGTGTGTCCCACACTTCAAGAGCTTTCTGTCTTTGTTCCCCCTTTGTCTTTATTCTCTTTTTCTTCTTTGGTTTCTTTGATTCTTTTCTTTATATATTTGTCTATTTCCACTCTTTGTGTCAAAGTCTTTTTTTTTTTTCTTTAAGGTGGTCTCAGTTTGCTTTCATCAATTCCTTCAATAGCAACACCTTCTTGTTCTTCATTTAGATCAAGATTCTTAAAGTCCTCGAGGACGATATATGTCCATTCAGGAGCCTTATATTTTCTATTCGGAACTCTCACTCTTGTTGATTTTTGTAAACATTTTCTTCTTGGATGTTCTTCTTCAGTTTGACTTGATATTTCGTTTACTTGTTCTAATTCTTTCCCTGTTTTTCTTTTCAAAACATATCTCAGTCCTTTTACTCCACTTGGCCAGTGATCACCTTTTCTGATTCTCTTTGTTTGCACTGCCTTTTCACCTTCTTCGCCAATTTCTAACGTTCTTATGTTCTCTTTCTTTTAACTGAGCTTGTTCTGGACTTTATGATCTTTTTCTTTCTGTTGTTTGATTTTGTTCTTAATCTTTAAATCCTTCTTTTTCTAATTCCGATTGAGCTTGATCTGAATCTTCTGTAGTAGATTCTTCTGTTGACTGATTTTGTTCTGCACCTGTCAATTCTTCTTTTTTTCTTCTGATTGATCTGGATCTTCTGTTTCAGTTCGTTCTGGTCTCTCAATTTCTTGATCTTCTTCGATTTCTACAACAGCCTCTTGAGACCCAGTAACTGGTGCCCACCCTACTTGACTTGTACTTGGTTGTTCATCATCAATACATTCTTCAGAGTCTGTTTCTCTGATTTCTTCAACTTCACAACTTTCAGCTTCTGGTTCTTTTCTTTGTTCTACCAGTTGCTGCTCTTATCGTTCAGGTGGACTTGGGACTCTTTTGGTATGACTGGCATGGATCCAGTTTGGGAAGCCAGCACACTTCACTGCTGTCGTTGTGACCAATATAATTTGATGAGGTCCTTTCCACCTGAGTTCTAAGCACGATTTTCTTGTGTGCTTCTTTATCACAACCCAGTCTCCTGGACTGAAATCATGAGCTTGATTCGGCTGTGTTGCGGTTGCATCTTCTCCAACCTGGTGAGACACAGAACGTACCAGATCAGCTAGTCCTTTACAATAGTCCAACACTAGATCATCAGTTATAGTCATCAGTTTGTTTCCAGGTACAAATGCTTGTCTCATTGCTCTTCCCATGAGAATTTCATGAGGACTCAAGCCTGTTCTTCTGTCAGGGAGGCTTCTAAGGCTCATTAATACAAGGGGCAAAGCATCAGGCCATTTCAGCGAAGTGGATGCACACACCTTCCCTAACCTGGATTTTATTGTACCATTTTGCTGCTCAACCACTCCAGATGCTTCTGGTCGATAGGCATAATGTAGTTTCTGCTCTACTTTGAAAGCTGTACAAATTAATCGAATTATCTCATTGTTAAAATGAGGTCCTCTATCTGATTCCAAAGTGACTGGAAATCCAAATCTGGGAATGAGTTCTCTCAACAGTAGTTTGGCAACTGTGAGACTGTCATTCCTTCTCGTTGGATAAGCTTCCACCCAACAAGAAAACAGTAACACAATGACAAGGACATACTTCAGATCGTTGCACGGCGGCAACTCTGTGAAGTCAAGCTGCAGTCTTGTAAATGGTCCCTCTGCCTTTCCGATTTTTCCCCAACTGACAAACGTTTTTCTACCTGGGTTCTGCTGTTGACATGTCAAACAGCGCTGGCAGAGACTCTCTGCAATGAGCCTAAACTTGGGATTGTACCATGTCTGCCTGAAGTGTCTAATCATGGCATCCCTCCCAATGTGTGTAGCTCCATGATATACTCTTGCCATTTGTGATAACAAACTGTCTGGCATTATCGGTCTTCCATCTGGACACACCCATACTTCATCATCTGTTCTTCTTGTGCAACCTGTGTTGATCCAGAATTCTTTTTCTTTTACGTCTGCCTCATCCTGTAACTGTCTAACTTCATCCCATGTTTCAAAAGCAGAGAAAAACATTAGTTGCCAATTGGTAACTTCTTTTTCCAACCCTCTGTTTAAAGACATTGTATTTCGAGCACAAAATTGTGCAACCTGGTCAGCATATTTGTTGCCTTGTGTCACATAATCATTTCCTGACTTATGTGCGGCACATTTGACCACTGCAATTTCTTTTGGCAATTGTATTGCTTCTAATAGTTCTTTGACATTTTTACTATTCCTGATAGGAGAACCTGAAGAAGTCAGAAATCCCCTTTGCATCCATTATTGGCCAAAATCATGCACAACCCCAAAACCATATTGACTATCCGTGAATATGGTTATTCTCAATTTTTTCCCAATCTTGCATGCTTTTGTTAAAGCTATCAATTCGGCTATCTGTGCAGACTTGACTCCTCTTAAACAGGATGCTTTTAGAATAGCTGATACAGTACACACAGCATAGGCAGAACTCAGTTCTCCATCTTGTTTTCCCAAGCATGATCCATCAACAAACAATACATAGTCTGATTCTTTTACTGGGACATCAAAAATATCCGGCCTGGGCTTTGTACACATATCTGTCACATCCAAGCAATCATGATCAGCCTCCTCTTTTATTTCCTCACAATATGGATCTGGCAGCAAGGTTGCTGGATTCACTGCGGTGCATCTTATTACACTTACATTTTCAGCACCTAGGATCACTCTTTCATACTTAGTCAGCCGACTAGGGGTCAAGTGCTGAGTACAAGTCCTTGTTAAAAGGATCTCGACTGAATGTGGCACATACACCTTTAGAGGATGTCCCATCACAATTGATTCACTCTGCTCCAGACTCACACAGGTAGCAGCTACTGCTTTTAAGCAGCCAGGCATTGCCGCAGCCACTGGATCCAGAGTGGCAGAAAAATATGCCACTGGTCGTCGTGACAATCCATGTCTTTGGGTCAACACTGTAAGTGCACATCCTTCTCTCTCACAACAGAACAACACAAATTCTTTCGTATAATCAGGCATTCCTAACTCTGGTGCTTGACACAAACAATCTCTCAATTTTATGAATGCATCCTCACTTTCATCATCCCATTCAATCGGATCCATCACATCCTTTCGTGTCAATCTTAGTAAAGGTTTTGAAAGCAATGAAAATACACTAATCCACTGTCGACAATATCCAATCACTCCCAAGAACATTCGTACTTCTATCTTAGTTTTAGGCAGACTCATTTGTCGAATCACTTTTATTCTCTCTGTTGTCACTTTCCTGACTCCTTTTTCTATCTTGTGTCCCAAATATTTGACTTCTTGTTGGCAAAACTGTAATTTTTCTGATGACACCTTGTGCCCACCTTCTGCCAAATGGTTCAGTAAGGCAATTGTGTCAGTTACAGAAGCCTCTCCTGTCTTTGATGCCACTAATAGGTCATCAATGTATTGTACCAAAACTGAATTTCCTGGCATAACCAATGTTTCCAAACACTTTTTAAAGATCTGATTGAAAATTGAGGGACTCTCTGTGTACCCTTGAGGAACCCGACACCATGCCAAAACACGGTCTCCGAAGCGGAATGCGAAGAGATATTGGCTATCCTGGTGTAACGGGATCGAAAAGAATGCTTGGCACAAATCAATCACTGTGTACCAATGTGCATCACAAGGTATCTGATAAAGGATCACTGCTGGATTTGGTACTACTGGACAACAGGGTACCACTATCTTATTAATTTTCCTTAAATCTTGCACTATCCTATACTTGCCACTAGGCTTTTTAAGCCCCATGATTGGCAAATTACAAGGACTGCCCATTATCTCTCTCAAAATACCTTGTTCAATCATTTGATCAATTACTGGAGTAACTCCAGCTTTTACTTCAGGGCTCATTCTGTATTGGGGTGTGTTCGGATAATTTGCACCTTCCTTCACCATTATTTTAATTGGGTCTACATTTGCCATCAGACCAATTTCCTTTCCTGTAAAATCCCACACGTCTGATTTCACTGTGTTTTTCAGTTCATCAGGCAAAATATCTTCAGTAAGAAGTGAAAACATCTCATCCACTTCTGTTCCTTGTTTTGCTAGCATCATTTTGAAAGCTATATCTTCATCAGGTGTTTGGAAAGCAATACCATCAGGCGTACAATAGATGGTGCAGTTTATTTTGCACAACAAATCCCTCCCTAACAAATTCACTGGACTTGAATCACAAACCACAAACCGATGCATGTCTTTAAAATTCCCAATAATCACTTCTAAATGGTTTAGTAAGTGGGGTTTTTATTTGCTTATTTGTGACTCCTACAACTTGGATAGTTTCTCCCGAGAGTTTCTCACAGTAGAACGGGTAGCTCCAGTATCCACTAGAAAAGTGATGTCATTACCTTCCACTTTTCCCTCAACAAATGGACCTGACTGATCTACCGCCAAGGATGCGCCAAGCACGCATTCTTCCTCCCCCCTCAGGCACCGTCATTGAGAAACATCCGAATCACTCTCATTACTTTGCATCCAATATTGTTGAATCGTTTGTGTATTCTTACCACTCTCTCCACAAAATCCGGTGTTCACACTGTATCTCTGCACCTGAGCGTTCACATGGTTGGGTATAGGGGCTTGTGGCACCAGTAATTGCGCAGTAACTACCTGTTGCTGTTGCTGCTGGTTCACAACCACCTCATTCTGCATCTGTGGATTTAAATTTTGATTTACCCCATTACTCTGTTGAACATTTCTACACTCATTCTTCCAATGTCCATAATTTCCGCACGCATGACAAGCAAACTTCTTTTTCGCTTCTTCTCTACTCATTCGTCCTTTTCCTTTATTTCTATTCAATCCTTGACTATTCTGATTTTGATTGCTCATCTGATTATCATTTTGAGAACCAGAATGTGTCTCTTGGTGTTCTGCTAGCTTCACTTGTGCCCACATCATCTTTGCTTTCAGTTTCTTGTGTTTTGCATCAATATCATCACTACAATACTTTGCATACTTCAAAATATCATCAATGGGCTTACTCTGCAAGCAAAGCATATGCTGCTGAATCATCTGACTAATTTCTGATCTCAGTCCATACACAAACCTATACACAAAATGTCTGTCAGGGACTGTCCGGGACTATGTCGGGAACACAGTCAGGGACTTGGGCAAGGGCTGGGAACAGGGTAGAAAACGTACACAGAGAGAGGAGTACAGCGCTGCCCAGGATCACACAGGAAGTCAGAGGAGAAAAGGGATCCAAAGGGGAAGCCTGTACAAAGGAACAAGATGGCTAAGACTCAGAAAGGAAGGGCACTCACAAGGCAATTTAGCATTCAGACTAACTACACCCAGGACGGACGTGCAAGACATATATATAATACAACATTAACAATAAAGGGAATGTGGGGTAAAGCACTCAGGAGCTCCACACGGTAAGACTGAAGCTCAGTAAGTTCCTCACCCACAATTGCTGTTACAGATACTGACTGAAAATACCCACATATAGGATATGTATGCAAAGGCAGGGTCTGTGGAGCTTATACCTATGGTGATGTTATAACAGTAACTCAAAGACAATACTCACAGTGAACAAGAAACACCACCTAGGTAGTCAGTTGTGCCCACGGATCCTAGCGATCAAACAGGAACATGCAAGGCAGTAACAGCAAAGGGGTAGAACTAAACACAAGCACAATAGACAAGGAGCTAGCAAGGAGGAGTGCTTAACAGGAAAGGAAGGGAATCACAGGGCACACTTGGCAGAAAGGAGGTAACAAACATACAAGGTAACAGAAGCAAGACAGCAGAAATAGAAAGACAGCAAACTAGAACTGGAACCAAGGAAATGGGAAGAATAGCAGGGACTGGAAAAGGATATACAGAAGGGGAGGCTACAAGGTGCAGGTGCAGGTTCAGGAATCAAGAAAACAAAGTAGCATAGAAGGCAGTGCTGGGGCAGGAACAAGAATTGAGCAAAAGCTCAGGAGTCAAAGTAGCACTGCAGGCAGTGCTAGTTCAGGAGAAGGGAAACGAAACTGCTGTAGGTCAGGAACAAGGAATGCTAAGGCTCAGGAGTCAAGGTAGCACTGCAGGCAGTGCTAGTACAGGAACAAGGGAAACTGCTGCAGTTCAGGAACAAGGAATGCTAAGGGTCAGGAGTCAAGGTAGCACTGCAGGCAGTACTGGTTCAAGGAAACAAGAAATAGCTACAGCTCAGGAAACAAGGAGTCAAGAGAGCACTGCAAGCAGTGCAAATCAGGAACAACAAATAGCTGAAGCCCAGGAACAGGAACAAAGAATAACTATAGCTCAGGAACTCAGGAAACAAGGTAGCACTGCAGGCAGTGCTAATTCAGGCACAAGGAATAGCTATAGCTCAGGAAACAAGGTAGCACTGCAGGCAGTGCTAATTCAGGCACAAGGAATAGCTATAGCTCAGGAATCAAGGAACAAGGATTAACTATAGCTCAGAAATCAAGGAATATCAAAAGCTCAGGAAACACTGGAAACAAGGTTATCAAAAGCTCAGGCAACACTGGAAACAAGGATCAGCCTCACCGGTATATAGCTACAATGACCAACACTGGGCTGAAGGGAGCTGGGGCTTAAAAGAGCTCACAGTACTCATGCACATCAGGTGTGAGCAGGCTAGCAGCAGCCAGCCACAGGTGAGCTGAATTCCTCCACCCATCCTTGGCCTGCAGGGGTGGAGACAAAGCAGTGAGCAGGGGATTATAGGTAATGGAGTTTCCAGCATGAGCAGACTGGCTTCCACAAAACCCGGCATGGATTGGGAATGGATGTCAATTCCTAAATGATGTCCAAATGCCTGGAAGTCAGGATATGCATACAGGGGAGTGTCTGGAAGCATATTAGAATACTGGAAAGCCCCACAATTTGGCCCCCTGGTGGTGGGAACGAGAGCACAGGGAGTGAATCGTGGCAATGTCCCATATCCTTGTCACCAATATTTTCAAATCCACTATACTGCTTGAATACTTGCAAAAGCCTTTCGTAGTACGCGTGTACTGACTCTTTTGGTTCTTGAGTTGTTCTATCTATCTTAACCCAATCTGTTTCTTTTGGAGGAATTTTCCCCTTCAAGAAAGTAATCACCTGTTGATACTTTTTCATCACTTCATCTGAAGGCGCACCTGTCCTTGCATCTCTGGGGTACTCTTCAGTTGGCCAATCAATAGTAATTTTACATTCTGTCCACAAATCAGTTGGTACCACTATGTCAAACAAGCCATCCAAATCCTTTAATAATACCTTTGAAACTTTCACAAATCTTTCTACCTGCTTGTACCATTCTATTGGTTTCTCTCTCAATCTAGGAAAATCATTTGTAAAAGACAAAATATCCTGTCTTGACCAAGGAACATGAACATATCCTCCACCGGGAACTTCTCTCATTGGACACACTTTTTCAACCTGTTCTGTCTCTCTTAATGGGAATGCAGATGTTTCCTTTGTAGCTGCCTCATCCCTTTTCCTTGTCCATCTACCTCTCCATCGGTCTACATCTCCCCATTTCTTCAAAATATACATTAATTCTTTTTTCGGTAATCTCCTTCCTGACGCATTCAAACTTTATAAATCCTTCTCAGTAAATTCTGCTCTATATGGTTTCTGTAATATTTTCGACCTTTCTACATCTATTCCAAATTCTGAAGCCACTTCTACTATCCTCTCATGAAGATCCTTTGCTTTCCAAGTTATACTTTTGCACAAAAACAACAATTCATCATCTCCATATGAACCTAATCTGTCTGAGCTTATAGTACCAATAATCATTTCTTCTAAATCCACTTTCAACTTGCCTACATCTATATTTGGTGTTTGGGTTTTTTTCTTGTCTAATCCTTTTGCCCATTCCTCTAGGTCTTCTGGTGAAAATCCTTTAGAGTTCCCTGCTACTGGAGTGACATTCTGTTATTTTCTCCTTGTATTTATTGGTGTAACTCTCTTCGGGGTCTCAGTCACCGTTTCAAGATTAAGGAGATATAGTAATGAAATATTTGAATCACACTCACTAATTTGATCTTCTAACATTTCTGCCTCTTTCCTAGCATTATTGTTTGGAACTGTCACTGTTTGTAATCTTGGGGTATCTCGTTTATCACCATACAATGGAATAACAGGACCAATCGTTACTGGTACTGTCAGGGCTTCAGCATTCAAACCTAACTGATTTATTTTCTGAATTATCTCTTCTTTTGTTTTATTCAACGCATCCCGTTCTTTTTCCTGTAATGCTCGGGTGACTGTTGGATCATATAAAACTTGTGGAACTAATGGAGTTCCCATCATTGGTGCACTTGGAGTTGGGTCTCTAGCATTTTCTTGATAAGGTGGAGGTCTTTTAACTAAAAGGTCTTCTAATAACTCATCATCAGATTCTTCACATCCTGTTCCTATGTGTTTCATTTTTCTTTACACTTATTCCCTGCTTGATCCTCAGCCATCAACACTGGATACAAGCCTTCCGTTACTACAGCTCTTCTCCATCTTTTCATCTGATCTCCTCGATTGTCAAATGGATATCTAGGTAAAAATCCTCTATTTATTCTTCTACCTCCTCTGTATTTCTCTCGTTCAAATGCCTCAACTTCCCATTCCTCCAAAGCTTCATACTGCGTTAACCTAGGACTTGGTTCAAATTAATTCATCCGATTTCTCAAATTCTGAAGAATTCTTACATTAAACGAACCATGTTCAGGAAAAGCTAGAACACCATCACCTTTCGTATACTCTTCCCAATTTTCCAACCAGACACAAGTATGATATCCTCGTTCCAACATGAAATGAAAATAGGTACTTATAAAGCGCACGGCTACTCCACAGAGTGTCCCAGCGCTAACATCATAAAGGAAGCAGGCGTGTTAGGGGGTGGCATAAGAATTCCTTCTCTGGTTACTACACGCTTATCCTTTTAAAAGAAATTTCTGATTTTATTAATTAACTTCATTCTTCCGATCCCTGTGACTAATTATTTTTAGCAAGCTATAACTAGAAACTCTTCCGTATTCTACGTATCCTGTTTCCCAACACTCGTCCTATACCAGCACGACTCACACCAACAGTCCAATCAGGGCTCACTACGTATTTTCTTTCGCAACCAATACCAGCACGGTTCTTGTCTACCAGCCAATCAGAGCTTTCAACACACCCACTTGTCTGACCAATGCCAGCGCGGCTCTTTGTGACATCAGTATTACTCCTGGCACTGACCCTCCCTTTACAATCTGCACTTGTTTCACGCCCGCTGTCTCAACCAATACCAACGCGGCTCTTTGTGACGTCAGTATTACTCCTGCTACTGACCCTCCCTTTACAATCTGCACTTGTTTCATGCCCGTTGTCTCAACCAATACCAGCGCGGCTCTTTGTGACGTCAGTATGACTCCTGCTACTGACCCTTCCTTCACAAGGTAATACAACAATTTTTCTTTCTAGTTTTCTTTACAATTTTCTGTTAGTCACAACGTAAAAACAGCGCAACTCTGTCTGCCCCACTAGTCCAAAGATAGTTTATTCACTTGCTTCAAAAGAAAATACTTCCTTACACTGAGAGTAAAAACCACTGTTTACCCTTCACTTAAGCTCGGGGAGGACCTATTACTCCTCTAGGGATACTCCTCCTTTGGTTAAGGCCAAAGTTTCACAGGTGGACCCTTCGCTATCATTCACACTTGACTCTTATACGATATAGTCCCTAATGTAACACCTACAGCCCTCCATAGCTTTTAGGTATTATGACAACAGACGAATAACCTTCTGCAGTGTGATTTCCTTACCACACTCTTCTAAATTCCATTCCCGGGATTCCCAGGTATCTCTGTACCTGTGCTTCCAGACAACATAAAACGCGACACTAACTCTTTGTGTTAAGCATATAGTCAAAATTAATAATCAATAATTAATAATCACCAAACTAATCAATAATAACCATAACTCTGCTACCAGAAAAACTTATCCAGCGGAAGCCCCTCCCAGGTTTGAATTATTTCACAACAATGGGCCCATATACATGTTCATTTAAAAAACAAAATGTTCATCCACACTCCCTGGGAGCTCCGCTGGGGGTCAAGTTTTATAATTCACTTAAGTTCTGATTAGTTATGTCCCTGTAACCACAATCCTGGTTAAATTGACATTTTCAATGCCTAACTAATCTTCACGAATCAACACTCTTCTTCTGGTCGATGGACCATTAGTTGAGTTAGTTGATGGTGATATTAACAGCTTCTTAACTAATGCACAGCTCTTAGTGAAATGACCACAGACTCTGAATAAGATTTATAAGCTTTATCTAATTTTTCAGTCATAAATTTGAACGCTCATTTATTACAGATTCACAGTGCAAATCCCATCATTCTTTAATGGGAGAGAGAGATTTCATTTAGCAAAGTACATTCAATTACACAACCTCATTCAACAAAACTCAAATGCATAAGAGTGGATAGATGTAGAGACAAAAGGCATATATCAACATACATTTGCAAAGAAATATGCAAATCTGAGATAGACTGTTATTTACCTAATAAGAGGATAATCGGAAAAACCAACCCCCTGGCCAAAGGACTGGTGGAGGTCCCCTGACTTAGAATCAGGAGACAAAGACTAAAGGACAGGATAAGGACAGGACCAATACTTACTAGACTCTTCTGCAACCCGACGCACCAGGGCGATTCCCTCTCTCACACTCTCTCCCTCCTCGATATTTTTCCGCAATCTTCGAATCTAATCAGGCTGTCGTTTGGATCTGAATCTTCCCAGACTTCTCTCGCCTCTCCCTCTCTATGATGCTCTCTCCTGATGCAGCATACCCAACTCTCTTTCAGCGTTGATGAGCGATCAATCAATCTATCTCCAATCCTCCCATCGACTAAAAAACGTATTCTAGTTATAGTCTTTATTTCTACATGTCCCACCCTCAAGAGTTGCAATTTTTACTAAAATACAGAATATGATTGGACAGGGGCAGGGGAGTCTCCATCACATCATGCTGACATATTCATTTTTACCAAGACCTTTATTGTTAACTAGCCTTTAGCTCATTCATATTGTCCTCTTCCCATGCATATATTGTTGCCATTCACAATAATTTATTGAATACAGACATCATAGACGAATGATACATATCTTCTTTTTCTCAGGTCTTCTGTCCTTGGTTCTTGGCAGTCACTCAGCTCTTTCGGTCACCGGGTCACATCTTGGACTCTCTGACCTTGCGCGATCTTTAGTTGTCTATCGCCATTTTCTTTTTCTGCCAAGCTCTTAGCAGGCCCGAATGCACTATTAATAAAGGAATCATAAACAGATGTTATTTTCTTATACATATAATTCTCACTGTTCACCACCCACTTCTACTCTATCCCATGTTGTTATTATCTCTTTTAGGCAAAAGCATTAACAACAGCAGCCTTCTTTAAATTCAAGCGAGCTGATGCCAGGCACGTGGTACCTCAAGATCAGGTTTCAGTTTTGTCTTGCTCATGCGCAAGGTTTTCCCTCTCAAAGCGAGTTAGTCACGTCATTTCTATGTAGTTCAGTTTCGCACATGCGCAAAGCTTTTTTTGCAAATTAAAGCTGGTTTTGGTCGCGTTGCTTTTTATTCTCCATTAGTTTAAGCATGCGTAAGCTTCTCTCCCCATGTGTCGGTGTCTGGTGTATATTAGTTTCGTCTTATCCACAGTTTTAACTATTAGTAAAAGTTAATGGGGGATTTCTTTGAGCAAGTTTCATTTTCTCGAATCCTTGCTCCATCAGGCTCACACTTGGATTGGTGACATTCGGACTACCAGCACAGTGGAATGGGAAGGCCTAGGTGTGAGTCACATCTACCTGCTGCCTGTGACAGTGGATGGTCTTTTGAGGCTTGTGCAGTAGGTGGGCACATACCCCAGGCCATTTTGTCAGTCTAGGCTCTTTTTTTTCCTTTGCTGGGAACCATTCACGCCTCGTTTGCAGCGGTTCAGCAGGCTGACAAATGGAGACTAACCCTGGAAAGGCTATCAGAGGCTTTAGGCAGAAAATAGTGACATTCTAAAGTCTCCATTTCAGACATACTTAGACAAATTACGACTTTACCATTAAGTTGGATTTTGTTTAACTATAACAAAAGCTGTTTTAGGTATGTTTCTTGCTAGTGGCAATCTAGAGTTAGCTTTATTAAGTGTGTGCAATAAAGTAACTCAGGGGCCTATTACGATGGCGGTCGGAAAACCTCCCCGACCGCCAGGGTAACGGGAAAAGACTGCCCGCAAGGCCCGCGACATAACCGCCGGTCGCATTAGGATGTACCATGCTCGAAATCCGACCGCGGCGGTCGGATCGCGGGCCTTAACATTGCGGCGGTTGCTGCTGCCCGCAGCACCGCAGCGATGTCCAAATGAGCATGTCCTGCATTTCCCTGCACTGCGTGGCAGGCACTGCACAGTGCCTGCCACCTGGTACAGGGACATGTAGGGGGGGACCATGGGTACCCCGCCAGTGCACCCACACCCCCCACAAAACATTGGGGGCCCGCAACGGTCCCCCGGAATACAATCACTGCATGCCTTTCCATGGCTGTCTGACCGCTGAGGAAAGGCTGGCTACCGCCGGCATCATAATCGTGCCGGCGGAGCCTGCCCTGCACCGCCACCATTATCCTGGTCCTTCTCCGGGCAGGAGTGCGGATGGCAACCGGTGGAAAAGCGGCGGTCGGAATTTCCCACCGCCGCGGTCACCACCGCCATCCTAATCTGACCGGCGGTTTTCTGGCTTGCGATCGCGGTGGATGTTCGCCGCAGGTCTGGTGGTTGCCACCGCCGGCCGGGCGGCGGTCATCCAACCGCCATCGTAATAGGCCCCTCAGTGTTTTCTATGGCATAGTCAGCCTTGCTAGAGTAAAGAAACAGGTTTGCAGTCTTTTGCACTGTAAGGACAAGCAAAAACATTAAATACGGATGTCCTACTTTTAAACACTATGCCCCAGCCTAAGGGCTGGTAAGGCCTTCTTTAGAGATGACTTACTACTATTTACTTCTATTTAAAAGGAAGGTTGAGGCCTGTTAAAAGGGTAATTTAACAGATTGAAATGGCAGTTTTAAAACTGTTCAGATAGGCTGCTGTGGCAGGCCTAGAGTCATATTTTACAGGGTCACTTTAGATGTGGCAAAAAGTGCTGCAGTCCACTAGAAACAGTTAACTTACAGGCCCTGGGTACGAATATATGACGTTACAACGCAAACAATTACAACGCATGCTTTTACAACATGATTTTTACATTGCAACTACCATTACATCGCATGATTTTACAACGCATGCCATTACAATGCATTTTAAAAAACTACCATTACAACGCATTCCATTACAACGCATACCTTTACAACGCATACCATTACAACGCATAATACTTTTAGGGCAACAGTAGGGTAAGTGTTGGATAGTGTAGGGGTAAAATTACTATTCCCACTCCAGTGAGTGCAACAGTAGAGTAAGTGTTGGATAGTGTAGGGGTAAAAATTAGTATTCCCACTCCAGTGAGTGCAACAGTAGGGAAAGTGTTGGCTAGTGTAGGGGTAAAAATGACTACTCCCATCTACCCCAAAACTCATACCCACCCTCAAACTAAAAAATCTCCATTACTTACCTTATAATGCGTTGTAATGGCATGCGTTGTAATGGCATGCATTGTAGTGACATGCGTTGTAATGGCATGCGATGTAAAGGCAGTTGTGTGGTAAATTTGCATTCTTAAAGCAGTGCGATGTAATGACTGCGTTGTAATGGATGTTTCCCCTGGGTACCGAGGGTACCATATACAAGGGACCTATATGTAAGGTAAAAGTGCTGACCAGGATTTGAACCAATTCAACACATTTTTAGAGGTCAGAGCACATGCACTGATCCCTGGTTAGCATGGTCCCAGTGCACAGAGTCCAAAAACTAAAAACTAATAGCATCAGTCTAACAAAAATGCGGATGGTCATGCAAAAAAAAAATATTTTCTAACAAACACCAACAGAATGTTGTATCCCATTGCAGGAGAGGGCCCTCTTTTGCCTGTTGTTACCCCAGATTGTTATGCTGAACCAATTTTTGCTGTCCCAGGAACTCTGCACACTTTACTCCTGCAAGCCAGTGTTAAAGTGCCAGTGCTTCACCTTCTAAGTGTGGTAAAATTGGCATATGCCTAATTGGCACATTTAGTTTACTTATAAGTCACTAGTATTTGGTACTACATGTACCGAGGCCATGTAAATTAAATGCTAAAAGTGGGCTGCAGCACTCATTTTGCCATCCACTAAAGTAGCACTGTAAATCATGTCTCCAGGCTGTCACTGCAGCCTGGGTATGCAGTTTTACACTGCCATTTCAACCTGGCAAAGTAACCTTTCGTCAAGCCTAAACCTTCCTTTTTAATAACTATACATCACCCCTAAAGAAGGCTCTAAATGGCCATAGGGTAGGGTGCATGGTATTTAAAAAGTAGAGCATGTATATTTATTTGTTTGCTTGTTGTGGCAGTGAAAAACCTCCAGTCGTTTTTCACTGTGGCAAGGCTGTCCCTCCCACAGGCAAACACTGGGTTACACTATAGCAACTTATATTGCTTAATTTCAATTTGGGAGCAACTAGAATATGGCTCAATGACTCATTTTAATAGTAATTTAAATTCCAGCTAATTGGCCAAGTCAGGTTTTATATTACTTTTTTGAAAATAACACTTTTAGAAAGTTGTCTAAGCCAAATGAGCTTTTCTGCCAGCATTCCCTGCCACCAGGAGCTGAATTGTGCTTTGCATAGGGGTGAAGTGGCTCCCGGAGCTGATAAAGGGAGCAAGGTTGACCCTCCCCTGACATGATGTCGATCTAGGCTGTGCACAGGAACTTAATTGACTTTACATGGTGCCTGCCCTGTCACAGGCAGATGTAGCTCACACCTAGACCTGCCTCACTATTGCCCAGCTAGCCAGCCAAGCACCAATCCCACTTGGAGAGGAGATGCCTCCAAAACTGGTCTGGAGTGACCATAAGGAAGGGTTTGCCCCTTATCATAGCTACACCTCTAGGTAGGAACAGGGACCTCTGCATAGGGTAAGAACGTTTTTGCCATGTTGGTTTTAGGTAGGGAAGGGCACTGCAGGATAGTTACAGTAAAACACAGAGGAAGTGCTGCAAAGTCAGGTAGGATTACCCCAGGGAACTTCTACCCCATTGGTTAGGGAGAGGCCAGGAGTATCCCCTACCTTCAGGCTTACAATGGGTATTTATGTGGCACCCCCAGTATACCTCTCAGATCATTACCAGACCCGTGGAAGAACAGAAGAGGGCTGGACCTGCTGTTTGTGATCTAAGAACTGCCTTGAAGACTGGACCTGCTCTTCCTTTTGTACCCAGGACAAAGAAGAAGTAGACTGGAAGGGTCATTTTCATTTCAAGATCTTTATTCGGCTATTAAGAAAAATAAAACAGCCATAAAAGTACATGCAATAAAATACATTTAAGAAAAATAGCACATAGTTTACATTACCGGTTATTAAGAGCAATTCATTTCTAAATTATAGCAAAGTACTTTTCCTTGCATTAATCGATTTCAGAATGAACAGGGCGACATTATAACATGTTAACGGATCCTCTAATGTCACCAAAAATTTCATAGCAGTTTTATGGGACCTAATATTGTGGGCAACAAACAGAGGCTTAAGATAAAAACATCTAAAACTACGATAAAAATTACAGAATAATAGAAAGTGCAATGTGCTTTGTTTACTCTTATTGTCACACGGAATGGTACCAAATCTGAGGGGCGTGATTTCATTTTAGGGAATGTGACAAAATAATGTGCAATACCACATCTCAATCTCAGTAACACAAAACGGTGCTGTACATAGGTCACGTGTGACAGATAACTGTTGGCTCCCTCCTTTAACATAAAAGAATTATATAAGGCCACAGTCGGTTTATTTAGCTCCGATTTTGCTCTGAGATCCCGCCTTTGTAATAGGAAGGAATCTTTGATCTCTTTCTTAGTGAGGGACAATATTTTTATAGGGTCCGACCATACAGATGTATTCAACAAGTTCCCTAATGTGGCATTAATGTAGGATAACCACGGAATTTTTAAAACATCATCCAAATTTAAACGATCTAAAATAATTGACCTGGTAAAAGCCGTCTCAACCCGTCTCCAAATTGATGCCCATAACAACAATGGCCCTGCCATCAGGGTATCCACTAAAAATTGAAGCCCTACCTCGTGATGTACAATGGTGTTTGATACAGATGGTGGTAAAAACAGCAGGCATTTTAAAAAACAGTTTTCTTCTGTTTGCAGGGCCATACTATTGGTGTAACCCCAAAGGCCTGCCCCATAAAGGGCGGTGCTTACTCCTTTAGCTTTATAAATAGTTACCATCTCCTTGATCGGACGGTTTCCTAGTTTAGCGGCAAATCTAAAAATCCCTTGGTTGGCCCTACTCATTTTTGCTCTCGTATTTACAATATGTTGGGTCCATGTACCATTTCCTGAAAATAAAAAACCAAGGTAGCAAAAGGAGTTCACTGTATGTATTGGGGTACTGTCAATGAAAAAGGTTTTACAGGATTTCTGTTTGGCCCCGCAAATTATGGTGAATGTTTTCGGTTTGTTAATTACCATTCTCTTTTGTTTCATAAAATCTGAAAAACCATCCATCAATCTTTGGAGTGATCCAGCGGGTTACTAGCAACGAGCATTCATACACCAGATACTCACTTGGGCCCATACATTCACACTACGCTAGTATTTTCCGCTGGTGGGTCAGTTGTACTCTTTATCAAAATCCCTGCTACCAATTACTTTCTGATTGAAGAGTAATGACTTACCAATGAATCCTTTGCTAATTGGGAAGTTTAAAATGAGTGACATTCATTACAATTCATAATCCTGAAATAATCACTGAGTCAGGAAGTTTTAAAATGTTTATCTAAAGATTTAGCAGAGTAAAATACAGAACCACATGATACTTAACCGTATATCAAGGATGAAGCATAATAATCAATTATCGATCAATGACGGTCCCTCAGAAAGAAGAAGATAGAGACAGCAGCGCAACAAAGGTTGCAGGTATAGTTACCTAAAGTGCGAGAACCAAACCCCTTGGCCAAGGAGTTGGAAAAGATAGGACCCAGGAAGGATGAAGAGCAAAGACCTCCTCCAGGTTCAGGACAGGACCGGTGACCTCTCTACCAACGACGCCTGCGTCGTTCCCCTCTCTGATACTCGACTTCTCCTCGATTCTCCCGCGTCTTCCTTCCAATGGACTCCGCCGCCCCCACCTCAGGACCTCTCTGGACAGCGGTTCAGTCTGCGATCGATCAGCTTGTCGGTCTGGAGCTTCTGCCTGTCAGCGTCTAGTCTAAACTAATTAGCTATTTCTATATCTGTTATACCCTTCTACGCCCATGTACCTCCCATTAATGTTGCAAAAATATGGGGCCACTACTTCTGATTGGACAGGGACAGGGGGTTGATCCTCAGACCATATTGATTTTAGTTCAATTTCTTAAAGCTCATTGTTTTAAAATACCGCCCATCACTTTTATTACATTTGCTTTATTTCCCACCCGTCTCACGACAAATTTTATACATTGTTCATATAATTTGTTGCTATTCAGTTGGTACATCATGGGTACAGCAGTCTTGGCCATCAGGTCATGGCCTTGGACGACGTCCAGGTTGACTTCATCTTTTTCTCTCTGGGCAGCCATGCAAGACGCATGCGCGGAATCATTGTCTCTCGAGTTTCAGTTCACCAAACCCCAGGCCCAAATTTACGAACTAATAAAAGTCAAAGAAGAAAATATTAAAATCACAAATAAAATGTTTCACTGTATACCCACTCTTTCTATTCTATTACCATTTATTTATAAATTCTGTCCCGCATTAATAGCGTTAAGAAAACGATAATTTAATTACAACACGAGAGCAAGCTGTAGCACGTGAAAACATAAAGCAGACATTTTAATGCACACTGCGCAGAAGCAAGAGTTTCCCACCAAGCAAAGAGAGACGTCACACCACGTGATATGGTTGAGACATGCGCAGTAAAGTTCCCGCGTTTTAGCGGCCATTTTAGAATAGACAAGCGTTATTCGTTAGTTTAGACACATAGGCAAGCTTCCTTGCTACTTATGTTTGTGTATGCAAGAGTTAGTATGAATAATACAAGTTTAATAAATTAATACTGTGAGAAGATTGCATCCAAGCAAGTCTCATTTGTGAGTCCTTGCTCCATCAGGAGACCTAACGGGGTCCGTGCCAATAGTATTGCATCGTCCGCATATAACAATACGGGTATCGGACGACCGGCCACCATTGGAGCATCAGCCTGTATTTGTTGCAAGTGGTTATCAACCTCGTTAATAAAAAGGGAGAATAGGATTGGTGCTAACACGCATCCTTGTCATATACCCCGCCCTACTTTGAATTTAGATGAGCATTCGCCCTAGGGACGAAAGCAGACTTGACTAGTTAAGTTCTCGTATAGGCGGGAAAGGAAACCAACAATCGCCCTAAGGGCTCCCATGGAAGTCAGAGTTTGCCAGAGTAAATTATGGTCAACTAAATCAAATGCACTACTCAAATCGGCAAAGCATAAATACATGGTACCTGTCTTTGCCCTGGTATACTTGCCGATGAGTAGTTCCAGGTTAATGCATTGTTCAATTGTCCCCAAATGTTTTCGAAACCCATACTGCACAGGGGTTAGGATAGAGCACTCTTGGGCCCATTCCTCCAGCCTCTTTAGTAGAACCCTACTCATAACTTTTAAAGCGGTATCTAGGAGTGAAATGGGGCGATAGTTTTTAGGATCAGTTTTGTCCCCTTTCTTATATATCGGGACAATGATGGATTCGCCGGATGTCTGTGGTGTTGTGTCAGTTACAGCTGAGTTAAACACTCTAGTTAAAATAGGGTCATAAGGCTGACTCCCTGTGAGGGCCTCAGGGACACAACAAGCTCCAAGAGGCCTTTTTCATGCATCCACAGCTGACCAGACCCAAATTGACCTGCCCAAGAGCCTGCTGCTTGCCTCTGCTGTGTGAGTCTTGTCCTCCAAGTGCTGTCCCCAAGGTCCTGGACCCTTCCCTGGTGTCAAAGTGTACTCCTCTTGATGTTTCCAAAAATTGGAACTGAGAACCTTTTACCAACTTTTTGCTCTGATAACCATCCAGTGTAGGAAAATGACCCTTTTTCTCATGGTCACCCCCACGTTTTGCTCACCAATACTGATGTTTTCGACTAGAAGTGCACTCAAAGTCTGCTAACCATGTCCCAGTGCCAATGCTCTTTTCCTAAAACAAGGTAAAAGATATAATTAGCATACAATTGGCATTCACTGTGGCACCCCTGCAGCTCCCTAGGAATTGGTACCCCTGGTACCTAGGGCATGTGTACCACAGAGGGTCGCTAAAGGCTTCAGCATCTCTTATGCCACCCTAAGGGGCCCATATACAAATTGCATGAAGACTGCCATTGCAGGCAGCGTGACATGGTGTAAACCATGGGGAAAACATAACATGGCACACATCCCTGTGTGCAATGCTCAAGTCAACGGATAATGATATATGTAAGTCACCCCTACAGCAGTCCTTACAGCCCCAAGTCAGGGTGCTTCATATCCTATGTGAGGCCATAGCTGCATGAGCAGATATGGCCCTGTGATGTCTAGCTCAATTGCTCGATATTGCAAATGATCAGGGAAGCTATTTTAAGGTATGTACTGGGCACTGGTCAAAACAAGTTACCCAGCTACATAATGGCTTCACTGAAATCTATGGTGTTTGGTATCAAACCCATTGTTTTAATAAATCTATACTGATTCCAGTATAAGATTTATTATACCCTGCAACCACAGGGCACCCCCTGAAACCTCCCAGCCTCTAGTGTGCTGGCTGACTGGTGTAGTCCAGTGTGTCACCACAGACAGGTTTCTGACCCCTGCAGGTGAGAGCCCATGCTCTCTGAGGCCAGAATCAATGCCTGCTCCAGAGGAAGCTGTTCACACCTCCTCCAGCAGGATTAGTATATCAGGGCCTCGAACTTCAAAGTCCCTGCTGCCTTTGATATGCAAAACCAGCTTCCCACAAGAAATGGAGAAGCCACCCCCTGCGCTGAGGCCTATTTGGCACCAGGACAGGCAGGAAATTAGATATGCAGAGAGGCGTGGCACACTACCAGGCCAGTCACACCCCTAAGATGAACTGCCTGATGTGACCCTTGAAAGAAGGATACTACCATCTTGATTTTGGTGTAATTAGGAACTCTGGGACTGGGTTATGCCCACTTCTCACAGGAAGTGGTCATATATGGGGTGTAGTGACCCCAAGGATAAGTAGCCCATTAGCAACTACCCTTCACTCCCCTTAATACCCCTACATCTAGCATTTAGGGGAGCCCCTGACATCAGGAAATTAGAATCAACTGACTCAAAGAAGAAGAACACTGAAGAGCCACAAAAAGCAAGAACTGAGGAGCAGCAACTGACCTGGTGCCAACCCTGCCTGCTGTTCCCAACAATTGCACCAAAGATGACTCATCCTGCAGCTGTTCAGCCTCCAAAAGCCTGGGAGGGCTGCCAGCACTTTACAAACCAGCCAGTATCTCCCGTGGAGTGGCAGAGCTACTTCCCTGCATCCTGCAGGCACCAAAATGCAAGCTCTGGTTTACCGAACTGATGACCCCCGACCTCACCGACACAGAAGCGACCCAGGAGGAGATGTTTTGTGTGCCCAGTTGTCCGTCCCATCCTCACAGCAAGTCACAAGTTGCTACACCCTCCAGGAGCCCTCCAGCACCAATACCTGGGGTACCAGACCCCTTAGAGTAGCCAAGGCATGTTGATGGTCCAATCAGGACACCTATTCCACAGCGACCGACCCGCCAATGAGGGACATCAGCACTGCAGTAGCCATCTTCAAGAGTGGCCCAGCTGTCCTGCTGTGTTCTCATCTCCAGGTCGTTACCTGAAGCAAGTGTCTCTGACTGCCGCGACCCGACACCTCAGCCCGAGTATGGGTGAACCAATGGTGCCCCTAGCACCCAGAGACCCCCAAGACCAAGCTCACCTTTGAGTGTAGACCAACTGGCCCCCCAGTCTCCGCCTGCAGCCTCTTTCTGCAGGGTCTCTGAAACCGAATGCCTCTGACCGCAGAGACCCCACGGAACAAAGTCTACGGCACCCAAGACCCACAGCCCGAGTCCAGCTGAACCGATGGTGCATCTCAGTTTCAGGGACGCTAAAGAAGTGAGCCCCCTTTTGGTGTTCAAACCGACTGGCCTCCAGTCTCCACTTACAGCTTCTTTTTACAGGTACCGTCTCCATTTGACTTCAACGGGCTGCCTACACAAAAAAGCACCTCTGCACCCAAACGCCCCAGAGCCAACCGAGGTGACCTGTTGGTGCTGTCTTGAACCTTGGCCCTTACTTACCTCAAGTCCTGAAGAACAGTCCTGTAAGTCGATGACAAGTAGTCCTAAGCAGTGTATGTTTTCCTCATAGGTTAACATTATTGCGAATACAGTATTATCTATTTAAATGCTGGAAACCTACCCTGAAAAGTACTTACCTGATTACCAAGATCTTGGTACCTAAATTAATATAAAAATCTGTGTTATTTTTATAAATTGGTGTCGGTTTCCTTTATTGAGTATGTGTCCCATTTATTGACTTTGTGTGCACAACAAATGATCAGCACTCCCCTTTGATTAGCCTAAGCTGCTCGACCACACTACCACAAAATAGAGCACTTGGGTTTTTTAAAGAAAGACCTGTAAACCAAAAAGGTTTACCTGGACTTTCCACAGTGTACTTCTTTTTAGTGCACTATATAGAAAGCCCGATTCCTACAACCAGGACCAACATTCCATGCCAATCCGCCGAAGGGACATCACTGCTGAGCCAAAGATTCAGGTTGCTCCCGCTGCATTCTCCTCCACAGCAGCAAATCCAATCCAGCGAGACCTCGAGGTGAAGGTATCTCACCTCGTAAAGCCCTCTTCCTCTACAGCTTGCAGCCTTTGCCTGCTGGAAGAATCTGAGCCCAAAAAAGTGACTAAGTCCAAAAGTAGAAGTCTTCACCAAGCAAAGGCATGAAAAGTATTCCGGGTAGCGAGAGATCTTCTCTGGGTGGAAAATTCAACTTTCTCATGCTTAGAGCTTTCATGCCATAAGTCAATGACTTCACTGTGACCTCATTGAGTGTCTATCCAAAGATGTGGAGCCCTCTATGGCCAGGGCCTGCTGTCTTGCCCCGTCCGGAATTTCTGACTTCAATCCAAGAGACTAAGGGGGATATTCACAAGTAAGTGGCGGAGAGAGGTGTTAGCCTTCTTGGCTTAACGCCTCTCTCCGCCATTTCGGAAAAGCAAGGCTGCACCATATTCACAAGGATATGGTGCAGCCTTGCGTTTCCCCCTGCGATGGCGCTAAGTTTTACAACTTAGCGCCAACGCAGGCACCCTTGCACCAGAGTGCAAGGGTGTCTGCAAGCAGGGAGGTTTGTAATTAATGTACAGGAAGGTGTCCCTTCCTGCACATAAACAAACCTAAAATGCCAGTTTGTAACTTACATGTGTGCTGCTTCATGCAGCACACATGTAAGTTACAAAACGGCATTTTAAAAAAAGGTTTGTTTATGTACAGGAAGGGACACCTTCCTGTACATTAACAAACCATGGCATTTTGCTTTTTCCATGTGTGCTGCACAAGGCAGCACACATGAAAAAAGCAAAACGAGGAGAAATTAAGCATTTCTCCTTGTTTCGTCATCTTAAGACCAGGGTTTTCCTAGTCTTAACTTTGGCGCTGCCTCCTATTTACGCTGCCCTTGTGAATAGGGGGTAGCGTCAAAATCAATGGGTGTTGTGGTGGAACGCCCACCGCAACACCCACTGCACGCCCCTTTCACGCTAAACACAGCGTGAAGGGGGCCTTATTCACAAGGCAGCGTTAAGCCACGTTAAGTGGTTTAACTCTGCCTTGTGAATAAGGTAAGGCCCCTATCGTCACCTCAATGTCACTGAAAGTGACGTTGTGGTGGGGATAGGGGCTTGTGAATATGCCCCTAAGTATGAAGGCAAAACTTTTCACGAGGATGAACCTCATCCCTGTATTTGACTTGATCTCCATTGCGGTCAGCCCTAAACCTTACCCTTGTCACTGTAAAGTGCAACCAGATGACTACAGTTGGTGCTTAATGCTTTTTGAAGCTATGTTAAACCTTAACTTTAAAAATGTATAACTCTGGTACTACTGTTGGAATATTGTCATTTCAGTATCATTTTATTTATTAAAACGTACACTATTTTTCGAAATTGGTTTGGGAGTATTCTTGTGTTGTATTTTCACTTGATCACTGGTTGAGTACTGCATAAATACTTTACACATTACCTTTAAGTAAAGCCTAACCGCTTTGTGCTAAGCTGCCTGAGGGTTAAGCACAGGTTTATTTAGTGACTTTTGTGGTTCACCCTGACAAGGATTGTGTTGATTATTTGAGACGGATTCTCGTCCCCTTCAACTAATACACCAATCTCTCACACCTCTGAGTCAGTGTTTCACTGACATTGTATTTGACCTCAATGTTATCTCATGTACAACATGGTGCAACTTGTCCAGTTTGCCAGCAAAAACCACTGGGAATCTGTATACAATTACACTTTTCATATCCTCCTCCTTCACTGTAATAAAACTGGTGCAATTATTTAACATCAATAAGCTAGATAAGTTCGTCAACTTTAGCACAGACATAGCTTTCTCATACTTATAGCCATTTAAGTCAACAGAGCTACATGCATTACACGGACATTACCAGATTGTATGCCTATACTGCTCCTCTGAACTTAAGTGGGAGCCACTTCTGGGGAGACATGTTGTGAAGCAGGGGACAAAGAAGGGAGCACAGGGGAGCTATGCAGCCGACTGTGACTGTTATTAATCCTCAAGCCTGATGTAGGATGGTTAGAGGGTCATGCTGGTGTTCGGGTTGGTTTCTGTTTCCTTTCCCACACTTTGGTGGTGCCATTTTCTTTTTCACCACCAGCATTGTTACATTGTTATTACATCACATCTGTGTTAACCACAAGAACTCTTTCAAGTTCGCTTAGTGAAAAGCTTTTTTGCCACTCAAAACACTTGCTATATTTCCGACCGTTGGCAAAATGAAAACTAGTTCTCAAAAAAACTCTCAAATCAGAATAAGACATACGTCTGTAGATTCTATAGGCCCCAAAAGCACTAAAGCAACCATTACTAATGATCCTCCCTCATCAGCAACCCTCTGGCTTCCGAGTTGCCAACTTTTCCACTGTTAGATTTTCATTAAATAGCTAATCCACCTGCGGAGGCTGATCTCGACCCACCAGCAATAACTAGAAAGATCAGTGAGAAAAGATTAGCATCTCTTGAAACTGAAAAGCAGCTCTTTAAACAATTGACAATCAAAGACAGTTTTCAACTCAGTGTAACTGCAAAAGCATACATCAACATTTCTTCTTCTAAGGGACTACTGCGCACATTCTCAGACCCATGTAGCTCCAACTTGAACCCTAGCGCAGTAATAGAGAAACCATCCCTTGCAAAGCGCATCACAACAGCAATAATTAATACTGTTTCAGAGGACACCAAATCTCTACATAATCTTTGGGAGTAAGACTCAATTCATGGGCTGGTGCTTTCTCCATCTTTACCACCACTGGATTATGGCCAACAATCTATCATCATCCATCCAAACGATAACTCTTTTGCAAGTTCTCTTGGAAATTCTTTGGACAATTTTGAGTTCTTGGAGGATCTAATGGGCTTGATAGTCGTGCAATTATTAACACATATTCAATTGTACAGCTTTCAAATTCCCCACATGTGCCAAAAGTTTCATCTTGCACCTCTAAAGACACTAATGATAAGGGGCATAGCTTTGAGGGGGTATTAGAAGTGTCATGCCCCCTTAATAAATGTATTTTCTGGTAAATAGTTAGTTACAGGTGCTTTCAGTCGGGTATGGTGATGTATCTGTCAGATTCCACCAAGAATTTTGACATATACTAAAAGGCACACACACACTCTCCCTCTCTGTTTTGAACGTTTTCCAAAATGTTGGTTAGTTTAAAAATATTGTTTGTTCCCTCACTTAGTACCCGTACCAATTTACATTCCTCTTCTTTTCCACTGCCCCTTAAGCCCCTCTATGCGCCCTGCTTGTTGTATGATGTATTTTAACATTTTAAACTGTGTGATTGTTGGAAAATCTGAAGCTCAAATCCCCCAATCTTACTGTCCAAGCTATGCCCCTGCTAATGATCTGCATACTCCGCCACCCAGTTCTTCAAGCAATAGGCACAGTGAAAACAACTTTATCAAAAATGGCAGATACCACAGGGGAGCCATCTTCGGCTCCTATCGAACAAGGTTATTAAAAGATATTAAAGATTAACTCAAAAATATAGGTGATTCTCAGAAACTTATATTGGATATTGAAACATTATTTCAAACGTTGGAGCCACACTTCACAAATCTTTCAAGGTTGGACAATATAGTAGATTTAAGTAATCTACATCCTGGGAAATCATCTTCTAATCACAAGAAAGGCAATGCAGATTCATTTCAATCTCTAGACGTGAACACTGAAACCTAAATATTTGAATTTAACATACACAGTAGTCACAACCTTGATAACAAAACAAATGAGCAGATTAGCGAGGTTGTCTCTACCCAAACAAGCAACAAAACCCAGCAGTAGTTGTTTCTATTGCTGCAAGAATTCAATCCGATGAATTAACAAGCCTAGTAATAGGAGGAACCGAAGTAAGTAGTCCAAAAGACCTCTTTTAACCCTATGTTAGTAAGAAATGACTGATAACATTGAGGAGAATTACTAAAAGGTACCCAGATAAGGCTATGAAGACAAAATATAAAAATTCTTTACAGACCACAACAAGCACAAATGTCATTTCCAATTTTCAAACAAAAAGTTAATATTATATGTGAACGGAAAGAAAACAATGCTTCGCCCAGAACCTCCCACTCATTATTTCCCAGAGGGTAATCAATGCACATGTCATACTTACCACTCGGGCAACATTAGAAGAAACAACTTTCATTGATGTTATCATTGCCCCAGAACAAAGGTCCATCGCCAAACAAAGACTCTTTGAGCACTCATACTTGCCATAATCCTGACAACATAGACACACTTGGCTCAGCAATAGCTAAATGACAATCTGTTATCAGTGGATGCAAAGAATCTTTCCCGAGAAAATCTTCCAGATCTGTTTTTCTACATTTTTCTAACTGTCTGCACCCTGGGCAGCCAACAAACAACAAAAGAACCATTATCTACGTAGACTATTTAGAGACCTGGGATTTTGCATGCTGCATGAAAGATTAACAGCTGACCAGCCGCAAGACCTACGTTTACGACGACCAGAACAAAAAGTATAATCGATTATACCTTATGGCATTACATTTCTTTCACTCTCTGTAAAGATTTCCAAATTGTTCCAAGAAAAGAAGGTGATCGTCACCGCAGCAGATATAACTACATCTTAAACATAATTGTTACAAGTCTGAAGACCAAAACCATTCCACTCTCTTATATACAGTACATTAGAGGTCTATAAAATAGAACGGAAACTACCAACTTAAAATATATCAGCAAGGTTGCCAAGACTTTACTATAAGATTTAAAAATCTAACCATGGAGGTTGGCCCATTTTCCATTATTTTTAGTGAATTGGAACAAATTTTTAGGTGGACTTTTAATTTTCTTTCCACTAAAAACACCAAAATAGTCTTTCCAATACTCAACTATAAAGAAAGGGTCATCAGATCAGTAAAAGGTAAATATCAAAGGTAATTAACATCTCTCCGAAAACTCTGCAATCTCACCGTCAGGACATTTTAATCAAAAATGAAAAATATAGAACAGAACGAAAAAAAATACAATAAAATGAACAGGAAACAGCTTGGATTGAACTGTACACTACAGTCAAGGAAAATAACTCAAAAATATTTTGCCATGTAATTGACCACTGTGCAGGGTCCTATAGGAGCGCAACTGACCATTTTATACGAGTTGAATCATGGCACACATATATTCTCGATCTTTATCGGAAAACACTTTTTTTCTTCTGGAATATGTTAGCACCTCATTTCAAATCAAGTTACCCATAAAACAATATTTCTCTCCTAAAGCACAAGGCCCCAACAGAGTCACAATTAAGGTAATAAAGTCAGACTTTAATTTATGGACTTCTCTTCTGCATAACATATTTTCAGTACTCCTAATAATTCAGGCAATCTACAAAAAAGGGGCAAAGCGAATCCTAAGAACTATCGACTCATAACCTTGATAGACTCTGATGATAAACTCTTTGGCAAGTACCTATATACAAGCGGACGAGGAAGATAATCTTCTGCCATTACATGAGCCTGGATTCAGATCTGATCAGTCTACAAAAGATAACATCATCAGCCTCAGGTTACTTGTCCATAAAACGATAAAAAGGGAACTTGGGCCAGACATATGCTTTGTCAACTAACCCTCAGCCTTTGACAGAGCGAACTACACAAAACTCTGGGAAAAACTATCCAGCGGGGAGTATCCACCAAATGTTGTCACATTTCTTGTCGCACCAAAATACTTGGCTCCAAATCATATTAGCAAAAAACGTACTCTGTCTTTTAAGATGACCACCAAAAATTGTCGGAAGCATGGCTGTATACTTTCCCCATTACTTTTCTCACTATTCATCTCAATTCTAACACTATGGGGCCGATTACGATTGCGGAAGGCACGTCACCGCCAGCCATGCGGTGGCGGTCTTTCCGCAATCGTACCACGATATTCTCCCCGCCACATTACGATGGCGGAGGGAATCGCGCTGGGACCGTGGCGGACTCAAAGATCATCCGCCAAAAGCAATCATACAGATTGCCTGGCGGACAGTCCAGAGAGCATAACATGGTGGCGGTGCCTAGCAGGCACCGTCCACCAAATCATGATGCTGGCTACAGCCGGCCTTTCCATGGCGGCGATACCGCCATGGAAAGGCTGTTGGGGATTAGTTACGGCAGCCCGTTGCAGGCCCCCCTTGTGTTGGGGGGAGGTGTGGGTGCAGTGGGGGGTACCTATGGTACCCCCCTACATTTCACAGCACTACGTGGCAGGCACCGTGTGGTGCCTGCCACGTAGTGCAGTGAAATGCACATCCTGCCTTTTTGGCATTGCGGCGGGTGCTGCAGTCAGCAGCACCCACCGCAATGTTAAATGGCAGGATGCGACCGCCATGGTGTCGGTCGCATTCTGATTTGGTGTGCGGGACCGCCGCATGTATGTTGGACGGTCCCGGTCTCCACAAGGATGGCGGACGGACTCCAGTCCGTCCGCCATCCTAATGACCCCCTATGTACTGATCATCCGATTTGCCTGTCCCAAAAATGTTCAAACAGCCTATCAAGTAGATTGCTTATGCAGATGATATTATCTTGCTCTCATTAACAGCAACCAGAATGCAAAATCACTTAACTAAAAAGGCAGAATTTTAATTACAAGAACGATTTATGGATAAACCTGGAGAAAACATAAATCGTGACCTTTGCGAAGACCAGGAAAGGTCTGAGATGGTTCTTCCGAAGGAAGCCATATAGAAGACGTGAAGTCATATGACTATTTGAGAGTAACTGTCGAAAATAATCTAGCCATATAGCAAATAATCAGAAGAAAGCAATCACCATTACCAGCATCTATGGAGAGAGTGCAATTACTCAATCACTTAAAATTATTAAAGTAAAACTGGTACCAACCTTTTTATATGGTTCTGTTATCTTCAAAGATAATACTATAAACAAACACAATAAAATGTATATCAGCAAGATAAAATCTTGACCCTTGCGGTGAAACTGCGACTCGAACTAACATTACTGTCACTGATCAATATACATCACATGGCTCAAATAAATTGTATTTGTGATTATATTTCAGCCACAGAAGAGTCCTTAAGATGGCTAATTGCTGAGAAACTCAGAACCACTGAAAGTTGAAATCCTATACTGAGATTAGAATCATTTACAAAAATAATGCCAAAAAACAATCTACTGTATTTAACAATTTTAGCAAATACCCTGTGAGCAGCCCAAGATTCTGATTCTGAATATTTTTGCAACTAGCAGCAGACTGGGCGATTTGAACACTTTAGTAAATTATAAACACATAGATCACATAACAGATTTATATTCTGATAAAACTCAGGGACACCTATCGTCCACTCTGGTCCCTGCCTGTACAAATATGTATTTTAGATGTTGACTTTTTTACATTCCACTTGCACAATTCAAAGGGGCATGGAACATTAACTGCCTATCAGCAAAAGCCTGCCGACTTTGAGGATTCAGGGAGGTTTCCACAGGCGTGGCCGACACAGGTAACAGCGGTGGGGCTGGGTGGGGTGGGGGACAGTCAACAGATGACAGGATAGGTCAAATTAAATAAAAAAATACCTTGCACTCGCCGCATCGCCAAATTCATCTATTTACTCCAATTCCTTTTGTTTGCTAAAAGAAAACTGTTGTCTCTCTAACACTACATTTATTGTTTGTTTAAAATATGCTTCTGTCTAAGCAGTGTTGCTTCAGAATCATTGCACTCCTCTTCCACCAACATAGCTTTCAAGTTTTGCCTTTCAGGTCCAAGAAGAGGTAGCAAACACAATATGTTCCTGTCCACAATCAATATAAATGTATCAATGACGTATGTGCATTATAAATTCTTACTTATATATCTTCAATGGAACAAGCAGCACATAAATGTCTTCTGAAAGTATGGGTGATGGGTCCCAATTTTGTATTTTTAAACTACTCTGGACTCACCTCCTGGGACTGCAGTCCAGAACTATTGTGGCACAACCTAGCAGTGTTCACTGAAACTTGCTTTATCCACTTTGTTGCGGGATTTGCTCTCGAAAGCACAGTCATTGACTCAACTCAACATAGCAATCTCCTAGAAGGAAGGTCAATTACAAAACCTAGCAGCTTTCATTCCCACTTGCTGCATCCCTTGTCATTGAAACCAACATACAATACTCCTTTCATGCTTTACCATTTTGCAGGCTGCCTGCTACTTTCACATATCTTCCAATGCAGAGGCAGTGCCTCACTGGATTTCCTGAACACCTATTGTGAATCAAACACACAAGAGCCCTCGGGTCTAGATAAAGAAGTAAGGCTAGAGGTAATAACACCAAGACCGAAAAGGCATCCCTTTAAAGGGACCCAGAGGTGGCATGCTTCTTCATTGGAACCTCCTAGCATCATGAAGCCTAGACATGGTGTGGGCTACAACCCCCTCACTGAGAGGGAGGAACTCAGGGATGTTTTAGTTGCTAAGAGAGTATTTACTAATTACCCAATGTGAGCTGAGAGGCCTGGTGAGGGACGAAGTGCAAAATGTGAAGTGAGTTTAAGACTAGCTACAGGGTTCTCCGCTTGTCTTTATTCAGGCGACTCTGTGCTAGGATTAAAAGCAAAGGCAAAGAAGCACAGTGGGAGACATTAGACCCACTTTTGTTGCTTCGGAGATCCTTTTGAAGTTAAGGGAAGGCTGTGTTTATTTTACATTATTATCATCAGGCTGCTGATAGCAGGGCCTGATAATGAGCAGTGTGCAATCAGATTTATGACCCAGGCTGGGACACAGAAGTGAACAACTGAAGCACTGAGGTATTAAGGGCCAGATGTACGACCCACCAATTTGCGATTTGCAAATTGCGTCGCATTTGCAACTCGCAATTTGCGACTTGCAAATTGGAATGCACAACATTGTCTCAGACACTGTTTGCTATTCCTAATGGGGTCACAAATTGCATGCCTTATTAATATTAATGAGGCAGGCGCAATTTGCGACCCCATTAGGAATGGCTATCACTCACAGGGATGGTGGCCTGCTGGGGTCAGCAGACCACCAAGTCTGGGACTGCTTTTTTAATGAAGCACTTTTTTTTTTTTTTAAATGCAGCCCGTTTTCCTTAAAGGAAAACGTGATGCATTTAAAAAAGAAAAATTAAACTTTTCAGTTTCCTTTTTTTAAGGGCAGGCAGTGGTCCCTGGGACCACTGCCTGCTCTTAACAAATATTTTCTCACATACTCGGGAAGGGGTCCCCAGGGGACCCCTTCCTGTTTGCGAGTGGTTTACCACCTACTTGAAGTAGGTGGTAAACTGCGATTGTTTTGCAGCCGCAAATGCGGTCGCAAAACAATAGTACATGGCATGGTGACTTGCTATTAGGAAGGGATGCCCCTTCCTAATAGCGAGAGTCGCAAATGCTATTTTGCGAGTCACTGACTCGCAAAATAGCATTTGTACATGCCAATACCCTTTTTTGCGGTCGCAAACGGGAGAATCTCCCATCTGAGGCTGCAAAAAAGGGTCGTACATCTGGCCCTTATCTCTTAAATAAATTCCTTGTCAACTCAATATTGAAGCTGTGAACAAAATTATGTTTCTGAATACTTTCAAATGGGAGAAAATTAAAATGAAAAGTCAACTTAATGATTAAGTTAACTCTTCATTTTAATTTTCTCCATTCCAAAGAGTTGCATTTACAAACAGCAAGCCCCTTGTTCCCAGTGGCCAGTTGACACTGTGCCATAAGTATAAATAAAAATACAGCCATTTTTTTAAATGAAAGAAATTTAAAATGCAGTAAAATGTTCCATATTAGTAACGTTTTTGCACAACATTTTTCTGCACTCTAAATTTCTCCCATTTAAAAAACATTATTGTATGTTTGTGTTATAGAAGTAACGGTGCCTCGGGAAATGCATTGTTGTGCGGGGAGACGGAAGATGGCGGTTTGACTCCGCCATAGAGAGCCTGCAACCCCGGCTGCTCCCGCTGATGTTTTTATGAAGGCTTTGAAAACCCGCCGGAATCGCTGAAACCCGCTGAGTGAACGACGATATTCACTGATGCTATTTTATTTTGCTCAGCGCTCTTTTCGGCTTGCTAGATCTGTGTGGTGGCATGCGGGGGCGTTAAGATCTATTTTTATATTCTACGATAACTGCCTCCCTATACGCCTCCCTCAAGCTCCTCTGGGAACGCCCGAGAGCATGGCTCCACCGCGGGCTCGAAACCAGCGCACGCCCGCAACTGTAGCTGCTCCTGCTGCTCTCTCTGAAAATAATGGCAGTAAATTGACTGAGACGACAGGACGACGTACTGATCTGAGAGGGAGTTCTCAAATTAGTAAACCTTTACTTAAACTCTTTCAGTCTGGAAAAGAGGCTGACATTATACAAACATGTGCTGCTCCTCCGCTGGAACAGACCATGGCGGCGGCTTTGATGGAGGCTGTACAACCGGTGAGCGAGCGAGACAATGTTGCAGCTTACCTTCCTCCTGAAGCTCAGAGTGAGGATGAAATGAGCGCTGTGAACGCTGTGCCGATACAAGGTAACGCGCTAATCTTGCAATCTGGATTTGGTTTAAAGGGAGTAAATATGGTTGTTGATAAGGCAGTAAGCAACACTGAAATGCCGAATCCCTCTAGCGCTTTAACTATGCCTTGATCAGAAATAACTGTTGTTTCCAGTATAGTTAGTGGCTCCAAAAGTGATCTAGCAGCGACATCTAGTGGACTCAGTGCTGTGAACTCTGCAACACAGATGATAGACACTACTCAAGCAGGGGCTATATCGATATATGGAAAAAATGTGCTCAAAGGTACTAAGGGAATAAATGCACAAGGCGAAGAGGATTCTGTTAATGAGGGGGATGGAGCTTCTGCTGGCGCAACAGTGAAAAAGCCAGAACACCATGCTTTGGACTGTGATACTCATCTAACTAAAAACGATCCTGCTGACAAATCTAAGCTGCCTACTTCTCTCCCTACTTACACTCTGTCAGATACTCCGGCTACACTTAATGGCAACTTTAAAGATAAACAGATAGCAGCAGCTAGTGCTCTTAATAAGGGGGCAAAACCAAAGAAGAAACAGAAGGCTAAAGAGCACCTCATAACGAATTCCAACATGGCTAAATCACAAGACCATGGCGGGCGTACTAGTAAGGTTAGCCCGCTTAGAAAATGGGTCACGTCCAAGGGAGAGGTTAAGGCCATTATATCAAGATTGTCTGGTTCGTCATCGAGCAATGATCTGCAAACATCTGCTATCACTAACCCTGACTACGTCGCTTCTGCTTCTCAATCCTGCGAAGCCCCTGGTGGCTCTCACGTGGTGGATGACGAGGAAAGTATTGTGGCAGATCTTTCCTTTGCTACATCTGCTACTCCTACCAAGGATGTAGGGTCTGTATCTACTACAGATCAGGAGCCCTCGCTATCTACTATTTTTCAAGCACTTCATGAACAGAGAACTGAGATGCAAAGTAGCTTTAATCAAGCCAGAATAGATAGTGGTCTGATACAACAAGGTCTGTCTGAGGTCTCGACCAAAGTAGCTGGACTAACACAAGAAATGGCAGAGCTACAGCAGCGTCTATCTAATACGGAGGATATTGCAGCAATAACGGCAAAGACAACGGAAATGCATGATGGCCAACTCTTGATTCTAAAAAATAAAATCGAAGACCTTGAGAATAGGCAACATAGGAACAACTTAAGAATCTTTGGTATTCCTGAGGAAAAGGAGGGTACTGACCTGCGGGCCTATATAGTTCAGCTGTTTCAAAAGTCATTTCCAGACCTCTCTGACTGGGATTGGGATTCTCAGATTCAGCGGGCTCATAGGCTTCCTTTATTTTTAAATCAAGAGTCACGAGCTAGTCTGCAACATTCTCGACCTATGATCATCTACTTTGGTAATTTTTTACTAAGACAAGCAGTTTTTTTTAGAGCCCGTCCAGGTACAACTAGCGCACTTCCATTCTCTGCCCGATCAGACCTGTGCAAAGAGACAATGGAGCGGCGCTGGAAGTTGCGCCAACTGATAGACCCTATGAAGGCAGCTGGCGCACAAGCATTTCTTCAAGAGCCAGCTCGACTTAAGGTCATGCGTGGGGGCCATACTTGGATTTTTCATACAGCAAGTGAGGCACAGCAGACTCTTAACTCTTGGAGGTCATCGGAGAAGGAGAAGGATGCTTCCTAAAGGGGGAAAAAAGGGAAAAAAAGAAAAATTTGAATATATTTAATGGATTTTTCTAATCTCATCTTGGGCTATTTAGCGCTATGATTGAATTTATTTTTCTAAAATTTTCCCTCTTTTTCCCCCCCTTTTTTTTTCCTTTACTCTTATAGGGTTATTTTTGGACCTCCTCTCTTTGTAAAAGATTTAGATTTTTCTTCTCTGTTTTCTTTTTTTTTGGCGGTGTTTAAGCTATGCAGGGAGCACTCGGAGGTTGCACAGGTTCTCTAGTGGCTGTCAGGTCCATCGACAGCCTGGTTGGGGTGATTTCTTCTCTAGGAAAAGGGGTGGGGTGGGTGGGCTCCTTTCTGGGAGGGCTGTGTTGGGGTTGGGGTGTGTTCTGGGTTGATTGGGATGAGGGGTTAAATATAAAAACATCGAAAGGAGTGAACAGAAAAAATTATTTTGGATATAAGCAAAGGTATGCTTAGCAGTACAACTAGATTAGGGTCCTACTTCTTTTTTATAATGTTTATTTTTGCTTGTCTGGGCATAATTGAAAATATGGTAAATGGACAGACACATGGTATGGGAATGGGGCTCCTAGGCTACTGTATGAAATTTGTATTATATAAATGGGGTTAATCAAGTGCATATGTTGGAACGTGTCTGGTTTAAACTCTGTTAGCAAACAACAGATGGTACGTGAAGAATTGAGAAATTATAAACCTCATATTGTTGCTCTTGTTGAGACACATCTGGCATACAAAGATCGAAATTTGTTAAAACAATTGGGCTATAAGATAATCGAGTGTACTTCCCAGACGGTCTCTATCAGAGGGGTTGCTATTCTAATTGATAAAAAGCTCGACTACACTTTGCTCAGAGCCTCACATGATAATTGAGGCAGATGGTTAATTGTACAGTTACTTATTAAGGATCATAAATTTGTATTATGCACTTTGTATGGCCCAAACTCAGATGAGCCACTTATATTTGAGACACTGTCACTTGATCTCCTTGATTGGCAGGGAGACTTAATTATCATGGGAGATTTTAATTGTATTATGAATTCAAAATTAGACTCCACCAATCAAGGTGCCTCGACTAGAATGAGGAAAGTAAGGGCTGCTATCATGGAAATGGCTCGACTGCATGGTCTTAAGGATGCATGGCGGTCAATGTATCCTTTGCAACCTGGATATACCCATTATAGCGCACCCCATCGGCAGTACTCAAGAATTGATATGTTCTTGGTTAATAATACAATTTTGAATATAGCCAAATGTGAAATATGCCCTAAGATAGTATCAGATCATAACCCTATATTGCTGTCACTCACCCTTGGCCCTTGAAATAAACAGACACGCCAGTTTTCTTTTCCGCGCTATTTGTTGAAGGATATTGAGTTCTTATCATGTATGAAGAATAGCATCAGAAATTTCATCATAGATAATGAAGATTCTGCTTCCCTCTTTTCTATCTGGTATTCACTTAAAGCCTATATAAGAGGTGTTACCCAGCAATATATTTTTACACAAAATGGTAGTAAAAATCTGGCAACTAAAGCTACTAGGGAAGCTATTCGACAACTAGAAATTGTACATGCCAATGAAATTAGACAGGGACTTATTCCACAGTCGACTACGTCAGCATATTCACAAACATATTTACTTTTAATTGAGAAACGTGTCACGCTAGGACGGTCTCTGAAGGATAAGACGGCGGCTAGTTATAACAAAAACCGGGCCTTACAATATGAGTATGGAGAACAAGTAGGCAAAGTACTTGCGCATCAACTCTCTAACAAAAGGGCGGAACGAGAAATAAAGGGTATAAAAGGAGATGGGGGGATACTTTATACACAGTCTGAGAAGATACTAGAACAATTTTTTTGTTTTTATAAGGAATTATATAGTTGCCCTAATGCTTTTGAGGAAAAAAACTTTCTGGAGTATATAGATAAGGGTAATTTTCATGATTCCATTCAAAGACTAGAAGCAGAACAGGTAAATTCCCTTAATCTAGATATAACGGCTGAAGAAATAGCTGAAGCTATAGGGGCTCTTCCCTCTGGGAAAGCAGCTGGTGAAGATACTATACCGTTAGAATTCTATAAAGCATTTAAGGCAAGTCTAATCCCTTTGATGGGCAGAATCATGAACTATGTTAGTGTGAGTGGGACGGTACCTAGTTCTTGGGATACGACAAATATTGTCTTTTTAAAAAAACAAAAAAAAACAAAGGAAGAATGTGGGTCTTACCGCCCTATTTCACTTATAAACGGCGATGCAAAATTTTTTGCAAAAATACTGGCAATACGTCTTGCACCTAAAATGGCACAATTTGTATCTGATGAACAGCATGGCTTTATACCCGGCAGGGACACTACTGCACACGTCAATACTACTTTGGTTGCTTTTGATGCTGCGTCTAAGCTGAACTTGGATATAGGGATGGTCATGCTGGACGCAGAAAAAGCATTTGACCGTGTAACATGGGACTGTCTCTGGGCCATACTCACTGAGTATAACATACACAGTCGTTTTTATGGATGAATTAGAGCTTTATATAAACGCCAAAGCGCTAAACTAATCTACTTACATCACCAGTCTGCTCCTTTTAAGAAACTTAGGGGCACCCGGCAAGGTTGCCCTCTTTCCCCTCTACTCTTCACTTTATACATAGAGCCTTTCATAAGATCATTGCTTACTAACTTATCCATCCCATCAGTTTTCTTAGGTTCTAATGAGCTAAAAATAACGGCTTATGCTGATGATATAGCCGTCTTCTCCACGGACCCAGTTAAAGCTATGGAGGCAATTCAGATTGAGGCTAAGACGTTTGGGAATTTTTCGGGCTATAAATTGAATTTAAATAAGACGCAAACTATCCTCAACTATCAAACCAGTAGGGAGGTTATTGGGGTTTGCTCAGTGGCAACTTATTTAGGCATACGGGTTACTTCAGATTTAGGCCAGGTCATAAAACTGAATTATGATCCTTTGTTGAAACTTATGATTTCTAAAATGAAGAACTGGCATAAATTGTCTATTAGTATCTTAGGACGTTGTAATATCATTAAAATGATTGTCCTACCCAAATTTCTTTACCTATTTAGAGCAATACCATTGCGAGTCCCGAACTATTTTTTTTTAAAACTCGAGGGGGCTATTGGTAGTTTTATATGGGGATATAAACAACCACGACGCGCTTTAAGATACCTAAAACTCCCCTAAAAAACGGAGGATTTCAATGACCTGACTTTAAAACTTATTTTTGGACCTCTTTTGCACGACGTCTGTGTGATCTTCTTTCCCCTGGCATACAGCACTGTTGCTATAGCCTGGCTATTGGCAGTGATACTAGAATGTTTTTATACCGGATCAATTATCCGAATTATTATAAAAGAGTACGGTTTAAGACTCTTAAGGATATAGTATATATATGGCATCACTATTAAATGCTCTTTACCATTGATGCATTCTAGTTTACCATTATGGAGTAACCCCATGCTACCGGAAATATTTCACGATATCCAGGCTAAATCATGGGAAAGATATGGCATTAGTCAACTTAGGCATCTGTATAATATTAATGGGTTTCGCACGTTTGAAGATTTGCAAACGCTATCTGGAATCCCCAAGAATATGTTTTACAAATATCGACAGCTTAGAGATTGTTTATGGGGAGCAGAGATATACGAAAACCCAGTCGTTCTGATATATTGGCCTATTTGCACTCTGATGCAAAACTGACAATTAGTAAGACCTATCAGTTATTCTCTCAATATTGGGAGAATGATGGTTTAAAGCTGGCAGCTAAATGGAGTGAGCAACTGGGTCAAGATTTTAGCTCTGGGGATATTGAAGATGCGCTAGAGATTTTAGGCGGGGCGGTACACTCTACTAATTTAAAGTTGCAACAGTTTAAAACTATATGCATGTTATATTATACTCCAAAACGAATTGCCAGCTGGGCATCTGCTAGTGGTACAAACCTAAGTGATAAGTGTAAGTGTGCAAAATGCGGATTGATTGCTGCAGATAGCTTGCACATGTTTGTTACCTGCCCTGATTTGACAACTTTTTGGAAAGATGTTATGTATATAACAGGAGACCGTCTAAAGATTAATATACTATTTACGGAAAAAGAGTGTATGCTCGGCTATAAGACAGAGTTAGACCTTGGATTAAGATCTTTTATATCGGTCCTCATAGTAACAGCACAATTATGCATTGCTCGGAGTTGGATCTCCAAAATACCGCCCAAGGCTATGGAATGGTGGGCAATGTTAAGGGAAATATTTGAAAGAGAAATGGCTATAGCTAAGAGCAGGGGTATTCGCTCTGGGAAGAAGTTCTATCGAATTTGGGGGCCCATGTTAAATCTAGGGTTATAAAATATAAAATGTCAGATACCTAATTATTTCTATTTTTTTCTGTATTGCTTTGGATGTATGGACTCTTCTTACTGATATATGTTTTGAATAATATTGTTATTGATGTATGATTTATATGTTCACTCCTGGAGACAAAATAAGAAAAGAAAAAAAAAAAGATGTAACGGTGCCTCATATGGCAAAAGGTATGTCCTGTGCTGCAAGTACATACGACACAGGCTCTCAGTCATCCATACAAATATATTCCATTCATACGCACACATGTTCATACATCCCCAAAGACCACGCTCTCACTGACACACATGGCAGCCTTGGCATAGTGCCCCTAGTCAAAGTATTTTGTTCAAACCAGAGAATCTGGCTCTATGGACATGAGGCTTAAAGTCAATGAAGCTGGGCATGGGGGTTTCTGGTAACAATGCGCAAGTTGTTTAGCCTTCAGTAGCTCACAATGATTTTCACTGATTAGAGGTAGCTCTCACTACAGAAATGTTTGGAGATTCCTGGTCTAGAGTCTCTTCACGAGGTACGTGGGGATTACTACGTAGAGTGCGTTGATGTAGTCCAGGCGGCTAGTGACTAGGGCTTGAGTGACGGTCCATCTGGTGTCAATGAGGAGCCATCTGAAGATCTTATGGAGCATGCGCAGAGTAGGGAAGCAAGCGCAGGAAATTTTGTTGCTCTATGGTGAACTTGCAAGGTTGTGATCATGGTTCGTCGCAGTGGCTAAGATACCTAGTTCAGAAGGCCACCATGAGTTGTTCCATGGGGAGGTGTTGTTTTCGAAGATCAGCATCTCTGTTTTGTCAGTGTTGAGCTGTAGGCAGTTGACCATCATCCAGTCAGCGATGCTCGTCATGCACATATTGAAGTTGTACATAGTGGTGGAGGGAGCTTCTAAGGAGAGGATGAGCTGTGTGTCATCGGTGTAGGATATGATGCATAGTCCATGGAACTCTGCGACACAGTGGTAGACTTTTTCCACAACAAGATACCCACCATCTTGTCATGGAAACAGTCCACCAGGGTGCCGCAGAGTTCCTGTGAGGGGGTAATGATATTTCGGTAGCTGATGGATTGGAGAATTCCCTGACTATGTTCAACAACTCTTTGCTGTGATTGGAGCTGGCTTCGATGTGGTCTGCAAGGATGACCCTTTTTTTCATTTTTTATAGTAGATGTTATTGGTTGAGGAATGTCTTGAAGGTGGCACGGTCCGTGGGCTTCTTGCTGGGATGCCATTTCTTCTCTAATTGCTTGCAGTTGCATCTGGTCATTGTTAGTTCAGTGGTGTACCAGGTGGTGTGTTTGGAGGATCTCTTGAGTTTGGTGGGCCTGATGGGGGTGACTCTGTCAACGCTATTGGTAATCCAGGTGGAGAAGTTCTTGAAGGCCTGATCTAGGTGGGTTGTGGTGTCAGGGAGGGAGGTGCTGAGGGCGTTGTTCCACTGGTTCACTGATACTTTAATCCAGCAGTTGTGTGAGGTGCTGGGAGGCTTGGTTGTGGTGCTGAGGGGTCCTGTGATGGTGAAGTAGACTATGGTGTGGCAATCCAGGTGATCTTGGTGACATGGCTGAACTTGACTCTGTCGCTGGACGTGAAGATGAGGTCGAGTGTTTGTCCTGTGTTGTGCATGGAGTCAGTGACTAGTTGGGTGAGGCCGATGTTCATGCTCTCAAGGAGGTTGGCGGTGTTGGTGTCATTAAGGTCGTTGAGGTGAAAATTGAGGTCTCTGAGGAAGATGTAGCTTTTGGAATCAATGGTAAGCGGTGTAATGAATTTGGGGATGGCATCGCAGAAACTGAGATGTGGTCCTGGAGGTCTGTAGGTGAGGGTGCCTCTGATGGTGGTTTTGCCATCGGTTTGGAGTTGAAAGTTTAGGTGTTCCATGATCAGGTTGGTGTTGCCTGCGGTTATGGAACAGTGGATGGTTTCCTTGTGATTGATGGCGAATCCACCTCCAAGCCTGTTGATGTAGTCTCGGTGTGCTATCTTGTAGCCGTCAGGGGTTGCTGCAGTGATGTCAGGCTTAGATATGGGTTGAGCCAGATGACATCGGGGTGAGGGAGGTGATGGTGTCCCAGATCTCAGTGGTGTGCAGGCAACAAACGGAGTGATGGAGGGTGAAGGCAAGCCAACACAGACAAAGAACGGAGGGAGGGAGGTTGGGAGCAAGCCAACACAGACAAAAAATTGAGGGAGGGAGGGCAAGCCAATATGGGCAACAAACAGATGTGGGAAAGCCAACACGGACAATTAAGAGAGATGGGGAGGGTGGGGGCAAGCCATAATGGACAACAAATGGAGGGAGGCTGAGGGCAAGCCAAAATGGACAACGAACAGAATGAAGGAGAGAAGGCGGGAAGTAGAAAAGGTGTAGGCAAGCAAACATAGACAACAAACGGCGGGAGGGACAAAGGTTAGAGGCAAGCCAACATGAAGGACGAAGGGCAGGAGGAGCCAACCAGAGAAACAGGGGAAGAACACATGAGGGGAGAAGTGCACAAGGAAGCCAGCTGAAAAATAAGCACTCCGGTAGAGTGCTTAATCCAAAGATAAAAGTAGCACTTAAAAAAATGAGCAGTGGGAGCACATAAATAATGTGTCTGTGCTCCAGGTGAGGAACAAACACACGGGGAAGGAAGCCTATGGCAGCTGACCAATAAGAAGCAAGAACATTAGAGTGACAATGAAGCCAATAAATAGTATGCATGGGCAGTCGATAATTCCACTGATAGAAAACAAAATGTCTTGAAGAGACAGCTCATGAGCTGTGTAGGCAAGACCTAAAAAAGGCAAACGGATTCTCAAGCAGGGGGTTCCCCCTGAATGCATTAGTATTAGAACTGCATGAAGACTCGATAATAAATCGCACCTTGCGAACAGCCAACAGCAACCAGGAAGACACCATATTAAATAAATCGGAAAAGAGGTGTGTCAGTTTTCTAGATTTGTAATGATGGCCTGTCAATGCTCTTAACATTTTAAATCAAGCATGACGAAATTACAACCTCGACATTAAAGGACAAGTGACAATGTCAGATCTTTAAATGAGGGTTCGATGCTGATTTTAGGATTCTGATGGCTCACTATATGTAGTACGATGCTCGAGAACTTTTTACAGTGAATGAAACCTCATAAATTGGAGACCTGACATGAGATGAAACTATACTCAAGCAATAAAATAGCTAAAACACATCACTTCTCAAAAGGTGGTGCCTAGCTGCCTTTTTAGCATTCCACTTATAGTACCAAGCCTTCAAAGACTTTCATAAAAGTGCGATGAAGAAGTCTTACAATTAAGTGAAGTGATGCACTTGGGGATTGAACATTTCAAGCATTTTGTAATTGTAAACAGACTTGATTGAAAGTCAGCCTAGACTACTTAAAATAGCTTCAATCGATTTTTACTCAACCTTTCAAATGCTAAGAGGATACATTGATTGTACTCTACATGTTTTAGTATCAAAGCTTAAACCCCTGCATTTAGAAATTCAACCTAACTTGAACCTGATAAAATTTTAGCATCATATTTTCTTGCATTTTATAATGAGGGCTACAACTTGAACTTGTGTACTAACGCAGGCGTTCTAAATTGGAAATATTGCGAAAGGCTGAGCTAAACGGCCTCATTGAGAGTACGTGGTTATTTGTGGTTAGTGTAAATATATGCGCAAATGCAACTATCGCATGTAAATACCGCATGCTCTGGTTGTGAAAAATAGCAAATATTGCATGTGGTATTGGTTTTTATGTTAGTGGCACTTGCCCTGTTAGTGCATGTGGCGAGAGACTCCTGGGAACTCGGAAAACCAGCATAACATCAGCTGATTTTATCAAGCGGAAGGAGTTCAAAAACATACGCAAACCGCCACAAAATACCTCCTCCTGAAACCTGGATCAAACTCATGATTAGTTTCCGAAAATCCAAAAAAAGCCCTGTTGATTGCATTCGAATGGCCCACGCTGCAACCACTCATCACGTAAGCGAGCGTGATTCTTCCACAGTCTTGTACGCCCTCCTAATCATCATGGAACACTTCACCTCACTGGACTAGGGCTGTGGCATGTTTTTGTACGGCTATAATTTTCTTCCCAAATTACATATTTTAAAGAAAAATGCACAAAGAAGGTTTTAGTGTCTGCAAAATTAATACATGCGGTAATCTCGCATGGTTTTACCACATACATTTGTTATACACCTATAGAAATTTGTCAAGATATGGTAATTTGGGGGGCGTGGCCGGCAGCCGATGAAGATGGCCGCCGCCTAAGAGTGCTCCGCACCTCTGGTGGCTCCCACGAAAATCCGGGCACTAATCCGCACCTAAAAACCACACACAAACGACAGGGGCAGTGTCGTGGTCCCCCAGGCATCAACCGAGCTGCTCGCGGCGCCGCAATTTAGCAATCCGGTGCCGCTAGGCAGGCTGCAGGAGGTGCGGCCTTGGAACCGCGTGGCAGCCGGGGCCTCTACTAACATCAGCGCCCAGCGAGTGTGACCAGCATTGGGCGCTCCACGGCACATGTGGGCGGAGCGCGCCACGGCCCAATCCTGCAATACGGGGCCTTCAGCCCGGAGGGGTGACCCGCCGGAGATACCACGGAGGTGACCCGCCAGTCATGACCCCCACAGGCCAGGACAGGACGGCTCTAGAGGCGCTCCCGCGCAGAAAAGCACGAGCGGGCAGAACATGGTCGCGGATACGTGATGGGTCCGACTGTCGACTAATTGCGGTGACCACTGCGACAGTGGCACCGGTAAGGACGTGGGGCCCTAGTGAGCACCAGAACCGGGCTGTGAGACCGCTATAGTGGGTGTATGGTGAGCACGAGGCGGGCGCGCGGGGCGCTGGGACCAGCCCACGGTCGCCTTCGCTGCGTTTTGGGGCAATATCCTTGGCCGGGGTCCCGCCCGGCGGCGTAGAGCTGCTACCTCTGGGGGTCTAACGCCCGGAGGTGCATCGTGCGGCTGCCCCTTGCGAGGGCCTGTTGGCTCCATCTGCCCTCCCTGCTGCACCTGCGGACCCGGCTGGTTCAGTCCACCCAATACAGCGAGAATCCACCGCCTGCTGGGTTGCAGTGGGTGAAGGCCCCATACCACGTACCGTGCCAGCTCCCCTACGAAGACGCCAACGCACTAGCTAGTGGGTAGGAAACCCGACAGGCCACGTGCACCGCGGGGTTGCACAGGCAGGTGAGTACTACCAACTGGCAATCAACAACTGGATTTCAGCACTACAAAATAAGGCACAATGGGAGGCCGTTGCCAACGCGTGTCTCAGCAGAACAAACTCGAAAAATATGCTTTTTCCAGGCCCGCTCAAGACCCGCAGGACCCCACTACCGCCGAAGTTACAGATAAAGGGCTTACGACTGGAAAAGAAATCACGTTGCAGGACATCATGGCAACACTTAACAAAGTGCACACATCCTTGGAGTCCCGCATTGACACTATCGCTACTGAACTTTCATTAATCCGTGCGGACTTCAGGAAACTCAGTTCGCGAGTGACAACAACTGCTTTGAGTGTGGACACTACCACCCTGAAGAAACAAGTGAGACATCTGGAAATGGAAAATAAGTCTATGGCAGCGAAACTGGACGATTATGAAGGTCGCTCCCGCCGCAATAACGTACGAATTGTGGGAGTGCCCGAGGGAACAGGAGGCCCTGCAGTGGACCTCTTTGTGGAAGACCTGGTTAAGAATCACCTGCAGCCAAAAGGACTCTCCAACTATTTCTCGGTCGAACGGGCCCACCAAGTCCCCGGGGGCAGGCCCAGGCATGGTGCACCCCCTCGACCCATTCTGGCACGCATCTTCAACTTTCGTGACCGAGACCTTATTCTCCAGACAGCAAGGGCGGCCCTTCCGATACGATATCAGCAAAGCACGATCTCCTTCTTTCCGTACTACACAGCGGCAGTAGCCAAACAACGGCGGAGCTTCATCGCCATAAAACAGGAACTCAGACATCGTGAACTGAAATACTCGATGATGTTCCCCTCAAAGTTGAGAGTAGAGGCTGACGGGAAGACGTGGTTCTTCTCCACTCCGGAGGAGGCACAAGACTGGCTCAAAGGATGGCGTCAGGTCTCACATTGCGGCAAACCGGGAAGGAGCACTGAATAGAATCATGGATTGTTTCCTCTTTAAGTCTGACAAACAGTGGCCCATTTCACAATGGTAATGCATCACTTGGTAACGAATCACGAGGCTACGCTAAGGATCCCTACAAACACTGAGGTCATGGTAGCCTGCGACGAACCACACATGGACACTCGCTGCCATAGTGCTACCTTCGAAAAAGAGTCATCAATAGCTTATGAACACTGCTCTGCATGAATCAGGGGCACACAGGCCTCTTGTAACGACCTCCTCTGTAATTCTGAAATGGTATACATGTTTGTGAGGGGGCCCTGGGGGGACGACAAAGGAGCTCTCTCCCCTACGAAGGTACTGGGTAGTGGGAAATAGGCACTCTGCAAAGTTGGGGTGTCGGGTAGTTCTCAAACTTTCATGCAGGGAGGGGGGAGGGAAAGAGGGTTAAGTTGGTAAGTCTTCGTTTCATTGTTTTTTTTGTGTTGCTATGTTTTGTGGTACACCAAGGGTCCACCCCTATTGATCCTATATTTCCGTTCGAAAGTCCAGATCTCATCGCATACATCTACACCACCCATGACACTGCCCCCTGATCCAACCGCTCCGGTGACAACACGCACACAGCACCTGCCTCTAATATCCTGGAACGTAAACGGTCTCCGGGATAAGCTGAAGAGGGGGCTAGTCCTACAATACCTAAAACGCAAAGCACCGGCAATAGCCCTACTACAAGAGACCCACTTGACTGGGACGAGTTGCAAAGCGCTTGACAGGTGGGGCTTCAGACTAGCGGTCCATTCGGAGTTCACGTCGGGCTCACGAGGGGTAGGGATATTAATTAAAAAGCAATACCCAATTGTTATCAAACGCACATACACGGACGACCAGGGCCGATTCGCTGCACTGTCCTGTCAATGGGAGGGGCGGGTGGTCAACGTAGTGTCAGTCTATATCCCCCCTGCCCTTCACTCGTTGGCATTCCCAGCGCTTAGCGCATTCCTACTCCAACTTCCACAAGGGGACTTAGTCATAGGAGGCGACTTTAACGCAACATTAGATGACACCCTAGACCGAACACCTCCCCGGCAGCAACACCGGACACATTCTAACCTGACAGACTTCCTGGACATCATGGGCTTGGTAGATGTCTGGCGACTCCGCTTTCCACAAACTCGGCAATACACATACTATTCGGGAGCACATAACAGTCTTTCTAGAATAGATCATATATTGGCGCCGGCGGGCGAGATGGGGAAGTTTGCAGACGTAACACATCTACCAAGGGGCATTTCGGACCATTCCCCTAATTCCGTTAGCTACACGTAGCACACAACAACACAGCGTCGAATATTCCCTATATACCCCGGGTATCTCAAATACCCTAAGATCTGGAAGGGAATGACTGACACCACCAAACATTACTTTAATGAGAACATACCCACGGTCTCCTCCCCTCTTATTTTGTGGGAGGCATATAAAACGGTGCTTCGTGGACAGGCGATCTCACTCATAGCAAACCACAAAAAGGAAAAGGCTCAGGCTGTATTGGCACTCGAACAGGAGGAGAGCGACCTGGAGAGGTCCCAGGGGCAGGACCCCTCAGACGCAAACACACCTCTTACTCCTCAAAAAACAGGAATATAAAGACCACTTATGGGAAGAAGCGAAGATGCGACTATCCACGACTCAACACACGATATATGAAGTCGGTGACAAAGCTGGCAAGCTTCTTGCCTGGCTTGACAAGCGAGACAGGGCAGATAGGTGGATCGCGGAACTCCAGCTCCCCACGGGTGAAGTTACGCCACACCCCCAAGCCATAACAGACCTCCTGGCGCTTCTCTACGAGCGAGTATACACTTCTGCGATTAACATAACACAAGAGGAAGCGGAGGAGTTTCTCCGTGATATCCGACTCCCTAAACTCCCAGAGGAGGAGTCTCAACTATTAGAGGCAGAGCTCTCCATGGAAGAAATATCTATAGCGATCGGAAACATCCAATCAGGGAAGGCCATGAGCCCTAATGGTATTCCTCTAGAGTGGTACAAACGCAGTGCAACTGCACTTACGCCTCACCTTTTAGACATGTATAAGGCCAGTTTAGAAAAGGGGGAACTCCCCCGAGACCAAAGAACAGCAATGATAGTGGCCAAACCCGCTCGGGAGTGTGCCTCGTATCGGCCTATATCCCTGATTAATGCGGAAGCCAAGATACTGGCTAAGACTTTGGCCAACAGACTCAGGCCGCACTTGTCCACATTAATACACCCAGATCAGTCAGGGTTCATGCCAGGAAGAAACACGGCCCTAAATCTAAGACGCCTCCACAACGTACTGGGACGTAAACACACCATACAAGAAGACGCCATTATATTATCTCTTGACGCACGAATGGCCTTCGACACGGTCGAATGGCCCTTCCTTTTCGCCGTCCTCGCGAAGGTGGGGTTTGGACCAAGATTCTGCTCTTGGGTCAGATTACTATACACCAATCCCCTGGCCCATGTGGTGGCTAATGGGCATAAGTCCAATGAATTTCCACTGAACCGCGGTACGAGACAGGGCTGCCCGCTAACACCGCTTCTTTTCGCCCTAGTGCTGGAGCCCTTGGCCGCCTGGATACGTCAGGATCCGGTCATTCGCGGGCTCCGCTGGACTGGGGGGTGTGAAGATCGTATTTCCCTATACGCAGACGAAGTTCTTCTCTACATGGCCTCCCCTAAACGCTCCCTATCTCGTGTACTGGACATATGTGACTCCTACAGGAGACACTCCGGATACACGATCAATTGGAATAAATCCGTTTTGTATATTCTCAGAGGGGCGCCGCCGATACTACCCGCTGGCTGTACCGTAACGATGGCTGAGAATAGTTTCAAGTACCTGGGAATCCATGTCACCCATGACCCGGAGGTCTTCATGACGCTGAATCTTCAGGCCCCCCTGAAACGGCTCCAAAGGGACACCAAACACTGGCAATCGCTGCCACTATCGCTGCTAGGAAAAGCAGCTCTTTTTAAAATGATGGCGCTCTCTAAATTCCTCTACGCCCTCCAAAATACACCGTTTTTAGTCCCCCAGTCCTACTTCCGAGCCATAGAGGCAGAAGTCACCAAACTCCTTTGGAATAACAAACCAGCTCGCATAGCGATGTCGAAGCTGGTCAGAACCTGCTATGATGGTGGCATCGCACTCCCTAGTGTGCAGACGTACTATTGGGCGTCCCAATTGACTGTGGTCAACCACTGGTTGCATGTCCCCCACACAGATCCGGCCTACAGCCTCGACAGATTGGAGATGGGAGAAGGAGGGCTGTATCAGGCAATCTATAATAAAACCCAGGCCCTGATAGGACCAACAAAACACACACTCCAGGTATGGAACATAGTACTCAAAAGGTTGGGATGGGACAACAAAATCACACAAGCAACGCCCCTGTGGGACACGGACAGGCTAGGTAGACTGGGTAAGAGCAAGAGTTTCAAGCAATGGGACAACATAGGGATATCAAAAGTGGGTGCTCTCTGGGTACAGGGAAAGGTGATCCCATTTGCGCAACTCCATGACAAATATGAAATGGCGCCCACGGAATGATTCCGCTATCATCAGATTAAGCACGCCCTGGAGGCGGCAATCCCTCCTGACACTAGTCTCCCCGAGGCCTCACCACTAGAGGATAGATTGTTGACAGACCACATGGACACGAAGGCCATATCCATGACATATCGTAAACTCGTCAATAACCTACCCGATCCCATGCAAAAGCTCCGAGATAAATGGCAGGAGGAGCTGGGGGACCTAGATGATACCGATTGGCAGGAGGCTTTAGCATCCCCTAGAGAAGTTGCGATCACATCAAAATTGCGCCTTGTACAGCTGAAGATCCTGCATAGAATTTACTACACTAGAACTGCTCTCTACAAGATAGGAAAAACCGATAACCAACTCTGCCTGCGACAGTGTGGGGCGCCCGGTAATTTTTTTCATACAATTTGGGACTGTCCCGCAATAGTATTATATTGGAAATCAGTCATGTCCATCATTACGAGAGTGAGCGGGAGCCCAGTCCAACCAGAGCCCAAACGCTGCCTTCTCAATATCTGGGAGGCGATGGACCTTAATTCTCCGGCACAGACTTGGGCAATGCTGGGGATGATGCTGGCCAAGAGAAACATTGCTAAACACTGGGGCGCACTCACCTCCCCCACGGTTGCAGAATGGTGTAAAGATATGGATATGGCTTTGGTGGCGGAAAAAACGGTTTATGTACGTAGGGGATGCCCCAAAAAATGGATGCGACTATGGGCGGCTGGAACACATACAGGGGAGATATATGCACGTTGCCAGTAATAAATCAAGAAATAGAAACTGATTAGCGGGATCTGGACACCACTGAATGTATGTACACATGTAGACTAAGAAACTGCAAACGCAATATATACTCTAATGCTGATGTAAAGTGAAATGTTCTACATTGTATAAATGCGTGCTGATATCTATGTGCATTGAGGCAATAATTGTACCACTTAATGTTAATAAACCAAAAAATTTATTTTAAAAAAAGACATGGTGGTGCTAACAGCAAACGTACATTGGGCTGTTATTCCTCGCAAAAAAAGGAATAGGGTTGAATACGAAGAAGACCCTTGGTAGTGCTATTTTTCAGTCTGTGGCATTTTTCACTGATGTCTAGCTCTCTACCTTTGCCCCATTTCATTATATAATGATAAATACTTTTTCATGGCAAAAAAAGTCCATAATGTTCATTGTAGACTTACATTTTTGCTGCCCTAAAGCAGCAAGGTGCAAACCTGCTAACTCACAATGCGTCAGCTTTCCTCATTACCCTTAGGTAAAAACTAGAGTGTGCCCAATCATCTATGACAGGAACCTGGGGCAGTAGCGTATATCAGAGTACAATGGTTCACTGTAGGCTTATTTTTAACACTAATAATCAAACAATTGGTGGATATAGCTACCATCAACTCATGAAACATAAGTCAAGCCTAAGTATTAAACAACATAAACTACATTTCAGACCAGCCATAGTAAAACAGTATGCAATACAGTTTATTCACAAAAATAATTTAACTGTACAACTAAAGTGCTCAAATGGGGAGAAAGGTGCAAAGTGAGTTAAAAAGTGCTATCCAGTCGTGATAATATGCATCATCTTTATCAACATGTTCTGCAAGACAAGATTGTCTTTCCTGTCCTTATTCAGTTTGTGCTGCTCCCTGAATTACATCCTATGGGTTGTTGCTCTTAAAGTTAAGGAACCAGATTCTAGTGCAATCCTACTTTTTCCAGCTTTATACAAGTTCAAAAACTGCATGAAATATTATTCTCTTGGTTAACTAATACATGCTTGATAGACGTGGCACCATTGGCGTGGGTCTCCCTTTCATTTTCTTGCCTTTACCTCCTGTGTTTTGCTGTGTGTTGGACTCCATTTTTGCTGGTCTAGATGCTTTGGGCACTTTGCCATTGAAAGTTCAGTGCCAAAGTGCAAGTGCTCCTTGTAAATGGTTGTTATGAATTAGTGATTCCATGATTGGCATATTTGGCTTACTTCTCAGACCCTAGTACAGTGCACTGTGTGTGCCCAGGGCCTGTAAATCAAATGCTGCTAGTGGGCTGCAGCACTGATTGTGCCACCCACAGAAGCAGCCTGTAAAATGTGACTCTGGCCTGCCATTGCAGAGCCTGTGGACAGTCTGGGACTGCCATGACGACTTGGCAAGTGCACACACTTGCCAGTCCCTAAACCTTCCCTTTTCTACCTATCAGTCGCCCCTAAGGGAGGCCCAAGCTATCCCTGTGGGCAGGGTGCATTGTATGTGAAAGGTAGAACATGCCCTGATGTGTGTGGCATGTCCTAACAGTGAAATACTGCCAATTTCGTTTTTCACTATTGCAAGGCTATCTGTTCCCATAGGACAGAATGGGGAGTTTGTTTATAACATCTTATAAACATAACTGACCCTGGGAACAAGGTAGAAAAGTAAAGTTTAGTATGCCTGAACTCAGAATGCTAAAATACATCTTTTAGTGAGGGTGATTTTTACATTCTGTGTATGAAAATACCACTTTTAGAAAGTAGGTATTTTCTTGCCTAACCAACCAGTGTGCCTCTGCTCGGTTTGTGTATTGCATGTCTGGCTTTTGGATGACAGGGGCTGGAGAGGGGAAGTGGCTCCAGAAGTCTGATGAGTCAGGGCTGGGCTGAATAGTCCTGGGCTGCATTTAGAGTAGGGGGAGGAGATTTCCTTTCACCTGCATGGGCCTGGTCTGCCTTCAACAATGCTGTCTGTACCTCTTGCCAGGAAGCTGCACCAGTGAGGACAGAACTGGTTTTGGCTAGGTACAGACACTCTCTGCCTTCAGAGAACAAAGGATTTTGTGGTATAAATATTGGGGCCCATGCCCGAGAACTTTAGATCCCTTCTAGGAAATCAAGAGGAACCTTTGCCAAGGAGAAGAGCCGGATAAGCTGAGGAGGAATACTGCCCCTGTGCTGTTTGCTGTCTGGGGTTGGCCTGCAGTGGCTCCTAGCTGCCAAGGAAAGGAGAAAAAGGACTTTGCTGTTTGCTTTGTCACCTGCTTGAAGAAAAGATCTCCAAGGGCTTGAAACTGAGCTTGCCTCCTGTTCTGAAGTCTCAGGGACACATAGACTTCATCCCTTCTGTCTCTCTGCATCTGGAACTGCTGTTTCAGCTGCCACAGAAGGAAATTGCAACACCGACGCCGGCGAGTGACGCCGTAACCTGCACCGAAGCAGTGGACACCTCTCGTGAAGAGCACGACGCACCACCCCGACTTGCACCATAGGCCCGACGCCTGCTGACGCTGTGCCGCATCGACTCTGAAGCCATCAGCGAGGCCGCTGCCTGCACCTGAGCCGAGGACACCGCTTGTGACGTCCACGACGCAACGTCCCGACTTGAAGCACAGCACTGACGCTGGTGCTTCATCAACGCGGAGCCGATCCTCGACGTGGGTGACTCCTGAATTCATCGACATCGCACCATCGTAAGGAACCAATGCCTCCCCGCCATCGTGATGTCACCTCCCTGACACAGTAAGGAACAGACGTCTCACCTCCCATGCACCGCAGTAAGGAACAGAGACTTCACCTCCCATGGGGTCTTAAGGAACCGACGCCGTAGGCGCCAACGAAGCATCACCTCCCCGACTCCGTGCACCACCGTTGCTTTCATCAATTCCAAGGTACTGTTCTTTGTGGGTCTGCTTGACTCCGGACCCGACACCGCACACCTCGCGGTCGGCGCCGTTCTTTGGGATTTTCATCTGTCACTACGTTGTAATGACTCCAGGTGGAGTTATTTGTCACTAGAAGCTTGATTTGAGTGAATATCCTATTTTTAAGGATATTTTTGATACTGTATTGTGGATTTTTGTCGTTTGGTCTTGTTTTGGCTTAGATAAAGATGACTTATTTTTCTAAACTGGTTTCGTGTCCATTTGTAGTGTTTTCACTGTATTACTGTATGTGTTCACAAATGCTTTACACACTGCCTGTGAGATAAGCCTGTCTGCTCGTGCCAAGCTACCAAGGGGGTGAGCCGGGATTATTTTAGGAGTGTATCCTCCTTACCCTGACTAGAAGCAAGGGTCCCTATTTGGTCAAAGGTACCTACTTCTGCCAACTAGAGACCCCCATTTCTAACAATGCTTAGTATAATTTTTCTTTGTATTAAAGACATACATATATTCACATCAGTAAATCAGATATCAGCCTTGATGCTTAGGTTAGTTCAGTAGTTTAAACTACATGACCTCCAAGTTATTCTTTCATTCGTTCCCATAGAGCAGAGTCTTGTAACTATGGGCCTGATTTAGATCTTGGCGGAAGGGTTACTCAGTCACAATGGTGATGGATATACCGTCCGCGGGAATATAAATCCAATAGGATATAATGGGATTTCTATTTTGGCGGGTGGGATATCCGTCACTGTTGTGACGGAGTAACCCGTCCACTCAGATCTAAACCAGGCCCTATGAGTCCTTTGATTAATTACAGAGTGATTTATGCATGCACCCTGGGTGCAGGTTCCTCAGACTACCTGCCAAAGCAATTGCAAACTAGTCAAATGCAGCTGATGATTTTGGTTTCTTTAACCCTTATGCTGCTCCTGTGATGTATATACATAAATCTTGAAAGGGTGTCCACCTTAAATATGCATCATACATACCACATGTGCACGCCCCGTGGAAGACAAGTGTCTATCAGGTGGGAAATGCGCCTAAGACTGGCGGAAGCCAATGAAGCAAACCCATGACAGGAAACTTTGGGTTTCTGCTTCAGATCTCTACAGGCAGTGAACCAGAAACCCATCTGAGAGCACATTATGGGGCATATTTACAAGGGAAGTGGCGGAGTGAGGCGTTAGCCTTCCTGGCTTAACGCCTCACTCCGCCACTTCAGAAATGCAGGGGTGCACCATATTTACAAGAAATTAGTGCAGCCCTGCATTTCCCCCTGCGCTGACGCTACACTTAGCAGCCTAGTGCCAACGCAGGCACCCTTGCACCATATTGCAAGGGTGTCTGCGTGCAGGGGAAGATTGTTTATGTGCAGGAAGGTCCCCCTTCCTGCACATAAACAATCTTTAAATGCTGATTTGTAACTTCTATGTGTGCTGCTTAATGCAGCACACACAGAAGTTGCAAAACAGCATTATTAAAAAATTATTGTTTATGTGCAGGAAGGGGGACCTTCCTGTACATAAACAATCATTGGCCTTTTGCTGTTTTCATGTGTGCTGCACAACGCAGCACACATAAAAACAGCAAAAGCGAGAGAAATTAAACATTTCTCCAGGATAAGACCAGGTTTTCCTTGATCTTAATTCTGGTGCTGCCTCCTATTTACGCCACCCATGTAAATAGGGGGTAGCGTCAGAATCAATGGGTGTTGCGGTGGAACGCCCACAGCAACACCTATTGCCCTACCCTTTCACGCTAAGCATAGCGTGAAAGGGCGCCTTATTTACAAGGCAGCGTTAAGCCACGTTAAGTGGCTTAACGCTGCCTTGTAAATAAGGCAAAGCCCCTATTGCCACAGGAACGTCGTAAAAAGTGATGTTCCCGGGGCGATAGGGGCTTGTAAATATGCCCCTGAGTTTCCATTTCACTGTCTGTGTGTTTCATTTCTGTGGGACACTGACAGTGAGAGCAGAGATCTGCTGCTTCCACAAACAGATTGTGTGGGGCCAAGGAAGGAGCTAGAATAGTTTATTTTAAATAGTGGATGCAGGGGAAGATAGATAAGGAATCTGACATATTTACATACATAGGGAAAGTTAAATATCAAAAAAGAAACAAAGTTGGGGCAAGAAAAGAGCCAGAAATGTTTTTAAAAGGTAGTGTTAGAGATGGATAAATAAGGGAATCTGACATATTTAGTTGGGTAGTGAAAGATAAAAAAAGATTGAGGAGGGAGGGAAGGAGGTTGCTTGAGATAGGCCCAGCTAATCAGCGGCTGTGACACACACACACACAATACAACACAATATACTATACAATACAAGCCATTTGTAGAGCGCACAGCTCTCTCTCTCTCTCTCTCTCTCTCTCTCTCTCTCTCTCTCTCTCTCTCTCTCTCTCTCTCTCTCCCCTCACCTCCACCCCCTTCTGTTCTGTTGGAACCTCGAGCACATCCGAGCCAGGCTTTCATGTGGCTTCTGGCTGCCTTCTTCCCTCTGCTCAGGAGGTATCCAATCAACATTCCGGGGCCGATTCACAGAACTAATCTGAGATAAAATCTTAAACTTACTACTTTTGGTATTCACAGAAGGCATTTAGTAATAGTAAAGTTAGGACTCCTAACTTTACTACTACTAAATGCCTTCTGTGAATACCAAAAGTAGTAAGTACAGGATTTTATCTCAGTTTAGTAGTGGTAAAATTAGGAGTCCTAACTTTACTACTACTAAATGTCTTCTGTGAATACCAAAAGTAGTAAGTTTAGGTTTTTACATCAGATTAGTTCTGTGAATCGGCCCCTCCGTGTTTCTGGCAAATCACTTGATCTCCCCATGCCTACAAACAATGCATGCGACCTTGTCTAGCTGGTCCTCATGTAAAGCTCACCAATTCCTTTGGGTAAAGTTTGCACTAAATTTAAAAAACTGCAGAAAAATACACTAACAGATAAAAACGAAGCCTTAACATAAGATAAAGACAAACAAAGACCCATTTACTGGCTGATGTGAACAAAATGAAACCAGAAAACCTGGATATATTGTGGCTCGTGCACAGGCTCGAAGATGCGAGCCAGACTCTTGGCTCGGTTTTGGCTCGGCTCTCCCTGCTAATTTGTTGGCTCGCCCACCTCAAACACACTCCTCTTTATGCAGCCAGCCTGAGCCTTAGAACAGCCAGCCTGAGAATCGGACCAGCCAGACAGGGACGCCTTCATCTTCCAACATCACCGCATATCCCAACCCCTTACCAGAATATCAAAGGCCTGCATACATTTAAAAGCCCATCATTCCTCCATTCAGAGCAGCTATTGTAGCATTACTCGAAGTACAGCATTTTAAATCAATCTGATTCTGTCAAGTGTTTTTCAGTGACACTTTTCATTAGTAAATAGTAATCCAGACAAATTTGTATGCAGAACAGTTTTTCCAGCAACATCCTGGTTACTGTGTATGATCATGGTCATGGTTCTCATTGAGAAGGGTGAAATAAAGAATTAGGGTCTCAAGCAAGTGATACTGGTCAAGTCACTCCGTTCTTTCCATCCCTTTGTTTCTTTCTATAATGAGTAGGAATCAGTATAAATTTCTCCTGCGATTCCTACATTTCAATGACATCAAGTCCCTTAAAAAAAAATGTCCACAAAATGATTGGTTGTGCAAAATTAGACCTCTAGTTGAGCATCTCTCCACGCGTTTCCTTGAACTGTTTACTTAGAACATCCCAGTGGATAAGTGCCCCTTGAACTGCAAGAGTAGGCTTCTATTCAATCAATATATGTCTCTGAAACACTATCTGTATGGTGTGAAGATACACAAACTTTGTGACAGTTCAACTGATTATACTGATCATATGCAATACTTCAGAATATATGCTTGTCAAGAATACCAAGTTGGTCCCTACACACAGTCCTCCATCACTAAATGTCATAGAGAAAATTGCTTGGAACTGGGTACACCCTTTTATATATCACCCAGTTGGTCCCCATACAATGTCTCCAGCACTGGATGCCCCAGAGAAAATTGTTTGGAACTTGGTGCACCATATATTACATTGTGGCTACCATTTTAAGGTGAGCACATTTTAAACTGCCCTGCCATTATTCAAAGCCTTACATGCAAACAGTACTTTGTACCAGACTCAAGGTTCCACTGAGGAGGTTGTCAGGATTCTGATATTGCTCTGTCTTATCGACCTTGTTCTCTCAGGAGGCTAGTATAAGCCTCGCCCAAGCACACAGGGGAAAAAGGATTGGCAAAAGACACAAGTGCTGTGTAGCACCCTTGTCTGAAACTGGTATGGATTCTTCTCTTATTCAGTGATTTAAATATCTCTGGTCTTACAAGAAGTAAACAAAGGCAATATTAACCTAGCAATCTTATGTGATCAACTATCTCTAGAATATTGAATTATAGTACATCTTTTAGAGTTGAACAATTCTCTTGTACATGTAAAATATGGTTAGCATAATTTCAATGGTGGCTCCTCCATACGGGGCATCAGGGCGTTGACCCACCACCTCTCTGTGCCACTATTCCTTTACCTTTTACAGTTTTTATATGAAAACATATGATCTCATGGATCATTTGTTTGCCAAAGCTGTAATGTCATATATGCAGCATAGGAGGACTCCACTGGCTGCACTGCACATGTGTCAGATGGGGGCAGTTACAGCCCAGCCTCACACAGTCACAATATATATCTGACATGCTGCACTAATTTCCCATGAGGCACAGGGTCAGACTGATTTGCATATGGCCATGTCTGAACTGGGGTGGTGGAGTGAGCTAAAGAATGATGATGGATTAAACCCAGATCAGTTGACTGGGGGTGAGTGTTTGATTGGCTCAAACGTTCCGTCCATCATCCCCTTTTGTATCGCTTTGTTCGCCCTAAGTTGGCGGGGGTATGCCCAGACGTGGGTCCCTTGCTCACTTTGCCACTGGATTCAGGCAAGCCTGGCTGATGACGGCTGGAATGCCAGAAACCGGTTCTAGGATGCTTGTTTCCGGTCCAGGGAAGACATGGCTTGGCAGTTCGGGCTGGACTGTTCCCATGAGGCACAGGGTCAGACTGATTTGCATATGGCCATGTCTGAACTGGGGTGGTGGAGTGAGCTAAAGAATGATGATGGATTAAACCCAGATCAGTTGACTGGGGGTGAGTGTTTGATTGGCTCAAACGTTCCGTCCATCATCCCCTTTTGTATCGCTTTGTTCGCCCTAAGTTGGCGGGGGTATGCCCAGACGTGGGTCCCTTGCTCACTTTGCCACTGGATTCAGGCAAGCCTGGCTGATGACGGCTGGAATGCCAGAAACCGGTTCTAGGATGCTTGTTTCCGGTCCAGGGAAGACATGGCTTGGCAGTTCGGGCTGGACTGTTCCCATGAGGCACAGGGTCAGACTGATTTGCATATGGCCATGTCTGAACTGGGGTGGTGGAGTGAGCTAAAGAATGATGATGGATTAAACCCAGATCAGTTGACTGGGGGTGAGTGTTTGATTGGCTCAAACGTTCCGTCCATCATCCCCTTTTGTATCGCACTAACTTCAGGCTTCAGCATGTCAGATAATGGAGCTTCAAGGCTTGTGAGTCATGTGCCCTTTAGCCCTATCAGAAGCTGGATTGGAGAAAAGGGATCTACCCCAACTCTATCCTGAATTCTGATAGGTTAGAAACTTGTAGAATTGGCTCTGGTGAACTGCTGGAGGTCGGAGACGGATGGGGCAGGAATCCTGAGAGAGACAGTTAAAGAGTGTGCAAGCTCTTATCAAAGAGAACTGCCCCAGGTATGTTCTATTTCTCCAAATGTTTGTGTATGTGAATGTTTGTGTGAGGGTGAGTGTACATGTCTTTCCCTTCTCATTGGGGACTCTGGTTATATGTCCTTGTATATGTGCTTGGGACTGTGTTTTTGTGTGTTTGTATGTGTGAGAGCATGTTTAAGTGTATGCTTGTGTGAGTACTGTGCATCCTTGTTGTGTTGGCTGTTGCATCTCTGTAAAATGTACAATGCAACATGACAAATTGTACACATATATTTTCTAATACTGCTGGCTGCAGTGCCATGTTACCACCTTTCCCACAGAAAAACTAACAGCCATTTGTTTTAAAATTCTCCCAAGGCTTGGTCATACTTCATAAATGTAACTTTCTATAAATATGTCTGTTTTTCATTTTTAACATGGCCTTTTTGTTTTTTATTTAATTTTCTAGGGCCAGATCTACAACAAACTTTAAAGAGCTTCCTTCTATTATTTCCTGTTTTACGTATATACTGTTAGGGGAATCAATACCCTTTTTAGGTACTTTTACTACTTTTTGTACCGACCGTGGCATTAAAATATTGGTCATGCTGGTATTAAAACAAGCCAGGAGCCAAACCTATGTGAGGCTAGGATCCAGCTCAGAGTAGGCAGCAGGTGCCTAATGGAAAAAGTTGCTGCACAGAGACAAAGTGGCCTAGTCCAGTTCCTACATTGGTGCATGCAAACTAACAATAAATCACGCACTACTAAGATTCACTGGCCTGCCTTGATTAAATTATCTGACTATGTAGAACCACACCTGGCAAGCAAGGGCAATTGCTAACAGCAGCAGCACTTGGTCTAAGATCAAGAATAAATGGCACCAACTGCATCAGTTCTCATTGTCAGTCCTCTTTTCATGCATGCTATAGCCTGCCCATGATGATTGTGAGTGGTTACTGCCTGAAGGACCTGTATGTAGCTTATACCTGCTCAGGACTTCTAGTGTATGGTAGTGCTTACTGATCCACGTAGAACATCTTAGTGTTGCTATCCATCCACTTTGAAGGAATCTTAGGCCAGTCCTTTCAACACTCAACACTTTCCATCTAAAGTTCTGTGAAGGTTGTAGGCACTTAGAGGTACATTTTTAACATTGTTTTCCAAAGATCAACCCAGCAGTCCCTCTCCATGGTATTGCCAGTGGTACCCACAGCCATTGTTCACCCTCCTGCAGCAGACATTTACCCATATCCAGTGGACCCAGTGGACAGATGACTCAGCCCTGCTCACTGAATCCGTGGGAGATGAGAGGTCTCAGGTCTGTGATATTCAGCAGCAGAGCCTTCCATTACCACCACCGGTACCTGGAGAATGGTGGGAGGCCAGTCCTAGTGAGCAACTGAGGCCTTACCTTTCCAGCCTTCCTGCTCGTTCCCCTCCAATGCCACAGAAGTGAAAGGACATGGTGCCTGTCTCTAACTGCACTGCACTCTGTAGAGGAACTGGGAGTGATGTCACCATCAGTGCTGTCTCCCTGGCTGCTGCAGCCTGCCCTTTTGATGGTTGCCCTTCTCAATCCCACAGGGCTTCTCTAAACACTGCAGCAGGAAAGCACCTTTCACTCTCTGACTCTCTGATTGGACTCTGCGCTTGGCTTGAGTGAGGTGGTAGGAAGTCCTGGTGAATGGCTCAAACCTCACATTTACAGCCTCCCCCTTCGTTACTACAGGAGACAGAGGCAGAACATTCCTGCCCTGCCCCTATCTGAACTTTGCTATTGATGATTTGGTGACCATCAAAGTAATTTTCCAGGTTGCTGCAGACTGCTTCTTCCTCTGTTTGGGCTCCGTAACCCACCACCTCACACCACCCACCCATCATTCCCCTACACACATTAGCAGGAAAATGCCTTCTCTCTCTGACCGCGAGTGGACTGGCTGCTTCCCTGTCTGTGCATGCTGCTGCAGCCTGATCTGTGCCTGGGTGACTGCAGAGAGAACAATGTATATGTTCAAGTGCAGGGTGAGTGGTGTATTTGCAAGTACAGAATGAATGATGTGCCTATCTGAGTGCAGTGTGCAAGGTGAGCAGTATACCTGTATTATGTGTGGTGTACCTATAAATGCAAGGTGTTATGTCTGTGAGAGAGCAGAGTGAGCAGTGTGTCTTTGTGGGTGCAGGTAGAGGGTGTTTCTTTGTGAGACCAGGGTGATTAGTGTTTTTGTAAGTAGAAGGTGAGCCGTCTGCTTGTGTGAGTGCAAGGTAAGCTGTGTCAGTACAGGGTAAGATGTGTAAGTGCAGGGAGAGCAGAGTTGATATGTGAGATCAGGGTAGAGGGAGATGTGTGTCTGAGTGCAGTGTGAGTATTGGGTCTGAGTATGCAGCGCAGTGAGTGTAGAAGGGTACTATTTGCACCTTTTAAAAAAAACAAATTGTATCAAGTTAACTCAAAATGTATTAAGTAAAATACACAATTCACCCTCAGGAGAGAGAACTCCTCTCGCACCTTTTTTTTCAACTCAGGCTTGCTCTCTGCGTTAGCCTGCACATTCCAACCATTTTTCCACACCACTTTTAAAATCCACCAGTCACCACAGCATAAATTATAAACTCTTCCATAGTGTCAATCTAATACACATGCAATATCAATACATATGTCACCCAAACTACCTGATAGTAAAAGGATATTGAATGTAACTTGAAGTAATGCTTTAGGGACACAACCAATATTTTAGTTTACAGTCTATCAGAAGAAAAGAGTTGTTAATGTCAATCCTGATGTAGTTAAACTCAACAAGAATAGCTCATATAACCAGCATTCAGAAACACAATACTGCCATTGTAGAAACTTGGGGGCAAAAGCACCATGGACAAAAATACTGCAAACCCTTAGTAAAGAGCGTGTAAACACTGATCCAATGATGTTCATAGAAGCACCTGCCTTCAAATAGAGTGAGATTTTAGCAGACGGAATGCAACAATTGGGAAGAAAGAATCTTGATAGTATGCATTCTAATATACAGAAGGTTAAAAATGGCCACCACTAACCAGTTCATATTTGTTCTCATTCAAGATGCAACGTCTCCTGTGGAGTTGGACACCATCTTAGATTAGTAAAATGTGCAAGAATATTTATACAGAACATCTTCTGTCTTGGTTGGAAACATAGCATGTCACTGCTGCAGCATTGGAGATCCAATAGGTTAATTCAAGGACTACATCAGAGATGGAAATATTCTGAGAAGGCATGATATTAAGGAAAAATATTATATTTCTTGATCTAGCCCTAATCTACAAAATGCTCATCTACCTTTATTGGCCCCTGTAGCAAATCCTCTCTTGTGAGACACTGTGTTAATGTTCCTGACAATATCCACCCACTGAAATGTTCTCATTTATCTAGGTGCATGTGTATAAGATATCTTTTAAGATCTCTGCTTTGAGCCAAACCACTTCTTTCTCACTAGCTATTGTAGAATACTTTGGTGTATTCGTGAATCTAGAATGGACTTTACTTCATATTTTTGTACGAACCAACAGAAATTGGTGGATGAGTCTGCAACTGACAAATGTTGAATTTTACTGGATTTAATAGTGCCGAATAAAAAACTGCATGAATCTTCATGGTTGGAAATAATGCTAATTTCATAGTTACTTCATTTGTTCATGGAGAATGAAGTAATAAAATGAAGTTGAAACTTTCTTTTCCCATGCAAACACAAGCACTTTGTAGATAGCCATATGGAATCTCCTGGCTGATAAACTGGGATTTGTTGGTCATTTTATCAGCATACTTCTTGTACAGTTAATTAATATTTCTGTTAGGCTGTTTTAACTTTTTCTTGTTGATTAGTTATCATATGAAGTCACTTTTACACTGAAGGCACAGATGTCATAGCTTGGTCAAGATATAAAAAGAATTGAGGATGATAATACTAATGATCATAAAACTGACTAAAACCAAAGAGGCATGGACTGAATCCTTATGATAGAACACTGCTAACCAGAGATGTTCTATGAATGCTTGTTCTTGTAGAAAGCATTGCAGATAGGCTTCTAAATCTTGATTCATTTGTTTAGTTTCACTATCAGAGTGTGGATGATATGCAGATGAAAGCCAACTTGTGCAATGAAATGAGGTTCTCAGTCTCAAATTATTACTAGAGGTAATCCATGTAATCAAATTACATTTTGTAAGATCAATTTACTGATTTCTGTGGGAATCTCCCTTGACTGGAATAAAATGTGCCATTCTGGTTAACGAATCAAATACTACCATGCTAGTAGTGAAACACTGTCAGCTGGTAACTCTACAATGAAATTAACTCATGCAACATACCAAGGAAATGATGAATGTATATATGCCATTAATTTCATTCTCTCATTTCTTGCTTTTATGCAGGTTTCACAACAAACTTATATACTTTGTACATCCTTTCTTAAATCTTCCAACAAAAAATACATTTCAGCCATTTTTTATTGATGCCATAATGGCCAGCAAGAGGTGAGTCATGAGCTTCATGAAGGATTTGTTTTGTAATTCCACAGTAGTTGCATGACCCCCTCCTTGATCAAGTAAACCATCATTAAGTCTCTTGTACATCTTCTGATTGCCACTTACTAATTCATTCTGAAGTCAGTTTTCGTTATTTGATATATGATGTTTGCATTTCTGTCTGTAGTATCTGGCCCAATTATCTTGACAGTTGGAATATTATGTATAGAAGGTTCAACCTTCAAGAAAGAACCAAGAACTTGATTTCTTGATATGCATCTGCTTTCTAATTCCATTATCACATTCTGGAAACTATGGGCCTGATTTACAATTTGGCAGGTTGGTTACTCCATCACAAATATGACAAGAATCCCAGCTGCCATATCACAAGTGCATTATATCGTACAGCATTTTTTAATATGTGGACAGGATATTTGCGACATGGTGACAGAGTAAGCCATTCACCACACTCTATATGATGACTTGTAACAAAATCATACTTAGCAAAGACGATCTCAACTGATGCACATTTAATGCTTTAGCAGACTTAAGAAATGTAATATTTTGATGTTCTGTATACACAGTGACTGAAAATGTTGCTCCTAAAATGTAATGTCCCCAGTCCTCAAAAGCTGCTTTTAATAGCTAAGAGTTCCTTATTTGAAATTGTGTAATTTATTTTTGCTGGTGCAAATTTTCTGGACTAAAAGGATGTAACTGACTTGCCTTTAAATGATGTTTTGACAGGATTCTCCCGAATGCGATGTCTGAAGAATCAGCTTCTTCAAAATATGGTTGAGGTTCCACATAGCGTGATATAGGTGCTGTTGAGAAGCATTCTTCAAGAGCCTGAAAGGCTTTGTTAGCCTCTTCTGACCATCGAAACAGAGTCGTTCTTTTTAAAAAAATAAACTGGTTAAGGAGTAATACATTTTGGAGAAGGAAAGAATAAAACAATGATAGAAATTGGCAAAACCAAAGAAGCACGGAATGTCTCAAACATTTGTAAGGTGCTGGCCAATCCAAACTTAAGGGTAGTACAATGAAAGGAATGTTTCTCAACTTTGTCATACAGGTGATTTTCTCTCATTGTCTGTAAAAGTAGTCTAATATGATTAATGTGAGTGTGTTTATTATCAGAGAATATAGTGTGTTATTAATGTATACTATTACAGAAATGTTGATGTACTCCCAAAGAATTTCATTGACAAACTATTGAAATACAGCAAGGGCATTGCAGAATCCAAATGGCATTGATTAGTATTCAAAGAGACAAAGGTTTGCAAAGAAGGCATTCCCGAGTCATCGCCTTCTGTTACTGGAATCAGACGGTATCAGTTTTAGAGAAAATATACCCTTTCTTTAAGTGATGAAGCATAACAAGTATTAAAAGCAAGGGATAGGTATTCTTGATATTGATTCAATTCAATGCACTATAGTCTATGCAAGTGCATAATTCTCCATTCTAAAGCATGAAGAATAGATGGAATTTGGAGGGGCATTGTAATAGTATGATGAACCCATCTGGCAAATATTCACTGCAATATCTGCATATCTGTTCTATCTCTTGTTCGTTAATTGCATATATTCTACTGCTTGGTATAGCTGTTCCCGATCCAATTAAAGGGAGCAATCTAAAGGGCGATGTGGTGGTAGTGTTACATCCTTTTTTATACTAAGCATTCAAAAATTGCCACCACTAATACGTTGTTGTTTGTTCTCTTTAAAGATGTTAAATCTCCCATTGACTCTGCCCCCATCTTGGACTGGTAAAACGCACAAGTCTCTTTATACATAACACCCTTATCTTGGTTGGAAATATAGAATGCTACTATTGCATTCAGTATCTGAAACATTCATTCAATACATCAGAGATGGAAATAGCCTGGGAAGGCGTGATATTGAGGAAGCATATGTTATTTCATGACTCTGCCCTAATGTGCATCTTTCCCCATCTACTGGCCACTGCAGAAAGTGCTCTCTTGTGATGACAGCAGATAAGACACACTGTTTAATGTTCTTGATACACTCTGGCATGCACCAAAGCACAATACAACAAAATAGAAAGAGTTTTTCAGTTCAGTTAGTGGCATGAAAACAAGAATGGGGTGACACTTTGGTAATGAGATTTGTAGAACTCTTAGCTGTGTAGTTCACAATTAAAAATGATGTGCATCTGTTGACTACCATCCATGATAGTCAACCATGGAAGTTACTGTGTGTGGTCAGGTACATGGGTGGTGTAGATAAAACAGATCAAATGACACATTTGTACACTGCCACAAGGAACTCTATAGCATGGTATGAAACGTGCCCCTGTAGCTTGTGCAAATAAGTCTGCGCAATTCATTTGTCTACAAGAGTGCATCAAGAAGTCACAAGATAACAATTTTAAAGTTCTACCTTGCTATTTTCTCTGGTCTGCTTTATGACCGACTTATTGTCCCAGAAGCCAAAAGGTGTGAGAATCTCATATGCCGTTCACAGAGACATTATGTCAGTATGGTGTCTTCTACTTCAAAGAAGGCACTCACATTCAATGCTACATGGTGTGCTGGAAGAAGGGAGTTAGGAGAGGCTCTTGAACCTGTTCTTCCATTGCTTGTCAAAGCCTGGTCTCTGTATTGACTAATGTTTTGGATTATATCTTTCTAAACTGGAGTACTCAGTGGAAAAGTAAATTTTACAAGAGAAGGTCATATTAGGCATCCATATCAATATATTCTATAGCTATTCTTAGCCTATTTAAAAGTCACTGAACAATTTCAGACCTTACATTAGGTTTTCACATTTAGCAACCATGATTGCCTATTGTCATTTAGCTGTTGTATTCAAGTACCAAAGCCAGGCTGCCGACCCATATTCACACACTGGAGTTCAAGGGAGAAGAAGATATGCACACACCAGATAGAATTTCCTTACCCTGGGTGAAGGAAGCCAAGAAACACACGCTTTATAGCAATTGCAGAAAACACAGATCTGGATATTCAATATGGCCTTCTGACCAGCCAATCAGGATGAGGAAGAACTGACACCCAGAATCCTGAGGACGGACAGATGATAAAATATGTGATTGTGGTTTGTGTATCAGGACCCCACATGCACAATTATGCATGTCAACTATCTTGACATTCAGGTGACCCAGTTCAAAGAAAATATGCATACACCAGGCCAACATACCTTAACTTGGGTGAAGGAAGCCAAAGAGAAACAATCACTTTCTAGAAGTCATAGTAAAAACCACAGAAACTATATATTCAATGCAGCTTTCCAGCCAGCCAATTAGGGCAATGGAGGTTTGACTCCAAGTGATACAAACCTTAGGATGTGTAGGCATGAACTGATGGGAAATGCATTTATCTCTGGTACTCCCTTGCTCAGGAAACCAGTGAAACAAAGATCGGTGTCGAGCCTTGCCACGTAAATGTTCTTACGCGAAGAAAACTGAAGGGAATTGCTATGATTTGGAAAAAAAATCAACTCTGACCAACATAATGTTCAGTATTGTCTACTAGCCAGCAAGGACAAGGGAGATATGGCTTACATCAATAGATTCCTTATGTCATACAGAATTACAAAATATATATTTTTAATAATGGTGGAATAGTCTTGAATTTGATATGTCATTAAATGAACAGTGCAACTTAAACAGTGATACTGCTAACATACATTTTGAGATCCGAGCTACTATTATATAACTGATTGAGTGCTCTATATGCCATATATAAAGATTCACATATACTTGGAGTTGGTTGACTCCAGACATTCAGGACAAGAATTCCTTTCTTGGTGTTCTGGGATTTATGTTTGGCTATTTATGTTTGTCTTTTTGAGAAATGCAGCAAAATGTTGAAGACATTTGTAACATAAAATGAAAATATAAGTACATTTTTCATTATCTCTTCAGACAGCAAGGGCATATTAATGCAGGGTTTTCACCAATACACAGCCCTGAATGTGTTGGGGAAAGACATTTAGTTTGAATATGTTGGAAGGTGGTTTATTAGTAGGTGCAGATAGGTACCTACACTGAGGGGCTGATTACGATGCTGGTCGGAAAGGCTCCGAACGGGATTCCGATTTTCCTAACCCAGGTTCGGAACCTATGTTTCCACCCGACTCACAAACATTTCCGACCGACTGATTACGATGGAAAGGTAACCGTTCGGTCCTTCCGACTCGGTTCCGACCGGCATTCAGAGACTCCGAGTTGGTCGGAGCCAAATCGTCAGGTCTATGGATCGCGTTTCCGACCGACATTTTACGATGTACGATTCGGACAGCCTTTCCGAATTGGTCTGTCTGGCACAAAAAGGCTGCCGGAAACTGACTTTGGGGGCCCGTAGCAGGCCCCCCCTTCACCCGGAGGCCTCCTGTTGGGGCCCGTGGGGGTACCAATGGAACCCCTCCTTACAACCATGCACAGTGTGGCAGGCACCACAGCGTGCCCACCACTGGGTGCACGGTTTTCCGCAACCACCCCTTTTTTTCAATGGGAGCCGTGTTTTCTGTCACAACACAGGCTCCCATTGAAGTCAATGGAAGTCCGACCGAATGGTGTTCAGAAAGATCGTAATCTGTCGGTCGGTCTCCCCGAACCCAAGTCAGCCGGAAACGATTCCGACAAGGAGTCAGTCGGAATGCTTTCTGACCGACATCGTAATGAGGCCCATAGTAATAACACCACATTCACAAATAAGGTCCAGTCAAGTTCTCAATAAATTAATCTCTGCTCAACCCTTGGTAGCTTGGCTGTGAGCAGACATGCTTAACCTAGGAGACAAGTGTGTAAAGCATTTAAAAACACCAATACATTAAATAAGTAAGATACAACACACAATAAAAATCCTACACCAATTTATACAAATAGGAATTATTTGTATGATTAAAATGCCACCAACATCACCAAAATCCAATGTAGGGAAACAGAGTTATGAATTTTTACAGATTCAAATTAAATAGAAGCAACTAGCGCTCAAAGGGTTCAAGAAAAGTCATGCTGGACCGGGACAAAGTCAAGAGTTCGGGCCGCCCGTGATGTAACACTTTTACACTTACTTCCAGAAGTGTTTCTCAATGAAATAAAGTGGTGCACAGCACCATCCAAGGGTTCAGAAGCTCTGGTTTGCCTCTTGGGGTCTGGGCCTACAACTCCCAGAATTCACCTGGTCAATCCAAGTAAAATCCAGGTGAAGCTTGTCAGCTGGAATTGTCCTCACTGTTGATGTTGCAGGTAGCCCTTCCAGCACTTTTCTAACTGTTGCTGATCAGGGAGTCCACTCCTTATCCTTTAAGATGAGGAAAGTCCTTTTGTTGTAAAGCCTTGTGATTGCAGCAGGTGCGGTCCTTCTGAGCGCAGTCCTCTCTTGTGCAGTTCAAAGGTCCAGCAGGGCAGTCCCTCTTCTACAGATGCTTCTTTTGGGTCTTTGAGGGTCCACAACACCAATCCAAGGTTCCAGAATCTCTGAGTTGCTCCTTGGGAAGGTTGGAGATGAACTTGCACGGAAGGAGAGTGTGGGTAAATCAACTGGGGTACCTTTAGGATGAGGGGGCAAATCTACAAAGACATTCACTGACATAGTGAAAACAAAAAAGTTGGTTGGTGTGTTTAGGTAATTTCTTATGTGGTCAACTGTATGTGATTGGTTGGTGTTGTAATGCACTTCTCCTGTCAATGAGTGGCGGAGTTCTGAGTCATAACTCTTTACCCCTTGCATTAGCAGGTGTTTTCCACATGTGGGTAAATCTACTGGGATACCTTTAGGTTGAGGGGCAATTCTACAAAGACATTCACTGACATAGTAAAAACAAAAAGGTTGGTTGGTGTGTTGAGGTAATTTCTTATGCAGTCAGCCTGCATGTGATTGGTTGGTGTTGTAATGCACTTCATCTGTCAACGGGTGGTGGAGTTCTAAGTAATAACTCTTTCCCCCTCACATTAGTAAGCGTTTTCCACGTGCTGGGATCATTTTTGTAATATCTAAGTTAAAAATGTTAATAAATATATCAATGTTAAGTTGTCTATCTATCTATCTATCTAGCTAGCTAGCTAGCTAGCTATCTAGCTATCTATATATAAATATATATATATATCTAAATATATAAATTCACAAAAAAAGCAATAGGTTACAGGGACGTTATAGTTAGGAAATAGGATTTAAAAAGCCTTAGAAATTCACTGAATAAACCAAAGGTTGCAGGGATGTTAGATTTATGCTTATATTTCACAAAGAAACTCAGAAGTTATAGTTATCCCAGCTAACTATAACTTACGCCCCTTCAATGCACTGCTTATGATCACACTATTCTATAACACCACTCATGACATGGTCAGTGACATCATATTGGAATGGGGCCTTGTTTAAAAAACCATCAATTTCATCATAATGATTCAGTATAAAAATCACTAAATCACATGCATATCTCCAAGTGACAAATATAATTAATTATTTTTGTATTTCCATAATCAGAATTGCAGATGGACTTGGCCCTTTAATATAACATGTATATCAATATAAAAAGCAAACCATGCCTATTATTATATCACAGGCAATTATGCAGTAGCCAGTGAGTCCAAATTATGCTGCATCATTGCAAGCAATGTACCATACCTATAAAATAATCATGTGATATACAAAAAAGGTGGAAAAAAGAAACAGGCTAGGCAAGAACTAAAACTCGAGTTCTCAGACTGTATATAGTTTCACACAATTATATTCAAATTAATCACAAATGACCATCATTTTATTGTGTCATGGAGAGCCCTAATATAGCTCAAGTGGGAAAAATACATAAGTGCATAAGCAATGAACTTCATGATAACCAAAAATTATTTTAGCTTTCTGTGAATCCTAGTTTCTTTTTCTTAACTTTCTCCAATCAGTTCCCCAGCTACCTGTTTGGAAATGATAACAAGTGTTAAAAATATGAATAAAAATATAAAAGAAATATGATTTTCACATTACCAGCCAATCAGATTAAGTTAAATTAACCTAAGGCAGCTTAATTCGAACTTATTCCCAGATGTATGCTCAGTTCCTCTTCAGTATTGAGGCCTTGCTGTTCCTAGTTTCCATCTCAACTTTCCATTTCGATTCAGCTCTCCTAAGCATCAATTCCCTATCACCACCTCTTTTGCAAAGGGAAACCCTGTCAATTATATTGAAACTTAACAAGTCTCTATCACTTCTGTGGTACTCCTGAAAATGTCTTGCCTCCGGATAATGATTATCCTTCTTCTGTATCACTCTCATGTGTTCCAACACACTTCTCTTTACTGGGTGTATCATGCTGCCCACATATTGTTTCCCACATTGGCACACTAAAACGTATAGAACATAATCCGAGGAGCAAGTAAAAAATGTATTGATGAGGTTTTTCTGTCCCACAGCTGTCTCAAACGCAATCATGTCACTGCTAAATTTGCAGGCTTAGCAATTCCTAAACTGATAAATCCTTCCCTCTGGGATATGTACTCTTTGGGTTTGCTCACTATATAAGTTCTGCTTAGCATATCTCTCAGGAAAGAATTATTCCCGAATGTAATTTTGGGCCTTTCAGGAATAGCGTCAGCAAGTACTGGATCTGTTGGTAAGACTGGCCATTGTTTTCTTAGTATCCTACGGACATCATTAGCTCCTGTATTTTAAGTTGTGATAAATCTTATCTCATTCTCTTCTATTCACTCCCCCATCCTATTCATGAGGAGATCATCCCTATTGATCCTGTTCACCTTCAACACTGCCTGATCTAATACTTTCTTTGAATATCCTCTCTCCTTAAATCTGGATATCATTATCTGTTGTTCTTCTTGAAATCCTTCCTTAGTGTTATGATCTCTCTTAGCCCTTATACGTTCTGAATACAGTATACTCTGTATCAAATTCTGGGGATGTCCACTTCTGGCATGCAATAAACTGTGTCCTGCTGTAGGTTTTCTAAATAAACTTGTTCTAAGCTTATCATCACAAACTTCAACTGTAATATCTAAAACATTCACACTTTTATTGCTGATATTCCCCACAAATTGTAAATTCCACTCATTCTCATTCAGAGACTTAATACATTTTCCAGTCAAATCAAATGGGCCATACCAGATGGCAAAAATGTCATCTATGAATTTTACGTATAGTTCCACATGTTTCAGGAACATAGCATTCACTCCAAGGACCTGCTCCTCCCACCAGATCATCAATAAATTAGCATAGCTGGGAGTGAAGCAGGTCCCCCACAGCAGTCCCTTGAGTCTGTTTGTACAATTCTTCATCAAATAAAAAATAATTATGGATCAGACAAAAATGCAAAATCTCTAATCTCTAAGGAGATACTATAGTGACCTTGCCTTTAAAAAATGTTTACAATCTCGAATCCGTTGCTCATGTTTGAAGCTCGTATATAGACTTCTCACATTTAAAGTGATTAGGAGAAACACTTTCTCCCATAACTTCAATACATTATAAAAAAATCCTGCGTATCCTTAATATAAGAGGGTAGTGTGTATACAAATGGTAGCAGAAACAAATCAATGTATCTAGATGTATTTTCGAAGAGACTGTCAATGCCAAACACTATTGGTCTTCCTGGTTGGGTTATAGGATCCTTGTATATTTTTGTAATAGAATGGGAGTCCTAGGATGTTCAGACCATAAATACTGAAATTCTTCCCATTGTATTAATCCTTTCTCCTGCCAGTCCACCAATAAGTCTCCAAATTCTTTATTAGTTGACATAATCTAATTTCTGCTTATTCTCATGTTGCAGTCTAGATCACTCAGTTGTCTCTTTCCTTCCTCTATATACATAGTTCATGTTAGGATCACTGTGTTACCTTCTTTATCAGAGGGTCTGATTACCAATCCATATTCAATCTGCAAACTATTAAGAGACTTCATTTGGCTTCATGTTAGGTTGGACCTGAATATTTTCTTTTTCCTCCTCAATCTCTTAACATCACGGATAACAATATCTTGAAAGGTATATATCAGGTCATAGGGCATGTTAGGAATGAAGGTGGAGGCTGGTTTAAAGCAACTAGGACAGCTCATATCACCTTCAACTCCCAGGTCTAGTAGATTCCAGTAGGGTACTCTGAATATCCTCATCATGACGTAATTCCGTCAATGTCATCAAAGCATCAACATTACTGATAATCAAATTGGAAGGCTCAGACTTCTGTTCCAAAACATCTCTATCCATCTGTACTCTAGTTTTGTACAATTTTCTAAGCTTCAATTTATGAGTAAACTTAAACAAATCAATTCTACTTTGAGTGTATTCAAAGTTGAAAGTAGAGCAAAAAGTGAGGCCAAATGATAGTACAGATAATTCATCCTTATTTAGAGTTCCTTCTATAAGATTGATGATAGTGCTCTCCATTAGTTTGTCTTTTTCAGACCCCTTCTAGTTATTCCCATGCGGGTTTTGCCATTTTGCTTTCCTCCGTCACCTTCTTCTCGTTTTATTCTGACTTTGCCTTTTCTGCATTGCCCTCTTGGCCATCCCCTTGTCTTTAACCTGTGTCCCTTGCCCATGCTGAGCAGGCAGAATTTGTCTAAAAAACTATACTAGGCAGTATCAGCACTGCTCATACTAGTAGAACTCCCTTCTGATGTGTCACTATCTGTTGTCTTTTCTTGTATCAGTCTGCTGACATCCTACCTTTCGCTCCTCCTCAATCCATCATATTTCTCACTGAAAGTAAGTATTCTTTCACTCAGATAATCATTGTTATCGAATATTTTTTCATTTTGATTTCTTCTTTGACCTTAGCCAATCTCTTGTTTATTTTGCAAAAAAATTCTGAAAAGTGTCTTTAGTGTCATTCTTTCTTAAATTCTCTGTCAGCTCCTATATTTCTTGGAGCAGCCACTCTCTATCACGGCTTGCATATTTCACTAACAGTTTGAGCATCCCCATCGAGCAATTCTCAGAGATCTCAGCCCATTCCAGTAGAAACTCAGGGTCGGGGTTCTCATAGGTTGGTACAATATAAATCCTCAGTCCTCATAGTATTCTGTCACTGTCTGAATATTTCTGCAGGGAGAATGCTTCCCACTATTTATTTAGTTCCTTCACAGAAAGATTCTGTAGTTTATTGTATTTTTGTTTCAGTGTTAAAGCCATCGTTGGTGATCCTGAGTCATTTCCTGCTTTACTACTCATCAATACATTTGAAAAAAGTTTATTCCCTGCTTCTTTGCATTTGTTGTACCTTTCCGCTGCCATTGCGCTTGGCAATCCATTACAATTATCTTTCTATGTTGATAATTCTGCAGCCTTATCAGAGCCAGCCCTTGCTCACTATCTAAGTATCTTTGGCTTGCAGCTGGCCCAATGAGGAATTGTATGGCAAAGATAACAATAATATGCTCACTGGTGTTCTGTGTAACTGTGCCGCGTCTCCCCTACCGAGTCCTCCGAATCAGTCCGCGGTTGCTCGTCCAGTAAACTCGCTGTGAGTTATCCATTCAGTGCTGGTTAGCAGTACTCCTCCTGCTTCGCAACACTGCATCGACTGAGCCCTCCGACTCAGCCCACGATAGCCCGTCCAGCAACCTCGCCATAAACAATCTTTTCAGCACCAGTTAGTGGTACTCCTCCGTATTGGCAACACCATTCAATACAAAGCCATCCTCTCTGGGGGCAGGCCGAAAGGGATAAAACAATACCATGTCATCTGTCCTCACTCTTATTGCCCCTTCCTTGCCCTCATGCTGCCAATGCACAGTGGGGGCATGAGGTACCCCAAATATGCTCTGACCAACAATGCTTGATTTACAGCATAAAAAGAAGTGCACTCCAGATTGCTGGACAAGTAATTCTTTATTGTAAACTGATTACAAAACCCAACGCATTTCGGCCACACTTCGGCCTTGATCATGGGTTTGCGGCCATACTTCAAACAAGTGCTTATAAACAGTTCATCAACATCAACGATGCCTCAGTAGTGCACAAAACATTGGCCCAAGATGTTGACATGTTGCAATGGAGCCATTGCCATTACCATTGCTATACAGTGCAAAAGTGCTTGTGCTCTTTCCTTTAAACATGATAAACTTGGCTTACACCTAATCGGCACATTTAAATTAGATATAAGTCCTTAGTAAAATGGTACTACATGTACCTAAGGCCTGTAAATTAAACCGTACTAGTGGGACTGCAGCACTGATTGTGCCACCCACTCAAATAGCCTTTTAAACATGTCTCAGGCCTGCCATAGCAGCATGTGTGTGGAGTTTTAAACTGGCATTTCGACCTGGCAAAATAAACCTTTTGCCAGGTCCTAATCTTCCTTTTTAAAGTCATCCCAAGGATAGGCCCTAAACAGCCCAATGGGCAGGGTGTGTTGTATATAAAAAGTTGAACGTGTACTTTTAAGTTATACATGTCCTGGTAGTGAAAACCTCTCAAATTAGTTTTCACTATTGCAAGGCCTACCTCTACCTTATGATACCATCTATTTAATAAGTGATAACTTTTGTTTGAGAGCAGGTAGGAATGTCATAATTTGTGTCTGAGGAATTGTAATTTAAAACCAGGGCCGGCTTTAGTGCTGGTGGCGCCCTGTGCAACAATGTTTGTTGGCGCCCCTCAATAACCACCCCCGTTACGGATTCCCTCACTCCCACCCTTTAACAGGGCCCCTCATGTCTCCATAACCACTCTCTCTGAGATGCTTTTAATTAGTTTTATAGCGCCGTTGCCACTCATACTAGTGTAGGGTGTCAGAGCACTTTACATCACACACACAGCACAGAGACAATCAATCATAGGTGTGTAGATTAGTGTATAGGAAATGTTACATAAAACAGAGGACTACAAGGTACATGCGTCACATCATCCATTCTAGTAGACAGTATAGTTTCATAGTGCTTGGTCTGGAGAAGCACAATCTCTGAATTTAAAACTTAACACCATGGTTGGGGGTTCTTTTTAATAATCAGAATTGATTTCTATCCAAATGAACCCTTTTTCCAACATTAGGATAATGAAAGAAGGGATAAAATCATGACGCTTTAATCTATTCCTTGCAGTTTTTATGCAGCTTTTTGGTGACAGTTAATAGCTCACTGTTCTATGTTAGGATTATAATTTATAAACTGCAAGTCGGAGGCGCTAGGTGGCGCACAAGCATAATGGCCGCACTGCAGTGAGGCTCCCGCAGCTCGGAGACTAAATCCGAACAATTATCCTGCCCAGACGACTGGAAAGGAAAACCTTGTAGTGGGGCCAAACGGAGGAACACTAGACCCGCCAGGAAACATCCCCGACGGAACGCAGACTTGCAGTACCGCCGAGAAACAGTAGCCCAAAGCGAAGGAACAAGAGGGCAAAGATACGGCGCTGGAACCCGGTGCAGTGAGACAGACTACGCAAGGCCGGGGAGGCATACGTGGAGACAAGGCCGCGCTACGAGAGTTCAAAAGAGGCGACGTCTTTAGCGGAAGAATAGCGGCGAACGATTAACAGAAAACACCCCCTTCACTCCCGTGGAATACGGTAAGCTGGGGTGCAGCGAGCGGTTATACTAGAGCCGCGTTACGTCGCTAAGGCCTATGGGGACATAGTAGCGGGGAACGACTGCGCTGCAACAGGTACTCCGGCAGAGTGGCTCGAGTTGTAACACCCATAGGACAAGAAGGTTGAAAAGCACCGGGAACCCCTCCTATACGAGAGATATGTGGCACCGGACTCTCTGCTGGTAGGGCTACTGCGCATTTGGCCACAATACTAGAACACGCGCCTAGACAATAGGAGGCAAAGCAGCAGCATGCACTGAGTAGCGCTGCGTTTACCGGCACAGAAATTACTGCAACAAGTCATCACAGAGGGAGATAAATCCCAACAAGAATATCTCCACCATAGTAGCGCATACCCTTTGGAACATAATTCCAGGCGTGATAAAGGAGGGGCAGCAACCGCAGCCATACTACCAGCCCCAACCCTGTAGAAAGAACCGGGCAAGCATCTAGGTGACCAGGAGAAATACCACAGAGTTACAAAAGCAATACTGCGCTGCTCTCACCCTTGCTTAGCCCCACAACAAAGAAGGGATAGCGCAATAAGAACTTTTCACGCAGCGAGATACACAAGAGGGGGCACGCTGAGAGTATCATCAAACTGTTTCCAGGTCAGCCCGATACTCACCCACGGTCCCTTCACCTGCCGCAGCTGCAGCTTCACCAGCCGCCGAACACCCGCAAGTCCCACCCCACCCGTCAGAGCAGAACGCAACTACCTCAGATGCATATTACTCAACACCCGCTCCGTACACAAGCACGCCATCGAACTCTGGGACCTACTCGACTCAGCATCCCCGGACGTCGCCTTCCTAACAGAGACCTGGATGAACCCTTCATCGGCACCCGACATTGCCATAGCCATCCCAGATGGATACAAGATCACCAGAAGGGACCACACCAACAGACCAGGAGGAGGAATTGCCATCGTCTACAAGAATACCCTCAGAGTCTCGACCTGCACAACAGACACCTCCAGCACCGCCGAGCACCTGCACTTCCAGATCCACACCGACCCCAACACCACCCTCAGAGGAACACTCGTTTACAGATCCCCCGGACCCCGGCCACAGTTCACCGACGCCATCTCCGACATCGTCAGCACGCACGCTCTTGCGTCCACAGACTACATCCTCCTCGGAGACCTGAATTTCCACCTCGAGAACGCCGTCGACAGCAACTCCGTCGCCCTGCTCGATAACCTCGCCAACCTCGGACTCAAACAGCTCGTCACGACCCCCACCCACACCGCCGGACACACGCTCGACCCCATCCTCTCCGCCAGCAACCACGTCGCCTTCAGCCACACCACCGAACTCCACTGGACCGACCACTGCTGCGTCCACTTCACCTTCAAGAAACCCACCACACACCACCACCCACAACGGATCCCCTACCGCAGCTGGAACAAGGTCACCGAAGACCAGCTCATCACCGCCCTCACCTGAGACCCACCTACAGACACCACCGACACCGACACAGCCGCCAGCAACCTCAGGCAATGGATCGACGACTGCGCCAACACTCTCGCCCCATCAAAAAACCCTCAAACAGACGCACCAACAGAAAAACTAGCTGGTTCACCACCGACCTCCAAAAATCCAAGCGGACCTGCCGAAGACTCGAGAAAAAGTGGCACCACTAAAAGACAACGGACAACCACGCAGCCCTAAAAAACGCCAGCCGCAAGCACCACCAACTCATCCGAACCACCAAAAGGACCTCCTTCAAGGAACGCATCGACAACAGCGCACACAACAGCAAAGAGCTCTTCAACATCGTGAAGAAACTATCCAACCCCAGCTCCAGCTCCAACGACATCCCGCCATCGCAAGACCTATGCGACTCCCTAGCCACCTTCTTTCACCGCAAGATCGCAGACATCCACGACAGCTTCAACACCCAGACCCTCCCCACAGCCGCCGACACAGCAGACTCACCGCCCCCCAGCCTCACCAACCGCCTGCTCTCCTGGACCCACGTCAACGACGACGACACCATCAAGACCATGAACACCATCCACTCCGGCTCACCATCTGATCTCTGCCCTCACCACATCTTCAACAAAGCAAACCGCACCATCGCACCCCAACTCCGGAAGATCATCAACAGCTCCTTCAAGACCGCCACCTTCCCGGAAAGCTGGAAGCACGCCAAGATCAACGCCCTACTCAAGAAACCCACAGCGGACCCAAAGGACCTCAAGAACTTCCGGCCCATCTCCCTTCTTCCATTCCCGGTGAAAGTCATTGAAAAGATCAACAGACAACTGACCCACTTCCTCGAGGAGAACAACATCCTAGACCCGTCCCAATCTGGATTCCGCAGCAATCACAGCACCGAAACCGCCCTCATCGCTGCCACAGACGACATCAGGACCCTACTGGACAACGGCAAAACCGCGGCCCTCATCCTCCTGGACCTCTCGGCCGCCTTCGACACCGTCTGCCACCACATCCTACGCACACGCCTACATGACGCAGGAATACGCGACAAAGCCCTGGACTGGACCACCTCCTTCCTCACGGACAGAACCCAGAGGGTCCGCCTCCCCCCATTCCGTTCTGAAGCCACCAAGATCATCTGCGGCATGCCCCAAGGATCTTCCCTCAGCCCTACCCTTTTCAACGTCTACATGGCACCGCTCGCCAACATCGTCCGCTCGCACAACCTCAACATCGTCTCCTACGCCGACGACACTCTACTGATCCTCTCACTCACCAAAAACCCCGCCACCGCCAAAACCAACCTCCACGAAGGAATGAAGGCCGTCGCCAGCTGGATGCAGACCAGCCGCCTGAAACTCAACTCGGACAAGACAGAGGTCCTCATTCTCAGATCTACCCCCTCCGCCTGGGACGACTCCTGGTGGCCAGCCGCCCTGGGAGCCACACCCACACCCACCAACCACGCACGCAACCTGGGGTTCATCCTGGACTCATCGCTCTCAATGACCCAGCAAGTCAACTCTGTCTCCTCCTCCTGCTTCAACACCCTCCGCATGCTCCGCAAGATCTACAGATGGATCCCCACCGGAACCAGAAGGACGGTCACACAGGCCCTCGTCAGCAGCAGACTGGACTACAGCAATGCCCTCTACGCGGGAACCACGGCCAAACTCCAGAAGAGACTCCAACGCATACAGAACGCCTCCGCACGACTCATCCTCGACATACCCCGCCACACCCACATGACTGCCCACCTGAAAGACCTGCACTGGCTCCCAGTCAGCAAGAGGATCACCTTCAAGCTCCTCACCCACGCACACAAAGCACTTCACAACGCCGGACCAGCATACCTCAACAAACGTCTCACCTTCTACACCCCGAACCGCCAGCTTCGCTCCGTCGACCTTACCCTCGCTACCGTCCCACCATCCACAGGACCTAGACCGGCGGCAGATCCTTCTCCTACCTCGCCGCCAAGACGTGGAACACCCTCCCCACACAGCTGCGACAGACCCAGGACCTGCTGACCTTCAGGAGACTTCTCAAGACCTGGCTGTTCGAGCAGTAGCTGCACCCCCCCCCCCAGCCTTGAGGCCCTCACGGGTGATTAGTGCGCTCTACAAAAGGATTGTTTGATTGATTTGCCAAACGCAACGGGTGGTGGAGCCGGGCACTGTCACCAGCATGGGTAAGACGGACGGGAAGCAGACAAAGTTGACATTTGAAGCGAAGAAAACGAACCGAATACATCAGGATGAATCAGAGCAGGAGAATGCGGAACAAGCACAAGACGCATCGCAAGCAGCAGGGGACGAAGTTAAAGTCTTATTACTGGCAATGCAAACTAGTCTAACATGTATTGAAAATAAGATGGACTCTATGCACACTAGAATGGAGGCCATAGTGCACAAGCTGGACAAACATGAGGAACGCACCAAAGAGACAGAGAGACGGATCTCTGACACAGAGGATACTACGGCGACATTACAGAAGCAGGTGGCACAGATGGACAAACTCCTGAAAGTCATTGCCGATAAAAATGAAGATTTAGAAGCACTCAGTAAAAGGAACAACATAAGCGTTATTGGTATACCGGAAAGCACCCACACGGGACGAATGAAGGAATATATTGAACGTTTGCTACGCGGTGCGATCGGAGATGAGTCTTTCTCCTCTCAACTAGTAGTGGAAAAAGCACACCGCTCTTTAGGCCCAAGACCACCTCCAGGGAGTCCGCCTCGCCCTATAATCGCCAGGTTGCTTAATTACCGGGATAGAGATATTGCTCTGAGAATGGCACGGGAAAAGAAGCAGTTCACGTTTGAAGGGAACAAATTCACCATATATCCTGACTTTACAGCCACAGTGCAGGAGGCGAGACGAAAGTTCATTCCATCAAAACATAAGCTACGACAGGCACAAATAGACTACGCTCTACTCTATCCAGCACGGTTGCGTGTCACGCATCAAGGTAAACAATATTTCTTCACAAATGTGCAACAGGTAGACAACTTCCTTAAGCGAATTAAACGACGAGACGCTCTATGCACCACCCTGGAAAATGGATCAAGGCCCACATCTCCAACAGTGGAGTGATTCAGAGTACTTGATGGACTGGCCTAGATCAACACCTCTTCCCCCTCTATACTCCAGAAGGATTTGAATGTCTAAGACTACAATGCGACAAAAGGAGGGTACAAGGAAGACCATATTGAAGAACATGAGCAGAACTCCAATAAACAGATAAGTTCATATCTGGGACTGGGTAACAAAATGTTCCGAGCCCTCTTCCCCCCGCAAGGGCACCGTTAACCATTCCATCGGGAGAGGGGAAGGGAGAAATCGTGTGAGCCCCCTGACGTACCCCCAAGGGTGATCCCCCCTATTGTGGGCTCATATAACGATCTGTTATGTAGAAATGAGGCGTTTTGGGAGGGGGCGGGAATAGTTATACCAGCAAGTTGGGGAGGCTGATGTGGGGGGAGGGAAGGGGTAAGTTTGTTAGATACGAGTCAAGACATGGAAAGACACTGGTGATTTTATTACAATATGCACAGAAAAAGATTACTCAACAGACAAGGCAGACAAGGATTAAATATGTGATTGTAACATGGCCCAAGTCACTGTAGTACAAAAATTGCAACTGCTATCGTGGAATGTTAGAGGATTGGGAGACCCCTGAAAATGCTGTCAGGTTATAGCATACTTGGATTGGCATCAGATCCAGGTAGCTATGCTTCAGGAAACACACCTTGATCCCCATAGAACTCCCTCATTCGCTACTAAGTGGGCAGAACACAGGGTATTCTCCTCGTACTCCTCCTATTCCAGAAGGACAGCAATCCTGATAAAAAAAACACCCCATATATCCGTGTGGCATGACGTATGATAACGCAGGAAGATACTGCATTATGTGGGGTAGACTAGGCGCTGAGTCTGTTACACTGGTATGCTGCTATGGCCCCAACATAGACAACACTGACTTCTATGCCAAGCTGTGGGAAAGATTTCTGAACAAGGATCCACACATATAATCTGGGGAGGGGATTTTAATAGCACACTGGACCCAGAAAAGGATCGATCTAACCCCCTTCCAAACCACTATACCAAAACACATAAAATACTGCAAAACATAATCTCAGACAATGGGCTTCTGGATGCATGGAGGCATGTACACCCTGAAAAACGTGAAGGCACACACTACACTAGTATGCACTCGACATGGGCACGACTGGACTATTGGGTGCTATCTAGAGGCATGTGACCGTGGATAGACACAGTAGAACAATTAGCACGAACATACTCGGATCATTCACCAGTCCGATTGACCCTATCTTCTTTGGCGTTGGGCATGTCTCATAGAAGTTGGAGACTTATGCCACATACATTGTTAGATGTCGCCTTCCAGGCGGAATTGGAGCAGGAAATCGACGATTTCTTTCAGCGAAACCTGGGATAAGTTGCGCCTATCGAGACAGTATGGGAGGCCTTCAAGGTCACGATCCGTGGCTTCTGCATAGCGAAGAGCGCAGGAGTCCTGCGCGACATCCGACGAACTTTACAAAAGTTAGAGGCAGAACTGAAACAATTAGAGGGGGAGCTGAAAGATGATACGAAAGGTACATCTCAAAAAGAATTTAGAGAGAAGATGTCAGAATATATAGACACTGCAGAAAGAGAAGTCTGCTTTAGAGGCAAATATTTTGTAGCACGCAGATATGGGGAGGGGGAAAGACCGGGGAAAGCATTAGCGGAAGAAATTCGCAAACCCCGATTTTCCAATTACGTGCTAGAAATAGTGGACAATGAGGGCACCAGACTCAGAGACAATGTGGATATAATTAAAACATTCACTACACACTATGCTAAATTATATAGTACTGGAAGACAACGGTCGTTAGAGCTAGCCAGTTACCTAGATGACATAGCGTTGGGATGGTTAGGAAAATCACAGAGGGAATTCTTGGCAGCCCCCCTAGAAAATGATGAGATCCGCACAGCATTAATGCAAATGAGGTAAAGCACCAGGTATGGACGGGCTCCCGATAGACTTTTACAAAACAAATATTGATCAACTCATACCAATATTGAAACAAGTTTACGAAGCGGCCCAGGAGAATGGCAGTCTTCCCCAGTCAATGAGGGAAGCGCTTATAACATCATTACCCAAACCGGGAAAACCCACAGAACAATGCGACTCATACAGACCGTTGTCGCTGATTAATAACAACACGAAAATCCTTGCCAAAATACTGGCTAACAGATTAAGCATATTAATGGAGAAATTAGTGCTACCTGATCATGCTGGGTTTATCCCAGGGCGAGCAACGACTCATAACGTATGCACCTTATTCTCCATACTGCAAAATGTGGACCCAAAATTGGCACTTGTGGCGGTCTTTTTAGATGCCACGAAAGCTTTTGACTCGGTGGAATGGGACTATCTGGGGGGAATGTTACAACGTATGGGGATACCACCGGGATTTCTTTCATGGGTTAACCTGCTATACCACTTACCGACAGCCAAAGTCTTGATCAATGGGCAGCGTTCCTCCCCCTTTTCCATCACGCGAGGTACGAGTCAAGGGTGCCTGCTGTCCCCTTTACTTTTTGCGTTAGCAATTGAACCTCTAGCGGCCAAATTACGGCAGCACCATCAGGACAAAGCTTTGAGGTGCCAATTGCCACAAATACTCATCTCTTTGTACGCGGATGATATCAAACTGTACATCAGAGATCCACAAAAGAAACTAAACCCCATTCTACAGGAATTTATTAAATTTGGGGAACTGTTGGGGATCCATTTCAATTGGGGAAAGTCACAAATATACTCACTTACCTCTGCTGTGAAACCTTTTTCTCTAGATTTCCCGCTAGAATGGTGCAGCTCTGAAGTAAAGTACCTGGGAATTCATGTCACATCGGATGTCACTGAGTTGATGCGACTCAACTATGGTAGAACCTTAGAGCATATCACAACTTGTGTCACATGCTGGATAGCATTACCTCTGTCATTGGCGAGTAGAACGTCCTTGATAAAAATGGTAATACTGCCCAAGTTACTATATTTATTCACCAACATTCCATATCATCCGGGCAGTTATTTTTTTAAAGCTCTTCGCACAGAGTTGATTAGACTGACCTGGGGAGGCAAGCAGCCGAGGATTAAATGGAATACACTCACCAAACCTTACTCCTAAGGGGGATTTGATGTCCCTAACATAGAACTGTATTACTATTGTGCCCAGGCTCATTACGCACACTACTGGTTCCACCCTCCCAAATATATGCCATAAGTCGCTGTGGAACAATGGCTTGCGGACCCAGTGCCTCTGGAGGGAGTGATACTCAGTACCCCTAAACCGCGGGAGAAAGAACCTTCAACAGTCGAGTGCACAGTACAGGCATGGCAACATATAGCTGACAAATTACAAGTGCCAGGGATATACTCTCCCTTATTCCCATTGGTATACCACCCTCGTATGCCAGTGCTTCAAGAGACCGCATTCAAAAACATTAAAAAAAGACAGATATAACCTGTTGGGGGGACCTCTACCAAGATGGGAAATTTCGCACATTAGACCAAATGTTTATTAACAAAACACCCACCTCCATGGATACTTTTTTATATATCAGATTGAGGCAGGGGTAAAAGAAAATACGCCGGCATACCCTTTAGAACCTCTGACACTACCACCACTACAACTGATACTACAATCTGAAACGCCTGCTCACGCTGTCTCAGCACTGTATCACAGCGTACACACCAGTCAGGTAGATAACCACTGCCCCATGAGGGAACACTGGAACAAGGATTTAGGATACGAGATGACAGAAGCACAGTGGTCATACTGCTCTAAACAGACGGAGCAAGTATCGGCGAGTAGCCGGTTACGATTCATACACTTCAAATTTCTCCACCGTATTTACTACACACCCACTAAAATGTACAAGTTTAAATTGAAGGACAATGACAGGTGTGACAGATGTGGGATAGAGGGGGCAGACTTCTTACATCTAACCTGGAACTGCACTAAGGTCTGGGAATACTGGCAACAGGTTTTTAGAGCAATGGAGTGAATGACATCACAAAAGTTAGACCCCTCCCCGGCTATAGCACTGTTGGGATATACTGAACAAATGGAAAGAGGTTATCAGAAATATATCTCCATCGGTTTCCTTATGACCAAGTGCAGACTCGCGTGCAGATCGGGGCGGGGGAGAGCGCCTAAGTTTAAGGAATGGATACAGGATCTATTATTCTGTCAAGAACAATTGAATACCTATGAAGAATTACTCCCACCTACATCGCACCCTAAAGACATTTGGGAACCCCTCAAAGACTATTTAACATCACATCCTATAGACAATGATATTGCTGATGCAAACAGATAGAAGGTGGAAACCAGTGGAGTATGAGATGTATGTGGGGTGGGGGTGGGAAGAAGCCATAAGCTGTAAAGTAATACAGAAGCCCTAAAAGATCTACGAACAGAAAGATGATGCATGAAGTTGATTTACTTTTGGGTAAAAGGCTGGATTAAATAATAAGGATGAGAAAGAAACCCAACAGGTGACTGGCTTATAGCCAAGGGGAAATGAATGAGGAACGTAATGTGAAAAAATACTACCAAATGCAGTTGTAAACATATTGGACAGAATCACTTTTTATGATTTGGGAATATATGCGTATGTATGATGTATGCAAATAACGGATAGTTAACCAATTGTGTCTTGCTATTTAGATGCTGTAAATCGCATATTGTTTGATAAAAACTTTTAATTAAAAAAAATTATAAACTGCAAGTCACAAAAGGATCTCTTCGGAAAAGAACAGTAACCCACTGACCTATTTGTATTATATGCGCTTTGTGATCTGAATGGTACTTGTTCTTTGCAGCAGGCATAATAACCCTCTGCGCTACCTTTCCAGGAGTCAAAACTTCGACTAGACAAACCTCCACACTCTCTCTCCAAGAAGAACATTAATCACCGGAATTATCTTGACATTTATATTGTTGCCTGTAAATTTCTGGAGGCCAGGAATGCGGCAGCAGGTGCTTTTAAAACCACACAATACTTCCAAATACGACGCCCCGACCGAAGACAGCGCCCGGTGCGGTCGCACCAGTCGCACCGCCCTAGAGCCGGCCCTGTTTAAAACACACTTTCATGGTAAATTCGGATTTTAAATCAGTTCTGAAAATGCCACTTTTAGAAAGTTGGCAATTTCTTATCCTAACTATTTGGTGCCTGCAGTCTCTCCCTTATTCACCTGACTTGGGGTACTTGGCAATTGTCCTTTGTATTCCTCCTAGACGCTATCACAATAGAGGGTCTCTGTGTTGGCAGGATGGGCCTTTCCTGTCTTGATGGGGGGCTGTCACCCACCACACTTGCACTTCAAAGGCACTGGCTCAGCTCACACAAAAAGGACTTCTCACTAACCTATTGTACCCCGAACAGACTGGCACCAAGGCAGGGAGGCAGGAAATTCCAGACACTTCTGTGGGGAGAAAATTCTAGACGCTTTTCCCACTTCAAAGTGGGCACCAGGTATAAATATTGGACCCCTAGAACAACTCGTCAGATTACTTCTGATCCTGTGGAAGACTAAGAAGGACTGCTTTGCTGGTCTGCTGCAAGAAGGACTGCCCTGCTGCCTAAGGAAGGAGGACTGGACCTGTACCTTGAACCCAAGATCACCAGCATGACTCCAAGCGCTAGTTGGCTGGTCTTCTGTTCTGACCTACAGGGACGTAACAAGCTTCAACATCCTTGAACCCTGCACCTGAAGTCTGCCTGCAGTGAGTTCTGAACCCCCAAGTTGTGCCCCACAGTCCTAGACCTTTGGAAGTGGGGCTAAAGGTTCTGTACCTGTGGTCTCCATCAAATCCAACACAGTGTGATACAACATGAAGCAGGTCCTCACAGCTCCCCATTGGAAGCGACTCGGCACGATGCAGCTCAATGCAGGACTCTGCAATGCAGCCCCTGCAGCTGCTCATTGGAACAAATGCAGTGCGACACAACTCACCACAGGATGTCACATCGTAGCCTCGCAGCTCTCCATCAGAACCGACACAGGATGATGCAACTCGATGAAGGACTCCGCATCACAGCCCTTCCAGCTCCTCATCGGAACCGACACAGCTTGACACAATGCCCTACATCAAGGACATAACATACAATTCTCAGTGGGACTAACCTGCTCCCTGTATCCAGCCCACACTCCACTATGATCATCCTGAACTAGTGACTTTGTGCCAGTCCGGCGCGACCAGATAACCACAGTTGGCGCTTTCTGCTTTTAGGTGCTATTTTTTATCTAAATCTCTAAAATTGTACATCTCTGGTTCTACTGATTTTATTTTGATCAATATAGTGTCAAATAATTTATTACATTCTACTCCATTTTTTTAAATTGGTGTGGGATTTTCCTTCTGTTGTGTTTTCACTTTATTACTGTTTATGTGCAGCATAAATACTTTATTCATTGCCTCTAAGTTAAGACTGATTGTTTTTGTGCAAAGCTGCCAAAGGGTTCATCACAGAATAAGTTAGTGACTGTGGTTCATCCCCCTCAACCAGCAACCCAAATTCTCACATTGTATTGCTAGCGTCTTTCATCAAAGCTCTCACTGAGGATACTCCCTTGTCCATACTAACCATTGTCAGTGCCTCCCTCACTCAGGGCATCTCCAGGGAGCTACCAAGACAAGCCAGATCCTCCCATTATAGAAATCTACTCTAGACCCTGGTGATCTCGCAAACTACAGCCCATTACTCATCTACAATTCAGCAGCAAAATCTTTGAAAACTGGTTTATTTTGCACTCTAAGATCACATCAGTGCTATCCATCCTTAGTATGACTACCAACCTGGCTTCTAATCAAGCAATCCAAGACAGCATTCCTGATATTTGCCAAGGACAATAAACAAGAAACACTAAAAACCTGGCCCCATGATATGAACCTTAACAGCTTCAATCCCCATCTTTCACCAAATGCCAATTCTCTTGGATTCACCCTGGACACCAACCTCACCCTGAGGAACACATTGCTCAAAAAAAGTCTGGTACCAGTTCTCTCTTTTAAAGAAAGTGACACCATTTCTTTCAGAAAGGAACTTAAAAACTTCAAGCCCTCCTACTCTCACATCTGGATGGTGGTAACTCCCTTCCCTATGCCCTCACAGACTCCAAACTGGTACCCATTAAGTGCATCCCACACGCTGCTGCATGTCTCATCCAGGGCCTGAAGAAATATGATGAAATAACTCCCATCCTGATTGTACTCCATTGGCTTTCCTTACGGGTCCTCTCCATGTTCAAAACCAGCGGCATCATTTACAAAGCCATCACAATGAGCACCCTGCTTAACTTGAAGACAAGCTCACCGTCTCTGATGGTTTTTGGCACACTTGCAGCCATGCCACCATTAGAATGCAGACTAAGAAGTGCAACAAAAAAAAACCAAGGCAGCAGGCCTTTTCCATTTATTCACCCAGGATCTTGAACAACATCCTGTATCCATCAGGACTAAAACAACAGTGCTCCAATTTAGGAAAGAGTTCAAGACTCATCTCTTTATACAGCACTATATCACAGTGCATTATGCGTCTACAACCCAGCTACATCTAATTTTACTCGTTGACTTCATACTTGTCTATGACCCTGTTCAGTGCTCCGCTCTCTTTTGGATACGCTCATGCTATAGAAATACCATAAACATACATACATAGGGATTGGGATTCAAATCATGCCCGACCAAACCAAATATACCCAGTCCATGGATAGAACGACAATAATAACATTCCTGTGGTATTTTGTCCCTTCCTAAACAATCTAAAACCTGCTAAGAATTATTTTCTACAATACACAAAAAAAATTACAAATATTTCCCTACCAAGATAATAGAGGATTTTGAACACACCACATAACACACAATACTAAAACATTTCCCTGAAGCCCAAATCCAAAGGTGTTACCTATATTTTAAACAAACAATTCTAGGCATTGAAACACATCAACTCTAATTATAAAGTATGCCACTAACTGCTAATTTGCCTTTACGTTAAGAAAAGTAATTGCTGTAGCTTTTGGCCCAGCTAATGAAGAAGTGAAAAGATGTCATTTAGTATTACACCTCCATATTATAAAACTATGAAGACAAACTGAGCTATTTTGTTGACTGCTTCAAAGACTCCTGGGTTGGATGCATGCACCGGTCAAGGCGCAGGTGCTAACCTTGGTTCCAAATCACACTGTTGAATGTGTTAGAAAGTAACAAACATGTTGAAACAAACAATGTAAGGTATGGGTGGCATAACTCCTTCAAATGTACACTAATTAGAAATCCCACCTACACTTTTTATTTACATTCTGGCTTTTTATTTTAAAGAAAATAGCTACATATCACGGCATGCAATAATAAAAAATATACTAGATAATATATTAACAAGTATTTCAACAGCCAAAAATAAAAATAAACGTACATTGACCACGCTACATGCACCAAAATGAAATAGATTTACTTACATTTAAAGTAAAATACCGTAATTAAAAATAAAAAGAAACATGTTCACCAATATAACACTTTTATCATACATTTAAAATATTGAAAACAACATTATTTCATACATATGCATCATACATAAACATTAACATCACAACTTTCAACACAGCATTAAATTCTTTAGAAACTAAGGGGCATATTCTCAAGGAGCCATAGCCGAGTTATCGGCACGTTATCGCAGCCAAATCCGCGATAAATTTATCTCCCCATTCCCAAGCTGGTGCTAACAGCCCATAACACCAGTTTACCTGCGATAGCAGTCGCAAAAAACATCGCCACAGATGCCCCCGGCAACTAACGCTAATGATATGCAGATTAGGCGTACCCGTGCAAAAAGCTTCGACAACACCACTCCACAACATTCTCAACGACCAGCCCGATCCGCGATAAGATCACAAAACATGCGATAAGGCGCGTTAGCAGCAGGAAATTAACACCTGCTCTTACCTGGTGCAAAGTCGGACGACATCCTGCAACAGACAAGGGAGCACAGCCCATAGCCACACATGAAGAACAACAGATGCCATGGAGCCACTCACCATGCATCCCGGAGCCCCGAGAGGGCAACAACACCCACTGCCGCCACACCCAGGACCCCCCGCCCCGGGGCCCCATTCCGGGCACCCCCCTCCCACACCCCGACAAAAATATGTCACATCAACCTCACGAAATCATGAACAAAACAATGTGCCCGATGTCGCACAATAACAACACCTAACCTACATGTGTCGTCAGAAAAATGAGAATCATACATTCATCTTAGACTCAGCAAATAATGCGTTTCATACAGAATAAACACAAAAGAACTATTTTGAAGAGTCATGGCGGGTCCACCCAGGACAATCTGGAAGTCACAGCCTGCAAAACAAATTTCCAGATAAGAAGGTGTGTCATGCGCTCATCAAAGGACAGAGAGAGCGAGCGAAAGTGAGAGAGAGAGAGAGAGAGAAAGAGAGAGTGAGAGAAAGAGAGGGAGAGGGAGAGGGAGTGAGAGAGAGAAATAGAGACATTGTACAAGGAGCGCAAGGCCAATCGGGCTCCTGGCTCATACATGCCAACTGTTGTGTGTGTATCACTTTGGCGCACAGTAAGTCAAAGGCCTGGCATCAATAGCAACGCGAAGGCCACATCACATTTCAAAATTGCAAGCAGTAGTGAGACCAACATCAGGAATGAAAGCTCCATTGTCTCAACACACAAGGCTGAAGGACACCTGAACCCCCGACCTTGGTCCTGAATGCGGCTGGCACTCCCTGCGAGAGATACCAAAACAGATCGTGACGACTCCCACACCCCGAACTGCGCGAATGAAAGACCAAGGTGTCCACACCCCACACACACTTGTCCCTGCCTGAGGCACACCTGCTTGGGATGCCCCTGACACATAAGAAAGAAACAACCCATACGCCAAAACGTTGCACACAAACACAACTCATTGCTCCGAGCAGTGGCATCTCATCCACACAACTGCCACCTGTCAGAAGTGTGCCGGTGCTACGAGACCAACAAAGGCAATGGCTGGCAATCCCGGGCACATCCACAACCCCTGTCACGTGGAACTGTACCGTGCATGAATGCTGCATCTGTTGGGATCACTGCCACTGGCAGTGTTGCGCATCAGTTACCGTCTGAGTTTCCGTCTTGCGTACGTCACCTGCGTCCAGCCCTGGTTCCACTGTCGATCATGCACATTCGAGTGGCCCATGGATGTCTGCCTATCCAACACAACGGTAGCTGAACTGGATTATGACACGTGTGTGCGCCCCCTATTGGCCCACAAACAGGAGTGTAACCGTGACACCCGTGCATGGGATGCCTTGATATTTGGCGTATGTGCAGGCAGTTGTGAATGGGAGATTGCACAACTCCTCGTGTGCAGTGACCACATCGAGGCGCTCCCCTATTGGGCTGTGTTGCGGATTGGTGAAACGGCGTGGACGGAGCACAGCTGCCCAGACCAGGTAATGGATTGGCTCGCCCTCACGTACCTTGACCTCGACAACGATGTAATCTTGGAACAGATTGCCCATGAAGCAGCGCTCGCATACATGGACGAGTAACTACGTTCCTGCAGCCACAATTGATTGTCACCCACAGCACAGGTTCCCACACCTTGTAGCATCTTGGAGAATTTCCACATATCCCACCACAACAGTGGACATGTCTGCCTTCGCCTGGACTCAGAATGCATGTGCGTGGACCTATGCGTATGTACACACACCTGTGCAAGGTGATGCAGTCCCATGGGTGGAGCAGCACAGCGTCGCCTGGCAACGTTCCAAAAGCGGAGAAACTGCTGGGGGGAGAGTACACACATGGCAATGTAGCACGACATGTGACCTTGTAGGATCCCTTCACCTGCTCACTGTCAGCAGAGCACACAGTCAGCGCAGTCCGGTGCTACAGCACTATGCAGATCCCATGGGCTGTGAGTCGTGTCCCCTGACACGGGCCGATGAGCAGACGCTAAACATCACGTGACTCGTCCAGCAAGGCAAGGTGGGCTGAGACCGTTGACATCTGTAATGAATTGTGTGCACTTATGCCACCCCATTACTTGTACCTCGACATGTTCCTAAGCTGCCTGTAAGTGTCTTAAACATTGGTCTGCATGTTGTGGCCTTTGCCTTACCCGTACTGACACGCACATGCTAATAAAGTCCACGCAACTTCACCTGTGTACAACTGTGATGAGTTTTGATTATGATGACAGATCATGTGCCTACATGTGCATTGTCCGTACACAGGGAGGCATTGACTGACGCTTGTGAATTGGGGGTGAGTACCTATTGCCAGCTCCACCTCTGTGAGCCAGACATTGTGGCTGGGATAGTTGGTGGCAGACCTGTGCTCCTACGTGTCCCCAGGAATGTGCGTATGGTGTCCAACTTCTCGCCATGTGGAACAAGGTCATCCATCAAAACAGACTGTGTGTGAGTAGGCATGCGAAGAGACGTTCTGTTGTCACATGTGATGGGGGACACCACTTAAGGACTGCTACCGAATGTGACATTTCCACACACAGCCCTATTTGATACATGGACGTGGTGCTACGTTTGGGGGCAAAGGGATTGTTGTCACTGTGCAATGTGGCCACAGCTAGTTCACACCTTCACAGTCATCTAAGTGGCCATGTGGGTCAGGGTCAAACATGCGCATTGATGACATCTACCAGGGTGTACCTTTTAGTGCTATCGATGTCCCGACATTCATCCAAACATTTATTCGTGAGTGAACATAGACATGACACATCTGTGTGATTTGGAATGTTTTATTCACATTCTGGGGGTGTCCGACCTGGAGCAGTACATGGCCACTTCAAGCCCACATGACATGGTTGCCCAGTGGTGGGCCAACCAGAGTTCCTGTGGCAAGGCAAAGTTGATCTGAAGAGGAAGGGTGCAGTCCGCCGCCGGGTTGCTGTGTCATTGGTACCAGAGCAGATATGGCAGCAGGGCCGGCTTTTGGGCGGTGCGAGCGGTGCCACCGCACCGGGTGCCAAGGTCAGGGGGGCGCCATTTGTGCTCTGAAATCGGTGCCAGTCACATCGCCCAAAAGCCTGCACTGTTAAACACTGTTGTCCCTCTTTCTTTTCTACGATGTTAATCTTCGTAGAAATGGAAGAGAGATAACTGTGTTTAAACAAATCAGGAGGCACGCTTTTGCCCGCCCATGCGTTGCTGTAAGCAGGGTCTCCAACCGGTGGATCGCCGACACCCTGTGAGCAGCTCAGGTCCCGAACATTCAGTTTAGTGCAGTTTGATGTCCTGCATAAAAAATAAATGTGGGCTGCTGTTATTGTTTTCTTTATTTTAGGCCTCATGCAGTGCGTGCCCGCCCTCACCCAAATAAACTGCTCACAATTGGCTGGATAATTAAATTTAGCTGGAGGGGGTCGCGGGGGTGACGTCAGTGCTAAAAGCCCGGCAACAGCAGTATTAGGCTGGCCCTGGGAACCGATCGGCCTACCTTCTGCTGCCCCACGCTACACTTCTATAATGAGCAATCTCTGCAGCCGGAGGATCAGTCTTGTCACCGGAGCCTTGGAAGGCCCAGGAATCCGGTTGGGTTTGTTGCAGCTGCATACCGCAGTGCCAGTGGTGCAGTGCTCGGCACCTTGGCCCGAAGAGCAAAACCAGTGTTAGGCCTGGGACCGGCAGCAGAAGGGACCTGATGCTGGTTTGTGGTCAACGTGCAAGAGGTACTTTATTTTAAATATATATATCCATGTGAAACACTCTTTTATTGTTGAAATAGGTGATAAATGTAAAATGAAGAGGTACGTTATTTATTTAAAAGAAAAAAAAGTGAAACATTTTATTAAATGAAAGCAGCATTACACGGATTTTTTTTAAATAAATAAAATACCTCTTGCAACTTCACTTTACATTTCTTTTCAGCCCAAAAAAACGTAAAATGTAAAATGAAGGGGCATATTAGCAAGACCCACGTTAAAATTATCGCCGTTTTAGCGGCAGGAAACTGCCGCTAAAACGGCGATAATGGGCTTGCTAATATGCGTTATAGAATTCCAATAGAAGCCCAGGTTAGATGTGCAGGACATCTAACCTGGGCTTCTATTGGAATTCTATAACGCATATTAGCAAGCCCATTATCGCCGTTTTAGCGGCAGTTTCCTGCCGCTAAAACGGCGATAATTTTAACGTGTGTCTTGCTAATATGCCCCGAAGTTCCTGGATCCGGTTTTTTAACACATTATTTTTAGCACTACAATAAAGATGGGACATGCAACGCAAGTGCTCAGGGCGAATTTTGCATATAAGGGACTTTGCTGGTAATCAAAGTATATGTCAATCCATCCTGAGATCACGAAGTGCTGGATATCTGCTTGGAAGCCCGATGGCGGATATTGATATATTTTGTGTGTTATGTAATTTAGGTGTTTGTCTCTTTAACGACCCCCAGACGTTTCTTAAAAGCAAACCAACTACGGCTGACCGCACCCAACACCACTACCACCCAGCCGGCTATTCAGCAACAATAAGACACACTTGCCCCGCATGGAATTTTTTAATTTACATTGAACAGGGGCAGGCAGGTGGATAGGAAGGGGGGGGTTCATACTCAATGTTTTATTTTACTTGTTGGTACCTTGGTATATCAGCTACCTGGGCTCTGTGCAGCCCCTGCTTGATTACTCTATGTAATGTACACTGACAAACCAGCTGTTAAATCAATAAAAAGATATAAACCTAAAAGCAAACCAAGCACACTAGCGGTTTGACACTAAAAACCCGGCCAAGGATCTTTTTAGGGGGCTGGAGGAATAGACTACAGTACGATGTGGGCTGAAGTCCAGGTGGAGAAGTAGCAACTCTGTGTTACAATCTGCACTGGTCCAGGCGACGGACGGCTGACTAAAGAGCTCTGTAATTCAGATGTCGCAGTTACAACACTGTGGCATAAAGCGCACACAATCTGGCACTGTGTTATAATGTGCACCACTGGAGTGGCAGAGTTACAACACTATGGTATCGTGTGCATTGCTCGGGTGGTGGCGTTTACAACATGCACCTGTCTACTGTTTGCCTGAGCTAATTCAAGGCAGGGCTGCAACAAGCTTCCTCTCTGGCCCTCCAAGGGATCTGCTGCTGACCTCTGACTGCCAAGCTTCATATATTCTCCTATTGAGAGTCGCCTTAAACACCCCAGTCTCACCCAGATCACCTTACAAGTTTTTCAAAACCAGAGCACCAGGAGCTTTTGATGGTTTTACTTCACTGTGACAAAATGTTGGCGAGACCCCTGCTTTTTATATCGCCTGTAGCCTGTTCTGACGTGAACAGTAGCAAATTCATTTGGTCAACTAAACAAACAGACTGCATCAGGTGCTTGAATGACAGGTGTAATGGTTACAGGACAGAAAACACATTATGGGCCTTGTAAGGATGACAGGCATAGTAGGCCCTGCTGGAATTCAAGCCTGTTCCTGTAGCTCTCTGGGCAGGACCTTAAGCAATTGAGGCATCCTACCCGCCTAGGGCACTCGACATTACACAGCGTTGTTTGCAACAGGAACATATGAATCCTGGGTTGGGTGTTGTACACTTAACAGTGCGTGTGCACTGTGCAAGTCAATGAAGCTGGGCGTTGGGGGGGTCTCTGGGAACAATGCTTGGCCTTCGGTAGCTCATCTGGATTTTCACTAATCAGAAGTAGCTCTCACTACAGAAAAGGTTGGAGACCTATTTTGCTTTGTTTAGGAGTCGGAGTCAGAAAAAAAAAGAAAGGGTTTCTTGTGAACATTCGGGGATTTTTCATTTAATTGATCTCTGGGCACAGAGAGCCGAGCTCCGCTCTCTGCAGCATATGAAAGGTCAGAGTAGGTCAACTTTTCTATTTTAAGCAAAAATTGTCCAGTTAAAAATAATATAAATGATAATGTGCAACTTTCTATTTAAAAAATGTGTTCAGACCTTGCCTGTTAATTTCTTTCTTCTTCTGTGTCCTGTACATGCTGTGTTCTATCATGTATGTGGAACTTCAATTTGTGTTTTATTAACACTCAATCAAAATAGTTATATATACCAAGTATTGACAAACCATCAGGATTTGTTTTTTAATTGCATGCACAAAGAGGCACAAATTGGTGCAACATGGTATGGTACACTGACCCAGGAAAACACACCCACAAAGACCATTTTCTCCCAAGTCCAACAGATGACCATGCACACAAATCACCAAACATACAGTTATTAAAAAGTGAAAATAGACCAACATTTATACACAAACCTGTGCAACAGGTTGCATAGGTGAGTGTGCATCAGCGGCACAAAGTAAGCTGCACAACGGAAAGCAGAGCGTGATGTGTTTTAGTGAGGACAGGGTGAAGCGCAGCAGTAGAATACTCAGATTTGCATCATAGTGATGTACCTGTGGGGAGGAGCAATGGGTAATAGGCATAAAAGTAGCACAAGTGACACAACTTAGGAGAGGACAAGGTGCTCAGCCTCACCGGAAGACTCGTTGATGTGCCTTATGAAAGCACTGAGTGCTGCAAATCAAAGGAGCACCAAGTGCTGTGTCGTAACATCTGATACCCCATCTAATCCTTATTTAATTTACATGATATTTGAGCATACATTTTATATACTCTAACATTTATCCTGTATATATTTAATATGCGGTTGAGAAACCATACAACTCAACACAAAAAATAATGTTTGTTTTGGGGGGGGGGGGCGCTAACAAAGATTGTCGCACAGGGCGCCACAACCTCTAAAACCGGCCCTGTATGGCAGTCCATGTCGGGGTCCATGTGAAGGTCGCAGATTGTTTCGGGGGACAGTGGGAGGTGTTGTTCCAGGGCATGATGCAGAGAGCACGACCAGGCAGGGACAGGCCATATGGCGGGGATGAATGCTACTACCTCCTTCCTCACACAGTCATTACCGTCCACATCTTACTCCTCTGAGACGTCTTCTGTGTCAGGTGTGTGTGGTGGGGTTATGGCTGCGTCACTGTGTGCCACTGACTCATCAGGGTGCGAAGGTGATTGGGCTGCATCACTGTGTGCCACTGACACATCAGGGGGAGGATATGTGTGTGTCGAGGTTCCTGCAGCAGTGACCTGGAACAGGCTCAGTGGCAGCAATGGCAAGATGAGGATCTGCAAGGCATGGAAGATTGCAGCTATATCTCGCTGGTATTCAGCAGTGGCAGCCATACTTCCAGCCTGCATCGGCTCCATGGTCTCCATTGACCTCCGCATCTGTGCCAACTCTGTGCTGTCATCGCTTGGGCCTGTCTGCCTAGACAGTTCTTGTAACCGAGTAATGGACCCAGCGATGTCAGCCAAGGATTGTTGGTGAGCATGGTGCGGATAGTGGGTATCCGTTAGGGACTGTAGGTGCTCCCTGATGGGACTCAGGCACCCACGTATGGCATCGAGTTTGTCTGCCATGAGCTCGAAACCCAGCCGCAGCTGATCTGCCATCTTCTCCTGGCACCCTAACACACGGAGTTTGAAATCCGTGTGTTGGTCGTGGGGGTCCTGGGAGGCAGCCGTGGTGGTGTGTGCTTCCTGCGGTGTGGTCTGTGCAGGGTGTGGGCTCACCGCAATGCAGCTGGGTTGCCCTGTTCCTGGAGGTGGGGTGCAGAGGCTGTCCACGAGCCGTTGGACGGTGTCTGTGCAAATGTGCAGGGTGTCCTCTTCATCATCACTGAAGAGATGTGTGGTCTGCTCTGCAGGAGGTGTTGATTGTCCCTCTGCAATGTGAAGGGGAGATGCAGGTTAACAGTGTGTTCCATGTATGTTGACGCATTGTAGATGTTTACATTCAGACTGCATGACGATGTACATTGTGACTGTTTTGGTGAAGCAGGATATTTGATGGGAGTCAGTGGACATTTCGACTACATGACGGATGTGTGGTTGTACTCGTACGTTATCAGCTCACAGTGTTGTATTCCATTTTAGGGGTCCGTATATAGGTTTTCCTGAATCATGTCCTTATATAGGCACAATTCACCTTGCCCTTATATAGGCATAGAATCCCTGTCCTTATTTAGGCATTAACCGTGCACTCCAAATACAGGCATGGTCACCGAAATCCATCCACCCTAACGTCACAACGAGTTCTTAGAAACCAGACCCTTAAGCTACGGGATTTCCCCTAGCACAGGACTATTGATTTCTCCAAGAACTCATCTATTATGTATGAACCGTTATACCTTAAGGGTTCATTCCGGACGTCTTCCTATGTCCGACTTCACGTCAATGCTAACATTCCTCGACACCTACCAGGTATAAATATACCTTCCCTTGCCCAAGCAAGTTAGAGGAGACCTCGACTTCAGAGGAGCCCGTATCCCGGCCTCACGCACTGAGAAGACGCTGTCATTCCTGCACGCAGACAAATCCACCTTCCAGTGTTCTGATTCCCTTTGCGGGGTGTTAGAGTTCCAAGATCCGGCAGGAGATTCCCACCTCTCTCATTCTCAAGGTATGGAGCTGACTAGAGCCTAGAGGGACTCTTGGCATACTAGACTTAACATACTCTTAGTCTACCATACTAGAGAATACTCCACCTACTTCTACTCTTCCCTACACCTAGACTAGGTTAGGTACACTGGGGTAGAACTAGCTTAGAGACGCATCGTATGAGTACTCGCATTCTTAGCTCATGTTATTTATGTACGTGAATTTATGCTAAAAGATAATGCTAGCGCAGTATTATTTATTTCTACTGCTTACGATGTACATTATTTATCTTGCATACTGTCTTGTGATCATAACAGCACATATCTCTTACACAAGAAACAAGACTGTTCAATAAAACCCTTTTTATTGAAACTCCCGTCTTTCCTTTCTGTGTAACTCTGCAGAGACTAAGCATGCATGATTGAATGAGTGAAACTGTTATCTATTGTTTCCACGATTCTGAGACATGTTCCGCTTCTAAAGGGAAACAAAGTTGTCATGTTTTTCGGTTGCCAGAAACGACTCTCTTCTTGTTCTCAAGGAGTTTCTAGTGGCCTCTGAGCTAGCTGGCACAGGTAATTAAGTTTAATATAATCGATAGGGACATACCGACCTTAGTCCTATGTCAAACCTATAGGTTATATTATTCCAATGCGCAGAGCCTATTAGGGAAATAGGAACTACACTACATGGCGCCCAACGGTTTGGTAAGGCAGTAATTTAACGCTAGATACTGAGTAACTCATTCGTGCTTTTCTCAGAGACCCCTACTCACATAATCCATAAGACGTCCGGAGTGGGTAGGGTTAAATATCCGCCATACCTAAATAGGGAAGTACCCTATATATTAGTTGTTTGGTTTGTTGAATGTTGAAGGATACAGTGTTCCAAAATATTGTGCACCTTATCTTTTTGTTTCACTGAAACTTGTTCTACATTTTTCAAAAAACAAAATGACCGAAACCGGTGGAGCTGCGGCTGACCCAGTGTTGGAACCGGGTTTACCGAGTCAGCCACGGTAGCATGCCGCGAAGCGGGAAAGCACGCGAAGGCAATGTGTAAGGCAGTTGTGCAGCACACTCTTACTCTGACTCAGAAATGCGAACGCAATAACATGACACCACACCAGGCTTGTGTATTAAAAATCAAGATCTTTTATAAATAAATTAAGTTGGCATCAGATGAGGCAGATTAATTCAGACCTACATTCAAATTCATTGCATTACTCAACTGGTGCACATTTTAAATAAAGCATCAAAGCTCATCAACATTGTAGGCCACTAAGAGGCCGCCGGAATTATCTCCTACACGTAGCACTTAATAATGATCTCAAGGTACGTTAATAAAACAGGGGCCTAGACATGCAGTTCACTTTAGCATATTCAATTACTTAAAAGAAGGCTTTTCACTTTACATTTAAATAGGCCTGCATTAATCTAGGCGCGCCCACATTCAGTACAGTGGGCGTCGCAATTCCAGTACACCTGTAACATAAAACACTTCAACTCAATTCAATTAAATACTTTCCCCCTGTGGTAAAAGACTTCGCAGTTAAAAGAATGGCCTAGGCAGTAATTATAATAGGCATCTGCAATAAGTTATTAAATACTGTAGGGAACCCCTCGACATGTCCAGTATCCTGGGGCTTCAATGACCCTTAGGGGTTAACTCTAGGCTAGGCCCACTCTCTCCGGGGCCTCACCTCATGGGGAAAGTGTACCCAATTAATTATAGGGTTAATGGTGGCCCCCGGCGGCGTTTTGTGGGCCCTAGGGGCCTCCTGGGCTCACCTGTCGTTGGTTCGTTGGTCGCGCTTCCTTTGCGACTAGCACTCCCCCAGGCCCGGCCCGTGTTCTGGAGGGCGGGGCCCGGTCGGGGTGCCTCGGCCTTCAGGCCGGACTGTCGGGACGTTGCGGGGCCGGGATCACCTTCCTCCGGCCCCCGGGATCAAGGGGATGCAGCTGCGGCACGTTGCGGGGGCCGGGATCACCTTCCTCCGGCCCCCGGGTTCAGGTAAGGTCTTGTGCGCAGGCTCGGGGTCTTGGGGAAGGGAGCGGGAGCCGGCAGTCCTCTCCGGCCGGCTCCCCGTCTCCCTCTGCACTGCCGGGGCTCTTCCCGGGCTTCCGCCGGCGCTGGGGGCGTGACCGGGGCCGGCGCCCAATCGTTGCACGCCCTTCCTGGGGTCACGCCCGGCGACCCCGGTTGCCTGGAGACGGCGTCGGCGGGGCCTGGAGGCCTCGTTGATCGCGCTGGCGATTTCTTGGGCGGCGGCGGGGGCAATTTCTTCGGCCGCGACGGCGGCGGGGACAATTTCTTCGGCCGCGACGGTGGCGATGAGGGCCCAGGGCCCAGTGGCAATTTCTTCGGCCGCGACGGCGGCGATGGGGGCAATCTGTGGAGGCTTCGGTGAGGGCGCGGATGGCGCACCTCACCACAGAAACTCGAGGGGCTTCCCTCACCTCAGCGCTCCCTTCGGGGAGGGCGCGACGGCGCACCTCACCTCACGGCACTTTTCCTCAGGCGGCGACGGCTGCAGCGGTGATCTCCACACAAGGTCAGTGACCTGGGGGTGCCAGAAAGCAGGACGCACCAGCAGCCTGTGGGCAGGGCTGACTGGAAAAGTACTTGGGGCAGCCCAGTAGTAGGCAGGAATAGTGAGATGGTGAAGGTCTAGCGCTTCAGGGTACGGCGCTTTACCTGGTGATCCCCAGTTGGACAGTTTAGGCTTCAGGCCTGGCTGGACGGTCAGGCCTCCTCAAATTAAGGCGTCTTGCGACTGCTCCAGCTTGGTTGCTTCTTAGGCGCTTCTGGTGATGAGTTTCTTGTCAGAAGTTCCTTAGTATAAGTTTCTTGTCAGAGTTTCTTGTCAGACGTTTCTTGTCATGAGGGGGGGGGGGATGAGTTGGTGGTCTGGGAGTGCTTGATGTTCCTCCCCGCACGCTGAAGGTGGTTCCCTGGGTCCCCTCACACTGGGCAAGGTCAGTGGGTGGTGGGCGTTCCTCAGCTATCTTACTCCAGCAGGGCCTCAGCCCTGTCAGCAGCAGTAGTGTAGGTCTCCCCCTAGGCCCTAAAGCCTATACTCCGGCGGAGGTTCTCCCAGGTTCAGTGGTGCCTCATCAACTGACTCCAACTGACTAAAAGTTTTCCCTCCAAGCCTTTTATACTCCTAGGTCAGGTGACTCTCCCAAAGGCGGCAAAACATAACTCCTCCCACAGCCCGGAAGGTTCTGGAACCTTCTACATGCCTGGCTATGTGGCCCAGAGGCGGGGACGGAATGGATACTGTATCCCTATGTCCCAGCCTGACCCTGGCTACTAGTGTGTATGCGTGTAAGGCCCCTCTGCAGTAGCAGGGGCCTGTGGCAGCCATCTTGAGTGAGTTTCATACATGGTAAAACGGCTAGGGAAAAACGAAAAATTTCTGGGAAAAAGGGCCAAGTCCAACACAACCCCCTCCCAGCCAAAAGCCAGGGTAGACCGATCAATGCCTTGTTGGGCTTCCCTGCTTCGGGCGAGAAAACTTGGACGCGGGCCTTTTTCCCAGCTGCAGGAAGGTCCTGCAGGTCCTTCTCCACTCTGGAACCCGGTGGTTCCCTCTCTCAAACCTCCCTGGACCAACGAAGCCACCCCACTGGCGCTCCCTAATTGGCTGCAGCCAGGACCGGGCGCTAGGCCGTCCAGATGTCTCTGGCCCTTGCGGTCTCACAGAGCGGGGGCAGTAGCCCCAGGCCCGTTGGCCACTCTCGTTCTCCTCCTTGCAGTTCCAAACTGCCACTGGTCCACCCACCTGGGGTCCGCATCCTCAGGCTGACCAGCAGTCAGGGGTGAGGCTCTCCTCCCCCTACCTCTCCTTCTGGGGTTCCGCCCTCTCCTCCTATGCGGGGCACCCTCAGACCACCCCTCTCTCACTCTTCCAGGGCCGTGACCCTGCATCCGATCCACCAACCCAGGGTCTAAACCCTTAGGTTGCCCCGGTGCCAGAGGCGAGTCCTCCCTTCCTCTGCACCCCCTCCCAGAGTTCAGCACCCTCCCACCTGGAGAAGCACCCCTGGGAGTCAGCTCCGGAGGGACACTGCTTACAGACGTCCCTCCCGCCAGGTCAGGCAGCCCCTGAACCTGGCACCCCAGCCCAGGATCTAAATCCTGTGGCTGGGCAGACCCCAGAACCCCTGGAGCTCTGAATACATACGCCCCGGGTTCTCCTGTCACTGGGGGATCCCCTACCATGGATGGCCCATCGGGACAGCCTAGGCTCCCAACCTGTGGTTCCCTTATGGAACTCTCCAGGCCCTGAGACTGCGGTTGGGGCACCTCGGGACACCTCCCTGTCTCACTCCTTCCTATGGTTAGGATGTGAGGCCCTACAACCCGCTCACTATCCTGGGACCTAGCTGGGCTATTCTCCACCTCTCCCACCTCGCTGGGTTGGAAGATCCCTGCACCACTCCCTTCAGGATCACTCCCCAAACTGGCTATCACCTCTCTTGGTAGATAAAATTCGGGCTCCTGTGGAACCCCAGCAGGTACGCTGCCACCATTCACTTTGCCCTGCATCTCCATCTGCAAGGCTCGGAGCTCTAGTTCCTTCAGGCTAAGCTCATGTGCAAGCTTCCTTTCCTCCATGGCTAGCCTTGCCTGTTCTCGCTCCCTTTCCATCCTAGCAAGTTCTAATGTTAATCGCCTCTGCTTCCTTCTGTCCTCAAATTCCTCTGCCGACAACCTCCCCCCTGACGCCCTACTGCCTGCCCTGGAACGTCTTCCTGGCAACCCACTCTCGCTAACATCAATGTGCAGTAGGTCCAGTTCTCCTGGGTTGTCTGCCTCCCCCTGCTCCTCGTCCCCTCTTCCCTCCGGGTGGGCCATTACCCATGCCCTCAAAGCTTCCTGAAGCACCTCCTTCCTGGCGCCTCGCTTGACGGCCACCCCTCTCTCTAGGCAGAACTCCTTGAGCTGTGTCACTGTATACCTTTCTAGGTTGGTTAACTCAAACTCCATCCTCCTAGGTGGGGTCCCAGACAATTTAAGGAAGGGGTTCTAAACTGTAGGTAACAGGTCTAACGCAGGAATGTACACAGTCGGCAATTACCAAAGAATTCCTAGCACTTTCATTACAATAGGTGTCTAATTGCGGCGCACACTGAGTCACTGTAGGGTGCTGCACAAACACCAGTCCTTATCCCACCGCTGAACACCAAATGTTGGAACCGGGTTTACCGAGTCCGCCACGGTAGCATGGCGCGAAGCGGGAAAGCACGCGAAGGCAATGTGTAAGGCAGTTGTGCAGCACACTCTTACTCTGACTCAGAAATGCGAACGCAATAACATGGCACCACACCAGGCTTGTGTATTAAAAATCAAGATCTTTTATAAATAAATTAAGTTGGCATCAGATGAGGCAGATTAATTCAGATCTACATTCAAATTCATTGCATTACTCAACTGGTGCACATTTTAAATAAAGCATCAAAGCTCATCAACATTGTAGGCCACTAAGAGGCCGCAGGAATTATCTCCTACACGTAGCACTTAATAATGATCTCAAGGTACGTTAATAAAACAGGGGCCTAGACATGCAGTTCACTTTAGCATATTCAATTACTTAAAAGAAGGCTTTTCACTTTACATTTAAATAGGCCTGCATTAATCTAGGCGCGCCCACATTCAGTACAGTGGGCGTCGCAATTCCAGTACACCTGTAACATAAAACACTTCAACTCAATTCAATTAAATACTTTCCCCCTGTGGTAAAAGACTTCGCAGTTAAAAGAATGGCCTAGGCAGTAATTATAATAGGCATCTGCAATAAGTTATTAAATACTGTAGGGAACCCCTCGACATGTCCAGTATCCTGGGGCTTCTATGACCCTTAGGGGTTAACTCTAGGCTAGGCCCACTCCTCTCCGGGGCCTCACCTCATGGGGAAAGTGTACCCAATTAATTATAGGGTTAATGGTGGCCCCCGGCCCCCAGTGGCGTTTTGTGTGCCCTAGGGGCCTCCTGGGCTCACCTGTCGTTGGTTCGTTGGTCGCGCTTCCTTTGCGACTAGCACTCCCCCAGGCCCGGCCCGTGTTCTGGAGGGCGGGGCCCGGTCGGGGTGCCTCGGCCTTCAGGCCGGACTGTCGGGACGTTGCGGGGGCCGGGATCACCTTCCTCCGGCCCCCGGGATCAGGGGATGCAGCTGCGGCACGTTGCGGGGGCCTGGATCACCTTCCTCCGGCCCCCGGGTTCAGGTAAGGTCTTGTGCGCAGGCTCGGGGTCTTGTGGAAGGGAGCGGGAGCCGGCAGTCCTCTCCGGCCGGCTCCCCGTCTCCCTCTGCACTGCCGGGGCTCTTCCCGGGCTTCCGTCGGCGCTGGGGGCGTGACCGGGGCCGGGGCCGGCGCCCAATCATTGCGCGGCCTTCCTGGGGTCACGCCCGGCGACCCCAGTTGCCTGGAGACGGCGTCGGCGGGGCCTGGAGGCCTCGTTGATCGCGCTGGCGATTTCTTGGGCCGCGACGGCGGCGGGGGCAATTTCTTCGGCCGCGACGGCGGCTGGGACAATTTCTTCGGCTGCGACGGCGGCGATGAGGGCCCAGTGTCAATTTCTTCGGCCGCGACGGCGGCGAAGGGGGCAATCTGTGGAGGCTTCGGTGAGGGCACGGACGGCGCACCTCACCACAGAAACTCGAGGGGCTTCCCTCACCTCAGCGCTCCCTTCGGTGAGGGCGCGACGGCGCACCTCACCTCACGGCACTTCTCCTCAGGCGGCGACGGCCGCGGCGGTGATCTCCACACAAGGTCAGTGACCTGGGGGTGCCAGAAAGCAGGACGCACCAGCAGCCTGTGGGCAGGGCTGACTGGAAAAGTACTTGGGGGCAGCCCAGTAGTAGGCAGGAATAGTGAGGGGGTGAAGGTCTAGAGCTTCAGGGTACGGCGCTTTACCTGGTGATCCCCAGTTGGGCAGTTTAGGCTTCAGGCCTGGCTGGACGGTCAGGCCTCCTCAAATTAAGGCGTCTTGCGACTGCTCCAGCTTGGTTGCTTCTTAGGCGCTTCTGGTGATGAGTTTCTTGTCAGAAGTTCCTTAGTATAAGTTTCTTGTCAGAGTTTCTTGTCAGAAGTTTCTTGTCATGAGGGGGGGATGAGTTGGTGGTCTGGGAGTGCTTGATGTTCCTCCCCGCACGCTGAAGGTGGTTCCCTGGGTCCCCTCACACTGGGCAAGGTCAGTGGGTGGTGGGCGTTCCTCAGCTATCTTACTCCAGCAGGGCCTCAGCCCTGTCAGCAGCAGTAGTGTAGGTCTCCCCCCTAGGCCCTAAAGCCTATACTCCGGCGGAGGTTCTCCCAGGTTCAGTGGTGCCTCATCAACTGACTCCAACTGACTAAAAGTTTTCCCTCCAAGCCTTTTATACTCCTAGGTCAGGTGACTCTCCCAAAGGCGGCAAAACATAACTCCACCCACAGCCCGGAAGGTTCTGGAACCTTCTACATGCCTGGCTATGTGGCCCAGAGGCGGGGACGGAATGGATACTGTATCCCTATGTCCCAGCCTGACCCTGGCTACTAGGGTGTATGAGTGTAAGGCCCCTCTGCAGTAGCAGGGGCCTGTGGCAGCCATCTTGAGTGAGTTTCATACATGGTAAAACGGCTAGGGAAAAACGAAAAATTTCTGGGAAAACGGGCCAAGTCCAACACCCAGCCATGGCAGTTTTTAACTTTACAGGTTTAAATGAAACTGAGGAGGGTGTTATAGACATCGCTCCAAACTTAAGAAGAGCCATCACTCTAAAACTTATAAAACATGGCCTACCACCGAGAGGCACACGAATCCTTTCAGACAGAGGTATTCTATTCATGGGTCATATTTCCTGAATCACATTCAGTAACAAGACTGTTTCACTTCTACAAAGAAGATGATCCACCAGAGGAATATATTCCTTTCGAGGATATTGAAATTCCACTAACATACCAGGAGCATCAGCTCTGGTTTAAAGGCGCCCTAAAACATCACAGAAACATTACCAGGCTCGGTCCACTAGGTAGACCAGGAGCAACATGGCCGATCCTAGCTGGCTACACTCCTCATCCTGACCTCGATATAATGTCAGACGAGGAACTACTTACTCAACTACAAGAGTTAATAAAAATCTACAGACAATTAGTCCAATATGTCATGCAGACTTTCACAGTCCAACCACCATTGACACTTCCAAATCAAACTCCTCAACCGGGGAATACACTAAAAATTACACCACAGACTCTATCCGCAGTCATGGGAAAAATGCCCACAAAACGTGAGCAAATTCCATTTTGGATAGCTCAAAAAATTACTCAAATCGAAGCAGTATTTCCAAATACTAGCCCGTATGAGAAACACAGAATCCTAACAATCTGTTTACCTATGGGGAGCACACCATAACTGGAAGACTGCACCACTTGGGGCTCAGTCTTTGCTGCCATCTATACTAAAACACATGGTATTCCATCAATTGCGGTAATACCAGATGTCCTGAAACAAATTCAAAACGAATACGGGGCAGAGCCTGCTCTAAATTTAGGTATGAAATTACTGAAAAATTTCGACCAGGTCTCAACAATAATATTATCTAATATTAAAGGGGAGGCAGCAGCAGTGGCGATCCGCCAACGATTAAGGGAATTCGATGTTACAGAACATCAAACTGAGCTACCCAGAATAATAGAACAATCTTATGCAGAATTAGGCAGAGATAGTTTGGGTGGAAGACCAGTGAAGCCAAAACTATCTGAAAGTCCTGAGAAGGACTCTATTAAACAAACTCCTACATCTTCTAAAAAGAAGTGGGAAACTAATAAACAAAATTCAAACGAGAAACGTTCTCAATCCCGAGGTAGGTCTCCTCAAAAGGAGCCCTCTGAAAGGAGGTATAACCTCAGGAATAGGGATAATTTGAAAAAGCCTGACAGGTATCAAGATACTGATACACGTTCCTCTCGTACCTTTCAGATCTCGTCACAGACATCGGAAAGAAGAGGACGGTCAGAACATAGAGAAGAACGCGTGAAATCGAAAGACGACAAGCACGTTCCGAAAAGTAAATCTAAACCTCAATTCTCAAAGAAGAAGGTAGCAGGTCTGAAGGTCAGACATGCCGAGGATACTGAGAACACAACTCAAGAACGGAGAATGGGCTCAGACAATGCTGGACAGTGCAGCAGAAGTCACAATAGCTCGCCAGAACCTGAAGGAACTTCTGGAGATAATGGACTTGAATGAGTACATTACAGTTGAGACTGTAGACACCAGGGTTAGTACTCCACAAAAGTTATATGAAATAACACTCCGGATGGAGGGAGACATACCTAGACAGGTGAAAGCACTTTTTGGGGAAAAACTTTCAAGGGGCTATGACATACTTCTAGCAGAAAAAGACTGGCCACCACAATTTGTCAGGGAGTGCCCACATGGCGAGGACATTATTATGCGTGCCTTCTCTAACCATATTCCAATTCACCTAAAATATACTTATGCCAGGAAATGGGCAGTTGCCCAGGCCCCAGCATTATATAAAAATCATGTAGGATGGGATGAGGACTCACCTCACCATAAAATCCATCTAAAAAATGAACCTACTGCACAAAGGCAGTACCCAATAAAGCAAGAAGCTAAAAAACAGGTCAGGGACATCTTAGATCAACTTGAATACCAGGGGGTGATTGAAACATGCACCTCTTCAATTAACAATCCTTTGTTTCCTGTCTCCAAACCAGACAATACCTATCGTCCAGTTTTGGATTACAGACACTTAAACACTTGTTCAAAAACATTTGCAGTGCAAAATGCACATAGTACAGCATTAATGAATAACATTGTGCGTAAAAAATACAAAACCACATTGGATATCTCAAATGGTTTCTTTTGTCAAAACATAGCACCTGGAAGCAGGTACTTAACAGCTTTTTCAATAATGGGGACCCAGCGTCAATGTTGTCGACTCCCACAAGGGTTCAAGAACAGCCCGGGGTTATTCTCAGCGAGAGTAACGGAGTTACTACAAATTTATGATAATGAGGCATTGTCATATGTCGATGACATCTATCTGACAGACGATGACCTGGATAAACACTTGAACAGGGTGAGCACCATTATACTGGGCTTCGCCTCTGAGGGCTACAAATTCAACTTCAAAAAGTCCAGAATTACCCATCTCAATGTCCTGTTTCTAGGATATGAGCTTTCAAGTGAAGGCAAGAGCTTGGCAGCCAACTTTTTAGAAAAGTGTGTGCTGCTCCAACCTCCAAAGACGCTGAAAAATTTACAATACATCCTGGGTTTCCTCAATTTTGGAAGAACTTACAATCTAAATTACGCAGAAAGGGTTAAACCTCTCTACGCATTATTCAAACCTGATTTTTCAATCAAAAACTGGACACAAGCACACAGAAATCTTGCGTTCACTCTAGGCTAACATGTTAGCAACAAATCACTTACAAACACGCGTAAGTCAACGCAATTTAGTGATCCGAATAATCTCGGGTCAATGCGGGTTCACCTACTTAACATTTATTGAGGGTGAAAAAGTACCAATTGCATACAAATCACACTTGTATACACAAGCAGAAATGCGCTTCACTTCAACAGAAATAATTCTGACAGCAGTTCAAACCGCTGTAGCAAAAGAAAGAGCTCTAGCCCAAGGGAAACGCATTATTGTCGTAACCCCAGTTCCGGCCTTAGAGGCGGTAACAAAAGCGAGCATTCCAAATGCTAAAGCTTTACATCCGAGATGGATACAATGGGTTAATTCTCTTGCTGCAACAGATGTTGAATATGTTTTTGATCCCGATTTAAAAACACAAGCATTCCTGCAATATGAACATGAATGTCCTCTGCCCACTGAGATTCTGCCTCTCGATCAGTACAAATTCATAATTTACACTGACGGATCCGCACAACCCGCAACAGGGAGTAAGCAAGCTTACAGTGCAGCGTGCGCAATCGTTAAAGGTCGCATGCGAGATGGCAACTTCAGACCTATGGTCACAAAAACCCAGTCTCTAGGAGATTGCACAGCTCAGCGAGCTGAACTACAAGCATTCAAACTGGCACTTGAAAGTACAGATCGAGAATTCCCCACACTAATAGTGTGCGATTCTTTCTACTGTGTTCAGTCGTATAATGAATATATACAAACTTGGCTTGAAAACGGGTTCAAAGATGCAAAAGGTGGCACAATAAAGCATAAAACGCTTTGGGAACAAGTAGTTCAGTTAAAAAGCGAACTACCAAAGGCTCACGTGATCCATACACTGAGTCATCAACGTGATGGCGTTCACGTTGTAGGGAATTCATTGGCTGACGAAGCCGCAAAGGGGGCTGTTCAGACGGCTTCCGTAGCTGCGATCACTCGTTCAAAAACGAAAATAGACAGTGAGATAATGTTGGCTGTCAATGCTACGAGCAAAGGCAGTGGTGCAGCGTTACCAAAAAAGTTTCCACTCAAGTACTCATATGTAATTGATGCGAACAACGTTCCTTTTGCTCGAATCCCTGGAGTGGGGGATAGGGTAATTCCAAACAAGGAACGCAGATTAGGACTAATCCTAGCAGCACACGAAGGGATAGCCTCTGCCCATGCAGGCATTTCTGCAACAGTATCTTTACTAACACAAAGATATTGGTGGCCTGGCATAGGAAGCAGACCAAGAACTAAGTTCTGGAATGTGAAATTTGCCAACAGATGAAAGTCTCCACAGTGAAACGTCCTGCGCAGACACCCCTGTTAATTTCGGACAAACTATTAGCTTGTGCTTACCTGGACCACTGCGGTCCCTTGCAAAGGGACGGTAACTATAAATATATCATGGTCGCAGTGGATTCTTGCTCTAGGTTCCTATGGATATGGCCTCAGCGCTCGGCTGACGCTCGAACTGTTATAAAAAATTTGCGAGTCTTTATCGGCACATACGCAATAGGCAAGCTACATTCTGACCAGGGCCCTGCGATTAGCTCTCGGGCTTACAAAGACGCCATGGCCAGTCTGGGCGTTGCATTGCGGTACTCCTCTCTGTTTCATCCTGAGGGAAATTCTGTTGTGGAAAGGAAACACCGGGACATAAAGCAGTCTATAACAGCTAGGGTATTAGGTTCGGGTGATGGGTGGGTCAAACATCTTTATGGGGTCCAACGCTCATTAAACAACTTGCCAAGAAGTTCTCTAGGGGGGGTCACTCCATATGAGGTCCTTTTTGGGACAAGAATGTGGGTGCCTGATCTGGAATGCAGTGGCACAGTGGTGGAAAATAAACCCTTTGATATCAAAGATCGTTTGGCTGTTTTACAGGACTTAAATGAAATAAGAACGAAACAAAGCAACGTATTCCTGCAGCCAACCACCACTGGGGAAAACCGGCGGCCCCAGCAAGGCCTGTCTGGATTCCAAAAGTTGGGGATCTGGTCAGAGAAAAGATTGCGGACAAGAAGGAATTTGGACCTTCATACAGACAACCAGTACCTGTCCTAGCCGTACACGGAACAAGAACAGTACTTCTGCCGCCCCTTGCTGGAAGAAAGGAGAAAAGATTTGTGTCCATCGACCTCATCAAACCACAGTATGTGGCCAATACTAAATAGTAGGCCTCGTGGACTCTGACCTAGTAGCAGACACACTCCTCTCGCTACTATCAAAGAGGTTCAGACTGAAAGACTGATAACCATCGAGACTTCAGCAGTAACAGATGAAGGACTGAGCAACAATGCTATGGAACTCATCCCTCTTGAAACACAAGTAACAGTTCGTCCAAATACACCTGTCTACACCAATGTAACAAGTGATCAACTGGTCCCAGCGATTTCTACAAATCCTGATGCAATTCCAACAATTGACAGAACTGCTTCTGGCTACTTCATTAACTTTGATACGTTTTCTGAGGATCCGAGTGAGCCCGAGACGTCGCCAGCAACAAAAACTTTTAAACAGCAAGTACAAGACTTTTTAAATTTTTTGAAAAAGACTTATTTAGTTTCACCATGGACTGAACTTTGGGTTGTTTCTGGAATATTTTTCTTCCTGCTTTGGCTAGCTTTGGTTATGACTATGAGCGTGCTTATAAATGGGAGATACATCCATTTGGACATTGAAAGAAAAGAAGTGAACTTACTTTTGAAACATCACAAATCATCCCATCGTGAAACAAGAGACTTGTCTGCAGTGAACATCACAGCCGTTCCTATACAGGATGGTATAGTGTGGGACAAAACTGATTTTGATATCTTTGGTCCGACGGAACATTTGAACATTCCACATTTATTTAAAATTTCACTAAGTGATTTTGTTTCATCCAGTACCTTTTCTGATGATTGGGACTTTGAAACTATGAATAATATAATGTTTGACCTAGAAATATCTGCTGTATTTTCTAATAATGAATATTTAGAGGGTTCATCAGACTATGAACAGCTGTATTGCTATAACCACTATGGTCATCAATTTTTGCATGAATCTGCAACACCTAGAAATGTGTTTATGTTTAACCAATGGGAGCATTGTCCTACACCACCAAAAGGTAGTTCAAAAACATTTACTAAGAAGTTTCCATATTTTTCAGGATACAATACATCTGATCCAGAAACATTTTACTATAAAAATGTAAACAAAACAGGACTGAAAATTATGTTAACTAATACAAAACAGATTTACTCTGCAACATTTATTGCCCAACTGTCTAGACAGGGTTTCGACTTATGGAAAGACACAATAGACACAAAATCTGTCTGGGGTACTAAATATTGGCAAGTGCAGGGGGTAGAAGCTTTATTTAGAGCCTGTATCGTCTCTCAACAAATAATGTTTTTGAATGACACGGTCCAACAAACGTCTTGCCTTGGGTTAGCCAAGATTAAAGACATGAAAAATCCTTCTGTACCAACACCTGCAAGTGATAATAATACACAGGCAGCGGTTACAGTTGACACCATACTAAAACTCAACAGAACAAATCCTGATTGGAGAAAATGGTTGATCTGGCCCACAGACACAAACAACTGTCAAGACAGATTCCTGAATAAAACACAGGGGTTTTCTATTCACAGGCCAGACCCAAGATACGTCCAAAGACAGCATCCGGGGTAGTAACAACATACAGTGTAGGAAAATTATGCCTCGATTGGCTGCAAAAATCTACACTTAAGGATGTGAAACAACACTTATCTTTACTTAAAGAAGACGCAGACCTTAGGGAATTCTTGCTTGGACCAAGAAAACCGCGTCAAAAATGTTTCATATATGCCGGCATTTATGCTGCTTGTAATGAAGCATGGAAGGTGTCACAGATGGAGGCCGCAGAACGAATACGTGAACTTGATCGTATTAATTTAGAGAAAACTCTCTCTGTGGTCGACAATGGGTTAACAACTTTGTCCTCCAGAATTTATTCATTGGACAGTATTGTATCCTCTGCTATCGACATACTGGAACAAGATTTAGCCATGTTACAGCAAGGCCAGTCTCAGTTACATTCTATTATGTTATTAAGCTGGACGCTGCAATCTTTGCGTGCGGGCTATGTGCCTTGGTGTTTTATCAACACGTCGGCTCTGTTTGCAGAATACAATCTAACTGATAAACAGATCGAACTGGCACAAAGGGGAGCAAAGTATACAGTACTGAGCATTGACAAACTTGAAAAGTTACCATTCACAGTGGCAGAAAAACCAGCTACAGAATGGCTTATTCACGGCAAAATTAGTCTACCTGTGACTACTTTCCAGTTTCAGTATTGCCTTAGACAGATGCAAGCAGGCAAATATGAAAGGTTGGGTAAAGAATACATTAAGATATCCTGGAATTTACCTTACACCTATAGATGTTGAAGTGGGGATCGTGAAGTGTTTCTAAGCGGTTCACTGATTTGTCAGGACATTTCTTTACGCGGGGCTTGTAATGATTCTGTGGCAAACTTGTCCTGCCACCAGCAGGGTACACCAGCTGCTGTGATTAATCCAACGTTTGGACAACTTTCTAATGGGAGTTACCTCATGTTGAATGATCAGAGTTGCTGTGGCATGTTGCCAGGCATCCCATATCTAGTAACTGTCAACTCCAGGGTCACTTGCTGTATACAAGTATTGTTTGCCCCAATAGACACAGTCAGGGAGTCGCCTCTATGGCCTTCGTTGAATGTCTCTTTTATACGATTTGATACTTTAAGCAGAATGAAAGCCATGCTTATACAACAATCAGTGCCTTTGACCTCGGCCAAAGAAACCTATGATCTACAAGTTGCAAGGACTTCGGCTGAGATACAAGCTTTAATTCGTACAAACTGCCCTATACATTTCGTAGAAATGATAGGACGTATCTTTAACATGTCAGATACAAGCGGAATTGTACATGTATTTAAGACCATCTGTTCCGGACTATTAGCACCTTTCCAAGCTGTCCTCGGAATCATCCCAAACTTCGCACATTCCGTGTTTGGTGGTGTGCCATTAATTCTAGCACTTGTTGCAGGAATTCTGTTTCTATTCCTCCTACTACGCTATGGCAAGCCTCTTCGCCAACATCACTCCGAGCGATGTGGAGAGAGCCCTCCTTGAACGGAAATGCCGTGAGCGAATAGTACAGCTTTTGGGCATGCCTCGTCTACGGGAACTTAATACAACGTGGTTCCTGTCATTCAGACCAATCTGGCAAGATTGCATCTTACCTGTTCTACTCTGCCTGTTTTCCGGTGAAGAATGCGTGCTAGACACCTGTCTAACACTCCCATCAGTCATGCCAACGGATATCGATACTCTGCTGGACCCAATAACGGCCCATGCTGTGTGTTGCCCCCAGCTGCTTCCAATCCTGATGGCGGCATTCATTGAGATCTCACAGACGCTTCCGGCTGCTGCTGAGGTACGAGATGGATCAACGGGCACACAGGTAACAACGGAGGCGAACGTTGCATCTTCTGCTGAAGGCGATGTTTCTCATCTCTGTGCAATTAACATTCTGAACGAGGTGTTCCAAATGTCACCGACTTCGGTGGATGATATTTTGGCTACGGAAATCGATGATCTAATGTTTACGCCAGACCCCTACACTGACTTTGATTCGGCTCACAGTGTACCAGGGCAACAATGAAATTTGGCCTTCATATTTTTCAAACTCTGAACTTTTCCCAGAATTGAACTTTTTCTTTTTTAAATTTTTGAAATGACATGGCAAATGAACAATCTGCTTACAGTAGAACTAGCCTTATAAAACAGACTTCTTTGAATACGTCCAGGGACACATTGTCACCTTACTTGTCTACAATTTCCTTTACTTCCATGATATACAAATGGCTTTCATTGTAAATACTTATCGACCATTTCATCATATGTATATATTACTGTTTCATTCACGTTGCATTCCACTTCCGTTATATGCTTAGAATGAAAAAACTGCTTTAAATGTACATTACCTATGGCATTTCAAACGTTTTTAAGCTTCTTTTAAAAATGCTTTTAGAAATGTTTTTAGTAATATGTGGTATTCAATTTTATGTTTAGCATTTAAAATGTTTAGCATTTAGTATCATTGTTCACTCGAAGATGGAGTGGGTGTTGTATTCCGTTTTAGGGGTCCGTATATAGGTTTTCCTGAATCATGTCCTTATATAGGCACAATTCACCTTGCCCTTATATAGGCATAGAATCCCTGTCCTTATTTAGGCATTAACCATGCACTCCAAATACAGGCATGGTCACCGACATCCATCCACCCTAACGTCACGAGTTCTTAGAAACCAGACCCTTAAGCTTCGGGATTTCCCCTAGCACAGGACTATTGATTTCTCCAAGAACACATCTATTATGAATGAACCGTTATACCTTAAGGGTTCATTCCTGACGTCTTCCTATGTCCGACTTTACGTCAATGCTAACATTCCTCGACACCTACCAGGTATAAATATACCTTCCCTTGCCCAAGCAAGTTAGAGGAGACCTCGACTTCAGAAGAGCCCGTATCCCGGCCTGACGCACTGAGAAGACGCTGTCATTCCTGCACGCAGACGAATCCACCTTCCAGTGTTCTGACTCCCTTCGCGGGGTGTTAGAGTTCCAAGATCCGGCAGGAGATTCCCACCTCTCTCATTCTCAAGGTATGGAGCTGACTAGAACCTAGAGGGACTCTTGGCATACTAGACTTAACATACTCTTAGTCTACCATACTAGAGAATACTCCACCTACTTCTACTCTTCCCTACACCTAGACTAGGTTAGGTACACTGGGGTAGAACTAGCTTAGAGACGCATCGTATGAGTACTCGCATTCTTAGCTCATGTTATTTATGTACGTGAATTTATGCTAAAAGATAATGCTAGCGCAGTATTATTTATTTCTACTGCTTACGCTGTACATTATTTATCTTGCATACTGTCTTGTGATCATAACAGGACATATCTCTTACACGAGAACCAAGACTGTTCAATAAAACCCTTTTTATTGAAACGCCCGTCTTTCCTTTCTGTGTAACTCTGCAGAGACTAAGCATGCACGATTGAATGAGTGAAACTGTTATCTATTGTTTCCACGATTCTGAGACATGTTCCGCTTCTAAAGGGAAACAAAGTTGTCATGTTTTTCGGTTGCCAGAAACTACTCCCTTCTTGTTCTCAAGGAGTTTCTAGTGGCCTCTGAGCTAGCTGGCACAGGTAATTAAGTTTAATATAATCGATAGGGACATACCGACCGTAGTCCTATGTCAAACCTATAGGTTATATTATTCCAATGCGCAGAGCCTTTTAGGGAAATAGGAACTACACTACAACAGTGTCATGCATTGTCAGTTGTGATTGGCCAGTTTCTACGCACGAGCGGCACCATTTGTGTCCTCTGTCCTGTGGTGTAGGGGGGCACTCTGTCTCACATTGTCGTCAATGTTGATGTACTGTGATTGCTATGTGTGTGTTCTGCATTGTTGGCGATTCGCCCCTGCAGCTCTGCATTGGCGGACCCTTATCCCTTTGATACCAAAGGGGATGATGGACGGAGCGTTAGAGCAAATCAAACACTCACCCCCAGTCAACTGATCTGGGTTTAATCCATCATCATTCTTTAGCTCACTCCACCACCTCAGTTCAGACATGGCCATATGCAAATCAGTCTGACCCTGTGCCTCATGGGAACAGTCCAGCCCGAACTGCCAAGCCATGTCTTCCCTGGACCGGAAACAAGCATCCTGGGACCGGTTTCGGGTTCATAACCCTCATCAGCCAGGCTATCTTGAATCCAGTGGCAAAGTGAGCAAGGGACCCACGTCTGGGCATACCCTGCCAACTTAGGGCGAACAAAGCGATACCAAAGGGGATGATGGACGGAGCGTTAGAGAAAATCAAACACTCACCCCCAGTCAACTGATCTGGGTTTAATCCATCATCATTCTTTAGCTCACTCCACCACCCCAGTTCAGACATGGCCATATGCAAATCAGTCTGACCCTGTGCCTCATGGAACAGTCCAGCCCGAACTGCCAAGCCATGTCTTCCCTGGACCAGAAACAAGCATCCTGGGACCGGTTTCGGGTTGATAACCCTCATCAGCCAGGCTATCTTGAATCCAGTGGCAAAGTGAGCAAGGGACCCACGTCTGGGCATACCCTGCCAACTTAGGGCGAACAAAGCGATACCAAAGGGGATGATGGACGGAGCGTTAGAGCAAATCAAACACTCACCCCCAGTCAACTGATTTGGGTTTAATCCATCATCATTCTTTAGCTCACTCCACCACCCCAGTTCAGACATGGCCATATGCAAATCAGTCTGACCCTGTGCCTCATGGGAACAGTCCAGCCCGAACTGCCAAGCCATGTCTTCCCTGGCCCGGAAACAAGCATCCTGGGACCGGTTTCGGGTTCATAACCCTCATCAGCCAGGCTATCTTGAATCCAGTGGCAAAGTGAGCAAGGGACCCACGTCTGGGCATACCCTGCCAACTTAGGGCGAACAAAGCGATACCAAAGGAGATGGTGGACGGAGCGTTAGAGCAAATCAAACACTCACCCCCAGTCAACTGATCTGGGTTTAATCCATCATCATTCTTTAGCTCACTCCACAACCCCAGTTCAGACATGGCCATATGCAAATCAGTCTGACCCTGTGCCTCATAGGAACAGTCCAGCCCGAACTGCCAAGCCATGTCTTCCCTGGCCCGGAAACAAGCATCCTGGGACCGGTTTCGGGTTCATAACCCTCATCAGCCAGGCTATCTTGAATCCAGTGGCAAAGTGAGCAAGGGACCCACGTCTGGGCATACCCTGCCAACTTAGGGCAAACAAAGCGATACCAAAGGGGATGATGGACGGAGCGTTAGAGCAAATCAAACACTCACCCCCCGGCAACTGATCTGGGTTTAATCCATCATCATTCTTTAGCTCACTCCACCACCCCAGTTCAGACATGGCCATATGCAAATCAGTCTGACCCTGTGCCTCATGGTAACAGTCCAGCCCGAACTGCCAAGCCATGTCTTCCCTGGACCGGAAACAAGCATCCTGGGACCGGTTTCTGGCTATTCAGCCGTCATCAGCCAGGCTAGCTTGAATCCAGTGGCAAAGTGAGCAAGAGACCGACGTCTGGGCATACCCTGCCAACTTAGGGCGAACAAAGCGATACCAAAGGGGATGATGGACGGAGCGCTTGAGCAAATCAAACACTCACCCCCAGTCAACTGATCTGGGTTTAATCCATCATCATTCTTTAGCTCACTCCACCACCCCAGTTCAGACATGGCCATATGCAAATCAGTCTGACCCTGTGCCTCATGGGAACAGTCCAGCCCGAACTGCCAAGCCATGTCTTCCCTGGACCGGAAACAAGCATCCTGGGACCAGTTTCTGGCTATTCAGCCGTCATCAGCCATGCTAGCTTGAATCCAGTGGCAAAGTGAGCAAGGGACCCACGTCTGGGCATACCCTGCCAACTTAGGGCGAACAAAGTGATACCAAAGGGGATGATGGACGGAGCGTTAGAGCAAATCAAACACTCACCCCCAGTCAACTGATCTGGGTTTAATCCATTATCATTCTTTAGCTCACTCCACCACCCCAGTTCAGACATGCCATGTGCAAATCAGTCTGACCCTGTGCCTCATGGGAACAGTCCAGCCCGAACTGCCAAGCCATGTCTTCCCTGGACCGGAAACAAGCATCCTGGGACAGGTTTCGGGTTCATAACCCTCATCAGCCAGGCTATCTTGAATCCAGTGGCAAAGTGAGCAAGGGACCCACGTCTGGGCATACCCTGCCAACTTAGGGCGAACAAGCGATACCAAAGGGGATGATGGACGGAGCGCTTGAGCAAATCAAACACTGACTCCCAGTCAACTGATCTGGGTTTAATCCATCATCATTCTTTAGCTCACTCCACCACCCCAGTTCAGACATGGCCATATGCAAATCAGTCTGACCCTGTGCCTCATGGGAACAGTCCAGCCCGAACTGCCAAGCCATGTTTTCCCTGGACCGCAAACAAGCATCCTGGGACCGGTTTCTGGCTATTCAGCCGTCATCAGCCAGGCTAGCTTGAATCCAGTGGCCAAGTGAGCAAGGGACCCACGTCTGGGCATACCCTGCCAACTTAGGGCGAACAAAGCGATACCAAAGGGGATGATGGACGGAGCGTTAGAGCAAATCAAACACTCACCCCCAGTCAACTGATCTGGGTTTAATCCATCATCATTCTTTAGCTCACTCCACCACCCCAGTTCAGACATGGCCATATGCAAATCAGTTTGACCCTGTGCCTCATGGGAACAGTCCAGCCCGAACTGCCAAGCCATGTCTTCCGTGGACCGGAAACAAGCATCCTGGGACCGGTTTCTGGCTATTCAGCCGTCATCAGCAAGGCTAGCTTGAATCCAGTGGCAAAGTGAGCAAGGGACCCACGTCTGGGGATACCCTGCCAACTTAGGGCGAACAAAGCGATACCAAAGGGGATGATGGACGGAGCGCTTGAGCAAATCAAACACTCACCCCCAGTCAACTGATCTGGGTTTAATCCATCATCATTCTTTAGCTCACTCCACCACCCCAGTTCAGACATGGCCATATGCAAATCAGTCTGACCCTGTGCCTCATGGGAAAAGTCCAGCCCGAACTGCCAAGCCATGTCTTCCCTGCACCGGAAAGAAGCATCCTGGGGTGGTGGAGTGAGCTAAAGAATGATGATGGATTAAACCCAGATCAGTTGACTGGGGGTGAGTGTTTGATTTGCTCTAACGCTCCGTCCATCATCCCCTTTGGTATCGCTTTGTTCGCCCTAAGTTGGCAGGGTATGCCCAGACGTGGGTCCCTTGCTCACTTTGCCACTGGATTCAAGATAGCCTGGCTGATGAGGGTTATGAACCCGAAACCGGTCCCAGGATGCTTGTTTCCGGTCCAGGGAAGACATGGCTTGGCAGTTCGGGCTGGACTGTTCCCATGAGGCACAGGGTCAGACTGATTTGCATATGGCCATGTCTGAACTGGGGTGGTGGAGTGAGCTAAAGAATGATGATGGATTAAACCCAGATCAGTTGACTGGGGGTGAGTGTTTGATTTGCTCTAACGCTCCGTCCATCATCCCCTTTGGTATCGCTTGTTCGCCCTAAGTTGGCAGGTATGCCCAGACGTGGGTCCCTTGCTCACTTTGCCTCTGGATTCAAGCTAGCCTGGCTGATGACGGCTGAATAGCCAGAAACCGGTCCCAGGATGCTTGTTTCCGGTCCAGGGAAGACATGGCTTGGCAGTTCGGGCTGGACTGTTCCCATGAGGCACTGGGTCAGACTGATTTGCATATGGCCATGTCTGAACTGGGGTGGTGGAGTGAGCTAAAGAATGATGATGGATTAAACCCAGATCAGTTGACTGGGGGTGAATGTTTGATTTGCTCATGCGCTCCGTCCATCATCCCCTTTGGTATCGCTTTGTTCGCCCTAAGTTGGCAGGGTATGCCCAGACGTAGGTCCCTTGCTCACTTTGCCACTGGATTCAAGATAGCCTGGCTGATGAGGGTTATGAACCTGAAACCGGTCCCAGGATGCTTGTTTCCGGTCCAGGGAAGACATGGCTTGGCAGTTCGGGCTGGACTGTTCCCATGAGGCACAGGGTCAGACTGATTTGCATATGGCCATGTCTGAACTGGGGTGGTGGAGTGAGCTAAAGAATGATGATGGATTAAACCCAGATCAGTTGACTGGGGGTGAGTGTTTGATTTGCTCTAACGCTCCGTACCATCATCCCTTTGGTATCGCTTAGTTCGCCCTAAGTTGGCAGGGTATGCCCAGACGTGGGTCCCTTGCTCACTTTGCCACTGGATTCAAGATAGCCTGGCTGATGAGGGTTATGAACCCGAAACCGGTCCCAGGATGCTTGTTTCCGGTCCAGGGAAGACATGGCTTGGCAGTTCGGGCTGGACTGTTCCCATGAGGCACAGGGTCAGACTGATTTGCATATGGCCATGTCTGAACTGGGGTGGTGGAGTGAGCTAAAGAATGATGATGGATTAAACCCAGATCAGTTGACTGGGGGTGAGTGTTTGATTTGCTCAAGCGCTCTGTCCATCATCCCCTTTGGTATCGCCTTATCCCTTTGAGTCGGTGTGCATTTGACTTGTGTGCTTTTCGGGTGCTGGGATGTTTGCGACTTGGGTCATTTGTGCTACTGGAGATATTTGGTACTCTTGTGCATTGTTTGTCTGCAAATGTGTTTTTGACGTCATGGTTCGTAGGTGCACGTGGATGTGTCAGAGTGTGACCTGCTCCTTTACGGATGTGGTCCACACTCAGCCACCTCAGTGTCGTCTCGTGCACCATGTCATGTATTGTGACTTCAGCCATGCTATCTGTCATGCAGTGTCACTTGCATTGTCGGTGTGGCTCACAGAGCCGCTGCTTTTCAGGATTCAGCACATGTGCATGGGTAGGTTGTGGCATTGGTGATATGGAGGGGGGCCCATTTGTGCTGATTGTGGATGGCGGACTACTTGGTGTTTCTATGTGTGCTGCTGTGTGCCAAGGGTATCAGGGACATGTTCCACAGTCATTGTGGTTGTGCAGTGTGCTGCACATGATTGTGAATGTGTGGCATTGTGCCCATTTGCCCCCGTCCCCCCAGTCCTGGTCGTTACTCACCCTGTTGCTGTTGGGTCAGGTCATATCGGGCTGTGTCCAGACCCCCAACTCCTTGCACCGTCTCCACGCTGATGACTGTGGCCACCATTTCCTCCAGCTCATCCAGCTCCTCCTGTGGCGCAGGACTCCCACCTCCAGTCGCCTTTGCTGCCTTCATGTTGGCAGCGAGTTTCTGTTTGGTTTGGCTGTGCACTTCATGCCAGCGCCTCTTGACCTCCTCCATTGACCTCCTCGACACTCCGACTGCATTCACGTTGGTGACGATGGACTGCCATATTTCCGTTTGTGTTGCCAATGACGCAGTGGAGGTGACGAACAGTTGTTGGTAGTGTTCTATCACCTCCGTGATGATGATCCGGTCTTCCTGCGTACTGAACCCCGTCTTCCTCTTCCTCTTCTCCTTCCCCGAACACGGGGTTCCTGGCTGGTCCTCTGTGGGGCTTGTGGGGTTCGGGTTGTCCTCTGCACTCGGTCCGGGTGCATCCATGGTGCTACGAAGTTTGTTTTGTTTTTGGTGTTTATTTTTTGGTTGCTCTTATAGTGCATTTTCACGCATGACGCGTGGGATTTGCGGGGCTGTGGCTGGTTGTCGCTGATTTTTGTATCGCGGTTTGGGACATCGCAGGTTTTTTCGCGTTCGTGTTTCGCATTGTTTCTGCGTCGCGTAGGTTTTTGGGCGGTCATTTGGCGCGTTATCCTGCTACTATCGCATGGTGCCGCAGTGTTGGGAATACCACGTTGACAAGGTGTTATTTTCCCGCGATGGACTGCGATGTGAAGGGTTGCGTTAAGCAACTTTTGCGGTAGTTATCACACGTTCTTGAGAATATGCCCCTGGATCCTTTTTTAACCCAACCAACATAATTCCCAAATGAAATTAATAATATAAGTACCCACATTTCTGTAGCGGTAGTAAGTCAAAAGATAAAAATCCATCTCCAGTACAGAAATTCCAAAATATAATGTCCTAAAAATTGCAAAAATAAAACTTTCCAAGAAACCCAGCCCAAGTCAAAGGTTCTATATCAAATTCGTTGAATCTCTTAAAAAAATACAAAATAAGAATTAAAAAAACAAGTCCATAAGCCAAAATGATAAAACATAATTGCAAATACAGAAAATCTCACCCCTTTTCTTATCAAAAAAATAAGGAACAAACACAACACCCAAAAACAAATTTTTCAAGAATGTTCTTCTTGACCTACGTAGTAAAAAAGGATATATTCCTACCTCTACTCTAAAACACTCGAAAAATCCACAGGTACAACAAAAAATTCCGTATACATTACAAAAATTCTAAATTTACACCAATCTGCTAATTCAGTACTAACTACACACCACGTTATCAGGGCTATGCAAAAAGATCAAACATTCAATAACAGAGCACTAATTAATACTAAAAAACCTTAACTTTCACTACACCAGTTGCCAAATAAAACATTCTCAAAATACATTACTCGCCACTCAGTCTAACTCGGAGATAATCAATCAACATTCATCACTCTTTCTTACTGATCACCTTCACATTTCAGACTGTTCTGAATGTTAAATACCATGACCTTGCGTCTGCTGTTGTTTGTGATTAACCAGTTTGCCATACAAAAAATATCAAAACATGTTAATATACTTTTCTTTCCAAGTGGAGTAGGGATATTAATAATGTGTCATCTTTTAGTGGGAGAATTTTTTGCCCCTCTCCCAAACATGGTGTATCATTTATACAAGCATTCAGACTGGTTGCAACTTTGTAAATATAACATGTAAACAATGTCGGGGCTTAGTAAACCCTTGATACACAAGTAGGGAATTTGTTAGTTTCCCATTAACCCCATCTGACTTGCAAAATCGTGCTCCCCTAAACGAACCAATATGTCAAGCAGATTTGGGGGAAGCACCATTGATCCCAAGAGCCTTCCACAAAAATTCTGTTGGTATATTCTCAAATGTGAGCTTCAAGTTGACTAATAGCACACATATCCCTCCTCAGCTTCTGGAAAACAGAGCAGAAGAAAGAAACTGTTTCTTTCCTTAAACAGTTGCTTTAACCCCTTCACTGCTTGGCCTTTCCTCCCCCTGTGCTAAGCCTTTTTTTGGCTATTTGGGGTAGTTCGCGCTTAGGCCCCTGTAACTTTTTGACCACATAAGGTATCCACGCCAAATTTGCGTCCTTTTCTTCCAACATCATGGGAATTTTAAAGGTACCCAGGGTTTGTTGATTCCCCTGGAGGTGACCCAGAAATTAGCTAAAATACAGCAAAATTCTTTTTTTTTTTTTTTAAATGGGAAAAATGTGCTGCAGATGAAAGCGTCTGTTTTTTTCCCTGCAAATGGTACAACAAAGGGTTTGTGGTGCTGAAATCACCATCTTCCCAGCTTTCACGGACTGACAGACTTTTGTCAGAAAACCAACATTTTTTACACAGTTTTGGCATTTTACTGGGACATAGCCTATTCTTGCTACTTTTTGTGCTTTCATCCTCCTTCCAGTAAATGGTAGAAATGGGTCTGAAAGCAATAATGGATCCTAGGAAGCTATACATTTCTGAAAAGTAGACAAAATTCTTAATTTAGCAAGGAGTCATTTGTGTAGATCCTTCAAGGTTTTCTTATAGAAACTAAGGGGGTCATTACAATGACGGGCGGATCGCCACCGCCCGTATGGCGGTGGCGATCCGCCCGCCATTTCCCACCGCCCGCATGCCATTTCCCCCCGCCATATTACGATGGCGGGGGGGAGCCCGGCGGACGGAAAGACCGTCCGCCGGTTTTCCGCCGGTCCCACAGGGGACCGGGCGGTAAAGGACCCTAATATGGTGGCGGTGTCTGCAAGACACCGCCATCCGTATTAGGATGTCAGCGGAAAGCAGCTTTTCCATGGCGGTGTTGCCGCCATGGAAAGGCATGTGGTCTTTGCCTCTGGGGGCCCGTTGCGTGCCCCCAGGATTTGGGGGGAGTGGGGGGTGCAATAGGTACCCCCCTACATTTGAATGCACAAGGTGGCAGGCACCGTGCGGTGCCTGTCACGTTGTGCATTCAAATGCACAACATGCGTTTTTCGCATTGCGGCGGGTGCTGGTGACAGCACCGCCCACCGCAATGCGAACAATACGGGATGCCACCGCCACTGTGGCATCCTAATACCCATGGCGGGACCGCTGCTCCTATGGCGGGCGGTCCCATTCACTGTTACGGTGGCAGGCGGACTTTGTCCGCCCGCCATCGTAATGTGCCCCTAACAGTTGAAAATAGGAAAAATTGAAAATGAGTTGAAAATACAGCCATTTGTGCCAACGTTTTCACCTGTAACTTCTTCTAAGTATGACAAATCTTTGAAAGCAATATACCGTTACATCCGCTGGACCCTTCTAGTTGTGGGGATATATAGGACTTGTAGTTTCACCAAGAACCCGAGGAACGCAGAGCCAATAACTGAGCAGCGTCTTGCAATGGTTTTTTGTTGTGCACCGGGTTTATAGCAATTCATTTAAATAGTGAAAAATCATTTAAATAGTGAAAAACCGGTATGAAAGACACCTATGTACTTCTGAAATGGGAACAAAATATAGCGTTTAGAAACAGTAGCTATTTGCACATCTTCGAAATTGTGGGTACCCATACTAGCATGTGAATTATAGGACATTTTTCAAAGTGACTTATTTTTTACAGATTGTCTTACATTTGGAAGGCAGAAATGCATCGAAAGTCAATAGGTAATAACAGTTGCTCTACAGTTCTGTGTTCCCTAAGTCTCCCGATAAAAATGGTACCTCACTTGTGTGGGTAGGCCTGAATCACTGACAAAATATCGAAGGTCAGAATATCGACCTACAGAAATATCGACGCAAGAATATCTAAGTCAAGAATATCGACATCATATCTACATTATGGTAAGTACAAAAATATCGGAAAAAAACATCGATGTCAAAAATATCGTTTTTTATTTAAGTTAAAAAAATAATGTAAAATAAAGTAAATAATACATATAATTAAAATAAACATAGTTAAAAATATTTTAAAATATATAAAAATTATAAGTAATATATATGTAATGTAAAAATAAATTAAACATATACATATAATATATAATATATATACTTACTAATAATGTTAATAATTATTTTAATAACTTATAAAAAAAAAAATATCATATAAATTATAAATACATCTATACACATAAAACAATAATATAAATAAAAATTAAATAAATATATATAACAAATTTAAAAAATCAAAATTATTTTTAATCTTTTTAAAATTAATTATATACTCCATTAACTAAAATAATACAAAAAATATTAGATAGCGGAGGTAATAAAATTACTATTCCAACTCCAAACAGTGCAACAGTAGGGAAAATGTTGGATAGCGTAGGGGTAAAAATTACTATTCCCACCCCAGTGAGTGCAACAGTAGGGAAAGTGTTGGATAGCATAGGGGTAAGAATTACTATTCCCACTCCAGTGAGTGCAACAGTAGGGAAAGTGTTGGATAGCGTAGGGGTTAAAATTACTATTCCCACTCCAGGGAGTGCAACAGTAGGGAAAGTGTTGGATAGCGTAGGGGTAAAAATTACTATTCCCACTCCAGTGAGTGCAACAGAAGGGAAAGTGTTGGATAGCGTAGGAGTTAAAATTACTAATCCCACTCTAGTGAGTGCAACAGTAGGGAAAGTGTTAGATAGCGTAGGGGTAAAAATTACTGTCCCACTCCAGTGAGTGCAACAATAGGGAAAGTGTTGGATAGCGTAGGGGTTAAAATTACTATTCGCATTCCAGGGAGTGCAACAGTAGGGAAAGTGTTGGGTAGCGTAGGGGTAAAAATTACTATTCCCACTCCAGTGAGTGCAACAGTAGGGAAAGTGTTGGATAGCGTAGAGGTAAAAATTACTATTCCCACTCCAGGGAGTGCAACAGTTGGGAAAGTGTTGGATAGCGTAGGGGTAAAAATTACTATTCCCACTCCAGTGAGTGCAACAGTAGGGAAAGTGTTGGATAGCGTAGGGGTTATAATTACTATTCCCACTCCAGTGAGTGCAGCAGTAGGGAAAGTGTTGGATAGCGTAGGGGTAAAAATTACTATTCCCACTACAGTGAGTGCAACAGTAGGGAAAGTGTTGGATAGCGTAGGGGTTAAAATTACTATTCCAACTCCAGTGAGTGTAACAGTGTGGAAAATGTAGGATAGCGTAGGGGTTAAATTAACAAATTTATTAATTAAAAAAAAATTGTAAAATAAATAACATATTAATAATTAATTAACTAAAAAATTAATAATAAATACCAATAAAATTAAATTAATATTTACTTAAATAACATTAAATTACTTCCCACCCTATTCCCCCATAAACACACAACCCGATACACATAAAAAAGAACACAATTAATTTAATTATCAATTAATCAATTAATAAAAATTAATTACCAATTAATAATAAATTAACAATACATTAATTAACAATAACAATAAATAAAACATAATAATAAATAAATTATAATTAATATAATTATTAATTAATCAATTAATAAAAATTAATTACCAAGTAATAATTAATCGCCAATAAATTAATTATCAATAACAATAAATAAAAAAATATTAATTAATTAATTATAATTACATTACTTCCCACCCTATTCCCTATAAACCCACAACCCACTACACATAAAAATTAACATAATTAATTAAATTATCAATTAATCAATTAATAAAAATTAATTAACAATTAGGAACTAACAATAAATTAATTAACACTAAAAATAAATAAAAAATGTATTATAATTAATATAATGATAAATTAATCAATTCACATTTTTTACCAATTAATAATTAATTAACAATAAATTAATAATCGATAACAATAAATAAAAACGTATTAATTAATTAATTATAATTAAACTACTTCCCACCCTATTCCCCTATAAACCCACAACCCGCTCTGATACTAAAACGCAAAATTTACTTTAAAAAAATTACTAATTTCTAAACATTTAATACATATATTTAAAAATAATAAAAATACATTACAAATAATGTTAAACATACATATAAAATACATACTAAAATACATAACACTAATATAAATATCGATATTATTAACAACGATATTTTTGCTAACGATATTACTTACTTGGATATTACTTACTTGGATATTACTTACTTCGATATAAAAAAAACGATATTACTTACCTTAAGGTCGATATTCTGGTCACCGATATTCTTGACATCGATATTCTGTCCCTACGATATTAAAAACTCGATATTAGTGTAGGTCGATATAAAAAAAAATCGATATTTTGACTGCGCACCGGTAGGCCTAGTGCCCGTGACAGGAAACGGCCCAAAATGCAACGTGGACACACCACATTTTTACAGTGAAAACTGATCCTTTTTTTGCAAAGTGCCTAGCTGTAGATTTTGAACCCTAGCTCTGCCGGCACCTAGGGAAACCTAGCAAACCTATACATTTTTGAAAACTAGACAACCAGGGAAATCCAGGATGGGGTGACTTGTTCGGCTCTCACCAGGTTCTGTTACCCTGAATCCCTTGCAAACCTCAAACTTTGTAAAAAAAACATATTCCTCACATTTCTGTGATGGAAAGTTCTGGAATCTGTGTGGATTCACAAAATTCCACCCACCCAGCATTTTCCAAAGTCTCCCGATTAAAATGGTACCCCACTCGTGTGGGTGGGCCAAGTGCCCGTGGCAGGGAAGGGCCCAAAATGTATTGTGGAGACATCACAATTACCTATCACAAAACAACTTGGTTTTGCAAGGGGGGTCACCTGGGATTTTGGCCCCGGGCTCGGCGGCCATCTAGGGAAACCTACCAAAGCCACACATTTCGGAAAACTAGACACCCGGGGGAGTCCAGGGAGGTATGGCTTGCGTGGACCCACCTAAATTTTCCTACCCAGAATCCCCTGCAAACCTCAAATTTACCTGAAAAAAATCACTTTTTTCTCAAATTTCTGTGTGGGAAAGTTGTGGGATCACCAGGCTAACACAAATTTCCTACCACCAAGTGTTCCCCCAGGTCTCCCAATAAAAATGGTACCTCACTCGTGTGGGTGGCCCAAGTACCCGTGACAGGCAAGGACCCAAAACATATTGAGGAGACATCAAAATTACCTATCACAAAACGACCTGGTTTTGCAAGGGGTGTCACTTGGGTTTTTGGCCCCGGGCTCGGCAACCATCTAGGGAAACCTACCAAACCCACACATTTCTGAAAACTAGACACCCGGGGGAGTCCATGGAGATATGGCTTGCATGGACGCCCCAACGTTTTCCTACCCAGAATCCCCTGCAAACCTCACATTTAGCTGAAAAAAATCACTTTTTTTTCTGATATTTCTGTATGGAAAGGTTGTGGAATCACCGGACCGACACAAATTTAGTACCACCCAGAGTTCCCCCAGGTCTCTCAATATAAATGATACCTCACTCATGTGGGTGGCCCAAGTACCCTCGACAGGCAAGGGCCCAAAACGTATTGAGGAGCCATCAAAATGACCTATCACAAAACGACCTGGTTTTGCAAGGGGGGTCACCTGGGTTTTTGGCCCCGGGCTCGGCGGCCATCTAGGGAAACCTACCAAACCCACACATTTCTGAAAACTAGACACCCGAGGGAGTCCAGGGAGGTATGGCTTGCATGGACCCCCCAACGGTTTCCTACCCAGCATCCCCTGCAAACCTCAAATTTAGCTGAAAAAATCACTTTTTTTCTCAAATTTCTGTGTGGGAAAGATTTGGGATCACCGGGCTGACACAAATTTCTTACCATCCAGCATTCCCCCAGGACTCCCGATAAAAATGATACCTCACTCGTGTGGGTGGCCCAAGTACCCGTTACTGGCAAGGGCCCAAAACATATTGTGGAGACATCAAAATTACCTATCACAAAACGACCTGGTTTTGCAAGGGGGGTCACCTGGGTTTTTGGCCCCGGGCTCAGCAACCATCTAGGGAAACCTACCAAACCCACACATTTCTGAAAACTAGACACCCGGGGGAGTCCAGAGAGATATGGCTTGCATGGGCGCCCCAACGTTGTCCTACCCAGAATCCCCTGCAAACCTCACATTTTGCTGAAAAAAACACATTTTCCACATATTTTTGTGTGGGATCACCGTGCCGACACAAATGTCCTACCACACAGCATTCCCCTCAGTCTTCCGAGTAAAATGATACCTCACTTGTGTCCAATGCAGAATTGGCTTAAAACATATTTTTTTTTTTATTTAGAGCTTAGAATTCGCTGTGCTATACCCTTAATCCCTATGTTTTTGGCTCTTCCCAGTCACACAAGTGAGGTTTTATTCTGGGCACCCCACCACCCCTACATGTATAAAAAAAAAAAATCCCTGGTGCCAAGTGGGCTTTCTGCCCCCGGGGGCAGATCAGGGGCTATTGCCCCCATCTGCCTCCTGGGGGGGAGGTATAAAGTATTTTGTTTTCTTTGGGGGGTAGGGTCGGGGCATTTGCATGCCCATTCTGGGCAGCCCCCACCCCTGGCCTATAAAAAAAATCCCTGACATCTAGGGTGCTACTCCCCCCATCTGCCCCCCAGGGGAGGCAGAAAGACTGTCTGTACCAACATTTTATGGGGGGAGCAAAGGCCTTTGCCCAAGGGGCCGCTCCCCCCTCCCTGGTGGCTAGTGGGTGGATCCCTGCTTGGGGATCACCCTCCCGGGGTGATCCCCAAGCAGGGCTCCATTAGGAAGGGTACCATTGGAAAGGGGAGATTCTCCCCTTTCCAATGATACCTCTCCCAAGTCTTTCGGTGCTCAGGGGGCTGAAATAGCCCCACGAGCACCGAAACAATGAAACTGAAACTAAGTTTCAGTTTCATTTTCAATGCAATGATGTCAGCGCGCCATGCGCGTGGTCGTCAGTGCAATGAAAATGCAAAACGGTCTCAGGAGGTTGGGGAAGCTCTTCCCCAACCTCCCGAGGCCAATAAAAAAAAGGAAATCCCTCTGCTGTCTGCAGCAGAGGGATTTAGTGCCCCTGTTCTCATGACGGAATGGTTCCGTCATGAGCACAGGAGCACTGGTGCTCATGACGGAACCATTACGTCATGAGCACCGAAAGGGTTAATTATGCTCCATGACATGACCTACCTTTCTCCTGGACTGTTGGTTCTGAACAGGCATTGTGACATCATTACTCAGCGGCAATAACTTATTACAGTTGAGCGGTTACATCATTTCTTTATAACAGGTGACTGAGTGCATCATAATTCTTATTATATATAGAATATAGATGGGTAATAGTGAATTATGTTTTTTTTTTCACAAGTGGGTTCTGAGTGGCATCAAATAGACAATGAGAGTGAAAGCTTGAATTGTGTATGATGACACTCAGAATTAAAAAATGCACGTTAATTCACTTTTTACTCATCTATCATGTTATGTTATGTATGGCCCCTAAAGTCATATTCCCCTGCTTTTACCTGCTACTCAGTGGCAGAGGAGTAATGGGGAGCCATACATAACATGGCCTCTGTTATGTTAACCCAGTCTCAAAGGTAAAAAAAAAAACCTTACCTGCCATCCTTTAGTAACCCCCACCACCTTCCCTGCCTTCCCTCCCCCTCCTGCAGCTGTGTTTTCTGCTTTCAGTCAAAGCAGACAAGCAGAGCTGCACTGACAGGCTCTCAGTATCCCTGTCAGCCAAACCTGCAAGATGGTTATCACATAGCAACAGTGGGTAACAAGTTTTGTTATCAACTGTTGCAACGTCATAGCATAGTGAGTTATCAGATTTAGAAACTGAAATAAGCTATAGAGGTTCTCTGAAATCGATCCAATGATTTTTTTTAAATTCTATATAAAGACAATCAAGGATTCCTGGGGGTATGTCTAAACCCTGAAGGAGATCTGAATGGAATTATACGCACCTTTCTGGTACTTACTGAGTCTGTGAATTTCATGTTAATCAGTAACACCCAAGTCAGGTATAAAGATAGGAGAGAATGCTTTAATCAGGATTGTTCTAAGGCTCATAAACAGCTTTTAAAGGCCCTTAAGAGGATGCGGAGATCATGTATCGCAATTAGATGAGCCAGATCCAAGTATAATCAGCTCTCGAAAATTAGGAAAAAAGAACTAAAAGAAAAAGCTTGGGCTGATTTAGAGGTGACTGGTAGACTTAAATATACTGGAGCTTTTTGGCGTATGGTGAATGCACCATATTTTAGTACGCCTAATTTGAACCTCATTGATGTGATGATTCCTGCAGATAAGTGGGTCGAATATTTTGCTACGTTTTTAATTCCAACCATAAGGAAAAAGTGGGGACCTGCTCCCCCCACCCCTCTGATACAGACAGCCTTGAGTCTTTTTCTCATTCAATACAGGTACTAGAGGTTGAGGCGGTTTTACTGATGGTTTTATTTGGAAAAGCCCCAGGACTAGATGAAATTCCAGTTGATGTTTTTAAAAGTAATATCTTACTTTGGGCCCCACTGCTAACAAACATGATAAGGGCAGCTATTGTTGGTTCTTTCCCCTCATCCTGGTCAGAAGCAATTATATTTCAATTTTTGAAAAAAGGAGATAGGATTTACCCTCATATTATTGCCCAATTTCTCTGCTCAACTCCACGGTGAAAGTCTTGGGGAGAATCCTTCTTAATAGGCTAAAAAGTTGGGCAGGGGAAAAAGGGATCCTCTTGAAAGTCCAATATGGCTTTCTCCCTGGTTTGGGAACAATAGAGCAGTGCCTCAATCTCCTCCTGATCACATGTAAATATTCCATGGCCAAGAAGGACACCATCCATATGGGTTTTATGGACTTAACAGCAGCTTTTGAATCTGTGAATCAGTCCAAATTATAGCTGTTGTTAAAGGCTGCCGGAGCGGAAAAAACATTGATTAACATCTTAAGGAGGTTACATCTAGACATGCAGATCAGGGTACGTTATGCCCCTTCTGGGGCTTGTACAGAGACATTAGCTCCGGGGAAAAGGGTAAGGCAGGGGTGTGTCTTGGCATGTTTTTTTTATTTTCATTTTATATTAATGGTTTAGATAAATTCTTGGTAGATAGGGGAAAAGACTTCCCACAATGTCGGCCAGTTCCGGTATTGTTATACACAGATGATGCGTTATTGTTATCAAGAACCGCAAACGGCCTTCAATTTCTGATTGATTCATTTAACTTATTTATGAAGAATTTGGACCTAAATACTAACAGAACAAAATCTTATGTTATCACTTGTGGGCCTACGAGTACTAAGTGTACTAAAATCAAAATGTGTTTGACTCATAACGTAAAAGTTGACATAGTTCCCCATTTCACCTTCTTGGACTTGCTATTTGTGGATACCTTATAATGGAAATACCTACTCACCATCAGAACCCAGCAGATGCTGAGATCTTTTGAAGCAGTTAAGAGATTTGTCTCAAAGATAGTAGGTAAACCAGTAGGTTTTTGCAGTGGTTTTTGGCAGTCCTAAAATCTACTCCAAATTTTATTCATCATGAGCAGACTGTGATGCCTTATATTTCGGATTTTATTAGAAGTCGCCCCATCATGTTATGACTTTCAATCTGGGCTAAAAAGGAAACTGCTTTATCAAAAGCTGTGTTAAAGGATTTCTCAAGTTTGGATAACTCTTTAGGTATCCCTTGGCTTAAATACATGAAGCAAATTTTTATGTAGCTGGTGCCCCAGAATTATTTAAAAATCCAGATGGGATTGTTCTGATTCTGAATTGCAAAATACTGATAAGCTTTATAAGTCCTATGATCGAGAGCGGATGGTCAAGGTATTAGGCACCCCAGTGGAGAGAGATTACTCACCCCTAGTCTTAGTAAAGGCAATTGAACCCTATCTATTATGTGTTAGAAACCACAAGATTATATTCAAATTTAGGCTGAATATTTTTTATTTCCTTTTTGCGCTCCCTGTTACAGGTCTATGGATGAAGACATTGCCCCCTTGTCCTTGTGATAATGCATCAGCAAAAAAGCACTTACATATTCTGTTATTTTGTAGTTTGTTTATATCGCCATGGAAACACTTTTTTTTGCCACTTTTAAACAGTTTTAATATTCGCTCCCACAAGAAGGCATTTCTTTTACTTCAACAACTTTCATCTGAGCATATATGTTCAGTAATTTTGCATTTCATTTCAGTATCCTCAAAGATCAGAAAAAGCTATGGGAACAAACTATAACTAATCAATTATGGCATCTTTGAGATAGTTTTTTGTATATTATAATAATTGCTCTTACTACAATGTTGTACTGCATTATTGATTTCCTTTGCTTTTATGGTTCAATCATAGCTGAATTCAGATTGATTTGATTTTGATACAGTATCTCTATGAGTGCCATGCATAACAAAGAAATTAGAAACAAGTTTTTATAAAGGGATTTTGGAATCTCATGTATTATAAACCAATTAGAAAATATTCAGAACTACTGGAGGGAAAACATCTGTGCTTGGGGGCAAATTTGCTATCGTGACCCTTCATTAAATATCCCTTTGCAGTGTCTCACAAGTTGGCATGATTAACCATAAGACGTGGCTCGCGTGCATGCAACCGCAGCGCAAACTCTTATCTTACATCTAAGGTAACCTATAACTCAGGCAAGCACAGCAGTTACATTGATGATATATTGCTGAACTAATCTGATAGGCATTTAATATTGACGTGATAGTTGAAGCAGTTCATGAAAGTGATCATGAGTCACTCAATTGAACACTTACATTTAACATTGGTTCCCCCACCTCCTTGCTGGATAACAAGGGCACATATGCAGATGTATCAATCAAAAAGGCTGAAATAATAATATCCTAACTGAGAATCTGTTGCCCTCCCCTTAGACAAAAAACTTCTTCCGATTCCTGAGATCAATTCCTTTCAAGAGTGGAAAGTAAAATCAATTTAGGTTTACAAATACCTCTCATTAAAGGTATATCCGTACATAGAGAATATATTCATCTCTCAGCTGTCTACAATTTTTAAGAGAGAGATAATCCCCTTTAACAAATGGTATTTAATTCTTTCTTAAATTCCATGACATCATCAAGGGTGATACTTCATCTTTGGTCACCAATTTTACTTTTTCTCAATTTGCAATTGACCTTTGTACATCCAGTATATTGGGGTAATATTTGGAAGAACTTTCTATTAATATAATAATAATAATTACACCTTATCATATTCAAGAACTTTTCCCCATTTTGAATATCTCACTATTATTAGTGTTTCTGGTGATGGAGCCCACAGTAAATTGTATGCTCTTCTCAATAATCATAACATTCTAAGAGACTGACTGTGTGCTTTCCATTCAAACAGAGAGCTAGAGATGGGTCTACTGGATATCCAATCCTTCTTTTTGCACTTTATGGAAGAGAAGGATTTGTGATGCTGTGTTGATCCCTGACCCTTTTTGACACCATTGACCACCTATTATTGTCCAGAATTAGAGAGGTGGTGGGCATGTCAAAAGCAGAGGGAAGTTGTGTTACAAAAAGACGTTCATGGCACTCAAATATTTTCCTGTAACTCAAATGCTCAAGGATTGCACAATTGGGGTACAGGTGCAAGCAGGGGAGCACTCTTAGTGCTGTGAATTTATTCACTATACCCTTTCAATTTATATTGAAGCAGGAAGCTGGTTCTAGTTCTTCCTGAGTAACACAGAGGGGTCGATTCCGATTCGGGCCGGAAAAAGCACCGACCGACTCGGATCCGGAAAAAATACCGACCGACACGTACCAGTGGCGCCCGACACGCCAAGTACGATGCAAGCCGCGATAAATCCGACCGACACGTCAGGAAACCAAGCCGACCGACCGAGCCGCTCGGAAAATAGCAATCCGGCCGGAAAAACACGCGAATCCAACCGACCGACACGCACCCGGAACAAATCCGACCGAATCGTACCCGCCAACTCCAACCCGCAAAGTACGATGCAAGGCGCGAAAAACACGACCGAGTCGGACGGAGGACAAGCCGTACGACCGACACGCATACAAAACCGAGCCGAAGCAACACAATACACCGCGACCGACGCGTACGCAGCATACAAAACTGCACAAACACAGCGTGAACGAAACGGAAAACACCGTACGAGACCAATGCAGGGTCCGACTCGGTCACAAGAACGTTTCCAACATACACAAACAGCACAAAGGAAAAATCAACCAAAAAAAGGCCAAACAAGCAATTACCAAGCCAATAAATACTGGGGGGGGTGGGGACAGAGAACAAAGACACACCCACAACTCCACCTATATAAAGGACACAAATCACTACCATGAGCCTTTGCAAATGCCATTTCACTGCCAGCACCCAAGAGAAAGCAACCACACACCCACAGCTCATCCCTCACACAAGCCACACACCATCAGCACACCAACAAATACCTACCTCACATACACCCAGCAAAACACACACTCACACACCCTCACCTGCACACCAACACACACATCACTCACCATCACCACCCATCACCATGCCCCCCAAGAAGAATCCCAAGTTCCTAGATTGTGAATTGGAAGTCCTGGTAGACGAGATCCTCAGGGTGGAGCCACAGCTGTTTGGCACTCTGGTCCAACAGACCCCCATGTCGCAGAAAACCAAGATGTGGGAGAGGATCATCAACAGGGTGAACGCCCAATCACCATGTCGGCGCACAAAGAGCGACATCCAGAACAGGTGGTATGACGTGCGCAGGAGGGTACGGGACCTGCTGAAGATAGACTACAGCAACAGCCAACAGACCGGCAGTGGCCCTCCTGCCAAGCCAATATACCTCAGGCCCTGGGAGGAGAAGGTGCGGGCCATCCTTCCGCCAGTGAGCGTATATGGACTAGAGAACATCCCAGAGCCTGGTGAGTACACAACAAATGTACACAATAAACTGCCACAAAACACACACATCACTGTCAAGGGGAGAGTCAAACCATGCACACATAGCAATTACACAGCAACTAGAACAGAATCATCCCAAAATGTGTATGTCAGTCAGATAAACACAACACATGCCATCAAAAAAGTCACATCCAACTGTGCCAACACATGTACAAACACAACCACAACTACAGCTAGGCAGTGGCACAAATAGAACTACACACACATCCACACATGTAGCCACCACAACAACACCAACACACAGTGAAGACCACTCAAAGGAAGGAATTCTGTGTATGCTGGCCAAGTCAGTGTAGCCAATAGCATCATGGGAGTCGCAGTGACACATATTGCCCCCCCACAACTGTCCCATCAACACCACCCTGAACCATGCTCAAATCACAGGGAGTGGAGAAGGACTCACAAGATGGCTGACACTGGCTACTGCTGGGGGGAGCACAAGGCCCTGCTGCCAACTGTGCACCAACAAACAGCAGGACACCACTGACTGACATCCTGAGAGACAACTTACACTCCCTGCAATGCAAGCACGTTCCATGGTGGGCTATCTGGCTGGCTGGATGGGAAGGGGGACTTGCAGCACTGACCATAGTCACCAGCACCTCCCCTCACACCCCCCCAACACAAACTCCACAGTACCCACCTGGTAGAATGCAATGCCCTCCATCCCAACACAAGATCCCACAAAGCACCACCACCCTGGCTTATGTTGTGTGAAGCACAGGGACACTCTTGGGACTCTTAGCCAAACAACTGCCAGGACAACACTCCCAGCCATCCTGTCAGCACAGCCAGCCCACCCCACAGGGAAGCAGAGTCAAAAGGAAGGAAGCATGGGCATGCTGGGAAGGGGGGTGGAGGCAATAGCATGATGGGAGTCGTAGTCACAGACATTGCTCAGCCTCACAACTGGCCCATCAACACCACCCTGAACCATGCTCACATCACAGGGAGTGGAGAAGGACTCACAAGATGGCTGACACTGGCTACTGCTGTGGGGAGCACAAGGCCCTGCTGCCAACTGTGCACCAACAAACAGCAGGACACCACTGACTGACATCCTGAGAGACAACTTACACTCCCTGCAATGCAAGCACGTTCCATGGTGGGCTATCTGGCTGGCTGGGTGGGAAGGGGGACTTGCAGCACTGACCATAGTCACCAGCACCTCCCCTCACACCCCCCCAACACAAACTCCACAGTACCCACCTGGTAGAATGCAATGCCCTCCATCCTAACACAAGATCCCACAAAGCACCACCACCCTGGCTTATGTTGTGTGAAGCACAGGGACACTCTTGGGACTCTTAGCCAAACAACTGCCAGGACAACACTCCCAGCCATCCTGTCAGCACAGCCAGCCCACCCCACAGGGAAGCAGAGTCAAAAGGAAGGAAGCATGGGCATGCTGGGAAGGGGGTGGAGGCAATAGCATGATGGGAGTCGTAGTCACAGACATTGCTCAGCCTCACAACTGGCCCATCAACACCACCCTGAACCATGCTCACATCACAGGGAGTGGAGAAGGACTCACAAGATGGCTGACACTGGCTACTGCTGTGGGGAGCACAAGGCCCTGCTGCCAACTGTGCACCAACAAACAGCAGGACACCACTGACTGACATCCTGAGAGACAACTTACACTCCCTGCAATGCAAGCACGTTCCATGGTGGGCTATCTGGCTGGCTGGGTGGGAAGGGGGACTTGCAGCACTGACCATAGTCACCAGCACCTCCCCTCACACCCCCCCCCAACACAAACTCCACAGTACCCACCTGGTAGAATGCAATGCCCTCCATCCCAACACAAGATCCCACAAAGCACCACCACCCTGGCTTATGTTGTGTGAAGCACAGGGACACTCTTGGGACTCTTAGCCAAACAACTGCCAGGACAACACTCCCAGCCATCCTGTCAGCACAGCCAGCCCACCCCACAGGGAAGCAGAGTCAAAAGGAAGGAAGCATGGGCATGCTGGGAAGGGGGTGGAGGCAATAGCATGATGGGAGTCGTAGTCACAGACATTGCTCAGCCTCACAACTGGCCCATCAACACCACCCTGAACCATGCTCACATCACAGGGAGTGGAGAAGGACTCACAAGATGGCTGACACTGGCTACTGCTGTGGGGAGCACAAGGCCCTGCTGCCAACTGTGCACCAACAAACAGCAGGACACCACTGACTGACATCCTGAGAGACAACTTACACTCCCTGCAATGCAAGCACGTTCCATGGTGGGATATCTGGCTGGCTGGGTGGGAAGGGGGACTTGCAGCACTGACCATAGTCACCAGCACCTCCCCTCACACCCCCCCCCAAAACAAACTCCACAGTACCCACCTGGTAGAATGCAATGCCCTCCATCCTAACACAAGATCCCACAAAGCACCACCACCCTGGCTTATGTTGTGTGAAGCACAGGGACACTCTTGGGACTCTTAGCCAAACAACTGCCAGGACAACACTCCCAGCCATCCTGTCAGCACAGCCAGCCCACCCCACAGGGAAGCAGAGTCAAAAGGAAGGAAGCATGGGCATGCTGGGAAGGGGGTGGAGGCAATAGCATGATGGGAGTCGTAGTCACAGACATTGCTCAGCCTCACAACTGGCCCATCAACACCACCCTGAACCATGCTCACATCACAGGGAGTGGAGAAGGACTCACAAGATGGCTGACACTGGCTACTGCTGTGGGGAGCACAAGGCCCTGCTGCCAACTGTGCACCAACAAACAGCAGGACACCACTGACTGACATCCTGAGAGACAACTTACACTCCCTGCAATGCAAGCACGTTCCATGGTGGGATAACTGACTGGGTGGGTGGGTGGGTGGGAAGGAGGTCTGGCTGTCAACCAAACACAATCAATGCAGACCATGTTCACACCCCAGAGAATACATAGAAATGCCCAAATAATGCAGGACAATGTGCCACACCAATATCAACCCCTGACTGTGACGACTTAGGACAATACAATGTACAGGCCCGCACCCCGAGGCACAGTCACAACTGTCAGGTGTGTCAACCACTGATGCCTGCAGAAACATGACATACATTGTTTGTGTCTCCCAAAAACAGGTGATGATAGGGACACAGCAGCAGACGCTGAGGAGTCCCAGTCCCAGGCTCAAGAGGATGCCGAGCTCACTGGCGTCGTACAGCCTCTGTCCTCCTCGGACGATGAACAACCTGGCACATCCGGTGCAAGTCAACATGCTGCACCAGCAGGACCACCAGCTGCAGCACCAGCAGGTCCACCAGCTGCACCCCCTGCACCCACCCCTCCAACGACTGTCACCACGAATACCATCCCTGCCGACATGGACAGAATAAGGAACAACACCAGCGCAGTGACCCTGGACCAACCTGGGGCCATGGACACCACCACCACCACCAACCCCCAAGGTGGACCAGGGTTATCTGTGCGTGCAACTGCACACACTGCACATGTCAGCAGGGGTGGTGGGAGGGGTGGGAGACAGAGGTCGCTGCTTGCAGACGTTGCTGGTGTGCATGAAGACCCACAACTGGTACGCATAGCTGATGCGTACCAGTCCAGCACCGGAGAGCTCAGCCAGGTAGTGGGGCTCCTCAGAGACATCAAACAGCAGCAGGCTGCCCATCATGCCCGCTTGGACTCCCACATGTCCCAAGTGGAGTCACACATGTCACGTGTGGACTCCCACATGTCACGTGTGGACTCCCACATGACCCGCGTGGAGTCCAAGTGGGATGTACTACATGAGATGACGGCGGTGCACAGGGACATTTTACAATGCCTCCGCCAGATGAACAGCAACCAGTCCACACCTCCCTGTGTGCCAACAACATCTGGTACCGAACAAACTGCAACTGCCACAGGGAGGGAGGAGGACTCTGGCGGAGAGTCCCCTGCACCGCAGCAGCCTGCACTTGAGGGCCCCCCCCCAAGAAGAGGGGTCGTCCGAGGAGGGGAAAGTGAGAGGCTGATGGCCAAGCGCAACTCCCAGGAAGCCTGAACCTGTTCTGGATTTTCGCCTTTGTGCACAGACTGTTCACCCTGTTGATGGCAACACTACTCCCACACATTGCATGGGGAGTATAAGTTGGAACAATGTGTCAGACAACAGTGGCCCCGATACTGGGGATCCTGTCTACCTGGACTTTCTATTCATCTAGGAACTTGGGATTGCAAGATTCATGTACAGCACAATCCATCCTATGCACTATTATCACAATAAACACACTAATACACCATACTTGCCTCTGTCGTGATTCCAACGTGGGTGCTGTTATGGGGATGATGAACTGCAAAATTACACAGTGTATGCGAACTGCAACAGCAAGGACAACACAGGCATGTGAGTACAGGCAACGTGACACATATGAGGGAGACACACCACCAGGGCTACACAACACATACACACCTAGGCCATCTGACTCATTGCCTACACTGATGTTGCCAGGGAAGACGGTGCAATGCACAGACACCACACCCATTCCCAGTTGTAGTCAAGTAGCCCACAGGTGCAGTAAGCAAATGGCAGTCAAATGTGTGACCACAGACAACGCACATCACTAAGTGAAGCACATGTTTATTACACAGTAGCAACATGCCGTAACCATTACAGATGCAAGGTAACCCCACCTGGTAGCGGGCACACAGTCAACAACTGTAGACAGAAGGAAGTCCATGGGTGTGGCGCACATCACCTGTAGGGACACAACAGCTACCAGCCTGGATGTGCAATCACGTCGTCGGTGGACACAGTTGACCAAACGAATCTGAAAGTACCCTGTGAAGGACAGAAATGACACACAGTCAAAAGCAATGCAGTACAGGACAGAACAGCAAAACTCATGCACAATACATGTTACAAGATACCCACCCAGAACCAAGTTAGCATGTCAACACTGTTGGGGAGTACAGCCCACCTGTCACCACACATCGCAACACACATCCTGTCAAGTAGCCCATGGACACACTCCAACAGCACCAGAGCACCACCCACACATCATGCCAACTCACATCATTCACATGACACCTCAGGATACTCACATTCAGCTAAAGAAGTTGGTGATGAGCTGTGTGCGGACATCACCATCACCAACATCATCATCATCGTCACTGGCATCGTGGTCCAGGCCAGGATCCTCCACAGGTGGCGGATGTTGGTCATCGTCATCCTGGATGAGAGGCAACTCCTTCCGCACTGCCAGGTTGTGGAGCATGCAGCAGACGATGATAATCTTGCACACTTTTGCAGGGGCATATGGGAGGGACCCTCCGGTCTTGTCCAGGCAGCGGAAGCGGCTCTTCAGGAGACCAAAGGTCCGCTCAATCACTCTCCTGGTCCGACCATGTGCCTCATTGTAGCGCATCTGGGCAGGTGTCACAGGGTTCCTGAGGGGTGTCAGCAACCACGGCATGTTGGGGTATCCCGAGTCACCTACGGACAGACAAGTGCACATCAGCTGACTTGGAAAAGTGGGCGGAATACTACAGATCAGATCACACACAATGGCACAAAGTCAGTACACACCGACAAGCCAGGCACGCTGGTTCTGCATCTGTGCCATCAACCTGGGGATGCGACTACTCCTCATCACAAAGGCATCGTGTGCTGAACCAGGGAAACGGGCACACACGTGTGTGATGGTCATGTCTGCAAGACACACCACCAGTGCATTGACCGAGTGGTAGTGCTTGCGGTTCCTGTAGGCCTGCTCCTGGGCCTGTGGTGGTACCAAAGCCACATGTGTCCCATCAATGGAGCCAATGACATGCGGCATCCTCCCCAGGGCATAAAAGTCACTCTTCACGTCAGTGAGTCGTCGCAGTCTAGGGAAATAGATGTACCGGTTCAGGAAGAGCAACATTGCCGCCAAAACATCGCGGAGCACACGGCTGAACATGGTCTGTGACATCCCACCAGCAGACGCCACAGTATGTTGGAAGGTACCGGTGGCAAAGAAGTGTAGGGCTGCCATCACCTTCACCTTGGGGGTCAGCGCTGTAGGATACGGCCGGCCAGGCTGCAAATGTGGGGACAACTGCACTGCAAAATCCTCAATCAGCTGCCTGGTGAAGCGGTACCGTCGGATGCTGTCCCGTTCCACCATCGTTGCCAGGTCTGGGAATGGCCGATGGACAGCAGGAGCCCTGCAGTGCAGAGGAGAAGTAAGCAAGATCGTCAGTCACCCCACATATGCGGCATTGAACACACTCAAGATCCCAACATACATCATCATGAGGCACAACTACATGAAGTGTGCAGTACCGGAACGACATTTATGGTACATACATGGCCAACATCTGTCAACACGGTCCTACAGGTGGCATCAATTTGTCCCTGTTTGGCCCATTGGATATCATGATGCTGTGTCACAGTCACCCCCCAGTGACATGTGAGGACAGATGTGCCCCAGGCACCACAGCTCAACGACAGGCACATTCCCAGGGACCCTGTAATGCCACATGGACACTGGCATCACCTGGAGTATCATGTGTACACCACAACAAAACAAACATGACCCCCACAGGTAGTGGCCACACTTGCCATGGCAGGAGAGCCATGGACGTCTGTGACACACACGCACAACATCAGAGTCCATGCACACACAACGTGGATGTGGAGACTGTCTCCCATTGTGCACATGAAATCAGAGACATTGTAAACACTACATGCACAAAGACTGTGGAGGGCCATCACTATTGTGCCACTGGGACACCCTGGCTCAAACATACCGTCCCACATGGGACTCACGGGGTATGTGACATGACATACACAAACACCACTGTGAAATGTGACCATGGCACATGCACAGATATGAACAGTTGCACATCACAGTGGTCACGTACACGTAACACCCATGATCCTGTCCCCATGAACACGTGCACAGCCTGGGGGTGGCTGCCCACAGGTGACACCCACAGGACAACATGTACACCAACATACACACAATAGGAAATGCAGCCTTACATGCCTTATGATAAGGTTTGGACAGGCTGTCGTGATGTAGGTGTGCCCCTCACTCCCTGGGAGCTATCTGTGGCTGGCATATGTCCATCTGAGACAGGCATGCTGACATATGCCAGTCACATGTACAGTGATGCGTTGTACTGCAATGGACCTATCGGTGCCTCCGGCCGGCCCATTGCATTCAATGTGTGCGGGTACGCGTTGTACCCCTGTGCGCGTTGAACAGCAATGGACCGATCGGTGCCTCCGGCCGGCCCATTGCTTTCAATGTGTGCGGGTACGCGTTGTACCCCTGTGCGCGTTGAACAGCAATGGACCGATCGGTGCCTCCGGCCGGCCCATTGCATTCAATGTGTGCGGGTACGCGTTGTACCCCTGTGCGCGTTGAACAGCAATGGACCGATCGGTGCCTCCGGCCGGCCCATTGCATTCAATGTGTGCGGGTACGCGTTGTACCCCTGTGCGCGTTGAACAGCAATGGACCGATCGGTGCCTCCGGCCGGCCCATTGCATTCAATGTGTGCGGGTACGCGTTGTACCCCTGTGCGCGTTGTACTGCAATGGACCGATCGGTGCCTCCGGCCGGCCCATTGCATTCAATGTGTGCGGGTACGCGTTGTACCCCTGTGCGCGTTGAACAGCAATGGACCGATCGGTGCCTCCGGCCGGCCCATTGCATTCAATGTGTGCGGGTACGCGTTGTACCCCTGTGCGCGTTGTACTGCAATGGACCGATCGGTGCCTCCGGCCGGCCCATTGCATTCAATGTGTGCGGGTACGCGTTGTACCCCTGTGCGCGTTGAACAGCAATGGACCGATCGGTGCCTCCGGCCGGCCCATTGCATTCAATGTGTGCGGGTACGCGTTGTACCCCTGTGCGCGTTGTACTGCAATGGACCGATCGGTGCCTCCGGCCGGCCCATTGCATTCAATGTGTGCGGGTACGCGTTGTACCCCTGTGCGCGTTGAACAGCAATGGACCGATCGGTGCCTCCGGCCGGCCCATTGCATTCAATGTGTGCGGGTACGCGTTGTACCCCTGTGCGCGTTGTACTGCAATGGACCGATCGGTGCCTCCGGCCGGCCCATTGCATTCAATGTGTGCGGGTACGCGTTGTACCCCTGTGCGCGTTGAACAGCAATGGACCGATCGGTGCCTCCGGCCGGCCCATTGCATTCAATGTGTGCGGGTACGCGTTGTACCCCTGTGCGCGTTGTACTGCAATGGACCGATCGGTGCGCACCCATTGACAATGGGCTTGCCTGGCAACGGACGCGTTTACGAATATTCGAACGAGTCGGTTGCTGGAAAATCAGTTGGTCACCCACAACAATGTTGCAAAATCATGTATGTCATGAAGTTGAAGATTTGAAGGATGCTGTGGGCGTGTTTTGGTGCTGCTATTCCATGGATTGGCCAGATTCAGAAGATGCAAACGACTTGGACCTATCTCTTTGGACACAAGGGACAGTATCTGCCTCTCCAGCACATATATATTGCTGCATGTTCCCCTGAGAGCCCACTTGCCTGCACTACATGCTCCAGGACGACATCTGCCACTGCACTGCTGCTGTCTCTGCCCCTCTGGACCCTGCAATGGCACGTACTGTGGAGAGAGCCCCAGCCTTCAGCCTTGAAGAGAACCAGGCCCTGCTGGACAGCCTACTTCCACAGTACAGCAAGCTGTATGGGACACCAGGGGAGCAGGTGAGTGTTCTGTGCACTGCCTTTCTGAATGTGCATTTTGTCTGACTAGCAAGGCTGAGAGTCAGCACACCACTGGCTAGCAGGCTCACTGAGTAGTTGTCACCCCCCATAGTGTGTAGTGACTTGCACTGGACAGGTATGGTGCAGTGACAGTGCTTCTGAACAGGGTTTTACTCCCCATGCTATGATACCATGTAGTGACTTCTGGAAAACTGTCCATGGGCAGCCGTGCACTGCCTGGGTACACCATGTGCCCCTATGATTGCGACATGTAAATGCAACTGTGTCATGCACGGATATGTTGCATGTGTAGTAATGTCCTTATCACTTTGTCATCCTGACAGGCTTCTGCCCATCGGAAGCATGAGATCTGGAAGGACATCGTCCGGGCTGTCCGGTCCGTGGGGGTCTACAAGCGCCGGATCCGCAACTGCCAAAAGAGGTGGCAGGACCTTCGGGGCTGGACCCGGAGGATTGCACGGGTCCAGCTGAAGCTGTCGCCTCCTCGCAGGAGGGGCGGAACACGGACCCTGACCCCCCACATGCTCAGGATCCTGGCGGTGGTCTTTCCAGACCTGGATGGGCAGCTGAAGGCCAGAGAGCAGCAAGGAGGGGGTGAGTCAAAGACTGCACTGTGTACTCTGTCTAACATGTTATGTGCCCTCCTCGGGCCAGGTTGAACTGCCACAGTACAGCAGTCATGTTGTCCAGGAGCCATGTCCCTCTATTGTGCACTGCCCACTCCTCATCTGATACCCAGGTGTGGCCCTTACATGCAGGGAATTCTGTCACTTAGGACTGTGTCCTTGCAGTTTGCTTGACTCAAGGTGGGAGACAGCATCTGTTTCCCTGACTCTGTGGTGGGCATCATGGGTGGGTCCATTGCTTACACAATGCCTGTATTCTGACATGTATTCAGCGTGTTACTTTGATCTGTGGTCCAATTGCTGAGCTGATCCACCACATGTGGCTGGGGTACCTGGCACACACCCATGCTGCGGGTGGGAACAATGTTTGGGCCCCAGGAGTATGTATATGACGTGTGTCACACATACTTAGCCAGCTGCCTACAGTCCAGGGCTCATCCCTCATTCATGTGGGGCTGGACAGTCATGCCTACTCCAGGCCATACAATACACTCTGTACTCCCACTCCCGTGTATCAGAGGACACATTGTGCACAGTGATTTGCCCCTCAGGTGTCTGCCTCTGTGTCAGTGTGCTGTGGATTAGTCGCCAGGACTGCTGTGGAGTTTCTTGGTAGGGGCTCAGCATGCCACTGGAGATGTGACCATAGGAGACGATACTTGTGTGACACATAGGTGTCTGATCAGCTGCCCATGCAGACTGGGGCATGTAAATGTGAAGTTCAGGCAGCTGTTCCCCATGCACAGCAGAGTGTGAGGGGCTCAGGTTCAGAGGGTAGTGTCACAGGTCTCCCATATGTCCAATAGGTATGACCTGGACAGATGAGGGTTAAGAGGATGTGTTGTGGGGGGATGTACATGTGCACTTGTGCAGCTCCAGGACTTGCATTCCCCATGACCTACTATTGTGACACAGTGCAGAGTGTTGTTGTCTGGCTGCAAAGTCATACATCACTGAGACAGTGATGTATGACTTTGCAGTCATGCCTCCGCCATGGCATGTGTCTACTGATTGGTGATCCTGCAGGGGAGTGACATGTGCTACATGCACACCATAGTGGCGCTGGCTATCAGGACATGGGTGCATCATGGTGTCTGTCGCTGGTATGCATCACATGCATTTCCTATTTGACTCTGGGCATCCCTTACATCCGTAAACCTGTACTGACTCAGTGGCAAGAGCTGTGATGTGTCCACACCGTGTCCTCTGCACTGTCCAACTACTGTGTACTTGGTGCATGTGTCAACACTGGGGTGTTGCAATCCAACAGACACCAGACAGATGGGTGCAAGGCCATGTGGGATGTGAGTGCCATGCTTGGCATCAGACTGACAATTGACTTCTCCTGTTCAATTAGTGCACTTTTAGCAATGTACAACTAATGATGCCAGGGCTTGCTCTGTGATGTGCTGTGCTCACAGTGGTGTGTGCGTTATGTGCAGGTGACTGATGTCTGTCTGTTTCCCCATTGTTTGCAGATACATCCACGGCCACGGAAGGGGACAGCTCCACGGACCAGGAGGAGCCGGAGAGCCAGACTGGGTCAGCAGCCGAGGAGTGGTCGGAGGGACCCAGTGGCACGGAGGGCGAGGGGAGCCACACCGAGGAGTCCTCAGCAGCATCCACCTCAGCTGAGGACCAGAGCAACTCGGAGGATGACTCCCTTGTGGAGGCGGGTGTCAGCAGCCACCACACCCCAGCTAGTGTTGCTGTCCCCGCCACCACCAGCACCACCACCGCCCTCCCATCGGCTCCCATTCCCCAGGTCCGTGGAGGCTCCCATGTCCGGGAGCGTGTCTCCTTTGGGCCAGGCACCGCACCCCCTGCCCCTGTGTCCCCTGCTGCCCTGAGTGAGGAGTCTGTGTACCTCCTTCGCCAGCTCCATGTAGGGCAGACAGCCATGCTGAGTGTCCTCCATGCGCACACCGCGCTGTTGACTCAGCTGGTGTCGTTCATGGAGGGCATCTCATCGGGCATGTCTGACCTACAGAGGGGCAATAGGTCCATGGACTCCTCCCTGACGGCAGCAGTGTCCCTCCTCAAACGGTCCCTCACCCCTCCTGCCTCTGCTCCATCCACACTCCCCAGCACCTTACCCATCCCAGGCACACACACACTGGCACACACCAGCACACACACATCCAGCACACTGACACACACGCCAATGACAAAACGCACACGCAAGCACATTCAGGGGACTGAAGCCAGACTCACAGGGGATGGGGCCCTGGAACACACACACGCATCCACATGCACTGCGCAGTCCTCAGTTCCCTCTCCCTCCAAAGCACCCTCCCTTGCCTCACCTGCAACCCCAAAGTCACAGCAGCTCTTCCTCTGTGACCTCGGCCTCTTCCCCACCGATGAAGCTGCTCCAGCATCCCGGGGGAAGAGGAAGCCCACCCACACGGAGCAGAGTGCCCCTCGTCCCCGGACACCCTCCCCCAGGCGCAGACGGACTGAGGCCCCCACCCGCAAGTCCCCCGGAGTGCTAAGAGCAAGACCCCGCCACCGCCCTGCAGCTCAGGCACAAGGTCTCCATCCTCCATCCCTCAGGCCCCCACTGCACAGGTGCCCCCACCACACCCTGCCCCAGGTTCCCCCACCCACAGATATACCATCCCCAAGATGCTCCGGCCTTCTCCCCCTGCCACTTGCTCTCCCAGCACCACACCCCCCGCTGCGCTTGTCTGTGCCACTGATGTGGTGAGGGTGTCCCCCCTCTGTCCAACCCACCTTGCCTGTTCCCCATTCTCCTCCCCTGGAGGTAGGCACTGCAGTGGAGTCCACTACCGCCCTGTCTGACTTGGGCACTGCAGTGGCGGACCTGTCCACCCCATCTGCAGGGTCCACTGCAGTTGTGCCGGCACCCACGACATCTGTGTCATGCCCCCCAGTTGTGCCGGCACACACCATGTCAGACACCTCCACTGCAGTTGTCAGTGGCTCTCCAGCACCCACCACCCCTTCCCTGACTCCCCCTGGTGAGCCCTGATCCTGTCCCTGCGGTGCCTGGCCTGCCCCCCGGTTGCCCCTCCTAGTGGATTGTCCCTGGTATTGTGCAGGCATGCGTAGGGTGACATCTGCCAGTGTCACCCTGTTTGAACTTTGACAATGGACTGGCCATTGGCCTTTGCTCTTTTTTCAGGACTTCGTTTGGCCTCAACACATATGCTGAATAAAGCAACTTTCTTTTCTCTAGTGCTCATGCTTCAGATGTACATGTTGTTGGTGCAGCTAACCATGCCCTTGCTGCAGTGATGGTGATATCTGGTCTCATGATTATGAAGTGTTACTGTGCAGGAACCCATGTGGTCCAGGGGGAATGTGTCCTATCATGTGGTGTATCCATGTCATCAATAGCAGCATCTGAGGGTGTCATGTGTTCAGTATTTGGCAATGGGTTTCCTACTTACATTGGCAATTTCATATCTGTGGCTTCCACCCCTGCACATCTGTTGTGCCTGCCATCGTTGCATTTGTCTACTTCCCTGACCGTGTTGCCATCTCCAGTGGACATGCAGGTTTGGGCATCAATGGGGAGGGACTCATCCGTGTAGTCAGTGCAACATTGCTATACAAGTGTGTTGGATCTGTGCTGATGATTCCGTTGGCACATCCATGACCAGGCTGATGTGATGGGAGCCCTCATTTGGTGCTAATTGTTGATTGTGTGACCATGTGCTCAGCTGACATGATGGGGCCCTACTGAGGCAACATATGGCACAGCTTTCCTCACACAGGAGTGGAGTCCCCTCATGGCAGTGTGTACACGTGTGACATTGCCTGCGCCCAAGGTGTGTGTTGTATGTGCATGTCTGTGTGTTCACTTCCATTCATCTGCGCATGCTGTGATCCCTAGTGTTGTACCTGTTTGTGATGCTTGCTGACTTGAGCTATGTTCCCCCAAAGTCTTCTCCCTGTGTTCTCTGTGATGTGGGTGCATGGCACATTACTGGTCATCAGGGTGTCACCCATAGGTGTGTTTGCTGTCAGGGCAGAGTTTGTGTGCTGACGCAGATGGGTCACAGTCAGGTTTCCCTTTGGCACTTGTTGTTTGCCCCTGTCATGTGATTTCCAGTTTGTGTTATCTTTCAGTGATTGTGACACGTTGTGTGTGTGACTGCTGGCACTCCTTAGGGTCCGGGCTGCAATGTTGGTTGTTGTCTATGTGTGTTCTTTGTGGGTGACCTTGGCTTCTTCATTGGTGTGTGACTGTGGCTGGGATCCCATTGGTCGGTGTGGTATTGCCGTCATGTCCATGTACAGCGTAGTGTGCAGTGTGTCAGACATTCAGGAGTCTTGTTGAGTGTCCATGTGTGATGTGTTTCTACACCTTGGTTCCCACCCACCACCCTGGAATAGTCATGGGTGCATGTGCAATGTCACCAGTGCATGTGTACTTCACTGCTGCACATTGTTGGAGGTCGAGGGGTGTGGTCTTGAGTGTGTGCAGATGAGAGTTGTTGCCCGGCTAGTCCCCTGCCTCCATGTTGGCCTTGGCTTACTGGCCATGCTGATTGATTTGTGCTTGTGTAGGTGTGATGGTAGTTAGTTGCTCAGGACACCTGACTGTGGTTCACAGTGTGAATGACATTTAGCTTTGTCATCACAGTGGTATTTTTCTTCAGCCCAGGGTCACCACATTGTGGGGGCCCTGGGGGTGGTGCTGTGGTGTGTCTGTGACTTGCTGTGTCAGTTGTTGTTCCTACGTGCCTGTGTGACATGTGTGTTTTGTGCTCCCTCTCACCTGTCAATGCCTGCTTGCCCACATAGGGGATTTGGATCCATGAGTTACCTTAGTGTGGCAGTGTATGCACATCTGTATGATTGGTATTCAGCTCTCCTCATGTGTTGTGTTGTTGCCTGGGGACAATGGCACCCCCACCCCTCACCTGCTGTGTATGATGACAGTGTTGGTCTGCCTGTTTGTGTTTGTGCATCTGCACCACTGCATTGGCATATCTTGGGTGTGCCATTGGCTGTATGTTGTTTGGTGTGTTTCCCCTGCTGTCCCTGGGACTCCTAGGTCATCGGTCAGCACAGTGATCATGGTTTGTGTGTCCCATTGCTGCCATGGTATGGTATCTGTTCACCTCACATCTGCTGTCTCCACAGGGTATCTGCATTTGTGTGCCCATTGGTGCAAATATGTGGTTCTGCATTCTGATGGTCACTTCTGTCATTGTGTCATTGATGACTGTTGACGGTCTCAGCCACCATGGGTGTTGTTTGTCTGCACATGGCCAAAGGAATGTTTCATTTGCACTGCAGTATTTGGCTCCCCCAATTTATGTTGCAATGGGACACATACACGACTTTGCCACAGATGAGTTTTTGGTTCTGTGACCAGGAATGATCCATGCAGTTTGGCAGTTGCAGCTCTTTCTTTGTCAACAATTACCTTTTGGTCACTGTGATGATGAGGGTGTAGACCCCATTGCCACAATGGTCAAAATGTGCTTCAGCTATGGACCCCACACTTGCCTTTTGGTCACTGTGATGATGGGGGTTTAGACCCCATTGGCACAATGGTCAAACTGTGCTTCAGCTATGGACCCCACACTTACCTTTTGGTCACTGTGATGATGGGGGTTTAGGCCCCATTGCCACAATGGTCATGGGCTACTTGCATTGTGGGTGCCACACACATATATGTGTGGCACATGTGCTAGGGGTCACATTGTATGTTCAATGTCATGTTCGGTGTTGTAGGCATTTGACACAGCCTGCTCACACGCTTGTCATGGTGGTGGGGGGATGTCTTAATCTTGCATTCCCTAGGTTGTGGTGTGCTTGTTGTGTCATGCATTGTCCATCCTATGAGTGGGGGTGGTAGTAGTGGTAGGCATCCAGCCCCCCTGGCTAAGGGTGGTAGTAGTGGTGGGCATCCTGCCCCCCTGGGTGAGGGTGGTAGTAGTGGTAGGCATCCTGCCCCCCTGGTTGAGGGTGGTAGTAGTGGTAGGCATCCAGCCCCCCTGGCTAAGGGTGGTAGTAGTGGTAGGCATCCAGCCCCCTGGGTGGGGTGGTAGTAGTGGTGGGCATCCTGCCCCCTGGGTGGGGGTGGTAGTAGTGGTAGGCATCCAGCCCCCTGGCTAAGGGTGGTGGTAGGCATCCAGCCCCCCTGGCTAAGGGTGGTAGTAGTGGTAGGCATCCAGCCCCCCTGGTTGAGGGTGGTAGTAGTGGTAGGCATCCAGCCCCCTGGCTAAGGGTGGTAGTAGTGGTGGGCATCCTGCCCCCCTGGGTGAGGGTGGTAGTAGTGGTAGGCATCCTGCCCCCTGGGTGGGGGTGGTAGTAGTGGTGGGCATCCTGCCCCCCTGGGTGAGGGTGGTAGTAGTGGTGGGCATCCTGCCCCCCTGGGTGAGGGTGGTAGTAGTGGTGGGCATCCTGCCCCCCTGGGTGAGGGTGGTAGTAGTGGTAGGCATCCTGCCCCCCTGGGTGGGGGTGGTAGTAGTGGTAGGCATCCAGCCCCCTGGCTAAGGGTGGTGGTAGGCATCCAGCCCCCTGGCTAAGGGTGGTAGTAGTGGTGGGCATCCTGCCCCCCTGGGTGAGGGTGGTAGTAGTGGTGGGCATCCTGCCCCCCTGGGTGAGGGTGGTAGTAGTGGTAGGCATCCTGCCCCCCTGGGTGGGGGTGGTAGTAGTGGTAGGCATCCAGCCCCCCTGGCTAAGGGTGGTGGTAGGCATCCAGCCCCCCTGGCTAAGGGTGGTAGTAGTGGTGGGCATCCTGCCCCCCTGGGTGAGGGTGGTAGTAGTGGTAGGCATCCTGCCCCCTGGGTGAGGGTGGTAGTAGTGGTGGGCATCCTGCCCCCCTGGGTGAGGGTGGTAGTAGTGGTAGGCATCCTGCCCCCTGGGTGGGGGTGGTAGTAGTGGTAGGCATCCAGCCCCCCTGGCTAAGGGTGGTGGTAGGCATCCAGCCCCCCTGGGTGAGGGTGGTAGTAGTGGTAGGCATCCAGCCCCCCTGGTTGAGGGTGGTAGTAGTGGTAGGCATCCAGCCCCCTGGGTGGGGGTGGTAGTAGTGGTGGGCATCCTGCCCCCTGGGTGGGGGTGGTAGTAGTGGTAGGCATCCAGCCCCCCTGGCTAAGGGGTGGTGGTAGGCATCCAGCCCCCCTGGCTAAGGGTGGTAGTAGTGGTGGGCATCCTGCCCCCTGGCTAAGGGTGGTAGTAGTGGTGGGCATCCTGCCCCCCTGGCTAAGGGTGGTGGTAGGCATCCAGCCCCCCTGGGTGAGGGTGGTAGTAGTGGTAGGCATCCAGCCCCCTGGTTGAGGGTGGTAGTAGTGGTAGGCATCCAGCCCCCTGGGTGGGGTGGTAGTAGTGGTGGGCATCCTGCCCCCTGGGTGGGGGTGGTAGTAGTGGTAGGCATCCAGCCCCCCTGGCTAAGGGTGGTGGTAGGCATCCAGCCCCCCTGGCTAAGGGTGGTAGTAGTGGTGGGCATCCTGCCCCCTGGCTAAGGGTGGTAGTAGTGGTGGGCATCCTGCCCCCCTGGGTGAGGGTGGTAGTAGTGGTGGGCATCCTGCCCCCCTGGGTGAGGGTGGTAGTAGTGGTAGGCATCCTGCCCCCCTGGGTGGGGGTGGTAGTAGTGGTAGGCATCCAGCCCCCCTGGCTAAGGGTGGTGGTAGGCATCCAGCCCCCCTGGCTAAGGGTGGTAGTAGTGGTGGGCATCCTGCCCCCCTGGGTGAGGGTGGTAGTAGTGGTAGGCATCCTGCCCCCTGGGTGGGGGTGGTAGTAGTGGTGGGCATCCTGCCCCCCTGGGTGAGGGTGGTAGTAGTGGTAGGCATCCAGCCCCCCTGGTTGAGGGTGGTAGTAGTGGTAGGCATCCAGCCCCCTGGGTGGGGGTGGTAGTAGTGGTGGGCATCCTGCCCCCCTGGCTAAGGGTGGTAGTAGTGGTAGGCATCCAGCCCCCTGGCTCAGGGTGGTGGTAGGCATCCAGCCCGCCCTGGGTGAGGGTGGTAGTAGTGGTAGGCATCCAGCCCCCCTGGCTAAGGGTGGTAGTGGTGGTGGGCATCTGGCACCCCCTGGCTAAGGGTGGTTGTGGTGGTTGGCATCCAGCCCCCCTGGGTTGGGGTGGTGGCGCGCATTCAGGCCCCTGTGTGCATATGTGGCATTGGTGATGGGCATCCCGCCCCTATGGTGCTGCTGTTGCTGGTGTAAGTATATTCAGATTCCCAGTGTATGTGTGTGATGTGTCGTGTCCGTGTTGTATGTGTTTTGTGGTTGGTGTCTGACTTACCTTCTGCGCCGTACGCGTCCGTGCCTGTTCCGGTAGTAGATGTAGAATATTGGTATGATCGGGACGAAGGGATTCATGGTTGGTTCGTGTCGTTCGTCCTTCTCGTTGCTTCGCGTCGTCCTCGTCGCTTGGCTTCGTCCTCGTCGCTTCGCGTCGTCCTCGTCGGTGCTGTGTTCGTCTCGTAGCCGTGGATCGTGTTGTGGCGCGATTCGGAGCTTATGTGCGCCTCTCCCGGATGCTTTGACGTGCCGTGCGTAGCGACGGGTTCGGCGCGTACGGAAAGCGCATCGTACTTGTCCGGCCGGACGGGGCTGCATTTTCCCTTCCGTGCGACTCGATTCGGCGTTTCCGGATTTGCCTCGGTCGGAGAACAGGACCTGGTTTGGGTGAGTACGGCTCGGCCGGGATTTTTGCTGTTGTGCGCATCGTACTTGCTCGTTCGGTGTGCTGTACGGATCGGTCGGGAAACTGGCTTTCGCATGGCTTTTTTCCCGACCGAATAGTATTGGGTGCGCCTCCGACCGAGATCGGAATCGGCCCCAGAGTGTTTGTGTATCCCCATCCATGTTTCACATTCATTGACATTCAACTCAAATGGGGTTGGATGCACACCATGCTTTGCTCCATTAAACCATTTTTGTCAACGATAATCTTCGAACGAAGGCGTGCTCACTGGATTCATGCCTTGCCCTATCGGCACGCAGCTTAATACAAAACACAATGTGGGGCGGCATCTCACCCCAGTCCAGTAGCACTGCTTGACGGAATAATCCCAATCAATCTGCAATACTTTCAACCATGTTTAGACCATATTAATCCAATATTTGCTCAATTTTTCATCATACTCCATTATCAATCCACGTGTATGGTGTCATGCTGTTTCACAGCCTTCACATGCTCTGGATGTGTCCATCCGGACCTCGTTCAAGAACACGATGGAAACGCCTGGTATGTTCAAAGCAGCGTTCTTTTATTAGACCCAATGCATTTCGGGCTTTACAGGCCCTTCCTCAGGGGTAACTGTAAATGAACAAACATTCACTATTATGGTGTTATGCCCAGTTTACAAATACTATAATCTGTACTAACCATATAATCTTATTTTGCCCCAAATACCAAATTACTTCTATGTGCAACACAAACTTTATAATAATCTTCATTAATATCATCATTATTTTATTGCATCCACCAATTGCACCCCACTAGTATCAGTCACTCAAATTTCACCCGCCGTGATCCACAGACTGATTTTCTACATCTTGCCTGGCAATGTCCTGAAATTACATCTTTCTGGGGGGAGGTATATAACTGTATTCAGACCAGGAGGTACAATTCTCTCCCTTAGTGAGCTTACTAGGCTATGTCAAGGACACTCCACCTGCATACCGCCAGCTCGTGGCCATGCTGGTCCTTTTAGCTAAACATAGAGTGGTGATGCACTGGGGCAGACGCCCTGTTCCCACTATAGCAGCATGGTTGCGCGATGTTACTTATTGTCAAGAACAATTGTCAAATTATTGGGAACTTATATCCACCAGATCTAGACCTAAAGATATCTGGGGTCCATTCGCTACTTGGCTTCGACAACAGGGTTCTGCCTCATCCTCAATGTCAACACCAAAACACCATAATTTATATGTCCTGATTTTGGACTATCGCGATCCCAACACGCCAGTTTATATATCGGCATGACCAAGAAGTCCCGCTGGTATTGTGCCACAAAATATGGCCTGTGAATTACACAAATCATTTCTGAATGCCTTTGTAGAATATATTGTATGGTATTGTCACATAAATACTTAATAACATATATGATATATTTTTTCTATATAACCATGTGATGATGACGAATTGTATCTTTATGGGGCCACCCTCTCTCTTCTTTTAATGTATTTTTTTTCTTATTTGTTTCCCCTTTCTCCTCCTAATCTCTTTGGTTTTTGTTTAGGAATGCTGAACCGTTCGCTTTGTTTGTACTCAAAATTTGGAAAATCGATTTATGGCTTTACCTCTAATTATCTAAAAAGACAAAGAAAACGTCACAGCCCTGCTCACACTCTCTGCTAGGAGGGGAAAAAAATTCTTGACGTCAAAAAGTAAAATGCCCATAAGCGGGGACCAGTGATCTACTGTGCATGACAGAGAGTTATGGAACACCCTTCCCTCTCTATGTAAAACTAGCTCCCTTCTTCTATTTAGGTAGAACATAAAGTTCTTCTACCGAAGTCAGCTTGAAATCTAAAGGAACACAGGTCCTTTTGTACCTTGTCTAGGAAGAGTATGCACAATAAAGTCTACGGCAGCAAAGGACCAAACCGGCTTCATTGTGGAAAGAAACACCCTTCTCAGGGGCATATTCACAAGGACCTACCGCCGATTTATCTCCACCTTAACGCATCCAAAGTGGAGATAGATCCAACACCCCATTCACAAGTGGGTGCAAACTGCAGACATCGCCAGTGTTCCCGCGATAACTGCCCCAAAATTTATCTCCACGGTGGACACCACCAACCAACCCTAATGAGATGCAGAGTAGGTGTTTCCGTGCAAAAACACACGAAAAAACCACACCACCACTTTCACAACGAACTGCCAGATCTGCGATGCGAACCAAAAACAGGCGATAAGCCGCGGTAGCAGCAGGGATTTAACACCTGCCTTTTGCTGGTGTTAAGCAGGACGACTACCTGCAGTATTAAAGGGAGCCCAGCCCAGAGCCACATCTGAAGACCCACAGATGCCATGGAGCCAATGATCATGCAGCTCGGAGACCCATGAGGGTCACAACACCCACCACCACCACCCCCAGCCCCCCCCCGGACTAACACATACCGTGCATGACACAAGAGCCACAAAAAGCGCATGATGACGCACATTGCCAAAAAATAACACACATGTGTGGCCAGAAGAACGAGAAACAGTCACACAACACTGAAGTAACAAACAAAAACTTTATTGAAATACAACACAAAACACCAATGCGGAAGACTCCTGTCGGGTCCCTCCGGGACAATCTCGATGTCACAGCCTGGAAAATAAAGCACAAAATCAGAACGTGTGCCATGCGCACATCAAAGGAAGCGAGAGACATAGAAACAGAGAATGAAAGAAAGGCAGAGAGAGAGAGAGAGAGAGAAGGAAAGGAAGGGAGAGAGAGAGAGAGAAGGAAAGGAGAGAGAGAGAGAGAAGGAAAGGAGAGAGAGAGAAGGAAAGGAGAGACAGTGAGAGAGAGCGAAGGAAAGGAGAGAGTGGGAGAGAGAGAGAAGGAAAGGAGAGACAGTGAGAGAGAGAGAAGGAAAGGAGAGACAGTGAGAGAGAGAGAAGGAAAGGAGAGAGAGTGAGAGGGAAGGAAGGGAGAGAGAGAGAGAGACACCGCCGCCCCTGCGAACCCAGGCCCTACTGTTTACCTGCTGCCACCGGTGTGTCTCCAACCACGTGCCGGGATACACTGCAAGCCACCAGGTCTGCAATCTGTAATCGAGGCCAGAGTCAATCATGGCAGAGTCCATCACACAGCACACGGCAACAACGCCTGTCCGTCCCTGCGCACGCATAACGCCACACCCTACCCCCTCCCGCCTGCCATCGCTGGCTGTCCGCACTTGCGCACCCCGGGCCCACTGCTCATCTGCCGCCAACGGTGTGTCCACCAATGGGCACACCACGTGCCCATGCAAGCTCCAGGCCCCGGTCCTGCCACCATGGCATGGTCCACATCATGCGGACCCGCCCCTCGGCCCAGCAGGTCCCACACATGATGCTGAGTCCTTAGGCATCAATGGCAGAGACCACATCAGTGCACACGTCATCATCGCAGGCTGCACACCCGCTCAGCTATTTCGGTGCCACTAACCCTGTGCAACCCCAGTCAGCGCCATGTGGTGGTAGGCCCGTGACGGGCGCAAGGCTTCGGGTGCCACTAATCCTGTGCAACCCCAGTCAGCGCCACGTGGTGGTAGGCCCATGACGGGCGCAAGTCTTCGGGTGCCACTAACCTTGTGCAACCCCAGTCAGCGCCACGTGGTGGTAGGCCCGTGACGGGCGCAAGGCTTCGGGTGCCACTAACCCTGTGCAACCCCAGTCAGCGCCATGTGGTGGTAGGCCCGTGACGGGCGCAAGGCCTTGGGTGCGACCAACCCTGTGCGCCACAACTCATGGGCCCTTTATGATTGAGAACCGTGGAGCGTCTGTCATCCAGTCACCACCGGCAGTGGGGAATGTGATGTTGTCGGCCCCTTATATTAGCGGGGTCACATGGCCTGTGACGCCTGTGCCGGATGGGTGTGGTGTGTGTGCAGACCTGCCCTCAGGGAGTGGCCGTGACATGCTGACAACTAGACCAGTGACTTGCATACCACCAGCGTTTACGACTGCGACATGTAGCTATGTGGGCCCCCCCTCGGAGCGTAAGCGGAGTGGTCTAGCCTGGCGTACGCCAGACCAGCGCAGGGCTTGCAACAATGACTCGGGGGCTCTGGGCGTTGTTCAGTCCATGTCCGGACAAGGGAGTGACTAATGCGTGTATCCCTGTTGTAGTGTCCACGGCAAGCGGAACACAATAGGCAGTGTAGTACACTGTGACTGGCATCCCACTAGATGAGCATCATTGACGTAAGGGAAATCACTGTCCCTACATTCATCCACACATTCATACATGAATGATGAAAGCCATGACACAGCAGTGCGTTTCTGGATGTTTATTGCACATCCAGTGGAGTTTTGCAGCTGGAGCGGTACAAGGCCATGCCAAGCACACTACACAATATGGGCCCGTGGAGGGCCAGCCAGAGTCCATCCGGGGATGACAAGTAGTGCGGATGAGGAAGGGTACAGTCCGGAGTCTGGTCGCCATGTCATTGGTCATCAAACAGGATATGGCAGTCCATGTCGCGGTCCAAGGTGAGTGCAGCGCAGTGTATCAAGGGTCAGTGGCAGGTCATGGGGCCATGTGCGGCACCAAGCAGAAACAGGCAAGGTGGCAGAAATGAATGCTAGTGCCTCCTTCTGAACTCAATCCCATCCACGTCCTCGTCCTCGGATGTGTGCTCTGCCCCACCTGTGGGCGTTGCAGTACCGGCTGCGGCACTGTGTGCCACTGACACATCAGGGGCCGGAGGAGGATTGTGGGCCGCACTGTGTGGCAGTGACACATCAGGGGCCGGAGTGGATACGCCTGCCACACTGGGAGGCACTGACACACCAGGGGGTGGAGATGTGGATGGTGTGGGGGCAGCAGCATTCATCATCGCCACGCCTTGATGAGGATATGCAGGGCCTGGTAGATCCCAGCTACATTTTGCTGATGTGCAGCGGTGGCTGCCATCCTTTCCACCTCCATCTGCACCATGTCCTCCATGAGCCTCCGCATGTGTGCCAGCTCACAACTGGGATCGCTGGAGCCACTCTGAGCGGACAGGTGTTCTTGTCTCCGAGTCATAACTCCAGCGATGTCAGCCAGGGCTCGTTGGAGACCATGGAGCGGGCCGTGGGTGTCCGTTAGGGACTGGAGCTGGCCCCTGATGGGACCTAGACACCCATGGATGGCGTCCAGTTTGGTAGCCATGAGGTCAAACCCCACCCGCACCTGCTCAGCCGTCTCCCTCTGGCCCTCCAGCACACGGTGTTGGAAGGCCATGTGTTGTTCCTGGGGGTCTTGGGGGACTACCGGGGCTGTGGGTGCCTCCTGCTGGGTGGTTTGGGTAGTGGGTGGGGTCTCCTCGATGCAGCTGGGCTGCCCTGATCCTGGAGGTGAGTTGCGGATGATGTCAATGATGTCTTGGAGGGCTTGGGTGTCGATGCTGGGGGTGTCCTCCTCGTCATCAGTAAAGAGTGGCTGGGACTGCTCTGCAGGAGGTGTTGACGGTGCCCCTGCAATGTGAAGGGGAGATGGTGTATTACATTGTGTCTGCATGTATGTAGCAGCATGGTACAGGTTCACATTCAGACAGCATGGCATTGTACATTGTGACAGTCTGTGGATCAGGGCCATGATCTAGAGTCATTGTGGGTGTGCACTGTGCTCTGCTTGATTGTGCATGTGTGCCATTGTGGCCATCTCCACCCGTCCCCCAGTACCTGGTGGTCACTCACCCTGTTGCGGTTGTGTTGTGTCCTGTCGAGCAGTGTCCGGTCCCCCGACTCCGGCCACAGTCTCCACACTGATGACTGTCGACACCAGCTCCTCCATGTCATCCAGCTCCAGCTGAGGCGCTGGGCTCCCACCTCCAGTCTGCATTGCTGCCTTCTGGCTGCCTGGGAGTTTCTCCTTGGTCTTGCCCTTGATGTCAATCCATCGCCTCTTGACCTCATCCATTGACCTCTTGTGCTCTCCGACGGCATTCATCTTGTCCACGATGTCCCGCCATATTCCATTTTTGGTGCCCAATGACACGTTGGAGGTGACGAACAGTTGTTGATGGTGTTCCATCACCTCCGTGACCAGGATCCTGTTTTCCTGCGGGCTGAACTTTGTCTTCCTCTTCTTCTTGTCCTTGCCCTTCCCTGTCCCCGAGGTCCCGGGCTGGTCGTCCGGGGTGCTTGTGGGGTTGCGTTCATCCTCTGCGCCTGCTCCGGCTGCCTCCATGGTGCTTGGGTGTTGGTCATTTTGTGTTTGTGTGTTTTTTCTACTTTTATAGTGGTTTTTCGCACCTGCTATGTGAGTATTGCTGATTTCCTCATCGCGCTTTGGCCCATCGCATGTTTTTTCCCGTTGAGGTTTGTGTTTTTATCACGGTCGCGGTTGTTGTATCGCGGACATTGGCCGTGTTTTCGGGGGACTATCGCATGGTACCGCCGTGTTGTGAATTCCAGGTTAACACGGGGTTATTTTCCCGCGATCGGCTGCAATATGTAAAGCTGCGTTAACATTTTTTGGAGATGTTTAGCACACGTTCTTGTGAATATCCCCCTCAATCTTTCGTAGCCCACACATACATAGCAGTAATCCATGATCCTCAGACAAGGAATTATATTTATTGGTTTTGGAGGAGATTAGGGTTAGATGCTATCTACATACAATGTGTTTTCCTGTTACACATGGAGCTAAAGAGAAAAAATGGGAACCAAACAATATTGCTAAGGTAGGTTATCTGTAAAAGAACAACACAAGACTAACCTTAGAACCCCTCCCCCGTCTTTGCACAGGCAACAGAGAGAGACCCTGGCTTGCATACTCAGCAAGACATACACTTACAAATGGATGTTAATAGCAGACTAGTCACATGTAATGTCACTCTGGTGACTTGCTCTTGTATGGATCCGAGGAAGAGCATACATATTTCAGAGTTGGAGCAAATTCGGGAAGTGATCACGGTTTGGCATTTCATATCAGTTTGCTCAAGTCCAGACAAGGAAGCAGTAGAAATTTTGCCAGTCACAGTGACCTCGGCTCCTTTCCGTTGGATGGGCTTACAGATCACAGTGCACAACTTCGAGGTTTACAAACATAGAGCCTCATTTACAAGATTTTGACGCACGGCAGTGCAGCAAGCCTTCCAGCTGCGCTGCAGTGCGTCAAAATAAAAGAGCAAGAATGTGCCGTATCTACAAGATACGGCGCATTCCTGTCCTTCTCCCCTGCACCGGCCCACAAACAGCAGCCGTGTGCCAGCCCTGACACCCTTGAGTCATTTTGCAAGAGTGCTTGCGCTGAGCGGAGGATTGTTTTTCTGCAGGAAGGGACAATCATTAAAGGCATTTTCCTCTTTCTATGCGTGCTGCAGAATTCAGCGTGCATGGAAAGAGGAAAAAACTAGGAGAAATAAAAGTATTTCTCCTAATTATACCTCTCCTTGGGAGGCGTAGGATTCTGATGCATTCCCAGGTTTACAAAATGTTGTAAATCTGAGAATGCGTCACGTTCCATGGATGTTGCTTGGGAACACCCACAGCAACACCCATGGAACACCCCTTTTACAGAGAGTTATGCACAAAAGGGAAACATATTTACAAGGCCATGAAATGTCAAGCACGGTGACTTTACATCGCCTTGTAAATATGGTGAAGCACATTGCGCTGCCGGTGCGTCAAGAAAAGTAGCGCACAGGTGGCACAATCGGCTTGTAAATAAGCCCCTAAATGTTTTGATATATAATAGCCACAGTTCTCTTTTCCTCTGACTTGGTTGTTCATCTTGTATGTATACAACAGAGATCTCACTTGTGGTAGATGTAATGGGGAGTCACCGATGCTGACTATCCTAGATGATTTGTAGTGCAACTAAGAATGCAATAAAGTGAAGAGTTTGGAATGTACCAGGGTAGTAGGAGTTGATTTGATTTGATATGAAGCAATTAGAAAATATGCAGAATTTCTGAAGGAAAAAGATTTATTCTGAGGTGTAAACTTACCGCCATCACCCATTATTAAAAATCCATTTGCAGTGCCTCATCAGTTGGATTTATTAGTTGTAAATCATTCATAAGGTGATGGGAGGAATGCTTGCAAGTAGTCTAATCCCTTGGTGATGGGAGGAATGCTTGCAAGTAGTCTAATCCCTTGGCTATCGGTGTCTTTAGCATTTCAACCCATCAGTTTTCACCCACCGTGCCACTCTAGACAGAGGTTCACATTATGCAAGTCAGTACGACCATGCTCCTCATGGGAACAGTCCATTCTGAAGTGCCAGGCGTGGCTCCCTCCCATCAGGTTTTGTGTGTTTAATGTAGCATCCTTAGTGGTAAGGAGAATGCCCAGGCATCGGTCCCTTCTTCACTGTGCCACAAGATCCGAGCTATACCTCACTGAGGAGGCCTAACAATGCTGAAATAGGTCTGTAGTTCCCTGAAATCCCTTCTGTAGGGGACCTAACCTGGCAGTTCCACCTGGTGAGCTAATGTTTTGCAGAAAAATAAAGGCTAGAATTCCTCATCCTCAAAAAGAACAAGACCATCAAATATCATGTGAATCATGTGAAGTAAGGTTTTGTGATGCTGAGAAGAAAGAAAAGATGAGATCATGTGCCATCAGGCGACAATGAACACAATCATCTCATCCATACCAAGCAGATGCAGCACTGGTGAAACAGTGAGCAAACAGCAAGGATGATCTGAACTATAATCCCCAGCCATGCATCTTCGTGGACATAAAAGGCTCTTTGGACATGGCTTGGGGAAATGTGGCATAACGGCCAGAGCTGACGACTTTGGAACCGGGGAATCTGGTTCGAGTCACCGCATCAGCTCAACATCCTGTGATGCTGGGCAAATCACTAAGGGGCCGATTCCGATCTCGGTCGGAGGCACACCCAATACCATTCGGTCGGGAAAAAAGCCATGCGAATGCCTGTTTCCCGACCGATCCGTACATTATTCCGAACGAGTAAGTACGATGCGCACAACAGCATAGAATCCGGCCTAGTCGTACTCACCCAATCCAGGTCCTGTTCTCCGACCGAGGCGAATCCGGAAACGCCGAATCGAGTCGGACGGAAGGGAAAATGCAGCCCCGTCCGGCCGGACAAGTACGATGCGCTTTCCGTACGCGCCGAACCCGTCGCTACGTCCGGCACGTCAAAGCTTCCGGGAGAGGCGCACATAAGCTCCGATTCGCGCCACAACACGATCCACGGCTACGAGGCGAACACGCCAGCGACGAGGACGACGCGAAGCAACGAGAAAGACGAGCGAGACGAACCAACCATGAATCCCTTCGTTCCGATCCTACCAATATTCTACATTTACTACCGGAACAGGCTCGGACGCGTACGGCGCAGAAGGTAAGTCAGACACCAACCACAAAAACATACAACACGTACACGACACATCACACACACACAGAGGGATGCAGAATTTACTTACACCAGCAACAGCAGCACCATAGGGGCGGGATGCCCATCACCAATGCCACATATGCACACAGGGGCCTGGATGCGCACCACCACTACCACCCCTACCCAGGGGGGCTGGATGCCAACCACTACTACCACCCTTAGCCATGGGGGTGCCAGATGCCCACCACTACTACCACCCTTACCGAGGGGGGGCTGGATGCCTACCACTACTACCACCGTTAGCCAGGGGGGCTGGATGCCTACCACTACTACCAACCTTAGCCAGGGGGGTGCCAGATGCCCACCACTACTACCACCCTTACCCAGGGGGTGCCACATGCCCACCACCACTACCACCCTTACCCAGGGGGCTGGATGCCTACCACTACTACCACCCTTAGCCAGGGGGCTGGATGCCTACCACTACTACCACCCTTAGCCATGGGGGTGCCAGATGCCCACCACTACTACCACCCTTACCCAGGGGGCTGGATGCCTACCACTACTACCACCCTTAGCCAGGGGGCTGGATGCCTACCACTACTACCACCCTTAGCCATGGGGGTGCCAGATGCCTACCACTACTACCACCCTTAGCCAGGGGGTGCCAGATGCCCACCACTACTACCACCCTTACCCAGGGGGGCTGGATGCCTACCACTACTACCACCCTTAGCCAGGGGCTGGATGCCTACCACTACTACCACCCTTAGCCATGGGGATGCCAGATGCCTACCACTACTACCACCCTTAGCCAGGGGGCTGGATGCCTACCACAACTACCACCCTTACCCAGGGGGCTGGATGCCTACCACTACTACCACCCTTAGCCAGGGGGCTGGATGCCTACCACTACTGCCACCCTTAGCCATGGGGGTGCCAGATGCCTACCACTACTTACCACCCTTACCCAGGGGGGGCTGGATGCCTACCACTACTACCACCCTTAGCCAGGGGGTGCCAGATGCCTACCACTACTACCACCCTTAGCCATGGGGGTGCCAGATGCCCACCACTACTACCACCCTTACCCAGGGGGCTGGATGCCTACCACTACTACCACCCTTAGCCAGGGGGCTGGATGCCTACCACTACTACCACCCTTAGCCATGGGGGTGCCAGATGCCTACCACTACTACCACCCTTAGCCAGGGGGCTGGATGCCTACCCCAACTACCACCCTTACCCAGGGGGCTGGATGCCTACCACCACTACCACCCTTAGCCAGGGGGCTGGATGCCTACCACTACTACCACCCTTAGCCATGGGGGTGCCAGATGCCCACCACTACTACCACCCTTACCCAGGGGGCTGGATGCCTACCACTACTACCACCCTTAGCCAGGGGGCTGGATGCCTACCACTACTACCACCCTTAGCCATGGGGGTGCCAGATGCCTACCACTACTACCACCCTTACCCAGGGGGCTGGATGCCTACCACTACTACCACCCTTACCCAGGGGTGCCAGATGCCTACCACTACTACCACCCTTAGCCATGGGGGTGCCAGATGCCCACCACTACTACCACCCTTACCCAGGGGGCTGGATGCCTACCACTACTACCACCCTTAGCCAGGGGGCTGTATGCCTACCACTACTACCACCCTTAGCCATGGGGTGCCAGATGCCTACCACTACTACCACCCTTACCCAGGGGGGACTGGATGCCTACCACTACTACCACCCTTAGCCAGGGGGTGCCAGATGCCTACCACTACTACCACCCTTAGCCATGGGGGTGCCAGATGCCCACCACTACTACCACCCTTACCCAGGGGGGGCTGGATGCCTACCACTACTACCACCCTTACCCAGGGGGTGCCAGATGCCTACCACTACTACCACCTCTACCCATGGGGGGCTGGATGCCTGTCACTACTACCACCTCTACCCATGGGGGGCTGGATGCCTACCACCAACACCACCCCCACTCATAGGATGGACAATGCATGACACAACCAGCACACCACAACCTAGGGAATGCAAGAAAAAGACATCCCCCAACACCATGACAAGCGTGTGTAGACTGTGTCAAATGCCTACAACACTGAACATGACTTTGAACATACAATGTGACTCCCTATCACATGTGCCACACATATATGTGTGTGGCCCCCACAATGCAAGCAGGCCATGACCATTGTGGCAATGGGGTCCAAAACCCCATCATCACAGTGACCAAAATGTAAGTGTGGGGTCCATAGCTGAAGCACATTTTGAACATTGTGGCAATGGGGTCCAAACCCCCATCATCACAGTGACCAAAAGGTAAGTGTGGGGGCCCATAGCTGAAGCACATTCAGAACATTGTGGCAATGGGGTCTAAACCCCCATCATCACAGTGACCAAAATGTAAGTGTGGGGTCCATAGCTGAAGCACATTTTGAACATTGTGGCAATGGGGTCCAAACCCCCATCATCACAGTGACCAAAATGTAAGTGTGGGGCCCATAGATGAAGCACATTTTGAACATTGTGGCAATGGGGTCCAAACCCCCATCATCACTGTGACCAAAATGCAAGTGTTGACAAAGAAAAAGCTGCAACTGCCAAACTGCATGGATGATTCCTGGTCACAGAACATAAAACACATCAGTGGCAAAGTAGTGCATGTGTCCCATTGCAACATAGATTGGGGGAGGCAAATACTGCAGTGCAAATAAGACATACCTTTGGCCATGTGCAGACAAACAACACTCATGGGGGCTGACACTGTCAACATTCATCAATGACACAATGACAGAAGTGACCATCAGAATGCAGACCCACATATTTGCACCAATGGGCACACAAATGCAGATACCCTGTGGAGACTGTAGATGTGAGGTGAACAGATACCATACCATGGCAGCAATGGGACACACAAACCATGATCATTGTGCTGACCGATGACCTAGGAGTCCCAGGGACAGCAGGGGAAACCCACCAAACAACATACAGCCAATGGCACACCTAAGATATGCCAATGCAGTGGTGCAGATGCACAAACACAAACAGGCAGACCCACACTGCACATCAAACACAACAGGTGAGGGGGGGGTAGCCGGGCAACAACTCTCATCTGCACACACTCAACACCACACACCTCGACCTCCAACAATGTGCAGCAGTGAAGCACACATGCACTGGTGACATTGCACATGCACCCATGACAATCCCAGGGTGGTGGGTGGGAACCAAGGTGCAGAAACACATCACACATGGCCACTCAACAAGACTCCTGAATGTCTGACACACTGCACACTACGCTGTACATGGACATGACGGCAATACCACACCAACCAATGGGATCCCAGCCACAGTCACACACCAATGAAGAAGCCAAGGTCACCCACAAAGAACACACATAGACAACTACCAACATTGCAGCCCGGACCCTGAGGAGTGCCAGCAGTCACACACACAACGTGTCACAATCACTGAAAGATAACACAAACTGGAAATCACATGACAGGTGTAAACAACAAGTGCCAAGGGGAATCCTGACTGTGACCCATCTGCGTCTGCACACAAACTCAGCCCTGACAGCAAACACACCTGACCAGTAATGTGCCATGCACCCACATCACAGAGAACCCAGGGAGAAGACTTTGGGGGAACATAGGTCAACTCAGCAAGCATCACAAACAGGTACAACACTAGGGATCCCAGCATTCACAGCAAAACGGAAGTGAACACACAGACATGCTCATACAACACACACCTTGGGCGCAGGCAATGTCACAGGAGTACACACTGCCATGAGGGGACTCCACTCCTGTGTGAGGAAAGCTGTGCCATATGTTGCCTAAGTAGGGCCCCATCATGTCAGCTGAGCACTTGGTCACACAATCAACAATTAGCACCAAATGAAGGCTCCCGTCACATCAGCCTGGTCATGGGAGTGCCAACGAAATCATCAGCACAGATCCAACACACTTGTATAGCAATGTTGCACTGACAACACAGATGAGTCCTTCCCCATTGATGCCCAAACCTGCATGTCCAGTGGAGATGGCCACACGGTCAGGGAAGTAGACGAATTGAACAATGGCAGGCACAACAGATGTGCAGGGGTGGAAGCCACAGATGTGAAATTGCTAATGTAAGTAGGAAATCCCATTGCCAAATATTGAACACATGACACCCTCAGATGCTGCTAAGGATGACATGGATACACCACAGGATAGGACACATTCCCCCTGGACCACATGTGTTCACAGTAACACTTCATTATCATGAGACCAAATATCACCATCACTGCAGCAAGGGCATGGTTAGCATCATCAACAACATGTACATCAGAAGCAAAAGCACTAGAGAACAGAAAGTTGCTTTATTCAGCATATGTGTGTCCAAAAACTCAGAGAACAGTAATGCTAAAACAAAGGCCAATGGCCAGTCCATCAAGTAAGTCAATACAGGGTGACAGTGGCAGATGTCACCCTACGCATGCCTGCACTGCACAAAACCAGGGACAATCCACTAGGAGGGGCAACCGGGGGGGCAGGCCAGGCACCGCAGGGACAGGATCAGGGCTCACCAGGAGGAGGCAGGGAAGGTGGTGGGTGCTGGAGAGCCACTGATAACTGCAGTGGAGGTGTCTGACATGGTGTGTGCCGGCACAACTGGGGGCATGGCTCAGATGGTGTGTGTGCCGGCACGACTGCAGTGGACCGTGCAGATGGAGTGGACAGGTTCGCCACTGCAGTGCCCAAGTCAGACAGGGTGGTAGTGGACTCCACTGCAGTGCCTACCTCCAGGGGAGGAGAATGGGGAACAGGCAAGGTGGGCTGGACAGAGGGGGAGGACACCCTCACCACATCAGTGGCACAGACAAGCGCAGCGGGGGTGTGGTGCCGGGAGAGCAAGTGGCAGGGGAGAAGGCCGGATCCTCTTGGGGATGGTATATCTGTGGGTGGGGGAACCTGGGGCAGGGTGTGGTGGGGGCACCTGTGGAGTGGGGGCCTGAGGGATGGAGGAAGGAGACCTGGTGCCTGAGCTGCAGGGCGGCGGCGGGGTCTTGCTCTTACGACTCCGGGGGACTTGCGGGTGGGGGCCTCAGTCTGTCTGCGCCTGGGGGAGGGTGTCCGGGGGCGAGGGGCACTCTGCTCCGTGTGGGTGGGCTTCCTCTTCCCCCTGGATGCTGGAGCAGCTGGATCGTAGGGGATGAGGCCGAGGTCACAGAGGAAGAGCCGCTGTGACTTTGGGGTTGCAGGTGAGGCAAGGGAGGGTGCTTTGGAGGGAGAGGCAACTGAGGACTGCGCAGTGCTTGTGGATGCGTGTGTGTGTTCCAGGGCCCCATCCCCTGTGAGTCTGGTTTCAGTCCCCAGACTGTGCGTGCGTGTGCATTTTGTTTGTGGCGTGTGTGTCTGTGTGCTGGACGTGTGTGTGCTGGTGTGTGCCTGTGCCGGTGTGTGTGTGCTTGGGACGGGTAAGGTGCTGGGGAATGTGGATGGAGCAGAGGCAGGAGGGGTGAGGGACTGTCTGAGGAAGGACACTGCTGCCGTCAGGGAGGAGTCCATGGACCTATTGCCCCTCTGTAGGTCAGACATGCCCGATGAGATGCCCTCCATGAACGACACCAGCTGAGTCAACAGAGCGGTGTGCGCATGGAGGACACTCAGCATGGCTGTCTGCCCTACATGGAGCTGGCGAAGGAGGTACACAGACTCCTCACTCAGGGCAGCAGGGGACACAGGGGCAGGGGGTGCGGTGCCTGGCCCGAAGGAGACATGCTCCCGAACATGGGAGCCTCCACGGACCTGGGGAATGGGAGCCGATGGGAGGGCGGTGGTGGTGCTGGTGGTGGCGGGGACAGCAACACTAGCTGGGGTGTGGTGGCTGCTGACACCCGCCTCCATAAGGGAGTCATCCTCCGAGCCGCTGTGGTCCTCAGCTGAGGTGGATGCTGCTGAGGACTCCTCGGTGTGGCTCCCCTCGCCCTCCGTGCCACTGGGTCCCTCCGACCATTCCTCGGCTGCTGACCCAGTCTGGCTCTCCGGCTCCTCCTGGTCCGTGGAGCTGTCCCCTTCGGTGGCCGTGGATGTATCTGCAATCAATGGGGAAACAGACAGACATCAGTCACCTGCACCAAACGCACACACCACTGTGAGCACAGCACATTACAGAGCAAGCCCTGGCATCATTAGTTGAACATTGCTAAAAGTGCCCTAACTGAACAAGAGAAGCCAATTGTCAGTCTGATGCCAACCATGGCACTCACATCCCACATGGCCTTGCACCCATCTGTCTGGTGTCTGTTGGATAGCAACACCCCAGTGTGGACACATGCACCACCTACACAGTAGTTGGACAGTGCAGAGGACACGGTGTAGCATGTGGACATGCACACATCACAACTCTTGCCACTGAGTCAGTACAGGTTTCCGGATGAAAGGGATGCCCAGAGTCAAATAGGAAATGCATGTGATGCATACCAGCGACAGACACCATGATGCACCCATGTCCTGATAGCCATCACCACAATGGTGTGCATGTAGCACATGTCACTCCCCTGCAGGATCACCAATAAGTAGACACATGCCATGGCGGAGGCATGACTGCTAAGTCATACATCACTGTCTCAGTGATGTATGACTTGGCAGCCAGACAACAACACTCTGCACTGTGTCACAATAGTAGGTCATGGGGAATGCAAGTCCTGGAGCTGCACAAGTGCACATGTACATCCCCCACACAACACATCATCTTAACCCTCATCTGTCCAGGTCATACCGATTGGACATATGGGAGACCTGTGACACTACCCTCTGAACCTGAGCCCCTCACAATCTGCTGTGAATGGGAAACAGCTGCCTGAACTTCACATTTGCATACCCCAGTCTGCACGGGCAGCTGATCAAACACCTATGTGACACACAAGTATCGTCTCCTATGGTCACATCTCCAGTGGCATGCTGAGCCCCTACCGAGAAACACCCCCGCAGTCCTGGCTACAAATCCACAGCACACTGACACAGAGGCAGACACCTGAGGGGTCAAATCACTGCGCACAACGTGTCAGCTGATACACAGGAGTGGGAGTACAGGTGTATTGGATGGGCTGGAGTAGGCATGACTGTCCTGCCCCACATGAATGAGGGATGAGCCCTGGACAGTGGATAGCTGGCTATGTATGTGTGACACACGTAATCTGCACACTCCTGGGGCCCAACATTGTTCCCACCCGCTGCATGGGTGTGTGCCAGATACCCCAGGCACATGTGGTGGCTCAGCTCAGCAAGTGGACCGCATATCAAAGCAACACGCAGATTACATGTCCGAACACAGGCATTGTGTGAACAATGGACCCACCCATGATGCCCACAACAGAGTTAGGGAAACAGATGCTGTCCCCCACCTTGAGTGAAGCAAACTGCAAGGACACAGTCCCAAGTGACACAATTCCCTGAATGTAAGGGCCACACCTGGGTATCAGATGAGGAGTGGGCAGTGCACAATAGAGGGACATGGCTCCTGGACAACATGACTGCTGTACTGTGGCAGTTTAACCAGGCCAGAGGAGGGCACATAGCATGTAATACAGAGTTCACAGTACAGTCTTTGACTCACCCCCTCCTTGCTGCTGTCTGGCCTTCAGCTGCCCATCCAGGTCTGGAAACACAACCGCCAGGATCTGGAGCATGTGGGGGGTCAGGGTCCGTGTTCCGCCCCTCCTGCGAGGAGGCGACAGCTTCAGCTGGACCCGTGCAATCCTCCGGGTCCAGCCCCGAAGGTCCTGCCACCTCTTCTGGCAGTTGCGGATCCGGCGCTTGTAGACCCCCACGGACCGGACAGCCCGGACGATGTCCTTCCAGATCTCCTGCTTCCGATGGGCATTAACCTGTGAGGATGACAAAGTGAAAAGGCCATTACTACACATGCAACATATCCGTGCATGACACAGTTGTATATACATGTCTCAATCACAGGGGCACATGATGTACACAGGCAGTGCAACGCTGCCCATGGACAGTTTGCCAGAAGTCACTACATGGTATCATTGCATGGGAAGTAAAACCTTGTTCAAATGCACTGTCACTGCACCATACCTGTCCAGTGCATGTCACTACACACTATGGGGGTGACAACTACTCAGTGAGCCTGCTAGCCAGTGGCGTGCAGACTTTCAGCCTTGCTAGTCAGACAAAATGCACATTCAGAAAGGCAGTGCACAGAACACTCACCTGCTCCCCTGGTGTCCCATACAGCTTGCTGTACTGTGGAAGTAGGCTGTCCAGCAGGGCCTGGTTCTCCTCAAGGCTGAAGGCTGGGGCTATCTCCACAGTACGTGCCATTGCAGGGTCCAGAGGGGGCAGAGACAGCAGCAGTGCAGTGGCAGTTGTCGTCCTGGAGCATGTAGTGCAGGCAAGTGAGCTCTCAGGGGAACAGCCAGCAATATATATGTGCTGCAGAGGCAGATACTGACCCATGTGTCCAAAGTGATAGGTCCAAGTCGTTTGCATCTTCTGAATCTGGCCAATCCATGGACTAGCAGCACCAATACACGCCCACAGCATCCTTCAAATCTTCAACTTCATGACATACATGATTTTGCAACATTGTTGTGGGTGACCAACTGAATTTCCAGCAACCGACTCGTTCGAATTTCGAAACGCGTCCGTTGCCAGGCTAGGCCATTGACAATGGGTGCGCACCGATCGGTCCATTGCGGTTCAACGCGTACAGGGGTACAACGCATACCCGTGCACATTGAATGCAATGGGCCGGCCGGGTGCACAGATCGGGCCATTGCGGTTCAATGCGTACAGGGGTACAACGCGTACCCGCACACATTGAATGCAATGGGCCGGCCGGGTGCACTGATCGGTCCATTGCGGTTCAACGCGTACAGGGGTACAACGCGTACCCGCGCACATTGAATGCAATGGGCCGGCCGGGTGCACCGATCGGTCCATTGCGGTTCAACGCGTACAGGGGTACAACGCGTACCCGCACACATTGAATGCAATGGGCCGGCCGGGTGCACCGATCGGTCCATTGCGGTTCAACGCGTACAGGGGTACAACGCGTACCCGCACACATTGAATGCAATGGGCCGGCCGGGTGCACCGATCGGTCCATTGCGGTTCAACGCATACAGGGGTACAACGCGTACCCGCGCACATTGAATGCAATGGGCCGGCCGGGTGCACCGATCGGTCCATTGCGGTTCAACGCGTACAGGGGTACAACGCGTACCCGCGCACATTGAATGCAATGGGCCGGCCGGGTGCACCGATCGGTCCATTGCTGTTCAACGCATCCCTGTACAAGTGACTGGCATATGTCACCATGCCTGTCTCAGATGAACATATGCCAGCCACAAATAGCTCCCAGCGAGTGAGGGGCACACCTACAACACCACAGCCTGTCCAAACTGTATCATAAGGCATGTAAGGCTGCATTTCCTATTGTGTGTATGTTGGTGTACATGTTGTCCTGTGGGTGTCACCTGGGGGCAGCCACCCCCAGGCTGTGCACGTGTTCATGGGGACAGGATCCTGGGTGTTACGTGTACATGACCACTGTGATGTGCAACTGTTCATATCTGAGCATGTGCCATGGTCACATTTCACGGTGGTGTATGTGTATGTCATGTCACATACCCCGTGAGTCCCATGTGGGACGGTATGTTTGAGCCAGGGTGACCCAGTGGCACAATAGTGATGGTCCTCCACAGTCTGTGTGCATGTAGTGTTTACAATGTCTCTGATTTCATGTGCACAATGGGAGACAGTCTCCACATCCACGTTGTTTGTGCATGGACTTTGATGTTGTGCGTGTGTGTGTCACAGACGTCCATGTCTGTCCTGCAGAGGCAAGTGGAACCACTACCTGTGGGGGTCATGGTTGTTTTGCTGTGGTGTATACATGATACTCCATGTAATGCCAGTGTCCATGTGGCAATACAGGGTCCCTGGGAATCTACCTGTCGTTGAGCTGTGATGCCTGGGGCACATCTGTCCTCACATGTCACTTTGGGGGTGATTGTGACATGGCAGCAGGAGATGGGAACTGTGACACGGCCTCATGATATCCAATGGGCCAACCTGGGACTAATTGATGCCACTTGTTGAACCGTGATGACAGATGTTGGCCATGTATGTACCATACATGTCCTTACGGAACTGCACACTTCATGTAGTTGTGCCTCATAATGATGTATGATGTGATATTGAGTGTGTTCAATGCCGCATATGTGGGGTGACTGACAATCTTGCTTTCTTCTCCTCTGCACTGCAGGGCTCCTGCTGTCCATAGACCATTCCCAGACCTGGCAACGATGGTGGAACGGGACAGCATCCAACGGTACCGCTTCACCAGGCAGCTGATTGAGGATTTGGCAGTGCAGTTGGCCCCACATTTGCAGCCTGGCCGGCCGTATCCTACAGCGCTGACCCCCAAGGTGAAGGTGATGGCAGCCCTACACTTCTTTGCCACCGGTACCTTTCAACATACTGTGGCGACTGCTGGTGGGATGTCACAGACCATGTTCAGCCGTGTGCTCCGCGATGTTTTGGAGGCAATGTTGCTATACCTGAACCGGTACATCTATTTCCCTAGACTGCAACGACTCACTGACGTGAAGAGTGACTTCTATGCCCTGGGGAGGATGCCGCATGTCATTGGCTCCATTGATGGGACAAATGTGGCTTTGGTACCACCACAGGCACATGAACAGGCCTACCGTAACCGCAAACACTACCACTCGGTCAATGCACTGGTGGTGTGTCTTGCAGATATGACCATCTCACACGTGTGTGCCCGTTTCCCTGGTTCAGCACACGATGCCTACGTGATGAGGAGTAGTCACATCCCCAGGATGATGGCACAGTGCAGAACCAGCGTGCCTGGCTTGTCGGTGTGTACTGACTTTGTGCCATTGTGTGTGATCTGATCTGTAGTATTCCGCCCACTTTTCCAAGTCAGCTAATGTGCACTTGTCTGTCCGTAGGTGACTCGGGATACCCCAACATGCCGTGGTTGCTGACACCCCTCAGGAACCCTGTGACACCAGCCCAGATGCGCTACAATGAGGCACATGGTCGGACCAGGAGAGTGATTGAGCGGACATTTGGTCTCCTGAAGAGCCGCTTCCGCTGCCTCGACAAGACAGGAGGGTCCCTCCCATATGCCCCAGCTAAGGTGTGCAAGATTATCATCGTCTGCTGCATGCTCCACAACCTGGCAGTGCGGAAGGAGTTGCCTCTCATCCAGGATGACAATGACCAACATCCGCCACCTGTGGAGGATCCTGGCCTGGACCACGATGCCAGTGATGATGATGATGATGGTGATGTCCGCACACAGCTCATCACCAACTTCTTTAGCTGAAGGTGAGTATCCTGAGGTATCATGTCAATGATGTGAGTTGGCATGATATGTGTAGGTGGTGCTCTGGTGCTGTTAGAGTGTGTCCATGGGCTACTTGACTGGATGTGTGTAGCGATGTGTGCTTACAGGTAGTCTGTACTCCCCAACAGTGTTGACATGCTAACTTGGTTCTGGGTGGGTATCTTGTAACATGTATTGTGCATGAGTTTTGCTGTTCTGTCCTGTTCTCCATTGCTTTTGACTGTGTGTCATTTCTGTCCTTCACAGGGTACTTTCAGATTCGTTTGGTCAACTGTGTCCACCGACGACGTCATTGTACTTCCAGGGTGGTAGCTGTTGTGTCCCTACAGGTGATGTGCGCCACACCCATGGACTTCCTTCCTTCTACAGTTGTTGACTGTGTGCCCGCTGCCAGGTGGGATTACCTTGCATCTGTAGTGGTTACGACATGTTGCAACTGTGTAATAAACCTGTGCTTCACTTTGTGATGTGCGTTGTCTGTGGTCACACATTTGACTGCCATTTGCTTACTGCACCTGTGGGCTACTTGACTACAACTGGGAATAGGTGTGGTGTCTGTGCATTGCACCGTCTTTCCTGGCAACATCAGTGTAGGCAATGAGTCAGATGGCCTAGGTGTGTATGTGTTGTGTAGCCCTGGTGGTGTGTCTCCCTCATATGTGTCACGTTGCCATTACTCACATGCCTGTGTTGTACTTGCTGTTGCAGTTCGCATACACAGTGTAATTTTGCAGTTCATCATCCCCATGACAGCACCCACGTTGGAATCACAACAGAGGCAAGTATGGTGTATTAGTGTGTTTATTGTGATACATTTGTGTGAATAGTGCACAGGATGGTTAGTGCTGTACATTTATATTGCAATCAGAAGTTCCTAGATGAATTGAAAGTCCTGGTAGACAAAATCCCCAGTATCGGGGCCACAGTTGTCTGAGACATTGGTCCAACTTGTACTCCCCATGTCATGTGTGGGAGTTGTGTTGCCGTCAACAGGGTGAACAGTTTGCGCACAAAGGTGATCATCCAGAACAGGTTCAGGCTTCCTGGGGGTTGCACATGGCCATCGGCCTCTCACTTGCCCCTCCTCGGACGACCCCTCTTCTTTGGGAGGGGCCCCTCAAGTACAGGCTGCTGCGGTGCAGGGGACTCTCCGCCAGAGTCATCCTCCCTCCCTGTGGCAGTCGCAGTTGTTTCAGCACCAGATGTTGTTGGCACACAGGGAGGTGTAGACTGGTTGCTGGTCATCTGGCGGAGGCATTGTAATATGTCCCTATGCACCGCCGTCATCTCTTGCAGTGTGTCCCACTTGGACTCCACGCGGGACATGTGTGAGTCCAAGCGGGCATGATGGGCAGCCTGCTGCTCTTTGATGTCCCTGAGGAGCCCCACTACCTGGCTGAGATCTCCGGTGCTGGACTGGTACGCATCGGCTATGCGTGCCAGTTGTGGGTCATCATGCACACCAGACACCTCTGCAAGCAGCGACCTCTGTCTCCCACCCCTCCCACCACCCCTGCCGACATGTGCAGTGCGTGCAGTGGCACGCACAGATGACCCTGGTCCCCCTTGGGGGTTGGTGGTGGTGGTGGTGTCCATGGCCCCACGTTGGTCCAGGGTCCCTGTGCTGGTGGTGCTCCTTGTTCTGTCCATGTCGGCAGGGATGGTATTTGTGGTGACAGTCGTTGGAGGGGTGGGTGCAGGGGTGCAGCTGGTGGTCCTGCTGGTGCTGCAGCTGGTGGTCCTGCTGGTGCTGCATGTTGACTTGCACCGGAGGTGCCAGGTTGGTCTTCTTCATCCGAGGAGGGCAGAGGCTGTTCGACACCAGTGAGCTCCGTATCCTCTTGAGCCTGGGACTGGGACTCCTCAGCGTCTGCTGCTGTGTCCCCATCATCACCTGTTTTTGGGAGACACACACAATGTATGTTATGTTTCTGCAGGCATCAATGGTTGACACACCTGACAGTTGTGACTGTGCCTCTGGGTGCGGGCCTGTACATTGCATTGTCCTAAGTTGTCACAGTCAGGGGTTGTTATTGGTGTAGCACATTGTCCTGCATTATGTGGGCATTTCTATGTATTTGTTGGGGTGTGAACATGGTCTGCATTGGTTGTATTTGGTTGACAGCCGGCCCTCCTTCCCACCCAGCCAGTCAGTTATCCCACCATGGACTGTGCTTGCATTGCAGGGAGTGCAAGTTGTCTTTCAAGATGTCAGTCAGTGGTGTCCTGCTGTTGGTTGTTGCACAGTTGCCAGCGGGGCCTTGTGCTCCCCACAGCAGTTGCCAGTGTCAGCCATCTTGTCAGTTGTTTTCCACTCCCTGTGATGTGAGCATGGTTCAGGGTGGTGTTGATGGGACAGTTGTGGGGGTGAGCTATGTCTGTGATTATGACTCCCATCATCTTATTGCCTCCACCCCACTTCCCAGCATTCCCATACTTACTTGCTTTTGTGGGGACTTCAGTGTGTGTGGGTGTGAGAGCAATGGCAAGATGGCTGACAGTGGTGTCCTGCTGTTGGTTGGTGTGCAGTTCCCAGCATGCCCTTGTGCTCCCCACAACACAGCACCAGTGTCAGACATCTTTGATGGGCCTTTCCACTCTCTGTGGGATGTGCATGCATGAGTGTGAGCTTGCTGGGCCATGTGGGTGGGGGATGTTGAGCTGTGACTACGACTCCCATCATGCTATTGCCTCCACCCCCTTCCCAGCATGCCCATGCTTCCTTCCCTTTGACTCTGCTTCCCTGTGGGGTTGTGTGCCTGTGCTGACAAGATGGCTGACAGTGTAATCCTGGGGTTAGTTCTGCTACAGGTCCCATGTGTGTCCTTGTGCTTCACTCTGCATGACCCAGTGTTGTGGTTCTTTGTGGGATAGATCATTGGTGTGTGAGGCAATGCATTCTCCCAGGTGAGTTGTGTGGAGTTTGTGTTAAGGGGGGAGGTGTGAAAAGCTGCTGGTGACTGTGGTCGGTGCTGTGAGTCCTCCTTCCCACCCAGCCAGATATCCCACCATGGACTGTGCTTGCATTGCAGGGAGTGAAAGTTGTCTTTCAAGATGTCAGTCAGTGGTGTCCTGCTGTTGGTTGTTGCACAGTTGCCAGCGGGGCCTTGTGCTCCCCACAGCAGTGGCCAGTGTCAGCCATCTTGTGAGTCCTTTTCCACTCCCTGTGATGTGAGCATGGTTGTGAGTGGTGTTGATGGGCCAGTTGTGAGGCTGAGCAATATCTGTGCCTACTACTCCCATCATGCTATTGCCTCCACCCCCTTCCCAGCATGCCCATCCTTCCTTCCTTCCTTTTGACTCTGCTTCCCTGTGGGGTGGGCTGCCTGTGCTGACAGGATGGCTGGGAGTGTTGTCCTGGCAGTTGTTTGGCTAAAAGTCCCAAGAGTGTCCCTGTGCTTCACACAACATAACCCAGGGTGGTGGTTCTTTGTGGGATCTTGAGTTAGGATGTGAGGCATTGCATTCTCCCAGGTGGGTTATGTGGAGTTTGTGTTGAGGGTGTGTGTGAGGGGAGGTGCTTGTGACTATGGTCAGTGCTGCGAGTCCTCCTTCCCACCCAGCCAGATATCCTACCATGGAACGTGCTTGCATTGCAGGGAGTGGAAGTTGTCTTTCAGGATATCAGTCAGTGGTGTCCTGCTGTTGGTTGTTGCACAGTTGCCAGCAGGGCCTTGTGCTCCCCACAGCAGTAGCCAGTGTCAGCCATCTTGTGAGTCCTTTTCCACTCCCTGTGATGTGAGCATGGTTGTGAGTGGTGTTGATGGGCCAATTGTGAGGCTGAGCAATATCTGTGCCTACAACTCCCATCATGCTATTGCCTCCACCCCCTTCCCAGCATGCCCATCCTTCCTTCCTTTTGACTCTGCTTCCCTGTGGGGTGGGCTGCCTGTGCTGACAGGATGGCTGGGAGTGTTGTCCTGGCAGTTGTTTGGCTAAAAGTCCCAAGAGTCTCCCTGTGCTTCACACAGCATAACCCATGGTGGTGGTTCTTTGTGGGATCTTGAGTTAGGATGTGAGGCATTGCATTCTCCCAGGTGGGTTATGTGGAGTTTGTGTTGAGGGGGTGTGTGAGGGGAGGTGCTTGTGACTATGGTCAGTGCTGTGAGTCCTCCTTCCCACCCAGCCAGATATCCCACCATGGAACGTGCTTGCATTGCAGGGAGTGGAAGTTGTCTTTCAGGATGTCAGTCAGTGGTGTCCTGCTGTTGGTTGTTGCACAGTTGCCAGCAGGGCCTTGTGCTCCCCACAGCAGTAGCCAGTGACAGCCATCTTGTGTGTCCTTTTCCACTCCCTGTGATGTGAGCATGGTTGTGAGTGGTGTTGATGAGCCAATTGTGAGGCTGAGCAATATCTGTGCCTACAACTCCCATCATGCTATTGCCTCCACCCCCTTCCCAGCATGCCCATCCTTCCTTCCTTTTGACTCTGCTTCCCTGTGGGGTGGGCTGCCTGTGCTGACAGGATGGCTGGGAGTGTTGTCCTGGCAGTTGTTTGGCTAAAAGTCCCAAGAGTCTCCCTGTGCTTCACACAGCATAACCCAGGGTGGTGGTTCTTTGTGGGATCTTGAGTTAGGATGTGAGGCATTGCATTCTCCCAGGTGGGTTATGTGGAGTTTGTGTTGAGGGGGTGTGTGAAGGGAGGTGCTTGTGATTATGGTCAGTGCTGTGAGTCCTCCTTCCCACCCAGCCAGATATCCCACCATGGAACGTGCTTCCATTGCAGGGAGTGCAAATTGTCTCTCAGGATGTCAGTCAGTGGTGTCCTGCTGTTGGTTGTTGCACAGTTACCAGCAGGGCCTTGTGCTCCCCACAGCAGTACCCAGTGTCAGCCATCTTGTGAGTCCGTTTCCACTCCCTGTGATGTGCGCATGGTTCATGGTGGTGTTGATGGGACAGTTGTGGGGGTGAGCAATATCTGTGACTACGACTCCCATGATGCTATTGGCTACACTGACTTGCCCAGCATACACAGAATTCCTTTCTTTCAGTGGTCTTCACTGTGTGTTGGTGTTGTAGTGGTGGCTACATGTCTGGATGTGTTTGTTAGTTATATTTGTGCCACTGCCTAGCTGTAGTTGTAGTTGTGTTTGTACATGTGATGACACGGTTAAATGTAACTTTGAGATGGCATGTGTTGTGTTTATCTGACTGACATACACATTTTGGGATGATTCTGTTCTGGTTGCTGTGTAATTGCTAAGAGTGCATGGTTTGACTCTCCCCTTGACAGTGATGTGTGTGTGTATTGTGGCAGAATATTGTGTACATTTGTTGTGTACTCACCAGGCTCTGGGATGTTTTCTAGTCCATAGACGCTCACTGGCGGAAGGATGGCCCGCACCTTCTCCTCCCAGGGCCTGAGGTATACTGGCTTGGCAGGAGGGCCACTGCCGGTGTGTTGGCTCAGGAGGTAGTCCTTCTTCAGCAGCTCCCGTACCCTCCTGCGCACGTCATACCACCTGTTCTGGATGTCAGTCTTTGTGCGCAGTCATGGTGATTGTGCGTTCACCCTGTTGATGATCCTCTCCCACATCTTTGTTTTCTGGGAGATGGGTGTCTGTTGGACCAGTGCGCCAAACAGCTGTGGCTCTACCCTGAGGATCTCGTCTACCATGACTTCCAATTCACAATCTAGGAACTTGTGATTCTTCTTTGGGGGCATGGTGATGGGTGGTGATGGTGAGTGATGTGTGTGTTGGTGTGCAGGTGAAGGTGTGTGAGTGTGTGTTTTGCTGGGTGTATGTGAGGTAGCTATTTGTTGGTGTGCTGATGGTGTGTGGCTTGTGTGGGGGATGAGCTGTGGGTGTGAGGTTGCTGTCTGTTGAGTGCTGGCAGGTGAATGGCATTTGCAAAGGATCATGGTTGGGATTTGTGTCCTTTATATGGGTGGAGTTGTGGGTGTGTCTTTGTTCTCTGTCCCCACCCCCCCCCCAGTATTTATTGGCTTTGTAATTGCTTGTTTGGCCTTTTTTTGTGTATTTTCCCTTAGTACTTTCTGTGCATGTTGGAAACGTTCTTGTGACCGAGTCAGACCCTGCAGTTGTCTCGTACGGTCTTCTCCGTTTCGTTCACGCTGTGTTTGTGCTATTTTCTATGCTGCGTACGCGTCGGTCGCGGTGTTTTGTGTTACTTCGGCTCGCAGTTTTGTATGCGTGTCGGTCGTACGGCTTGTCCTCCGTACGACTCGGTCGTGGTTTTCGCGCCTTGCATCGTACTTTGCGGTTTGGAGTTCGCGGGTACGTTTCGGTCGGATTTGTTCCGGGTGCGTGACGGTCGGTTCGATTCGCGTGTTCTTCCGGCCGGATTGCTGTTTTCCGTGCGGCTCGGTCGTTCGGCTTGGGTTCCGTACGTGTCGGTCGGATTTTGCACGCTTTGCATCGTACTTGGCGGGTCGGGCGCCACAGGTACGTGTCAGTCGGAATTGATTCTGGCTCCGAGTCGGTCGGTGCTTTTTCCGGCCCGAATCGGAATCGACCCCTTAGTGCCCGATTATAAGTCTGGTGGTCACGGACCTTCAGACTCGCGGGGCGCGGTGCTGGCGGTCTTCTCACAGCCCTATTACAAGATGGGCGATGGGACCATCACAGCCCCACCGCAACCACCAGGGAACTGCTGTTACCTGGCGGTGTTGCGGTGGTGTAGAGGCATCCATATGCTTGGCGGGACTGCCGTGGTCCAGCCAAACATATTAGGAGTTTCCTCTCCACAAGGGTTTTCATGGTGGTACCTATTCCATGTAAACCATAGGTGAGAGGAAACAACAGGGTCCCTACATGGCCCCCTGGTGCCTCTGCACACTGTGGATGCACACAGGGGGGCACAACATGTGCCCCCCTGTGTGCATGCACACCAGTTCCTGCACGGCGTGGACTTTTCAGTATATGTTGTGCAGGAACTGTTTTGGCATTCCCATTGCAGTGCCCGTTTTTAGAGGCACTGCCATGGGAACACCTAACAAAAGCCCGACAGGCAGGAGAAAACTCGTAATCTGGCGGCCGGCCTGACCACGGCTTTGGCGGTGCGGTGGTGGGGCAGACCCGGCGTCGCACCGCCAAAGTTGTAATCAGATCCTTATTCTCCCCGTGCCTACCAAAAAAAACATTAATGTGACCTTGTATAATGTAACTGGTGCTCATGTAAATTGCTCCAATAGCTTTGGGTCGAGTTCACGCTATATAAAAGCGGCAAAAAAAGAAAAAAAGTAATTCCATCGCACCAAATAATCTTATTTTTGGACTCTGAAAGGGTGAATGCTGTAACCGCTTTCAGCTGATGAACTTTGAGACTCAGCCTTGATAATCCTATGGTGAACAGTGAAAGTTGTTAGGATACCGTTGATACAGTTTTGTTCTTGCTGATTGTACCAATGCATGTATCTTACCTTGTATGTTCTACATGGTTTTAATGGTTTATTACACAAGACTCTTTTGTTATGCTTGCTTGTTATGTTCTGAATCATATTCCACCCACCAACAAAGTTTTCTTCATGGAGTCCTTGTATACGCTATGGCAGTTGACACGGGGCATCGATGAGGAAGGCCTCCAACTGGTCATAGGCTCCTTATTTCAGGAATTAATTTTCATGAAACTTACTTGTTGGCATGCGCCTCCTCACTTTACACTGGTTTTCACTCTTATCGCTCCCTGTCAGTCTTCCTCCTCAGTTTCACCCTCTTCTTTACCTGTTGTTCTAACTGCTCATCCCTGAGGAAATGTTAAACCTCCGGAAGGACTTCTCAACTTTGTGGAGTGAATTATGTATTTTGTGTATGTTGTTTGAGGCTGTGGGGGTATCCTGCAATCTGTCTGACCCAGTGCTTGATTTGTAAAACAAAAATAAGTGCCAGGGCCCTCGTCAGGAGACCACTGCAGTTTGCACCACACATTGCCACTGTAGTTATACAACTGCTAACCATCACACTGCTACATGTGTGACAATTCAGAATTTTTTGGCCGCCAAAGCTTTAAGAACTGCTTGGGTGGCAGGTATCAGTTGTTTCTAATGTATATTGAATTAACAAATAACAGTTTTTCTGCTCATCTCTAAATTACACAAACAGCACCACCATGTGGCAGCTATCATAAGTGCTGGTGCCGGCAAATAAGTGCAGGTGCCCAGCACTGGAAACCACCGGCTCAAGCACTGGCATGACCTGCGTGTCAGTTTCTACTGCTCAAAATATTTATTCAATTTTACTAAAGACAACAAAAATCATACAAAAAAGAGCTTCGAAAAAAACCAAATAGATATACAGTAAAGCAGTATGTGAACAAATAAACACTATACATTATTAATTAGTTTCAGGTATAATTGATAAAGTACCTATAGTACTAAAATTATGACTCTGTAATGAAAATAAAAAGGGTGCAAAATTAAAAAATCTATACATAGAAATTTATAGAGCTACTAGAGTGTAGTATTAAACTTATACATAGAACAAATAAGAACTATAATAGATCTTATTTAGTGATGTAAACCTAAATAATCATCAACTGGTTTCCAAACAATGTGATGAATTGGAGTATTATGACTGGCACCTGATAATGTCAATTTAGCACCTCTCCTATTAAAAATTATCCATGCCCACCATGCATGAATTACCAATAATGAGGCATTTTTTCAATTAGCAGTAATTGATTTTAAAGCTGCAGATATTAGAAAATCAAAAAGTTTGTAATTCCTATTAGACAGTTTGGTAGAGAGTGAAGTGGATTTACATATTACCATAGTATATGATAATGTATCTGTGATATTCAATATTTTAGTACTAACATGCCAAACTTCATTCCAGAACTTAGTAACAAAATGACATTCATATAGCATATGTCTCAACGAACCTGTAGTTAAAGAACAATTCCAACAATTAGACAAATTTAAAAGTTTTGCCCTATATAATCTGAAAGGGGTCCATAGACAATTAAAGAGTATAAAGGAATTAGTTTGATGTAAAGATACGGGTAACCAATCCGAAACAGAATTCAACCACATTTTTCTCCATACATCTAAAGATAATAACAAATCAAATTCTTTATTCCAAAGAGTAGAAAGAAAATTGATATTGTCCCCAGTAGAATTATTACATTTTTTATGTAACAAGGACGCTACATGGAATGAAGAAGCTATTGTTTGAAAATATAATTCCAAATCAAAGGAAGCATTTAAAGGAAAATCATTCAGGAATAAATCAAGGATAGAGTTACATAACAATTCATATTCATAAATATCTGTTGACTGCAAATTAAATCTTTGCTGTAATTCATCAAAGCTTAAAAAGGCATCATTATGGTAAATATCTTTTAAGTAAAAAATACCTGCCTTAATCCGTGGAAGACAAAAGGTTGTGTGGCGAGCTAATTTGAACAAAGGGTTATACCATAACGATAAGTTTAATTTATGTGAGATAGGACATTGAAAAACTGAATCCAAATCATGTAATATCCATTTTGTAGATTTCAATATTACTGATTTCTTTAACAAGGCAGTAGAATTGGACATTGTAAGCAAAGCAGGTAAAGGAAACGGTGATATCAAACTTTGTTCAATGCGAAGCCAAGAAGGTAAATTATTAGGTTCTATATGTTGAAACCATTAAGTACTTTGGGGCCTATTATGATGGTGGGCGGACTTTGTCCGCCCGCCACCGCAACGGAGCACGGGACCGACCGCCAAAGTTGCGGCGGTCCCGCCAGGCAAATTAGGATGCGCCCGCCACACTGGCGGGCGCATCCTCGACTTTGACATTGCGGCGGGTGGTGCTGTAAGCAGCACCCGCCGCAATCCCAAAGCCCATGTTGTGCATTGCCATGCACAAGGTGACAGGCACCGCACGGTGCCTGCCACCTTGTGCATGGCAATGATGGGGGTACCATGGGTACCCCCCAGTGCAGCCACCCACACCCCCCACCCCCCGGGGGCCCGCAATGGGCCCACACGGTGATTTCCCGCATGCCTTTCCATGGTGGAGTCTCCACCATGGAAAGCCATGCATCCTAATATGGACGGCGGTGCCTGAAAGGCACCGCCACCATAACCTGAGCCTTTTCCGCCCGGCCGGCAATCCGACCAGCGGAAAAGCGGCGGACGGTCTTTCCGTCCTCCGCGGTGCCACTTGCCGTACTAATATGGCGGGGGTGAACATGGGTCATTTGGCGGGCAGATCGCCACCGCCGGCCCGGCGGTGGCGATCCACCCGTGATCGTAATAGGACCCTTAGTTTTAAAATAAAAGTTTTATGATAAACAAGGAATTCCGGCAAACCAATTCCACCATTGTTTTTAGTCCATTTTTGTTTTTTATAACTTAAGAGATGAAATTGTTTATTCCAAATAAATTTAGAGAAATATTTGTCAATATCCTTATATAATTTAAGAGGGAGTTGAATAGGTATCACAGAAAGAAGATAAAAGAGTTTTGGGGCAATAAGCATTTTAATTGCATCTATTTTTCTCCAAGATAAATGTAGTGTGGACCATTTTTTAAATTTATCCTTAATATAAGCAAAAGTAGAGTCAATGTTCAATGAAAGCGATTGTTTTATGATATTAGAAAATAGTATGCCTAAATATTTAAGCTTATCTTTTTGCCAAACCATTTCTTTATTTATAAGCATATCAGGTGATCAATGAACATTTAAGGGAAAAAAAATCTGTTTTTTTAGTGTTAAGTTTATATCCTGAAATCTGAGAATATATGTAAATTAAACTTAATAATGGAGGGATGAAAGATTCTGGATTACTAATATATAAGTGTATGTCATCCGCATATGCTGATGTTTTAATAGGGACTTTCTGTATCAGAAGGTCTTGAATTTCTACACAATTTCTAATAGCAATTAGTAAGGATTCAATTTCAAGAACAAAAAGCAAGGGTGATAGTGGACAACCTTGCCTAGTTCCCTAGAAAGGAAAAATTTACGAGAAAGTTGACCATTAATAAAACGTTTGGCAGACGGACATGAGTATAAAGTTGAAATCATACAAACAAAGTACCAAAATTAAATGCATACAAGGTGCAGAAAAGATATTGCGAATGTATTTTATCAAAAGCCTTTTCCCCATTTAAGGCCAGGACACCTGCGGGAGAAGGCAGAAATGACCCAGCATCTATCGCATGAAATAATAGTATAACATTCTTTATCCAATGCCTATTTTTCATAAAGCCAGACTGGTCAATATGTACAATGTGAGGAAGTATAAGAGCCAACCGAGTTGCAATAATCTTTGCATAACGTTTACAGTCTTGAGTTATTAAAGAGATAGTGTGATAATTTGTAACCAAAGATGGGTCTTTATCAGGTTTCAGAAGGACTATAATTAAAGCTTCAGAGAAAAACCCAGAAGTAGAACCAGTATTACTAAAGTAAGTAAATAACAAAAGCAAATGAGATAAAAGGTGAGGTGGAAATTCCTTATACAATTCTGCAAGAATACCATCTGGGCCTGGAGACTTATGTAACTACAGAGATTTAATTTATTTCTATCTGACAGTGAAATTTTAGGTAAGCCACCTCTGTCTAAAAATGTATCAATATGTGATATATCATTAGGAGGTGGTTTATCATATAAACCTGAATAATTATTTCTTCATCGGTTAAAGCAACTGATCCATTTAAAATATGAATACTAATTATTTGAATTTTATCTTTCTTAATACGAAGATAATTGGCCAGTAGTCTACCAGATCTATTAGCACTTAAACAAAATGTAGCTTTATTATTGGAGATTTGTATGCCCACTCTATTGTTTAATATGGAATTCAACTCATAACAAAGTTTTTGCAATTGTATCTTTTATTTGATGTGATTAGATGTGATACATAAACGTTCATATTTAGCTATTCGTTTATCTAATTCTTTATTTGTGGAATTAAATAATGTATTATCATGTGCCATAATAGATATTGTCTCTCCTCTAACATATGCTTAAATGCATCCCAGCGATTAATAATTGAAGTAGAACCTTCAGGATTAAAGGAAAATTAGTCATGAATTGCAGACAAAAGTTTGGGCTTATTTATCTCATTAAGAACAATATTAGTATTCATGCGCCATCAACCTTGAACTTGCTGAGGCCAGTTGGGATATAAAATACATGATATAAGCGTATGGTCTGAAATATCAATATTCTGAATAGTAGGAGTAAAAATTGAGGATATTAGGCTACGAGATATTAATAAATAATCAAGTCAAGAATAAGAATTATGTGGGTTAGAAAAAAAGTTAACTGCTTATCTGTAGGATTATGTAAATGCTAAACATCTAGCCTTTTGGTAGTTCTAAAACGGATTTAAGAGTGAAAAAAAGCTTTTGGAGGATGGTATTTTGTTTGTGAAGTGCTATCCATCAATAGATCACAAATGAGATTAAAGTCACCTCCAATAATAAGAAGGACATTGCCCAATTTTAGTACTTCTGAAGTAATCGGGACCAAAAAATTGGATCATCGTTTGTGGGACCATACACATTAATTCGTTATAAAACAGTATTATCAATTTCGATGTTAGCTATAAGAAAACGACCATCACAAAGGGAATATTTATGTAAAATCTGATTATGTAATTTTTTTTCGTAAAAAAGAATAGCAACTCCATTTTTCCTATTAAAAGCAGAAGATGAAATAATAGTACTCACCCATCTATTCATGTAAGATAAAACAGTATCATCTATATGATGATCATCTATATGAGACTCTTGAAGTAAACATATATCCGCCTTATATCTAGGTAAGTAGTCTAAAACCGTAGTATGCTTAACTGGGTGTGGTATACCTTTAACGTTAAATGAAACAATTTTAATACCTTTAATATTAGACATTATCAAAGAAGAAAAAAGATATATAAAAGGAGTGCAGAATCAGATAGATTGAGAAGAGAAAAGTAGCTCTAATATCGAGACAGAGGAGGAAAAGAAAAACACAAAAAAAGAGCAAACAACATAGAAACATAAATAGCATTCTTGAATTGCACACATGCATATCAAGAGCGACCTGACTCTACATGCCCTTACAGTGAACTCTACCAAAAAGGCAAGTTATAAAGAAATCATAAAGCAACATGTTCAAGTATCAGCGTCATTCGTTTACATAGAGAGCTGTGAATGTTGATCCATAAAACGATGAAGATCATCTGGATGCTGAAAAGACTTTGAAGAGTCATCTTTCGAAATTCGCATAGTGGACGGATCAAACAACACATATTTATAACCAGAGCTTCTCAGTCGAGGTCAAAGATCAGCGAATTCATTGCAAATTTTGTCAGTCTCCTTAGCAAAATCCTGATGAATAAAAATGTTATTCCCATGAACCATTAAAGAAGGAATGTCTCTGGCTGCCTTTCGTATCAAAACTGAATGGTGATGATGCAAGACTTTAAATATCGTTTGGCGAGGCTTATCCTGTCGCGGGATACGATGGGAAGGAATTCTATGCGCCTTGTCAATCTCAAATATATCAGGAAACTTTAAACATAAAAGACAGGTAATACGTTTTCCAAATATAACCTACAGTCATTACCTTCCACATCCTCTGGCAAATTAAAATTCTTAAGTTGTATTGTCGATTGCGGTTTTCCAAGTCCAGTATTAACTTATTCATTGGTACTATTTTTGCTGAAATAGGCATGAGGTTGTCAATTTTTGTTTCATTATCTTGAATTTTAATTGCATTGCCAGAAATTTTCATAGAAAGGCCAGCAATATCTTTGCGCAAATGGTTACTTTCAGACGCAATGTTATCTGTATTGGAGCGTACAGCTTGTAATTCCTCCAATAAGGTGGATAACGAAGGTTCATTAATATCCACTAATTTATACTTAACTGGAGAAGGAGAAAAATTTTGCTTGCGTTTAGTAGACATAGCTTGAGTATTTTTGCTATCCATAGCCAAAATAAAATAAAAAAAGAAAATGTAAGTTACTATATATGAGAAAAAGGCAAGGAGGAATAAGAAGGAATAAAATACCAAATGAAAAATGGGCTGTGCAGCAGCTAAAACCAGCTGTGGAAGTGGCTTAGCCCACAGCTGCGCCCTTTCCTGAAAATATCTCCACCCTCCTGGCAGGAAAAGTCAGCAGTACCTTGTAACACACACCACCAAGCAGTCCAAAGAAGAAAGACCCACCAAACAGGAAATGCTAAGCCCCAGAAACACAGCTCCCGAATGTTCTGGGAAAAAGAAGCCTCCGCAGACCGAAACAAGCGGTAAGGCTAGCCTGCATTCGTTAAATCATCGTCGGTGAAGGGCAAATGCTGCTGTAACTCAGCAGAAGGCGGCCATCTTGATTCGCACGCTCGTGTGACTCCCCCTGCATGTCAGTTTCTGAGCACTGTTCAGTGTTTTCCCTGCACTTTGGAAGGGCAGAGGAGCGAGCAGCGGAGCCCGTAAAAATGTACAATGGCAGGTGCGCAAGCTGACATAAATCTGTTCCGTGTGCAGCTGCATACCTGACAACTTGTGATATTTTTTCACTGTGTGAGGAGGGGGCGGGTCTTGAATGGGCGGGTCTTAGTGCCAAGCACAGCCCGAGACAGATTTAAATTCACCGTTTCAAAGTATCTTCAGTGGAGTCACCTATGAAGAATATTCATTTATTTATTGACATCTTCCTCTTACTCTCATGCAGTGCAGTGTTTAATTGTTTGTAGGTTTTTTGTTCTTTTTTGCTGCTGTCTGTTGTTTTACTTAATTATTTCAAATGATTGTGTTGTTCCCAGTGCGGCAGCGGGTTTCACTGGGACCCCTGTTTCTCTGGAAACAATGGCGAAAATTGCCCAATTCGCACGTAAGTGCTTTGAGGTGAAAAATCTTCTTCTCCAAAAAAACTTGGGGTGTTTTCCCACCGCTGAGGCTATAAAAGGAGCTACATTTATGGGCACCTCACTGAGTTAAGTGGACAGGACAGTGAAGGGGATGCAATAGAATTTTTTGAGGTGTCATGGAAAATATTGAACTTTTATGTTGGTTCAGCTTTAATGTTATATTAGAGAAACACAAAACAGTTTTGCCAGCAAACAAAGACAGAGAAAAAGAGTTGTGAAATATGTGGCGGCAGTGAGGTGTCTTGCATTTATGTATGAATTTGGCAATCCTTCATCTGGTAACACCCTGTACAGTGTACGGGTAACTAACGTGAGCTAGAGTCAAAGTTTACTGCAGCTGTTTAAAGTCAAACCATTATGTAAATGTAGAAATAAAATATAAAATGTATCCTGACCCTTAAGACTGTATATAACCTGACACCATAAACGTGTGTACCCATATGATTCATCATGCAGTGCTTCTGCAGGCAGGCCTTTGACACAAACATTATTTAAAAAATTGGTAATCACTGCCATATAATCACATTTAAGGAGATGGAGTATTACTTATAATTCACCAGTGCTTCCAGTTGACAGAACCTTGATACAAAATCTAAAACTCAGAGTGAAGAACAGCTTTGCATTGATTTAGTGGGAAATAGGTTATCAAGACACGTGACCATGAAGAGGCTGTCAGTCTTTCAGTTTTCATCTTTAACCGCAAATCAATCAATCAATGAATCCACACTTGTATAGCGTGTCGCTGTCACCCCTAGAGGTCTCTGGGTGCTGAGGGTGCTGAGTCTTCATCGAACAGACAGGTCTTGAGCTTCTTTCTGAAGTCCTCCAGGGAGGGTGCTGCTCAGAGGTGGAGGTGCAAGTTGTTCCAGGTCTTGACGGCGATGTAGGAGAAGGAGCGGGCCCGCTGCGACGGATGCAGGGGGGTGTGAGAGCGAGTGATGCGGAGCGCAAGTGTCTTGTGGGCCAATGGAAGTTGATTGTGTAGGGCTTTGTAGAAGTGTATGAGAATCTTGAACTGGCATCTCTTCTGGATGGGGAGCCAGTGGAGGTTTCTGATGTTGGGGATGATGTGGGTCCATTTGGGGAGGTCTAGGACGAGTCCTGGTGCAGTTTCTGAATGGCCTGCAGTCTTTTGAGGAGCTGGGCGAACAAACACTATCCAGAAATTTGTGAATTTTACAGCAACTCTGACTCGTTTGACCCCTCAGCTACAGCTAGTGCCTCCTGTACAGTGTAGACATTATGCTCCTTAAACGAAATGCCTAAATGAAGCTCTTCTCTGCTCTTTTACGCAAGGACAGAGTGCAACAATAGGGCATCCCAGGCACGTGTTCATAAGAGTGATCACATCATTTACAGAAGGAGGCAACCAAGTCCACCTCCCGGAGTCTTAACTTCATAAACCCCCATCCAATAGGAGGAGTAAATGGCACCATAAAATATTGTGGTTTTAAATCATCTTACTGCCACATTTTTTTTTCGCTTTCCTTTAACCGGTCGTGGATGTGACTGGTATTAAGCATCTTTTCATGCACTTTATGTGAAAACTGAACACCTGTCGAAGAAACTGCTCCCTCCACCACCCCGACCAAAAATATTTATTCTGATATATCTGAAGCAAGCCCCTCAAAAAACAATATATGGGGTTCAAATGTGCTCTCATCAAAGGTTAATTTCTGCTATACTGAGTACTTATACTTACGGCTGCCGCTAATAATTGCATTATTTGATTTCCTTCCTTCTGTAACACATCGATTTCACTTGAAAGAAATACAAGTCTACACGATATTTGAGAATGGAAAAATGTAATTATAAGAATATATGTGTATTTACCCTTGAATCTCTGACCTTACATGACTGTTTTAGCTGCAATGCTGCTTAGTCATTGTCTTTCCTGAAAAATATACTGCACTGAAATCTATACCAATGAATATGAGCAAAAAAATGTGTTCTGGTGGATAAACAAAATTGGGAAATAATGGCTTTAAATGTTATGGCTAAGTGTACAAGCTTCACATCCCAGTGGCCATATGTTACAACCTGTGAAGTAAAGACTCTGAATGAACATTATTGATTCCTTGGGGGAGGAGATGTGCACCACCAGTAATTTGCACACTGTTAAACCTCTGCTGGATTTTAAACCCAACATCTCCCACTTGATCTCTTTGTGTGGAACTCGGGCATGTCTCATTATGTTCTAAGTCTGCCCCTGTTGCAACTGTGAGGGCCTAGAAGAAATTCAGTTTCACATGTGAGTTCTATACAAGAAGATATCTGTATTCAAAGCAAAAATCTAGATCTAGAAAGGCCTGCTGTATCCTTAACCTTCAGTTGAAATGCGTGTGTGTACATGGTGTGTACACACACACACACACATACACAAAAACACAAACACAGATATGCGGCACAAACTCCCAAACGAGGCATGGTGCATTTCAGTGGAACACAATCACTCTTTAATATTATTGCCAATCAGAACTCCGCAAAGAAAAATCCACTACAAACGGGGCAATATGTCTTCTGGTATAAGTTTATTTCATTGAGGAAAGGAGCAGATCCATCATGTTCCGACTCTACTTGAGAGTCTTTCTAAGAGAAGTCGCCATCTTGACTCATGTGACTTTTTATACATTATAATAGAAAGTGATGAAGTGCAAATAGAAGAAAGTGAACAGCTACTTCCTAAACAACATCATGCAAGTCTTTCTTTACCATTTCCATTTCCTTATTAGGCGGACCGAATGAGGTCAGCTGTTGATTGTTTTTATGCGTGCTGAAAACTAGCTTTTAACGCTGTGTTGCTACTGTGGTTTTAACTTTCTGTACATTTCTGGGGGTTGAAATCTGCTGCCATTTCCTCTGTTTAGCGGGGTTCTTACCTTTCATTTGCTCTCTTGCCCGGGGACATCTTATCTCCTGATCTGCGCCCTGTTCCGCCATGGCTGCGTGCCGATTGAGCGGAGGGCGTGATGAGATCCAGCCAGTCAGGCTCGCGCTCTCGGCATTTCCGGGTTCTATTTAAACCCATGCCGTGGCGGTCACGCAGCGGACTGAATGAGGTCAGCTGTTGATTGTTTTTATGCGTGCTGAAAACTCGCTTTTAACGCTGTGTTGCTACTGTGGTTTTAACTTTCTGTACATTTATGGGGGGTGAAATCTGCTGCCATTTCCTCTGTTTAGCGTGGCTCTTACCTTTCATTTGCTCTCTTGCCCGGGGACATCTTATCTCCTGATCTCCGCCCTGTTCCGCCACGGCTGCGTGCCGATTGAGCGGAGGCCGTGACGAGATCCAGCCAGTCAGGCTCGCGCTCTCAGCATTTCCGGGTTCTTCTATTTAAACCCATGCTGTGGCGGGCACGCAGCGGACCGAATGAGGTCAGCTGTTGATTGTTTTTATGCGTGCTGAAAACTAGCTTTTAACGCTGTGTTGCTACTGTGGTTTTAACTTTCTGTACATTTCTGGGGGGTGAAATCTGCTGCCATTTCCTCTGTTTAGCGGGGCTCTTACCTTTCATTTGCTCTCTTGCCCGGGGACATCTTATCTCCTAATCTCCGCCCTGTTCCGCCAGGGCTGCGTGCCAATTGAGCGGAGGGCGTGACGAGATCCAGCCAGTCAGGCTCCCGCTCTCGGCATTTCCGGGTTCTTCTATTTAAACCCATGCCGTGGCGGGCACGCAGCGGACCGAATGAGGTCAGCTGTTGATTGTTTTTATGCATGCTGAAAACTAGCTTTTAACGCTGTGTTGCTACTGTGGTTTTAACTTTCTGTACATTTATGGGGGGTGAAATCTGCTGCCATTTCCTCTGTTTAGCGGGGCTCTTACCTTTCATTTTCTCTCTTGCCCGGGACATCTTATCTCCTGATCTCCGCCCTGTTCCGCCACGGCTGCGTGCCGATTGAGCGGAGGGCGTGACGAGATCCAGCCAGTCAGGCTCGCGCTCTCGGCATTTCCGGGTTCTTCTATTTAAACCCATGCCGTGGCGGGCGCGCAGCGGACCGAATGAGGTCAGCTGTTGATTGTTTTTATGCGTGCTGAAAACTAGCTTTTAACGCTGTGTTGCTACTGTGGTTTTAACTTTCTGTACATTTCTGGGGGGTGAAATCTGCTGCCATTTCCTCTGTTTAGCGGGGCTCTTACCTTTCATTTGCTCTCTTGCCCGGGGACATCTTATCTCCTAATCTCCGCCCTGTTCCGCCATGGCTGCGTGCCGATTGAGCGGAGGGCGTGACGAGATCCAGCCAGTCAGGCTCCCGCTCTCGGCATTTCCGGGTTCTTCTATTTAAACCCATGCCGTGGCGGGCACGCAGCGGACCGAATGAGGTCAGCTGTTGATTGTTTTATGCATGCTGAAAACTAGCTTTTAACGCTGTGTTGCTACTGTGGTTTTAACTTTCTGTACATTTATGGGGGTGAAATCTGCTGCCATTTCCTCTGTTTAGCGGGGCTCTTACCTTTCATTTTCTCTCTTGCCCGGGACATCTTATCTCCTGATCTCCGCCCTGTTCCGCCACGGCTGCGTGCCGATTGAGCGGAGGGCGTGACGAGATCCAGCCAGTCAGGCTCGCGCTCTCGGCATTTCCGGGTTCTTCTATTTAAACCCATGCCGTGGCGGGCGCGCAGCGGGCACGCCTAAGGCAAGCCCGTGTGCGCCCGTCCGCGCCTGGTCGTTGCCAGACGCCGGACATGCTGGTGGTTTTACTAGGGGTACGGTTACTTATTCCTCGGGTGATCTTCTTGCTATTAAGTTAAGAATGGATTAAGCCCTTGCAGTCACCCTCCTGGTATCCTTCTGGAGGGCCCGTTCTGCTGTCTAAACTGTGGCTTTAATTCATGGGTGTCCACTGTACCTCCCTGTCCACCTCCCAGCACTTGCCCCGAGATCAAACTTCTTAGTTTGAATTGCCGGTCCTTAGCTAAGCACTTTGCAGATGTTTACGACCTGCTACAGGACGAAGCCCCGGATGTTCTTTTTTTAACTGAGACATGGTTGTCAGCTGATATGGTGGCAGAACCAGGTCTGGCGCTTCCCCCGAGTTTTAGTATTATGACTCTCAACAGAGAGTCTAGAGGGGGTGGTATAGCAGTCATTCTTAAATCTTGCTACCCCTGCACCTTTGTCAAGGAGTCCCTGGCTGGGTGCGAATCCGCGCGATTTGGGATCTCATTTAACGCTAGTTACACCATGTCTGGCTTATTGATCTACCGTCCGCCAGGGCCCTCCAAAGAGTTCAGGGCTGCACTTGTTGAGGCTGTGAGCCCCTTAGCCATGAGAGCGGCCAACTTCAGTATTATTGGTGATTTGACTCTGCACTTGGACAGCCTTCAGGACACTGATATAGGCAACTTTCTGGCCGATCTTGCGTCATGTCAGCTATCACAACTAGTGCAGGGTCCCACACACTCTGCGGGCCATTTACTGGACCCAGTTTTTTCCAACCTCTCTCGCCTGATTGTCCACATCCCCACTCCAATGTGCTGGTCCGATCACTATTTAATAACTATGACACTCTCTGGGTTGTGCCCGCGAGGAGGCTGTCTCAGAAGCTCTTACTTAGACGCCCCTGGCATAAACTTAACATCGCCCAATTTCACGGCCTCCTTTCTACAACCATGCTTAGCATTCCAGATGACCCTGACTCGGCTGATAGATCATTGTCCGATTGGATTCTCTGCGCTTTGGATTCTCTCATCCCTGTAAAGTGGTCTAAAAGCTGCAACACTAAATCCAGTCCCTGGTACAATGCTACACTCACCTCCCTGTGTAAAGCATGCAAAAGGATGGAGAGAGCCTGGAGAAGGGACTACGACCCAAATCTGAAGAGCTGATATCAGGCAGCTACTAAGAAATATCATAGGGCTATTCAGACTGAACGGGCAATGTACTATGCGGACGAGATTAGGAGTAGTAATAACCCCTCCAAAAGCATCTTCTCGATACTAAAAGATCTTAAAACATCGACGGCCCTTAATGCGACCTTGATATCGTCAGATGAGCAATGCGAGGCACTTGCCTCCTTCTTTGTGGAGAAGGTGGACAAGATCTATAAGTCCTTCCCCCAGGTAGCGCTATGCCCTGACCCTGTGCCTAGACCCCCTCCTACGCATACTTTGGCCACTTTCCCGCCGATCTTCCAAGAGTAGCTATCTGTGCTCTGTAGCAAGGTTAAATCTGGCTCTCCCACTGACCCCCTTAAGCCTGAACAATTTATGAAAATCTTACTGGTGCTTCTTACACCCCTGAGCCAGGTGATCAACCTGTCTTTCTCTACGGCGGTGGTTCCCAGCTCTTGGAAGCAAGCTAGTGTGGTCCCCTTGTTAAAAAAACCTAATCTCGACGCAGCCAAACCAGAGAGCTTTCGCCCCATATCCCTCCTACCCTGGGTCTCCAATATCTCTGAGGCCTACATCAATTCCATCTTGACGGGCTATCTGGAGGAAAATAACATACTGGACCCCTCCCAGAATGGTTTCCGTCCTGGTCACAGCACGGAATCTGCTCTCCTAGCCGTGACCGAACATCTGAGGCGGGCTCTAGATGAGGGTCGTACTTCGGCACTGATCTTATTAGACCTCAGTGCCACGTTCAACACTGTGTCCCACCAGATCCTGCTGAAACGGTTGGAGGAGGTGGGCATTGTTGATTCGGCCCTGGACTGGTTTGCCTCTTTTCTTACGGAAAGGACCTTCCAGGTAGCCGTCCCCCCTTTTGCTTCTAGAGTCCATACTACCAAACAGAGGGTGCCGCAGGGTTCAGCCCTGAGCCCAGCCCTCTTCAACCTGTATGTACAACCGTTAGCCACGGTGGCTAAGAGCAGAGGGCTCACGGCAGTATCCTATGCGGACGATACACAGTTGGTAGTCGCACTCGCGGACGACTCCACACGGGACGCTTGCGAATTCCGGAGTGACCTTGAGGCTATCACGGGGTGGATGACTGCCAACTGTCTCCAGCTCAACGCCAGTAAGCCCGAGGTATTGCTGGTAGGGAAAGACTCTGAGCTGTGGAGTGAGCACTGGTGGCCTGCCACTCTGGTGCATGCACCTGCCCTCAAACAGGTGGTAAAAAACCTGGGTTTCTGGGTAGATTCTGCCCTCAGCTTCCAAACCCAAACGAAGAAGGTAGCGGGGACCTGTTTTGGCATATTGAGGGGGCTCAAACCGCTGTTGGGGTTCTTTGACCCCTCCATCAGGCAGGTCATTGTTCAGGCTTCCATTCTGTCAAGATTGGACTATGTCAGCTCACTATATCTGGGGTCTAACAAGACTGAAATCTTGAGACTGCAAAGGGTCCAGAATGCTGCGGCCAGAACTCTCCTTGGCCTGCCTAGGACTTGCTCTGCGTCCAGTGCTATTTGTCGGCTCCACTGGCTGCCTGTGGCCAAACGTATAGAGTTTAAGTCCCTTTGTATTTCTTTCAAAATCTTGAACTCCACTGGCCCAGGTATTCTGGCCAACCTGCTTGCACTTTACACCCCTTCCCGTCAACTTCGGTCGATGAGGCAGCATTTGGAAGTTATCCCCCGGGTGAGGAGGGCACGTGCTGGGGGGCGTTCCTTCCGCACTTTGGCAGCCAAACTTTGGAATGCGCTTCCTACTTCCATCCGCAGCTTGAAGAATTATTCGGCTTTCCGTAAAGCAATCAAAACACACCTCTTCCCTCTGTTGTAGGCCTCTTCTTTGTTAGAGGCAGTGCAGTTTTCTGCTATCAGCGCCGGGACGCCCCCTTCGCTGGGGCAGCTGCGCGCTTTACAAGACCGCATAACATAACATAACAGTTGTATTTATTCATATACATTAAATATTCATATTTAATACATGTTTGATTTAGTAGCTAATTCATTATTTCCATCTTTTATTTGTCATTATAATCCCAATGGGTGTAATTCCTTGGCATATGTATTTCACAGTTTTAACTTTCTGAACAATGCAGTATTTACCACATCAAAATCATCAATCCATGTCCTGTAGTTATGTTCCATGTTTAGTTACATGCCACCTCCAAAGGCTCCCAACCTCCAATGGGTGATAAAGATCCAAAAATGGATTCCTGTAACTCATATGTCCTGCTGCTGTCAGTGCATTAGTTCGTAATTATCATTGTCAGTCCCATATATTACTCGATTGAGTCTCAGTTAAGTTCATATTCATCTTATTGATTCATTTCAGCACTTGCATCATCATCATCATCATCCTATTGGAGCCTTTGTTGAGTTATGTCCACGTCTGCTTTTAGCAATAAATTAAATCCATTAATGCAATTCTAATGTATGGCATCATCATCATATTCAGACCTTGGTGGGTTACAAAAATGGAGAAGAATATAAAGGGAGTAAAGATATGTTACAAAACTATGCTAAACAGATTAAAGTTATTTCTAGACACCAGCAATAAATGGACAGATGTACAAACTCTTCTGGTTTTAAGCAGAGATGTGCACATGAACATTTTTCTCTATATTTAGTCTCCCTGGTTCACAGGTCTCTCTGTCAATTATATATCTAAACTCCATTTTCTGTAGCCTCATTTATATATCTCCTTCTTGCTGTCTATAGCCATGTATCTAGCCTCAGGTCAATCTGAGTTATGATATAATTCAAAATGCTTGGCTAGTGGATGTTCTTTATCACTTTGGTTATGGTTTTGAAAATGTTCACGAATTATTTTTTGCACAGGAAAAATAGTGCTGCCAATATATCTCTCTTCTCATGCACATATGATCATGTAAATATTATAATCAGAATTACATGTTATCTGTTAATTGATAGAATACTTTTTGTGTCTAAATGACATTCAAATTATGTTACTCTAGTGCTGTGCCTTCATGCCTTGAACTTCTTGCATGGGAAGAAGACCATGGTGTCTGTCTCATCCATGATCTCAAAATCAGTATGGAAATGGCTTCTCGCTATTACATCCTGAATACTCTTTGCCTTCCAATATGCTATATGCGGCCTAGTCCCTATTGCTGTGCATATTGTTCTGTCTTCCAGGAGTATCTCCCATCATTTTGAAATCTTCCTTTTAATAGTGTCAGATTGTCTAGAGAAGGTGGTAATACACCTAATCATGTCTTTTTTAGGTGTCTTTTGTAATGATGTATGTTTTTGTGGTTTGAAAATGAGTTCATCCCTGGAGTTTGTATTCTCTTTCTTGTCTGCTATTATTAGAATGTTCCTAGGGTATCCTCTCATCTCAAGTCTTTTCATTAGATCAGATGTGGAACCTCATAATTTTCTTTGATACTGTAGTTTCTTTTAAGTCTAATTTCTGTCCCATATGGGATATTCCATTTCATATGTGTTGGGTGACAACTCGGAGTGGATGCTATTTCCTGCTGTTGGTTCTCTATAGAGGGAAGTATGTATCCTGTTTTCATATATTTCAACTTTCAAATCTAGGAAATTGACACTTGAAGTGCTACATCCCATACATACATTCACATTAAATACATTTTCATTCAACATTATTACAAACTTGATCAAATCATTCCTATTACCAGTTCATAACAAAAATAAATCATCAAAGTAACCAGAGAGTCACATTTTCCAGAAAACTTTGATATTTGTCATCAGTGGATACCTGCTTCTCTCACTAGCTCATGAACAAGTTTGCAAAGCTTGGGGTGAAGCAGGTGCCCAGCCATGTCCCTCTTAGTTGCTTGTATATATTGTTCCCAAACCAAAAAACTGTTTCAGTCAAACATATGTTTATCATGGACAATAACATTTGGGATTGCTCATTTAACCTCAGAGGTCAGCTATTCAAATATTGTCTACAAGCCTCTAAACAATGGTGATGGTAAATACTTGTATATAAACTATTCACATCCATGGTCACCAAAATGGTTCCTATTTCCACATATAAGTTGTTTGTCATCAATATGAAATCTGTGCTGTCCCTTAAATAACTCAGGGGACCGTCCACTAAGTGGAACAAGAAGTGAATGATATAGATTGAGGTTTTGTCAAAGAGAAGTCCAAGGGAAGTCTTCTTCCTGGTGGTCTCCTTAGGCCTTTATGGAATTTATGTAATAAATACAAGGTGGCTATGAATAGTAGATCAGTTTTGAGAAAGAGGTATTGCTCGTATTCTAAGATACCTTCATATCTCCAATGACTTAGCATTTCATTATATCTGTTCACTAAATTTCTATGATATCCATGGTCATTGTTTTTGTACATTTGTTCTCATTGAGCTGCTTTTCAGCTTCTCTAATATACTCTTCCCTGGGCCACAGTACAATATTTCCGCCTTTGTCTGAAGGTCTGATTATAATTTTCTTACCATTCACTGACTCATTTAAAGCTTTGTATTGCAACCATGTTAAGTTATTTTTTGTTGGCAAAACTATTCTCATCTTAAATGTGTTAGTTCTTTGATCATAGGTCTATGAAAGACATCCATGCTGTCAGCGGATATGTTTGGAATTGTTCATGATCTAGGTTTCAAACTACTTTTGTTATGTGAGTTCATTTTCATACCCATTTCATTTAGCATTTCTACCACTGATTTGTCAGTTGCCACATCCTGTATTTCAAATGTATCTAAGGTGTTGTAGCTTGATTCAAATCATAGAATAGATATGGCTCTGTCCAGGTTTCTTGTGAATGCACAGTCAGTGCAGTGTCTATTAGAAATCTACGTCATTTCTCATGCATCTTCATCAATTTTAATTTCCGTATGAGTTGAAAGAAATCTATCTTAGTGTACACATAATTAAATTTACTACTTGGACAAAAGGAGAGACCAAAATGCAAGACTTGTTCCTCTTCAGAAATCAAGATTTTCTCTGACAAATGTTGAAGAGGGAATGACATTTACACCTTTATGACATGAGAAACTGAACATGACACTTTCTGAGAGAAAAATAATAAACGTGCACCAACTACACATTCAAGATAAAATGACAAGATAAGAGAATTCTTAGTTGCTGCATCATAAAAGCATGCAGAAAGGTTGTAGCCTAAATTATATTATTCATTTATTAATATAGATTGTGATTTACAATTCAACAAAGTATTTCATTTTTATTAACGTGTGCTAGGAACGTGCAAAAGGTAAACTCTCAAGTTATGAAGTTTACCTCTAATCATTTCTAAGAATCATTTATATGAGTGAGTAACTAATGGAATTTATAAAAAAATTATGATTAATCCTGATTATGATGGTGAATTTTACTAAAATCTATCTTTGTGTTTGTAAACGTGTGCACCGAAATGACAAAATAAATGTAGGTGTTACGCAATTCTACTTGATGCATCTGTGAAACTTTCAGAGATTTTATTTCACTTGTATACTAATATTGTTTACGTAAAACGATTTTCCGAACACATGGTCTAAAATATATTACATGTTGATGTATACGAAACACAGTATTACATCACACTTATACGTGCTATTTGTAACTACACAAAATAATCTCAAGTGCATCAGAGTTATACTTAAAATCATGATTTTTTTTATTTTCTACGAAAATATGCTTAATAATTCTATATATTCTGCGTTATGTTAGCCTAAATTAATGTGGGCTTGACTGCATACATTAAGTTTTTGCTTTGCTAAAATTCACTACTCATGAGAGAATTCTCCAGTATAATTAATAACGTGAAACAGTGTTTTCTTTCCTGCATTCTCATGTATTGTACAAAAGATTTGCTACACTTTCCTTACAAGTTCAGGACATCTGCCTGGAAAACTGTCCTCTTGAACTCGCATATATGTTCTTGCTAAAGGAGCATTGTTCCCACGTTTCACATACTGGATTGCTTAAGGAATGCGTCATTGTCCCACCTATTTCTCTACATTTTGTGTCTCCTTTATGTTGCCTGGCACTCACTCTATACGAACTGGCCAATGAACTGAGTGGTCTGACTAGATGAGGTGACTCCAGGATGTGTCACCCCCGCAAACTCTAAGAATATAATATTGCCTGATTTAACAGACACTGGTTGGCATGGCTTGGCTGGTGATGGATGAGCTGCTATTGGCTATCTCCTTGCCTCCAGAGTTCTCTATGCAGGCTGACTATGAACTGTTAAAGGACACTTTGCAGAACTTTCCTGGCAATTTAACTTGCCTGATGCGGACTCACTTGGCTTCCTTTCGGAACTGATGTATATGCTGTATGCGCCTAATGGTCTCTTTCTGTCTGAGACTACTCAAACTGGAATATTTCACGTCCCGTCCAGAACTCTCGAGTTTTTAGTACATATTTGACATTTTCAATCTGTCTTATTGCCCGATACAAATGTACTGATGCATTTATCTCTCTTCTTTTTGATAAATTAATCAGAGAATACCATATTGGCTCAGCTATCATGATTTATTCCTACCCAAGTGAACGTGCATTCTTAATTTGGGTTTATTAATGACTAGAAGAGATCAGATTAGAGAGATCTCAGAACATCAGATACTAATGCTATTATTCTGTATAGCTTAAACTGAGCTCTTGGTGTGTATTATTTTGGCTACCCTACGTTTCTTCAGGAGATTTGGGCTTGCAGTTATAATCCTTTATCTTTACAGCATTGTCTTGAGAGTAATTTACATGAGTTCGATTTCTAATTTATATTCCAGTTATCCAATTTCTGCTCCTCAATGGATGACTGTTGGGACCCATTATATCCAACACTTCTCGGCACAAAACAAGGTCCATCGGAGGACCAAGAGAGCGGTATCAATATTCATGAGCAGAGAAAGTAAAGATCATCCTGTACGGCCCAGTGAACGCTACAGCACAAATTAATTATTGTTACATTTTCCATCGCTTTTACCTGTGCGTTGCTCATATTGTTGTCATTTAGATTTAGAACTCTTCGTCTTTTCTTCCTCGTACTCTTTCTCTTCCCCTTCCTCTACCTATTCCTCTTTTTCTTCTTATGGCTTGATTCTTGTGTGTTCCTTGGTGGCTTTTTTCCCTCATGTACTCATCCTGCCCACTGGCGTAGTAAGGGGGGGCGGAGGGGGCGGTGCGCTTTGAGCGGCACGAGTTTCGGGGGCGGCGGCCGCAAAAATCATCGCCAGCACCCTCCCCCCCCCTCTGCGCGGCGGCAAAAGGCAGGAAGGCAGGGACCGCCACGGGCGGCAGAGTGCCTAGCTACGCCACTGATCCTGCCTCAACCGTCTGTATTGTTCTGAAAAATACTTTTAGTAAGCTCACTTGTTCCTGGTTCTTAATTGTCAAATTTGTATCTAAACTCATATCAGAACTAGAGTCTCCTATTAGCTGATCCTGGTTGTTTGACTTACAGTTTCCCCTTGTTTGGTCTCTGAGCAGATCATATTTCATTTAGAAAGATAGGATTTGACCACTATTATAATCTCTTTTGCCACATAAATGTTTTCGCTGTGTACATTGTTTGATTTCAGTTTCATAGTTTTCTAATCTCTTTGACATCTTGTCCTTGAATTATTTTATCATATCTTGTTCCTTCATACTTTCTTTTGGTGATTCTGCCTCCAAATTTCTTATTTCCTGCTTGATTTTATTTATGCTTTTCCCAAGCATACGTAATTAGTATTCTCATCATGCCTTTTGAATATTTGGTGGAATTCTCTGAACATTCTTCCACCAATTTAGTATTAGGAGTCGTATGGGTAGGAAATAAATACTTCAGCAAGCCTCTTGGGATTCTTTCCTTATCTAAATAGCTTTGGAGTGCTGTACCGCCCCACCATTTCTTTGCATATTTTCTAAGCGGCCAAGTTTCTAATTTAGGGATAATTGCGGTGTACCAGCGTGCCTGATCATCTGTTAATTGTCTATTTGAGTTTCTAAACCCTGGAATAATTCTAATGCCTCCGCTGTCCTTCTATTGTTTATCTGTGCTGCCATATCTCCTCTTAGTTATTTTTCAAGTCTTATGAATGCTTTTTTGTGAACCGCGCCTTTAATTCCCACATTCCGTCTTTGTGTGGTCAAACCTTTACCCCTTATTTATATAGCCTTATGGGCACCACATGCCTGTTATATGCTGTAACGCCACCTGTCAATTCTTCACAAGCCTCGAAGCTGCCAAATCCTTTTTTAGGTTTTCACATCTGCACCTTAAAGTCTTCCCACCAGACTACTGTTCACACAGCAATTATGTCATAAATCTATAATTCATGCCAGCCATATGATGCTTTTCACAAGTCAGCAGGCAATCAGATCCTTGTTTTAAGTTTTGCGTCAGCATCTAAAAGTCTGTCTGTCAATTACCTGTCTGTGGGGTAATTGTGTCACAGAAGAGTACTTTTATGCCGGCTCCGTGCTCATTACCCCCTCATATGTCCTCCTCGTCCCAGTCCTTACACAAGTGAGGCAATCCTCGCAGGGAGAGGATGTAACCTTACGGCTAGAGCGGTAGGCCTCGAAGCTGGGGAACTGGGTTCGAGTCTCGGCAATGACGCTCAACATCCTGTGATTCGCGACAAATCACGTATTCTCCCCGTGCCTAACAAAAATGAACGTGTCTGTCCATCTGTAACGAAAGTGGTGCTCCTGTAAAGCGCTCTGATACCCGATGTCTTGGCTCTAGTTCGCACTGCATAAGACTAAAAAAAAAATCCTGCCTCCCGACAGCCTATTCTCAACGCTAGTATTTCTTTCATGTTTACCACATAAACCCCTCCCACCCACAACCATGCCTATTTTTTTACCCTGTCAGACGGACGTGCTGTTGGGCCACCAGGTTTAGTTCCTCCGTGTCGGATCCACGATATGGTGAGTGTTTGTTGCTTTCTTTTGCATGTCTATGTCTGTGCTATGCCCCGCTGGCCTTACTGGTGTCCTGGTGGGTCGCATCCCTGCTCTGCTCCTGACACGCTCCCCGTGCATGTGCTTGACTGGGGCGGGGAGCTTTCTCTGCGGTTAGTGGGCAGGCCGTTCCGGTGCTGAGGGCTCCCAGCAGCACCTGGCTTCCGCAGCCATGTCTTGTTTGCATGTGGTTGTGGGGGAGGCGGCAGGGCTGTCTTTTGGCAATTAAAGTCTTGTGTGTTTTGAGACTTGGTTGCTAGGAGACAGTATATTTGGGGATTGGGGATTACTGGGCACTTTCTCTTTGTCTGTTGGTTCCTGTTTGGTGTTATGGGGGATGAGGAGTCGGTCCCGGTGCCAGCCAAATCTATTTCCAAACGGAAAAATGTGCAGGACCTGCAGGAGGATGGCCTGTAGCAGATTTCCAGGTCAGATTTGCAGGATTTGATTAATTCTGCTGTTCAGGCTGCGCTGATTGATCAGACATGTGGGCCCATATTCCTGGGATTTGATCCTAAATCTTTATTGGATGATGGTTTTTATTCCCAGTATAGTACCTCGGTGGTGGATGACTTGCCCTTTCATGATGTCATTAAGGATATTCTGGCTAAAGAATGGCTTGACGTTGACAAGCTGGGGATTCCTCGCTTTCTGGGCAAGACGTATCGCTTGGCGGAGTTCGATGTCCAGTTTCCTCAGGTTCCTAAAGTCAATTCTATTTTGTCATCGATAGCTTCTTACTCTTCTTTGTCTTCTGAGGAGGCTTTCCTTTCTGATCTGGTTGAACAGAAGGTGGAGACGGCCTTGAAACGTTCCTCAGCTGCTTCTCATGTTGGGATTCGGGCTAGCACTTACTCCGCCTATGCCTCCCAGGTCCTTATCAAGGATTTTGAGAAGCTGTTTGACTGTCTTCAGGAACAGGGGGATCTCACTCCTATCTTGGCACAGATGGAGGTCTTGGTGCAGTTTCTGTCCAATGTCACTTTTGATACGCTGTGGACCTTCTCCACGGCTGCCGGGGCAGTGGTGGCTGGTAGACGGTCCCTGTGGACAAAGCCTTGGCGTCTTGAGGCTGCTCAGAAGGCCTTGATTCATAAACTGCCTTTTGAGGGTACCCGGCTTTTTGGGGATGAATTGAATGCAATGGTGCAGCGTTCTGCAGAGGAGAAGAAGTTGTTGAAGCCATTTCAGTGTGTCCAGAAGAAGAAGTCTTTTTTCCATAAGCAGAGCTTTCAGGGTGTTCTCTCCTCTTCTCAGCCCTTTCGTGGATGGGCCTGTGGTCGGGGGGCTGCTTTCCATAACAAGTCCCGGCCTCAGCAGAAACAGCCACAGGGTGCTGGGCAAACGTGACTATGCCAAGGTGGGGGCCCGGCTCTGTGCCTGGATCGTTGGTCCACTCTGATTTCTGACCAGTGGGTCCTGTTGGTCATCGGTCAGGGGTACCAGAATCTGTTCCAGGGCCCTCCCCCTCAGACCTGTTATCGGGTTACCCCGTTGTCAAAAGACCCCGTGAAGAGGACTGCTATGTGGTCTGGAATGGGCATGTTGCTGGCGAAGGGCGCTGGTCTCTTGGTTCCGGAGGCGGAACGGGCCTGGGTTTCTATTCCATGCTCTTCTTGGTCCCAGGTTCCGCCCAATTCCGAATCTCAAGGCTCTGAACAGGTTGGTGCGGCTGGATTGCTTTCGGGTGACCACCTTTCAGTCCATCATACCCTCACCCAACAGGGCGATTTTCTGGCTTCCCTGGACTTGGAATACGCCTATTTTCACATACTTGACCATCCTGGAAGGCAACGGTTCCTGAGGTTTGCAGTGTACGGGGTCCATTACCAGTTTCAGGTCATGCGTTTCAGCCTCTCTACAGCTCCCCGGACTTTTACCAAGGTACTGACTCCTGCTGTGGGGGTTTTGCAACTTCGTGGTTTCTCTGTGTTTCCCTATATTGATGATTGTTTGATCTCTGCTTCCTCCCTTCCTAAGGCTCTTCTGGCAGTGGAGGCAACCATGGACATTTTCCGGGGTCTGGGTTTCAAGTTGAATCTGACAAAGTCTCATCTGGTCTCTGTTCAGAGACTGCAGTTTATCGGGGGACTTTTCGACACCTTGTTGGGGGCGGTGTTTCTCCCTCCTGCTCGCATCTCTTCCCTGCAGTTTCTTCTGCGGGCTCTACTAAGTTGGCAGTCTGCTCCGTTCGGACTTGGTTGCAGGTCCAGGGGTTGATGGCTGCCACCACAGCTGTGGTTCCCTGGGCTCGCCTGCACCTCAAGCCTTTGGTGAATTATCTGTTGTCTCTGTGGGACCCCTCCCGTGTGAGTTACAACTCTCTGGTTCCTCTCCCCCCTATTCTGGGTCAGAACTTGGGCTGGTGGCTTTGCACTCCCAATCTGGAAAGGGGGGTCCGTTTTCAGCTTCCTCCTCCCCTGATGCTGATGACCGACGCCAGTCTTTGGAGTTGGGGGGCCACATTGGGGTCTTTGGAGGCCAAGGGTCAGTGGTCTCAGGCGGACAGCGCCTGTTCCTCGATTTGGCTGGAGTTGGCGGCCGATTGGCAGGCTATACTGTTCTTTCAGGCTCCCTTCCAGGGAGCAAATCTGTTGGTTCGTACCGACAATCAGGTGGCTCGCTGTTACTTGAACCACCAAGGGGGGACCCAGTGCGAGTCTCTGAATCTGCTGGCTTCCATGTTTTGTGCCTAGGCGGAGTCTCACCTCTCAGCCTTGAGGGCTGTTTGCATTCAGGGTCACCTGAACTTTCATGCGGACAGTTGAGCCGCAACCTTCATTCCTCAGTTCTGTTCCATCTGTCTATACACCTGTTCCGGGTCCTTTGTCTTCGGTACGGTACACCTTGGATCAACCTTTTTACTTCTCTGCACAATGCCCCCCTCCCTCGGTTCTGTTCTGAGCTGGTTTGTCCTCAGGCGTGGACAATGGATGCCCTCTCGATTCCTTGGCCCCTGGGCCTTCTGTATGCCTTCCTCCCGATTCCCTTCCTCCTGAGGCCTGAGGGTGCTGCAGAAGATTCGGGTGGAGAAGGTGTCTGTTCTCCTGATTTCCTCCTTTCTGGCCTCGCTGCCTTTGGTTCCCGCTGTTGATGCGGCTTGTCCACCTTCCTGTGATCCCGTCTCCGCTTCAGTTTCCCCTTCTGTCATTGCCTCGTCTCTGTCAATTAAAGCTAACGGTCTGGCCCTTGAACTTTTGATGTCTTTGGGTTGTTCTTGCTTGGTGTCCGTGGATATCCAGCGATCCCGTAGGCCTTCTACCCTTAAGAGTTACAGTAAGCTTTAGGGTTCTTTTGTCACTTGGTGTGCCTCTCATGGCATGGATCTTGTAGTTGGTGATCCGGCCTCTATTCTTAAGTTTCTCAGGGATGGCTTTTTGAAAGATCTTTCCCCTTCTACTTTGTCTGCTCAGTGGGCTGCTGTCCAGGCAGTAGGAGTTTGGGGGACTCCTTGGAGAGTATTACTCCTTTGGTAGTTAGGCTCCTGCGGAGTTTTCGGCTTCATCGTCCTGTCACTCCTATGATTGTGGCCTTTTGGGATTCGCCGACTGTTCTACGGGGTCACCAATTGTCCCATTTTTAACCTTTGTTGGAGGCGGATGTGCTGTGGTTGTCTGCTAAGTTGGTCATCCTGTTGGCCATCACCTCTGCTCGACGGTTGGGTGAATTGGAGGCCTTGCTTGTTTCCTTTCCTTATTTGCAGTTCTTGCCTGATAGGGTGGTGTTGCAGCTTGACCTGGCTTTTCTCCCTAAAGTCTCCTCCAAATTACATTTACACCAGGAGGTCGTTCATCCTGATTCTCCTGGGGATGGGGATGCTCTTGTTCCTTCTACCTTGGATGTTCGTCGAGCCCTTCAGATTTACCTCCCGCGTACCCAAGGTTTTCGTCTTTCTCCTGCCCTGATTGCGTCCTGTGGTGGTGTGGCTAAGGGGAAGAAGGTGTCTACTGCCACCATCAGTCGGTGGGTGCGTTTGGTGGTTTGCCAGTCCTATAAGTCCGTGGACTGCCTCCTCCGGCTCAGGTTCAGGTAATAGTAATGCACTTGGTCTTAGTACATTTTGGGCCAACTATCATCACATAACATTTGGAATGGGTTCTAGCTTGTTCATGAACTTTGTAAAAAGATTGACCAGCAACCCATTGGCCGTACCAGTCATTATAACCTCATCATCTGCATATAAAAGTAGAGATAGAGTGCAAGTTCCAGGGGCATATTTACAAGCCCCTATCACCACCACAACGTTACTTTTAGCGTGGCTTAACGCTGCCTTATAAATAAGGCACCCTTTCACACTGTACTTAGCGTGAAAGGGGCGGACAATGGGTGTTGTGGTGGGCGTTCCACCGCAACACCCATTGATTTTGACGCTGCCCCCTATTTACAAGGGTGGTGTAAATAGGAGGCAGCGCCAAAATTAAGACCAGGGAAAAACTGGTCTTAATCAGGCGAAACGAAGAGAAATGCTTTATTTCTCCTCATTTATGCTGTTTCCATGTTGCTGCTTTGTGCAGCACACATGGAAACAGCAAAGCTAATGATTGTTTATGTGCAGGAAGGTCTCCTTCCTGCACATAAACAATCATTAAAAATGACATTTTGTAACTTCTATGTGTGCTGCATTAAGCAGCACACATAAAAGTAACAAAATGCAATTTAAAGATTGTTTATATGCAGGAAGGTACACCTTCCTGCACATAAACAATCTTCCCCTCAATGCAGACACCCTTGCACTATGGTGCAAGGGTGCCTGCGTTGGCGCTAGGCAGCTAAATTTAGCGCCAGCGCAGGGGGAAGCTCAGGGCTGCACCATATTCTTTCAAATATGGTGCAGCCCTGCGTTTCTAAAGTGACAGAGCGTGTCGTTAGCCTTCTTGGCTTAACGACACGCTTCGCCACTTTGTTGTGAATATGACCCCAGTTTTGAGCACATCCAGAACATTTTGAGTTGAAAAAGTTTCCGAATTGTTAACATATAATATAAAAAAAATAGTCCCAGAATGTACCCCTGCCGCACTCCACGGGTGACTATAATTGAATCAGTACATTCCTCCTTTAAGACGAATTGTACTTTAGTTGTAAGACTGAAAATGCAATTGAAACAAAAATGAGAAATATGGGGGTCAGTTCAAAGATTAATGATACTAGAATATAACTTTTAGTATGGTTAACACAATCGAACACTGAGCTAAGATAAAGTCTAAATGGACAGCACTATGCTTAAACATCCGAAAAGATGTTGTTAGGCACACTCTAACCAGATAACCTGTCCATTAAATTTCTACATGCAATTTTAGCAATAGAATCTATGATTATATAGGGCGAAAACATTTTTAATTCTTATCTCCTTTTAAAAAAATATGATTGAGCTAGACAAGAATCAGGTAAGGCAAATTTTGTTAGACATATTACGGAGCACCCAGAGTTCAGTTATAGGTCGAAGGGCACGCCGGCAGGGTTCGGGCCTTGCCCGTGGGACTATCCATAATTGCTTCTTTGATTTATGACAGAAGAAATATTAGAGGTTTGCTTTCAGTAAAGAATGGTAAAAATAAGAATTGTCCAGTGAAACAAAAGCAGAGTATATATTAGAAAATGGGTTACCGAAACGTCAGCTTGGATCCCAAGGTCCAAAACTATATTAGTTTGTTTAAAAAAGAGCAGATGATTATCCACCCCCAGAAATCAGGGCTCTCCGTGTGGTTGCTGGCATCTAAAGGTTTGACCCACACCTCCTTCCTAATACTGGTCTTTCTGGTCTTCTGTGCGATTTTGTATCCCTTCCTACAGAGCACTACCTCAGAATAAATGTGAGATTTTCTTTTTAGTGCTCTGCGAAGATGGCCATGAGCCTCTGTGCAGGATTTGTCAAACCATTTTTTACTTTTGGGTTGGAGATGTGTAAGTAGCTATGTGGGAACTTTTCACCTACAAATGTATCTGACTGCCGGCATCCATAATGAAATATGATAGATACAAAATCCTGCAACCCTCTACAAATGAGCCTGGCTAACAGTAATTCCGGGTTGATGTTACACCATTTAACCCTTAAGCCATTTTCCTTATTCACCTGATCTCTGGGATGAATTACACTAATGCTTGTAGACGTGCGGGAAAGAGTTAAACTACCATAGGTGTATGATCTTTAAAGACACTGACCACAGTTCCAGACTCCTGATGTAAAGATAGGAAAATTGACCTTAGATGCAAGGATGACCAATGTAATGACCACGATGTAAGACTGTCAAAGAAATGGTTGAAAGGTTCTGGTTCAATTTTTAAACGTGTGGTAGTTCTGTTGAGATGCATTGGTATCAATGAGGTGCTGAAATGAAGGCTTGTAGAAGTAAATTTCACCTCCGCATCCTGTCTGCTTCCTGATATCATGTAAATCTTTCTTGCTTTATTAACCTTGCTAGCTTGCGATCTAAGGGCCTCATTTATGGGGAATTGGCCTAGGCCAGTGTCGCAAGTCTTCTTGCTGTGCTGCCCTACCTCAGTGTGCACTGGATTTAGGAAATATGGGGCCCGATTCACAGAACTAACTTACGTCAAAAACGTAAAGTTAGTACTTTTTGGTATTCACAGAATACACTTACTCATTTTGGTATTCACAGAATGCACTTACTCATTTGGTATTCACAGAATGCACTTACTCATTTTGGTATTCACAGAATGCACTTACTCATACTAACTTTATGTCCGCACTCGGGCCGGAGATTTCGGCCCGGAGGTGGAGATTCCGGCCCGGAGGTGGAGATTCCGGCCGGTTGTGGAGATTCCGGCCGGTGGCGGAATGTCCGCCACCGGCAGGGATCTCCACAACCGGCCGGAATATCCACCATCGGGCCGGAATCTCCACCTCCGGGCCGGAATCTCCACCACCGGGCCGGAATCTCCGGCCCGAGTGCGGACATAAAGTTAGTATGAGTAAGTGCATTCTGTGAATACCAAAATGAGTAAGTGCATTCTGTGAATACCAAAATGAGTAAGTGCATTCTGTGAATACCAAAATGAGTAAGTGTATTCTGTGAATACCAAAAAGTACTAACTTTACGTTTTTGACGTAAGTTAGTTCAGTGAATCAGGCCCAAGGTGAATTCCTGTCCATTCCCACTGCCCTGGCGCACAATTTGCTGTCTAGCGCCAATGCAGGCACTCTTGCTTCATGATGCAAGGGTGTCTGCGTTGCATGCAGCATTGTTTTTGTGCAGGAAGGTGCACCTTCCTGAACAAAAATAATCCAGAGAGGTGTTTTCCTCTATCTGTGTGCAGCACACATGGTAAGAGGAAAAAAAAGAGGAAAAATTAAATATTTCTCCTCATTACGCCTGCTTTTGCGAGGTGTAAGGTTTTGGCGCTGCCCTAAGATAGCATGATTAAGTAAATATGGGGCAGCATCAAAATCCATGGGTGTTGCGAGGGAAATCCCACTGTAACGGCCATGGAACGCCACACTGGCGCAGAGTAAGGCAACGCAGAATATTGCGCTGCTTTGTCTTACTTCATATCTATGAGGCCATGCAAAGCCAAGCAAAGTGGCTTTGCGTGGCCTCATAGATATGGTTGAGAGGTTTGTGCCGCTGGAGCATCAGAAAAAGTGACGCTTTGGCGGCGCAAGCCTTTCATAAATAAGCCCCTACGTTCCTGGTTAAAATGACTTTTCTCTCCAGGATAGATGAAATGTGCCGATGAAATCTACTATTTGCCATACATTTCCCATTACTTCCTTGAGGGAGAACCCATAAACCCACTGTAAATTTGAATTTAATCATTATCCGGTGTCAATGGTGTTTCTCAATCTAATTCTAAATATGCGATGTGTCTGTCATTTTTTTCAAAGTCGATACCTTTTTTTCAATCTCATTTTCACTAATGTTACCTTACTATAGTTCTTTGAAATATATGGTTTGACTCGAATAGCAGGGAGTGAACCCCAAGCGCTTTTGTAAACTCTGCCCAGTTTTGAGTAACTTTCATTCCTTTTAAATGCATTTTCCAGAAATCATCTCAAATATTCCTTAGTGTTTTGTTATCACAAATATAAAGAAATGCCTTGGTGTTTTGTAAGCACTCGCAACAGCGCACCACTTTATATCACAGCAAGAGGGAAGGGCACCTCCACCCACACCTGTCCCTCGAAGCCATGTTTATGGTGTTGCTCTTTGAGGCACTTCCCCTCCAAAACATATATTTTCCTTTGCAAAAAAAGAAAAACAATTTGAAAGCAGCGTGGCATCAAGATTTGACTCAGCTCCATTTATTCCGCAAGAGGTCTCCCAGCCAGGAACACATTAGCATAACCATTCCCTATTATGCAGCTGTGTTCAAATCACAAGCGGAAGGGAAATTGCAGGACATGTTATCGTGGATTAAAATCTCCTTTTTTCTAGAGTGGAGCCCTGCAAATTAGTCAGGATTGCACACTGCTGCTTTTACTACAGGAGCCCTTCAAAACATTTGTGTGCATGTGCATGCGAGGCAAGACCTTGTCGCTTAGAACCTTCCTCTCGAGTAGGTTATTGTACTGGAATTCGTTCTCCATTGGTTGAGACCTGAGTGCACTAGAAGGTACCATTCGTTTTCTGCGGGAGGTATCTGAAGATCACACAAAAGGGACTCTGCATTTCCATTAAAAAACTGCTGGGGAGTTTCAAGTAGTAAATCCGTCCCAGTCCCACTCTCACCACTGGCTGCTGTGCCAACCACTGTCCTAATGATGATGTGATGAAAGGACTACCCTATTTTGAGAAAATCTTAAGGACAAAGTACGCACTTCGCCCTAGCAACATGAAAATCACACTGGAAGGGATCTTTCATAAAATAGAGTCCTGCTGGATTTCTGAGTCACACATTTGCCACTAATGTCTTTGCAAGTGGACTCAACATGGTTAGCCAACTCTTATAAAAACAAACATTGTATTTTTCTCCAACAATATTGAACCGTGTTATTTTAATTTTAAAGGAATGTTTTTAAAATTTTGAGTAAATGGGATGTGCTACGTAGTAATCAAAGTCGAGACGTTTAAAAATTCCCACCTGGGGGCATATTATCAAGAACGGCGTTAAAAATTATCGCCGGTTTAGCGGCAGAAAACTGCCGCTAAAGCGGCGATAATGGGCTTGATAATATGTCCTGGAGAATTCCAATAGAAGTCCATGTTCTGGTGTGAACATGGGCTTCTATTGGAATTCTCCAGGGCATATTATCAAGCCCATTATCGCCGCTTTAGCGGCTAGTTTTCTGCCGCTAAACCGGCGATAATTTTAACGCCGTTCTTGATAATATGCCCCTTAGTTTTCTAAACTAAAGATCAACATTTTTTTGTGAGCAGCAACGGATCTATGTGGAATTGAAGAAAGGTAAAAAGAGGAATTTGTCTTTTACTAATGCATCCTGATGGAAGTTATCGTGAGGAAAGCAAGTTTCTTCACCAATGTGCACCAGCGTGCCAAATTTGGTGCGGCTTGGGTCTTGGTTGAAAAGCTGTAAAGTAGGTCTCAAAATCATTACTTGTTTTTGGAATGGGATTTCCCACAGGAAAGATTTCTCTTCTCTTAGCTCTAAAACCTCTGATTGGATGGTCACCAACTTTTTATGCTAAGGCAGTCTATTTGGCCATTCAGTAACTTTTCTTACTTTGGTAAAAATCTGCTCAGCTATTTTAGAGATATGCGAGTGTCCACTGGACATGTCAAGCTATGTTATTTTTCCAATAGTTTGTGAACACCAAACTCGGCATGCGCAGACAAAGAACCCCAGTGCACATGCACAACACTTGAAAACATTGGGTGGAAAACAAAAGAAAATCATGAAAGAAATACAAAGCAGCATGAGGGAGAGCCGATGTTACAGTTAATTATAAGCTGGAGGGTAAGCTCATCCTCTTACTAATATCTCTCCCTGACCTGTTTGACAGGGTTAAAATTGTAGCAGGGATGTTTTAAACTGCCCTTGTGTATGCCTCCTTGCTCCCTCATCTTTTTAAAGGGGAATGGTTGTTTACTCAGACCCACTTCCTCACCTTCCGTAGGTTGGGGAGGTGGGAAATTGGCCCCTGCATCTGACACTGATGAAGTGCTGGGGAAATAAAAACTCAATCCCCTCATCTTGCCTAAAGGGTAATAGGACAATTGTCCCCTCCCTCCAAAACTGCTGAAGAGCAGAGGGAACATCCTTTGAAGCCTCCTCCTATTGCCCAAGGGAGATGAGGAGAATTTGGATCCTTACCACTGACATCGCCAAATGTGGGGACTATGACTTTGGGCCCATCGACTTGCCCAAGGAGTAGAGGAGAATTTACACCTTTACCTTTCCAAAGTATGAGAATTTTTTTTACAAACAAAACTAGGAAAGAGCAAATGCCATCTAATCCCGCTCCTGTGCCATGTTCCCAATTGGGACCAGGTGCAGGAGAGTGAGTGCCACCTGACCTGCTTTTCCATGGCCCACACAATATTGCTGGCCTTAGACGAGTGAGACACTTGGCACCAGCTCCTATTCTCAATTGGAACCCTAACCGAAGTGGGTGCCAGTTGACTGTTCCCTTCGTGGCCAGAAACATTGTGCATGCCAAGGAGAAGCTGCATAGGTGTAGCTTGACCAGCCAAAAACACCACATGAGCAGGTGTAAGCTTGACATCCACTCCTGCCCACAGCATTGTGTGAGCCACAGAGGAGCTGGTCACCCACCACCTTCCTCTCCATCAGTGGTGTAGTAAAAGCCTCATGAGCTCTAATGCAAGCGAAATAGGGCCCTCAGACCTCTGGTCCACAGTTCCAATGAACCTGTTTCACTATTCTTAGCTACGCCCTGCCCTGCACCCTGTTCACACACAGTAGCTGCATGGCTGGTGGTGGCCTAACACATGATCCAGTCAGGGGTCAGGGTCGCATACAGGGACTGTAGGGCGATGAGGACTTGGGTCTTTTGCAGGGTCATTCCCAAACTTTTTGCCTTCACCCACCTGTTTTCTGAACCCATTTTTTGTTGGCTTTTAGGACTCTGTGCACTTTAGCATTGCTAAGTAGCATTAAAATGCATGTGCTCTCTCCTTTAAATATGGTGAAATTGGCCTACACCCATTTGGCACATTAAATTTACTTGTAAGTCCCTAGTAAAATGGTACTCCATGTATCCAGAGCCTGTAAATTAAATGCGACTAGTGACCCTGCAGCACTGATTGTGCCACCCTCTTTTGTAGCCTTTCAAACGTGTTTCAGGCCTGCCATTACAGCCTGTGTGTGCAGCTTTAAACTGCCATTTCAACCTGGCAAGATAAAACCTCCCTTTCTAATACATATAAGTTACCCCTAGGGTAGGCGCTATACAGCCAAGAGGGCAGGGTGCAGTGTATTTAAAAAGCTGGACATGTACTTCTAAACGTTACATGTCCTGGTAGTGAAAAACGTCTAAATTCATTTTTCACTACTGTGAGGCCTACTTCTCCCACAGGATAACATTGGGTTATCCTGTCTCCCTTGTCTCTCTTCATTAGGTTCCCTGGCCTCAGGCATGTCCACCCTAGGTCCCATCCTGATTGTTCATGTCCCATGGGAAAGAAGTCAATTGTCTGGTAAGTGAAACTTTTCCCTGTAGCCTTTATTTACATCTTCCTGTATTCTCTTCTATACACTACTTTGGCTATTTTGTGTTTTTATAATTTCAGCCTACATCTTATTATTCTCTTTTATTCCTACTTTCTATTCTCTTTAGCTGCTAACTTTGTTCAAAGAACTGACTTTTTCCTTTTATAATGGACTGGGAAAACGATATATTAAGGACGAAGTACATAAGGTTTTCTATCATGCCCATTTTGTCTCTCCCCTATATTTCCACAGTGTCCTACAGTGCTCCTTCTCTGACCCTGTGGAAGCAGGTCCCCTTACACCAATATTTAGGACACCCCAAAATGTAGGTCACCCCCAAGTATACCTCAGGTGGTTGTGCTCCAGGTTGATCTTGCGTAAAACATCAATTTAGCAGAGTAACAAAATAAATTATTTGGACCACTCAATAATTGAGTTTTGGATCAGAGGAAAGTTAAAGAGTTTTGTTACAGAATTCTCAAAATTAAGTGGTAAAGAATAAATGCCATGAAGGCTCAAATGCATATTTATACAGAGTAATCAAACTCAGAAGAAATTCTAAGTCCCAAGTGAGCATCAAAATCAGGAAAGAAATTAACAGCATTCCTCATAAATTCATCAAACGTCTCTGGCTCACCCCCAAATCCTGGCGCTTCTATACACAATTCGTGCATATCAAATTAGTAAAACAGCATAAAACTCATCATTGCATGATTGCCAGTAAGAACTTAGAACACTCTATTTATTTATTTATTTATCGAGTTTTATATAGCGCAAACTGGACCCAAGGTACCTATATCACTACCTAAATTCATAAGGACTATCTCACTTTCAAAAACGAATCCAGTATCTTTTATGTTATTGCTATTCGGAGATGTTCAAAGTAATATGAAACATTCAGACAATAACCTTTTACACTGATGAATAATACTAGGCTCAGCAATGGAACTGCAGTGAAAGGGCCTTGTGAAAAAGTTACAGTTAGGAACACTAGAGGGTTCATTCAGAAGCCAACAGCAGCAACATTACATCCACTTGTCTTTGTTCTGCAAAGTTGTGGGGAGAGAAGATGCCCATGGGAGGCAGATGAGAGGGAGTAAATACAGGAGTGAAAAGAGCATCCATTTTATCCAAGATGGAGTTTAATGTAAAAATGTGGCATAACAAATCATGTTAATAAACACACTGCTGCTGTATGTTGTATTCAACTTGTTTCAAGTGCAAACATATTGATTCAGCATTCACGTATTTGATCTACATAAATAATTTAACATTATTATTTTTCTACGCAAAAATATAAACGCAGAGAAACGCTACAACAAACCTTTCACTATTCACCACCAAAACACCTCTTTTTGTTCCGTTTTTATGTGCATTAAACTTTCACTAAAAGGGGCACATTCTTAGCTATAACCTTCCCACTGTGCAATCCTCGTCCACCACCACCCCCCACCTGAAGTCACTTACCCGAAAAGCCACAAGTCTCCTGGCTCATGGTGGAGATAGTCCACTTCCCAGAATGGGTCCAGGCATCTCTGCTGTGCACTTGAATTCTGCCTCTTCCTGGCAGTGTTCTCAGGTCTGTCCCTGCGTCCTTTTCCTGTATTGGTAATGCTCGCAGTCCAGCCATGGCTCTCTCTGACTCCTCTCACCAAAGCTGCTAGTCCTCTTTGCTCCACGTTATCTCACTCCTGCAGGGGCCCCAAGCACAGTTTTTTCTCTTTTTCTACTCTCTCTCTCTTTTTCTCTGTCTGACCTTCGCATCACTTCCTGTCCCTCTTATCTTAATTAGATTTTTTGTCTGACGCCATCTTTCCTGCTGCGGCTCAGCGAGGCAGCCTGACATCCGCAGGGGGATAGGGCAGCATGCGTTGTCTCAAGGAATGGATGGAGGTGAGGCAGGAAACACACACAGGGCTGCAGGTGGCACATGGGCACACGCAGGGGCTGCAAGGGCAGGACTCATTGGAGCATAAGGATTGAAGGGGAGGTGGGGGCACACAGATGGGTTACTGGGGTACAGAGGATACATAGAAGCATATGCAGTGGTCACACTAAGGGCCATCAGGGGTGGGGCATGGAGGCATTAGAGGCTGCTGGAGGAGCTTCAGGGGATGGGTACACAAAGAAGGGAGGTTACTAGACAACTCATCCGAATGTCACTAATTCGATTGATCACATCAGGATTCAATCCAGTGCCCTTTAGTAAGCCATAAACTAACAATGTTCTGAGGAAGAGGGAGTGTTTTAGGATGGTGACCCCAAGAAGATTCTATAACAGGGTTGACTATTTAGTCAGTTGTGGTTGCTATTCACAGAACCATATTAAGGTCATCGTAGCTCTAGTCTTTGGGTAGTACTCTCTGGTGGCTCAGAAGCAGTGTTGTGAGTCTTGCCCTGGCCTATATGGTCACTCATATCTCTAGTGGATGACAGCAGATGAGGAGTGGGGGAGATGCCTGTCTGAGTACCAAGAAAACAACACATTTATTAAACAAAGGAAGCATGGAAGCAACAAACTCCCCAAGTGGTTGCTTCTCAGTACTTTTACAGCTAACACTTAAGGGTCCTAATAGGCTTTAGATGTACTTCTTTCAGTTTTTGAACAGTTCGAATCTACACACTTAAACAGTGGTCTTGGAGTGAGTAAATTTGAAGTAAGTCCTACGTTTTTGGAACGCTGCTTGGGCACTATGCATAATAATTCCTAAAGGCTTGCATTCACTGAAAAGTCTCTCAAATAACAGTCATTTACCTCACTACCTTAATTCCAAATGTTTACAGGTATGCTATACCTTTGTTTCAGTTGCACATACCATAGCAGTATGTTTTTCTTGGTGATTGACACTTTTGAACCAAATTCATGACACAGTTACTTGTTCTGCCTGCCCTGAGATTTGTTCACAGCTGGCTGCTTATTTACTGTTTTGTGCTGATTCTACCATCCACAGCTCGGTGCTCTCACGCCCAAACCTCTGACAAGGAAGGAGCAGTCACATGATATTACAAGCGAGCACATGCAATGGGGGTATGCGTGCTGTGTTCTTGTGGGTTTCCTACTGTTGGGTCCTTGTCATTAATTCCTGCACTTTGTCAACTCAAACATTTCTTCACAGTGTTGTCTTCTTGGTGAGCGCTGCTTTTGAGGCTGAGTCTCTGGCAGGATCTCCAGTACCTGCTCTGCCATTTGTTTGCAGCAAGCTGCTCCTTTACTGCACTGTGCTGGTGCTGTCTATCCTGGAAACTGTGACCAAGAAGCCCTACACATAGTGGATAAATGGTCAAACAATCCACGACATCCAGCTAGAGGTATATTGTTCATAAAACAAACAAAAAGTGATGGGAGGCTGCTTGCAATACATCTAACCACTGGCATTAGCTCAGGGTAGCATTCCAGCCCATCATTCTTTTGCTCACCATGACATACAGTCCCACATACAGTAAATTCAGGAAACAATTAAAAGCCTATCTATATTAAACTTATTTGGTCTGCTCCTCCGGTCAGGATCTGCAACAGCGCCGAGATGCCCCCGGGTGATACGTGCGCTATAGCAAATAACACTAACATAACATATGCAAATCAGCCTTGATGCTGCTCCTCATTGGAACAGTCGAGCCCGAACTGCCAGGCCAGTTCATCACCGAACTGGAACACAAGCAACCTACGACCTGTTTCACCCTGATAAGGGCTCAACAGACTCTTTTGACAAGATTACTATTCAAAAGTGTTATTTATTGAATATCAAAATAATTGGCAATATCTTCTAAATCTGGTATCTCATCGTCTTCCAAACTCATTTCTAGCTGGATATCCTCCAGATCTCTGATACTAATGCTTGATGCATTGGGTGAGATTATTACATCCTGATTCTTCGTAGGTTTATTGCAGAAGAATTTAAGTTTCAAATTCCTGGTGAATCTATAGAGATCTATTTTAAAATCAAAATGTTCACAACATCTAGTGGGAAAAAATGAAAAACCTTTATTTAGCATATATTCATCTTCTATGGTAATTTTGCTGTTTGAAAAAGAGTCCTATCTACTTCTCTTCAATTCATCTAAAAGAGGGTATTCAACCTTTACTGTTTGGGACTACTTCCGAGCTGGAACATAATGAATTCATACTAGAGCTATAAAAACAATGATATATTTTCTTGGGGCGGCACTCTACCATTTCTGTGAATCATCAAATTTCTTGCGTAGGAATACACAGAACAATGCAAGTAGTCTCTCTCATCTCTAAAAAATCTTCCTCTTTTCCTTTCTTTCACTTCTTATTCAAAGTTTATTATAAATTCATCCAATATCTTGTTGTACTTTTTAGTACCTTCTTCCAGGTTAATTCAGTAATGGGTCTCTTAATGTTTTCCATTTCTTTGTTCAAACTTTCAATCTTACTTTGAGTTAGTTCTTTCTTCTACTTATCTTCTTGGGTCGCATCCAAATATTCTACTGCCCATAAGATAATTATACATAGACCTTGAGGGATTATGTCTACTTCTGGATATCTTTTGGAGTCCGACCATTTTATTGATTCTCTTTTGGAAAGTCTTTCTTACTTGAGAAACAGCTGTTGTAGTCCTCTCAGGGTCTTATGTCTTTTCTCAAAACTCAATGAGTTACGTTTATCACTTTTGAAAACAGCTAGCACTTATTGGTTTTTAATATACTTCACCATCTTTTAAAAATAACAAATATTAGTTCTGCAATATACATCAAATTACATCTATTGAACCAATCTTTGAATTTTTCTAGAAATCCTGATTATATATATCTGTTCTAAGACAGGCTCCATTCATTTAAATATTTGCATCTCTCGACCTAGTTGGCTTCCTAATTAAAAGAAGGAAAATCAAACATTTATTTTAAGTCAATGCCATTAGGGAACATATGATTTTACTGTAGGTATGCAATAACTATAAAATGATTACAACCCTGGTGTGACCATGAAAGAAAAAATGAGAATAGAAATCAACTTATTAGATGAAATATTGTCTACAATCACGGCACAAACCCTGGACTCTAAATCTGTCAGCACTCAGTATGTGCCCCGTGCACTAGTGTCTATCCTGATACAAAATAATAGCATACAAAGTACCACATCTTAGTACAAGGGGAAAAGCTCCAGACCAACTCCAATGTCAGCCATCCAACTCAAAGTTGCATTGTAAATCTTAAACAAGAGCAAAATATTAAATTCCACCACAAGAAAGTCTTACTCTGGAAAAAGATCTAAATATTTTCCATAGAATTCTATATAAATAATTTTCTCCATTGCGCGCAGAATATCCCTAATCAAGGCATGAACCATTGGACTCCAAATATGGAGACACTCAATTTCTTTTCCATGTTCAAAACATTAAATGTCCTCTCTAAAGAGTCTAATTAAAGTGACAAATTAGATCTATCATCCTTGTAATATTAATGCTTGATTCTAAAGTTTTAGTTTTAGTGAACAATCCATTAAGTAAGCGTAAAACGACACCTTCAAATAGAAGCTCAAAACTACGGAACTATTCACAGGACACTCCCAATATCTTACACTAACCTCTCAATGTTAAGACTGCCCTCTGGAATACAGCAAATTTATTTGGTACTTAAGATTCCTCAGGTATTCATCTATCTTAGTAGTAGGTATGTGTGAAATTTGCATAATTTGCTTTTGCGTAGCTATGCGAAATTTCAAAAAATTATGTGAAATTATGCCGAATGGAAATCCATCATTTACAATGATATCCACTAAGCAATACTGCTTTGTACAGAAAACAGCAGAATTTTTTTAATTTAAATTTTTTAAATTCTGCTTAAACCTTGAAATGTCTTAAAAACAGGCAATGATTTGGCTAGGAGAACTTTCTTCTGTTCTTAAGTTCTCCCCACTTTAGCCCTAAGGAAGCATTTAAATACACAAACACATGTTGAGTGTGGGATTTAAGAAACTTTGGCGTTATCTCAAAGATTATAAATGTACATGTCAACAAATATGCGATACAGGAATTGCAAATTAGCATGTATCATTAAACTGTAAAGAAAAGAAGAGTCTGAGAAAAAGATGTGTTGAAGTTAGTGCACTCAGAAAATATATACACATATGTTTCTCAAATATATATAAACAGGAAGGAATAAAGAATGAGATTGGAACTCTGATGCTGAAAAGATTATTAGCTTCAGTAACATTGGAGATAATCCAGAGCAGACTTCTTTAATGAGTAGCTCCTGAGCTACTATTAAAAAGCCTTTTTTTACAATACTGCTGACAACCTTTCCTGATTCACTGATGTTATCACTGCTAATAATCTTGCATATGGTGGCTACTAATGAAATCTTGTCTATGTGGCTGCTATTGCAATACCAATAATGTTAGTAGCTCCGGTTGATTTTCATTGAACATAAGCAGCTCTTGTCACAGAAAAGGTTGGAGACCCTGGTCTAGTGTGAAGTTGTTTTTAATGTAAGCATATGAAATATGTATTTTCCTGGCTATGGGCCTACATGTTGTTAGAAAAAGCCAACCAAGTTCAAAACAGCGAGCTATCAAGATTTTAATCTGGGCTCCATTTATGTATTCCGTGAGAGGCCTCCCAGTCAGGAACACATTAACATTACAATTGCCTATTATTCATATCACAAGTGTAAAGAAAACTGCAAAACGCATTTTGTGCGGATTAAAATCACTTTCCCTAGAGTGGAGCTCTGCAGATTCGTTGGGATTGTGCACTGTTAACTATACTATAGAGGCATTTAAAAACATCTTTTTTTGTGTACGTGATGTGAAACCTTGTCACTTAAAACCTTTCTATTTAGTACATGTTTGCATACCGGAACCTTGTTCACCTTTAGTGCGACTTGCATTCAGTAAATGTCATCATTCCTTTTCCAGGGGAGATATCCACACATCACACAAAATGTGTTACAGCATTTCTCAAAATAACTGCCGGTGAGTTTTAAGCAGTAAATATTCCCAACTCTCACCACTGGCTGTTGTGCCAACCGCTGTGTTAATGGCGATGCTGATGAATGGACTACCCTATTTTGAGAACAGCTGAAGGACAATGTACGCACTTCGCCCTAGCAACCTAAATATCACACTGGAAGGGGTCTTTCATAGAACAGGAGACCTGCTGGAGTTCTGAGTCATACATTTGCCCTCCTTGTCTATTTGCAAATTGACTCAACACTGTTAGCCAACTCTTTTATGGAAAAATACTTTTCTTAAACAATGCTGAAGCATGTTACTTTGCGTACAGGTAACTTTTACCAAAGATTTGATCGATGAGATTTTCTTTCTAGTAATCAAAGTCAGTGCGTTTTAGAAATTTCCTTCACTGTTATGACTAAAGGTCAAAATTGATATATGAGCACCAATGGATCTATGGCAAATTGAAGAAATCTAAAATGCAGATTTTGTTTTTACAAAGGCATCCTGACTGAAATGATCATGAGGAAAGCACATTTTTCCACCAATCACCACCAAATTTAGGGCACGATTTAGAGTTTGTCAGACGAGTTACAAACATGGCGGATAACAAGTACTTTGTATCCAATGGCACTTGTAATGTGATGGACAGGATATCCATAAGCCATCCTCCAAACTCTAACTCAGGCCCTTAGTGACACAAATGTAAAGGAGGATAATTGATAGCATGCCAAGTTTAGAGCGGGTCGTTCAAACGGTTCAAAAGATCTCTGCATTTACTTCCAAAACCACTAAACAGATGGTCATGAAATTGTTATGGTAAGGCAGCCTTTCAGTCATTCAGTAACTTTTCTTTGTTTGGTGAAAATCTGTTCATCTATTTATAGATGTGTCAATGTCCAGCACACACATCAAAGTATGCTATCTTTCCAAAAATTGGTGAACGCCCAACTGAGCAAGCACAGTGAGACCCCAGTGCACATGCAGACTCTTAGAAACATGAAAGGCATAGAAAGCAGCCTGGAAGGAGAGCCAATATTGCAGTATTTATAAGTGGGAGGGTAAGCTCACCAACTTGTTAATATACCTGCCTGACCTATTTTACTGGCTGAGAATAGATGAACAAAAAAGAGGCCTTTGCCCACAATCCCCTTGAACCAGCCAAGACCAGAGGAACTAACCACAGTCTCTCCTGCCTTGTTCAAGAACAGGGGAGTTAATTAATTCCCACTTTGGCCTTACCTAAGGGCGGGGGAGAGAGATACTGGCCATGCAGCCCTGCCATGACCAGTTGCAAGAGAGCAACATCAAATTATATCAGGGATGCTTAAAACTGCCCCTGTGTGGGCCCCATTTCTCCCATCCTTGGCAAAGAGTGGTGGGGGTTTACAGAGACAAACACCCTCACTTTGCACATGGGTGAGGAAGTGGAAAATGTACCCCTTCCTTGGGGGGCCAACAGACTGGACTTCCTCCTGCTTGCCCAAGGGGAAGGGGAATAATTGCCTTCTTTCTCCAACATTACAACGTGTAGGCGGAACAACCCTTGAGCCTGCCTCATCTTGCCCATTACACTCAACACTGCTGAAGTGCAGTGGTCTATGCCTTTGTCCCAGCTCACCATGCACAAGGGTCAGGAGAGAAATGACCCCCTCACCTTGCCCAATGATGAGAAGGGCCTTAAGAAAAACAGGAGGAGCAGATGCCAGCTTTCCACCTGCTCCTATGCCTTGATCTGAGTTGGGAACAGAGTGCATGAGTGGGTGCCATCTGACCTGCTCTTACATGGCCCACACAATGTTGCTGGCCATGGAGGAGAGACTCACTTGTCAGCCTCCCTTGTTCCCTGTTCCAAAATAGAAACAAGGCGCAGGGTTGGGTGTAAGCTGACCTGCTCCTCTATGGCTTGAAACTTTGTGGAGGCCAAGGAGCAGCTGCACACGTGGCACACACCATGGTTTCAGCTTAGCATCCACTTAACTGCAACATTCCCAGATGGAAATAGGCTTTTCCTTGGCTCCCAACATTGTGTGAACCACCCGCAGGCTCCTGCCTGTTCCTCATCCCTGGTGGTCCAGTGGGAGAGCCTTGCTCTTCTGCTGGTCCATTGCTGTCTGTCTCCGTGCTTTTGTTTGTGTCTCTGTCTCTGTGTTTGTGCCCGTTTCTGTCTTTGGTCCTGTCTTCCGTTTCTGTCTTTTTCTGTAGTGGGCCTCGTTATTGTTATTGTCAGCTCTGTATTCTGTTTTGATTTTTGCCTGTTTTATTTCCGTTTTGTACTTGGTTGCTGTCCTCCATGCCTGCTTGCTGCCCTTTCCTGCCGCTGCTGCCCCCATGGCCCCTCCCCCCTGCCGGTTCCCGCTCCTGCCTCCCAGCTGCACTTCCCTCCCCCTCCCTATTTAATGGCGGCCGCTGCGAGGGTGTCTGAGCAAGACCTCTGACCTCCTGGTCAGAGACCTGTTCTCTCCTCCAGCAGCTCCGCTGTCTGTGCCACTGCCGCTGACCCCGTTCACCTCTGTCTGGTAGGTGTTCGAGGCCCTCCTCCACCCACAGGCTCCTGCCTGTGCCTCATCCCTGGTGGTCCAGTGGGAGAGCCTTGCTCTTCTGCTGGTCCGCTGCTGTCTGTCTCTGTGTTTGTGTTTGTGTCTCTGTCTTTTTGCCCGTTTCTGTCTTTGGTTCTGTCTTCGGTTATTGTCTTTTTCTGTATCATGCCTTGTCATTGTTATTGTCACCTCTGTAATCTGTTTTGATTTTTGCCTGTTTTATTTCCGTTTTGTATCTGGTTGTTGTCCTCTGTGCCCGCTTGCCGCCCTTTCCCGCCGCTGCTGCCCTTGCGGCCCCTCCCCCTGCCGGTTCCCACTCCCACCTCCCAGCTGCGCTTCCCTCCCCCTTCCCTATTTAAAGGCAGCCCTGTGCGGCCACGCAGCTGGCGCGCCAAAGATGCGCCAAAGGCAAGCCCGTCAGCACCCGTCCGCGACCCGACCGCGACCAGCACCAGAGACCCTGGATCTCCGATCACCCACCACTACGATACAGCTGCCCTCCTCGCAATCAACTCCGGAAGGAGCACCTACTGCCAGCTGTCCACACCGAACACCACCCATGGCCAGCTCTACTGCCGACACTGCCGCCAAACCTTCACCACCCTCCGCACCCCACGGCCGCCGCCCACACACCAGACGCCAACACCACCGAAGCCCTGAGGAGCATCCTCCTCAACATACACTTCCTGCACAGACACGCCGTAGAGATCTGGGACCTCCTTGACACCCTCTCGCCAGACGTCGCCTTCTTCACAGAAACTTGGACCAACTCCACCTCCGCCCCCAACATCGCCACCTCCATCCCCGACGGATACAAGATTCAGAGGAAGGACTGCCCTAACTGCCCAGGAGGAGGACTTGCCATCGCACACAAAAGCTCACTCCGACTCACCACTTCTATCTCCAGCGTCAGCCCACCCACCACTGAACACCTCCACTTCCAGATCCAGACCAGCCCCAGAACAACCCTACGAGGCACTCTCGCCTACAGACCTCCCAGACCTTGAACCGCGTTCACCACTACCATCGCCGACCTCATCGCACCCTACGCCATCGCCTTCATGGACTACATGCTCATTGGAGACCTCAACTTCCACCTCGACAACCTCAGCGACCCCATCTCCGCCACCCTCCTGGACAACCTCACCAACCTCAGACTGAAACAACTCGTCACCACACCCACCCACAAGGCAGGACACACCATCGACCCCACCTTCGCAGGAGGTAACAACGTCCACTTCAGCCACACCACACAATCCCCCTGGACGGACCACCACTGCGTACACTTCCACGTCAACAAACCCACCGCCCCCAAACCTGCACCCCGCCTGCTGCGAAGAAACTGGAGCAAGGTCACCGAGGAGCAGCTCAAATCCACCCTCAACCGCGATGCCCCCTCCACCCCGACCAATGCCAACCTCGCAGCCAAAGAACTCCACAGATGGATCACCAACTGCGCAGACGAGCTTGCACCCCTAAGTAACCCTGACAGACAGCGCCCCAGGAAGGCCACCTGGTTCACCACCGACCTCCAAGAATCCAGACACACCTGCAGACGCCTCTAGAAGAACTGGAGAAGCAGCAAATCCTCGGAAGACCGCACCACCTAAAAAGAACGCCATGACAGAATACCACCAACGCATCAGATCCACCAAAAGGACCTTCATCCAGAACAAGATCTTCGCCAACTCCAGCAACTCTAAGGAACTATTCAGCATCATCTAGGAATTCACCAAACCCCCAGGGAAACTACGGACATCACCCCCTCCCAAGACCTCTGGAACAAGCTCGGCTCCTACTTCCATCTGAAAATCAAGGCCCTCTACGACAACTTCACGAACAGACCCCAGAAACCACCCTTCCTTCCAGCGACGACAGCCAGACCACCATCACCGCCTGGACCCCGGCCACCACCGAAGAGACCACCACGACCATGAAGTACACTCACTCAGGAACCCCCACGGACTGCTGCCCGCCGCACATCTTCCACAGAGCTGCTGCTGCCATAGCGCCTGAGCTACGACGCACCATCAATGCCTCCTTCGAATCCGGCACTTTCCCCGATGACTGGAAACATGCAGAAGTTAAGCCCCTCCTCAAGAAACCCTCTGCAGACCCGACGGACCTGAAGAACTACCAATCCATCTCTCTCCTTCCCTTCGCATCCTCGACTCCTCCCAATCTGGATTCCGCAGTAACCACAGCACTGAGACCACCCTCCTCGCCGCCACAGATGACATCCGCACGCTTCTCAACCAGGGCCACACCGCAGCCCTCATCCTACTGGACCTCTCCGCAGCCTTCGACGCCGTCGCCCACCGCACCCTCGCAGCCAGACTCCACGATGCCGGCATACAGGGAACTGCCTTCGACTGGCTCTGCTCCTTCCTCACTGGCAGAACCCAAAGGATCAGACTCCCGCCTTTCCTCTCTGAATCCTCAGAGATCAACTGCGGAGTACCCCAGAGATCATCGCTCAGTCCCACGCTCTTCAACATCTACATGGCCCCCCTCGCCTCCATAGTCAGACAGCATGGACTCAGCATAGCATCCTACGCCGACGACACCTAGCTCATCCTCTCCCTCACGAAGGACCCCGAATCCACCAGACTCAGCTTCCAAGAAGGAATAAAAGACTTCGCAGCTTGGATGAGCAGCAGCTGTATGAAGCTCAACTCGGAGAAGACAGAAGTCCTCGCCCTTGGACCCACCCCCTCAGCCAGGGACAACTCCTGGTGGCCCACCACCCTTGGCAACCCCCCACCCCCACGGACAATGCCCGGAACCTCGGCATCATACTCGACTCCTCCCTCACCATGACCCGACAGATCAACGCAGTCACCTCCACCTGTTTTGACACCCTCCGCATCCTATGCAACACCTTCAAGTGGATCCCCCCGAAGCCAGAAAGACCGTCACCCACGCACTCATAACAAGCCGACTGGACTATGGAAATGCCCTCTACGCTGGAATCAACAAATCCCTGCTACATAAACTCCAGACCATCCAGAACACCGCGGCCAGACTCGTCCTCGGCATCCCACGACATGAGCACATCACCCAACAACTGTGAGACCTCCACTGGCTCCCTGTTGAGAAGAGACTAACCTTCAAGCTCCTCACCCACGCCTACAAATCCCTCCACAACACCGGACCCAAATAACTCAAAAAGGAACCTCCGCTCCGCCGACCTCGCCCTAGCAGAAACCCCGCGCATCTGCAGAACCAGAGCGAGTGGAAGAGCCTTCTCCTACATCGCAGTCAAAGCCTGGAACAAGCTCCCAGTCAACATCAGATGCTCCCCTACTCTGCACACCTTCAGGAAGAGCCTCAAGACCTGGCTTTTCGGCTGAATCAGTGCTGAACCCCCCCCCCACCAGCGCCTTGTGATCCTCACGGGTGAGTAGCGCGCTTTAAACTCCCTGATAGATTGATTGTGAACCAAAGAGGAGTTTTTCACCTAGCACCTGCCTCTCCACCAATGCAGCAAATGTGCCAAGGGCTCTAATGTAAGCATGGAATTTAGGACCTCCCCTCCTTTTTAGCACAATACTAAAATACCGCCACTAATTGGGGTGAAGCGGGATCCTCCAACCTATAGTCGTTGGTGCCAATGCACCTATTGCACTATTCACAGCTACAACCCTTCCCTTCACCCTGTTCCCAGGTGGGAAAAGAAAACAGAGGCAGGTACCAGTTCACTAACTCCTCCATGACCTGCAACACAGTCCGATACATGACGGAGTAGATGCCATCCACTTTGCTCGTGCACTATTGCATTTTAAGACCCCCCTCACTCTTTGGCAAGGCCACAGGGAAGGGGACAATTTATCCTCTTTGTTCTTGACTAACACAAGAGTGTATTGCACATGCTACACTCTGTACAAGTCAGGGATAGGAGTTAATCAATTCAATTAAACTCCCCTTCTGGCCCAGGGGTGGGGTGGCTTAAGCCCTCTAAAGGTGATTTTTATTAAACACTCATACCGGTCACAAGCTAGGATGTGTTTTAGTCCCAAAGTTATTTAACCTCTTCCTGGCAGACCTCACCCTAGAGCTCGAACAGACAAACGCTCATGCGCCCAAACTCAGTGTAGAAGAACTGGCACATGTTAGACCTGGCATCCTTGGTGTGGTTTACCAAGACTTTTTGCCTTCAGACCTCCTGTTTTGCGGTGTTCTTTTGTACTGGCTTTAGGACTCTGGGCACTTTACCACTGCTAAACAGTGTTAAAGTGCATATACTCTCTGCTTAAAACATGGTAACATTGGTGTTATATTCTATTATTGTAGTATCCCTGGAGACTGTTGCCATGTTGTGATGCAACCAGTGCTCTGGTCTCTGAATCTGGAATGTAGAGGAGAGAGATCAGGACACGGTTGGCAGAGGAACCTGTTGAGCTCCCAGGGGTTGTTCCTGTTATCCTAAATAAAAAGAATTCAATCTTTTAGGAGTATCTCTTTGTCTTAAAAATGGCGGTGAGGGTGGGATGTGCCCAAGGAAGTCTGAACTGACTGAAGAGACTCTTCAACTTATTCTGGAAAAATGTAAGATAAAGATACAGGTGAGGAACATCGCACAAGATGTGGTGTAATCAACTGACGGTGTTGGTGACATTGCGAGAAGATAGTGAGTACCAGGACAAAGAAAAAGGGAGAAGTGTTGCCCATGTTTATTTTTGAATTTTGGCTCACCGCCTGAAGTAACGTTGCGGTGACAGGACCACGAGCGCCAACCACAAGCAGACAAGATTGTGTGTCCTGGTTACTGGAGAATTCTTTCAGACAAGGCGTCTGTGTGACGAACACGGAGCGGTCCTGACGTGAGTAAGGAAGCACCGGTCCATTGTGGGGTGTGTTGTCACCACGTCAACGTGCCGCCATCTTGAGGAAGTGTGGCATATCGACGGTGTTTGCAGATGAAGCTGACAGGCAAAGTCGAGTGGTGAGGTTGCTAGTACAGTAGATTTTCACATGTAGCCAGCGCGTATCTGCTGTTTGTGTTTTTACTGGCATTGCGACATGGATGCTGGATCTGCCCAAAAGTAAGCTTTTGCCGCATTATCACCGAACATAATTACCGTCCCTCCAGTGTGGAATAGGGACGAGTCTGGGTGCGTGTGGGAACATTCAAACAAGATTTTGCATAGTGCAAGACAATGACTGACTTGACGAGAGAAATGGCCATACAAAATATTCCTCCTCCACCTTACTTTTTACAAGAACCAGGATCACCCCTCATGGATTGGGATTATTGGAAAGAGTCATTCATTACATACATTGAAGCTATTGGGGGTGATGTGCATATTGCGAAAAGAAAGTTGACCATATTAAAGAATTGTTTGAGTGTTGAGGGGAGAAAAGTACTAAAATCTTTACCCACAACAGTGAATAGAGAAACCGAGGGCTCAGGTGATGAAATTGATGTATATGAAGATGCTTTATCAGCTCTGGAAGAGAACTATGGCAAAAAGCTCAGCATTATGGTGGAGAGACACAAACTCTTTTCACATGCCCAGGAACCTGGGGAATTGATTGCGCAATATGTCACCATATTAAGGAGACTAGCTGTAACATGTAAATTTAAGGATCTTAGAGATGAGATTATAAGAGATCAGATGATTAACAGATTGACCAATCTCAATATCCAAGAGAAGTTGCTTGATTTAAAAGATCTTATATTGGATGAAACAATTGAGGTGACCAAGCGCATGGAAAATACTTCCAGTTACGTGAAGGAATTTGGAGGAGGTGCATCTAAGCACAATTTGGATGTAGAAAAAGTGTGTGAAATTGTTAATAATCAGACTCATAAGGGAAAGCGTACTGGGGAGGTCAATACGAAACAACATGTGTTTAAAAGGAAACTGTGTTTTAGATGTGGTAGTGAGAAACACACTGCTGAAGCAAGAAATTGTCCAGCAATGGCATGTAAATGTTTTAAGTGTAACAAAGTGGGGCATTTTGCTAGGATGTGCAAGATGAATGAGTATAGAAGAGGGAGGAACTCGATTAATTTGATTAGAACCACAGATGGAGATTCTCATACTGGGAGATCTGATATGTCAGAGGAAGAAGATATTGAAATATTAATGGTTGATGATGGCAAGAATCACCAGTCATGTACCATGTCTGTAGTGTCTGGGGAGAATTACCGTCCCCCGAAATGTGAGGTTACAGTGAATGGCATTCTGGTACAATTTTGGGCAGATTCCTGTTCGCCTTTCACTATCATTGACAAACCAACATGGGAGAAGCTAAACAGTCCTGCATTAGTTCCCAAAGATGTGGAACCGGAAGGTTACGGTGGGAACAAGCTACCTGTGATTGAATATGTTGTGGCGGATTTAAACTTCCAAGGGAGATGTGCAGAGGGTAATGTGTACGTGGTTGAATGAATGAATGAATGAAAAAAACATTTATTGAGCACGTAGCTACACTAGGGCATCCCAGCGCTAATAGTAGTTATGTACAGATAATACCAGAGCTAGCACGTTAGAGTTGTGAAGAACCAGGTTTTAAGGAGCTTGCGAAAGGCCAAATGATTAGACTTGTATCGCATGTGGAGAGGGAGGGAATTCCACATCATGGCCGCATTATAGGAAAACAAACGGCTACCGCTTCTCGCCTTTTTTATTCTCGGAACTACGGCGAGGCGGAGATTGTCTGAGCGTAAGCACCTGTTCGGATGATAGGGTAGGACAATGGAGCAATTAATGTGTGGTTGAGAAAAGGAAGTTGCTATTGGGTTGGAGAGAACAACATGCACTTAGCATGATTTTAGACCCCAATCATCCACAACAAGTTTTGTTAACTCAAGGTGAATGTGAGTGGGTTAGACAGTTTCCTACATTGTTTAGTGGCAAAATGGTTTGTTTAAAAAAATTTGAGCACAAGATTATACTCAAACATGATGCCAAACCTATTGTACATAAAGTACGAAATGTACCATTGACGATGAGGGATGCTTTGAAACAGAAGTTACATAGGTTATGTGATAATGGCGTCATTGAGCCAATTGAGGCTTCGGAATGGCTTAGTTCTATAGTTATCGCGATGAAACCCAATGGCAGTATCCGCATGTGTGTGGACTTGAGAGATCTAAATAAGTGCATATGGGTGGATCCCCATCCCCTGCCCCGGATTAACGAGATGCTGTCAGGAATTTCTGGGGGTAGATATTTTACCACTCTGGATCTATCTAATGCTTACCACCAGGTAAAGCTACATGAGAAGTCAAAACATCTAACTTCGTTTATCACACCAGAAGGGGCTTTTCGATTTGTCCGCATGCCATTTGGTCTGGCATCTGCATCTGAGGTATTTCAGAGAGTAGTACAGAGTATAGTGGGGGACATGAAGAATGTGTTGTTATTTCAAGTTGATGTCTTAGTGTGGGGGAAGGACATGATTCAACAGAATGATATTTTCAATGAAGTGCTAACTAGGTTAGAGAAAGCAGGTGTAACAATAGGTTTGGAGAAGTCTAAGGTCAGTCAAACCGAAGTTGACTATTTTTGACATACGTTAACATTCTGTGGGATCAAGCCTAAGCATAAGTTGGTGGAAGCCATGGAGAATGCTGCTTCCCCTCAAGATAAAGAGCAACTTAGGTCATTCTTGGGATTATCTGAATATTATGCCAGATGTGTGCATCATTTTGGGACAAGGTACATGTTTTGCGTGATTTCATGAAAAAAGGGGTCACATACTCATGGACAGAAGGGTGTCAAAAGGTATTTGACATGATAAAAAGGGAAATTGCAAGGGCAGTGGCGTTATAACCTTTTGATCCTGCTGACCAAACCATGATTGTTACCGAGGTTAGTGGCTATTGACTGGGGGCAATTCTAATGCAAAAACACCAAAGGAAGGAAAGAGTAGTAGCGTTCGCCTCGAGGACCTTAAAAGGTGCAGAAAAATCTTACTCAGTTATAGAAAAGGAAGCCTTGGCATGTTGGTGGGGTGTGCAGTACTTTCGGATATATATTGGGGTACTAAATTTGAATTACAGACTGATCACAAACCGCTGGTAGACTTGTTCTCCACAGCGGGTGCAGCCAAGGCTACACCACGAATTGCTAAATGTTTACATCGTTTACAGGAATACGATTTTTCGGTGAAGTATGTCCCGGGTATTGAGAACATAAATGGGGACTGCATTTACAGATTGCCCTTGTATGTTGGTGTGTGTGAGGAGGATGATGATTGGATGGTGGCAGACATTTCAGAGGTGTGTCGGTTGATAGATGAAAATCAATGGAAGGACACAGTAAAAGGAGACCCTGTGTTGGTAAAGGTGACAAGCAAGTTACCCGAAATTTCTGGTTGGAAACTAGATGAAGACTTAAATATATATAAGAATGTGTTGGAAGAACTATCAGAGTTGAACAGTATAGTGAGGAGGGGTGACAAGTTGGTAGTACCGGAGGCATTGCGCAGTAAGCTGATTGGCATAATGCATAAAGGACATGGCGGGATATCTGCCATGAAGAGGAAAATCAGGATGGATTTTTGGTGGCCAAGAATGGACAGACAGATCGAAAGATATGTGAGAGATTGTCTTTAATGTATGTGCAGTGATAAATCGCATTCTGTACAGGAGACCACCATTAATCCAGTGGAGTGGCCCCAGAAGGCCTGGGAGAAAGTTGCTATGGATACATGGGGCCTTTTGACTGTTTAGGGATAAATGATAGATTCGCTATAGTGATGATGGATTATCACTCGAAATGGCCAGAAGTAGCATTCATGCATGAGGTGAAATCAACAAATCTGATGGCATTTTGTGAGGATATCTTCCGTAGGGAGGGGTGTCCTGCACAGATTCTGACTGACCATGGTCCGCAGTTTGTTTTAACTGAATTTCAGAGTTCTCTCAAGAAATGGGGCATTAGGCTTAGTTGACCCCTGTATATCATCCAAGGGGGAATGGTCTTATTGACTATAAAACCAGATGTTGGGTGAAAGTGTGCAATTAGCTTTATCTAATAACATCTGTTGGAAGAAACAAATTAAGGAGATGTTGTGGAATTACAGGACTACTCCTCGTTCTGTGACATGGGAGACTCTTTTTTGTTTATTGAAGGGAAGAGTACCATGTACGTTGGCTGTTCCTGCATGGATGGTGAGGTACGGAAAGAAAAAGTTGCAGGAGGAAGAGTTATTTGAGAAAATGAAGAATTACCAACATCAGTACATGCAGAGACATAATGACAAGATAGTTAAATAGAAGAAGAGTTTTATGGTGGAGATGTGGGTGAGAGTTTGTTCAGGAAATATGGTGATTAAGGGTCTTCCAAGTGGTCTGAGCCAAGAAGGGTTGTGAACACTCTAGGAAATAGGTTGTTATTGTCGGTTGGCAATGGTAGAAGAGTTTGGAATGTTCTGATGTGGAAGTGGATGAGTGGAAGAGAAGGAAAGTGGTTCGAAATGGAGGAAGCATGAGTGAGAGAAGGTTGAGTAAAAGAGTGAAACAAAAACCCATGTGGCACAAGGATTTCTGGTGTACGTACATTTTTATCAAATTCATAGTGTGGTTTAGCACTCAAGTTGAACTTATAAAACATTGCGAGTCTAATTGTGTTTATGTGCTATACCTAATTTTGTTTTGTTAAAAGAAGAGAGATTTGTTATATTCTATTATTGTAGTATCCCTGGAGACTGTTGACATATTGTGATGCAACCAGTGCTCTGGTGTCTGAGTCTGGAATGTAGAGGAGAGAGACCAGGACACGGTTGGCAGAGGTACCTGTTGCGCTCTCAGGGGTTGTTCCTCTTATCCTAAATAAAAAGAGTTCAATCTTTTAAGAGTGCCTCTTCATCTTAAAAATTGGCTAATCCACAATTGGCATATTTCATGTACCTATAAGTCCCTAGTAAAGTTAACCCTCTTGTCAGGCCCAACCGTTCCTTTTTAATACATGTGTCACCCCTAAGGTAGGCCCTGGACAGCCCAAGGGCAGGGTGCAGTGTATTTAAAAAGTAGGACAGGTACTTTTAAGTTTTACATGTCCTAGTAGATAAAAAAAAAACTCTTAACATTTGTTTTTCACTGCTGCAAGTCCTATCTCTTCCTTAGGATAACATTGGGATTACCTTATTACACGTTATAAGTGTAATTTCCAATTGGGAAGAGATTGGACCCTCAAGTTTGGTATCTCTGGATTCACAATTTACAATCAAAACGTATGGTGAAATTGGATTTTAAATTGTAATTCTGAAAATGCCACTTTTAGAAAGTTGGCATTTTCTCACTTTAGCCATTTGGTGGCTGCTGCCTGTCTCTGATTGCAAGTCTGGGTTGAGTGACAGCTGGGCTTTGTGTATTCCCTCTAAACAGCCATAGACAAAGGCAGGTAAGGTGTGACTTGATGGGTCATTCACATACTGGTTGGCCATCCTGGGCAGGATGGGAGGGAGGAGCTGGGCAGAGCCTCACACTTACACCTGAATAGGCTGTGTCCTGTCCCCACACAAAGGGCTGTATACCCCCTGTAGTGAGCCTGGAACCAGGGCAGGAAGGGCAAGGACTCTGTGCACTTCAAAGCCCTCTCTTTGAAGTCTCCCCCACTTCAAAGGCACAACTGGGTATCTGTACTGGACCTCAGGCACCACCACTTCAGTACACTTCTGGAATCATGGATACACTGCCAGGAAGAAGGACTACTGTGCTGTTGAAAGGACCGTCACTCTGCTGGACTCCTGGTCTGCTGTGCTACCTGCTACCTGCTGCCCTTGTTGCCTGGGTGAGAAGGACTGGATCCACATCACTTGAACCCAGAACTCAGAATGTGACTCCAAGGGCTTGTTGGCTTGCATCCTGTTCTTAAGTTTCAGGGACATCAAAGACTTACAACTCACCCTGCTACAGCACCCGGACTCTGCCATCTGTGAGTCTTGCTCTGCCAAGTGGTGCCAATCCAGTCCTAGGCCTTTGGAATGGGTATAAAGTGTTGCTATAGCAAAACTCTATGCATCAACCCCGTTATGCCGCTTGGAACCGGCGCATCTCCATCGATGAAGCATCACCACTGCTGCGAGGATCAAGTGCACCTCCGACTCATCTCCGACTTTGCACGGAGCCGATGCATCGCGTCCATACTGAGGATCAACGACGATGTATCGCCTCCTCTGCTCCTCGCATCGCATATCCCTTGACCCCAATGCAAACAAGGTACTTTGCAGCTGGGCAAGGCTGGTCCCTGTATCCAAACCGTGCTCCATCGCAGTCGGCCTGAACTTTTGCATTTGACCCGGTCTAGAGTGACCAGATAGCCCCAGTTGGCGCTTTATGCTTTTAAGCACCACATTTCAGTTTATTATTTAAAAATTCCTAACTCTGGTTCTTCTCATTGGATCTTTGCTGTTTTGGTCTTGCTTTGTTTATTAAATTAAGTTCTATTTTTCTAACCAAATGTGGTATCTTTTTGTCTGATGTTTTCACTGTTTTACTGTTTGGAGTGTTGCATAAATACTTTACACATTGCCTCTTAAGTTAAGCCTAACTGCTCTGTTCCAAGCTACCAGGGGGTGAGCACAAGTTAATTTAGGGTGTGTTTCTGACTTACCCTGACTAGGATTGTGGTTCCTGCTTGGACAGGATGCATACCTCTGTAAACCAGAAACCCAATTTGTAACAGCAAGTAGGTTATAGAGAAATGACATTTTCCTCTTTAGTAGACCCAAGGTGGACCTACAAATGTTACTACATAAGCTAACTTTCTATACCCTGGATAATAAGTTAGTTGGGGCCTGGAATTTGAATAATCACAAACTACTTAAGGATAGTGAATATAAGTATCTTGGGAATACGTTTGACACAAAAGGCTCCCAACAGAGGCATGTGGAGCAAATGAAATCCAAAGCCGGATATCTCCTTGCAGCATTTTAGTTTCTTTAGGGAAAAAGATAGAACGTAATTTGTTTCTCCCAATACTACAGGTTATCAAAGCAAAAGTTATGTCAACCATTGCCTACGGTAGTGAAGCTCTCAAAGATTGTGACTCCAAGTAACTGGAAACACTGCATCTCAATATTTTATTGGCAGCTCTTTCGGCTACCTCATAATGCTTCCCCAGCCCAAATAAGGTTGGAATTTGAGCTTCTAAAGCAAAAATATGCACAAGAACAAGCTTTTTCTCAAATTCTCCTACAAACTGAGAAGCGCTAAAGAGAACATCCTTGACCATAGGCTATGGATCGAGTGATCAAATAATTCAGATTACAGGCCTCGTGGGGAGTACTTACAGTCTTCTTTAGATAACCTGTAAAGTAAGGGGCTGTAGGAGGTTCCAATATCTTATCAAGTCTTCAAGCAGTATGTCAACAAAAGTGTGCACGCCCTATTTCTTCTGGAAGTCAAAAGCTCTCTCTCAAAGTCAGCGCATTCATGGATCATTATTCATTCTTACAATACCCTGGTGCAACAGACATACTTAGGTTCCAGTTGATCCTCCAACGCAAAAAAATAGTTTATGCGCTTGCATTTGGGAGATTTTCCAACATTTGATCTGTGCCCAAAATGATTTGTAAAAAGGGAAACAATAACCTCTGTAGAGGTTGCAACCAAGCCCCTGAATCTGTTACGCATATCATCTACATTTGTCCAGCATTCCTCAATCAATCAGTGTTTTTGTAGAGCACACTACTCACCCGTAAGGGTCTCAAGGCGCTAGGGGGGGAGTGTAGCTTCGTTGTGTCATACTAAGAGCCAGGTCTTGAGGTTTTTCCTTAATTGGTCCAGTGTCGAGCTTCACTGGAGGTGGAGGGGGAGCTCGTGCCATGTCTTGGCTGCAAGGTAGGAGAAGGACCTTCCACCCCCTCTGTTCCTGAAGAAGTGTGGGACAGTGGCTAGGGAGAGGTTGGCTGTTCGTAGGTTTCTCTAGGGTGCGTGGAAGGAGAGACAGTTGTTGAGGCATTGAGGTCCGATGTTGTGGAGGGCCTTGTATGCGTGTGAGAGCATCTTGAAGGTTATCCTTCTTTTGACGGGGATCCAGTGGAGGTCCCGGAGGTGGTGGGTGATGTGGTTGTGTCTTGGTATATCGGGAATTAGTCTGGCTGCAGCGGTCTGGGGTTTGCAGTAGTCCAGTCTGCTAATGATGAGGGCGTGAGTGACTGTTTTCCTGGAGTCGGCGGGTATCCATTTGAATGTTTTACATAGTATGCAGAGAGTGTTGAGGCATGGAGAGGAGATGGCGTTGATCTGGCGATTCATTGGAAGCGATGAGTCCAGTACGATCCAGAGGTTACGTGCATGGTCTGTCGGGGTGTGTGGGTTTCTGAGGGCGGGGGCCACCAGGTGTCGTCCCATGCTGAGGGGGTGGAGCCGAGGATGATTACTTTTGTTTTCTCTGAGTTGACTTTCAGGCAGCTGTTCTTCATCCAGGGTGCGATGGCTTTCATCCCTTCTTGGAAGTTGTGCCTGGTGATGTCGGGTTCCTTGGTGAGGGAGAGGATGAGTTGGGTATCATCAGCGTAGGAGACGATGTTGAGCTCATGGTTTCTGGCAATGGTTGCGAGGGGGCCATGTAGATGTTGAAGAGGGTGGGGCTGAGGGAGGATCCTTGGGGTGCACCGCATCTGGTGTCTGTAAGTTCCGAGAGGAAGGGCAGGAGTCTTATTCTCTGTTTTCTGCCTGTGAGAAATGAGCATATCCAGTCTAGGGCCTATCCTTGGATGCCGGGGTCGTGAAGTCTGGTGGCTAGTGTGCGGTGGGAGACGGTGTTGAAGGCTGCTGAGAGGTCCAGGTGGATGAGGGCTGCTGCTTGGCCTTGTTCGAGGAGAGCGCATATGTCATCTGTGGAGGCAAGGAGGGTGGTCTTGGTGCTGTGGTTGTTGCGGAATCCTGATTGGGAGGTGTCTAGGATGTTGTTGGCTTGGATGAAGTGTGTTAGCTGGGTGTTGACGGCCTTCTCGATGTCCTTGGCTGCAAAGGGAAGCAGTGAGATGAGCCTGAAATTCTTGAGGTCCATTGGGCCTGCGCAGGGTTTCTTCAGGAGGGGGTTGACTTCGGCATGCTTCCAGTCAGCGAGGAAAGTGGCGGTCTCGATGGAGCAGCTGATTGTCCAGCGTAGCTCGGGTGCGATGGCTCTGGCGGCTTTCCTGTGGAAGATGTGAGGTGGGCAGGGGTCAGAAGGTGCACCGGAGTGGATGCTCTTCATGGTCTTTATGGTGTCTTCTGTCGTGAGTGGGGTCCACGTAAGTAGGGTATGTTGGGTGGCATCGCTGGGGGTGGGGGCTGGGGTGGTGCAGAGGTCTTGGTCTTCGAAGTTGTCATAGAGCGTCTTGATCTTGAGGTGAAAGAAGGCACTGAGTCTGTTGCAGAGAACTTGGAGGGAAGGAATGAATGAGTGCAGAGATCTTCTGCTCCGCAGCTTTAAATTTGTGGGAGTACAAACAATCCGGCAAGCAGTAATCACATACTTTGATGGGGAAACACAAGTCTAAACATGCAGACGATTAAATTTCTGATCTGTGTCACAAACAAATTCACCATTTAAAATTCCAGATGACGAAACCAACTCACCTAGAGGAAATCATCTGGTTCTTTCCAGTAACATAATAGTACTTAACTGTGTGTCCTTCAGATAAACCCTATAACTAATCATGCATTTTATGCCTATAGCATTTTATCTGCTAGCGTCAACGAGTACATTGAGTCCCTTGACTTTCATAACATTTTATATAGTAATATAAACTATAAATTTTATTGTCCTTTTTATACATTTTTTGGGAGCATTTTATGCAATGGTTTGTATTAACTAAGCATACAATAAATCCTCAAATTCTGACTGATAACTCACACATTTATTTTATGTTTTTGAGGGGATTTTGATATAACCCCCTCCCCCCCACCACCAGAAATGTGGGGAAACTACAGACCTGTGGGGCAGAGGCACAAAGAGAGGCTGAAAGGGATTGGGGGCATATATAGGGGAGGATGGGTCCCACAGAGAGGCCACTGGTGTGCAGAGGTCCTACTAAGAATGATGCAGGGTGGCCGCAAAAGGGTCTTGAGGGATCTGGGCACACATAGAAGCTGCATGGGAGGCATAGGTGTACACAATAGGCCAGGACAGGCAGGATAGCATGCAGGAGTAGCATAGGGGACAGGAACACACATTGGAGCTACAGGATGGTGGGGGCATAGGCAGCAGATGCAACAGAGGTGGGTAATACACAGAAGGGCTACGTTGGGCATAGGTGTGCACAGAGGGGTTTGCAGCAAGAGCAACGTTGCACACAGAAGCTACAGGGCTAATGGGAGCACATAGAGGGTCTGTAGAGATAGAGTGTCTCACAGAGGGCTTGAAAAGGGGCAGATGCCACACAGAACTGCGGTGGGGGAGCAAGGAACTCATAGGGGCTAGAGGAGGGATGGGCCACAAGAAGCAGATACATGAGAGGTGGGTAACACACCGAAGGGCTGCAGTAAGGGTGAAGTGGTACACAGAACAGCTGTAGGGTCAGTGCAGGGTGATGCACAGTAGGTGCATGGCTGGCCATGAGCACTCAAAGGGCCAGTCAGGGGCAGAGGGGGGCTTGCAGGGCTGCAGGGGGTGAAAACACACAGGGGCTGCAGGGAAGCACACAAAGGCTTCATGGCAGAAATAGGATCGCGAGAAAGCTGGGGGACATTGATGGGAGGTATGGACACAAGGGGTCACAAGAGGGGATGGGGAACATAGTTGTGAGGGAGGCTGGCACGCAGAGAAGCTTGAGCAGAGGCGGTGCAGCAAGCAGAGAGTCAGTAGTGATTAAAAATGGTGGTGGAAGCAGGAGCACACAGAGGTATGCCAATGGTGAGTGGACAGAGGTGTAGCACACAAAGGACGTACAGTGAGCCAGAGGTACATAGATGAAAAGTTGGGGAACAGAGTGGCAGCAGTAAGGGATGGGGCAATATAGGGGGAGGGGGAGCACATAGAAGAAATATGGCTTTTCACGGAGGAACTGCAAGGGAAGCGGTGACAGAGTATACTGTGAGGCTGCTGGGCAGGGCAGGATGGCATACAAGGGCTGTAATGGGGCAGAGTCACTCAGGTAGGCTGCAAGGATCCAGGGGCACATAGAGAAGAGGCAGGAACACACAGAGAGGCCAAAGTGTGAGCAGTGCTCGGAACACAGAGGGCTGCTGAGGGTGAGAAATTCAGCACCCTGAGGGATAGGAGACCAGACAGGGCAAAGGGGAGAAGGGCACACAGAGAACCACTGGTGGACAGGACAGCATGCTGGAGGATCAGAGGGCAGTGTCGTAAAAAGCAGATGGGTTGAGGCAGGGAATGCACAAAGGTCTGCAGAGTGGGAAACTGGCACACAAAAGGGCTGCAGGGGCATGCCACAGTGGCAGGCAGTGGTTGCAGGGGAGGTGGGGTTATACAGAAGGACTGCAGAGGAAGCGGTAGGCCCACAAAGAGCCAGCAGGGGAGGGGTATGGAGGCAGAAGGGAGAGACAGTGGCACACATAGGAGCTTCAGGGAAGGTGTACACAAAGAAGGGATGCTCCTAGACAACTCATCTAAATGCCACTAAATTTGATCATCCTCATATGAATGTAATCCAATAACCTGCAGTAATTCATCAACTCAATGTTCTAAGGCAGAAGGAGTGTTTATGGGTGGGGACACTAGTTTCAGTTGTTGTTCACATAACTATAAAAGCCTATCCTAGCTGGTCCTTGTGTGGTAACATTCTGTTTCTTAGAAGGAGTGCTTTGAGTCTTATTTTGACTCACATATTCACTAAGGTCTCCAGTAAATGACAGCAGATGAGGAGTGGGGAAGATGACTATACCTAGGACACTGAACAAAGGAACTACCATAGCAACCAACCCCCCATCGGTTGCTTCCAAGCACTTCTATAGCTAACATCTAGGAGTCTTGATAGTGCTCGCTTTAGTAGTATTTGTTACAGTTTGTTATCAGTTTGTATCCGCACACTAACTTGTCTTGTAAGTCTTGGCGTGAGTAAGATTTTACGTTTTTGGAATGATTCTTGGAAGTGCTCTCTGACTAATCCCTTATGGCTTGCATTCACTGAAAAGTCTCCAAAATAAGTTTTCAGTGTTATCATTGTAATACAGTCCTTTAAAGACAGTTAACACACTACCTTTTTCCGAACTTTGCACATTTGTGGTCATAGGAGTTGGCCTAACGGTTAGGGTGGTCGATCTCGAATCTGGGGAACCGGGTTCGAGTCTCGCCAATGACGCTGAACATCCTGTGATTCTGGGCAAATCACTTAATCTCCCCGTGCCTAACAAAACATGATGAATGTGTCCTCATGTAACGCAACTGGTGCTATGTAAAGCTCTCCGATACCGGGTCAAGTTCGTGCTATATAAAACTCCGTAAAGAAATAGGAACTTTGGGGCATATTAGCAAGGCGATTATCGCCACTTTAGCGGGACTTTTTCCCGCTAAAGCGGCGATAATATTATCGCCTTATCAACAAGCTGTCGCTAACTGCTGTTAGCGACAGCTTGTAGGCGATAGCGACCGGGTTGGGTGCCGCTTTGCATGCCAGCGATATTTATCGCTAATGGCATGCAAAGTAGGCGTTCCCCACCTAACAGCGACTGGAAACAGTCGCTGAGGTCGCTAACGCTTATCAGCGAGGCAGGGGCGGTGATTTGCGAACCAGCGCTAAACACGTTTAGCGCTGGTTTGCTAACACCTGGTCCCACCCTGACTTAGCCATGTAATCCAATGAAAGGTGGATTACATGGCTAAGTCCCCCTCGCACTATCAGCAAGCAGAACTGGAGAACAGTGTGAATATCGCCTGTTTTCAGGCGATATTCACACTGTTCTCCAAGGTTTCTATCGCTTTGGAGATTAGCATTGCTGATTGCACGCTAACTCCGCGATAGAAACCGGCGATGCCTGGCGATAATTATCCAAGCGATAATTGCGCTTTGCGATAATTATCGCCAGGCATTGCTAATATGCCCCTTTGTTTAAGTTACATTTAGCATAGAAGTATGGGGCATATTAGCAAGAACCTCGTTAAAATTATCGCCGTTTTAGCGGCAGGAAACTGCCGCTAAAGCGGCGATAATGTGCTTGATAATATGCGTTATAGAATTCCAATAGAAGCCCAGGTTAGATGTGCAGGACATCTAACCTGGGCTTCTATTAGAATTCTATAGCGCATATTATCAAGCCCATTATCGCCGCTTTAGCGGCAGTTTCCTGCCGCTAAAGCGGCGATAATTTTAACGAGCTTCTTGCTAATATGCCCCACAGTTTTTTCTTGATGATTGCCACTTGTAAACTGACTCCATGGCACAGTCCTCTGTTCTGCCTAATCTGACTTTTCTTCACAGCTGGCTTCTCATTTACTGCTCTGTGCTGCTTCTACCATCTGCTGACCGAGTCACTGACAGAGTCTCTATCAGCTTGTTGCAACAGGCTTTTCATTTAATGCTCTGTGCTTGGGATCTCACTAACCACGAAAGGGTCGGTATATGATAATCCATGCCAGCATGAGCCATGGGGGCAAGTGTGCTGTGTTCCTGTGAGTTTTCTGGTGTTGAGATTGAATCACCCCCCTACTGTGTCTTAGTGGCGTAACGCAAAATCAAGGGGCCCTCCTCCAGAATGTGATGAGGCTCTCATAACTCACAGATATTCATTGGTTTTCGACTCACTGGGGACCCTTGAAGGGTTCAGCCCCCCTAGAGGGATGAAAGCTCCACCAGCGCCACAGAGGCTGCAAGGGCCTGTGTTAAACCCCTGCTATGTCTACCTTGAGAGTTATTCATTGAAAGAATGTTCTGCGCTCCCCAGTACTGTTTCTAAAAATCTGTGGCCCTCTCATTGACCACTATGAGACCCAGGAAGGGCCAGGCAGAGAGATAATAGATATTCAAAAACAACTACTCTTGTCAAAGTAATAATCAATTAATGTAGTCAAGCAATCATACTATCCAACTTCACCAGTCTAGGAAAGGAAAAACCAAAGGATATGTATGTATACAATAAATTTAATTGGATTTAAAACATCATCAGAATGAACATTTGAATAATAAAAAAGATTTAAAAAAAATATTTGTCATACAATGATTCAACATATTAAAAAGAAAACATGAGAGAGAGATAAAAACAACAGACATAAACCTTTGTCATTGGTATTGGTTATTCTGAAAGAATCTGTAACATTATTGACCACATTTAAATTTTTTACAATCAATACGTTTGTTCCACGGATGTAACCACACAAAAATTAGCATTGACGCATTTTGGTGGTATCAAAGCAGAATAAGACCTTTCTTCAGGACAATGTATAAACTACCCCTCTTTTCCTATGAGAAACCTCTAATATCAAGGTGACTTTCACTTAGGTAGACTGTTCACACTTGGATGCTTGATGAATCGGCCCTTTTCTCATAATAGGAACCCTTAATCATGTAAATCATCAAATATTTCATTTGTGTGCGGTTCCAAGCCCATTGTGCCGCCGGTGTGTAACTTTTTCTGACTAGAAGTGTAAAGGAATAAAAGAAAAACTGCCCTTATGGACACGATTTGGTTCCCCCTCAGTTTTTCATTTTATACTTTTTAAGGCTAACTCTGCTTTGGGCGCCCACACAAGTGAGGTATAATTTTTGTTGGAAAACAGAGGGGAACGCTGGGTGGTAGTAAATGAGTACAGGCATGCTGATCCCAAACAGAAATGTGAGGAAAATGTGATATTTTACATACATTTTAGGTTTGCAGGGGATTCTGGGTAATAAAACGTTGGGGATCAACGCAAGCCACACCTCCCTGGAATGCCCCGGGTGTCTAGTTTTCAGAAAAGTCTGAGTTTGGTAGGTTGACCTAGATGGCCGCCTAGCCCGGGACCAGAAACGTAGGTAACTCCCTTGCAAAATCAAGGGGCATATTTACAAGGAGTTAACGCCACCAAAACGTCACTTTTTCAGACGTTCTGTTGGCGTTAAGTCCTTGGCCTTATTTACAAGGGGATTTTAAGCCAAGTAACGTGGCTTAACGCCGCCTTATAAATAATTGCCCTATTCATGCAGCACTAAGCGTGAAAGGGGCATGCAATGGGTGTTGCAGCGGGCGTTCCGCTGCAACATCCATTGCTTTTTGATGCTGCCCCATATTTACAAGATAAGGGGCAGCACCAAAAATATCGCCAGGGAATACATGGTCTTAAGCAGGCGATACGAGGAGAAATGTTTCATTCCTCTAAGTATTTTGCTCTTTCCATGTGTACTGCATTCTGCAGCACTCATAGAAACAGCAAGTCGCCTGTAAAAATTGTTTATGTGCAGGAAGGTGTCCCTTCCTGCACATAAACAATCACCCCTGCAGCGTAGGCACACTTGCAACATGGCGCAAGGGGGCCTGCGCTGGCGCTAGGCAGCTTCTTTAGCGCCAGTGTTAGTGGAAAGGCAGGGATGCCCTGCATCCCTGCATTTTGAAACTGACAGAGTGTGGTGTTACCAATTTCGGTATAACACCGCGCTCCACCAGTTTTTAGTAAATATGCACCCAAGTCTTTTTTGTGATCGATAATTTTGAAATCTCCACAGTACGTTTTGGGTCATTTCCTGTCATGGGCACTAGGCCTGCCCTCACAAGGGAGGTACCATTTTTATCAGGAGACTGGGGGAATGCTGGGTGGGTGGATGTTTGTGGCTCCTTGCAGATTCCAGCACTTTACATCACAGAAATTTGAGGAACATTTGGGGTTTTTTGGACAAAGTTTGAGGTTTGCAAGGGATTTTGGGCAACAGAAGCTGGTGAGAGCCACACAAGTCACCCCATCTTGGATTCCCCTGTGTGTCTAGTGTTAATAAATGGACAGGTTTGCTAGGTTTTGTTAGGTGCCGGCTGAGCTAGGGTCCAAAATCCACAGCTAGGCACATTGCAAAAAAAGGGTTAGTTTTCACTGGAAAAATGTGATGTGTCCACGCTGCGTTTTGGGCCGTTTCCTGTCGCGGTCACTAGGCCTACCCACACAAGTGAGGTACCATTTTTATCGGGAGACTTGGGGAATACTGGGTGGGTGGAAGGTTGTGGCTTCCCGCAGATACCCAAACTTTCTATCACAGAAATGTGAGGGAAATGTTTCTTTTTTTTTACAAATTTTGAGGTTTGCAAGGAATTCTGAGTAACAGAACCTGGTGAGAGTCACACAAGTCTCCCCATCCTGGATTCCCCTGCGTGTCTAGTGTTAAAAAATGTACAGGTTTGTTAGGTTTCCCTAGGTGCCAGCTGACCTTGGGTCCAACATCCACAGATAGGCACACTGCAAAATAGGAAAAAGGGTCAGTTTTCACTGGAAAAATGTGATGTGTCCACATTGTATTTTGGGCCGTTTCCTGTTGTGGGCAGTAGGCCTACCCACACAAGTGAAGCACCATTCTTATTGGAAGACGTAGGGGAACACATAAAAGTAGAACAAGTCTTTTTACCAATTGACTTTCTATGCATTTCTGCCTACCATATGTAAGACAGTGTGTACTAAAAGAATTCATTTTGAAAAATGCCCTCTAATTCACATGCTAGTATGGGTACCCACAAATTTGGAGATGTGCAAATAACCACTGCTTCTAAACTCCATATTTTATTCCGATTTTGGAAATAAATAGGTTTTTTTATACCTATTTTTCACGCTTTATATTTTACCAAATGAATTGCTGTATACCCGGTATACAATGAAAAACCTTTGCAAGGCGCAGCTCAGTTATTGACTCTGGATACCTTAGGTTCTTGGTGAACCTACAAGTCCTATATGTCCACGCAACCAGAAGGGTCCAGCAGACGTAATGGTATATTGCTTTCAACAATTTGCCATACTTAGAGAAAGTTAAAGGTGAAAATGTAGACACACATGACTGGTATTTTCAACTCAATTTCAATATTCTTTTATTTCAACTGTTAGTTTCTAAAGGGAAACCTTTAAGGATCTACACAAATGACCCGTTGATAAATTCAGAATTTTGTCTACTTTTCAGAAATGTATAGATTTCTAGGATCCATTATTGGTTTCATACCCATTTCTGCCACTAACTGGAAGAAAGTTGAAAGCACAAAAAATAGGAAAAATAGGCTATGTCCAGTTAAAAGCCAAAACTGTGTAGAAAAGTTTGGTTTTCTGACAAAACTCTGCCTGTTCCTGAAAGCTGGGAAGATGATGATTTTAGCACCACAAACCCTTCATTGATACCATTTGCATGGAAAAAAACAGACGCTTTCTTCTGCAGCATTTTTTCCCATTTTCCCCCCAAAAACACAATTTTGCTATATTTTGGTTAATTTCTTGGTCCCCTCCAGGGAATCCACAAACTCTGGGTACCTTTAGAATCCTCAGAATGTTGGAAGAAAAGGACACAATTTGGTGTGGGTAACTTATGTGGACACAAAGTTAACGCAAACTACCCCAGATATAAAAGAAAAGGCTTAGAACAGGGGAAAATGCCTAGCAGCGATGGGGTTATGGTCAGTATAGTTTTTGTTCAGGGAGCGTACCTTACTGCACAAAAACTATTCTTTAAGGTTATTTCCTTTTTGCATATGTGCTGCAGAATGCAGCGCAAATGGAAAGAGGAAATAGTCGTAAGAAATAGAGATATTTCTCCTTGTTATGCCAACCTCAGGCAGACACACCATTTTTGTGCAAACCCCTGTCTACAAGTCTTTGTAGATCTGGGTTTGGGTCAAAATCCACGGGTGGATGCATGAGAATGCCAATGCGCCACCCAAAGAACTCCTACTTGATGTAAAGTAACACAAGGCAGCGCAATGTGCTGTGTTAGGTTTTTTTTCTCACAAAGCAGCGCAAATAACTATTTGTGTTGCTTTGTAAATACAACAACGGATTTAGAGTCAGGCCTGCATCAAAAAGTGACACAAACCTGATGCAAAATATTTGTAAATCTAGTCCTTAACCCCTTTGCTGCTAGGCCTTTTCCCCTGTGCTAAGCCTTTTTTGGCTATTTGGGGTAGTTTGTTGATTTCCCTGGAGGGGACCCAGAAATTAGCCATAATACAGCAATTTCTTTTTTTTTTTTTAAATGGGAAAAAGCGCTGCAGATGAAAGCGTCTGTTTTTTCCCCTGCAAATGGTATCAACAAAGGGTTTGTGGTGCTGAAATATCCATCTTCCCAGCTTTCAGGGACTGACAGACTTTTGTCAGGAAACCAAAATGTTTTACACAGTTTTGGCATTTTACTGGGACATAACCTATTTTTGCTATTTTTTTCTGCTTTCAACCTCCTTCCAGTTAGTGGTAGAAATGGGTATGAAAGCAATAATGGATCCTGGAAAGCTATACATTTCAAAAAAGTAAACAACATTTTGAATTCAGCAAGGGGTCATTTGTGTAGATTCTTCAACGTGTTTTTCATAACTAACAGTTGAAAATAGGAAAAATTGAAAATGAGTTGAAAAAAACAGCCATTTGTGCCAACGTTTTCACCTGTAACTTCTTCTAAGTATGACAGATGTCTGAAAGCAATATACTGTTACATCTGCTGGACCCTTCTGGTTGTGGGGATATATAGGACTTGTAGGTTCACCAAGAACCCGAGGAACCCAGAGCCAATAACTGAGCAGCGTCTTGCATTTGGGAAAATATAAACAGTGAAAAATCGGTATGAAAGACCCCTATGTATTTCTGAAATGGGAACAAAATATAGAGTTTAGAAACAGTAGCTATTTGTACATCTCCGAAATTGTGGGTACCCATACTAGCATGCGAATTATAGGACATTTTTCAAAGTGACTTCTTTTTACACATTGTCTTACATTTGGAAGGCAGAAATGCAAAGAAAGTCAATAGGTAATAACAGTTGCTCCACAGTTCTGTGTTACCCTAAGTCTCCTGATAAAAATGTTACCTCACTTGTGTGGGTAGGCCTAGTGCCCACGACAGGTAATGGCCCAAAACGCAACGTGGACGCTCCACATTTTTACAGTGAAAACAGACCCTTTTTTTGCAAAGTGCCTAGCTGTGGATTTTTAACCCTAGCTCAGCCGGCACCTAGGGAAACCTAGCAAACCTATACGTTTTTGAATACTAGACACCCAGAGGAGTCTAGGATGGGGTGACCTGAGTGGCTCTCAGCAGGTTCTGTTACCCAGAATCCCTTGCAAACCTCAAACTTTGTAAAAAAAAAAAAGAACAACTTTTCCTCAAATTTCTGTGATGGAAAGTTCTGGAATCTGGGTGGATCCACAAATTTCCACCCACCCGACATTCCCCAAAGTCTTCCAATAAAAATGGTATCCCACTTGTGTGGGTAGGCATAGTGCCCGGGACAGGAAACGGCCCAAAACGCAACGTGGACACACCACATTTTTACAGTGAAAACTGACCCTTTTTTTGCAAAGTGTCTAGGCACCTAGGGAAACCTAGCAAACCTATACATTTTTGAAAACTAGACAACCAGGGGAATCCATCATAGGGTTACTTGTCTGGCTCTCATCAGGTTCTGTTCCCCAGAATCCCTTGCAAACCTCAAACTTAGTAAAAAAACAAAACATTTTCCTCACATTTCTGTGATGGACAGTTCTGGAATCTGCGTGGATCCACAAATGCCACCCACCCCGCATTCCCCAAAGAGATTCTGGGTAGGAAAACTTTGGTGGGTCCACGACGGCCATACCTCCCTGGACTCCCCCGGTTGTCTAGTTTTCAGAAATGTGTGGGTTTGGTAGGTTTCCCTAGATGGCCAAAAACCCAGGTGACCCCCCTTGTAAAACCAGTTCGTTTTGTGATAGGTAATTTTCATGTCTCATCAATACGTTTTGGGCCCTTGCCTGTTCCAGGTACTTGGGCCACCCACACGAGTGAGGTACCATTTTCATCGGGAGACCTGGGGGAATGCTGGATGGTAGGAAATTTGTGTCAGCCCAGTGATCCCACAACTTTCCCACACAGAAATTTGAGAAAAAAATGATTTTTTCAGCTAAATTTGAGGTTTGCAGTGGATTCTGGGTAGGAAAACTTTGGGGGATCCATGCATCCCATACCTCCCTGGACTCCCCAGGGTGTCTAGTTTTCAGACATGTGTAGGTTTGGTAGGTTTCCCTAGATGGCCGCTGAGCCTGGGACCAAAAACGCAGATGACCCCCTTGAAAAACCAGGTTGTTTTGTGATAGATAGGTGGGCACCTATGTTTTGGTCCCGGGTTTGGAGGCATCTAGGGGAACCTAAAAAACCCAGACATTTCTGAAAACTAGACACCTGTGGGAGTCCAGGGAGGTGTGGCTTGCATTGATCCCCCAATATTTTCCTTCCAAGAATCTACTGCAAACCTCAAATTTAGCTAAAAAGTCACATTTTCCTCTCATATCTGTGTGGGGAAAGTTGTGGGATCACCGCACGGCACAAATTTCCTTCAACTCAGCGTTCCCCTCAGTCTCCCAATAAAAATGATATCTTACTTGTGTGGATGGTCAGAGTGCCTATGATATGGAAGGGCCAAAAAGGTGTAGAGATTGAGGGGGGCCCAAAGCGGGTCCAAAAGGGCAGTTGGTTTATATGTTTTTTATGCTGACGCTACTTTGGGCACCCACACAAGTGAGATATCATTGATCTCGGGAGACCAAAGGGAATGCTGGGTAGCAGGAAATTTGTGCCTGCAATGTGATCCTACAACTTACTCACACAGACGTGTGATGAAAATGTGACTTTGTAAGTACATTTGAGGTTTGAGGGGGATTCAGGGTAAGAAAACGCTGGGGGATCCATGCAAGCCACACCACCAGACAAGAGTCAGTACATGCACACCACCATCCACACACATCACCAGCCAAGTGCCATCCACGCACACCACCAGCCAAGCGCCATCCGTGCACACCGGTAGCCAAGCGCCATCCAAGTACACCGCCAGCCAAATGCTGTCCAAGTACACCACCAGCTAAATGCTATCAATGCACACAGTCAGCCAAGCAATATCCATGCACACCGCCAGCCAAGCACCACCCACGCATTCCGCCATCCAAGCGCCATCCCCGCACACCGCCAGCCAAGCAGGGCCGGACTGGGAACAGCAACCAACCCTGGAAGATTGCTGTTCGACCGGCCCTGGGGGAGGGTGGATGGGGGGGCGTGCTAGTAAAAAGCACCGCTCCTGCTTTTGTTACTGGGGCCCGATATTGCAGCACTGCTGCAAAATCGGCCCCCAGTGACAAAACTGCACCCCACAGCCAGAAAACCGGCTCACCGGGGAAACGCCTGGTGCCCGCTATGACCAGTCCGTCCTGCAGCCAAGCACCATTCATGCACACAGCCAGCCAAGCACCAAGCCATGTACACCACCAGCCAAGCGCCACTCCACGCACACCACCAGGCAAGTGCCAATATACACACACCGTCATCAAGCGCAAGTCCACCCACACCATCAGCCAAGTGAAGGTCCACACACACCGCCAGCAAAATGCCAGCCAAAGTTCAGTACACGCAGTCCATCACCCAACCTCCAGTTTGCACCCACACAAACTCTCCCTGGTTTCTAGTGGTTTTCTGCCCCCGCTTGGGTGCAGATGAGAATATAAATATCACTGAAACAGCCAAAAGGTGCCAAGTGGGCTTTCTTCCCCCCGCGGGGGGCAGATAAGGGGCTATTGCTCCGATTCTGCCTTTCGGGGGCAGAAAGCCTTTTTTGGTGGTGGGGGCATTAGCATGCCCATTCTCTGCAGCTCCCACCCCTATGTATAAAAAAAACCAACAAAATCCCTGGTGCCTAGAGGGCTTTCTGACCCCCGGAGGCAGATTAGGGACTATATTCCCCATCTGCCTCCCAGGGGAGGCAGAAAGGCTGTGTTTTCTTGGAGGGGAGTGGGGGCATTGGTATGCCCATTTTGGGCTGCCCCCACCCCTACGTATAAAAAAACACAATCCCTAGTGGGCTTTCTGCCCCGCGTGGGGCAGATCAGGGGCTGTTGCCCCCATCTGCCTCCAGGGGGGGCAGAAAGACTGCGGAATTTGTTTTTGGGGGTGGGGGCATTGCCATGCCCATTTTGGGCAGCCCCCACTCCTAAAAACAATTAAAAAAAATAATCCCTGGCATCTAGCGGGCTTTCTGCCCCCCCCCGGGGGGGACAGATCGGGGGCGGCTACTGCCCCCATCTGCCTCCCAGGGGGCGCAGAAAGACTAGAATTTTGTGGGAGCGGTGGTGGGGGCATTGGAATGCCCATCTTGGGCAGCCCCCACCCCTAAATTCAATGGATAAAAATCCCTGGCATCTAGTGGGATTTCTGCCCCCCGAGGGGGGCAGAAAGACTATAATTTTGTTGGGGAGAGGGGTGGGGCATTGGCATGCCCAACTTGGGCAGCCCCCACCCCTAAATTCCATGACAAAAAAATTCCTGGCATCTAGTGGGCTTTCTGCCCCCCAGGGGAGGCAGAAAGACTGTAATTGTTTTGGGGGGGGAATTGGCATGCCCAACATGGGCAGCCCCCACCCCTAAATTCCTTGAAGAAAAATCCCTAGCAACTAGTGGGCTTTCTTCCCCCCCGTGGGGCAGAGAGACTGATTTTAGTGAATTAATTTTGGGGGGAGCAAAGGCCTTTGCCCAAGGGGCCGCTCCCCCCCTGGCGGCTAGTGGATGGATCCCTGCTTGGGAATCGCCCTCCTGGGGCGATCCCCAAGCAGGGATTCACTAGGGAGGGGTACCATTGGAAAGGAGAGATTCTCCCCTTTCCAATGATACTTCTCCTGACTTTCTACGTGCTCCGGGGCCTGAGATAGCCCCCTGAGCACGTAGAAAGTAAAACTGAAATGAACCTACTGGCTCATTTCAGTTTCGGTTTCACTGAAATGACGTCGGCACGACGTGCGCGCTGATCGTCATTTCAGGGAAACCACACATACAGCCTCGGGAGCTGGGAAAGGTCTTCCCCAGCTCCCGAGGCTGTTGGGGGGTAAAGGAAATCCCTCTGTTGCCCACACCAGAGGGATTTCAAATGCCATGTGCGAGGATGGCCGGGAGCAATCCTGCGCACATGAGCACCATGGCGCAGGACAGCTCCCAGCTGTCCTGCGCATGGAAAGCGTTAACGGCATGCACACAGAAGGTCATGATACGAGGCATAGCTGTCTGGCCTGAAGATAGTTGCTTTTCTCAGCTCTAACTCTTGGTTTGTTTATCTATCAAACATGCCCAGAAGTAAAAGATGTGATTCCAATGGTCAGTCACCATATTATGCACTCAGTGTTATGGATGGCCTGAGATGGTATAACGCCATCATCTTCATAAGAGCAAGCACTCATTCCAGTCAGTAAATGGGGACTCAACCAGCTGGTACTCATGATTTAGGAATAGGTGTTGGGGGGAAAAAAGAGACCCCTGAGATTTCACAGTATCCTAATGTTTTTTTCCTCCATCCTTCGTTGGTACACCTGTCCTTGGTATTACTATTATGTAGTTAACGAATATCATACAATTACCATTATACATGACTTGTGTTATTTTATCAACCCATTTTCTAATGGTCTATTTGGCCTGTCAGGTTATGACTTGATGCATTGATTACTTACTAGTAATCTACACTACTCTAAGTCTTAACAGTTATTCTTCAAAGTAGAATTATCAGATGTAATCTGGTGTCCCTGCCAGCGAATGGACAGAACCATTTTCTAAATAGCTGTGCTCTTTACAGTCTCCCACAGAGTGAAGAGACATTTTTTTTTCAAACTGGAAAGAAAGTACTTGCCTGAGTGCTGGTCACTCTCATGGTTAATCATTGTGATGAGAACTACAGCTTTCCCACAGACTGCTACTACAGCCTTCAGCCTACAGCCTTGGTTATTAGAAAGATGCAAACCAGTGCTTAATTTGAGCCTATGGTTTCCGGTGCTCGGCGCCAGCACTTAATTGTCAACTCTTGCTCCTATGACAGTTTTCCCCGTGGTGGCACTGTTTATCTAATTTAGAGATCAGCATAATAACAGTTTTTTTATTAATTCAATATAAATTAAAAAATGGCTAACACATGTTGTAGGAAAGTAGGATCTGCTTTTATGGTTACCCCCACTTTTTGCCTGGTGCTAAGCTGTTACTGACTAGTCTGACTGAGATCCTGCTAATCAGGACACCAATCTATCTGCTTTCTCCCTTAAATTGTAATGACAAGTACTTAGATACATCCCAGATTGGATACTGGGGTACCCTTCTAAGTCCCTAGTAAATGGTACTAAGGTACCCAGGGCATAGGTACCCCAGAGGTCCCCCATGACCTGAAGCATGCATTTTGCCACCCATGGGAGACCATTCAAAATGGAACTACAGGCCTGCCATTGCAGCCTGTGTAAGCTGGTGCTAGCACCACTTACTAAAGATATAGGTTTCCTATATCTAGGGTCACTGCACTTAAAGCCTATAAGTCACCCCTATAGCAGGCCTTTGCAATCCTGAAGGCAGGGTGCTTGGTTCTAAGTGAGAGAGTGGCCCTGCATGAGCAGGACACCCCTACAGCCTATGGAGTCCATTCTCCTGGGTTGTCAGTGAAGCAGCCATATAGCATATAGAGGGGCACCGTGTAATTACGCGATGACCATCTCTAAAACGGCTGCAATGAATCCTATCATGTTTGGTATCAAACATGTTGGAATCATACCCCCACACCGATTCCAAGCACTGGAAGAGCCCTCCGTTAGGCTCTCAGTGTTCCCTGTGCCAACCTTCTAGAATCGGACAGCACAAAATGGTTGCTGCCGACCAGAGACACATTTCTGCCCTCCTGCTGCTAAGCCAAGCTCGAGCAGTGGAATGCAGAACAATAGGCATCCTTTCACAGGGAGGTGTGACCACCTCCCAGACAGGATTTAGTGTATTGGACCGGGTGGGTGCGCTTGCCAGCGCCACTAAGTCTGCATGAGGGGCACATTTGGTGTCCTTGTGCATAGTCCGTTGGCTCCCGCTCTGGCACGAAACTGGACAAAAGACATGGGAGTAACCTCCCCCCTGTCCAGACCCTCCCCTGGAAGGGTCCCCTGAATCGTCCCAACCCTTTCCTAAGGGTACTTAAGGGCTTACCTGTGGGTGGGTCCCTAGATTCGTTGTGGGACAAGATTCAGATCAGACATCACTTCTTCTTCCACCATTTGGGCACTCTGGACTTCGCTGGACTTCGTTTGGGCTCGACTTAGTCTCCCTTCCAGTATGCTGCATCATCTGTGCCTGTGCGCCATACAGGAACCTTCCACTAAGTTTGAGGCCAGTATGCCTCGTGGGGGTTGCAATAACTGAACCCCTGTGCACCGTGTCAACTTGCAGTTGCAAAGGCTTGTTGGCTTCCTTCCAAGAAGATCATCGGGCTCCAAGTAGCCCCAACCTCCTGTACCTCCAGTGACCAGAATCTTCAGCCACATCGCATTGTGTGCACAGTGGCCTGCATCTTTTGGTGAGCTGCTCGAGGTCCTCTCGCGACTCCAGTGCCTCCAGCCTGTGGGTCCATTTGAGGGTCACACTTGTTTCTTTTGGGCTCCCCTGATTGCTTGGGGCCTGCCCTGACTCCCCTGCTTGTGGCATGTCCCCTGAACCTTGCAGGTCCCGGCGTTGCTCCTTCTTCAATTCCTGCGTTGGTTGCATTTGCGAAGGCTTGTTGATGCTCCCGCCGGACACCGACCCCTCAGCACATGAAATCCTTTGTGGGACAGATCGTGCATGGCTCCTGGTCCTCCTCAGCATTGCCTGGCCCTCACAGCTGCTGAGTCAAGGTCATCGTCACCCATCCTGCAACACCCGACATCGGAGGGCATTTGTCTTCCAAGTCTCCTGGTCACTCCTGAGTGACATAGACTCTGTCCCCTCTGCTTGCAGGTACCTCTCATCTTGAATCCACCTTCGGATTCCACCAGACACTTTCTCCTTCTGCAGCGGCACTTTCCTGAAGTCCTCCATTGGGTTTGGCGGCGGTTTCTGACACCACTTCACACCTATGCATGCGGCTTCCCTGGTGTAGGTAATGTGGGTACTAGGGTATCCATGGATGGGGTGGCTCTCCAACCTTCTGTCTTCCACAGGGTTTCTTCAGGGTCCACTGGGAAGGGTCCTTAATCTTTAAAAATCCAACCGCGTCTTTCACATGGAATTGTACAGAGCACGCAGCTGTGTTCCCACACTGCACACGCTCTCCGTGGGGTCGCTATCTACTCACCTTGGGTCCCCAGCACTTCTACTTCCTCTCAACGCTGTCTTAACCTGAGTTGTGGTTCTTATACCACTTTCTTGGTATATGGTTTGGTCCCCCCTGGGGTCCACTGTGTATTCTGTGCTATTTACTGTGTTTCTTTGCAAAGTATTGTGTGCATTGTGTTTATCTCCGGGTAGGAGATAACAGTCACGATTCCCCGCGGACGCTGACTACATGTCCCAACATGCCTCGGGACTCACCGGGTTTTCCGAGGGAGTAGCTGCTTCATAAGCCCTTCCCTCGGACCATACCGGTGCTTGACAATAGTATCTGTGAGCCGTTGTGACCTGGCTTTGTGCATCCCGCAGGAGACTGCAGACGCCATACCGCGTTCCTGGCCACGGAGTCTTCAGCTGAGCTGATCGACGAGCAAAGAGAGGAGCTGCCATTATTGCCGACGGCATTTGGAGGTCCGTCGCTCACAACCCGCTTTTCAAGTAAGACAAGCTTTACGTGTATTACGCGGGCTGCTTACCTGCTGGTGTGTTTATACTACAGGCTCCTGAACAGGCTTGTACATTTCAACGCGCTGCTTTCACAGGTTGTGAGAGCTGCCGCGCATAAGACTTTGGTTCTTTTTTCCTTGCTATTATTTTTGGCTGCATTTTGAAATGACTTTCCTGTGTCCATATTTTTGGATTACTGGATTTTTGCAGGATTTGGACCGCTCCTAGGAATGGAGCGCTGGACCTTTACTTTATTTTTCTTATCTCTATATGGTACTTTCTAATTACCTCACTGTCATGTATTTGTGAGGAGTGGGCAGAGGAGCCCAGTACTTATGAAACATTGTTTTTGGGTGAGCTTTATCACGACATTTCAGGAGTAGTTATCGGTTACCATATTATACTCTCTTTGCCAAAACAATTGAGAGTAAGAGGCTACGCACAGGAGTGCGCTCGCAAAGGACTGGAATGATTCATTTCACATTGTCTTTGGAGTCCTGATTTGTTTTTGAATGGTCTGTACCTTGAACTCCTGTAGTCATTCCTACTTTTTCTCCACCTCATCACTTGAAGTTTTCCCTGAGGTAGAGAGAGTAAGTATGTATGTGGAATGGTATGGATAAGGTGTAAGCGACTAGGACAACATTGTTTGTCTTATGGTAGTAATCTCTGTCATTTCTCCCTTATGCAGGATATATCCTTATGCTGAGGAATTCTTCCATTGCAAGGAGTTACTCCATGGTCGAGTGTTGAACGAGGCCATTCAAGTAGCGGACCGCTACTACATTTATTATTTTATCCACTTCCCTTTTCCCCTTCGTGCTGCCTTCTCGGGGAAGAATCTATTGCTTTCCAGAGGGGGTAGTGCTGGAATTGTTCCTGAAGGTTGGTGGCTGCATGCTCTTGACCATTCTGTGTTCTGACAATACCTAAACGTGTTAGAGAGTATTATATAATAAAAACATATTTTTATAAATACCTTGTGTGGTTCTTTTTCACTTAATCTATACTATAAGATTGCATTCTGGTAAAACAAGTGCTTTACACTCCTTCCGGACTAAGCCTAAAGGCTGCTCTCCACAGCGACCACTTAGAGAGCTTCTATGGTTGTCTAAGACCTCTTAAATCACCATAAGGGTTGACTGAACTGGTGCAAGGTGCCCACTTACATTAGTGGATATCATACACCAGGCCAGCTTCTCACACATGTGACCCAAGCAATTCTTATAGCTTTGGGGCCTGGAACAGTCTAAAATGTCACACTTGTATCAGTGTGATGGTTAGCAGTAGTTTTGATACTGTCATTGGCAGCGCTGGCAGGAGAAATGGGTGGTGCAAGCTGCTGTGGCCTCCTGACGAGGGTCCTGGCATTTATTTATTGACAAATTGAGCATTGATGCAAAAACTAAACAAAACAAATACATGAGCTAAAAAATTCATTTGAAGCACACAGCAGGGAATAACCTGAGAAGTGTGACTGAGCTAAATAGTACCATATGTTCTGGTCTAGTTCCTGTGAGATCCCTGTCTCCAAACATAGATCAGGTCTATGTTACTCCATCCAAAGGGCTGATAGCAGGCTTAAGATCATGACCTTCAAAGTAGATACTTTGCGAATATGCTCCCTATGTTTTTTGGTCAGGCACATTACAGTAACTCGATGAGCTAACTCCTCGTTGTTAGATATCGGATCTCTAGTTGGCAGTGGTTGGCACCCTGTCCAAGTAGGGACCCTCACTCTAGTCAGTGTATGGGAGTCACACAGCTAAGATAACCCCAGCTCACCCCCTTGGTTGCTTGGCATGACCAGTCAGGCTTATCTCAGAAACAACAACTAAAGTATATGTATATGTGACAGACAGAAGCCACGTGAAGGATTTCTATGTTGTCCACACCATGTACACGTTTTGCTTCCTCCTCCACCCACCTTAAGGCACCTCGACCCTTACCCTGCTGGAATTGATGCGGCACTCGGGCATGCCACAGACCATACTTTTTGTCCCCTGAGGAAATGTTTGCAAGTACCCATGGTTTAGCACAAAGTACCTTTGATGCGAAAAAAATCAAAGATGGTGCAAGGTGCCGGTGAGGTGAGGCGCCGGAAAAACAAAACAATGCATTGGTTCCTTACTACACAGGGGAGGTGATGCATCCGTTCCTTACTGGCAGAGGAGGTGATGCATCTGTTCCTGACTGCTAGGCAGGGGAGGTGATGCATTGGTTCCATATTGGCAGGGGAGGTGATACATCAGTTCCTTACTGGCAGGGGAGGTGATGCGTCGGTTTCCGGATACGCAGCCTCAGTTCCCTACTGCGGTGCAGTGTCAATGGAGAATTGGAGCACGGGGATGATGCGTTGAAAATCCAGATGTGCTGCGTTGGTGCGACAGTGGCGAAGCAGGCACTACTTTGATTTCACAGCTGCGAAGCAGGCGCTGCATCAAATTCACAACCACGAAGCAGGTGCTGTGTCAGAGTCGAAGCGGGTGCCACGGACTTCGTTGACACGGTGCTCGGGACTCATGATGCGATTTATCTGACACGCTGCGATGACATGGTGGGGCCTGTGGTGAAAGCTGTGGTGGATGCATTAAGCGGGAACCACGCTTTGGGGCAGGCAGTAGCGATATATCGATCTTTTACAGCAAACCTTGATAAAACAGGTGCTGGGAGTCCATGCTGGGATTTTCTCCTTCAGATTACCAGGTTACACTTCCAAGGGCCCAGGAACTGGATTTGCCACCACTTAGCAAGTTGGGACTCTCAGCAGAAAAGCCCAGGCTCTGGCAGGCAAAGTCTTTGATGGCCCTGAGACTTCTTAACAGGAGGCAAGCTCAACTCAAGCCCTTAGAGAACATTGGAAGCATGATCCAGCAAAGTCCAGGCCTTTTACTCCCAGGACAGACGTAGAAAAGCAGCAGGCCAATACAGCAAAGCAAACAGCAAAGTGGTAGTCCTTCTTGACAGCTTCTTCAGCTCTTCTTCCTGGCAGAATGCCCTCAGTCCAGAAGTGTTCTGTTTTGGAGTGTCAGAGGTCCAATACTTGTAATCCTTTCTGCCTTTGAAGTAGGCGAATTTCAAAGGAAAGTCTTTGCAGTGCACAAGACCCTGACTTCCCCTGACCTGGCTCCAGACACACTACAAGGGGGGTGGAGACAGCTTTGTGTAAAAACAGGCACAGCCCTATTGAGGAGTCAGTGACAACTCCTCCCACAACTCTAGCTCAGGAAAGCCCATCAGCCTGATAATGGGCCATCAGGATATGCAAGGCACACCTCAGCTCCCTTTATGCGACTGTCTAGAGTGAACGCACAAGAGCCTAACTGTCATCCAACCAACCCAGACATGTATTCTACAGACAGGCAGAGACACAGGATGGTTAAGCAAGAAAATGGCCACTTTCGAAAAGTGGCATTTTCAAACACGCAATTTAAAAACCAACTTCACAAAATGATGTATTTTTAAATTGCGAGTGCAGATACCCCAAACTCTAAATCTCTATCTGCTCCCAATGGGAAATTACACTTAAAAGATATTTCAAGGCAATCCCCATGTTACCCTATGTGGGAGATTGGCCTTGCAATAGTGAAAAACGAAATTAGCAGTATTTCACTACCAGGACATGTAAAACACAACAGTAGTTGCGCTATCTTTTAAATGCACTGCACCCCGCCCAAGGGGCTACTTTGGGCCTACCTTCGGAGTGCCTTGCATGTAATAAAAGGGAAAGTCTGAGCACTGCCAGGTCGAAATGGCAGTTTAAAACTGCACACCCAGACACTGCAGTGGCAGGTCTGAGACATGTTTGCAGGGGCACTCATGTGGGTGGCACAATAAGGGCCAGGTCCAACACCCGTTGGTACTGGCGCAGAAATGCTAAATTTAATCAGTTCAATCCGTAACTTACAATAGGGGTCTCCAGATCCGCACCGAAATCTTCTCTGCAATGTTTCTCATTGCTGCAATTTTAGAATGGAGTATCAATTGAAAACATCTCAATGAACATAATCAATTTAGTCATTTAGTTCAGCCAATGAAGAGAGTTTTTGATTAGTTCAAAAACCTTTATTTATCGATAAGAGTTTCGTATACAGTTTTGGTCTCTTTATTCAAATTAGTAATTGAGATAAATCAGTTTACAGAAATATCAGGAAAATCATGGTAAGTCAATTGAGTAAATTACAGCGTGTTCCATAAAGGAATTTATTAGGGCCAGATGCATCAAAGGGCTTTGCCCATTCTGTGTCTATGGGAAAATGTGTTCATGCATATGGCACTTAATCCCTAGTCTACCCTAAGTGGATTCTAACCTAACAGAACCCATAAAGAGCCCTTTTGGAAAAGAACAAGATTTAAAGGAGCATTGAAAGAGAATCAGATTGAAGTCGAACTCCTCATGAAGAGTAGTTCCAGAACCTAGTCCGAGTTCTTCTCTCAATTCAGCATCATCAAACAGTCACAGTAGTAACTGCTTAATGTAAGCAACAAAAATAGATACAGCAGAAGCCATAACCATTAAAGAAAACAGACACCCACAAAGTAGTAGGTGACAAATCACCGTCAGCAATAGCTTACGGTGAATAGGGTATAAAGGGCTAAGGGAAAAAGGGATGGTTGCAGATGAATGGCCTGGACCAGTCTGGACAGCACTGACTTAATTCTCACTAGGAACACATATATTATAAAACACAAAAACATAAGCAACAATCCATGCTGGTGTTAGGCCATCTCAAGCCAATGAGGAAGGATCGTCCAATGGTCTGCTGCTTCTTCCTTCATTCCCACGGTAAACGTGCGAAGTCGGCAAGGTGCTATCTACAAGTGTCAACTTAGTTGCTAAACATTCATGTGCATTATCTTCACTCTGAATTCCCACGAGAACCCTGCAGTCTAAACTATTAGCTATTCAGTATTCCACTGCGTAACAAAGAACTATTCTAAAGGCAGCAACATTCTAGTTGTTACCTACGATACTAAGTCATGAGATTCACGATTTCAAACATTATTGGTTTAATACACTATTCAGCATTCTGAGTATGTAGCAGCTAGAGACTAACTAAGTGATGAGAACATGTAGTTTAGGAAAAGAAGAAATACATTTTTAAAGTCAGCACATTCTACGGAGATTACACGTTTAAGTAAGTCAAGCGTGAACCATTTATCAAATAATATTGCATAGTTCAGCATTTCCTAAAAGCATTTATTGATTAAAGAAGAAATGTGACTGAAAAATAGAAAATGGAAGAGTCCTAGTCTGGCCTAGTGGTGTAATTACGATAAAAATGAGTGCTTACTGCAAAAATCATGCTACACATTAATTTTGCACATTTAAGAATAGGCACATTTTCCTATGTTTCATTCTATTAAGCATTTTTGTGTTAATGTCTAGTGTAAATTATGGCACTTATTTTAAGTTAAATTCTTCTGCTCTATCATTGGTGATATCTGTTTGCAGCCCAGCCAAGTATCACGCATCAGAGGTTGAAGTAACGTATTCTGGATAAATCACCGGATCACCCCAGAAACCCAGGTTAATTAGAGTATTCTTATAATCAAACATAGTTTCAATTTTCCCCATGATGTGATCGCTTTGTCCCACCTCCTGGATGCCTGCAGGAGACATTTGAGCTGCCTCTCTGATGTCCCTGAATGCACGTTGCCAGTGCCACATGCGCAACTTGCTAACTCTGGGTCGGAGTACACCCCTTCTTCAGAGAGTCCCTAGCTTCTGTGTCACCAAAGTGAAGCCAGTCTGTGTACAGTGGGGTGTTCAAATAAATCCCTTGCTGATCTCAGGATTCAATCAGTCAGCAACTCTGCCTGTACATATCCATTGATAATTGCTCCAGCAAAGAGCTCTGCTCGGCACACACAGTGAGTGCTTTGGGGGTTTTAAAAGCCAGAAGCCAAAGTGTTTCCTCCTAAACTGTTTGCCAACTGTAACAGGCTGTATGTTTTTTAATCTAATGATAAAGCGGTGCAAATGCCTACTTTATCCAAAGAAAGTCCTGCTGCTGCCCTTGCCTATAGTGCACAGACTACACATCTGTTGCATTATGGTTTATATCATGTTTAATTTGCATAGTGACCTTTTTAATTTCATTATGAGTTATCAGAGTAATTTAAGATCATCAAAGTTTTCCATGTCACTAAGGAGGCAATTGTGGTTTATGAAAATAATTTCCTGGTGACATGGAGTCAATGCTGACCAAACAGTGCCTGGGAGTAGGGGCACTTGTGGGGTGGGAGGGAATCTCCCTTAGACTGCCTGCTTCAGCCAGTGCACCTTCCAGCAGCGGAGGATCCCCATTTGACTCTACTATTTGTTTGTATCATCCCCTACTATCTCTCAACTCACCTGCTCCAGCTTCCCTCTCTGGTCTGCCTGCCCATAGGCATACCTGTTTCAGATTCGAATGTGCTGTCCAGGCTCGGACTGGGACAGAAAATAGGCCTGAACACCAAAATAAAAGTCAGTTAGATGCCTAAAAAAGTGTCTCATCTTTGCAAATTGGGACCCTTCTGAACTTGCAGAGACAGGTTGTATAAGTGTTTTGCAAGGTATGAAAGACCGCATGGATTTGAGCTTGCTGCAAGCAATGTTTGTTTTAATATCAGGGAAATCAACAGTAGAAATTGACTGGTCATGCAGACTATAAAGCAGACCCACAAACAGACAAAAAACGTCCCACACATCTCCGGGCACAGCCTGATTGCAGTGTAAACCAACCAACTCTGGCGCTGTCTGGGGTTTTCTTAGCACTTCGCTTTAGATCCCTGCCTGCATCTGGGGGGCAGTACTGTAGTTACCCCTGTGTAGCCACCCCATCTCAGGCTTAGCAAGGAAGAGCACACATGCTATTGCACTAAAGACCTCCTGTCATTGTCAGGATGTGCTCTCTCAGTGATGCCAGTGATCCAGCGCGATATTAGCAAACAGCATTCATACACCATATATTCACTTGGGCCCATACATTCATACTACACTAATACTTACGCTGGGTGTCAGATGTACTCTTTTATCAAAATCCCTGCTACCAATTACCTTCTGATTGAAGAGTAATAACTTACCAATGGATCCTTTGCTAATTGGGAAGTTTAAAATGAGTGACATTCACTATAATACATAACCCTGAAATAACCACAGAGTCAAGAAGTTTTAAAAATGTTTATCTAAAGTTTTAGCAGAGTAAATACAGAAAAAGACACGGTATTTGATCAGAATACTCGTGGAAAAACATAGAATGATTATTTCTAATCAATGACGGTGTTTAAGGAAAAGAGGAGATAGGAACAGCAGCGCAACTAAAGATTGCATATATTTACCTAAATGCGAGAACCAAACCCTTAGCCAAGGAGTTTGAAAGAATAGGACCCTGGAAGGATGAAGAGCAAGGACCTTCTTCGGGATCAGGACCGGACTGGTGACCTCTCTACAATGACGCCTGCGCCGTTCCCTCTCTGGCACTCTACTTCTCCTCGATTCTTCCCTCTAATGGACTCCGCCGCCCCTCCTCAGGACCTCTTCTGGATAGGGATTCAGTCAGCAATCGATCAGCTGGGCAGCCTGGAGCTCTTCTGTATCTTCTAAGAGTCTGAGCTAACTAACTACTAATGCTATATTCTATTATACCCTTCTACGCCCATGTACCTCCCCTTAATGTTGCTAAAATATGGGACCACTACTTCTGATTGGGCAGGGACAGGAAGTGGATTCTCGCACCATGACAAATTTGGCTTAATTTGTGAAGCCTATTGTATTAACGTTCCCTCCCCTTCAATTTAATACATTCACTTTATTTCCCACCCGTCTCACAACAAATGATATAAAATTTCTACAGCAATTGTATCTTTTGTTACAAATTTGTACATTTAGAACATCCTCTTCGGCCGATAGGTCATGGCCTTGTGAGACGTCCAAGTTGACTTCATTTTGGCAGTCTTTCAGGGGACATGTGCAGAACCTTCTGCTTCTCTAGTTTCAAGTCACCAACCCAGGCCCAAGATTACGAATTACTAAAAGTGCAAGAAGGAAATATTAATATCAAAAATAAAACGTTTCACTGTATACCACTTATCTTATTTCTAATCCCTTTCAATTATATAAAACCTATCCCGCATTAATTGTGTTAAGAAATGACAATTTAGTAATGACACAGGAGCAAGCTTAAGCATGTGAGAACATTGAGCAGCCATTTTATTGCACACTGCGCAGAAGCAGAAATTCCCACCAAGCAAAGAAAGACGTCACACCATGTGATCAGGTTGTGACATGCGCAGTTAAATTCCCGCGCTTAAGCGGCCATTTTAGACTAGGAACAAGCGTTATTTGTTAGAAAAACAACATAGGCAAGCTTCCTAACTATTCATGTAGTGTGTGCAAATATTAATACAGACAATACAAGTTTTAATATTAATACAATGAGGAAGAATTCATACGAGCAAGTTTCATTGGCGAAACCTTGCTCCATCAATCCCCTCTCTGATGGCGTTTCTGAGCCATCAAAAAGTACCCTCAATCAGATGCCAACTTCTAGCAAATCACTTCATTCTCATTTTCATTTTTAGCTTTTCTATTTTTACAATCTCCTTTCATCTTTTTGTATAATTCACTTTTCCATTCTTCCAGTTCAATTTCATCTCTCTTTCTCTTCTTTCCTTTTTCAGTCACTTTACAAGTTCCACTCTTTCTACAACATTTACACCAAAATACTATTGTCAGAACTATTATTGCTATCCCTACTAAGGGAATTAGTATTTGACCTATAAGTCCTTTACCTATATTAGAAAACCAGGTTCCGATTGACGATATACTATTTGTCAATCTTTCCCATACATTATCAACTTCCAGTTGTTTAAGTTCTTGCTCAAGTTTAGTTATATTCTTAATATATCTTCCAATTTCTGCACTTTTATCCGGTATATAAGTGCAACAGTGTTTCATTTTCAATAATTTACAAACTCCGCCCTCTTTCGCCAATATTATGTCAAGAGCAAGTCGATTTTGCATCACCATTGACCTAATTGCAACCATTTCCACATTAATCATTAGAAACCCTCCAGCAGTATTCGTTGATAAACGATCAACTACTGTAGACAATTTACATATCTTCCTTGAGTTCAGAATTATTCCCACTGAAGGTATCAATGCACCAAATATATCACCTATTATTTCTGAAAAACTAGCTCTTTTATTACGTGTTAATTCGCCATTGTTTTCATTGCTTCCAGTGTTTCTTTTACGTGGTATATCTTTGGAAAGACTATTCCAAAGTAACAACTTCCATACCACCGTGCAGGAAGCCTAAAATAAGCCTTATTCCCGCAGACATAATAGATTCCAGGAAAAACTGAATCTGTTCCTCCTTTGAGTCCCCAACCTCCCAATATTAAAAATTGTGTTCACAATCACTGGTACCGATGAAAACATTGTTATAGTCAGTCTTTAACCTATGAAGACAAATTTTTCCCTTCTTTTCGAAATCCAGAGCCATAGCAGCTTGAACCTTGCCAGGGGTGTAACTTCCCTCTTTCTCTGCCCAAGGTGGAAAATGAGCCTTATGCTCTGTTGCTTTCTTTTGAAAATCCTGTCTTCTATCTTCTACTAAATTCAAAAATATTTTCTCTTCTTCTAATAAAGAACATGTTAGATTGTGTCTACGTGCATGTGTTAAGTCTATTGATTTCATTGTTAAGAAAAACTCTCCCATAAACTGTGCATCTAAGGCGCTAAGCACTGGGTTCATACTCTTGCGAATAGGAACTTCAGAAAATACAACATCTATATTGGAATAGTAATATTGTAGTCTACCTGTACTATAAAATAAACTTGTTAATACGCTACATGAAATGCCATATGTCAGTGGTAAATGATGGTATGTTAATCCTTCTGCTACTGATTCAGGTAATTTCATACAGACATAACAATTACTAACTTCCATGGTGTCTACATACTGAAACAATAATTTCGTGAAAACATTTAAACTAGTGTCATTATCAGCTATCACATGATGAATTCCTTCATCTTCTTCTGCCATTAGTTCTACCCTATTTCCTTTCATGTTTGCTTTCCTCCCTATAGTTTCATTATTGTTCTTTTTATCTATTATCATCAGGTAAGGAATAGCTACAATCAGGACTAACCATGCTATAAGCACCAATACTAGACTACATATGCAAATTGCACAGCATCTCCTACAACATTTTCTCTTTGGTCTCCCAGTATCCCTATCATCAGGCATTTTTCGACAAGGAAGATTGCTCTTCTTATCTCTGTTCCTTTTCTTCAATAGATTCTTTTGTTTAGTCAGGGTGGTCTTGTTTCTTCTTCGTAAGTTAGTTCTGCACTTGTTCCTTCACCACCACTGTCACTTGATTCTGAACTTTCAAAGTCTTCAAGAACAATATACGTCCAATCAGGACCCCTGAATTTGTTGTTCACAAGTCATACTGGCACATGCATCAAGGTAGGCTTTTGCGATTCCTTAATTGCGATTATTAAGGAATCGCAATTAAGGAATCGCAAAGCCTATGCATGTAGGAATCGCTATAAAAATAGCGATTCCTAAACATTCCTTAATTGCGACTCGCTAATTGCGAGTCGCAATTAATGAATACCTCCCATCAATTCCTATGGGCCTAGAGGCCCATAGGAATGAATGGGAAGACATTCTCAATTTGCATTCGCAATTAGAGAATCGCAAATTGAGAATGCAATTTCAAGGGTGCCAGGGTGTCAAAGGGACCCCTGTTGCACCCCTGAAATCTGCATATGAGTAGCATCTTGACACACACATGCCCCAAGGGCATGTGTGTGTGTAAAATGGAACTTTGAAAAATGCACTTTAGTGCATTTTTCACAGTTTTTGCAAATTACCATGAAGTTCAACTTCATGGTAATTTTGCGCCCTATTAGCGAAATCGCTAATTTTTTTACTTTATATGCATTGCATTTAAGGAATCTCAATTTGCGATTCCTTAAATGTAATCGTAATTTGAGAATCGCAATTAATTGCGAATTCTCAAATTGCGAGGGCCTTGACCTCTTGATGCATCGCAAAAGGTAATTTTGCGATCGCAGAACGGAGCCGATTTTTGCGAATCGCACCGTTTGCGATCGCAAAAACCTTTGATGCATGTGCCCCTTAATCTTTTACTTTTTCTTTTCCCAGACTTTTTCTCTTGATCTGTTTGACTTGTTACTTCAGGTACTTGATCTGGATCTTCACTTCTTGTTTTTATGTGGCACTTTACTCTTTTGATGAAACTTGGCCACTGGTCTCCTTTTCTTGGCTTTTCTGTTTGTACTGTTTCTTTATTTTCGTCTTTAAGTGCCTTTTTAATTTCACTGGTTTGTACTGTTCTGTTCTTTGTTTTCTCTAACTTATCTAATTGTTCTTTTTCTGGTCTTATTGGTTTCTCATTTGCCGCTCCACTGTGAGTTTCCAACAATTCACTTTGTTCTGTGTTTACTTCTTTATGTTCACTTTTCTCAGTCTCTATTTCTTCTGTTTTTTCCTCTTGTCCTAACTGCTTCTGATCAGGGCTTATTGCACTGTGTACTTCTGCAGCCTGACCTGCTTCTTCTAAACCTGTCTCTCCCTGTTCAAATTCTATTAATTCTTCACTGCTTTCAGTCCAATTTTCTTTCCCTATCTGATTTGGTTCAGGGTCGTTTACTAGCTTGTCTTCTTGAGCCTGAACCCCTTCTTCTTCACCTATCTGATCTTCTACAATTGCTTTTAATTTTCTTTGGCTTCTTGTTCGGTGGAAAACCTCAGGAACTTCGACCACTGGTATCTAATCCTGACTTGTGCTCGGTTGTTCTCCGTCAGCTTCTCTTGAACCTCGAGCCTGAGATTCTTCAGCTGGGCAACCTTCAGCTTCTTCAGAGATTGGTGTCGTCTGAGTGTTTTCTTCTTCTGGGTCTGGTACTCTCTTGGTGTGACTTACGTGAATCCAATTCGGAAATTCGGCACACTTCACTGCTGTGTTTGTGGTCAATATGATTTGACAAGGTCTGCTCCACCTGGGTGATAGACACGTTTCTCTGGTGTGATTCTTCACCACCACCCAGTCACCAGGATTCAGATCATGTTCTAGTTCAGGCTGTCTGGAAACTGCGTCTTCTCCAACCTGGTGAGAGACAGAACGCACTAGGTCAGCCAATCCTTTACAGTAGTCCAACACCATATCATCAGAAATATTCACCAGTCTATTTGTGGGAACATGTGTTTGTCTCATCGCTCTTCCCATCATAATTTCATGGGGGCTCAAACCTGTTGTTCGATCAGGTATACTTCTGAGTCCCATCAGAACGAGTGGCAATGCATCAGGCCACTCCAATGATGTTGATGCACACATTTTTCCCAATCTTGACTTTATGGTGCCATTCAATTGTTCCACCACTAAAGAAGACTCTGGACGATATGCACAATGCAGTTTCTGTTTGATTTGAAATGCTTCACAGATTATCAGGATCACTTCGTTGTTAAAATGTTTTCCTCTATCTGATTCCAAAGATACTGGGAAACCAAACCTAGGTATGAGCTCTCTTAATAACAACTTAGCAACTGTAATGCTGTCATTTCTCCTAGTTGGGTATGCCTCCACCCACTTTGAAAACAGACACACTATGACTAATACGTATTTCAGCCCTCTGCATGGTGGTAACTGTATGAAGTCAAACTGTAGTCTTATGAATGGACCTTCTGCTTTTCCGATCTTCCCAAACCCAATTATCGTTTTCCTGCCTGTGTTGTGCATTTGGCAAATTAGACATCTCTGGCAAAGACTCTCTGTAACAGCTCTGAATTTGGGATTGTACCAATTTTGTCTGAATAGTCTAATCATTGCATCTCTCCCTATGTGTGTGTCTCCATGATACATTCTGGCCATTTGTGAGAGTAAACAATCTGGCATGACTGGTCTGCCATCTGTACTGATCCATACTTCATCCTCTCTTCTTTGAGAACAACCCGTTTTGATCCACCTTTTTCTTTCAACCTCATCCACTTCATCTTGTAATCTTTTCACTTCGTTCCAGGTTTCAGGTGGCATAAATAGCATAAGTTGGCAGCTGATTCCCATTCTTTCCACCCTCTTATTCACTGATGTTCTGGTTTTGGCACAATATTGAGCCACCAGATCTGCATATCTGTTGCCAACTACCACCCAGTCATTTCCTGACTGATGTGCGGCACATTTCACCACAGCCAATTCTTTTGGTGATTGTATTGCTTCTAGCAATTCTTTTACAAATTGTCCATTTTTAATGGGGGATCCTGAAGAAGTCATGAAATCCTCTGCATCCACAGTTGGCCAAAATCGTGCACAACCCCATAACCATATTGACTATCAGTGAATATGGTTATTTTCTGATTCCTCCCAATTTTGCACGCTTTTATCAGTGCAATCAATTCAGCTACTTGTGCAGATTTTACCCCTGGTAAATAGGATGCTTCGACTATTCCAGTTAATTCACATACTGCATAAGCAGCTGTTTGCTTGCCATCTTCATGTCTCTGACAAGAGCCATCAGCGAACAGTTCTTTATCTGGGTTTTTAAGAGGCTGTTCCTCTATATCTGGGCGAGGTTTTGTGCATAGTTCTGTAATCTGTATACAATCATGTTCATCTTCTTCGTCATCTTTATTTGTCTCATGATATGGATCTGGTAATAAGCTTGCTGGATTTATTATCGTACACCTCACCATGGTTACATTTTCTGCACCCATTATTATCCTCTCATACTTAGTCAGCCGACTAGGAGTGAGATGTTGAGTTTGTGTTCTGGTCAACAGAATCACCACTGCATGTGGAACATATACTTTTACAGGATGTCCCATCACAATTGATTCACTTTGTTCGATGCTTAAACATGTTGCTGCTACTGCTTTCAAACATCCTGGCAACGCAGATGCTACAGGGTCTAGTGTAGCGGAAAAGTATGCTATAGGACGTCTGTCCAGACCATGTCTTTGAGTTAAAACTGAAAGTGCACAATTTTCTCTTTCATGACAGAATAATGCGAATTCTCTTTTATAATCTGCCATGCCTAAGGCAGGTGCTGAACAAAGGGAGTTTCTCAATTTTACAAAGGCTTCTACACTTTCATCTTCCCACTCAACAGGATCTTTTGCTTTCTTTTTGGTCATGTTAATCAAAGGCTTAGCCAACATGGAAAATCCTGGTATCCATTGTCGACAGTAACCTACTATTCCTAAGAACATTCTTACTTGTCTTTGCGTTAATGGCATTTGCATTCTTTTTATTAATGCTACTCTTTCAGAGGTTACTCTTCTTTTTCCCCTCTCAATTTGATGTCCTAGATATTTAACCGCTGTCTTGCAAAACTGTAACTTTTCAGGTGAGACTTTATGCCCTTCCTCAGCCAAAAGATTTAATAAGGCTATGGAATCAACAACACAGTCTTCTCTGGTGGTCGACGCCACCAATAAGTCGTCGATATATTGAACTAAAACTGAGCTTCCTGGCATCACTAGTTTTTCAAGGCACTTTTTCAGTATCTGGTTGAAGATGGAAGGACTTTCTGTGTACCCCTGAGGAACACGATTCCATACATAGACCTTGTTTTCAAATTTAAATGAGAAAAGATACTGACTGTCTGGGTGTAACGGAATTGAAAAGAAGGCTTGACACAGATCTATGACTGTAAACCATCCAGCATTCCAAGGAATCTGGTACAGAATTACTGCAGGGTTTGGCACTATAGGACAACATGGCTCTACAATTTTGTTGATTTTCCTCAGATCTTGAACGATTCTATATTTACCACTAGGTTTCTTTAGTCCCATGATTGGTGAATTACATGGACTACTCATTACTTCTCTCAGTATATTTTGTTTGACCATCCGATTGATTTCTTCAATGACACCTGCTTTTACTTCTGCACTCATTTTGTACTGTTTTGTATTTGGGAAAATTGCACCTTCTTTTACAGTTACTTGAACTGGGTCTATTTTAGCCATGAATCCTACTTCTTTTCCCATGAGATCCCATACTATGGGATTTACTGTATCTTTTAATTCTTCTGGCAATTCATCTTTTGTTATTAATGAAAACATTTCATCTACTTCTGTTCCTTGTTTTGCTACCATAATTTTATATACATGATCTTCATCTGGTGTTTGTACTGCCACACCATCCGGTGTGCAGAAAATAGTGCAATTCATTTTGCACAACAAGTCCCTACCTAGCAAGTTTACTGGACTAGAATCGCATACTACAAATTGATGCATTTCTTTGAAATTTCCAATTTTAACCTCCATTGGTTCGGTAAGTGGTGTTCTAATTCTTTGGTTAGCAACCCCTACAACTTGAATATCTTCACCAGAGAGAGGAAGGTTTGGGACGTCTACTGTTCTCACAGTAGACCTGGTAGCACCAGTATCCAAAAGAAAAGTAATATCATTACCTCTCACTTTTCCTTCAACATATGGACCTGATTGATCTACCTGCAGGGATGCGCCAAGTACGCATTCCTTCTCCCCTCTCCTAGGCACCGTCATGCGTCGAACCCGCAAAAATCATCCTGCAAAAGAAATTGTGAGGTCATATAATCATTCTTACCACTTCCCCCGAGTAACTGATGTCTGTACCGTGCTTTGCTCTGCTTACATTACCCTGAACAGGTGGAGGTGGCAACTGACTCTGAGGATTTACTCCTTGCTGTGAGTCATTCTGCGTTTGTGAATTTAAATTTTGATTTGGGCCATTATTGTTTCTAATCTTTTTACACTCGTCCTTCCAATGCCCCAATTTTCCGCATCCATGACAAGGAAATTTCTTTTGGCTTCTTCTCTACTCATTCGTCCTTTCATTCTCCCACCATTTCCCGAATCACCATTCGTTCCAGAGTCTTTTCCTTGCGTTTCATTGGGATTGTCTAAATTAATTCCCTGTTTCTCAGCCATTTTCACCTGTGCCCACATTACTTTCTCCTGCAATTTCTTGTGTCTATCTTCAATGTCATCCCCACAGTACTTTGCATATTTCAAAATTTCGTCAATTGGTTTTCCTTGCCAACAGAGCATATGTTGCTTAATCATCTGGCAAATCTCGGGCTTCAAACCATACACAAATCGGTATACAAACTGACTCATGTTTTTGTCTCCAATGTCCTCAAATCCGCTGTACTGTTTGAACACCTGTAAAAGGCGCTCATAATACGAATGTACTGTTTCACTGGCTTCTTGGGTAGTTCGATCTATTTTTACCCAATCTGTTTCTTTCGGTGGTATTTTCCCCTTCAGGTATGTTATTACCTGCTGATACTTTTTCATCACATCAGTTGACGGGGCACCTGTTTTTGGATCTCTGGGATATTCATCATTCGGCCAATCGACTGTGATCTTACAATCTGTCCATAAATCTGCAGGTACCACTATGTCAAACAGACCATCCAAATCCTTCAATAATACTTTTGATACTTTCACAAACCTTTCAACCTGCTTGTACCATTCAATTGGCTTTTCTCTCAGCTTTGGAAAATCATTCGTAAATGATAAAATATCCTGTCTACTCCATGGGACATGTACATAACCTCCTCCTGCAACTTCTCGCATCGGGTACATTTTGTCAACTTTTTCTGTTTCTTTCATCACATATTCAGAAGCTGTTCGACTTGAGCGAGCTTCTTCCTTTTTCTTTGCCCACCTAGTTCTCCATTTATCTAGGTCTCCCCATTTTTGTAAAACTAACATTAATTCTCTTATTTGCAGTCTTCTTCCAGAAGCATTCATATTTTCTAAATCTTTGTCTGAGAATTCTGCTCTATAGGGTTTCTGTAGTACTTTTGACTTCCCTATTTCAATTCCCATTTGTAGGGCTAGATTGGACAATTTTTCATGAAATAACCTTACATTTCTAGTGATACTCCTGCATAGGAACAGCAATTCTTCTTCATCATAAGTGTTTAAGCGTTCTACTCCTATATTTCCTGCTATCATTTCTTCTAACTCAGCTTTTAATTTCTGAATGTCTAGCAATTTTGGAGGAGTGCACAATTTATCTGATCCTTGTACCCACCTTTCTAAATCTTCAGGTGTTACTATGGTAGCACTCTTTGCCCCTGATGAAGTTATTAAACTTACATCTTTTGAACGCTCCGGTATTTCTTTTCTGGGAGTACCTTTTACTGGACCTCTGACAGGTAAATCCATGAGAGATATTGTGGAATCACAATCACTAAAGTGATCTTCAATTATAACTGGAGCTTCAAGTTTTTGAAAATTTTCGGGAGTATTCATAGGAGAAGATTCGGGTATCAGAGGAGGACAATTTCCTTGTATACCATATAATGGCACTACTGGACCAATTGTTACAGGAATAGTCAATGAATCAGGATGTGTTTTTATCTGGGATATTTTCCGTACTAATTCTGCTCTGGTCTTTTCTAATGCTTCTTTTTCTTTTTCATGAAGTATTCTATTCGGGGTGAATTCATGTAGTACCTGAGGTACCATTGGTGTTTGTGGTGGGGCACTAGGAGGAATTCCACTTGACCCTTCCTGATACGGTGGAGGATTCCTCAATATTTCTTCCATAAACTCATCTTCTGAGTCTTCATGTCTCATTAAAGTGTTTTGTCTTTTCTGTACACTTGCCTCCTGATTTCTCTCCTTCTGTGAGTAGTGGATATAATCCCTCAACAAGCATTGTCCTTCTCCATTGCTTCATCTAACCTTCCCTATTTTCCCGTAAGTATCTGGGAAAAAATCCTGGATATCTCCCATTACTTCGTGATCTATCACGCTCAAATGCTTCAGTCTCCCATTCCTCTAAAGCTTCATATTGAGTCAATCTGGGTCTAGGTTCTAAATCATTCATCCTTTGTCTCAAATTTTGAAGAATTCGCCCATTGAATGTGCCATTCTCGGGAAATTCTAGTATCCCGTCATTTTTAGTATATTCTCTCCAATTCTCTATCCATACACAAGTATGATAACCTCTCTCCATCATCATATATGATGCGGATGCTTTGGCTGGGGGAATAATAATTCCCTCTCTAGTTTTGATTGGTTTATCCTTTTTGAAATAATTTTTAATCTTTTGTAAAACTGACATCTTCTTCTTTTCTCCGTACATCTTAGGCAAATACCGATGTATAAAATTATATTCTGCAAACCCTAGAAATCTCCTATCTGGACGATTCCCTGTTAAAGTCGGATCGCGTTTTAACATGCAATCCTTATCCACTTAGAATTTTGCTTCTAAACTCTCAACCAATCAAATCTTTGCTAACTTTTTAATTCTAAGCCAATCCTTGCGCGGCCTTTTTGGTGACGTTTCTCTGTCAACCCCTCCTTTATAATCTGCTCTTTTCTGTTCTCATGCTTATGCAACCAATCCCAGCGCGGCACCTGTGATGTCAGTACTACTCCTGACTACTGACCCCTCCTTTACAAGGGTTTTACCACGCCCGCGGATCCAACCAATCCCAGCGCGGCGTTTTGTGACGTCAGCTCCCTCTCCGGCAACTGACCCTCCCTTTACAAAATTTTACGCAAACTTTATTTTCTCTATAGTTCTTAATTAAAATTCAGTGACAACATAAAACATTTGCTATCGTGCCAGTTTCTCTAATTCAGAAAGATAGGTTCTTTTACACACTTAGTAAAACCTTTCCATTTACTAGAACATACACTACGAGTAAAACCCTTCCGTTTACTCTTCACGCAAGCTTCTGAAATACCTGTTACTTCTTCAATGTTACCCTTTCTAGGTGATATAACATCAAATTTTCACCAGCATACTCCTTTGGCTTATACTTACACGCATAAAAATCCCTAACAAGTGCTGATAGTCCTGCTTAACTATTCAGTACTATTTCTGCCTGACAGATAACCTCACTGCAGTATGGCTTCTACTTGCCACCCACTATTCTTTCTCCCCGGGTATTCTGGACAACATAAAACAATACTCAAGAATAACGGGTATTAGTTCATAAAAATACAAAATAAAATTCTCATTACCCAATTAACAAAGAGTAACACAAACCGTCCTCTGCTTACCAGAAAACTGATCCAGCGCGATATTAGCAAACAGCATTCATACACCATATATTCACTTGGGCCCATACATTCATACTACACTAATACTTACGCTGGGTGTCAGATGTACTCTTTATCAAAATCCCTGCTACCAATTACCTTCTGATTGAAGAGTAATAACTTACCAATGGATCCTTTGCTAATTGGGAAGTTTAAAATGAGTGACATTCACTATAATACATAACCCTGAAATAACCACAGAGTCAAGAAGTTTTAAAATGTTTATCTAAAGTTTTAGCAGAGTAAATACAGAAAAAGACACGGTATTTGATCAGAATACTCGTGGAAAAACATAGAATGATTATTTCTAATCAATGACGGTGTTTAAGGAAAAGAGGAGATAGGAACAGCAGCGCAACTAAAGGTTGCATATATTTACCTAAATGCGAGAACCAAACCCTTAGCCAAGGAGTTTGAAAGAATAGGACCCTGGAAGGATGAAGAGCAAGGACCTTCTTCGGGATCAGGACCGGACTGGTGACCTCTCTACAACGACGCCTGCGCCGTTCCCTCTCTGGCACTCTACTTCTCCTCGATTCTTCCCTCTAATGGACTCCGCCGCCCCCTCCTCAGGACCTCTTCTGGATAGGGATTCAGTCAGCAATCGATCAGCTGGGCAGCCTGGAGCTCTTCTGTATCTTCTAAGAGTCTGAGCTAACTAACTACTAATGCTATATTCTATTATACCCTTCTACGCCCATGTACCTCCCCTTAATGTTGCTAAAATATGGGACCACTACTTCTGATTGGGCAGGGACAGGAAGTGGATTCTCGCACCATGACAAATTTGGCTTAATTTGTGAAGCCTATTGTATTAACGTTCCCTCCCTTCAATTTAATACATTCACTTTATTTCCCACCCGTCTCACAACAAATGATATACAATTTCTACAGCAATTGTATCTTTTGTTACAAATTTGTACATTTAGAACATCCTCTTCGGCCGATAGGTCATGGCCTTGTGAGACGTCCAAGTTGACTTCATTTTGGCAGTCTTTCAGGGGACATGCGCAGAACCTTCTGCTTCTCTAATTTCAAGTCACCAACCCAGTCCCAAGATTACGAATTACTAAAAGTGCAAGAAGGAAATATTAATATCAAAAATAAAACGTTTCACTGTATACCACTTATCTTATTTCTAATCCCTTTCAATTATATAAAACCTATCCCACATTAATTGTGTTAAGAAATGACAATTTAGTAATGACACAGGAGCAAGCTTAAGCATGTGAGAACATTGAGCAGCCATTTTATTGCACACTGCGCAGAAGCAGAAATTCCCACCAAGCAAAGAAAGACGTCACACCATGTGATCAGGTTGTGACATGCGCAGTTAAATTCCCGCGCTTAAGCGGCCATTTTAGACTAGGAACAAGCGTTATTTGTTAGAAAAACAACATAGGCAAGCTTCCTAACTATTCATGTAGTGTGTGCAAATATTAATACAGACAATACAAGTTTTAATATTAATACAATGAGGAAGATTGCCTACGAGCAAGTTTCATTGGCGAAACCTTGCTGCATCACCAGCACCCACGCTCTCAAGCCCTGAACTGCCTCTGTGCTCCTCCTTGCTTTATAACTTCAAAGGCCTCACCAACCAACATTTTCCCATCGGATCCACGCATGCGTGGTCCATGCTTTGCAATGGCATGTAAGAGCAGCGTGAAGCCACACAAATGGGAGTGAGCACAATATTAGTGTAATGCCAAGTGAAGCTAAGGCGGGCAAGGAAGCGTGCCACAGCAGCTGCAGTACTGACAATCGGATCCCTGTGTCTGTTGGTGTCTGTTGATGCCTTGCACGCATGTGGGGTGATGCAGCCAGGGCCGGACTGGCCGTAGTGGGCACCGGGCGTTTCCCCGGTGGGCTGCCAGGGTGGGGGCCGGTTTTGGGCCCCTGGGGGCCGTTTTTGTTACAGGGCCGTTTTTGCAGCATAGCTGCAATATCGGCCCCTGTAACAAAATCAGCCAAACCGGTCCTGGCAAAGTGCTCGGCCGCACCCCCAACCCCCGGGGTGGGGGCCAGCCGAGCACTTTGCCAGGGCCGGTTTTGGTTCCCAGTCCGGCCCTGGATGCAGCCATTTCACTGAGCCCACCCGCCTCTGCTGATGTTCCCATAGACTCACCACATGTGTAAGCTAACTGTGACGAAATTGGAGTGACGCTATGCTGCTTCTGAGCATTTTTGATGTTATACCTCCAGTGACCATGGCACTCAATGTGTCACGCCAGAGTTATTCAAATTTCACATATAAGTATATTGCAACCTTGAAAATGTCACGAATAATGCAACCTGAAAAACTTGGCAGCTACATATTTGTGACCTGCAGGTTACAAGCTCAAATGATTACAGGCCTTTCCCTAATGCTTTCTTCCTTCCTTTGGTGAGAAAGCGAGCACAGTAAACTAGATTAATAGAAGCAGCTGTTTTTACGCCGCTGGAAAATTGGAAAAACTGTGACAGAAAGCGCTGTAAAACAATTATGAATAAACAAAAAGTGATTAGTGATGGTTTCCGAGTAAAAATATCATATACCCACTTCACAAATAAAGTGAAAAATCTATACTCGGAAGTTTATGGTCTCACACAGGTGGTGTTTTACTAACATCTGGAATTCACCCACTTACCCAAGGTTACACTTCGAAATCAGTGCCAGTTGCAGAACAGCGGGCACAATCCTGGAAGAGTTTTCGAATTCATTATTTCTCTTTTTGCAGGCATTTCAGCAGCGCCTTGGTGTACCCATTCTGAAGTGCCAGCGCCCATGTGAAACAGTAACATTATTATTCTATTTATTTGTTACATTGGTAATATTTTCACCTTAGGAAATAAAAACCTTGTGACCCTGTAAAGCAAGCAAATATCATATACTTTAGGAGCGTAATTCATAGATATGTCACTGCGGTTGCACGTGGTTCTCTCTTAGAAGCACCGTACTGATGAATTTAAGCTGTTGTGCTACCTGTTTAGTGAAGTAGAAATGGACTTCCAGCTCTTTGCTTAAATTCAGCTATGTTGCACCACCTAGTGGTTTATCTCTGAAGTGTAACACATACATTGAAATGTTAAAGGGAAAGCTTTACAAAACAGGTTTTCAGCCCTGCAAACGCGTGCACTTAGGTATGTTTGGGACCAGCAAATCAGGTGTTAAATTCAAGTTTACGCCTGCAATGACTCCCAGTTTATTCTGCCTGTGCACAGATGCAGGCATGACGCGCTGAAATGAACAGTGAACGCAATTCCCTGCATATCTAAAAAATACAACTTTATATGCGTACGGCAGTCAGGTGCGCTGTAAGGTCACAGAACTCATCAGTGACTTAAAATGTCCGTTTAATATACTTTTTAAGTAATTTATCTCCTACATAATGGGGAAACACATGGGCGTCAGTAAGCTACATTTAGAGGAATGCAGGGACAAAGTAACCTACTAATAAACTGGGGGGCATATTATCAAGGAATAGCGATATTTATCGCTAACCGCGCTTAGCGCAACTTTGGTTAACGCCGCCTATCGCTGGAAAATATCGCTGAGATAACACCCTATTAACAAGGTTTATCTCCATAGCGATAAAATTTCCAGCGATAGCGGCAAAATGTGAGAATATCGCGGGAAAAGCAGCGATATTCTCGCATTATCGCTAAGGTGGATTCAGCATTAGAATCCACCTCCTATACTTTAAACAGGTAAGTCATCCTCACTAGCAGGTGATAAAATCTAGCGATAAACGCACTTAGCGCGAATTCTTTTATCGCTTCGCCTGCCTTGCTAATAGGGGTAGTGGTGTTAGCGACTGTTTTCAGTCGCTTTTAGTAGGGAACGCCTTCCTGCATGTCATTAGCGATAATTATCGCTGACATGCAAGGCGATGTGAATCCCGGCCGCTAACGCCTGAAAGCTGTCGCTAACGCCTGTCAGGTGTGGCTCTGGGCTGCGCTCCCTTTCATACTGCAGGTAGTCGTCCTGCTTAACACCAGTAAAAGGCAGGTGTTAAATCCCTGCTGCTAACACGCCTTATCGCCTGTTTTTGGGTCGCATCGCAGATCTGGCTGGTCGTTGAGAATATCACGAAGTGGTGTTTTCATGTGTTTTTGCACGGGAATGCCTACTCTGCATATCATTAGCATTAGTTGTCTCTCTCATCCGTGGCGATGTTTTTTGCGGCAGCTATCGCAGGAAAGCTGGCGATGTGGGCTGTTTGCACCAGCTTGAGAATGGGGCGATAATTCTTTCGCCGCTTTTGCTGCGCTAAAGTGCCGATAACTCGGCGATAAGTCCTTGAGAATATGCCCCAATGTGTGTGCATTTTCTGCGAGCGAGACACCACGTGGGATGAGTATTATAGTGACATATGTAGCCTTCTGGTCACTGGCCCTAATCCCAGTCACACAACTCGGTGGGTAAGCGCACCTACTGCAGAAATCTGCGTGACTCCTGCAGGACACAGATTAAATTACCAGAAAGCTCAGAGGAGTAATGCAGCTGACGTTAGTGTGAACATACTGGTCCCCAGTCCTGTTTGTTGTGAAGCAGCTAACTCATGGCGATACACTGGGTGTGCAGGCGATATAGCAATAGAGTCCGACAGATCCCATACTGCGCCCTTATTCGGCAACCTCTATCCTCTGCAGATCTTGCCTGCAGCACCTTTCCTTAAATCTGGCAAGTCTTGTCTCTGATGATCCAGAGTCGGAGCACTTAGAAGCAGGCTGCATTGAATAAGGAGTACTATAAAAACAAGCAGTAACGGTGGGAGCGAGACGGGGCAAGTAATGATGGACGGAGGGGGCAAGCAAGGAGAGGGCAAGCAGCAATGAGGGAGGGGGTGGAGGGATGGTAAAAGCAGCAAAGAGGGAGGGGTTTGGGGGATGGGCAAGCAACACCAGGACATTATAATAAAACAAATCATCTCACTTTGAAGACAGAGAAAGAGAAACATCAGAAAGAATGGAGTGCAAGGAAAAGATAAAAAGGTAGGATCAACAAAAAAAGGAGGAAAAAAGAATAAAGTGTGTGTGTTAGCTGCGAGCGATGCACCACGTGGGATGAATAATATAGTGGCACATGTAGCCTTCTGGTCACTGGCCCTAATCCCAGTCACACACCTCAGTGGGTAAGCGCACCTACTGCAGAAATCTGTGTGACTCCTGCAGGACACAGATTAAAATACCAGAAAGCTCAAAGGGTTAATACAGCTTATGATAGTGTGGAACAAACTGGTCACCATTTCCATTTGATTTGAGCCAGCTAGCTTATGGCTAGCATGATTTCAGTAACTTTCAGCATGAAAATCAAAAAGCAGTGTGTGGATGTAGGTCATCGCATAGACGGTAGCATATAGGTATAGGTCCTGCATGCACGGGCACTGGAGTGTGGACGAATGAGGGTGCTATTTTTGGACCGGCTGTCACAGGCAAAACTGAGTTGCGTGTATGGCTAAACACCTTTCCCAACCACCACTGACTCTGAAAACGAAAAATCACTAAGCCATTATCTCCTGGCATATGGAGCCAGGCCACTAGCAGTGAGTAATGAGTCTGTAAACCTTGTAGGTAGGTGGGACACTGGCATGATAGAATATCAGTCGGGATGAACAGGGTTGCCAAACCTAGTACATGGCACCATATTTAAGCATAATTGTATCTTGACAGCTGCAAACTCACCCTTGCTACTCCTTGTAATATTAAAGTAGAGAAATTAAAGAAATCCAGTTTAGTCTACTTGTAGTCAAATCAGTTACTTTATTTTAAAGACGTGTCAGATTCTGGGTTCTTTGCTTTGCATGGATTTTTTTTTAACTGAAAAAAACCAAGCTTTTTTTATTTATCTAAACCACTATCGCTGAAAAACACGTCAGTTCTGTGGAGCCTCAAGCAACATGAACAATAAATGACACCCCTGCACGAAGGCATCCTCCTATCCATGTTCACTCTTTTAATTCCTATTATTTCTAAATAATTAAACATTTATTTATCTTTAGTTGTCAAAGTCCAATGCATTAGGCAGTGCCCGCAAACACCGAAATGTTGGCACACACACATGCCACCTATGTTACTCCACTACTATGCTGGGCAATGGGGTGGGTTGAGAGGAAAGAGAAAGGGCATCGGAACATCTTTCAAACAAAAATGGTGAGCCAGTGTGTCCTTTCACCTCTCCTGGCGCTTAAAGACAGAGGCAGTTACAAATGTGTATCTTGATTAGAGGAAACATGGTAGGACCATATTAGCACTGGTGACCATATTCTTTTGATTATTTGGCTATGGATCAAAACGGCCCGCTAACATGGCGAACAGCCCATGACAAAACGAGGCCTCCTGTCTCGGGTTGTCGTGTCACCGGAGGAGCCACTTGACTGCTCTTAGCGTTATCTGACATTTGCAAGTCTTCCTGAACAATGAATGATGACATGCCTATGAAAGGGTAGCGCCTTCAGAAATTGCAACGTTTTGTCTAGTGTCACTATACCTAAATCGTACCACGATATAAAAAAAGCTGTCTTTGCAAATCCATGTGAAGCATTCGCATTTTATGATGGCAATTAGAAACAAGCAAGGGGGGGCAAGCAGCGAAGGGAGTGGGGGTTCGGGTCAAGCAGCGAAGCGGAGTGTGTTGGGGGACAGGCAAGCAGCACCAGGACATTAACCCCAAAAATCCTTTCACTTTGAAGTCAAAGAAAGAAAAGTAAACAGGCGCCCTCAGAAACCAGTGTCTGACATTTTATCTTGGTCTTTGAATGCACAGTAAATGTGATGAGATAAGAACAAGATTCACAGGCCTGTTTACAAAAACAGAGCTTGGAGCGAGTGAAACCACAAGCACTCCTTTGAAGTGCTCCAAAAAAAAGAAAAGAATAGTTCCTAAAATGGGAGCAGTGGATGGAAAGTAGTATTAGGTCCATACTCTCAGGGAGGGCTAACAACAGGAAGACACATGACGCATGCATGCCATTGACAAATGGGGAGAAAGAATATGATAGCGACGATGGAGCCAGCAAATGGGAAGTGTTGGACTTGGCCCTGCTTGCAGGGTCATCCCTAAACTTTTTGGTCTTCCCCCTAGCCTTTTTCCTGACATAAGGTTGGTGGTTTCAGGACTCTGGGCACTTTAGCGCTGGTTAGCAGTGCAAAGTGCGTGTGCTTTCTGCCTTCCATAGGCTTACACTAGGAACCCCCCCCCTATGGGATATCTCCTACATGGAACAAAATATGTATGCCATGTTTGGTATGTGTGAGATGGAAATATTAAATGCTGCGCAATGGTGTGCACAGATTTATTTTCACCATTGTGGAAATGACACTTTTAAACCTTGGCATTTCGGTGTGCTGTGTGCCTGCCTTGTGTAAGGCTGGCTCTGCCCCTGGGTGTGTCTGTCTCCCAGACCCCAGCTCAGGAAGGGAGGAGGAAGTCTGGCAGACAGGGTGCTCTTACACCTCCCCCAAAACCAGTTGGGACCGGTTTCCCAGAGACCCTTCCAGAAGCTTCTGGCCCTGTCTAGTAGGTGGGGTGAGGGGTGTATATATAGAGGAGCTGAGACTCCATATGGGTGTGCTTGGACTCTGACTTGGAGGGGACACTCTGCCAGGAGGTACCGCCGCAAGGGCCTGCGTGCTGGCCCCTGTGCCCATCTGTACCCCTCTGCTGTCCACAGGACCGGTGAGAGACCTTTGCTGGAGTGAAGACTGCTGTGCCAGGAGGAGTGCCACATTATGGGGGTTGACTGTTCCAAGGAACTGCTGTCCTGTTCTGATGAGTGCCCACTGCCTGCTGATCTTGCCCAATATTGCCTGTCTGCTCTCCTGGCCCCTAGCGCCTCGTGGGTGCTACTTTCTTGTGTGGGACCCTGGAGCTGGAAAGAGCCTAGCGCCTCGTGAGTGCTATACCTGAACCTTGCCCGGGGAGAAGGAGCGTGAGTCCTGCAGCGCTGGGCTGTCAAAGCGATACGAGGGAATCCCGGCGTGTGGGATTCCCCCCTGCCTGCTTGCTGGAAAGCGGGAGCCCACCCCGCGTGAATGCCACACTCTCATCAGCTATTCAATACGCGGGTGCCCACCCCGCATTTTCAACGCCAAGCGGGTGCCCATCCCACTGTACACTTTAAATTAAGAGGAGCCTACCCTCATTGCCGCCAAGAAGTCACTGCCGCCGCCCGGGCCGGAGAGCGCTGTGTCTGGAAGGCGCTGGTGGTCCAAGGAATCGCTGCCGCGGCCCGAGCCGCCGAGGGCACCAGGAGGAGGGTGCCCGCCCACATTGCCGAGGAGTCACCGCCGCGAGCGCCGAGCGAGACAGGAAATCAGGCAACCTGGAAGCCTGATTGGGGGCAAGGCCATTGGCGGGGGCAGAAGCGAAAGAAACCAGAAGAACCGGAGCCTCACGGGCTCCACACTGAAGTCCCGGGTCCCAGGAGGGGGGCCCGGGTGAAGAGAGGAGAGACACCGGGTCATCAACCATCCGGCGGGAGCCCACCCCACCGTCCGGCGCACAGCAGAAGCTGTCCTGCAGGTGGGAGCCTACCCCGTCGTGAGGAGCATGCAGTCTGGAGAAGGAGCGGGACGCAGGAGAAGGCTGCCGGCATCCAAGCGGGGCTCCCGTGAGGTGAGGAGAGCCCTGCGTGCAGTCACCGGTGTGACGGGGCACATTGCTGGTGCCCGGGGATTGCCACAAGGAGTCCAGAGAGCCCGGTGAGTGCGGCTTAGTGGTACACTGGTTGGGGGGGGTGTCGGGGCACATTGCCGGTGCCCACCCCCGGGGTTCCCAAGTCCCAGAGAGAGAGGGGGCCCCCACGAGCCCACGTGCCCAGGGCTTTGGGGGCAACATTTCTAATGTGAGAGTCCCAGGGAGGGGCTCACCCAGGCGCCGTAGCGCCACATGCTTATTTTCACAGCTGCACCGCGGGAGAGAGCGGGCAGCTGCCACGTTGCGCATATTTCTTTGAGAGTCCCTGAGTAGGGGCTCCCCCGGCGCAGTGGTGCCAGAAGCTCTTTGGCAACGATTGGGACATCTCTGATCCCAGAGTCCCGGAGGGGGACTCCTATGTGAACAGCGGTTGGTGGACAACATTTCTGCATACTTGTTGTAGGGCCCAGTGGGGCCTCAAGAGGGTACGGAAGTGCCAGGGCCTATGCCTACAGCTGCACCACGAGAGCGTGGGCAGTTACATGACTGGGGGGGGCATCTCAGTAGGTGTGCTGAGGGGTTATCCTGTGTGCACCCCCTTCTTGATGGACATGCCTAATGTATTTCAATGCCTCTATGCTAATGTGTTTAGGCCTAATGCTCTTCCCTAATGCTATGGTTAGTGTATTTATACTGGTGGTCCTGCCTAATGTATGCCCAAGGCTTTTACACTAATGATGATGCCTCTATGCTCACATTTTGATGCCTATTGCCAAGGTGATGTATGCTAATGTGGTAATGCCCTATTGGGGCGCCAGGCCCTAAAGGTGGTATGCACCCTGTTGGCACGACTGGAGGTGCCCTGCTGATGTTAAGTACGATGCCCTATTGCTGACGTACCTTAGGCCTCAATATGATTTATGTATAATGCATCCATGCTGATGATGATTGCCTAATGTGAGGTGATGTTTCCTAATGCTAACAATTTTATGCCAATATTGCATTTATGCTTATGGTTATGCCTAATGTTTCGACATCGATGATGATGCCTAGTATCATGCTGGGTGAGGTTTCAGGCTTCTGTCTAGTGCTAATGTGTTTATGCCTCATGTTCACATAAGGATGCTAAGTTCATGATCTTGCCAGTAGGTACTGGCTGTTATACCCTTATTGCTGGTGTTTTGCATTTATTACCTGTACTGTTGTGATGGTTCAGGCAGCGATCCGATTGGCGCTGCCCTGTATATAATCCCCTGTAAATGGTGACCTGGCGCCAGTTGGTGCAGTGTATAGATTTCTGTGATTAGACTGTGTTTTACACAATACAAAAGTTATTTTTACATAACCTGGTGTGGAGTCTCTTCTGTAGTGTGCCTAGTGTGTCGCCTGTGAGTGTAAGCTGCGCAGGCGCTTTACACTTTGCCTCCGGAGTTTAGCCTACCCGCTCCGCGCCAAGCTACCCCGTTTCTAACAGGAAGCCTATGGGAGGGTTGAAGCCTGCATAGTGAATACATCTCTCTTATAGACAGTGCATGCGCTGTCTACGTCAAGACCTAAAAACAGCTTTAATTCGGATATAGTGGACCCCTCAGATCCCTTGGCCTCAGTGCCACTGCAACTGCTGCACCATTATTAGCGATGCCTCTGTGCTGCTCCGTGATTTAATTCTTGAGGGCCCTGATTTGAATTTTGCAAACTCACAATTCTTGCCAGCGCGGCACCACACTACTTATTTGGGATGCTTAGTGCCCATAGGTCAAGGAGGGGAACAGTTATATATACATGTGTATGAATATACATCCACATATATTTATATAATATACATCCATGTATAGTTATATCTAGTTATTTAATTACTGTACCAAATGTCACCAGTCTGAAAAAGGAGCAATGAATTAATCGGAGCATGAGCAATTATGAGTTCTTCGCAGACAAAATTCAATATGGATACTTTCATGGGAAACAGTAACTTTTAGACCCGAAACACAATTTGGCAAAATCTAAAAGAGAGTTGTTAGAAATTAAGGGCCAGATGTAGGTAAACTCAATTTTGCGAGTCCTTAATAGCGATTTTTACCGAATCGCTATTAAGGACTCGCAAATGGAATGTATGTAGGAATCGCAAAAATATTTGCGATTCTTAATATTCCTTAATTGCGAATCGCAAATTGAGATTCGCAATCAAGGAATACCTTTCCCATTCATTCCTATGGGCCAAGAGGCCCATAGGAATGAATGGGAACTGCGCACGCAATTTGCGAGTGACCAAGAGGTACTCGCAAATTGAGTGGGCAATTTCAAGGGTTCCAAAAGGACACCCTGTTGCACCCCTGAAATTGGCATGTGTGCACATGTGGCACACATACATGCCCTAAGGGCATGTATGTGTGCCACATGGCACTTTGAAAAAAGCAAAAAAGTACTTTTTGAAAGGAAATCGCAAAATACCACCAACTTGAAGTTGGTGGTAATTTGCGATTCCTTAAGGCAATATCGCAATTTGCGATGCCTATTAGCATAAGCATTTAGGAAATCGCAAATTGCGATTCTCTAATGTTTGCAGCAAAATAAGGAATCGTAATTTTGCGATTCCTTATGTTGCGAGTGGGTAATTGCTCACTCATATTGCACAAAGCCAAATTGCGATCGAAAAAGCTGAAATTCTGCGAATTTCATCATTTGCGATCGCAATTTGGCTTCCTACATCTGGCCCTAAGTCTCTTGTTGGCAGAGGTCTGTGCCCTGTCCAAGTAGGGACCACAATCCTAGTCAGGGCGAGTCAGATGCTCAATCTAAATTAACCTGTGCTCACCCTCTAATAGCTTGGCAACAGAGCAGTCAGGCTTAACTTAAGAGGCAATGTGTAAAGTATTTGTGCAACACTTAAATTACAATAACTCAGTGAAAACACCACACAAAAACCCCACACCAGTTTAGCAAAATAGAGAATATTGATACGAGTTAAACAAGACCAAAACGACAAAAATCCAATAGGTAGAACTTGAGATATGAATTTTTGAAAGATTAAACTGCAATACAGTGCTTCAAAATCAATAGTGCTTAGGGTTTGTATGAGGTCACATTATACCAGGGTAAATACAAAGTTTCAAGCTGACTGTGATGGAGTGCAGGCTGGCAACAGGACCCACGTAGGGCCCACTGAAAAAGTACCCTGGATGGAGCAAGCGTCGAAGACTCGATGCATCGGTTCCAATACATGCAGTCAGATCGATGCAATGAAGTTGAGCCTCGCAGTCAGGTCCCACATTGTCGAACCCCTCATGTTGCAGGTGATGCATCATAGGCAAGCCTCGCAGTCAGGACCTCGGATCTGGACTGCGTAGTCGTCAAACCTCACAGTTGGATCTCAAGTCTTCGTCGAGCCACGCAGGGATGTCCTTGTATCAACACTGCGTCAGTACCGAAGGGCTCTGCATCGGTTCCGATTGGCACACAGTCATCAATGCATCGATTTTTGCTGGAAAATAGCTGCAGAACCAACTTTCACGGCCCAGTAATGCATTGGCACCTCTTAGCAGGGCATAAATCACAGTTGGCAGAGTCCAGCAGCTGAAGTAAAGTTGAAGGTAGTCTTTGATGACCCTGAGACTTCAAGAACAGAGGGCAAGCCAGCAATCCCTTGGAGAAACTTGGGTTCATGGATGTAGAGAGCAGGTCCAGTCTTTCTCACTCCCAGGCAAGAAGCAGAAGGCAGCAGACCAACACAGCAAAGCAGGTAACAAAGTGGCAGTCCCCCCTACAGCACAGAAATCAGCAGGCCAACAGAGCAAAGCAGTTAGAAAAGTGGCAGTCATTTCTGGAGCACAGCAGCTCTTCTCCAAGCTTGGTCTAGCAAAGTTCTGATTTGATGGTTTCAGGGGTCCAGTACCTATACCCAGCTGTGCCTTTGAAAATGGGGAGACTTCAAAGAGGCCTTTGAATATCTCAAGTTCCCTGCCTTTCCTGCCTTGCCTCCAGACTCACTACATGGGGGGTATGCAACTCTCTGTGTGGGGACATGCACAGCCCTATACAGTTGCAAGTGTCAGCTCCTCCCTCCCAATCTACCTCAGGAAGGCACATCAGCCTGGTGATGGGCCATCAGGTTGCAAATGTCGCATCCTAGCTGCATTTCTGTGACTGTCTAAAGTGAATGCACAAAGCTGAGCTGTCACCCAACCCAGACATGTATTCAGAGACAGGCAGAGGCACAGAATGGTTACAGTAAGAAAATGCCAGCTTTCTAAAAGTAATATAGCAGGTAAACATGTCAACAATGGAATTGTTCAAACACATATACTTATATGTACATTTCTGAATTTTTCAATATGTCAGAGCTAGACATTACAACTTAATTGAAGGTTATTTTCAAATAATATAAAAAGACACACATTTTCAAAAGCAAGTGTATATATTCAAAAAATGTCTTTAGCTTAAAAAAGATAAATCTAAATATTTACAATAACAGGAGTTCGTAAAGATAATTCTTATGACACAATGACATTGACCATTACTAAATCATATATAAATTCATGTGCCATATGGCAATATATCAGACAACTACTTCCTATATACATGGATTAAGCCTGCCAAGCACAAAATACTAGGCTTTAGAAAGCATATTTAACAATGACTACGAAGGAAGTTGGAATGTATGTAAACGTTTTGGTCTCGGTCATTAACAAATCAGTGAGACCATCTTCAGAACTGTGGACATTTAAAGATGATAAGGGACCCCTCTCTGAGGTCCAATCGGTGTGTGCGTGTTAGAGCTCACGTCATGCAATTAGGGGCCTTGAAGAGACGCGATTTCAGTAGTATTTAGGATGCTCACTATACTCTTTTTTTCACTTATTTCACAGCAAGCAAACATGTGATGAAATAATTACCACACTCGCATTGAGCAACCATGTCTTGCTCCAGATTGCAAAAACACCGTCCGTGTGCCTGGATGTTCAACACAAGTGGTGTTTTTGCAATCAGGAGCAAGAGACAGTTGCTCAATGCGTTGAGTGCATTAGCGTGGCGTTCAGTGGTGTATAGTGGCACAGAGTAGAGTGGTGTAACAGAACAGTGGTGTAGAGTACACTTGTGCAGAGTAGAACAGAGTGGCATAGATTGCAGTGACGTTGAGTACAATGGCGTACGGTGCATGGGTGTAACGTGTTGCAGAATAGAGTATAATGGCATAGAGGGTAGTAGTGCAGAGTAGATTGGCGTAGAATGCAGTGGCGTCGAGTGCACTGGCATAGAATTCAGTGATGCAGAGTACAGTGCAGTAGTGCAGAGTGGAGTGGTGCAGAGTAGAGTGGAGTGACGCAGAGTAGAATGGAGTAGTGCAAAGTGGAGTGGCGCTGAGTGCAAATGCACCAAGTGCAGTGGCACTGAGTGCAGTGACGTGGAGTGGATTGTTTCAGAGTAGAATGAAGTGGTGCACGGTATAGTGGCGTAGAGTGGCGTAGAGTGCAGAGTAGATTAGAGTGGCATATAGTGGATTGGCATAGAGTGCACTGGTGTAGAGTGGAGTGGTAGAGAGCAGAGTACATTGGCCTGGAGTGCAGTGGCACAGAGTGCAGTGTTATAGAGTAGAGTGGTGTAGAGTAGCATAGAGTGTAGTGGAGTAGCATAGACTGGAGTGGCGCAGAGTGGTGTAGAATGGAGTGGAAAAGAGTGCAGTGGTGCATAGTAGAGTAGTGTGGGGTGGAGTGCATTTGCATTGGCATAAAGTAGAGTGTATAGAGCAGAGAGGTGTGGATTGGAGTGGAGTGGCATAGTGTGCAGTGATGCATAGTACAGTGGAGCGTGTAGAGTGGAATATGCATGGTGTGGTAGCACACTGCCATTACAGACAACACATCTTCAATTGAAATGACCATTACATTTGCACAGATATACAGTTTTACTGATAAACCTATACAGCGCACAAACGATAATGTGGGGAAATGCCATCACCTAGTGTATTGATTTGTTTTGGTCATATTCAAATATTTGTTTCCACCACGTTTCAGAATTACCAAAAATGTGCTTCATCGGTGCTTTCTTATTCTGATGTATTCTGAAATATCTACACAATTCATTTACAGACATTTAAATTTTGTTGTGTGCTAGAAAGAAAATTGCATCGTACAGCCTTCCTCAAGCACTCCCTCAGTAGCCAGCATGATTGTCACATAAATCTTCTCACTTTGAAGAAAAAAAAGTTAACACCATACTCCCTGGAAAACAGAGTCTGACATTTGACCTTTGTCTTTAAATGCACAGCAAATGGGACAAGATAAAAAAAATATTTAAAGGCCTGTTTACAGAAATCCAGTACTGGTGGAAGAATGCAGTAAATAGGGTTTGCTTAACGGAAAGGACGAACTCAAGCTGGACAGCCTAATACAAATAGAGCCAGCAAAAAGAAAGCAAGAAAATGTGGGTACAAACCACAAAGCCAATGATAAGTAATGGCTGGAATGCATTCCCAGGGAAGCTTTCTGAACGTCCCCAAGATGTTGTAGCAAACCACACAGCTGCACTGTCTGGTAGACTGCGACCTAAAAATAGCAGTGCTCACAACATTGACAGGTTGTGAGTGGTCTAGGTTTTTGTCCCCCTGATATTGTGTCACCTTGTTTCTCCAATTGGATTATAGCCCTTTCTGGTGGACACTTTTATGCACTCTAACCTCTTATTGGCGGCAGAACTGCTCCAACCTGTTAGAAGAGAGGGGCTCCCTGTTTGTAGAGTACCCTTAGAAGGACAGTCTGAGCAAGGTAGTAGCAGAGCCCAATGGTACCTTCCCATCGTCATTCGATGAGTCGATTCCACCTGTGCTCATTGGTTATTATCATAGGACCACAGGAGCTGCCCTTGGACAGAGGCAGGTTAGGGAGCGGTAGAGACAGAAGCACATGATCTCCTCTGATGTGCTTCTGTGGGTCTTGTAGGAGACGTTAAGTACCTGTCGGAGCACTAGTGCCAGGGCAGAAAGGTACCAATAACAATCTTTCATGAGGTGGTAAATGAGGAGTTACAGTGCCAGCTTTTCTTTGTGCCCTCCAGGTTGTTGTGGTGCATCTCACTGTGATATCACTCAGTGCACTCGCTCTTGGTCAGGCTACTTGCTCTTCATCTACCTGTGTTCCATCTGCTTGCACTGCACCTCTTTTCCAAGTCAAAGGTACGTTCTAGAGGAAGTGAATACTACTATCGTTGTCAGTCGAAATCCTTTAAATACCTGCACATTGTCTTGCCATACAGGTGAACAAGGGCGGCTCCTCTGTTGGAGCGGAGGAGCGTCGCCCCACTTAAATTGCCCCCAAAGATGAAAAATAAAATGGTAATACATTACTATTTTATTTTTCATCCTTCCGCCATGAGCGGAGCTTGAGGACAGGGGTAGGGCACTACTGAAAGAAAGCAGCAGGGAGGAGGGTGCGCTGTTTGTGCCCTTTTCAAAGTGCGCATGTCTCTTTGGCCAGCCAGACAAGCGCAATTTGAAACCTCTAACTCAGCTGTCTTAAGACTGCGTTAGACTAAGTGCAGGTGCTGGGGAGTGCAGAGTGAGGCTGCTCCCTCCAATCAGGGTGCTGCTCTCACAGCCTGAGAGCAGCACCAGGATTGGTGCCCAAACAGCAGCATGCAGTGCATCGGAAGAGGTCCAGAGCAGAGGACATCGGTTCAGGTAAGTTTTATTTTTGAATATTTGTTTACGCGAGCCACCCCCCCACCCCCCACGTAGATGCCAGGTGCCATTGCTGGTGAAACATAAAGTGGATGGGCGGCCCCTTTTGTGGAACCAATGCAAATGCAGAGCGCTCACGTCCAATTTTAAACTAGTTTACCATCGATCACACCAGAAAAAAGGATTAGGTTGCCGGTCAGAGAAGGATTACATTTTTTATCTTGGGAAAGAGGACGAAACATCAACAATCATGACCGTTGAGTCATGAGGTTCCAAATGCCGCCTTGCATTTGGGAAATCTATGATCACAACCCATTGAGGTTCACACAGCTTCTAGGGCATCCTAGTTACTTTAAGATCCAGACATGGTAAACAGCATTCTTCCAATAGGATGTATTCTTTACACAAAGACGTAAAACAATGCCACCTGCCCCATCTTGGATTTCACTCAGACCTTACCTTCTGGTACCTTGGACTTCCTCCTTTCCCACTCATTCCTTATCCTTATACTGTTTGGCCCTTCTGACCAGGGTCAGACTGGCCTATAGGGCCATCAGGCAGTGTCCGAAGAGCTGGTCTGAAAGGTCAGTCTGTGGGCCATTTTTGTTTTGCTGTTTGTGGGTCTGTTTTATAGTCTGCTGGGCCAATTTGTAGGTTTCACCTGCACAGCGGAAAATCTCTTGTATTTAATATATCTTAAAAGGGGTATCTTATCAGTTAAAAAACAAAAGAGAGAGCTAGGACTGGTGGACGGCCGTCCTTGTCCCTTAATGAAATATCAAACCAACTAAGACGGCCAAACTATATGGCTATCTGACACAGTGGTGTCTGGCACCTTAAAAGTTTGTCTAGAAGACCCTCACACACCAACCTGGTTGGTGTCATGCTTCATCATCGGGTCCCAGCTGAGTAGCCGAATGCTACTCAGCTGTGCTGCAACACCTGATTACAGTGGAGCGGGTTGTGATGTCAGTGCATGTGATGAAGTGAATGTGAATGTAAAAATACCTCCGGGATTCTACCTGTTAATTACTTTTATTCCCAGTGATCCAGGGTATATTAAAAACAAGAGAGTGGACAATATATTAAGTATACTGCTTGTATCTCAATATTATCCTTTGATGGTCGACATGTTTCAGCCCACTTGAAAAATTGCTGGGGCTTTCTTCAGGACCTCTCATATAAAGTGCTTGGTGAGTGAAGTGAAAAAAGTGAGTGGTAAAAATAAACCACGTGTTAAAGCATTTTTAGTACTCGCGCTAAGGAGTACTATATATGCTAAGAGGACTAACCGTACTGAGGGTCCTCAAAATGGGCTAGTACCTGTAAAAGAAGAAGACACAACACAACACAATACGAACACTTAACATATAAAGTCATAAAACTAGAGGTTATGCCTTAACCGCAATGATGGTGCACTGTAATTTCGTAACTGCGGCAAGCGGTGTCAGACATACGTGCAGTCACTTTCGTACACAAATCATGCATCCAATATAACATGCTTGTGTATAATATAGTGATCATGCCATCAAATACCAATCGAAAAGGCGTTTATTTTGTACCTTATTTAATCAATATTGCTTGTTGTGGAAAGGTGCCAGTGAATGAACTGTATGACTATACGTGATAGTCACCTTAACGGCGGTTTAAATAAACCGAGTGAGGCCGGCTAGATTGCGCCGTGTTTTTGTAATGGTATTTTATACAGTGACTCAAATAAAAGAGTAATTAGCATTTAATAATTACACTAATAGTATGACTGGCTCACACATCTGATCCTGGGAGGGGGGAGCCTTTTAAGTCACATACTATAACAAAGAAAAGGATAAAAAAATGGAGGAGGGGGTCAATGTAAACGTCTTGATCTGCACCAAAACGAGTAGGTTTGGCAGGGCAGACAACGGTTAAAGAAAAAACAAAAACGTAAAAGTAAACGTGAGGTGCAGCGGCGAAATTTGTAAAAGGCCGACTGCACCCTGAATAGGATTGATCTTACTTAGTGAAAAAGTCTCTCCCGCTGCATGACCTATTTCGGTGTCCTCAGGAGCAGGCTGGTAAGATTTGAGAGAACCGGAGTTGGTTTAAAAAAGTTTGACAAATTACGGGATGACATCCGGACAAGATGTGCTCGTCATCACGTGCATGACGTGAGATGCGTTAGGAGTGACTAGAATGCTAACTCTGAATAGAGTTATCCCGCTAATGGCGGTTGGAATTGTAGCTATTTGATAGACTGAATAGCGCATGTGTAAAGGGGAGGAAGAAGCGAACCCATACGGGTAAAGGCGTAATCCTCCTCACACGTATAACCTGATTAACAGGGCAAATTTCAACAACACAACGTCCCACATAGTTAGTGGTGGAGATGATATGGTCAATTGAATTGTATTTCGTTGTAGGAAAGTTTGCTTCAAATGAATGAATTGGTGTCAATGCTTGAAACTACTGGGAGTTGAGATCTAATGTGACATTCAGTAATGACAATACAGTTCGCAGTTTCAGAATGTGGGTTGTGACTCATTTCAGCGGTTGAGACTATTCCAGGGTATGTTGTCATTTAACCCATGGATATTGGTAGACATTCGATAGACCCATCTTTGCTCTTTATCTAGCAGCTGTTGTTGGGTGTTATTGGTGTTAAGGTCCAATTGCTCAATCACAACCAATTCCATGTCATTAGGGGTATGACCCTGTTCCAAAAAATGATTTGTCATAAGAGTTGTGTTACGCTTGCAACGAATATTACTTCGATGTTCGCAGATTCTTGTTTTTACTCTACGACTGGTCATGCCAACATACCTCAAGCCACACGGGCAGGTTATGAGGTATATGGCATTCGTGGAATTACAGTCCGTATGTCTGCGTATTTCCCAGGTTTTACCTGGTTCCAGATTGAGAGTCTTCGTTGGTTTTGTGAGGTGACAAACACTACAATCACCACAAGGGTAGTGTCCTGTAACTCTTGGTAAGCCGCATGCGTTCAGGATTGTGTTCTCATGTCGGATTTGGGGCTGTGGTCTTGTGTGTACCAGACTGTCCTTCAGGCTTTTTCCTTTTCTATAGGAGAATAATGGTTTTTCCCATTGAAGGTTGCCGGTATTTAATATTGTCCAATGTTTCTGCACAATTTTGGCCACTTGATTTGATACAGGGTTATAGGTGGTCACGCAAGTCAAAGGAACTGAGGTTTCTGTTAGTGTTTTTGGTTCTAAAAGTCCCTCACGGTTCTGATTTCGTGCACGTTTCTTGGCTTTTTTGGTAATGCTATCTGGGTATCCACGATTTTTTAGTTTAGTGGTAAGCATCTGTGCCTGGTCTTTGAAATCCCTAAGACTGCTACAATTTCTGCGTAAACGCAGATATTGTCCATAGGGAAGATTTTCCCTTAAGGACCGAGGGTGGAAACTTGAAAAATGCAAAAGGGAGTTCCTAGCCGTTGGTTTGAAATGTGTTTTGGTCTCGAGTTTTCCATTATTGTGTATTATGTCCAGGTCTAGGAAAGTCATGTTCCTCCTGCTTGTGGTGTGAGTAAATTTCAAATTGGGATCACACCCATTAATCCAGACAAAAGGATTCCAGCGAATCTTCTGATCCTTCCCAGATGAAAAAGACGTCGTCTATATACCGTCTGTAAAATCGTATGTTCGCTGTAAGTGGAGTGTTAGAGTTCAGCAGGAACTTTTGTTCAAAGCTGTAAACGTACAGTCCCGCCACACTGGGGGCGAATGTACTCCCCATCGAAGTACCATATGTTTGTAGATACAGTTGGCCTTCGAACTCGAAATAGTTCTCTTTAGGGCCAATTCTGCACATTTCAAAACAAATGACTTAGGGGTTTGATAAGGCCAAATGATACTGTTTAGGGATGTTTTTAGAACCTCCAAAGTGTCATCCTGAGGTAAACTTGTATAGAGGCTCTCTATATCCAAGCTTACTAAAAAGCAAGTATTAGGGTTGAAAGTCAGATCTTTGATCTGCCCCAAAAGGTCTTTTGTGTCTTTTAGATAGGTGGTAGTAGCCTGTACCAGGGGCTGCAGAAAGAAATCGCAGAACTTAGAAAGGGGTTCCAAAACAGAGCCCATGCCCGATACTATGGGGCGGCCGGGTGGAGGAATTTTGTTTTTATGTACTTTAGGGATAGTGTAAAAGTATGGTATTTTCACTTTAGAGGTGGTCAAAAAGTGGGATTCCTTTTTACTGATATGTCCAAGACCTTCTGCCTCTGTTACCAGATCTTGAATTATTTTTATAAGTCTGGAAGTGGGATCTTCTTGAAGAGGCAGATGGTTGCGCCTATCACCTAGAAGGCGAAGGCATTCGTTTTTATAGGCCACCTTATCTTGCACCACTATTCCTCCTCCCTTGTCTGCCGGTTTGATAACCACATTTTTGTTGTCTTTCAGTGTGGTTAGTGCTTCAAACTCCTTTTTTGTGGTGTTTTTGAATGTTCTCTTTTCTGTTAGTGCTTCAATATCTCTGAAGACCGCTTGTTCAAACGCGGCGACCTCTACTGGTATAGTGGAAGGTGGAGGCGTGAAGTTAGACTTAATTTTCAAATTGGTATCACCTTCCTCCTGTGTGCTCATAGAAGCTGGTTGGTTTGAAAAGAAGGCTTTCAGCTTAAGTTTCCTGAAAAATTCTGCCATCTCACAGTGGAGACGGAACTTATCTACGCGGGCCGTTGGTATAAAGCCCAAGACTTTATTGAGTATGTCCTTTTCAGTTTGATCTAGGACGTGTTTGGAGTAGTTGGTAACTAACTCTTGCTGGAGCTCGGTCCCGCACGTTGATCTTTCGACATGCTCCTGGTGTGAGTTCCTGGCTGGGAGCTGTCTTCCCAATGTACTTGTGGTTGTCTCCACCGTTTTCCTCGCCCTCTGCGACCATTCCCTAAAAAAGGAAAAAGCCTGAAGGACAGTCTGGTACACACAAGACCACAGCCCCAAATCCGACATGAGAACACAATCCTGAACGCATGGGGCTTACCAAGAGTTACAGGACACTACCCTTGTGGTGATTGTAGTGTTTGTCACCTCACAAAACCAACGAAGACTCTCAATCTGGAACCAGGTAAAACCTGGGAAATACGCAGACATACGAACTGTAATTCCACGAATGCCATATACCTCATAACCTGCCCGTGTGGCTTGAGGTATGTTGGCATGACCAGTCGTAGAGTAAAAACAAGAACCTGCGAACATCGAAGTAATATTCGTTGCAAGCGTAACACAACTCTTATGACAAATCATTTTTTGGAACAGGGTCATACCCCTAATGACATGCAATGGGTTGTGATTGAGCAATTGGACCTTAACACCAATAACACCCAACAACAGCTGCTAGATAAAGAGCAAAGATGGGTCTATCGAATGTCTACCAATATCCATGGGTTAAATGACAACATACCCTGGAATAGTCTCAACCGCTGAAATGAGTCACAACCCACATTCTGAAACTGCGAACTGTATTGTCATTACTGAAGGTCACATTAGATCTCAACTCCCAGTAGTTTCAAGCATTGACACCAATTCATTCATTTGAAGCAAACTTTCCTACAACGAAATACAATTCAATTGACCATATCATCTCCACCACTAACTATGTGGGACGTTGTGTTGTTGAAATTTGCCCTGTTAATCAGGTTATACGTGTGAGGAGGATTACGCCTTTACCCGTATGGGTTCGCTTCGTCCTCCCTTTACACATGCGCTATTCAGTCTATCAAATAGCTACAATTCCAACCGCCATTAGCGGGATAACTCTATTCAGAGTTAGCATTCTAGTCACTCCTAACGCATCTCACGTCATGCACGTGATGACGAGCACATCTTGTCCGGAAGTCATCCCGTAATTTGTCAAACCTTTTAAACCAACTCCGGTTCTCTCAAATCTTACCAGCCTGCTCCTGAGGACACCGAAATAGGTCATGCAGCGGGAGAGACTTTTTCACTAAGTAAGATCAATCCTATTCAGGGTGCAGTCGGCCTTTTACAAATTTCGCCGCTGCACCTCACGTTTACTTTTACGTTTTTGTTTTTTCTTTAACCGTTGTCTGCCCTGCCAAACCTACTCGTTTTGGTGCAGATCAAGACGTTTACATTGACCCCCTCCTCCATTTTTTATCCTTTTCTTTGTTATAGTATGTGACTTAAAAGGCTCCCCCCTCCCAGGATCAGATGTGTGAGCCAGTCATACTATTAGTGTAATTATTAAATGCTAATTACTCTTTTATTTGAGTCACTGTATAAAATACCATTACAAAAACACGGCGCAATCTAGCCGGCCTCACTCGGTTTATTTAAACCGCCGTTAAGGTGACTATCACGTATAGTCATACAGTTCATTCACTGGCATCTTTCCACAACAAGCAATATTGATTAAATAAGGCACAAAATAAACGCCTTTTCGATTGATATTTGATGGCATGATCACTATATTATACACAAGCATGTTATATTGGATGCATGATTTGTGTACGAAAGTGACTGCACGTATGTCTGACACCGCTTGCCGCAGTTACGAAATTATAGAGCACCATCATTGCGGTTAAGGCATAACCTCCAGTTTTATGACTTTATATGTTAAGTGTTCGTATTGTGTTGTGTTGTGTCTTCTTCTTTACAGGTACTAGCCCATTTTGAGGACCCTCAGTACGGTTAGTCCTCTTAGCATATATAGTACTCCTTAGCGCGAGTACTAAAAATGCTTTAACACGTGGTTTATTTTTACCACTCACTTTTTTCACTTCACTCACCAAGCACTTTATATGAGAGGTCCTGAAGAAAGCCCCAGCAATTTTTCAAGTGGGCTGAAACATGTCGACCATCAAAGGATAATATTGAGATACAAGCAGTATACTTAATATATTGTCCACTCTCTTGTTTTTAACCCCTTCCATGCGCGGCCGATTTTCGCCCTGTGCGAGGCGTTTCATTAAGCGGACGGGTTCATGACGAGCTCAGCTCGTCATGCGCACACAAGCACTGCGCAGCATGACGAGCTGAGCTCGTCATGAGCATGGAAGGGGTTAATATACCCTGGATCACTGGGAATAAAAGTAATTAACAGGTAGAATCCCGGAGGTATTTTTACATTCACATTCACTTCATCACATGCACTGACATCACAACCCGCTTCACTGTAATCAGGTGTTGCAGCACAGCTGAGTAGCATTCGGCTACTCAGCTGGGACCCGATGATGAAGCATGACACCAACCAGGTTGGTGTGTGAGGGTCTTCTAGACAAACTTTTAAGGTGCCAGACACCACTGTGTCAGATAGCCATATAGTTTGGCCGTCTTAGTTGGTTTGATGTATCTTATCAGTTCCCATCACCAAATTACTGTATTCATTCGCTTTTGTGCAGAACATTTTTTTTATAACTTCCCCTGGCTGCACGCATTTACGATACTTATACTAAAGCTGTTCACATGGTTCAAGCCCCATTCACTGTCAAGATAAGATCTCTTCCCTCGGAAAAGGCAGACAGCTTCTAACAGTATGCTGGAATGATTGCTTTTTAATAATTAGTTGTGTAAAGCAGATGCTTTAGCCTTAGAAGGTTTGTGGCATTTCCTATTCATGCCTCAGTACCATCCTTTACAGTTTGTAGGCATCATCGGATTGATTTTTTCAACTTAATCTATTTGGTTATTATAATCAAATTCTAAGGGGCCGAATCCGATTCGGGCCGGAAAAAATACCGACCGACTCGGTACGGGATAATAGTCCGACCGACACGTACCGGCGTTGCCCGACCTGGGAAGTACGATGAAATGCATGGGAATCACGACCGACTCGTACGGAACTTAAGGCGAACGACCGACCCGGCCGGAAACAAGCTATCCGGCCGGGAAACCACGCGAATCGAACCGACCGACACGCATCAGGAAATAATCCGAACGAAACGCACCCGCGAACTCCGACCCGCGCAGTACGATGCAATGGGTGCAAATTCAGACCGATTCAGTACGGAGCCCAAGCCGTACGACCGACACGCATACCAAACCCAGCCGAACAAACACAATACTCCGCGACCGACGCGTACGCCGCATATGAAACTGAGCTGAAACACAGCGGGAACGACTCGGAGAGGCGCGCACGAGACAACTGCAACGTCCTACTCGGTCATAAGAACGACTCCTACATGCACAATAATCACAAATGAAAAAATACAAAAATAAAGGGCCAAACAAGCAATGACAAAGCCAATAAATACAGGGGTGAAAAAAATGGAACAAGGACACCCCCCAACTCCACCTACATAAAGCCCACAAATCCCTACCATGATCCTCTGCAAATCCCACTGACCTGCCAGCACAGAACACCATCACACAGCAAACACAGACACACACACAGCTCATCCAACACAAAAGCCACACACCATTAGCACCTCAACAAATAGCATCCTCACACACACACAGCAAAACCTACACACACACCCTCACTTGCACACACACACATCAATCACCACCACCACCACCCATCACCATGCCCCTAAAGAAGAATCCAAAATTCCTAGATAGTGAATTGGAAGTCATGGTAGACGAGATCCTGAGGGTAGAGCCACAGTTGTTTGGCACATTGGTCCAACAGACCCCCATGTCGCAGAAAACCAAGATGTGGGCGAGGATCGTCGATAGGGTGAACGCACAATCACCATGTTTGCGCACAAAGGAAGACATCCAGAACAGGTGGTATGATGTGCGCAGGAGGGTCAGAGACCTACTCAAGAAGGATTACCTCCTGAGCCAGCACACCAGCAGTGGCACACCTGCAAAACCAGTATACCTCAGGCCCTGGGAGGAGAAGGTGCGGGCCATCCTACCACCAGTGAACGTATATGGACTAACAGACATCCCAGAGCCTGGTGAGTACACAACTAATATACACAATATTGTGTGCCAATACACACACATCACTGTCAAGGGGACAGTCAAACCATCCACCCCTAGCAAATCAACAGCAACCAAAAGATAATCATCCCAAGATGTGTATGTCAGTTAGATAAACACAATACATGCCATCTCATAGTGATATGTAACTGTGTCATGACATGTACAAACCTAACAACAAATAGAGCAAGGCAGTGGCACAAATATAACCAACAAACACTGCCTGATATTTTGCCACCACTAGAACACCACCTCACAGGAAGCTCACTTAAAGGAAGGAATTCTGTGTATGCTGGTGAAGTTAGTGTAGCCAATAGCATGATGGGAGTTGGAGTCACATATACTGCTCACCCTCACAATTGGCCCATCAACACCACCCTGAACCATGCTCACATCACAGGGAGTGGATAAGGACTGACAAGATGGCTGACACTGGCTACTGCTGAGGGGAGCACAAGGCCCTGCTGGGAACTGTGCACCAACAAACAGCACAACACCACTGCCTGACATCCTGAAAGCCAACTTGCACTCTCTGCAATGCAAGCACGTTGCATGGTGGGATATCTGGCTGGCTGGGAAGGAGGACTCACAGCACTGACCATAGTTACAAGCAGCTCACCTTACACACCCCTCAAAACAAACTCCACATAACCCACCTGGGAGAATGCAATGCCTCACATACCAAATGAAGATCCCACAAAGAACCACCACCCTGGGTAATGCTGTGTGAAGCACAGGGACACACCTGGGACTTGTAGCCAAACAAACGCAAGGACAACACTGTCAGCCTTCCTGTCAGCACAGGCACACTACCCCACAGGGAAGCAGAGTCCAAAGGAAGGAAGTACGGGCATGCTGGGAAGGGGGTGTAGGCAATAGCATGATGGGAGTTGGAGTCACAGATACTGCTCACCCTCACAATTGGCCCATCAACACCACCCTGAACCATGCTCACATCACAGGGAGTGGATAAGTACTGACAAGATGGCTGACACTGGCTACTGCTGTGGGGAGCACAAGGCCCTGCTGGGAACTGTGCACCAACAAACAGCACAACACCACTGCCTGACATCCTGAAAGCCAACTTGCACTCTCTGCAATGCAAGCACGTTGCATGGTGGGATATCTGGCTGGCTGGGAAGGAGGACTCACAGCACTAACCATAGTTACAAGCAACTCACCTCACACACCCCCTCAACACAAACTCCACATAACCCACCTGGGAGAATGCAATGCCTCACATACCAAATGAAGATCCCACAAAGAACCACCACCCTGGGTAATGCTGCGTGAAGCACAGGGACACACCTGGGACTTGTAGCCAAACAAACGCAAGGACAACACTGTCAGCCTTCCTGTCAGCACAGGCACACTACCCCACAGGGAAGCAGAGTCCAAAGGAAGGAAGTACGGGCATGCTGGGAAGGGGGGTGTAGGCAATAGCATGATGGGAGTTGGAGTCAGAGATACTGCTCACCCTCACAATTGGCCCATCAACACCACCCTGAACCATGCTCACATCACAGGGAGTGGATAAGGACTGACAAGATGGCTGACACTGGCTACTGCTGTGAGGAGCACAAGGCCCTGCTGGGAACTGTGCACCAACAAACAGCACAACACCACTGCCTGACATCCTGAAAGCCAACTTGCACTCTCTGCAATGCAAGCACGTTGCATGGTGGGATATCTGGCTGGCTGGGAAGGAGGACTCACAGCAGTAACCATAGTTACATGCAGCTCACCTCACACACCCCCTCAACACAAACTCCACATAACCCACCTGGGAGAATGCAATGCCTCACATACCAAATGAAGATCCCACAAAGAACCACCACCCTGGGTAATGCTGTGTGAAGCACAGGGACACACCTGGGACTTGTAGCCAAACAAACGCAAGAACAACACTGTCAGCCTTCCTGTCAGCACAGGCACACTACCCCACAGGGAAGCAGAGTCCAAAGGAAGGAAGTACGGGCATGCTGGGAAGGGGGTGTAGGCAATAGCATGATGGGAGTTGGAGTCACAGATACTGCTCACCCTCACAATTGGCCCATCAACACCACTCTGAACCATGCTCACATCACAGGGAGTGGATAAGGACTGACAAGATGGCTGACACTGGCTACTGCTGTGGGGAGCACAAGGCCCTGCTGGGAACTGTGCACCAACAAACAGCACAACACCACTGAATGACATCCTGAGAGTCAACCTGAACCCACTGCAAGGGTGGCATGCTTCATGGTGGGATAACTGGGCCAGGTGGAGAAGGATGGCCGGATGTCCACCAAATACAACCAATGCTGGCCATGCCCACACCTCAACATTCATATTGAAATGCCCCAGGTATGCATGACAATGTGCTACACCAATATCAACCTCTTACTGTGACAACTTAGGACAATGCAATGTACAGGCCCGCATCCAGAGGTACAGTCACAACTGTCAGGTGTGTGAACCAATGATGTCTGTAGAAACATTACATACAATGTGTGTCTCTTCCAAATACAGGTGACGATGATGGGGACACAGCAGCAGGCGAGGAGGAGTCCCTGTCCCAGGCTCCGGGGGACACAGAGCTCACTGGTGTGGAACAGCCTCTGCCCTCCTCGGATGGCGAAGACCTACCTGGCACCTCCGGTGCGAGTCATCATGCAGCACCAGCTGGACCAACATCTGCACCCCCTGCACCCACCCCTCCAACAACTGCCAACATACAGACCACCCCCGCCGACACGGACAGACCAAGGACCACCGCTGACAACAGCACAGGGCCCCAGGCCCACCGTGGAGCAACGGATGACAACACCACTAACAACCCCCAAGTGGGCCTTGGGTCACCTGTGCGTGCCACCGCAGGTCCTGCACGTGTCGCCAGGGGTGGTGGGAGGGGTGGTAGACATAGGTCGCTGCTTGCAGAGGGGTCTGGACTGCATGATGACCCATAACTGGCACGCATCGCTGATGCGTACCAGGATAGCACCGGAGAGGTCAGACAGGTAGTGGGGATCCTCAAGGACATACAACAGCAGCAGGCTGCCCATCATGCCCGCTTGGACTCCCACATGGCCCGTGTGGGGAGACACATGGCCCGTGTGGAGACACACATGTCGGGCATGGAGTCCAAGTGGGACACATTGCAAGAACTCACAGCGGTGCATAGGGACATATTGACATGCCTCCGCCAGATTAGCACCAACATGGCCACACCTCCCTGTGTGCTCACAACATCTGGTGCTGCAACAACTGACACCGCCACAGGGAGGGAGGAGGACTCTGGTGGAGAGTCCCCTGCACCGCCGCAGCCTGCACGTGAGGGTCCCCCCCCAAAGAAGAGGGGTTGTCCGAGGAAGGAAAACTGAGAGGTTGATGGCCACGTACATCCCCCAGGAAGCCAACACCTGTTCCGGAAATTCTCCTTTGTGTGCAAACGTTTCACCCTGTCGAATGCAACACTACTTTCCCACATGACATGGGGAGTTCAAGTTGGACTAATGTATCATATGACTGTGGACTTCACTCAGGACATTTCTGCTACCAAGACTTCCAACTCATCTGGGAACTTTGGATCACAATCCCAATGTACAGCACCCACCATCCTGTGCACTATACACACACACATTTCTGTAAATAAAATCACTAGTACACCATACTTGCCACTGTTGTTATTCAAATGTGGATACTGTTATGGTTTTGATGTTCTGCTAAATTACACTGTGTATGCTAACTGCTACAGCAAGTACAACACCGTCGTGTGAGTCATGGTGACGTGACACATATGAGGGAGACACACCACAAGGGCTACACAACACAGACACCAGGGCCATCGGACTCATCGCCCACAGTGATGTTGCCAGGAAATACAGTGGAATGCACAGACACCACACCTATTCAGAGTCTGTGTCAACTAGCCCACAGGTGCAGTAAGCAAATGTCAGTCAGATGTGTGACCACAGACAACGCACATCCCAAAGTGAAGCACAGGTTTATTACACATTTGCAACATGTTGTTTCCACTACAAATGCAAAGGTTTACCCACGTGGCAGTGGCCACACAGTCAACAAGTGCAGAAGATATGAAGTCCAGGGGTGTGTGGCACATCACTTGTAGGCCAACTACTGCTGCCACCCTGAAAGCTGAATCATGGTGTCGGGGGATCCAAGTTGACCAAAGTACTCAGTAAGCACCCTGTGAAGGACAGACATGACACACAGTTAAAATCACTGTAGAACAGGACAGTACTGCAATACTCATGCCCAATACATGTCACAAGACAACTACACAAAACCAAGTTAGCATATCAAAACTGTTGGTGAGTTCAGACTACCTGGAAGAACACATTGCTGCACGCATCGGGCCTGATTCACAGAACTAACTTACGTCAAAATCCTAAACTTACAACAATTTTGGTATTCACAGAATGAACTTACACATTTGGGTATTCACAGAATGAACTTACAACAATTTTGGTATTCACAGAATGAACTTACACATTTGGGTATTCACAGAATGAACTTACAACAATTTTGGTATTCACAGAATGAACTTACACATTTGGGTATTCACAGAAAAACTTACACATTTGGGTATTCACAGAATTAATTTACTCATCCTAATCTTATGTCCGCACTCGGGACGGAATTTCCGGCCCGGTGGCGGACATAAAGTTAGGATGAGTAAGTTCATTCTGGGAATACCAAAATTGTTGTAAGTTCATTCTGTGAATACCCAAATGTGTAAGTTCATTCTGTGAATACCCAAATGTGTAAGTTCATTCTGTGAATACCAAAATTGTTGTAAGTTTAGGATTTTGACGTAAGTTAGTTCTGTGAATCAGGCCCAGCCTGTGTAGGAAAAGGGAAGGGAACACGCACAGACATGCTTACACAACACACAACACAGGCCCACGCAATGTCACCGGATTACACACTGCCATGAGGGCACTCCACTCCTGTGGAAGGTCCGCTGTGCCAAACCTTGTCTGTGCACGACCCAAACATGTCAGCAGAACACTCCGTCAGTGAGTCAACAACCACAACACACAGAAGGCTCTGCTCACATCAGCCTGGGTACGGGAGTGTCACGTCAGTCATCTGCACACACACAAAACACGTGTCAAGCAAGTTGCACTGTATACACAGATGAGTCCTTCGACATTGATGTGCAAAACTGCATGTCCAGTGGAGCTGGGCACACAGTCAGGGAAATCGGAACATTGAACAGTGGTAAGCCCACCAGATGTGCATCAGTGTAAAACAAAGATGTTCATTTACAAATGCAAAATGGACATCCCTGTGTCAAATGCTGAACATTACACCCTCAGACTGTAGGAAAGGATGCCATAGATCCAGACTACAACAGGACACATATCCCATGGACCACATGGAGTCCATCACTGCAACACTTCATTTTCCTGATCTGAACACTATTACAACTGCAAATGCAGGATGCTACTCATCCACATCATGTACATCAAAAGAAAACCCACAAGTAAACAAAAAGAGGCTTTATTCAGCAAATGTCAGGGTAAACACGGAAGCCCAAAAGAAACTAAGGCCAATGGCCAGTCCAAAATTACAGTCCCAACGGGGTGAGAAGTGACAACTGGTCACACATTGCTTGCCTGCACTGGTACGGTTAGGGGACATCCCCCTTGGAGGGGCATACAAGGGGCAGGCCAGGCACCGCAGGGACAGGATCAGGGGATGGCAGAGTGAGGCAGTGAAGGGGTGGTGGGTGCAGGAGTGTCACCGGCAACTGCAGTGGAGGTGTCTGACTCAGGGGGGGCCGGCACCACTGTGGTACACAAGTCAGTTGGTGTGGGTGCTGCAACCACTGCAGTGGGCTGGACTGATGTAGTGGACTGGGTACCCACTGCAGTGCCCGAGTCAGACGTGGTGGTTGTGGACTCCACTGCAGTGCATGACGCCAAGGGAGTGGAAGGGTGGGCAGATGAGGTGGGCAGGACAGAGGGGGGGACCCGGTCTCCACAACAGTGCCACTAACAGGCAGAGCGTCTAGGTTGGGGTGGAAGAGCAAGTGGCAGGGGGGAGGGCCTAAGCAGTCTGGGGATGCGGTATCGGTGTGTGGGGGAACCTGGGGCAGGGTGTGGCGGGGGAACCTGTGCAGTGGTGGCCTGGGGGATGGAGAAGAGAGACTGGGCGGTGGAGCTGCGTGGTGGTGGTGGTGTGGTCTTGCTCTTCCTGGTCCGGGGGGACTTCCGAATGGGGTCCTGTGTGTGCCTGCGCCTGGGGGAGGGTGTCCGGGGGCGAGGGGCACTCCCCTCTGTGTGGGTGGACTTCCTCTTCCCCCGGTATGCTGGATCAGCAGGATTGGAGGGGAAGAGGCCGAGGTCACACAGGAAGATCTGCTGTGTAGGTGGGGTAGCAGGCGAGGCAAGGGAAGGGGTCTTGGAGGGAGAGGATTTGGAGGACTGCGGAGTGAATGTGTATGCCTGTGTGTGTGTGTGTTCCCCATCCCCTGTGTCTGTGGTATCAGTCCCCTGAGGATGCTTGTGTGCACGTCTTGCCTTTCTCTTGGGTGTGTCTGTGCTGCTCGTGTCTGTGTGTTTGGGTGACTGTGCAGGTGTGCATGTGCTTTGGACAGGTAGGGGGCAGGAAGTGTGGATGGGGCAGAGGTGGGAGGGGTGAGGGACTGTTGGAGGAGGGACACTGCTGACGTCAGGGAGGAGTCCATGGACTTATTGCTCCTCTGTAGGGCAGACATACCCATCGAGATGCCCTCCATGAACGACACCAGCTGTGTCAACAGAGTGGTGTGTGCATGGAGGACACTCAGCATTGCTGTCTGCCCTACATGGAGCTGCCGAAGGAGGTACACAGACTCCTCACTCAGGGCAGCAGGGGACACAGGGGCAGGGGTGCGGTGCCTGGCACGAAGGAGACACGCTCCCGAGTACGGGAGCCTCCACGGACCTCAGGAATGGGAGCCAATGGGAGGGCGGTGGTGGTGGTGGTGGCGGGGCCAGACAGACTAGCTGGCCTTTGGTGGCTGCTGAGACCCGCCTCCACAAGGGAGTCATCCTCCGAGCTGCTGTGGTCCTCAGCTGAGGTGGATGGTCAGTGCTTAATTTGTAAAATATGAAGTCCAGGTGCTCAAATGTTTGTCGGAGGCCACACCCGCTTTCCCCCGGCTCCACCCACTTCCTCCACTAGCTCCACCCACTTCCCTTATTGGCTCCACCCACACCCTCAACTGGCACCCAAGCCATAAACCGTGAAAATGTCACACATAAGCCCTCAGGCCAGAAAGCATGGAAATGTCACACATACACCCAAGCCATAAACCATGGAAATGTCACACTTAAGCCCTCAGGCCAGAAAGCATGGAAATGTCACACATAAGCACCCAGGCCAGAAAGCATGCCATAATCAGTGGAAATGTCACACATAAGCATCCAGGCCAGGGCTTGGCCATAAACTGTGGAAATATCACACATAAGCATTCCCTTCCCCCGTGAAAACATTCTTTTATGTAAAAATATCCGGGTTTTTGTCCCAGTCCCTCAGATCTACATATTTTTGTTTTTTTGGTTCTGTTTGGAACAGCTTGGCTCTCTCTTGTGTGTCTGTTCCTTGTATTGCGCATTAACCGCTCTATATTGTACACTCTAGATATATTGGCTGAGCCAATATCCCTCCAGGGGATGGGAGAATTTCGACTTGAGGATCCCTAGCGGTTTTAAGTTCAAGAATTACCCGATCCCACTGTGTACTAGATGTTCCTCGCTGTTCCTGCAGTGTCTAAAGACTTTCTCCTAGAGTGTCCCTTCCTCCCAGGATCTGCCTTCTCTGTCAACCGCTGCAAGAGAAGCCAAATCTCAGTTAATGTCAATGCTAGCCTGCTGGTGGGGCTTCAGATGTTTCTGGGTTTTAAGATCAGCGTTTGGTCAATGCTAGCCCATACCAAGGGATACACACCCATCGGGGGCTCATGCTCAGCTTATAGTCTGTGTGTGCTAACCCATACCAAGGCATCTGGGGGCTCACAATCAAACAGTATTCATTGCTAGCCCTTAACAATAGATATAGGGATATGCAGATCACAGTTCTTGTATCCTGGCAGAGCTGGGCAGCCGCTGGGTATGTATATGTCAGGGTTAACACACATTGACAACAACAAAAATGTTATGAAGAAAACTTACTGATATAAAACACTGGATACATTAAGGTTTTAGTTTCTGATAATAAAACCAAAATGTCACACTAATAAAAACAAGAAATGGGAGGGTGAGGTATGGGGAGTGAGAGGCCATCCTTTGCTTCGCCTGTGAGAGGTGTGCCACCTTACCTAATGTTTATGCTGCGCTTAGCTGAAGCTCGGGAGAGGCCTGCACCAAAGGGGATAAATGAAACTGAAGAATTTCCTTGCTGACCACCTTCTCTCACTAGTCCCCACCACAGACCTTGCCCTTCTCTTCCCATCTATTTCCTCCCCCAACCCGGGCTAGTTTCTGATCTGTAAGGATGTTTCAATGCAGGACCTCTGAGAGACATACTTGAGGATCTGGGGTGGTGGTGTTTGCATACCTCATGCTGTGGCAGTTATGGCAGGCCTGTTGTAATTCTAAGCATGACAATGAGCTGTTTAGCTTTGTACTAACACTCTGTTAACTGTATCAACATGTACTGCTCACTCTGAAAGGCAGCAACATTTTAGGTTTAGCAGCTGTGCCCATCCTGGCAGGTGGGGGCACTTCATCAATAGAAAACAAACCAGCTGCCCTAGGGCCAAGGCCAATCAGGGAACGGGCGATTGCCCTATTGACTTTCCGCCCTGCCCGTCAACCTTCCCTTCAAAAGTCCCCCATTCATCCTTAGGTGGTCTATGAATATTCGTTAGACACGGGGGTCAGAGGGTCCTGAGGCGTATTTGTTTTAGGGGGGGCCATTATTGTGTTACACGCACCACTGTAATTTATTCATATAGTAGCGACAATGCTTTGCAGCTAAGTCACTTACAATCATATATATTCCAATTACATCCCTCAAAGCTACCGGTTCAGTGTATCTGTAGTCTGCACACGTGCCGTGACATCATTTTTTCCCGGGACTACACTCCGTCAAGGATATCGTTGAAGACACCTCTTTAAAGAATATTACGTCATGGTGCAGTAATCACCCTCTTTCTCTCTACCCCCCCCTTCCGCTCATTGACACTGCCTTCAGCTATGTTCGAGCAAATTCCCAAATACAAAAAAAAATGTCTAATCACAGCTTGGTTACACATGGGATTACTAGGAAGAAAGCTTTCCTGGCACCCAGCGCCCTAACTGAACTAAATACCATAGAAACAAGTGATGGTAATTAGTAAAAACCTCTTTATGATAGCTGTGGGGTTGTCTCCTCTTAGCTGCACTGCCCTTGTACTGTGGTGAATTCTTTATGGCGTGGCCACGTGCAGCCTGCCATTAACATGTTGCAATGGAAAAGCACCATAGAGGCGGTGTGACTCACACAGCGGGCCGAAATAAATCCCTGCTCTGTGTCCAATCCTCCCTTTCACCAGGTTCATTTCACCTCTAAGAAAATCCTACATGGACGGTGTCGCGGTGCGGGCGGCACAACTCTAATAAACATTGCAGTTTATCCATTCTCCCCTCTACCATGGTAAGCTATGAAGAATCCCACCTCTTTGCGACATTATATTTCTCTTTTGCCATAATCAAATGTAAAACAGCAATCTGCAAAACACAGAGATTTTTGAGTCAGACAGCAACAAAACGACAAAACACAACAGACAGGGCAGCGTTGATATTTAGTTCTTAAGTGCAAGAGATACGCGGATTAAAACCAGAAAGTCTAACATGTGGGCAGAATCTTTACAACTCTATCAGGGGTTAAGGGCAAGGCCCTGCCCTTCCAGCCTCATAACCTGACTAGTGCCCCTGCACACTGTGCCCCGCCCGGCGCCGGCCGCATGATTGCTCGGGCCTCGGTTCTAATCTTAATCATACCAAGTCTCTTTTGTAACCCCACGGCTGTGACGCTCAAGAAAAAGCAGCGTTGAATGGTTTGGTTTTTTACTCACTGGATACTTTACTGGTGGCACTGCCTTTGTTTAGAGGTCTGCTGCGCTGCTGCTTCAAATAAAAGTGCCCGCCTGAACGTCGTGCTGAACTGGCGCCACGGTGACTCGTCGGTGGCGGTGCACGCGTGTGTTCGGGGCGTGGAATTTCATTTTAAAAAAGTTACGCAAGCTGCCGCAGAGGCGCAGCCCCTACCTCCACAAGGCCAAATACAGCCCAATCAGTGCCCGCCCACCGCAACACTGAACAGAAGGCTAATTCTCATGGATATGGAGGAGGATTTATTATCGGCTGTCGGCTCTCTCAGCATGAGCCTGACAGCAACACACTTCTTCACCAGGAGGACTCGGAGACTCTTACAGAACAACACTGCAGTATATTTACTTTGAAATATGACTGCACGTGCAGTGAGTGCAGGCGCATCCTTGATGCGAGTTCAAGTTGGCAATGGCAGTGTAGACCCGGCCCTGAAAAATAAGTGCCGGTGCTAAGCACCGGAAAGCACCGGCACAAATTAAGCCCTGTGGATGGTGCGGAGGACTCCTCGGTGTGGCTCCCCTCGCCCTCCGTGCCACTGGGTCCCTCTGACCACTCATCCGATGCTGACCCAGTCTGGCTCAGCTGCTCCTCCTGGTCCGTGGAGCTGTCCCCTCCTGTGGCCGTGGATGTATCTGCAAACAGTTAGGGAAACAGACAAACATCAGTCACCTGCACTGACCGCACACACCACAGTAAGTACAGCACATTACAGAGCAAGCCCTGGCATCCTTAGTTGAACATTGCCTAAAGTCCTCACACAGATTCGGGGAAGCCAATTGTCAGTCTGATGGTCAACCATGGGACTCACACCCCTCCTGCCCTTGCACCCATCTGTCTGGTGCCTGTCTGATGGTAAGACCCCAGTGTGGACACATGCACCACCTACACAGTTGTTGGACATTGCAGGGAACACGGTGAAGTATGTGAACATGCACACATCACATCTCTTGCCACTGAGTCAGTGCAGGTGTCCGGATAAAGGGATGGCCAGAGTCTAAATAGAAATGCATGTGATGCATACCAGCACCAGACACCATGATGCACCCATGTCCGTATAGTCAATGCCACAATGGTGTGCATGTTGCACATGTCACTCCCCTGCAGGATCAGTCTCAGGAAGTTTAATGCCATGACACAGGAATGCGTGCAAAGTCATACATTACTGTCTCAAGTCACATGGCCATGGCAGCCAGCCAACAACAGTCTGCACTGTGTCACAATCCGAGGGCATGGGGAATGCAAGTTATGTGACTGACAAGTGCACATGTCCATCCCCCAAATACCACATCATCTGTACTACTATTCGTCCACGTCATACCAACTGGACATATGGGGACATGAAACACAACTCTCTGAACATGAGCACCTCACAGTGTGCTGTGAATGAAAATACAGCTGCCTGAAAGTCACAGTCGCAAACACCTGTGTGCACAGTCAAGTGATCAGGCACCTATGAGTCACAGAAGTATCGTCTATCATGGTCACATCTCAGATGGCATGCTGAGCCCTAACCGATAAACATACCAGTAGTCCTGACAACGAAGACACAGCACAATGAGACAGAGGCAGACACCTGAGGGTACATTTCACTGATCACAACATGCCAGATGATACACAGGAGTGGGAGTACAGAGTGTATTGTATGCCCTGGAGTAGGCATGACTGTCCAGCTCCACCTGTAAGAGGGATGAGTCCTGGACAGTAGGCAGGTGGCTAAGCATGTGTGACAGACTGGATACACATACTCCTGAGGCCCAAACATTGTTCCCACCAGCAGCATGGGTGTGTGCCAAATTCCCCAGGGACATGTGGTGAGTCAGAGCAGCAAGCGGACCACATATCAAAGTTACACCCAGATTACATGTCAGAACTTAGGCATTGTGTAAGCAATTGACCCACCCATGAATCGCACTACATAGTCACGGGAACAAATGCTGTCCCCCACCTTGAGCAAAGCTAAATGCAATGACAGTCCCCAAATGACACAATTTCCTGACTATAAGGGCCACACATATGCGTATCAGAGGAGAAGTAGGCATGTCACAAATGAGGGACATGGGTCCTGGACCACATGACTGATGTACTGTGGAAGTTTAACCAGGCCAGAGGAGGGCACATATCATGTCAGACAAAGTGCACAGTGCAGTCATGGACTCACCCCTCCTTGCTGCTGTCTGTCCTTCAGCTGCCCATCCAGGTCAGGGAAGACCACCGCCAGGATCCGGAGCATGTGGGGGTCAGGGTCCGGTGTCCGCCCTCCTGCGAGGAGGCGACAGCTTCAGCTGGACCCTTGCGATCCTCCGGGTCCTGCCACCTCTTCTGGCAGTTGCGGATCCTTCGCCTGTAGACACCCACGGATCTTACTTTCCGGGCGATGGTCAGCCAGATTTCCTGCTTCTGGTGGGCATCAACCTGTGAGGATGACAAAGTGAAAAGGCCATTACTACACATGCAACATATACGTGCATCACACAGTTGGATATACATGTCTCAATCACAGGGGCACATGATGTACACAGGCAGTGCAACAATGGCTATGAACAGTTTGCCAGCAGTCACTACATGGTATCATTGCATGGGAAGTAAACCTAGTTGGAATGCACTGTTACTGCACTGTACCAGTTCAGTGCATGTAACTACACACTTTGGGGTGTGACAACTACTCAGTGGGCATGCTAACCAGTGGTGTGCGCACTGAAAGTCCTGCTAGTCAGACAACATGCACAATTAGTGAGGCAGTGGACAGCACACCCACCTGCTCCCCTGGTTTCCCATACAGCTTGCTGTACTGTGGAAGGAGGCTGTCCAGCAGGGCCTGGTTCTCCTCAAGGCTGAAGGCTGGGGCTCTCTCCACAGTACGTGCCATTGCAGGAGCCAGAGGATGCATAAACAGCAGCAGTGTTGGTGGCAGATGTCGTCCTGGAGCATGTAGTGCAGGCAAGTGAGCTCTCAGAGGAACAGCCAGCATTATATGTGTGCTGCAGAGGCAGATACTGTCCCATGTGTCCAAAGTGATAGGTCCAAGTCGTTTGCATCTTCTGAATCTGACCAATCCATGGAATAGCAGCACTAATATACGCCCACAGCATCCTTCAAATCTTCAACTTCATGACACCCATGATTTTGCAACATTGTTGTGGCTGGCCAACTGAATTCACTGCATCAGACTCGTTGGAGCTTCGAAAACGCGTCCGTTGCCATGCCAGGCCCCAGCCAATGTGTGCGCACCGTTCGGTCCATTGCTGTACAACGCGTATTTCGGGATACAACGCGTACCCGCACACATCACATGCAATGGGCCGGCCGGGCACACCGATCGGTCCATTGCTGTACAACGCGTATTTCGGGATACAACGCGTGCACCGCACACATCATATGCAACGGGCCGGCCGGGCACACCGATCGGTCCATTGCTGTTCAACGCGTATTTCGGGATACAACGCTGCACTCGCCACAACAGATGCAATGGGCCGGCCGGGCACACCGATCGGTCCATTGCTGTTCAACGCTGTACCCACTCACAACAGATGCAATGGGCCGGCCGGGCACACCGATCGGTCCATTGATGTACAACGCGTATTTCGGGATACAACGCGTACCCGCACACATCATATGCAATGGGCCGTCCGGGCACACCTATCGGTCCATTGCTGTACAACGCGTACCCGCTCACAACAGATGCAATGGGCCGGCCGGGCACACCGATCGGTCCATTGCTGTACAACGCGTATTTCGGGATACAGCGCGTACCTGCACACATCATATGCAATGGGCCGGCCGGGCACACCGATCGGTCCATTGCTGTACAACGCGTATTTCGGGATACAACGCGCACCCGCACACATCATATGCAATGGGCCGGCCGGGCACACCGATCGGTCCATTGCTGTACAACGCGTATTTCGGGATACAACGCGTACTCGCGACACATCATATGCAATGGGCCGGCCGGGCACACCGATCGGTCCATTGCTGTACAACGCGTATTTCGGGATACAACGCGTACCCGCACACATCATATGCAATGGGCCGGCCGGGCACACCGATTGGTCCATTGCTGTACAACGCGTATTTCGGGATACAACGCGTACCCGCACACATCATATGCAATGGGCCGGCCGGGCACACCGATCGGTCCATTGCTGTACAACGCGTATTTCGGGATGCAACGCGTACCCGACACATCATATGCAATGGGCCGGCCGGGCACACCGATCGGTCCATTGCTGTACAACGCGTATTTCGGGATACAACGCGTACCCGCACACATCATATGCAATGGGCCGGCCGGGCACACCGATCGGTCCATTGCTGTACAACGCATATTTCGGGATACAACGCGTACCCGCACACATCATATGCAATGGGCCGGCCGGGCACACCGATCGGTCCATTGCTGTACAACGCGTATTTCGGGATACAACGCGTACTCGCGACACATCATATGCAATGGGCCGGCCGGGCACACCGATCGGTCCATTGCTGTACAACGCGTACCCGCTCACAACAGATGCAATGGGCCGGCCGGGCACACCGATCGGTCCATTGCTGTACAACGCGTATTTTGGGATACAACGCGTACCCGCACACATCATATGCAATGGGCCGGCCGGGCACACCGATCGGTCCATTGCTGTACAACGCGTATTTCGGGATACAACTCGTACCCGCACACATCATATGCAATGGGCCGGCCGGGCACACCGATCGGTCCATTGCTGTACAACGCGTATTTCGGGATACAACGCGTACCTGCACACATCATATGCAATGGGCCGGCCGGGCACACCGATCGGTCCATTGCTGTACAACGCGTATTTTGGGATACAACGCATACCCGCACACATCATATGCAATGGGCCGGCCGGGCACACCGATCGGTCCATTGCTGTACAACGTGTACCTGTACAGGTCAGTCGCATATGTCACCATGCTTGTCACTGGTGAACATATGCCAGCCACATATACCTGCCAGAGACCCAGGGGCACACCTACAACACCACACCCAGTCCACACTGTTTCCTGAGGCATGTAAGGCTGCATTTCCTTCTCTGTGTATGGGGGTTAACATGTGGTTTCTGTGGTGGCACTTGTGGGCAGCCACACCGAGGCTGTGCATGTGTTCATGGGGACAGGGTCCTTGGTGTGTTGTGCACATGACCACTGTGATGTGCAACAGTTCATTTTGGAGCATGTGGCATGGTCACATTTCCAGGTTGTGTATGTGTATGACATGTCACATACCCCCGGAGTCCCATGTGGGAAGGCATGTACGTCACAGGATGACCCATTGCCACAATAGTGATGTCCCTCCACAGTCTGTGTGCATGTTGTGTTTCCGATGTCACTGATTCCATGTGCACGATGGGAGACAGTCTCCACATCAACGTTGTTTGTGCATGGACTTTGATGTTGTGCGTCACTGGCGTCCATGTCTGTCCTGCGGATGCGACAGGGGCCACTACCTGTGGGAGTCATGTTTGTTTTTCTGACGTGTACATGATACGCCATGTCATGCCAGTGGCCATGTGGCAAGACAGGGTCACTGGGAATCTACCTGTCAATGATCTGTGATGCCTGTGGCGCATCTGTCCAGACATGTCACTGTGGTGTGTGTGTGAACGTGACAGCAGTAAATGGGTACTGTGACACAGCCTAATGGTTTCCCATAGCACAACCTGGTACCTGTTGTGCACACATGTTGTACTGAGAAGTTAGATGATGGCCATGTAGGTGCGAGTTATGTCCGACAGAACGGCACACACATCAAGTACTTGTGTCACGTAATGATGTATCATGTGAAATTGAGTATGGTGAATGGCACATATGTGGGGTGACTGACAATCTTTCTTCCTTCAACCTATGCACTGCAGGGCTCCAGCTGTCCATAGACCATTCCCTGACCTGGCAACGATGGTGGAACGTGACAGCATCCGACGGTACCGCTTCACCAGGCAGCTGATTGAGGATTTGGCAGTGCGCTTGGCACCACATTTGCAACCTGGCCGGACGTACCCTACGGCGCTGACCCCCAAGGTGAAGGTAATGGCAGCTCTACACTTCTTTGCCACCGGTACCTTTCAACACACTGTTGCGACTGCCGGTGGGATGTCACAGACTATGTTCAGCCGTGTGCTACGCGATGTTTTGGAGGCAATGTTGAGATGCCTGAACCAGTACATCTATTTCCCAACACGTCAACAACTCACTGATGTCAAGAGTGACTTCTATGCCCTGGGGAGGATGCCACATGTCATTGGCTCCATTGATGGGACACATGTGGCTTTGATACCACCACAGGCACATGAGCAGGCATACCGGAACCGTAAACATTACCATTCGATCAATGCTCTGGTGGTATGTTTAGCAGATATGAGCATCAACATGTGTGCGCCCGTTTCCCTGGTTCAGCACACGATGCCTACGTGATGAGGAGTAGTCGCATCCCGAGGATGATGGCACAGATGCAGAACCAGAGTGCCTGGCTTGTCGGTGTGTACTGACTTTGTACCATTGTGTGTGTTCTGATCTGTAGTATTCCACCTACTTTTCCAAATCAGCTAATGTGCACTTGTCTGTCCGTAGGTGACTCCGGATACCCCAACATGTCGTGGTTGCTGACACCCCTCAGGAACCCTGTGACACCAGCCCAGATGCGCTACAATGAGGCACATGGTCGGACCAGGAGAGTGATAGAGCGGACCTTTGGTCTCCTGAAGAGCCGCTTCCGCTGCCTGGACAAGACAGGAGGGGCCCTCCCATATGCCCCAGCAAAGGTGTGCAAGATTGTCATCGTCTGCTGCATGCTACACAACCTGGCAGTGCGGAAGGAGTTGCCTCTCATCCTAGATGACGATGACCAACGTCCGCCACCTGTGGAGGATCCTGGCCTGGACCACGATGCCAGTGATGATGATGATGATGATGATGATGATGGTGATGTCCGCACACAGCTCATCACCAACTTCTTCAGCTGAATGTGAGTATCCAGGGAGATGTAATGTGAATGACGTGAGTTTGCATGATATGTGTGGGTGGTGCTCTGGTGCTGTTTGAGTGTGGCCATGTGCTACTTGACTGGTTGGGCCCGATTCACAGAACTAACTTACGACAAAATCCTAAACTTACTACCATTTTGGTATTCACAGAATGAACTTACTCATTTTGGTATTCACAGAATAAACTTACTCATTTTGGTATTCACAGAAGACACTTACACATTTTGTGTAACTTACACATTTTGTGTAACTTACACATTTTGTGTAACTTACTCATTTTGTGTAACTTACACATTTTGTGTAACTTACATATTTTGTGTAACTTACACATTTTAGTATTCACAGAAGGCACTTACTCATTGATGAGTAAGTGCCTTCTGTGAATACCAAAATGAGTAAGTTAAGTCTGTGAATACCAAAATTGTTGTAAGTTCATTCTGTGAATACTCAAATGTGTAAGTTCATTCTGTGAATACCAAAATTGTTGTAAGTTCATTCTGTGAATACCCAAATGTGTAAGTTCATTCTGTGAATACCAAAATTGTTGTAAGTTCATTCTGTGAATACCCAAATGTGTAAGTTCATTCTGTGAATACCCAAATGTGTAAGTTCATTCTGTGAATACCCAAATGTGTAAGTTCATTCTGTGAATACCAAAATTGTTGTAAGTTTAGGATTTTGACGTAAGTTAGTTCTGTGTGTGTGACTGCTGCCACTCCTCAGGGTCAGAGCTGCAATGTTGGAAGTTGTGTACGTGTGTTCTTCGTGTGTCACCTTGGCTTCTTCGTTGGTGTGTGACTATGGCCAGGATCCCATTGATTGTGGTGGATTTCACATCATGCCCATGTACAGCATACTGTGCTGTGTGTCAGACATTGACGAGTCTTGTTGACTGGCCATGTGTGATGGGTTTCTGCACCTTAGTTCCCACCACCACCCCTGGTATTGTCATGGGTGCATGTCCAATGTCACCAGTCCATGTGAGCTTCACTGCTGCACATTGGTGGAGATCAGGGTGTGTTGTGTTGAGTGTGTGCAAAAGTGAGTTGTTGCACGGCTAGACCCCTACCTCCATATTGGCCTTGGCTGGCAGGCTGTGCTGATTGATTGGAGCTTGTGTAGGTGTGATGGTAGTTAGTTGCTCAGGACACATGGCTGTGGTTCACAGTGTGAACGACATCTAACTTTGTCATCACAGTGGGATTATCATGCAGGCTAGTGTCAGCACAATGTGGGGTTCCTGGGGTAGTGCTGTGGTGGGTCTGTCTCTTGCTGTGTTAGTTGCTGTTCCTACAAGCTTGTGTGACATGTGTAATGTGTGCTCCTCTCATCTAACAATGCCTGACTGCCCACATAGGGGTATCCGATCCATGAGTAACTTTTGTATGGCACTGTATACACATCTGTGTGGTTGGAATTCAGGCCTCCTCATGTGTTGTGTGGTTGCCTAGGGACACTGGCACACCCCCCCCATCACCTGTTTTGTTTGATATGCAGTGTGAGTCTGCCTGTTTGTGTTTGTGCCTTTGCACCACTGCATTGGCATATCTTGAGTGTGCCATTGGCTGTATGTTGTTTGGTGGCTTTCCCCTGCAGTCCCTGGGACTCCTAGGTCATCAGTCAGCACAATAATCATGGTTTGTATGTCCCATTGCTGCCATGGTATGGTATTTGTTCACCTGACATCTACAGTCTCCACAGGATATCTACATTTGTGTGTCCATTGGTGCAGATATGTGGGTCAGCATTATGATGGTCACTTCTGTCATTGTGTTATTTGTGAATGTTGACAATGTGGGCCCCCATGGGTGATGTTTGTATGCACATGGCCAAAACGATGTTTCAGTGACACTGCACTGTTTCCCTCGACCAATCTATGTTGCTATGGGACACAAGCACTACTATGCCACTGATGTGTTTGTTGTTGTGTGACCAGGATTCATCCATGCAGTTTGGCTTTGGCAGCTTTTACCATGACTACACTTCCCTTTTGGTCACTGTGGTGATGGGGCTTTAGGCCCCATTGCCACACTGTTCAAAATGTGCATCAGCTATGGACACCACACTTCCCTTTTGGTCACTGTGGTGATGGGGCTTTAGGCCACATTGCCACACTGTTCAAAATGTGCATCAGCTATGGACACCACACTTCCCTTTTGGTCACTGTGGTGATGGGGCTTTAGGCCACATTGCCACACTGTTCAAAATGTGAATCAGCTATGGATAGCACACTTCCCTTTTGGTCACTGTGGTGATGAGGTGTTCGAGCCCATTGCCACAGTAGCCATGGTCGGCTTGCATTGTGGAGGCCACACACATTTATGTGTGACACATGTGCTAGGGGGTCACATTGTATGTTCAATGTCATGTTCAGTGTTGTAGGCATTTGACACAGACTACACACACTTGTCATGGTGTTGGGGGGGATGTAATCTTCTGTCATTCCTTATGTGGGAGTATGCTAGTTGTGTCATGCATTACCCGTCCTATGAGTGGGGATGGTAGTAGTGACAGGCATCCAGGCCCACATGAGTAGGGGTGGTGTTAGTGGTAGGCATCCATCCCCCCATGAGTGGGGATGGTAGTAGTGACAGGCATCCAGGCCCCCTGAGTAGGGGTGGTGGTAGTGGTAGGCATCCATCCCCCATGAGTGGGGATGGTAGTAGTGGTAGGCATCCATCCCCCTATGAGTGGGGATGTTAGTAGTGACAGGCATCCAGGCCCCCTGAGTAGGGGTGGTGGTAGTGGTGGGCATCCATCCCCCATTAGTGTGGATGGTAGTAGTGGTAGGCATCCAGCCCCCCTGAGTAGTGATGGTGGTAGTGGTAGGCATCCATACCCCCTAAGGGTGGGGATGGTAGTAGTGGCAGGCATCCAGGCCCTCCTGAGTAGGGGTGGTGGTAGTGGTAGGCATCCAGGCCCCCTGAGTAGGGGTGGTGGTAGTGGTAGGCATCCATCCCCCATGAGTGGGGAAGGTAGTAGTGGTAGGCATCCATCCCCCTATGAGTGGGGATGGTAGTAGTGACAGGCATCCAGGCCCCCTGAGTAGGGGTGGTGGTAGTGGTAGGCATCCATCCCCCATGAGTGGGGATGGTAGTAGTGGTAGGCATCCATCCCCCTATGAGTGGGGATGGTAGTAGTGACAGGCATCCAGGCCCCCCTGAGTAGGGGTGGTGGTAGTGGTGGGCATCCATACCCCTAAGGGTGGGGATGGTAGTAGTGGCAGGCATCCAGGCCCCCTGAGTAGGGGTGGTGGTAGGGTGGTGTTGGTGGTAGGCATCCATCCCCCTATGGGTGTGTATGGCATTGGTGTTGGCCATCCCACCCCTATGGTTCTGCTGTTGCTAGTGTACGTTATTTGTGCATCCCTATGTGTGTGTGACATATTTCGGGTACGTGTAGTTTGTTTGTATTGTTGGTGTTTGACTTACCGTCTGCGCCGTACGCGTCCGTGCCGGTCCCGGTAATAGATGTAGAGTATAGGTAGGACCTTCGCAATGGGATTCATGCTTGGATCATCTCGCTCGGGTTTCTCGTGTCTTCGAGTCGTACTCGTAGCAGGCTTGTTCGCCTCGTAGCCGTGGATCGTCTTGTGGCGCGAAACGGAGCTTATGTACGGCTCGCCCGGATGCTCAAACGTGCCGGACGTAGCGACGGGTTCGGCGCGCACGGATTGCGCATCGTACTAGTCCGGCCGGAAGGTGCTGTGTATTTGCTTCCGTGCGGCTCGATTCGGCGTTCACGGATCCGGCTCGGGCGGGGAACAGGAGCTGGATTGGGTGAGTACGGCTCGCTCGGAAAATGAGTTGTTATACGCATCGTACTTGTTCGTCCGGACGAGTGTACGAATCGGTCGGGGAACACGCATTCGGCTGCTATTTTTTCCGGACGAATACTGTTAGGTGCCCTACCGGCCAAGATCGGAATCGACCCCTAACTGTTGTAATAAACATTGCACATTAAAAATAAAGTTAATATACAAGATCTATGCTATATTTTACTACTAAACAGGTAGCCACATGTGCAGTTAGTTACCTTGCAGACAGCAGGGTCATGATTTGAATGGTGCAGCAGTTGCAGAAGGTGCAGTGGCACTGGGCCCAAAATTTGTCAGAACTCCTCTAAGCACCTAATATTACTATATTTTACTACTATACAGGCAGTCCAATTGCAGTTACTTTGCAGTTAAAAGGGGCTTGATTTAAATAGTGCAGCACGCGCAGGGGCACTGGGGCCAAAAGTTGTCATAACTCCACTAAACACCAAATATTGCTATATTTTACTACTAAACAGGCTGTCACAACTGCAGTTATCTTGCAGGTAACGGTCATGATTTGAATTGTGCAACAGGTGCAGTGGCACCGGGCCCAAACGTTGTCAGAACTCCTCTAAACACCTAATATTGCTATATTTTACAACTAAACAGGCATTTATAAGTGCAGTTATCTAGCAAGCACTAGGGTTGTGATTTCAATAGTGCAGCAGGTGCTGTGGCACCATGACCAAAAGCTCCAGGCACCCCCTTAAACACCGAATATTGATATATTTTATTCCTAAACAGGTAACCACAAGTGCAGTTCTCTTGCAGACTACAGGGACATGATTTGAATGGTGCAGCAGGTGCAGTAGCATCAGGCTCAAAAGTTGTCAGAACTCCTCTAAACACACAATATTGTTATATTTGACTACTAAACAGGCAGTCACAATTGCAGTTACCTTGCAGTTAAAAGGGACTTGATTGGAATGGTGCAGCAGGTGCAGTGGTACTGGGGTCAAAGGCTCTAGGAACCCAACTAAACCCAGATTATTGCTAAATTTTACTACTAAACAAGACAGTCACAAGTGCATTTATCTAGCAGGCAATAGGGTCATGATTTGAATGGTGCAGCAGGTGCCGTAGCACCAGGACCAAAAGCTCTAGGCACCCCACTAAACACCTAATATTGCTATATTTTACTACTAAACAGGCAGTCACAAGTGTAGTTGCCTTGCAGAGAACAAAGTCATGATTTGAATGGTGCAAAAGGTGCAGTAGCACCGGGCCCAAAAGTTGTCAGAGCTAATCTAAACACCTAATACTGCTATTTTTTACTACAATACAGGCATACACAATTGCAGTTATCTTGCAGTTAAATGGGGCTTGATTTGAATAGTGCAGCAGGTGCAGTGGCACCGGGGCCAAAAGCACTAGGGACCCCACTAAATGCAGAAAATTGCTAAATTTTACTGCTAAACAGGCAGTCCCAAGTGCAGTTATCTAGCAGGCACTAGGGCCATGATTTCAATGATGCAGCAGGTGCAGTGGCACCGGGGCCAAAAGTTGTCAGGACTCTTCTAAACACCAAATATTGCTATATTTAACAACTAAATAAGCAGTCACAAGTGCATTTACCTTGCAGGCACTAGGGTCATGATTTCAATGGTGCAACAGGTGCAGTGACACTGGGGCCCATAGCTCTAGGAACCCCTTTAAACACCAAATATTGCAATATTTTACTACTAAACAGGCAGTCACAAGTGCAGTTACCTTACAGGCAATTGGGTCATGATGTGAATGGTGCAGCAGGTGGCACCGGGCCCAAAGGTTCTCAGAACGGATCACTGACATAATATCGACAACAAAAATATCGTATTGACAAAATATCGTCGTCATAATATCGACTACAATAATATCAACTACCAATACTTATTTAAAAAAATACAAAAATATCGAGTACACAATATCGTATATAAAAAATATCGTACACCACAATATCGAAATACAAAATATCGTTAAATTAAATATCGTTTAATTTTAAAACACATACAAAATATCAAAAATATCGAATACCAAAATATAGACATCAATATTATCGACTTTTTAACAATATCGACTGTTGAAAAACTGGTCAATTAAATATATGTTTAGCACCAAATATAAATTCACATTATAAAACAATATAAAACACTTAAATAACATAAAATAATCATTTGCAAACACATCAAATATATAAAACTGAATTTTTTTCTAAACGAACAATTACAATAATAAAATAAAAGCTTTAAAATATATAATGCTTGCATCATGTCACATTCAAAACAATGTTTAATATATTTTAAAAAAGAAAAACGAAAAATAATAACTTTCTACTAACAAGTTCTTAATTAGCGTTTCCCTTATATGGAAACAAACAGCCAAAACAATAAAAACAATTAACTTGAACGAATCAAATACTCACATTTTAAAATACACCAATAACATAAAGCAACCAATTAAATAAACACTATATAAACATGAAATGTTTGCATCTCTTTTACACTTCTAACCTACAATAAAGAAGAAGGTGAAACTCTGCCCGACTGTTTCCTGAAAGAAAACTTTCATTACTGAAGAAATCTTTAAAACTGCACTAAGTAAGTAAAACTGTATTTAAAATATAACCATACTACTAGCCTTCAACCCTAATTATTTCTGAGACCTAATTTACTAATCTTTCATTGCTTACATTTATATCTGCTCTACAGATATCTTACAAAGCCAGAAAAATATTTTCAACATCCTCACCAATAAAAGAACAATCAATGTAAGTATATTATATTTTTTTCCAAGCTACCTAAAATTATTTTTCAAACGTAATTCACTAATATATATTTTATTTTTTATCTATCTCCTCTACAGCCAACTGCAAAAGCATCCAAAATCATTTTATAAACACTAACCAACTAAATACAATTAAAAAGTAAGTATATAATTTTCAATTATTAAACACCCTTAAATACCCACCCAAATATCCCTTTTCCCCTAAAATCCCTATCATCTACAAACAATGTAATCAAATTATTAAAATGTTTGTTTTCTCTTCTCAACAGAAAATACATCAAGAAAATAGAAAATAAAGCTTGAAATCATTTCCTGGACGATTTTATTTACATCAAACTAAACATTGTAAGTATATTCACTGAAATGTAACTGTATTTAATAAATATGTGGTATTTATTATATTAAAAAATTTGTTTTTTTAATTTCCCCTAGCATAAGACAAAACAACATGACTGAAGGTGCAGAATTTGTAATGTCACAAAAAATAAAATGTTATTATGTTATATGGGGTATGTCTATACACAGGAGAAACAAATTGGCCTTAAAGTGTTTTGGAAGTGTAGCAAATACTACTCTAACAAATGCTATGGAAGAGCTACTACTCATGAAACTACTGTTCTTTCTGTAAAAGAACATAATCACCCCCCAAACATAACAGAGATTGAGGTTAGAGATGCTCTTGAAAGTATTAAAGAAGCAAGCACTAGTACTGATAAACCAACCACCCAAATACTGAAAGAGCAACTATTAAAAGTACCTCAACATGCATCAGGACAATTACCCTCCATAGCTTCTTTAAAAAGAACTATTGCCAGACAAAAAAAAGCAACTACAAGTACCATACCTGCCCCTAAAACGTTTGCAGAAGTAGTTATTCCCCCAGAATTAAGCATTACTCACACTAAAGAACCATTTATATTTTTTGATAACAAATGCCCTGATAAAAGAATAATTATGTTTGCTACTGCAAACAATTTAGTTAAATTACAGCAATGTGACACCTGGATGATGGATGGAACTTTCAAAGTCTGTCCAAAACCATTCTACCAGCTGTACACAGTGCATGGATTGTACCAACATTCAAATATTCCATTCATCTATGCCCTATTACCAAATAAGCAGCAAACTACCTACATAGATATACTCACTAAAATAAAACAAGAAAGCAATAATTATTTTCCTTCAAAAATAATTATTGATTTTGAATTAGCCATGATAAATGCTATACTGAAAAATTATCCACACACAGCAATACAGGGTTGCTATTATCATTTTAACCAGAGTCTCTGGAGACATCTACAAAAATCAACCCTAAGTGTACAATATGCTACAGACAGTACTTTCGCCTACCAAATTAAAAAGCTAATAGCACTAGCATATGTACCTGTAACTGATGTAGCAGAGCAGTACAATATTCTAATAGAGAGCCCCTATTACAAAAGGAACAAAGACAAAATAAGCCCACTACTAGACTACTTTGAGGACACCTGGGTGGGAAGACTGCATAGATCAGGGCATAGAAGGCAACCTAAGTTCCACATTCCTTGGTGGAATGTGTACCTAAGTACCTTAAACAAAGAAGCCAAAACAAATAATAGTGTTGAAGGATGGCATAATGCCTTCCAAGCAACAACAAGCAGAGGTAAACCTACCCTACAAAAACTACTACAATCTATACAAAAAGAACAAAGCTATCAAGAATTACGGATGGAACAATCTGTAACTCAAATATGTCCCAAATTAACTAAGCAAACTAAAAAAATGTTTGAGCTACTGCAAAGTCAGGTTACCCTATACCCATCAACAAGAGGCCTAGATTACCTATCCCTAATAGCCAAAAGCATATTATAAACTACATTTCCACAGCTATTATACATTTTTTCGTTCACAAAACAAACACTTTACACACATATATTAATATTATATTTTCACAAATATTAATTAATTGTCATATATATTTTTTTTAATTAAAAAATATATATTTACAAATAAATAATATTTATCAAAATATACTATATATCACAATTAATTATAACAACATTTCCCACCCAAATTAATACAAAAAAATAGACTTACGGTTTATGTAGCTGTAGAAGATGTATTCCAACAAGTAATAATCCTTACATCTGTCTGTTAATCCATGTTAATGTTTAAAAAAGCCCCCAAAAAAATGCAAAAATCCAACAGGTCCAATATAAATCCATCCTGGCCAAATCCAAGTAACGGAAACCCTCAAAAACCCGAAAAAGATATAAAAATATAAAAATCGCTCCAGGAAATCCCGAAAAATAAAAGAAAGTGTGATAATAATATTAGTTTAACAAACTAATACACACTTCTTTTTTTTTTAAAACGCGTCTGTCTCTCCAACGTAAAGTCGATTAAAAGTAACCTGCAAAAAATGTTGAAAGCATACCCACCCACACAAATACACCCAAATACATTCATTAAATACAATAACATTAATTTATATTAACAAAACAACACATATTTAGTCATATTAGCGTCTGTCTACACTAGGCCTCAAACACTAACTCACGACATCTCACTAAAATATAACTAACACCTACAACACATCAAAAACGCGACTAGCTAACAATAAATACAATATATACATCCTAACTAGACTCAAACATAAGTATTAAGTTAGATAAAATAATTAAAATTCCCCTTACCTTCCTCAACGCGACGCAGCTTCCAACCGCGAGCTTCTCCGGTCCTGAATGACCCAAAATAACAGTACGCGGTTACAAAATAGTCCCTGTGAAATAAAAATGGCTGCTTAAATAAATGTAAAAAAAGGAATAATGTTAAAAAATGCATTATAGTAAAGTGTAAATGTTACATATATTTTTCTTATGTTGTACAATTTTTTCTCTATATTTAAAAATTAGTATATATTTTATTATACTTTGTAAAGTTATAATAATAATTAATATAAAAATATATTTATTATTATTATAATTATATATGTATTTTGTTTAAATTATATTAATTATTAAAAATACATATTAATTATATACAAATGTAAAACGAAACTTACCTGTTTAAAAAAAATATTTCATGCAATACAACAATGTAATAATTAATATTATTAATATTTTATATACTAATAATATTAATTAAAATTTTATTTACATGTAATAAAGTGATGATTTTTTGAAAATGTTAAAGAATATTCACTATAGCATTATAATGTTACAATATTAAATAATAATTAAATATACAATGCTTTATGTTATGTATATATATGCCAAAAATGTTTATATTATTTGTATAAATATATTATAATGTTCCAACAACTCTTGTAAAATAATAAAAAAATATGGTTTGTATATCAAAATATGAATACTTGTGTTATAAAATATGATTATATCATAAAATGTTCTTTTCCTTAAAAATTCCATTAACTAATAAATATATGTAAAATAATTTATGTTCCTTAAATAAAAATGTACATATTTTCTGTGTTTTTATTAATTTGTATTCCATACTATAAATAAAAAAATATTTTTTTGTCTTTCTACCTACTTATCCAAAAATAAAGGTTGTTTGAAAATAAAAAATGTCTAATTTCTTTTTATATGTATATATTATTATTGAATATTTTACTTAAATATATTAATTTGATAAATGTACCATTTTAATTTACTATAAATAAGCATAATGTTTTTTTTACTAGTAAATTATAAACTATACATCAATTACACAATAAAAATACATTATCACTGCACATAATAAAACACTCTTATATTTCTTCACATATAAAAACACATACTGTAATTTTCCTACAACTCTTTATATAAAATTAATAAATACACAGCAAATAACATATATGTAATATAAAAATTTTAGATAAATTATAAATGAATGAATGAATGAAAGTGGATTTATATAGCGCTAACTTAGCCCAAGGGCGTCAAGGCGCTGTTACGGAGCGAGACAAACGGGTGTAGACCGGGTAGAAATGCTCAGGACAAGCTCTATGTGAAGAGCCAGGTCTTCAATGCTTTCCGGAAGAGAGAGTGTGACACCTGACCAGAAAGCTCTTCCGGAAGAGAATTCCACAGTTTTGCAGCATTGGTGGAAAAAGCTCTACCTCCCCATTTGGCTCTTTTGAACCTCAGAATAATCAACAGATTCTTATCCGAGGATCGGAGCTGTCTGGTGGGGACATAGCGATGGAGGAGAACCTTGATCCCCTCAGGGCCGGAATCATAGTAGGCCTTATGAGTCATGCATAACGTTTTGAAAAGAATCCTATGGTCCAGGGGAAGCCAGTGCAGAGCTCTGATTGTTGTGGTGACTGAGTGGTATTTAGGCAAGTCAGTTATCAGCCTAGCAGCAGCATTCTGCACCAGCTGCAGACGTTTAATCAATCTCTTTGTTAATGCCCAGATAAAGGGCATTACAATAGTCCAATCTGGACATTACCAAGACGATGACAGCCTGCTTGCGTGAATCAAAGGAGAGAAATTGAATGATTTTTCTTAGGATTCTAATAATCCCAAAACAAGTGGAAACTGTCCTGCTAACCTGCCGATTTAGTGATAGTGAGTTGTCCACTATGACCCCTAGATTTTTACCGTGGGAGACTGGGCAGGGACAAACTCCGAGTGAATCTGGCCACCATTCGTTAGACCAGATATCCAGAGAATTGCCAAAAATAAGGACCTCCGTCTTCTCCCCATTCAATTTCAAGAAGTTTTCCGTCATCCAGATGGAAACTGCCTGCATACACCTTCTGAAATTAAGAGCAGAGTCCCTAACATTATGGGTGATAGACACCATTATTTGGGTGTCGTCCGCATAGGACAACACCTCTAAACCAAATGATCTCACCACCTTGGCCAAAGGGGCAACATAAATATTGAATAGCGTTGGACTCAGGGACGAGCCCTGAGGAACACCACAAGAGAGGATTTAGAGGTCGAGTAAAACTGGCCAAATTTAACAGTTTGTGCCCGCTCACAAAGAAAAGAGGCCAGAAGATCCAGGGCCGAGCCCCCGATCCCAATCTCCCTGAGGCGGGCAACCAACCTCAGAGGAGACAGGGTGTTGAAAGCTGCGGTAAGATCAAGTAAAACCAACAAAGTAGTGTGACCTGCATCAGCCTGGGTCCGGATATTGTTAAAAACAGCAGTAAGAGCTGTTTCCGTACTGTGTTGGCTTCTAAACCCATGTTGAGAGCCATCTAGTAGATAATGATCCTGTAGGTAAGCGCTCAGATGCAGATTTAAATGTTTTTCCAGAATCTTGGCTGGAACCGGCAGAAGAGAGATGGGCCTATAGTTTTTTGGTTCTGTAGGGTCCAGTGAAGGCTTCTTCAGGAGTGGTTTAACGACTGCTGTCTTCCATATAGTAGGGTAACGTCCCTCTGAAATGGCTATATTCAGGACGGCGGTAAGATGAGGGATGATAGCCTCCCTGCCAGTTTTTAAGACCTTGATGGGACAGGGATCCAAGGGTGAGCCAGATTTGACTCCTTCTAGGAGCCGATTGGTAACATCTGGCGACAAAGAGGGGAAGGCGAGAAGCCTAGGAGTCTCCTCTGAGACAACCCTCTCCTCTGGAGGCAGGATCGGCCGGCCAGAGAGGCCCATGCTCATATTGGAGGCTTTGCACATAAACATATATCACTCACTATTCCCAATACAATTAAACAATAATCAGGGAAGGTGCTAAAAATTAACAATATATCATTTACTCTTCCCACTGCAGTTAGGATTAAATCACAGAAGGTGCTGAACATTAACCATATATAATTTACTATTCCCACTACAGTATGTATTAAATAAGGAAAGCTGCTGGACATTAAACAAATATAAATTACTATTGCCACTCCAATCAGTATTAAGTCAAACAAGGTGCTGGACACTAAAGATATATAAATTACTATTCCCACTGCAGTAAATATTAAGGGGCCGATTCGGGCCGGAAATCTCTCCGACCGAGCCGGACCCGGAGAGATTTCCGACCGAATCGGACCCGTGCAGCCCGACCGAACGAGTACGATGCGTCCGTATGCTATCGTACTCGAGTCGGTCGGACTCCCAGGTCGTACAACGCATACGCGGGCTCCCATTGCCTCAATGGGTGCGAGGCGAACAAGGGTGCCCCCTACAGCGGGTACGCAGCGAAGCGACTCGCGCCGTACACGCACAGGTAGGGGGGACCCATGGGTCCCCCTGTGTGCGACTCGCGTGGCTACGCGTACAGGGGTGTCCGACACGGACCCCCGGGCACGGCTCCGACTGCTCTTTCGAGCCGGACGGGCGCGTGTCGGTCAGACTGCTCGCGGCGCTCACCGTACTTACCCGGCCGGGGAACGTCTCCATTGCGCGGTGCGAGTCGTGTCCGAGCGAGTCGGTCGGTGCGGTTCGACCCGGGAACGAGTCGGTCGGAGCGGTTGGGACGCCCGAACGAGTCGGTCGGGCGATTTCGCATCGTACTCGCTCGTCCGGACGCACGTACGAATCGGTCGGGAAATAGGGCTCCGAATCGGATCCGGTTAAGCCGAATCCGATTCGGAGCCCTACCGGCCGAGATCGGAATCGGCCCCATAGTCAGAGAAAGTGCTGGACACTAAAAATATATAATTTACTATTCCCACTCCAGTCAATATTAAGTCAGGGAAAGTGCTAAACACTAAAGATATATAAATTACTATTACCACTCCAGTCAGTATTAAGTGAGAGAAGGTGCTAGACACTAAGCATATCTAAATTACTATTCCCACTTCAGTCACTATTAAGTCAGAGAAGGTACTGGACATTAAAGATATAAAAATTACTATTCCCACTCCACTGAGTACTAAGTCAGAGAAGGTGCTGGACATTAAATATATAAAAATGACTATTCCCACTCCACTAAGTATTAAGTCAGGGAAGGTGCTGGACACTAAAGATATATAAATTACTATTCCCACTTCAGTCAGTATTAAGTCTGGGAAGGTGCTGGACATTAAACATATATAAATTACTATTCCCATTCCAGTCAGTATTAAGTCAGGGAAGGTGCTGGACACTAAGGGGCCGATTCCGATTCGGGCCGGAAATCTCTCTGACCGAGCCGGACCCGGAGAGATTTCCGACCGAATCGGACCCGTGAAGCCCGACCGAACGAGTACGATGCGTCCGTATGCTATCGTACTCGAGTCGGTCGGACTCCCATTGAAGTCAATGGGAGCCGGTCGTACAACGCGTACGCGAGCTCCCATTGACTCAATGGGTGCGAGGCGAACAAGGGCGCCCCCTACAGCGGGTACGCGGCGAAGCGACTCGCGCCGTACACGCACAGGTAGGGGGGACCCATGGGTCCCCCCTGTGTGCGACTCCCGCGGCTACGCGTACTGGGGGGTCCGACACGGACCCCCGAAGTACGGCTCCGACTGCTCTTTCGAGCCGGACGGCGCGTGTCGGTCGGACTGCTCGCGGCGCGAATCATACTTACCCGGCCGGGGAACGTTTCCATTGCGCGGTGCGAGTCTTGTCCGAGCGAGTCGGTCGGTGCGGTTTGACCCGGGAACGAGTCGGTCGGAGCGGTTGGGACGCACGAACGAGTCGGTCGGCGATTTCGCATCGTACTCGCTCGTCCGGACGCGCAGTACGGATCGGTCGGGAAATAGTGCTCCGAATCGGATCCGGTTAAGCCGAATCCGATTCGAGCCCTACCGCCGAGATCGGAATCGGCCCCTAAACATATATAAATTACTATTCCCACTCCATTCAGTATTAAGTCAGGGAAGGTGCTAGACACTAAGGGGCCGAATCCGATTCGGGCCGGAAATCTCTCTGACCGAGCCGGACCCGGAGAGATTTCCGACCGAATCGGACCCTGGCAGTCTGACCGAACGAGTACGATGCGCACGCATGCAATCGGACTCGAGTCGGTCGGACTCCCATTGAAGTCAATGGGAGCCGGACGTACAGCGCGTACGCGGGCTCCCATTGACTCAATGGGTGCGAGGCGAACAAGGGTGCCCCCTACAGCGGGTACGCCTCGAAGCGACTTGCGGCATACATGCACAGGTAGGGGGGACCCATGGGTCCCCCCTGTGTGCGACTCACGCGGCTACGCATACAGGGGGGTCCAACACGGACCCCCAAAGTCCGGCTCCGACTGCTCTTTCGAGCCGGACGGCGCGAGTCGGTCGGACTGCTCGAGGCGCGCATCGTACTTGCCCGGCCAGGGAACGTCTCCATTGCGCGATGCGAGCCGTGTCCGTGCAAGTCGGTCGGAGCGCTTCGGACCCGCGAACGAGTCGGTCGGCGATTTCGCGTGCACTCGCATCGTACTCGCTCAGCCGGACGCACGTACGAATCGGTCGGGAAAGAGGGCTCCGAATCGGATCCGGTTAAGCCGAATCCGATTCGGAGCCCTACCGGCCGAGATCGGAATCGGCCCCTAAATATATATAATTTACTATTCAAACTCCACCAAATATTAAGTCCAAGAAAGTGCTGGTCACTAAACATATATATATAAATTACTATTCCCACTCCACTGAGTATTAAATAAGGGAATGTGCTGGACATTAAACATATAAAAATTACTATTCCCACTTCAGCTAGTATTAAATCACAGAAGGTGCTGAACACTAAAGATATATAAATTACTATTCCCACTACAGTCAGTATTAAGTCATAGAAGGTGCTGGACACTGAACATATATAATTTACTATTCAAACTCCACCCAATATTAAGTGAAAGAAAGTGCTGGACATTAAACATATAAAAATTAAAATTCCCACTCTAGTCACTATTAATTCAGGAAAGGTGCTGGACACTAAACATATATAAATTACTATTCCCACTCCAGTCAGTATTAAGTTAGAGAAGGTGCTGGACACTATAAAATTACTATTCCCACTCCAGTCAGTATTAAGTCATGGAAGCTTCTGGACACTAAGGGGCCGAATCCGACTCGGGCCGGAAAACCACCCGACCGACTCGGTACGGGAATATAGTCCGACCGACACGTACCGGCGTTGCTCGACCTGGGAAGTACGATGAAATGCATGTGAATCATGACCGACTCGTACGGAACTCAAGCCGAACGACCGACCCGGACGGAAACAAGCTATCCGGCCGGGAAACCACGCGAATAGAACCGACCGACACGCATCAGGAATCAACCCGAACGAAACGTACCCGCGAACTCCGACCCGCGCAGTACGATGCAATGGGTGCAAAATCAGACCGATTCGCACGGAGCCCAAGCCGTACGACCGACACGCATACAAAAGCCAGCCGAACAAACACAATACTCCGCGACCGACGCGTACGCCGCATATGAAACTTAGCTGAAACACAGCGGGAACGACTGGAGAGGCGCGCACGAGACAACTGCAACGTCCCACTCGGTCAGAAGAACGTCTCCTACATGCACAACAATTACAAATGAAAAAATACAAAAAAGAGGGCCAAACAAGCAATAACAAAGCCAATAAATACAGGGGGAAAAAAATGGAACAAGGACACACCCCCAACTCCACCTACATAAAGGCCACAAATCCCTACCATGATCCTTTGCAAATTCCACTGACCTGCCAGCACAGAACACCATCAGACAGCAAACACAGACACACACACAGCTCATCCAACACAAAAGCCACACACCATTAGCACCTCAACAAATAGCACCCTCACACACACCCAGCAAAACCTACACTTACACACCCTCACTTGCACACACACATCAATCACCACCACCACCCATCACCATGCCCCTAAAGAAGAATCCAAAGTTCCTAGATAGTGAATTGGAAGTCATGGTAAACGAGATCCTGAGGGTAGAGCCACAGTTGTTTGGCACATTGGTCCAACAGACCCTCATGGCGCAGAAAACCAAGATGTGGGCGAGGATCGTCGACAGGGTCAACGCACAATCACCATGTTTGCGCACAAAGGAAGACATCCAGAACAGGTGGTATGATGTGCGCAGGAGGGTCAGGGAAATACTGAAGAAGGATTACCTCCTGAGCCAGCACACCGGCAGTGGCCCTCCTGCCAAACCAGTATACCTCAGGCCCTGGGAGGAGAAGGTGCGGGCCATCCTACCACCAGTGAGCGTATATGGACTATCAAACATCCCAGAGCCTGGTGAGTACACAACTAATATACACAATATTGTGTGACAATACACACACATCACTGTCAAGGGGACAGTCAAACCATGCACCACTAGCAAATCCACAGCAACCAAAAGATAATCATCCCAAGATGTTTATGTTAGTCAGATAAACACAATACATGCCATGTCATAGTGATATGTAACTGTGTCATGACATGTACAAACCCAATAACAAATAGAGCTAGGCAGTGGCACAAATCTAACCAACAAACACTGTCAGATATTTAGCCACCACTTGAACACCACCTCACATGGAAGCTCACTGAAAGGAAGGAATCCTGTGTATGCTGGTGAAGTCAGTGTAGCCAAGAGCATGATGGGACTCGTTGTAACAGATAATGGGCAGCCTCACATTTGGACCATCAACACCACTCTGAACCATGCTCACAACACAGGGAGTGGAAAAGGACTGACAATATGGCTGACACTGGGTACTGCTGTGGGGAGCACAAGGCCCTGCTGGGAACTGTGCACCAACAAACAACAGGACCACACTGTCAGCCATCTTGCCATTGCTGTCACACTCACACACAGTGAAGTCCACTCAAAAGGAAGGAAGTATGGGCATGCTGGGAAGGGGGGTGTAGGCAATAGCATGATGGGAGTTGTAGTCACAGATATTGCTCACCCACACAATTGGCCCATCAACACCACTCTGAACCATGCTCGCATCACAGGGAGTGGATAAGGACTGGCAAGATGGCTCACACTGGGTACTGCTGTGGGGAGCACAAGGCCCTGCTGGGAACTGTGCAACAACAAACAGCAGAACCCCACTGCCTGACATCCTGAAAGCCAACTTGCACTCCCTGCAATGCAAACACGTTGCATGGTGGGACATCTGGCTGGGTGGGAAGGAGGACTGACAGCACTGACCATAGTTACAAGCAGCTCTCCTCACACACCCCCTCAACACAAACTCCACATAACCCACCTGGGAGAATGCAATGCCTCACACTCCAAATGAAGATCCCCCAAAGAACCACCACCCGGGGTAATGCTGTGTGAAGCACAGGGACACTCTTGGGACTTGTAGCCAAACAAACGCCAGGACAACACTGTCAGCCTTCCTGTCAGCACAGGCACACTACCCCACAGGGAAGCAGAGTCAAAAGGAAGGAAGTATGGGCATGCTGGGAAGGGGGGGTGTAGGCAATAGCATGATGGGAGTTGTATTCACAGAAATTGCTCACCCTCACAATTGGCCCATCAACACCACTCTGAACCATGCTCACATCACAGGGAGTGGATAAGGTCTGACAAGATGGCTGACACTGGGTACTGCTGTGGGGAGCACAAGGCCCTGCAGGGAACTGTGCACCAACAAACAGCAGAACACCACTGCCTGACATCCTGAAAGCCAACTTGCCCTCCCTGCAATGCAAGCATGTTGCATGGTGGGATATCTGGCTGGGTGGGAAGGAGGACTGACAGCACTGACCATAGTTACAAGCAGCTCTCCTCACACACCCCTCAACACAAACTCCACATAACCCACCTGGGAGAATGCAATGCCTCACACACCAAAATGAAGATCCCACAAAGAACAACCACCCTGGGTAATGCTGTGTGAAGCACAGGGACACTCTTGGGACTTGTAGCCAAACAAACGCCAGGACAACACTGTCAGCCTTCCTGTCAGCACAGGCACACTACCCCACAGGGAAGCAGAGTCAAAAGGAAGGAAGTACGGGCATGCTGGGAAGGGGGGTGTAGGCAATAGCATGATGGGAGTTGGAGTCACAGATACTGCTCACCCTCACAATTGGCCCATCAACACCACCCTGAACCATGCTCACATCACAGGGAGTGGATAAGGACTGACAAGATGGCTGACACTGGGTACTGCTGTGGGGAGCACAAGGCCCTGCTGGGAACTGTGCAACAACGAACAGCAAGACACCACGGAATGACATCCTGAGAGTCAACCTGAACCCACTGCAAGGGTGGCATGCTTCATGGTGGGATAACTGGGCTAGGTGGAGAAGGATGGCCGGATGTCCACCAAATACAACCAATGCTGGCCATGCACACACCTCAACATTCACATTGAAATGCCCCAGGTATGCAGGACAATGTGCTACACCAATATCAACCTCTTACTGTGACAACTTAGGACAATGCAATGTACATGCCCGCATCCAGAGGTACAGTCACAACTGTCAGGTGTGTGAACCAGTGATGCCTGTAGAAATATAACATACAATGTGTGTCTCTTCCAAATACAGGTGACGATGATGGGGACACAGCAGCAGGCGAGGAGGAGTCCCTGTCCCAGGCTCCGGGGGACACTGAGCTCACTGGTGTGGAACAGCCTCTGCCCTGCTCGGATGGCGAAGACCTACCTGGCACCTCTGGTGTGAGTCATCATGCAGCACCAGCAGGACCAACATCTGCACCCCCTGCACCCACCCCTCCAACAACTGCCAACACACAGACCACCCCCGCCGACACGGACAGACCAAGGACCACCGATGACAACAGCACAGGGCCCCAGGCCCACCGTGGAGCAACGGACAACAACACCACTAACAACCCCCAAGGGGGCCTCGGGTCACCTGTGCGTGCCACCGCAGGTCCTGCATGTGTCGCCAGGGGTGGTGGGAAGGGTGGTAGACATAGGTCGCTGCTTGCAGAGGGGTCTGGACTGCATGATGACCCACAACTGGCACGCATCGCTGATGCGTACCAGAATAGCACCGGAGAGGTCAGACAGGTAGTGGGGATCCTCAAGGACATACAACAGCAGCAGGCTGCCCATCATGCCCGCTGGACTCCCACATGTCCCGTGTGGAGACACACATGTCTCGCATGGAGTCCAAGTGGGACACATTGCAAGAACTCACAGCGGTGCATAGTGACATATTGACATGCCTCCGCCAGATTAGCACCAACATGGCCACACCTCCCTGTGTGCCCACAACATCTGGTGCTGCAACAACTGACACTACCACAGGGAGGGAGGAGGACTCTGGCGGAGAGTCCCCTGCACCGCAGCAGCCTGCACGTGAGGGTCCCCCCAAAGAAGAGGGGTCGTCCGAGGAAGGAAAACTGAGAGGTTGATGGCCACGTACATCCCCCAGGAAGCCAACACCTGTTCCGGAAATTCTCCTTTGTGTGCAAACTTTTCACCCTGTCGAATGCAACACAACTCTCCCACATGACATGGGGAGTCCAAGTTGGACTAATGTATCATATGACTGTGGACTTCACTCAGGACCTTTCTGCTACCAAGACTTGCAACTCATCTGGGAACTTTGGATCACAATCCCAATGTACAGCACCCACCATCCTGTGCACTATACACACACACATTTCTGTAAATAAAATTACTAGTACACCATACTTGCCTCTGTTGTTATTCAAATGTGGATACTGTTATGGTGATGATGATCTGCTAAATTACACTGTGTATGCTAACTGCTACAGCAAGTACAACACCGTCATGTGAGTCATGGTGACGTGACACATATGAGGGAGACACACCACTAGGGCTACACAACACAGAGACACCAGGGCCATCGGACTCATCGCCTACAGTGATGTTGCCAGGAAATACTGTGGAATGCACAGACACCACACCTATTCAGAGTCTGTGTCAACTAGCCCACAGGTGCAGTAAGCAAATGTCAGTCAGATGTGTGACCACAGACAACGCACATCCCAAAGTGAAGCACAGGTTTATTACACATTTGCAACATGTTGTTTCCACTACAAATGCAAGGTAATCCCACGTGGCAGTGGCCACACAGTCAACAAGTGCAGAAGATATGAAGTCCAGGGGTGTGTGGCACATCACCTGTAGGGAAACTACTGCTGCCACCCTGAAAGCTGAATCATGGTGTCGGGGGATCCAAGTTGACCAAAGTACTCAGTAAGCACCCTGTGAAGGACAGACATGAGACACAGTTAAAACCACTGAAGAACAGGACAGAACTGCAATACTCATGCCCAATACATGTCACAAGACAACTACACAAAACCAAGTTAGCATGTCTAAACTGTTGGGGAGTACAGACTACCTGTAAGGACACATTGATGCACGCATCCAGTCAAGTAGCACATGGCCACACTCAAACAGCACCAGAGCACCACCCACACATATCATGCAAACTCACATCATTCACATTACATCTCCCTGGATACTCACATTCAGCTGAAGAAGTTGGTGATGATCTGTGTGCGGACATCACCATCATCATCATCACTGGCATCGTGGTCCAGGCCAGGATCCTCCACAGGTGGCGGATGTTGGCCATCGTCATCCAGGATGAGAGGCAACTCCTTCCGCACTGCCAGGTTGTGTAGCATGCAGCAGACGATGACAATCTTGCACACCTTTGCTGGGGCATATGGGTGGGCCCCTCCTGTCTTGTCCAGGCAGCGGAAGTGGCTCTTCAGGAGACCAAATGTCCGCTCGATCACTCTCCTGGTCCGACCATGTGCCTCATTGTAGCGCATCTGGGCTGGTGTCACAGGGTTCCTGAGGGGTGTCAGCAACCACGGCATGTTGGGGTATCCGGAGTCACCTACGGACAGACAAGTGCACATTAGCTGAGTTGGAAAAGTGGGCGGAATACTACAGAGCAGAACACACACAATGGTACAAAGTCAGTACACACCGACAAGCCAGGCACGCTGGTTCTGCATCTGTGCCATCATCCTCAGGATGCGACTACTCCTCATCACGTAGGCATTGTGTGCTGAACCAGGGAAACGGGCACACACATGTGTGATGCTCATATCTGCAAGACATACCACCAGAGCATTGATCGAATGGTAATGTTTACGGTTCCGGTATGCCTGCTCATGTGCCTGTGGTGGTATCAAAGCCACATGTGTCCCATCAATGGAGCCAATGACATGTGGCATCCTCCCCAGGGCATAGAAGTCACTCTTGACGTCAGTGAGTTTTTGACGTGTAGGGAAATAGATGTACTGGTTCAGGCATCTCAACATTGCCTCCAAAACATCGCGTAGCACACAGCTGAACATAGTCTGTGACATCCCACCGGCAGTCGCCACAGTGTGTTGAAAGGTACCGGTGGCAAAGAAGTGTAGGGCTGCCATTACCTTCACCTTGGGGGTCAGCGCCGTAGGGTACGGCCGGCCAGGTTGCAAATGTGGTGCCAAGCGCACTGCCAAATCCTCAATCAGCTGCCTGGTGAAGCGGTACCGTCGGATGCTGTCACGTTCCACCATCGTTGCCAGGTCAGGGAATGGTCTATGGACAGCTGGAGCCCTGCAGTGCATAGGTTGAAGAAAGAAAGATTGTCAGTCACCCCACATATGTGCCATTCACCATACTCAATTTCACATGATACATCATTACGAGACACAAGTACTTGATGTGTGTGCCGTTCTGTTCGGACATAACTCGCACCTACATGCCCATCATCTAACTTCTCAGTACAACATGTGTGCACAACTGGTACCAGGTTGTGCTATGGGAAACCATTAGGCTGTGTCACAGTACCCATTTACTGCTGTCACGTTCCACACACACACCACAGTGACATGTCTGGACAGATGCGCCACAGGCATCACAGCTCATTGACAGGTAGATTCCCAGTGACCCTGTCTTGCCACATGGACACTGGCATGACATGGCGTATCATGTACACGTCAGAAAAACAAACATGACTCCCACAGGTAGTGGCCCCTGTCGCCTCCGCAGGACAGACATGGACGCCAGTGACGCACAACATCAAAGTCGATGCACAAACAACGTTGATGTGGAGACTGTCTCCCATCGTGCACATGGAATCAGAGACATCGGAAACACAACATGCACACAGACTGTGGAGGGACATCACTATTGTGGCAATGGGTCATCCTGTGACGTACATGCCTTCCCCCATGGGACTCTGGGAGTATGTGACATGTCACACACATACACAACCTGGAAATGTGACCATGCCACATGCTCCGAAATGAACTGTTGCACATCACAGTGGTCATGTGCACAACACACAAAGGACCCTGTCCCCATGAACACATGCACAGCCTGGGTGTGGCTGCCCACAAGTGCCACCACAGAAACCACATGTTAACCCCCATACACAGAAAAGGTAATGCAGCCTTACATGCCTTAGGAAACAGTGTGGACTGGGTGTGGTGTTGTAGGTGTGCCCCTGAGTCTCTGGCAGGTATATGTGGCTGGCATACGTTCACCAGTGACAAGCATGGTGACATATGCGACTGACCTGTACCGGTACGCGTTGTACAGCAATGGACCGATCGGTGTGCCCGGCCGGCCCATTGCATCTGTTGCGAGCGGGTACGCGTTGTACATCAATGGGCCGATCGGTGTGCCCGGCCGGCCCATTGCATCTGTTGTGAGCGGGTACGCGTTGTACAGCAATGGACCGATCGGTGTGCCCGGCCGGCCCATAGCATCTCTTGTGAGCTGGTACGTCAGCAGACAGCAATGGACCGATCGGTGTGCCCGGCCGGCCCATTGCATCTGTTGTGAGCGGGTACGCGTTGTACAGCAATGGACCGATCGGTGTGCCCGGCTGGCCCATTGCATCTGTTGTGAGCGGGTACGCGTTGTACAGCAATGGACCGATCGGTGTGCCCGGCCGGCCCTTTGCATCTGTTGTGAGCGGGTACGTAGTTGTACAGCAATGGACCGATCGGTGTGCCCGGCCGGCCCATTGCATCTGTTGTGAGCGGGTACGCTGCTAGTACAGCAATGGGCCGATCGGTGTGCCCGGCCGGCCCATTGCATCTGTTGTGAGAGGTACGCGTTAGTACAGCAATGGACCGATCGGTGTGCCCGGCCGGCCCATTGCATCTGTTGTGAGCGGGTACGCGTTGCACAGCAATGGACCGATCGGTGTGCCCGGCCGGCCCATTGCATCTGTTGTGAGCGGGTACGCGTTGTACAGCAATGGACCGATCGGTGTGCCCGGCTGGCCCATTGCATCTGTTGTGAGCGGGTACGCGTTGTACAGCAATGGACCGATCGGTGTGCCCGGCCGGCCCTTTGCATCTGTTGTGAGCGGGTACGTGTTGTACAGCAATGGACCGATCGGTGTGCCCGGCCGGCCCATTGCATCTGTTGTGAGCAGGTACGCGTTGTACAGCAATGGACCGATCGGTGTGCCCGGCCGGCCCATTGCATCTGTTGGGAGCGGGTACGCGTTGTACAGCAATGGACCGATCGGTGTGCCCGGCCGGCCTATTGCATCTGTTGGGAGCGGGTACGCGTTGTATCCCGACATACGCGTTGTACAGCAATGGACCGATCGGTGTGCCCGGCCGGCCCATTGCATCTGTTGGGAGCGGGTACGCGTTGTATCCCGACATACGCGTTGTACAGCAATGGCCCGAACGGTACGCACGCGTTGGCTGGGGCCTGGCATGGCAACGGACGCGTATTCGAAGCTTCGAGTCTGATGCAGTGAATTCAGTTGGCCAGCCACAACAATGTTGCAAAATCATGGGTGTCATGAACTTGGATTTTTGAAGGATGCTGTGGGCGTGTATTAGTGCTGCTATTCCATGGATTGGTCAGATTCAGACGATGCAAACGACTTGGACCTATCACTTTGGACACATGGGACAGTATCTGCCTCTGCAGCACACATATAATGCTGGCTGTTCCCCTGAGAGCTCACTTGCCTGCACTACATGCTCCAGGACGACATCTGCCACCAACACTGCTGCTGTCTCTGCATCCTCTGGCTACTGCATTGGCACGTACTGTGGAGAGAGCCCCAGCCTTCAGCCTTGAGGAGAACCAGGCCCTGCTGGACAGCCTCCTTCCACAGTACAGCAAGCTGTATGGGAAACCAGGGGAGCAGGTGAGTGTGCTGTCCACTGCCTTACTAATTTTGCATGTTGTCTGACTAGCAGGACTTACATTGTGCACACCACTGGCTAGCATGCTCACTGAGTAGTTCTGACCCCCCAAAGTGTGTAGTTACATGCACTGAACAGGTACAGTGCAGTAACAGTGCATTCCAACATGGTTTACTTCCCATGCAATGATACCATGTAGTAACTGCTGGCAAACTGTTCATAGCCATCGTTGCACTGCCTGTGTACATCATGTGCCCCAGTGATTGAGACATGTGTATCCAACTGTGTGATGCACGTATATGTTGCATGTGTAGTAATGGCCTTTTCACTTTGTCATCCTCACAGGTTGATGCCCACCAGAAGCAGGAAATCTGGCTGACCATCGTCCGGGCAGTAAGATCCGTGGGGGACTACAAGCGCCGGATCCGCAACTGCCAGAAGAGGTGGCAGGACCTTCGAGGCTGGACCCGGAGGATCGCAAGGGTCCAGCTGAAGCTGTCGCCTCCTCGCAGGAGGGGCGGACACCGGACCCTGACCCCCACATGCTCAGGATCCTGGCGGTGGTCTTCCCTGACCTGGATGGGCAGCTGAAGGCCAGACAGCAGCAAGGAGGGGTGAGTCCATGACAGCACTGTGCACTTTGTCTGACATGCTATGTGCCCTCCTCTGGCCTGGTTAAACTTCCACAGTACATCAGTCTTGTGGTCCAGGACCCATGTCCCTCTATTGTGACATGCCCACTCCTCATCTGATACGCATATGTGTGGCCCTTACAGTCAGGAACTTGTGTCACTTGGGGACTGTGTCATTGCATTTAGCTTCGCTCAAGGTGGGGGACAGCATTTGTTCCGGTGACTATGTTGTGGGATTCATGGGTGGGTCAATTGCTTACACAATGCCCAAGTTCTGACATGTAATCTGGGTGTAACTTTGATATGTGGTCCACTTGCTGATCTGATTCACCACATGTCCCTGGGGTATTTGGCACACCCCCACGCTGCGGGTGGGAAGAATGTTTGGGCCTCAGGAGTATGTATATCAAGTGTGTCACACATGCTTAGACACCTGCCTACTGTCCAGGACTCATCCCTCCTACAGGTGGAGCTGGACAGTCATGCCTACTCCAGGGCATACAATAGACTATGTACTCCCACTCCCGTGGATCATCTGACATGTTGTGATCAGTGACATGTTCCCTCAGGTGTCTGCCTCTGTGTCATTGTGCTGTGGCTTCATTGTCAGGACTACTGGTATGTTTGTCGGTTAGGGTTCAGCATGCCATCTGAGATGTGACCATGAGAGACGATACTTCTGTGACTTATAGATGTTTGATCACTTGACTGTGCACACAGGTGTATGCGACTGTGACTTTCAGGCAGCTGTTATTCATTCACAGCACACTGTGAGGTGCTCAGGTTCTGAGAGTTGTGTTTCATGTCCCCCATATGTCCAATTGGCATGACGTGGACAAATACTAGTTCAGATGATGTGGTGTGTGGGGGATGGACATGTGCACTTGTCAGCTACATAACTTGCATTCCCCATGTCCTAGGATTGTGACACAGTGCAGACTGTTGTTGGCTGGCTGCCATGGCCATGTGACTGGAGACAGTGATGTATGACTTTGCACGCATGCCTGTGTCATGGCATTAAACTTCCTAAGAGTGATCCTGCAGGGGAGTGACATGTGCAACATGCACCCCATTGTGGCATGGACTATCCGGACATGGGTGCATCATGGTGTCTGGTGCTGGTATGCATCACATGCATTTCTATTTAGACTCTGGCCATCCCTTTCTCCGGACACCTGCACTGACTCAGTGGCAAGAGATGTGATGTGTGCATGTTCACATACTTCACCGTGTTCCCTGCAATGTCCAACAACTGTGTAGGTGGTGCATGTGTCCACACTGGGGTCTTACCATCAGACAGGCACCAGACAGATGGGTGCAAGGGCAGGAGGGGTGTGAGTCCCATGGTTGACCATCAGACTGACAATTGGCTTCTCCAAATCTGTGTGAGGAGTTTTGGCAATGCTCAACTAAGGATGCCAGTGCTGGCTCTGTAAGTGCTGTACTTACTGTGGTGTGTGCGGTCAGTGCAGGTGACTGATGTTTGTCTGTTTTCCTAATTGTTTGCAGATACATCCACGGCCACAGGAGGGGACAGCTCCACTGACCAGGAGGAGCAGCGGAGCCAGACTGGGTCACCATCCGACGAGTAGTCAGAGGGACCCAGTGGCACGGAGGGCGAGGGGAGCCACACCGAGGAGTCCTCAGCACCATCCACCTCAGCTGAGGACCACAGCAGCTCGGAGGATGACTCCCTTGTGGAGGCGGATGTCAGCAGCCACCACACCCCTGCTAGTCTGTCTACCCCGCCACCACCACCACCAGCACCGCCCTCCCATTGGCTCCAATTCCAGAGGTCCGTGGAGGCTCCCGTGTTCGGGAGCGTGTCTCCTTCGTGCCAGGCACCGCACCCCCTGCCCCTGTGTCCCCTGCTGCCCTGAGTGAGGAGTCTGTGTACCTACTTCGGCAGCTCCATGTAGGGCAGACAGCAATGCTGAGTGTCCTCCATGCACACACCACTCTGTTGACACAGCTGGTGTCGTTCATGGAGGGCATCTCGACGGGTATGTCTGCCCTACAGAGGAGCAATAAGTCCATGGACTCCTCCCTGACGGCAGCAGTGTCCCTCCTCCAACAGTCCCTCCCACCTCCTACCTCTGCCCCATCCACACTTTCTGGCACCCTACCTGTCCAAAGCACATGCACACCTGCACAATCACCCAAACACACAGACACGAGCAGCACAGACACACCCAAAAGAAAGGCAAGACGTGCACACAAGCATCCTCAGGGGACAGATACCACACACACAGGGGATGGGGAACAGACACACACAGGCATCCACAGACACTCCGCAGTCCTCCAAATCCTCTCCCTCCAAGACCCCTTCCCTTGCCTCACCTGCAACCCCACCTACACAGCAGGTCTTCCTCTGTGACCTCGGCCTCTTCCCCTCCGATCCTGCAGATCCGGCATACCGGGGGAAGAGGAAGTCCACCCACACAGAGGGGAGTGCCCCTCGCCCCCGGACACCCTCCCCCAGGCAGACTGAGGACCCCATTCGGAAGTCCCCCCAGACCAGGAAGGGCAAGACCCCACCACCACCACCACGCAGCTCCACCACCCAGTCTCTCTCCTCCATCCCCCAGGCCACCACTCCACAGGTTCCACCACCACACCCTGCCCCAGGTTCCCCCACACACTGATACCGCATCCCCAAACTGCTTAGGCCCTCCCCCCCTGCCACTTGCTCTTCCACCCCCAACCCAGACGCTCAGCCTGTTTGTGACACTGGTGTGGAGACCGGGTCCCCCACCTCTGTCCTGCCCACCTCATCTGCCCCCCCTTCCACTCCCTTGGAGGCATGCACTGCAGTGGAGTCCACAACCACCCCGTCTGACTCGGGCACTGCAGTGGGGACCCAGTCCACTCCATCAGACCAGCCCACTGCAGTGGTTGCTGCACCAACACCATCTGACTTGTGCCCTACAGTGGTGCCGGCCCCCCCTGAGTCAGACACCTCCACTGCAGTTGCCGGTGACACTCCTGCACCCACCACCCCTTCACTGCCTCACTCTGGCATCCCCTGATCCTGTCCCTGTGGTGCCTGGCCTGCCCCTTGTATGCCCCTCCAAGGGGGATGTCCCCTGTCCCTACCAGTGCAGGCAAGCAATGGGTGACAAGTTGTCACATATCACCCTGTTGGGACTGTGTATTTGGACTGGCCATTGGCCTTAGTTTAATTTGGACTTCTGATTTTTTATTGACATTTGCTGAATAAAGCCTATTGTTGTTTACTTGTGGTTTTTCTTTTGATGTACATGATGTAGATGAGTATCATCATGCATTTGCAGTTGAATAGTGTTCAGATCAGGAAAATGAAGTGTTGCAGTGATGGACTCCATGTGGTCCATGGGATATGTGTCCTGTTGTAGTCTGGATCTATGGCATCCTCTGCTGCAGTCTGAGGGTGTGATGTTCAGCATATGACACAGGGATGTACGTTTTGCATATGTAAATTAACATCTTTGTCTTACAGTGATGCACATCTGGTGGGCTTACCACTGTTCAATGTTTCTATTTCCCTGACTGTGTGCCCATCTCCACTGGACATGCAGTTTAGCACACCAATGTTGAAGGACTCATCAGTGTATACAGTGCACCTTGCTTGACACGTGTTTTGGGTGTATGCAGATGACTGACGTGACACTCCCGTACCCAGGCTGATGTGAGCAGAGCCTTCAGTGTGTTGTAGTTGTTGACTCACTGACCGAGTGTTCTGCCGACATGTTTGAGTCATGCACAGACAAGGTTTGGCACAGCGGACCTTCCACAGCAGTGGAGTGCCCTCATGGCAGTGTGTAATCCCGTGACATTGCCTGGGACCGTGTTTTGTGTTGTGTAAGCATGTCTGTGCGTGTACCCTTCCCTTTTCCTACACAGGCTGTGTCCCTACGGATGTTCCTGTTTCTGATGCTTGCTGAGTTGTTCTGTGTTCATCCAGCATCTTGGACCTGGTTACTCCGGGATGTGGGTGCATGGCAAACTAAGGTTCATCAGGTTGTCATCCCAGGTTGTCTTTGTTGTCAGGGCTGGGGATGTGGGCAAACGCAGATGGGACACATTCAGGATTCCCTTGGCACTTGTTGGTTACACATGTCATGTAATTTACAGTCTTTGGTAGCTTTCAGTGATTGTGACACGTTGTGTGTGTGACTGCTGCCACTCCTCAGGGTCAGAGCTGCAATGTTGGAAGTTGTGTACATGTGTTCTTTGTGTGTCACCTTGTCTTCTTCATTGGTGTGTGACTATGGCCGGGATCCCATTGATTGTGGTGGATTTCACGTCATGCCCATGTACCGCATAGTGTGCAGTGTGTCAGACATTCACGAGTCTTGTTGACTGGCCATGTGTGATGGGTTTCTGCACCTTAGTTCCCACCACCACCCCTGGGATTGTCATGGGTGCATGTGCAATGTCACCAGTCCATGTGAGCTTCATTGCTGCACATTGGTGGAGATCAAGGTGTGTGGTGTTGAGTGTGTGCAAATGTGAGTTGTTGCAGGGCTAGACCCCTACCTCCATATTGGCCATGGCTGGCAGGCCATGCTGATTGATTTTTGCTTGTGTAGGTGTGATGGTAGTTTGTTGCTCAGGACACATGGCTGTGGTTCACAGTGTGAATGACATCTACCTTTGTCATCACAGTGGGATTATCATGCAGGCTAATGTCACCACAATGTGGGGTCCCTGGGGGTAGTGCTGTGGTGGGTCTGTCTCTTGCTGTGTTAGTTGCTGTTCCTACAAGCTTGTGTGACATGTGTAATTTGGGCTCCCTCTCATCTAACAATGCCTCTTTGCCCACATAGGGGAATCCGATCCATGAGTAACTTTTGTATGGCACTGTATACACATCTGTGTAATTGGAATTCAGGCCTCCTCATGTGTTGTGTGGTTGCCTGGGGACACTGGCACACACCCCCATCACCTGTTGTGTTTGATATGCAGTGTGAGTCTGCCTGTTTGTGTTTGTGCATTTGCACCACTGCATTGTCATATCTTGAGTGTGCCATTGGCTGTATGTTGTTTGGTGGCTTTCCCCTGCTGTCCCTGGGACTCCTACGTCATCAGTCAGCACAATAATCATGGTTTGTATGTCCCATTGCTGCCATGGTATGGTATTTGTTCACCTGACATCTACAGTCTCCACAGGATATCTACATTTGTGTCTATTGGTGCAGATATGTGGGTCTGCATTATGATAGTCACTTCTGTCATTGTGTTATTTGTGAATGTTGACAATGTGAGCCCCCATGGGTGATGTTTGTATGCACATGGCCAAAACGATGTTTCATTGCCACTGCACTGTTTGCCTCACCCAATCTATGTTGCTATGGGACACAAGCACTACTATGCCACTGATGTGTTTGTTGTTGTGTGACCAGGAATCATCCATGCAGTTTGGCTTTGGCAGCTTTTACCCTGACTACACTTCCCTTTTGGTCACTGTGGTGATGGGGCTTTAGGCCCCATTGCCACACTGTTCAAAATGTGCATCAGCTATGGACACCACACTTCCCTTTTGGTCACTGTGGTGATGGGGCTTTGGGCCCCATTGCCACACTGTTCAAAATATGCATCAGCTATGGACACCACACTTCCCTTTTGGTCACTGTGGTGATGGGGCTTTGGGCCCCATTGCCACACTGTTCAAAATGTGCATCAGCTATGGACCCCACACCTACCTTTTGGTCACTGTGGTGATGGGGCTTTGGGCCCCATTGCCACACTGTTCAAAAGGTGCATCAGCTATGGACTCCCACACCTACCTTTTGGTCACTGTGGTGATGGGGCTTTGGGCCCCATTGCCACACTGTTCAAAAGGTGCATCAGCTATGGACCCCACACTTCCCTTTTGGTCACTGTGGTGATGGGCTTTGGGCCCCATTGCCACACTGTTCAAAAGGTGCATCAGCTATGGACCCCACACCTACCTTGTGGTCACTGTGGTGATGGGGCTTTGGGCCCCATTGCCACACTGTTCAAAAGGTGCATCAGCTATGGACCCCACACCTACCTTTTGGTCACTGTGGTGATGGGGCTTTGGGCCCCATTGCCACACTGTTCAAAAGGTGCATCAGCTATGGACCCCACACCTACCTTTTGGTCACTGTGGTGATGGGGCTTTGGGCCCCATTGCCACACTGTTCAAAAGGTGCATCAGCTATGGACCCCACACTTACCTTTTGGTCACTGTGGTGATGGGGTGTTCAACCCCATTGCCACAGTGGCCATGGTCGGCTTGCATAGTGGAGGCCACACACATTTATGTGTGACACATGTGCTAGGGGGTCACATTGTATGTTCAATGTCATGTTCAGTGTTGTAGGCATTTGACACAGACTACACACGCTTGTCATGGTGTTGGGGGGGATGTAATTTTCAGACATTCCTTATGTGGGAGTATGCTGGTTGTGTCATGCATTACCCGTCCTATGAGTAGGGGTGGAGTTAGTGGCAGGCATCCTTCCCCCTAAGGGTGGGGATGGTAGTAGTGACAGGCATCCAGGCCCCCCTGAGTAGGGGTGGTGGTAGTGGTAGGCATCCATCCCCCAATGAGTGGGGATGGTAGTAGTGACAGGCATCCAGGCCCCCCTGAGTAGGGGTGGTGGTAGTGGTAGGCATCCAGGCCCCCCTGAGTACAGGTGGTGGTAGTGGTAGGCATCCATCCCCCTAAGGGTGGGGATGGTAGTAGTGACAGGCAACCAGCCCCCTCTGAGTGGGGTGGTGGTAGTGGCAGGCATCCAGCCCCCCCTGAGTAGGGGTGGTGGTAGTGGTAGGCATCCAGCCCCCTAAGTGTGGGGATGGTAGTAGTGACAGGCATCCAGTCCCCCTGAGTAGGGGTGGTGGTAGTGGCAGGCATCCAGCCCCCCTGAGTAGGGGTGGTGGTAGTGGTAGGCATCCAGCCCCCTAAGGGTGGGGATGGTAGTAGTGACAGGCATCCAGGCCGCCATGAGTAGAGGTGGTGGTAGTGGCAGGCATCCAGCCCCCCCTGAGTAGGGGTGGTGGTAGTGGTAGGCATCCATCCCCCTAAGGGTGGGGATGGTAGTAGTGACAGGCATCCAGGCCCCCCTGAGTAGGGGTGGTGGTAGTGGCAGGCATCCAGCTCCCCCTGAGTGGGGTGGTGGTAGTGGCAGGCATCCAGCCCCCCCTGAGTAGGGGTGGTGGTAGTGACAGGCATCCAGCCCCCCCTGAGTAGGGGTGGTGGTAGTGGCAGGCATCCAGCTCCCCCTGAGTGGGGTGGTGGTAGTGGCAGGCATCCATCCCCCCCTGAGTAGGGGTGGTGGAGGTGGCAGGCATCCGGCCCCCCCTGAGTAGGGGTGGTGGTAGTGGTAGGCATCCATCCCCCTAAGGGTGGGGATGGTAGTAGTGACAGGCATCCAGCCCCCTATGAGTGGGGATGGTAGTAGTGATGGGCATCCAGCCCCCTATAAGTGGGGATGGTAGTAGTGATGGGCTTCCAGCCCCCCCTGAGTATGGGTGGTGGTAGTGGCAGGTATCCAGCCCCCTAAGGGTGGGGATGGTAGTAGTGACAGGCATCCAGCCCCCCCTGAGTAGGGGTGGTGGTAGTGGCAGGCATCTAGCCCCCCTGAGTAGGGGTGGTGGTAGTGGCAGGCATCCAGCCCCCTAAGGGTGGGGATGGTAGTAGTGACAGGCATCCAGCCCCCCCTGTGTAGGGGTGGTGGTAGTGGCAGGCATCCAGCTCCCCGAGTGGGGTGGTGGTAGTGGCAGGCATCCAGCCCCCCGAGTAGGGGTGGTGGTAGTGGCAGGCATCCGGCCCCCCCTGAGTAGGGGTGGTGGTAGTGGTAGGCATCCATCCCCCTAAGGGTGGGGATGGTAGTAGTGACAGGCATCCAGCTCCCCCTGTGTAGGGGTGGTGGTAGTGGCAGGCATCCAGCCCCCTAAGGGTGGGGATGGTAGTAGTGACAGGCATCAAGGCCCCCATGAGTAGGGGTGCTGGTAGTGGCAGGCATCCAGCCCCCCCTGAGAAGGGGTGGTGGTAGTGGCAGGCATCCAGCCCCCTAAGGGTGGGGATGGTAGTAGTGACAGGCATCAAGGCCCCCATGAGTAGGGGTGGTGGTAGTGGTAGACATCCAGGCCCCCCTGAGTAGGGGTGGTGGTAGTGGTAGGCATCCATCCCCCTAAGGGTGGGCATGGTAGTAGTGACAGGCATCCAGCCCCCCCTGAGTAGGGGTGGTGGTAGTGGCAGGCATCCAGCTCCCCCTGAGTGGGGTGGTGGTAGTGGCAGGCATCCAGCCCCCCCTGAGTAGGGGTGGTGGTAGTGGCAGGCATCCGGCCCCCCCTGAGTAGGGGTGGTGGTAGTGGTAGGCATCCATCCCCCTAAGGGTGGGGATGGTAGTAGTGACAGGCATCCAGCCCCTATGAGTGGGGATGGTAGTAGTGATGGGCATCCAGCCCCCTATGAGTGGGGATGGTAGTAGTGATGGGCATCCAGCCCCCTATGAGTAGGGGTACTGGTAGTGATGGGCATCCAGCCCCCTATGAGTAGGTGGTACTGTTAGTGATGGGCATCCAGCCCCCTATGAGTAGGGGTGCTCTTGGTAGTGGTAGGCATCCATCCCCCTAAGGGTGGGGATGGTAGTAGTGACAGGCATCCAGGCCCCCATGAGTAGGGGTGGTGGTAGTGGTAGGCATCCAGCCCCCCCTGAGTAGGGGTGGTGGTAGGGTGGTGTTGGTGGTAGGCATCCATCCCCCTATGGGTGTGTATGGCATTGGTGATGGCCATCCCACCCCTATGGTTCTGCTGTTGCTAGTGTACGTCATTTGTGCATCCCTATGTGTGTGTGACATATTTCGGGTACGTGTTGTTTGTTTGTGTTGTTGGTGTTTGACTTACCGTCTGCGCCGTACGCGTCCGTGCCGGTCCCGGTAATAGATGTAGAGTATAGGTAGGACCTGCGCAATGGGATTCATGCTTGGATCGTCTCGTTCGGGTTTCTCGTGTCTTCGACTCGTACTCGTAGCAGGCTTGTTCGTCTCGTAGCCGTGGATCGTCTTGTGGCTGCGAAACGGAGCTTATGTACGGCTCGCCCGGATGCTCAAACGTCCCGGACGTAGTGACGGGTTCGGCGCGTACGGAGTGCGCATCGTACTCCGTCCGGCCGGAAGGTGCTGTGTATTTGCTTCCGTACGACTCGATTCGGCGTTTACGGATCCGACTCGGGCGGGGAACAGGAGCTGGATTGGGTAAGTACGGCTCGCTCGGAATCTGGGTTGTTATACGCATCGTACTTGTTCGTCCGGACGAGTGTTCGAATCTGTCGGGAAACACGCACTCGGCTGTTTTTTTTTCCAGACGAATACTGTTAGGTGCGCTTCCGGCCGAGATCGGAATCGACCCCTAAATATATATATTTTACTATTTGAACAACCTCACCATTTTCCCCTAATAACCCAACATCCCAGTACTGAAACAAACATATAATTTCCATTTTTAATTAACTTTATTTCTTAAAATTAATTTCCATTTTCTAAATTTTAATTTAATAAGTAATTTTATAATACTATTTAAAAAACACTCCCCACCCTTATCCCCTAATAACACAACATCACACTCCTAAAAAAAAATATAATTTCTTTTTTAAATTTCACTTTCTAATTTTTAAAAAATTGCAATTTAAAATTTTTTAATTAAATATGTCAATTCATATAATTATTTTAAAACACTCCCCACCCTTCTCCCCTAATAACGCAATATCCCACTCCGAAAACAAAAATGTAATTTCGAATTTTAAATTTAAATTTCTTATTTTAAATTATTTTCAAAATTCGAAATTTTAATTTAATATATAATTTTATACTAATATTTTTAAAACACTCCCCACCCTTATCCCCTTATATCCCAACATCCCGCTCCTAAAACAAAACATATATTTTATATTTTTAATTTAAAAATCGTTTTTTTAAATAATTTCTAATTTCAAAAAATTAATTTAATATGTAAATTGATACTAATATTTTTAAAATACTCCCCACCCTTATCCCCTAATAACCCAACATCCCGCTCCTAAAACATATCTTACAAAAATTATTTTTATACAATTTCAAAAAATATTCATACGATTAAACTAATAATAAATTAATAACAATACAGAATATTTAAATATTTACAAAAAAATGATATTTTACACTTTCTATATTTTTTTTTCGATATTTTTTACAACACTGACAAATCGATATTATCTACTAACGATATTACTTATTCGATATTTTATACTTCGATATTTTTTAATAAAAAAAAAAAACGATATTTTTTACTACGATATTTATGACTTCGATATTATTATACAATCGATATTACAACTTCGATATAACTGCAATTCGATATTTATAATTCGATATTATGTCCATTTACCTCTCAGGACACCTCTAAACACAAAATATTGCTATTACATACGTTAATTCTATTATTTCCCTCTTTCATTTCATTTTGCTATTTCTTACCCACACTATACCACTAGTACCAGCACAAAATATGGCCTTTTTTTACATAAACAATTCATAACACTTTAACATACTTTCTGTAACTTATATTGTACAACTACTCAGCAAGCTACAACTTACAACAAAAAACAGCTCATTATTAAACACATAGGCGAAACCTAATGCATTTACCAATGCTTGTTACTATTGATTTCCCTGATATTAGAACAAACACTACCTACAGCAAGTTCAAATCCATGCAGTCGTCCATACCTTGTCAAACACTTATAAAGCATGTCTTTACAAGTTCAAAACTACCTCAATTTGGAAACATGGGACACTTTTTTTCAGCTATCTAATTCATAAATTGGAGGCACTTTGTTTGGTGCTCAGGCCTATTTTCTGACCCTTCTTCTGTCATCTTATATCCAGGCCTGTCAAACTGAAAAACAATAGTTTTTTTTTACTTTAATACAGACAGATTCTCATTTAAAAGTTCATATCACAAAAACTGTTTGACCTGGCTGAAGGGTTGAGGGACGGGGCATTATCCACCCAAGTACTCTACAGAGAAACCTTGGCCTTGGGTTGTAGATTGGGGGGTCTGGTCCAATCGCAGCCATCACTACTGATTAAGTTGTTTCTTCCTTGCATTTTACCTGCATTTTACCTGTTAAGTATGACCTGAATGCTCTGTGTACAGCTCTCTGATACCTGGAAGGGTCATGTTTGCGCTTTATAAAACTCAGCAAATAAATAAATATAACTAAATAAATAAAGATTGTGAAAGAAAACATCAGTACTCTGGGTTTGCAATGAATCTCTAAAATGTATTTATTAAAAAAATGCAATCCTGTATAATTCTGGCATGGATCTTCCTGTCAGCCAGGAAGGAGAGGAGCTTCTCAAGTCTTGGAAAAACACACATTTACAGCAACTCTTAGAAGCTTCCAGAATAGGGTGACATAAACTTAAGTTGTGTTACTGTAGGAGGCAGGAGTCCGAGCAAGATCATGAGAAACAGCGAAAAAGAGAGCAAACGTTCTTCAAATGTATCTAAACTTGGAACTTGGCTTCTCATCACTTTCCACACACACCCACTTTTAAGTTTCATGTCTCAGGTGCCAATCACACCCACCCTCTAAGCTGCAGGGCGAGGGCTTACAGTTAACGCATTAACAAGGTTTAATAAAAAAAAGATGCCTGTTACAGATTACATGATTGTAATTCTGCATCAGTTGTGTACCTGGAACATATGAAGTAGCCTGTTCCAATTGTGGCATGGTGCCTAGAGTGTGTGAGACAGAGGTCAGTCTCTTAAACGTCTGCAGCTTTGTGGGATCCTCATTAAAAGAAAGGGTAATGTTAGAGGGTTGTGGGTAATGGTGCATGGCTTACCATTGTGAGAAGAGATTTGTATGAGTTGTGGAGGAGGGAATATTAACAGTTGACATGAGTTCATGGAGTTCATGAGTTCATGGAGGTCCACTGGCCATAAAAGTGTGTGCTGAAAAGAGTGCAACAAAATTGAGGTAGCTACATTTGGAAATGTGCATCTAACTGGATCCCACGGCTGATTCATCCACGTATAGTATCGAGAGTGAGATGGATTTATATGGAAAAGCTTGGGGAAATTTGGAAGAATTAAATGGAAGGACATCATGGGCCCTATTAAGGGGTCGATTCCGATTCGGGCCGGAAATCTCTCCGACCGAGCCGGACCCGGAGAGATTTCCGACCGAATCGGACCCGTGCAGTCCGACCGAACGAGTACGATGCGTCCGTATGTTATCGGACACGAGTCGGTCGGACTCCCATTGAAGTCAATGGGAGCCGGTCGTACAACGCGTACGCGGGCTCCCATTGCCTCAATGGGTGCGAGGCGGACAAGGGCGCCCCTACAGCGAGTACGCCGCGGAGCGCCCGCGGCGCACACGCACAGGTAGGGGGGACCCTTGGGTCCCCCCTGTGTGCGCCTCGCACGGGTGCACGCGTACAGGGGGTCCGACACGGACCCCCATAGTACGGCTCCGACAGCGAGTTCGAGTCGGACGGCGCGAGTCGGTCGGAGCGGTCGAGGTGCGCATCGTACTCACCCGGCCGGAAAACGTCTCCATTGCGCGGTGCGGACCGGGTCCGACCGAGTCGGTCGGAGCGGTTCGAGTCCGAGCGAGTCGGTCGGAGTTGTCGGGACGCCCGGACGAGTCGGTCGGCGACCCGCATCGTACTCGCTCGGCCGGACCCGCAGTACGGTTCGGTCGGGAAACAGGCTTTCGCATGGCTTTTTTCCCGACCGAATGGTATTGGGTCCGCCTCCGACCGAGATCGGAATCGGCCCCTAAATCTTCAGACTGGTTGGCCCCATTAGTGATTTCCCACAAGAATGTGGAAAGATATGTTTATTTATTGGTTTACACTGCCTTAATGATTGTACATGTGTAGACAGTCATCATTGACCGTTTCTAAATGAGTAGGTTTCATCATTGTCTGGTGCTCCCATGTTCATTGTGGTAGCAATGAGAGTTCAGTAAACAAATGAATACAATTTATATGTAACAGCATGACAGCTGTGGCACACTCTAGCAAAATTGTGTGTTACTACTGCACATGGTATAGTACCAAAGTATCCCATTTTAAATATTGTCCTACAAAAATATCATAGCCAACATGCCCATGACCACTATTTCATGAAGGTAAATATATATGATATATTTAGTTACTTTTATTGCAGAAAATGCAGTTGTATAAAAACTCATATTACACAGCGAACCATGAAATACAATAACTATTTCACAGTTCTCTGCGAAATACAGCTTTATCATCAGAATGACACCCCAAATAACTGCAGAATTTTAGTACTGTCAGTGCCATTAAAATTATGCAGCAAGGTTATTTAAATTATGTTGTAATGTTAAACCAAATTATGCAGAAACAAATGCAAATTATGTGGTAGATTCTCTGTCAGTGTTATGTTTATCCATTTGCACTAGAAGCAACATTTTTTCTGAAATCTGCAAATTATATAGCAAATGACGTACATTATAGCTATGAGTTAAAAGGTGTAGCCGCAGAATCGCATAAATGCACGGTAAGCTCCCAGCAGAGGGATGGGCCAGTCCCTGCATCCAACCCAGCTGCACATGACCTTTGGCCTTGCGCTGTGTGGGCTGGCCATCCGAGGGTGAGTTGGACCCAGGGCCAGGACATAGGCTGGCATTTTATTTAATTTATTTATTTAATGCATTTTTATATAGCTCGGACTTTACCCAAAGCTGTCAGAGCGCTTCACAATAGAACCAAGTACGTTACATGAGGATAATTTTACATATTTACACGTTACAGATACAAACGAGAAAGAAGAAAAAGTAAAATAAAACAATAGATGGCAGTCACACAAAAAACAAAAAAACACATTAGGATGAAGATCGTACAGGCATAGATTACAAATTTACAATATTGAAAGAACTTCCTTGAGGGACATGAAAAGGGATGTATTAGTTCTGGAAGTGTCTTTGGAATAGAAGAGATTTGAGGTCAGTTTTGAAGGTCTGGGTAGAGGTGGTGGTACAGAGTAGTGGAGGAAGCGAGTACCAGATTCTAACCGCATTGCTTGAGAAGGATTGAGCCATCGTTCTTTCCCTTTTGAAGGTGGGGGGCTCAAGCAGTAAATTTTTCGCATTACGAGAAGGTCTAGAGCCTCTAGAGATTTTAAGTTTATTCGCCAGGTATCGAGGACAGGAAGTGTGCAAGGTTTTGTGGGTGATACAGGCAGTCTTGTAGATTGATCTTGCCTCGATGGGAAGCCATCGAAGAGAAGACAAAATAGGTGTGATGTGGTCACTTCTTTTGGCCCCAACGACAAAACGAGCCGCTGAATGGAGAACAGATTTAAGAGGGGAAAGGTGGGATTTGGGGAGGCCAGCAACAAGAGAATTGCAATAGTCCAATCTAGAGAGAACCAGAGATTGGACCAAGGTTTTTAGGTCTTGCTCCGGAAAAAAACGTTGAATCCCCCAGAGAAGGCGCAGTTGGTATCGTGCATTCTTTGCAATGGAATTGATGTGGGAGAGTAGATTGAGCCTTTTGTGAAGTATGACACCAAGGGATTTTGCGCTGTCGACAACAATAGGTTTAATTTTGAGTAAATTCAGCTGATCCATCCAAGATTGAACAGGAGGAGGAGAGAGTGAGGTAGAGAGGAGGACGAATTCAGTTTTGGAAGGATTCAGAATGAGTTGATGAGCTAACATCCAGTTTTGAATAGAGTTGAGAGTAGAGTTGAGGATTGAGATATTGTGTGCGGGAGACACCTTAAGGTAGATTTGAGTGTCATCCGCATAGAGATGGTAAAGGATCCTATATTTACTTAGGAGATTTCCCAATGGTTCCAAATAAAGATTGAACAAAGTGGGAGTGAGGATAGAACCTTGCGGCATTGCAGACAACCCCCCTCAGCCACGCAATCAGGAGATAATCACGCATAGCTGAGGCCGTGAGTAGCTTGGGTGAGCGCCCACAGCCGGTTTGGTGCAGGGCCTGGCTGCAGGCCAGGATAAACTGGCAAACCACACAGAACAATGGCCAGAGGCAGCACACGCCAGGGCCATAAGACGCAGTGGGCCACTCGCAGTGGGCTTGGTGCAGGGCCTGCGCACGAGCCAGGCCCAACAAGCATACCCTGCAGTGCACTAGCAAAGGCACTGCGCAGCAGGAGTTGGCTTCCCATGTCAGGTTGTGCGCAGGGCCTGACCGCAGGGTGCCAGTCACATGGTGACGGCATCAGCCAATGATTGGCATCAACTCTTTTGCAAGTATTCTGTATATGGCCGGCCTTTTTTCTGGAGCCCGCTTGACCGTTTCCAAATAATTCCATAAATAAGGAATGTGCATGCAACGCTGTACTACAACTCCAATAATGCTCATACATCTAAGATATAATTGTTTTTGTAATTGCAACTGGCTTTCCTTAGTCTGCCAGCCATACATTAGAGATAAATAGCGTCCTTAAAGGGGTTGGTGAGTATATGCCTCTCGTCCAAATGGGTTTTTATATTTGTCACACATTCGATTCCACTGTCGTTTACATTAGAAATATTCCTGTATAAATAATACTCCTAGTTAGACATGATCTCTAGACATTCCCGCATGCAGATGTGTTCATTTACAACAGCAGGGTGCACTGTTCAACAAGGATAAAATGCCTTGGACGCACACAAAAAAAGGCACACAATAAAACATGGGAAAAGTGCTTTCAGTCTGGATAGAAATATAGCTTGAATATAGATTGGATGCACGCCCTACTGGGCAGCTGCACGCTGCTCGCATAGTTCCTCTTGTGAATCCTTGCTGTGTTTAAGTGCCCACTGAATGATTCGATAGGGAAATCTATAATTCAGGGAACAATAGGTGCTCTCAGACAGATAGACTATGGAATCGTCAAATTTCACTTTGAAAGTAAATGTTTTAAATTAAAGATGACATTTTATTTTTTTAAATTGAAAATGGAACATATAGGTCTGCTCTTCGTCTTGTGATCGTTTGAAACCCATTGTTTGTGTTCGGGGAATCTTGACATATCGGATATGCAAAGAAAGTTTGAAACACTTTTTAGGGAGGCAGAATACACGAAGAACAGAACGAAACTTTACAGCGTTTAAGTCTGCATTGGTGCGTCCTTTGCACATTCAGAGCAGAAAACAATGTCCTGTTGTGTGATGAACCGTTGGCCGACCAGAGAGACAGCACATTTTGAGCAGGAAAAGCAGTCGCTGTGCCAGTGGCGTGCTTCGAAGGAGACATATTTATTACACCCTTCACCTGCAAGGAAAGACAGTTAGAATACATTGGTAATGTGTCATGTGTCAAAACAATACAAAAGTAGTACAAGTGCTAACGTGAGAGACAATAGAACATGTTTATAAAATTATACTGCTACACCTGCCTTCAAGTTTTTATTTAATTTATTTTATGGTATTATCGAACTCTGACATCAGAGAACCAATATCCAATTTTGACATGTTTTAGGGGTCAGAGCACATGCACTGGAGCCGGGTTTACAGAGTTCCCTGTGCCCAGAGTAAAATGAACCAACAGTATCTGTCCACAAGAAAAAGGGGTGATCCTGCAAACAGTGACCTTTTTCATATAGCAGTATAAGGATCAACCACAAAATGGAGAACAAATATTTAATGACTTGTTTGAGAAGACGTGAGGCGACGGCTGCCCACCAATGTAAACATTTTCTGCTGATTTAGATTCTCATTCTGACCGGGATTAAAATGTATGCAAAGATGGCTGACAATACGTTCTAATGCAGATACATCATGAGGCATCCTACACAGCCTAGCAACAAAAAACTAAGTGACACATTTATCAAGAAATCAAGCATCGCACCAAGCCACCTAGCTGCGCTGTGTGACGGAAAGGGCAGGAATGCGCTATATTTAACACTATGCAGCACATTCCTGTCTTTTCCTTGCGCTGGAGCACTCGCGACTGGCTAGCGCCAATGCAGCAAGCCTTGCACCATAGTGCAAGGGTTGCACCATAGTGCAAGGGTGTCTGCGTTGTAAGCAGGATTGTTTTGTGCAAGAAGGGGTACCTTCTGACACAAACAAATGCTCTGAGACATTTTCGTCTTTGTTGCTGCAGAATGCAGCACACATAGAAAGAGGAAACAACTAGGAGAAATAAAGATATTTCTCCTCATTACGCCTCACCAGGGGAGGCGTAGCATTTTGACACATTCCCAGGTCTACCAGTGTTGGTAAATCTGGGAATGTGCTAACATCCATGGGTGGATGCATGGGAACACCCATGTTCGACCCATGGAGCACCTCCCTGGGGCAGAGTAACGCAAAAATTTGCATTGCGTTACTTTAGATTTCTCAAGCCATGCAGGGCCACGCAAGGTGGGCTTGTGTGGCTTGATAAATCTAATTTAGTAGTTGTGTCACCCGTGCTCCCCATTGCATGGCACAAGGGCAACACAACTCTTCGATAAATATGCCCCTAACTGTATCTGAATTGCTATAGGCCATGGCTGAGAAATAGCACTTAAGGTTTTTTATGGCACGGAGAGTGATTGTTGAACTTGAATCCCGAAAGAGAGATTGCTGCTGGGGGGGGGGGGGCATAAAGAGGCTCAAAATGGAGTGATGGTTGTGGTGGATGCATGGAGGTTGTAGTGAAAACACAAGAGTTCCTGAGTGGGTGAGCTTGCCTCAGTGGCGTAACAAAGGCCCCCACAGCCCTGCAGTGCGGGGCCCTGAACTCCAGGGGGCCCCCTCAGCACTTTAACCTGGCATGAGAGCTCCTGAATGAGTCAGAGGGGGGGTCCTCCATGTACTTTGCAGGGGGGGCCCTCACAGGTTTCGTCACGCCACTGCCTTGCCTGTTCCTCCAACAAACATAATCAGAGTTCTAGAGAGAATGGGAGGCTTAGCCAGACAGAGATTCAGCAGGGGATCTTGTTAGTAGACGAAGCTGCTGCCATGGACTGAGAGGACTACAATCTGAAGTTATGCATCAGATACAGAGAAGTGCAGGATGCAAGATGACCCACGGAAATTTGCTGTTTGTTGGGAAAGGGTTGAACTGGCTGTGGCCCGCGAGTGAGTGTACATGCAGTCAGCCAGGGCGAGAGCCAAGACAAGCAACAGCCAGAGTGAAGTCACCCCTGGTAGCCTGCTGCAGCATTGTGGCTGGCTGTGTGTCTGCACAGAGTCTGCTGGCATTGGTGCAGAAATGGGACTGGCAGATCACTAAGGATCTGTCTGCAACCCCTAATTGAGACCGCACTGTGGGATGTGACAGGAGTAGAAGTGGATGGTGGTTGAGCGGGAGGCAGCCCTGGTAGTCTGATGCAGTGTGGGGGACTTGCCACAGGCCTGACTGGTGTCTGCTGGGCAGGTAGGGTGCCAAGAACTGCAGAACACCTATGGGAAAGACACCCACATGAAACCCCTTCTAAATGGAGGTGCTAGGGCAGCAAGAAACATAGGAAGCAGAAATGAAACACTCCACGTCAAAATACACAGAGGCTGGTGACAAAAAAGACAGGAGGACTGGGATGGCCTAGGCAACAGAACCCCACAATGAGGGCAGAACGCTGAGTTGAAGTCAATGGTGGTTTGCACAATTGTTTTTGTCATTATTGTGGACATATCAGAGGATCTGGCAATTGATATACGGAGCAGTGAGTTATCAGCTGTGCTCTGGAGGGGGAAAAACAAAGGGATGCCTGTTTGACTGGAGCACTCAAAGTGACTAGCAGAATAAGAAAGTTTAAAGCAGCACAGCAGACAAAAATTGACCAATACATGACAGCCATGGCTGGTGGTAGGTCCATGGCTTAACAATGGGACAGTCCAGTGTAGGGGACCCTTTAGGAGCCACCCGCAGCAGCACCAATTCTCTCCACCATTGAAAGTTCCAGAAAAAAAGATCGAGAATAAAAACAATGCCATCAAAGTGGAGTGAATCTTCTGAGGATAAATCTGTGCAATGTGAATGACAGATTCCTGGAAACCAAGAAAATTATGGATCAACTGACATCGGAGGCGGGGGAACTGAAAATGGAAGTCACCCACTTGCTTGACAACAGAACAGTAGATGCAGAAAGATGGTCACGGCAGAACAACCTCAGGTTTTTGGTTTTCTGAGCAAGTTGAAGGAATCTTCACAGAACTGTTCCTTGAAAACTGGATCTCGAAGTTCGTAAAACCAAGAGGTTGGGGAGAGAATGTGGTATAATGGCTAGGGAGGTCGACCTCGGAGCTGGGGAACCGGGTTTGAGTCTTGGCAGGGACGCTCAGCATTCTGTGATTCTGGGCAAATCACTTAATCTCCCTGTGCCTAACAAAAATTAATATGTCCATCTGTAACGTAACTGGTGCTCATGTAAAGCGCTCTGGTACCTTCAAGTCTAGTTTGCGCTTTAGAAAACTCCACAAAAACAAAATAGAGGGTTATCAGTCTGTTTCAATGTAGAGAGGGCCCATAGAGCCTTGGTGACATCACTTCCTACTAGAGCCATCATTGCAAGACTGCTTAACTATTGAGACCAAGATGACATCCAAGAGCATGCCAGGAAGGAAGGGAACGCAAATCTTGAGGCTCACACTATCAATGTGTTCTCTGGCTATAGGCAAAAAAGTGCAGGGGGCTTAGGAAATCCTTTGAAGTGATGAAACATAAGCTGAAAGCAATGAACTTAAAATATATGTTGATGTTCCCAGCTAAGCTGCTTGTCATCCATATGAAGCAATCACACTTCTGTACTTCCCCCAGAGAAGGTGTGGGAATGGTTGGAGCCAGACAACAGACCGAGCAAAGGCTTACACATGGCAGGACTTTGAGAGCTCAGAGAGGGTCCCAACAAGGGTAAGGAATCACAGAGTGGAGTCAGAGGATTGCGGCACCTCCCAAAGTACTCAAAGAGTCTTGGCAAGAGAAATGGCCAGGTGGCCAAGGAAAATGATCAAGACTGAGAACACTGAGACATTGGTAAGCACTGTACTAGAAGAAGAACTGGAAACAAGAGTAGAATCAGCTACATGAAAAATGGAAGAAGCTGTGGAGATTGAATATAAGTGCTTTTAAAAATTCCAATTCTTGTGTTTATACAAAGAGCACTATGATGGGGGCTTAATAAATGTAGGTACAGCCTTGGGGTGGGGAGTAGGAAACAAAGTGGAAGACACACCAGGCAAAGTCAAGAGGCACAAATTGGGTGTGCAACCCCATGACAGGTTCCTGCCTAAGTGGAGGTGAGATATATTAGCATAGGGTTTCTAGGGGGTGTGACTTTGGGCAACACATGGTTGCGTGCCTGCCTGATAAATGGTGGGCTACAGTTGGTTTGGAGATCTTATTTCCTGCGATTGCTACAGGTTATTAGGATATATCAGTTATTTCTTGAGTGGCGGCACCATTGTGCAGTTAGGTTCATACTGTTAAGTGTAACAGTGAAGGGAGAACAGGGTAGAGAGAGGGACAAATTGCATGACATCCAAGTTACATTGTTAGTGTTGCCACCCATGGGACGGATTTAGGAGATTTATTGATTACTGAGGGAATGGAGCAATCTAGTAGCCATATATAGTAAATGTACATTTAGGCATGTATGCAGATGAAGGGGTAGCATCAGGAATCAGACAGCAGAGGAGAAATTGGGTCAGGAGAGTAAAAATTGTAGATACAAAGAAATGGGAGTGGACGTATATTTCATCACGTGAAATACAACAGGGCTTAACAATAACTCCCAAAGACACAAAGTTCACAGCTATATTAAAAGGCATGAGGTGAGAATGGCATGGCTAGAAGAAACAGACAAAAGGTGATGAAAGGCATGCTTGCTATTTGTCTAACCACTGGCAATCACCTGGGGTACCAATCCCACCCATTGTTCTTTTGCCCACCATGCCACCTCAGATTAGACCCAGATATATGCAAATCAGTTTTGGTCCTGCTCCAATAGGAACAGTCCAGCCTGAACTGCTAAGCCAAGTCTTCTGTGAACCGGAACACAAGCAACGCAAGACAGGTTTCGGTCTGATTGGGGCTCTTCAGTTGGGTGTAGTTTGGTTCCAGTGGCACAGTGAGCATGGGATCAACATCTGGACAACTCCGGCCACTTAGGGTATTACATCAAACATACAGAAGTTGATGGAAGGAATACTTGTAATTTGTCTAACCACTGACAGTTGTTCCGAGTATCATTCCAACCCATCTTTCTTTTGCCCACCATGCCACCTCAGATTAGACCCAGCTATATGCAAATCAGTCTTGGTCCTGCTCCAATAGGAACAGTCCACCTGAACTGCCAAGTCAGGTCCTCTCTGAGCTGGAACACAAGCAATGGTAAGCTGGTGGAGAGGTTACTGCACGCATTCAATGAGGCATTTGAGACTGGTGAACTGATCAAAAAAATGACGGAAGCCTTAACTACTTTGATTCAATACCCAGAAAGGCACTCACAAGGAAGTGCATTGTGTAGACACCTATCAATGATCAATGCTGAAACAAAAACGCTATGTAAAGTAAAATTTAAAGTGGATTATGGGGAGTGAGAGATTGACATACTAATTAGAAATTATTAAATCACAAAGCAAAATTTGATGATATAATATAGTTGTATTTACATTTTCTGAAGATAATCACCATATAGCGAATAGTTCACATATCATACAGTATGCCTCAATTTGAGGCTGTATCAATCATCAGTATGCTCTTATTAAAGTATTGATTAATTCATGCATTTTTTTTACAAAACAAACATAGCATTCAATTAACATAAATTAGTTGTGGAGCACAACATTAAAAGTAGCCATAGAACTGAAGTAGTCAACACGTGGTGCCTTGCCCCTTCATCGTGCAATGGCAACACCACACTAAAGTCAGATTTACCAAGCAGCACAAGGCCACCTTGCTTGGCCCTGCAGTGCTTAGTAACTCTGGAGTAACGCAAGACAGTGCAAGTCAATGTCTTGCATTACTCTGCGCTTGGAAGGCGTTACATGGGTTGAGCATGGTTTTTCCCACGCATCCACCCATAGATTTTGGTGCATTCCCACATTTACCATGAGTGGTAGACCTGGGAATTCATCAAAATGCTACGCCTTCCCAGGGGAGGTGAAACGAGGAGATATATACTTATTTCTCCTTGTTTTTTCTGCCGCGCACTTAGAAAGAGGAAAAAGTCTTAGAGGATTGCTTGTGTGCAGTTGTCCCTTCCTGCACAAAAACAACTCTGCCTACAACGTAGGCACCCTTGCATGATGGTGTAAGGTAGTACATTGTGCGCCAGCACAAGGAAAGGACAGGAATGCACCATATAATATTAAATATGGTGCGCTCCTGCCCTCTCTCTTTCACACAGTGCAGCAAGGTGTCTTGCTGCGTTGCATTGCATGAAAGTTTTATAAATCTGGACCTGAGTGTTTTACATGACATATCTGAGTATCTCCCAAACATGTCAGCAATACACAATTTAGGTGGTCAATGTTCTTTTATAAACACCAAAGCCACCCTAAATGAGGAACAGAAAAATGATTCACTGAATAATAGGTTACTATTTTACTGCGATTAAATAATTGATCGACAGATTGAATCATTAATTGAGCACACTTCAAGAATTCACTGAAAGGACCAATCAGTTTCTAGGTAAGCCACCTCATGACTCACTGTGATGTTGCAGCACGAACATGTCATATTCTGTATTGTTATACATAGCAATTGTAGAAAATAATGCCAGTGGTTCCTTACCTGTGATAGGCTTAGCACATGCCACGCACTTTTTTGCATAAATGACACGGAAGCATTCCATGCAGTAGACAAATTTGTCTCTCGAAGTGAACTTCAGTCCTGCTAACTGTTTCTCACAGCTGGTGCACAGAAAGCACTCCTTATGCCACGACTCACCAAGGTAGGTCACTCCCTCTGTGGTGATTACCTAGTAAGTGAATAGCAGAAATCAGCAAACCACCTTTGACATAATTGCAATGAATACCTATGTTGTTATAGCTAACTTGTGCAATGTCAAAGTTCAATTAATACGAGAAAATAACTCACTTTAAACATCTGGGGCTGTATTACAGAAGGTGCTCCGAGGAGCGCAATGGGCATGTGTGCCTGCTTTGTGCGCCCCGGGTCACTTTAGCATTACAGGAGGGGCCGCTAGCACTATCACAATAGGGCATTCGCTCATTTGCATGAGGGGTGGCCCTATGCAAATGAGGGAATCTCTTTGCCTCTCCAAACATGCCATATTATGGATGCAGGCGCAAAGGCAAAGAAGCTGTCAGGAGGTGCATTGAAAGTGTACCACAAAAAAGTGGTGCATTGTCAGTGCGCTCCCTGATGGCAGCCCTCTGAAAGGGGGAAACTAGACAGCCCCTGGCAGGAGGGTGCAGTCACCCACTGCTCCCGCCTGCAACCAATCTATATTCCCTCTTCAAAGTGCAGATGGGTTGCCGCCTGCACAGTGAGACACAAAGTGGCTTTGAAGCAGCAAGTCCATATTTCACTTGAATGCACTGCCACATAGGGCACACTTTTCCTGTTTGCGCCATTGGCGCACCTTTAAATAGGTCTGCCATGTGCAAACTGGGAAAGTGCGCCCTATTACAAAGAATGTGCTGCCCTCAGGACAACCGGGAGCTTGTGCTGCTCTGGGGGCAGCACATTCAAGTGAAATACGGAGCAGCTATTCCATGTTTCACTGTGCAGGCGGCAACCTTTGAGGAGGGATTAGAGATCCCTTTGCAGGCGGGTGCAGTGAGTGACTGCACCTGCCTGTAAGGGAATGTCTAGAGGGTCCATGGGGCTCCTCCCCCCCCCTCTAGAGGGCTGCCACCAGGGGACGCACTGACAATCTGCCACCTTTTTGTGGTGCTCTCTCAGTGCGCCTTCTGACAGCTTCTTTATCTTTGCGCCCACATTCAGAACACGGAAACGGGGGAAAAGGCATAGAGATTACCACATTTGCATAGGGCCACGCCCGATGCAAATGATAGAATGCCCTATTGCGATAGTGGGAGCCCTACATGTGTGCCAGCATTATGAGTATTACAGAAGGGGCCGCATAAGCATCTGTGGCCCCTTCTGTAATACCAAAGTGCCACACAAAGGGGGCGCACATGCCCATTGCTCCCCAGGGCACTTTCTGTAATAAGGACCCTGGTGGTTAGAATGGAAAGACGCAGAGAAGGAATGCAATTACAACATTCTCGGAAAGAGTGACATCGTTTGAAATATATACATCCAAATGGAGTAGGAAGTGCCAGTTTAGAAAAGGCTGACCCGTTTTGAGAAAACTGGAAATGTTGTAAGAAGGGGAAATAAATTAGAACTGATTTACTGAAGATTTTGGTTAAAAAAAAAAAAACTTCTGTGCATAGCTCATTTATTGATAAAAACAATAATATATTTGAGTATAGAAACAATAAAAACAAAAAACATCAGAGAGGATAACAAGGAAAGTGCAGTATGCATTAAGTGCAAGATGGAAAAAGTACAGTAAACATTTTGGGCCTGATTTAGATCCCGGCGGATGGGTTACTCTATCACAATGGTGATGGACATCTTGTCCCCTGAAATATAAACCGCATAGGCTATAATGGGATTTATGTTTCGGCAGTCAGGATATCTTTGTGAGGATGTAACCCGGCCGCCCAGATCTAAATCAAGCCCAATGTCTCATTAGGTCTTCTCTCTAAAAGAATATCCATCTATACATCAGCAGGACTATGCGGAATCTGGTATACAGCAGCTACTAATTTCCCTTGCATTTTTTGCACACTGAAATATTCGTGATATGTTCAATAATGTTCTATGATTTTATTGTGTTGAAAACCAATTATTTTACCCTTTTCAAGTATAAATGTTGTGTGCAGGAGAGTGTTTTAAGCAAAGTATTAATAAATAAATTCAAGAGGTGAAAAGGAGACAAAACACAAAACGAATATCTGTATAAAGTAAAGACCAAACAGGGAGTGTAGAGGCATGGAGGCAAAGCAGGCCACATAGTTCTGTTTAGCCAGCCCGACATAACTATCGATCATCAACAATAGCTATGCTCGAATGTTGATTTATTTGGATATTTTTGCTTGGGTTGTGAGCTGTATTGTGAGATTATTCACCAGATGGCCTCTTTATTGTGTTTTTTAGGGCGCATCACAGAAGAAGCTGCCTAGAACACTAACACGGAAATAAAACCCGATGTCCAGGAGGACACGTCTAATTCTGAAACAACCAGGTTACACTGTCCTTTATGAAATGCAATGCAAGCCCTGATTCTAGAGACTTTCATTTCCTTTTATTGCATGAACGTCTATTTTGTTTCACAGGCATGCCATTTTTACGGCACTTTGTAACAGTGTGCCGAGATTGAGAATGCTTTTATATGTCTAGTGTCTTTCCATATCCTGGAAACTGCTAATAAACCAACGCAACATGAGTACAACATAACCCAGTGTTTATTGGTCCACAGCATCATGAATTTCACAAGGGACCTTAGACGTCAACCTTCTTCCCACTAGAAAGAAGTCAGTGAGCAAAAAGTAGGGCTCGTTCACACTGCTGCTTTAGCCTACTCACACGAGCAGCCTCTGAGCCACAGTGCGAATGCGCGCAAGTAGCCCAGCTGGCAAACTCAAATACAAACTACTGCCATGATGAACAAAGGAGAAGGTGATAACATTGACTGTAATGTTCCTATCTGGATAGGAAGGAGGGGCAAAAGGGGGTTTGGAGCTGTGTGCTAACATAAAACGAGCAGACCACTGAGCAGATCTAAACACGTAGAGCCCATGATACACAGTACAGATACTTCATATTAGCAAGTGGTGAGCGACAAATCCATAGAAGGAAGGTATCAACTCTCACTCGAGATGTAAATGCCATTATGAAATGTCAAACCTTCAGTCTTACCGTCATTTAGGTTTAACCGATTAACACCCATCGATGGCCTGCAAGCAGCACCCCAAAAGGAAATACATAACATTGTTTTCTTAATCTTGCAGTATCAATATGCCATCAAAGTGGCATGGTTGGGCCATGTTATAAAAACAGTTGGGAAACAGTGGTGCAACAGGGCATTGCTTTTTAAGATTACTAAGGAAAATATAAAAAAAATCAGACATGAATGCAGTTTTCATAAAATTACATGGGGCAGCATCAGATTACATGCGGGAAAAGAATGTGTGAGTTGATTTTGATATATGAAGAGTTGTGTAGAACACCACGGGCCCTAATCACAAATGTAGATTTGCATGTATAGACATCCTCATTTGTAGATCTACACCTACAGCTAGGTATAAATCTCCTCATGGATGGAATTCACTATCTCCATGTGTAGATTTACACCTAAATGTAAGCTTACGAGTCTTCACCCCTAGTCAAAAGAGGGGGTGTAGACTCCTAAAACTCAATTTGGTTGGATATCTCTGCCATGGGTTGGAGATCTCCATATAGAAAGAAATAGGGAATAGTAAGAAAAAAAATTCAAATTAAAGAAAAATAAATATAATTTATTTTTTAAAGTAAACAATTTAACCATATTTCCCTAGCTCCCATTCACCCAAGACTACCATAGTACCCCGGGACAACACACCTGTAATAAAGCCTAATATATGATTGCCTTGTAACTTATTTGTTTTAGTTTGTATATACTTTATTATTTTTTATAATAAATTAAATGTTGACTTTTCCTTTTCCACCGCTTACGGTATCATTGGATTTGAATGTGTCACAATCTTGGATAGAAGCTGTGTATTCTTTTATTAGTAAGTTATCATTTACAATATATTTATTAAAATGTAATGATTATTAAAAAAGTAACATTAATTTTACATTTTAAAAATATTTAATACAGACATCAATTTCAATAAATTTTAATATAAAATGTTATTTAATTAAATGTATATTATATATATTTTCCTATGTGGTGTTGTTAGTGCCTGCCTTAATTGTTTTCTATGGGTGTGTCTTGTAGTACCATTGGTTAGCCATGTATGGTGCTTGACTTACTCCAGGCTGCACTCTAGAATATTTGAGCCTCGTTTGTCGTAGTCAGTAGTACTACTATAATCATTTTAAACGAGTATTTTGTGAACTACAGTTTTCTTACTCTTAGGGGTGTTTTACTTTCTATTAGCATATCCCTCCTTAAACCCCTCCTTCAATGTCCCATAACCCTTCCATTTTGTAGTAATTATTTCCTAATTTTCAACCACTCCTCTTTTGTCCTTCCCACATTTAATAATAAATCCTACACATATGTGTGCAGAGATCTCTGCCACCGGGGCACAAAGAAAAGGTAGGAGAGTATAAGATCTCTGACCAGAGGTTTGTGTGTTGCATTTTGGAGTATACAAACCAGTATTACTTTACATAGTCCAAAATAGCTTGTGTGACTAGCTCCCTGATGAATGTGAGTATTTTTTTTTATCGATTTGGGATAAATTAGTCAAGAGTTTTCAACAGATACTTTGAAGGATGGTGGCAAGATAGATATATGGAAAAAGCAGAGATTCCTGCTGGACCATCTGACATAGTGAAACAATCATTGGCAAAGCTAATAGGTCTCGCCTATGCAAGAGCTATTAGCTTTGCCAATATGCTTTAGCCTTGTTACACACCAGCGTAGCTACTGTTCAGAATGGCTAAAAGTTAGTGGGGTAAAGAAGAGTGGAGTGTCATAAACTGGAGTAGAGTGGAGTGTTATGGAGTGGCGTAGAGGTGAGTGTCAAGGAGTGAACTGGATTGGCATAGAGTGGAGTGGTGTAGAGTGTTGTTGAGTGTTGTGGAGGGAGTAGCGTGTCTTAGAGGGGAAGGGCATAGAGTGGAGTAGAGTGTCAAAGTGGAGTAGAGTGTTGTAGAGTGGAGTGGCATAGAGTGACATGGAGTGGTATAGAGAAGAGTGGAGTAGTGTAGAGGATGTTACATAGAGTATTGTAGAGTAGAGTGACGTAGAGCAGAGTAGATAGTCGTAGAGTGGAGTGGCATAGAGTGGATTAGTATAGGGAAGTGGAGTGGCCTAGAGTGGAGTAGAGTGTTGACAAGTCGAGTGGCGTGAAGTGGCGTAAAGTGGAGAGTGGAGTAGACTGGAGTATTGTGTTGAGAATAGAGTGGAGTAAAGGGGCATGGAGTAGCATAGAGAGAGTTGCGTAGAGTGTTGTAGAGTGGAGTAGTGCTGTAGAGTGGCGTGGAGTGGCATACAGTAGAGTAGAGTGTCATGGTGGAGTATTGTTTAGTGGAGTAGAGCGTTAGAGAGTGGAGTATGGTATGGAGGAGTGGAGTGGAATGTTGTAGAGTGGAGTGTTGTAGAGTGGACTACAGTGAAGTGGCGTAAAGTACAGCAGTTCAAAGTAGATTGGCCTAGAGTGCACTGGTTTTGAGTAAAGTGATGTAGAGTCCATTGGCATAGAGTGCAGTGATGTAGAGTAGAGTGGTGCAGAGTTGACTGTAGTGGTGTAGAGTGCAATGATGTAAAGTAGAGTGGCGAAGAGTGGAGTAGAATGGCGTAGAGTGCAGAGGCCCAGAGTGCTGTAGAGTGCAGTGTTGTGGAGTGCAGAATAGACTAGAGTGGTGTAGAGTGGAGTGTTATTCAGTGGCATAGAGTGTAGTCTAGTAGAGTGCATTTGACGAACAGTGAGGAACAGTGGAGTAGATTTGAGTGGTGCAGAGTAGAGTGCAGTGGCATAGAGTGCAGAGTAGTGTGGCATTTAGTTCAGTGGCGGAGAGTGCAGTCTTGCAGAGTAGAGTGTCATAGAGTGTGGTGTTGTTGAGTGCAGGGGCAAAGAGGGCCATGGCGTAGAGTGCAATGATGTAGAGTATAGTGGCATAGAGTGTAGTGGCACAAAGTTCAGTGGCCAAGAGTGCAGTGTTGCAGAGTAGAGTTTCGTAGAGTACAGTGGTGTAGAGTAGAGTGGCAAAGAGTGCATTAGTGCAGAGTGCACTGGCATAGCGTTGTGCAGAGTAAAGTGATGTAGATTGCAATGGTGGAGAGTGGCATAGAGTAGAGTGTTGCAGAGCAGATTATAGTGGCATACAGTGCAGTGGTGCAGAGTAGATTGCTGTACAGTGTATTGGTTTAGAGGAAAGTGGTGTAGAGTGCATTGGCAGAGAGTGCAGGGCGTAGAGTGCTGTGGGGTAGAGTGCAGTGGCGCATAGTAGATTGCAGTGGAGTGGAGTGGAGTGGCATAGAGTTGAATGGTGCAGAGTGGAATAGTGTGGTGTAGAGTGCAGAGGCATAGAGTAGATTATTTCAGAGTACAGTGAAGTTGTGTAGAGTGCAGTATCATAGAGTGCAGCGGTGCAAAGTAGATTATAGTGGCTTAGAGTGAATTGGTGTAGATGCAGTGGTGAAAAGTGCATTGGTGCATAGTAGAGTAGTGTGGGGGACAGTACATTGGCATAGAGTACAGTTGTGTAGAGAGACGTCGAGTGAAGTGGTGTAGAGTGGAGTGGTGAAGAGTAGAGTGCAGTGACTCACTGTGGAGTGACATAGTGTGGAGTGGTGCAGATTAGAGTGCAGTAGCCTGGAATAGTGCAGAGTAGAGTGGAGTAAAGTGGAGTATGCATGGTGTGGTAGCACACTGCCAATACAGACAACACATCTTCAACTGAAATGACCATTACATTTGCACAGACATACAGTTTTACTGATAAAAGTATACAGCACACAAACGATAAAGTGTGGAAATGTCATCACCTAGTGTATGGATTTGTTTTGATCATAATAAAATATGTTTCCTCCACACTTCAGAGCTACCTAAGAAATGTGCTTCATTTGTTCTTTACACATTCTGAAATATCAGCAAAGTTTATTTACAGACATTTAAATTTTGTTTTGTGCTAGAAAAATAAAACATCATACAGCACACTCAGAGTAGCCAGCATGATGGTCACACAAATCTTCTCACTTTGAAGTCACAGAAAGAAAAGTAAACACCAAGCTCCCTGGAATGCAGAGCCTAACATTTGAGCTCTGTCTTTGAATGCACAGCAAATTTGAAAAGATAAGAACAAGATTTAAAGGCCAGTTTACAGAAATTCAGTAGTGGTGAAAGAATACAGTAAATAGGGTTTGGGCAAGGGAAGGGACAAACTCAAACTGGACAGCCTAAAACAAATAAAGCCAGAAAATAGAAAGCAAGCAAATGTGAGTTACAAACCACAAAGACAATTGTAAGCAATGGGCGGAATGTATTCCCAGGAAAGCTTTCCGAATGTCCCCAAGATGTAATTAGAAAACCAGACAGCTGCACTGTCTGGGAGGCTTCGACTCAAAAAAAGTATGGGAACTGTGATGCTGTCTGCAATGGGAGGCGGGTTCAGTGAGTGCGGGGGGAGCGGTCAAAGGTGTAGCTAACAAACCACAATATTCTGTACGTTTTTTGGGTGTTTCGCCTTCAGGTAACTAGATATAAAATAACATGCAGCTTAAATGAAAAATCAATACAAGTTTAGTTAATCAGTGGAAAATGCACTTGACTATAGTATATTATGAAACCTCTATTAGTTAATGCACTGCAGAGGTCTTTTGTGTAACCAGAGAGCCACAGAACTGAACTTTGGTTGGTGTAGTGGAGAATAGTGCCTTGTGTATTTTTAGTGCTACGAGGTCACAGCCGGTGACAGAAAGGACTGTGAATAGGTAAGTCATTTTTTAAAATTTGCATTACACACAGTATAAGATAGACCAATCTAAAATGCGCAAATAGGTTTAAGGTAAAATGGTGCTCTCAAAATATAGATGTTAGTAATACCCAGACTGTACATAGTGCAATATTTTTATATACCTGTCCCTTAAAAGCACTCCCTTGCACTACCACTTAAAAAGAATAAATCTGTGTCAGGAGTAAGCTTCAAGTGATTCCATCAATTAAAGTCAGTACTGACTTCCAAGCACCCTTTAGATTTGCAGATTAACCACTTGGGCACATTTGAATTTCTTTCGGGCAAACAGGCACCCTGGTAAGAAGGCTTGTTTCTTATTTAGCACCTGTCCGCGTTCAGTTTCACAGTACAGGAGCCTCCCTGTCTGACAGTTCACCTGAAGCATTTAAACCGAATTAGCCGTCCTTGGACAGTTGTCTTTTCACAAAAAGTAGGGGAACTGTTTTTCATAAATTAAAAAAGTACGGGCACGTTGTGCCTCTCTGATCCCGCCCACTTCGACTTCTGGCCTGAACACAATCAAACTGTTTTCACAAGTTGGCAAGGGTCAGCTGTGACTCCTGTTTGAACTGAGCTCCTTACCCTTGTAATTAGTCAGGACAGCTGTAATAAAAAGCATGTTCTGAGTTGGCACAGCTGTATGTGCATCCCTTACTCTCTGCAGAATAGCTATTACAAAAGCAAATGCACAAACCCTGGTCCTAACACACTGGCATAAGGACAGTGTAAGCTTTGAACATACAAGTACCTTTCTGAAGAGGGCCCAGGAACTTTGCACAAGTCAAAAATGTCTTCTAATAAGAAGCGTATGGTACCTGGTAACAGGGAGCCAATGCCCTACCCACGGCCACGTTTTTTTTAAAAAAGAGGGGACGCTAATTTCCCTTATCCATAGGTTGCGGGGGGCTGAGATGTTTTGAGCTCCACCATTGTTTCTGCTCAAGCATGCTAACAGCTCATGACATCACGTAGGTTTGTAATGGAGCCTTGGGGTGTTTTCGACTCTTCTTTACACTGGCACCGTCCTCTTTATTTGTGAAAATGGCACAAGATTGGGTTATCTTTGGATCTCGTCCTGCTCACAATAAACCCTTCCCTACCTTGAGAGGGTGGGGACACGAGGTACTTCTGCTTTTTAAGATATTAAAGAACACAAGCAGCAAAGAAATGCAAGTAATCAATTCTAAAAAGAAAAAGAAAATTGCAACCAGAACAACAGGAACTCTAAATTAGTGTGAGGCACACTTCGCTTTCTTCACATGCCAACCATGTGGCCTGTACCAACGCTACACATGAAGTGCATAATGCCGCACGAGAGCTGCATTAGAGCTCCAGGCCAGCTGCACCAATACTCCAGGAGAGCGGCGCCGATGTTGCATCTGAGTTGCACCAACACAGTACCTGCGCTGCATTACCACTCTATTTGAGATGCACCAACAGGGCATTTATGCTGTGCCAAAGCACGGGAGGTTCGGTCAACACTGTTTATTTATTTACTTGTGGGGAGAAGTATGCAATTCCCCCCTAACAGGACATACATGGGGATATGGCCTCTCCCTGAATGATGTTGCCTTCTCTGTCCATACAGGCCTGCCAAGTGATGCCCAAAGCCCACTCCCGACTGATCTGATTCAGTGAAAAGCTCCAGCAGAGATGTACCTGCGAAAAATCACCAGCATCGCCGTGCTAATGGAGGGCGTACATGAATATCCTGCGTGTCTCGCACAGCCTGTATATGAGGTGTTGGGACAAAGACTGTGGAGGGGCGGTGTGTGAACACCCGATGTGGGGGTACTATAAGTCTGCAGGCAGCAGACAGAGTGAAAACATGGAGGGAATCTGTTAGACTGTAGTCCTAGGGATAGTCTGGAAGAGCAAAGGCCACGTTGGTACTGGGACTGCCCCTGTGAAGAGAGACTGGGTTGGAGTGCCATCTGTGGAGTGCTACAAAAGTGGTTTTAGGGAAAGGGAATGACTGCTGTGTGTGTAAGTATAATCACGTCGATCAGCAGTTAGATGTCAGAAGGGCAGTTTTGGTGTATCTGAAGAGTACCTTCGAGTTTTGCATGTTTGTTTGTCACTTTTGGTCCAGTGAGGTCCAGTCATAAACCTTCTATTTCCACATTGAGTAGGTGGATTAAACAGACAAACCTTCTGGCGTATGAGTCTCAGGGGTCGGTGGCATCAGCCGGGATTCAGGGGAGGTCTACCCATAGTATTTCTGTTTCCTGAGCTTCTTTCAAGGGGTCTCAATAGACGACATTTATAAGGCTGCCACATGGACTTCTCCTCACATGTTCATGGACCACTATCAGGTGGTGTTGGGAGGTTCAGCTGCTGGGGATTTTGCTGCAGCTGTTCTTCAGGCTGGCACTGATGGTGACTGACTATTCTCTCATGTTGTGCTGCTGTTTTTTCCTCTGTTTGAGGTTTGGATTAAACTATATTTGTGCCTCGCATTTTTGTTTCTGGTGTTTTTGTTGTCTGGTGCCCATGAAGCCGCGTAGCTTTGCTATATGCTTGCTATGTCAGTAATGTGGCAAGGAAGACTTACGAGGATGTAATGCCCCAGTTACTTACCAGTAATCTTCATTACTCCGAATGTAGTCTTCCTCGCCACATGGGTTCCCATCCCTCCCTTCCCTGTTTTGTTTCAGCTTCATGTTTTTGGTGCTGAGACTTGGTAGTTGAACAGGAAGTGGGGTGGGTCGTGCCTCCTCTTATGGTAGGTCAGGCATGTTAGGGAGGGATTGGGAGGCTAGAGTGCTAATTTGCTTGGAGGGTTCTGTGGGGGAGCTGCAGCTCACTATGTCAGTAATGTGGCGAGGAAGACTACACTCGGAGTAAAGAAGATTACCAGTAAGAAAGTATGTCATTACATGGGGCCAAGAAGGAAAAAGGCATGGTGTTGACTAACGTGTGTTAAGAAAGTGGGAGATACACGGCACATAATTGAGAAATAGGGAAAGTAGTTTAGGAAATGGTAAATCACACATTTGTGTTAGGAATGTCTAAACAAGCTTGAATTAAATTTGACAATCTCGCTTTCAAAACAGGTTTGAAAACACCAACATTCTCAGTCCTCTTGTGAATCATGGTTCAATGATTAAACTCTCCTTTTCCCTCAGGAACTACCTTTGAGGTAGGTAGACTGAAGATAGTTAAAGGTCATCCCAAAGGTCCCTGCTTTTGCCACCCTCCAGTTCATTGTTTCTGTAATGTAACTGAGAGCACAACGTGCATGTGTGACCCCATTTCTTGCTTCTGTTTGTTGTCTCTTTTGAGAGAGCAAACACCTGGTGGCCCTCTCCACCATGAGACCTGCCTCATTCTACTGTAACCTAGCACATACTGATTGACAATATTGTCATTATTGTAGGCAATAATGTTACTGTACCACATGACACATATTTTTTGTGTGTGTCCTTGATATCTCTGCCCACTGCTATTATTACACTAACTTAACTATGTACTCATTGTCCTGTTTCATATAATATGTTTTAACATTGCCTGACAGTTCCCTTTTTAGTGTTGTATTCTCATTACTTCTTTATCCACTTCTTTGTCCTAGACCCTACAAAGATGAGGTGTGTTTACTTCTGAAACAGGTACCCTAATACCCACCTAAAAAAAAGTAAATACGATATGAGTCTTCTCAGAGGGAGACTCTTCTGCCCTAAAGGCATTGCCACTACTAACCTGCACACACCCAAACACAGGGCCTTATTTATGAGAAGTGTCACATCGCTGCAACAATGCAGCGATGCAACATTTCTCAGTGCGCCCTCCTTGCGATACCATGGATGCGCCGTATTTACAGTACGGCGCATCATGTTGCAAGGAGTTACGGATACATCAGTATTACTGATGTATCTGTAGATGCAAAAGTGACATATTGTTGAGGTGTGTCTCAAAACAGACGCAACTCCAGCAATGTGTCCTTTCACATGGGGCAAGCCCCATGTGAATGGGCTTGCATCACCCTTATGCCTGCCATGAGGCAGGCGTAAGGTTTTGACGCATAGGCGTCCTAGAAGTGGCACAGTGAAATCTCATAGATTTCACTGCATCACTCCTACGACCCTTTCTTGCGGGGGAATGCCCACCCTGCATATATTATACCTGACGCAGGTATAATGTAGCGCAAGGGGTTTACGAAGTGACGCATCTGCCTAGATGTGCCACTTCATAAATATGGCGCAACATGGCGCTTTATTTACACGCCACAGCGTCAAAAAAGTGACACAACAGCGACATAAATGTGATGCAAGGGCTCATAAATAAGCCCCCCAGTCTTTATGTGAATGCCAGACTCCCCACTGTACCCTCATTGGAGGGCCAATGATTTGTCATTTTTCTTTGCTCCAGGTCTTATGTTGAGCACAGACAGAGAGGTCAGCTTTACTGTAGTCAGGGGCCTCAGTCTGGAATGTGAGGGATAGTTGTCTTGGACTACTGCTGGTAGAAAGGGTGAGCCTTAATGGTGGACATGAATTTTTCTCTAGCCTTATCTCTGTTTTTGCTGGGGACCTTGATTTTTATGGTTACACTGAGCTGTCAAGATCTTGATTCTACATGAGTGACGTGATTTGTACAAGGCCATTATCTAGATGTTCATGACCAACGATGTCCTTTGGAGGTGGCTCAGTCTGACTTCATGCTGACGGTTAGAATGGATCCCATCCTGGCCAATCTACGTGGTTGCTCTGCCAGGACTCATGAGGATGCTTCACCTGCAGACATTATGGACCTTATTTGCTAATTGCTATTCGGGTCTCATAAAGTAACCTCAAGCAGACCTTGGTAAAAGGAGCTTCTTCATTGAGGGTACAGGTTACAGATAAGGTGACACATGCACACATGCCAAACTGAGAGCTAACATCTGCTCTATGCAGCCAACATTTGCAAGACACACAGAACATTCACTCGCACTACAACTTTCCTCTTGAACTTCTCTTGCCCAACTAACCTATCTGTTAGACCTGCCCAATCCAAAAAAAAACATAATGTATACCGACTGGAGCAAGGGAGATGACAACCACAGGAAGACATATTACTACAGTGGCCTACACCTTCCTGTTTTCCTATGTTATGTTGTGTTGTCATGTGGTATGGTATGGTATGGTATGTGTATTTGCACTATCACCAAGGAGGATATCCTGGTGCTGTGCAGGTGAGAATGCTTGCAAGTTCTTTTGGAGGGTGAGGACTTCAATAGTGGTAAATCCCAAATTGGGCAAATCTCACTCTGTCTGGAGACTCCACCCCTGCGTGTAATCCCAAATTGGGCAAATCTCACTCTGTCTGGAGACTCCACCCCCGCGTGGCCATGCAGTGCATTCCATCATGACAGAATATGATTTATCCGATATCTGGGTGACTGAGGCCTTGTTTATCACTACTGTGTGCAATGCCTGGTCGTGCATTGATTACAGGCTGGTCACTAGAGATACTGGTGAGCATACCTGATGTGTCAAGCATCTGTCTCGAACACTCTCTGACCACGCACCTGCTGTACTGACACTGTGGTTCGCTGACACATCGAAGAGAGTTTTCACTTGGAGACAGTCTGCTCACAGAGACCCGCTTTTCAAATCTGAAATAACGTTTGATATTATTCAATTCTTCACTCATAACGCAAGATCGGTGAGGTTTCCAGGTACCTTATGGGAGTCCTTCCAATACTATATTCATGGCGCACGATATGTCAAGGCGATTGGGGTCCGCTGGGCATGCAAACGTAATATTTTGATACCGGTAAGTTGCATTGTCTGGCACACTTTCGCAGCAAACTGTCTGAAAATGCCTTAACTGCTGAGAGGGAAACATGCTATTTACATAAAGAAGCCAATGCTAGGAAATTTGAAGGGAGAGATGGAGCTGGTAAAACCTTAACTGCATTGATTAAGAAAAAGTGGACCCGTTCCTACATTACTGCGCTGGTGAATGACCAGGGCGAGCCGCGCCACTCCACTGAAGACGTATCACATATAATGCATGGGTTCTTCTCCACCCTACACCAACTCTCCCAAGACCAAATCACAGAATACCTACACTCCGTTCAGTTGCTTTGGCAGTAAACTGCTCATAGGCAGTATCTAAATGCCCCACTTGATGACAAAGATATAATACAAGTAATCTGCAACATTTCTAAGGATAAGGCTTCTGGCTTAGATGATCTGATGTTCCAATTTTATAAGGAATATGCAGAGGAGCTAGCCCCACACTTCCTTGCCATGTATAAAGAAGCTAGGGACTTTGGACATCTCTCTCCTACTGTTAGAGAATCACTAATAGTAACGATTCTAAAGCCCAATAAACCACCTACCCAGTGTGACCCATTTAGGCGGCTGTCTATGATTAGAACAGATAATAAAATTCTGGCCAAACTACTTTCAAACAGGATCCTTCCCCTTCTCCCCGATATTGTTTGTCCGGGCCGGTCGTGATTTGTTCCAGGATGATCCACTCTGCATAACATGTGCACCCACCCTCTTTCCTTTACTTCACACACTTAACATGCAGTTTCGGCTGTGACAGTGTTCCTATATGCTAGGAAGTCCTTTGATTCACTGAAGTGGCCATATTGACTACTCTGTCGTATTGGATTTAGTTATTCCTTCCTTCAGTTGGTCAAGCTGCTATTCGAGATTCCTATTCTCCACTTTGCAGTCAGCAGAGGCACAGACCGGTATGCCTACTCTCTCACGTTCTGTATGGCATAGCCATGGGGCCGCTTGGAGCTTGTTTGGGACAACACCATGTTGAACACAGTCTCAACCACACAGCCAGAATGCTCATGGTATCAATATTTGCAGACTACATGACTATTTATGTGAGGACCGTGAAATTAATCTAAAACCCTTGCTGCGTGAATTTCTTAAATTTAGTGCATTCACTGGAATCGCAATCAATTGGGCCATGTCAATGATTTTCCCCTTGAAAGTAGCCCTAACTTGAGTTACAACTGAGTTTCCACTGAAGTGGGCTGGTTCGGCAATCCAATATCTGGGAATATGGATAAGGAAGGACATCACACAGCTATGGCAGGAAAAATCTGGTACAGCACTTGCATGGCAGGAGGAGCATGTTCCAATCTAGTTCAGACTTCCTCTGTCCCTCATTGGGAGAATCTCCATCGCAAAAATGGTTGTATTGCCCAAGTTCCTCCACCTCTTTGTAAACATTCCGCTCCCACTGACTAGAGCATTCTTTGACTGTGTTAGATCCCTCCATATTATCTTGACGTGAGCCAGCCAACAGCCAAGGCTATCCTGGGAGGTGGTGACCCTACTGTTTGACCAGAGTGGATTGCGAGCACCTTACCTGGAACCATACTATTTCTGTGCGCAGGCTCAATATGTGCACTGTTGGCTACATCCCATGCCATACCAAACAGCATGTTGGGGTGGAGACAGGCAAGGCTAATGCCTGACCTTGGCTATGGCGATCTGCCCTCCTCCGACGCGTCGCATGGGAAAGATCTATACAGTCAAATCTGTGGTTTGGACTTGGGATAGAGCTCGCCTTTACTGTCTATACTCTGCTGAGCCAACCACTAGCTCATAACCTGATGCTGCCTTTAACACCAGGTGAACGGTTTCAACAACAGCTGAGGTGCATGACCCCAGCGGTGATGAGGGACATATACTCTAAACGTATCTTTATTACTTTACAAAGTGTCCAAAATGTCCAGAATTCCGTAGATTGCACATCATTTGATATTTTCCTCTATTACAAGCAGCATACTACTAAACAGATACATAGCACTTTCCAACAGGAAACTGAGAGTGTACAGGTGCTAGATGGTGTTCTAAACTACTCTCCCTCTTCTAGGAAGTAATCACAAGCCTGTACTCCACCTATGCAAGAAAAGTATGGGTGGGCGTAACTCGCATAATTACGTGTAGTGTACTCATACAGAATTACAGAACTATTCTGCTAGATTAAGCTGAATTACATGAGAGGTGAAATTCTGCATTTAGCGCTATTTTCTTAGCACAAAAATGCCCCCTCGTGTCCAAAATGAATGGGAGGATGCATTTTGTACTAAGAAAGATCGCTAAATACAACAGAACATGAATAACAAGCCCGAGCAGCCGCTCGCACCTGCTAAATGAGCACTTGGGGTAGGATTTTCCTCCAACTTACTCCTGGTATTTAGTGCTTGTTTCTTAGTACAAACTGCACACTCGCATCCAAAATGGATGTGAGGATGCGTTTTGCACTAAGAAAATAGGGCCAAATGCAACTGAATGTAAAGAACAGCATGAGCAGCCACCCACACTCACTAAATGTGCTCTGGCTGTAGGATGTTTCCCCCAAATTACTCTTAATTACGCAAGCAGGCGTAATTGTGCTAGTATGGGTAATTCTGCGTCAAAAAGTAACGAAGAATTACCAAAATTACTCTGATTATTCCATCATAATTTAAATTCTGCCCAGGCCTAAAAATAGGGCCATGTGACCGAGTACAGAGTGAAAAGTGACTGGCAGGCCAAACTAGATGATGACTTGATGGGTGAGAAATGGCAGTATTGCTGTGCCCAAACGGATATGCTCTCACCCCATTATAGATTGTGATTGATTCATATCAAATTCTTACATAGGCTATAACACAAGCACTAGACTTCACAAAATGGGGATCTCAGAGGACATGCGATATCTGCGATGCAGTGATTTTATGTATCTGGCATGGAGGTGTAGCAGAGTTCTGGTCCTAGGTATATGATTGTATTGATGAAGTGATTTGCAGCGAGGAGCCGAGGACACTCCTGGTGGCTCTGTTAGGCTATGTTAAAGATGTTTCAGGTAATACGCAAAAGCTTGCTGCTATGATGCTAATCCTGGCTAAGAAGCAAGTAGCAATGCACTTGGGCTGATCAGCTAACCTGAAGGTGACTTGCTGGTTCGAGGATGTGATCCATTGCCAGCAACAACTAGAAAAGCGCTGACCACTGATGCCAGCTAGATCCCGCCCGAAATATATCTGGGACCCGGTTAGCACATACTTGGTGCTGTGGGCTGAGCAAGATGTGTGATTATTCATACATGAATCCGGGTAGTGGAGACGCTGCAGCTGGGGGTGTAGGAGTGGACTGAGACTACATGATTATCCCCTTAAGCTCCCTTCCATTCAAGGTTATATCTGTAACTCCTGTGGGCCACTAGGTAGTGGGACACTATGGAATGAAGGAGGTGCATTGGTGTTCATTACAACTGATCTGAGATTAATGTGAACATGCTTATCTCTTCTTTTTCCAGCAAACTATGCGAGCGAACTATATCTGAATGAGATACATGAGAAATGTGAAACTCACTTTGTATAGCCTGGGGACTGTAAGGTTTGTACTTTTGATGTTCTTAAAATCCCAATAACTAAATAAAAATAAAAAAAGTGAGGAAGATGCTGTTATGTGTAGTGGGAGGTTGGTCCACGCTTTTTGAGTGATGTACGAGAAGGCCCAGTCTCCGGATCTCTGTGTATGTGTGGAATGTGTGCGAGTAGAAGTCCAGCAAAGTGGAGGAATCTGTGGGGTTGTTGGAAAGAGATGTGCCTGTTCATGTAGGTGGAGCCGATGTTGTGCAGTGCCATGAATTTGCGAGTGGGGAGTTTGAACTGAGTGCGCTTGATTATCGGGAGCCAGTGGAGCTCCCTGAGGTGTGTTCTGAGTGGGAGGTAGAGGATGAGTCTGGCTGCTGAGTTCTTCACCTTTAGTGTCATAATGAAACCAGTCAGAAGGCACAATCATTTATAGACCCAGATTGTGAGGTTTGTGTGTTTTATTTTATTTACCTGTTTGCAGGCCCTGCACTGGTTGGCAAACTGCTTTTCAAAGCATTGGAGGCAGTAGTCATCGCTGTCTTTGGGAATAAACGACTTTGACCCAATGGGTTGTTTGCAATCTTGGCAAATAAAGCATGTTTCATGCCAACTGTTTCCATTAAATTCCACTTTTCGGGATCCTGCAAAAAGACAAATTAAATTTTTATGGCTCAGTATTCCTTTCTTGTGTAACAGACATATAAATGTAGGTCTGCCTCAAAGTCTCATTCTACACACACACAGAAAAGTACTAACTTCCAAGGAAGCCAGCCATCTACCCCAGTTTCCATCACCCACTTAGTTTTCAATAGGCTGTTTTATAAATCACATGCTTGTCCCCCACTGAAGTGGAGGTTCATGCTGTATAACTGAAAGTGTGGGGTACCAAAGGAAGTGAATGTATACTTAACTTTAATGTATCCCTGAAGTCTCACATGTAACAGAACTATTACAAACCTTGGGAAAGAGACCAGGCTAGCAGTGTTGCACCTACATTTACTGAGGCAGGCAGGAAATAGTATTAGATGAGTACTCTTTATATACTCTTGCAAGCCTTTGTGAATTGGCCCCGAAACCTCCAACTCCCTAAAACTGTCTATTTGTACTAATTGTATATGAATAGTCACTGAATATTCCCATTGCAATCCCATTTTAGATGTTTTGGGGCCAATCCACAAAGGCATGTGGGAGTATGCAAAAGATTATTACAGGAATAACACTTTACATACTCTAAGATGCCTTTGTCAAAATACCCTAAATATTCTATCACCTGGCCAGTGAAAAAATTATAATTTGCACTGGTCAGTTGTGAATAGACCCAAAGATTCCACCACCTGACCAACGCAAAAACTATATTTTGTACTGGTCGTTTAGCCCACATTTCAGAGTAAAATTACACTGGTACAACCTATGTGAACCAGAAAAGATTATACAAAATTTGCTCAGCACTGATGCAAGCTATGCAATTCAAACCACATGCCTCTCACAAACAATAAAGCACTCTATTTTATTAAAGCTACGCTTTGTGCCACTATATAGCAACTACCTGCAAATACATACTTTACAAGAAGACGTGTTTTACTACTCTTTTACCACAGCAAATTTGCAAGGATTGTGGTAATGTTAACCCCTTGACCGCGATCGGAATTCCGCTCGTGTGCTGGACATTCCGATCGCGGGTGCGGTCGTGACGAGCTCAGCTCGTCATGCGCACAGCGCTACCGCGCAGCATGACGAGCTGAGCTCGTCACGCGCATCGAAGGGGTTAAATTAAGACTTGCGTAATAATCTTTCAAACGGGTAGTTGGTCAAGAAACTAAATAAGAAGAACTTCTTCTAAATGTCCTTCTGCTTTTTGCCTTGACTTGCATAAGAACAATGGGATGATTCATTCCGATATCATACATTCCATTTTGGGAATCTCACTTGGTCTGTAAATTCCGCCTTGAAATAAATCCAGTATTGCCGAAAATCTGAATATATTAGCCCTAAGCTAATTATGTCCTGCTTTTTACTTCCGCGTGATGATATCATCGTAGGCATCAATAACAGTTTTTCAAATTTACTGAAGAAATCAGTCAAGAAAACCTGGATACATGTCAATTTACTAACAGGCAAGTATCTCAGTGGTGCTGAAGCCATGATGTAGAGATATATGGGATAAGGTTCTCTCAAGGTCTAAATGTAGATTTTCATAAGAATATTGTTGCCTGCTGGTCACTACAGCAAATTATGGTGGGCTCAATCAAGTTCTCTTTATTCTGAAGTCGATTAATTGAGCATTATTGCGTCAAACAATATTAAAATCAATCCTGCATGGTTTGATACTTAGCATTTTAGAGGTGGTGGCGATTTTATCATTATGTTCAAAGTGACGGCACATGACATTTGAAGAAACAACTATACTGGCATATTTGTTGTGGAAGGCTAAAGATACATAGGAAGAAGGTGGAGAAGGAAGTGTTCTTCTAGCACTATCGCTAGCAGCAAAATAATCAACAGAAATAAGCCAATGGTAGCTCTTGCTCTTGGGTCTCTATAATTTTCGTGAGAACGTGTTTAATTCTTCGAAGTAGTGTGAGATAGTAACTAAAGGTTATGACAACATGTTTTTTCTGTGTAAGCGTTAACATATTGGATCAAATATAATCCTAACAGTCTTTACTTTCTCTGCACTTATTATAGCGGAAACACAAATAGAAACATTTTAATACAAATGTTTGATTTTATAGGTTTTTTGGGGGATGGTGGGGATTTGGGTGTACTAAAAGACGATATTCCATTTGTGACATATTTATACTGACCAGTTTTAGTTAATACATCATTGAGTCTCTAGAAATGTAGTTTGTATACCTTTAAGCTAATTTTACTGAAAGCTTGTCACCCCAAACATTACTCGTTTATCATCAGTATAACTGTGCAAGTTAAGCCCCCAAAATCTGTAAGGTTAATGACAATGTTACACATAGACAATAAATAGTATTAATAGTACTGGTGACAGACAAGGACACTGGAGCTTGCACAAGGACACTGAAGCTTGCACAACTGATAAAGCCTGCACCATTGACACCCTTGGCTGTTGTATGAAGAGGAACTAAACCGTGTCCTGGCTTGATGCAACACTCCTGTAACTTTTTAAACCTAAACAACAAGAATGACTTGTCAATAACATCATTAATGCTGCATCTCCTCAGAGTGCACTAAAAATGTATTCTGTAGTAAATAGTTGTGTACAGGTGCTATCAGTCTTGTATGGTGAGGTATCTGTTGGAATTCACCTTGGATTTTAACATGCACACACTGACAAAAGCACACACACACACACACACACATACACTCTCTCTTTCATCTCTGCCTTAAAACTTGGTTAGTTTGACAACTATTTTTTTTAAGTACTCCTAACAATCAGCACTCCTCTCTCTTTCCACTGACTCTAGCCCACCTCTTGTATTGCTTTTTATAATGTATTTTAATAAGATATGTGTCGCAAACAAAGTCCAGGTGCAGTTGCAGGTTTGATGAGAAGTCTTAGATATCCCTGAAACTTAGAACAGGGGGCAAGCCAACATGCCCCTGGAGTCACGCTGGGTTCAAGAGAGATGGGTCCAGTCCTTCCCCAGAAGGAAAGAGAGTAGCGGGCTGCACAGCAGAAAGGCAGTTGTTCCAGAGCAGCAGTCCAGCAAAGTAGCAGTCCTCCCTCCTGGCAGAGTTCTTCACAGGTCCGGTAGTGTGCTGAAGTGATAGGGTCAGAAGTCCAGTACTTATACCCAGTGGTGCCTTTGAAGTGACAGTGACTTCAAAGAAGGGCTTTGAAGTAAGTGCACAGAGGTCCTCCCTCCCAGCTCTGGATCCATACTCACTCCTGGGGGGTATACAGCCCTTTGCACAAAGGCAGGAAACAGCCTATTCAGTTGTAAGTGTCAGCTCCTCCCTCCCATGCTGCCCAGGATGACCCATCAGGATGTGTATGGCACATCAGTCACACCTAATCTCCCTTTGTGTGTGGCTGTCTAGAGGCAATGCACAATGTCCAGCTGTCATCCACCCCAGATGTGTATTGCAGACAGACTGCAGGCACAAAGGGCTAAGAGCAGAAAAATGCCATCTTTCTGAAAGTAGCATTTTTAAAAGGGTAATGATAAATTCAGCTTTACCAGTAGAGAGGATTTATCATTATTTATTTATAAAGTTTTGCATAGAGCGAACAAGATCCAGATGGGTATCAGAGCGCTTCACAATTTGGAATGTCGGAGATGCAAAACGGGGGGAAAAAAAAACATCATTTGAGAATGCATGCAAGGATCAGTGAAGAGGGGGTATCAAATAACATCACATTTAGATAATAAAAAAGTGTGCTACGAGAAGAACAAACATAACTTATGGTAGTATAACCAAACAACTCTGTGCTTCACACGTGATAGACTCATATAGTAGTTAATCCAAGGGCGGTGAGTGAGACAGACGAGCCATGGTCATTTAAGGCAAGAATAAGGATTATTTTCACTTCCTTTTTGAAAGAAGCTGTTGATGAGATTCTGCGGACTTCCGGTGGGAGAGAGTTCCAGATCTTCGGTGCGGAACCTGAGAAAGCTCTGTGCCTCATTCTCTTTTTGCGGAAAATCTGTGGTTTCAAAGGAAAGAGTTTGCACTTCTTGATGGTCTGCCCCCTCCTGATAGTTCTAGCTTTTGCACCAGGTAACGGGGGGTATTGAGATGGAGGGCTTTGTGAGTCATGCAGGCAATCTTTAGTTGTATTCTTGCTTCAAATGGCAACCAATTTAGGGATTTTAGGGATGGGGAAATGTGAGCATTTCTCTTTGTACTCGTAATCAGTCTGGCTGCGGCATTCAAGGAAGCCCTTAGTGGTGCCAAGGTATATTACCAAACAATGATATAAAACATGACAGATCTACTCCTTCTCAATCAGGAATTACAATTTATAAGTGTTATAAGGAATTCCAAATGTGCACAGGTAGTGCATTCTGCTAGGGACTTGGATAAATTAAATATGCAAATGGTGGATAAGTCAATCAAACCATGCTTTTAGGGGAGAAGCACATGCACTTTAGCACTGGTTGGCAGTGGTAAAGTGCTGAGAGTCCTAAGGCCAAAAGAAAGAAATATGAGGCAAGCAAGCAAAACGTTTGGGGAAGACCAACCAAAGGCTGTCAGCTCTAACAATATGCCAGAGTGAAGCTTACACCCCCCAAAATATTACTGACCAAGCTACACCCTTGCATATCCTGTGTCTTGTACATTAAGCAACGAGAAACAGACATCCAGACACACGATTATGTATCTCTACTCTGCCAGAATCACGACTGAGAATCCCAGTACAAAATTTAAATACTGCTGGGTTGCAGCTTTCTTTTCATACAAACGTACATAAATACTACAGATAACACACAAGCAGCTTTAAATGTACATCACTGCCATTCCCACAAAGCAGTGTTCCAATATTTTACCTATAATTTACTCTATTTGTGTGCAAATATGATACTTTTTATATGTGTTTCATTGCAAACAACAACAGAAAATAGCAAAACATGCAGTGCATCTGTTATAACATTGTCAAAAACCATCCCTCCATGTGTTGCCTCCTTCTTCATTAATGTCACTCGATACAAGTCCTACTATAAACATTAAAAGTCAGACTTATTTGTTTTGTGAATGCTTGTTGTACACGTTATACTTCTATTATTCAATGAGTAGCTCCTCGCACTGAGCGCAGTCATAGCACCAGAATCCATTTAGGTATAGAAATCTAAATTAAATCAAAACCCCCATTTAGAAATTAGATCTAGTGGGAACATTTAAAAAACAGCCTTCTAATGAAATGCCAGTTCTATGCAATATCCCATCTTCATCCTATTGCAAAGCACACTTCTTGAATTTCAGCATGAAAAAAAGAATTCTAGGAAGAGTGAAAATTGAAATGCTACTTTTGTGAGTTGAAGTGATTGGATTCTTACCCGGCATAATGGCTTTCTTGCAGCTGAAGCACTTGGAAGAATATTCATTAGAATAGCATTCAATACACAGTAAGAGGTCCATCCTGGAAGCGAAGGGCTTCTCCACTAAAGAGTGATTGCATTTGGCGCACTTGAAGCAGGCCTCGTGCCAGTGGCGCTCCTTGTAGGCCAGATCCTTGAGGGCAAAGAAATGACAGAAAGTCAAGAAGAGCCTTTACATACAGAGTTGAACTTTAATCACTTTCACAGGCAAAGGGCATCGGATGGGACTCACCGTTTTCAGAACACAGGTGTGCAGGAGCAAGTGATTGAAAACGCGCCTACACTGCTAGAGAAAAGCTATCACTACGCCTGGGCTCATCGAGTTATTACAGCCTGGGAAATGATAGTAATAGCCCAGGACAGCCCAGATGTACCAGCGTATATGTGAATTGTGTTCAAATATCTGTGGGGATAAATACAAAATCCCTCGAGAAAACCTAGGACATGTCCGCCACCAGCAGTGAAAATGTACATGTATTTTTCTCAAAGTATTTTTTGCAAAAAAATGATTAAACGAAGTACATCGAAGTATTTATTGGTTTTTATATTCTAGGTATCCTTGAATGTTTTGAAAGCAAGCTAATCGAAATATGTAATCCCTCTGTTCCTCTCATACATGGATACGTGTCCTGAGCTGCTCTCTGTGGGTTATGGTGCCAAGGTTTCTGTTCCTCTCTCATCAGTCTCCCTGGGTCATGAAGCTGAGTTCTCTTGTATTAGCATGCGTCACCAATTCAGTCACGGGGGATGAGAAAACCTCTACTAGGTGACTGAGGGGCATATCAACAACAACACGCGATAAGTATCGCTAAACGCGTTTAGCGCGTTTGTCATTATCGCCGTATCACATCGCCGTGTTAGCGGCGTATTTGCAACACTTTGCTAACAGGCATCAACTCGAAAAAAGAATTTTTCAGATATGAACTTGATAACGCCAAGAATAGACCCCGCAAGCTCTTCGAACTGGTCAAACACCAATCCAATAAACTGGCCAAAACTTCGAAAGAAACCCCAAGTCCTTAATTTCATCGGAGGAGTTCTCCTCCTATTTCGCCGACAAAGTCGCAACCTTAGGAAATGAACTTAGTGCCGCCACATTCTCTCTATCCCTCCCTGACCTGCTTCCTCCTCCTGCGATGCCCCCACAGATCTCACCTAAAAATCAAGCACTCTGGACCGACTTCAAACTCTATGACGAAGACTCCGTCTCCAAAATCCTATCGTCTATAAACCCGAATAACCATTACAACGACCCGCTCCCCTCCAACTGCCTAGCGGCCGTCGCCCAGTCCATTATTCCCAGCTGGACTGCAATAATCAACGCCTCTCTCCGGCAGGGATCCATTCCTGACTCTCTGACAGCCGGCCAAGTCCTCCCCATTTTGAAAAAGCTATCGCTGGATCCAGCCTCCCCAGACAACTTCAGACCGATTTCCAACATCCCCCTCTTAGCAAAAGTGTTGGAGAAGTGTGTGCAACAGCAGCTAAGCCAACACATCAACAACTTCCACCTTCTCGATGACTTCCAATCTGGATTCAGACCTGGGCACAGTACTGAAACGACCATGCTCCACATCGTTGACGATGCCCTCCAAGCCCTTGACCAAGGGAAAACTTGCCTTCTAATCCTCCTAGATCTATCCTCGGCCTTCGACACGGTCAACCACGAAAAACTTCTCGAACGCCTCAAACTCAGGATGGGTTTGGATGGCTCTGTTCTAGACTGGTTTAGATCCTTTCTCCAAAACCGATCACAGCGATTCCTAATCAACGGCAACCTATCTGCTCCCTCTCCAGTCACGATCGGAGTCCCTCAAGGATCAACCCTGTCCCCTACCCTCTTCAACCTTTACCTTGAACCACTTGCCGAAGTACTTCGCTCAGCGAATATCTCCTACCATATGTATGCTGACGACACCCAGCTCTACATCAAAACCTCATCTCTCGAGGAGATTCTCTCCCTGAATGAGGCCCTGAAATCAACCGTCCACTGGCTCACCTCCAATCAACTCAAACTCAACGCAAAGAAAAGAGAATTTCTCCTAATCTCCCCTCCAAAAACCAATCCTGAGATGCAGATATGGATCAAGGCTATCACAGCCTTAGATTGCCCACCGACCATCGTGGACTCAGCAAAATCGCTGGGAATAACCCTGGACAGCAAATTGAACATGCGGGACCACATCAAATCGATGGCCAAATCAGCCAGATTCCACTTGAGCTACCTCAGGAAACTGAAACCCTTCCTCGACGCTGCCGACCTAAAAGTGCAGTCCAAACGCTAGTAATCTCCAGACTGGAGTATGGCTGCTCCACCCTCTCGGGTCTACCCAAGATCTCCCTGGCACCTTTAAAAGCTTGCCTCAACGCTGCCGCCAGACTTCTTACAAGTTCAAGAAAATTCGACCATATCTCTCCACACTTGAAAGCCTTGAACTGGCTTCCCCTGGAGGCTAGAATACAACTTAAACTGGCCTGCATCACACATAAGGCTTTATACTCAAACTCCCCGGCTTATCTTGCACAGAAACTTGTGGTATCCGGCAGAATCAGAAACTCCCGGTCCGCCAAAGACCTCTTACTCCAACCTGCACGTTTCCGAAAAAAAAAAAACTTCCAATCGGGCTTTCTCTGGGGCTGCTACAAGAATATGGAACTCTCTCCCGCCCGCCATCAGAAGAATCCCTTCTCTTGCACGTTTCAAAAAGGAGGCCAAAACTTTCCTTATGGGTAAATTCCTCTCCTAAATGTTGCCTCCTACCAACACAGAGACCCTGACCAACGACCGACCAGCGCCACCCATCTGAGTATCGAGCTACCTCACCAAGAATCCTGGGGCCTTATCTCGAGTAAACATAAATGTAATCAGTACATACATGTCCTCTATCCCCTATGTACCCTGCACCCCCGACCCCTCTTTATGCTTTGTATTTTGTGTTTCCATGCCCATTGTACACTCTTTGATCCATGTAAAGCGCTCTGATACCCTAACGGGTCAAGTTCGCGCTCTATAAAACAAAATAAATAAAAATTTAAAAAATTTAAAAAAATAAAATAAAGGCGATGTGAAATCCGGTGATAGACGGTGAGAATGAGCATTAGCGTGCGAAATCCCACGATAAGGGAACAGCGCTAATGAAAATGTAGATAATAGGGAGATGTGGACTTAACCTTGCGATCCACCTCTTATTATACAGATAGCTAAGTCGGAAAAAAAAGGAGACGTTAGATACCAGCGATAACCACGGTTAGCGTGGCTTTTATTATCGCTTCGCTTGTCCGGGGCCGGCTTGCAAATACTGCGATGTCTGGTTAGCGAGTTTTTCCCTGTTGTTTCTGGGAAGCAACGCCTACTTCGCATCTCATTAGCGATGCGGGCCGAGGCGTTAATGTAACGGCTGCTAACATGCGCTAATGCATGTTAGCGGCGCTTTGATGATAATGAGTTAAAATAATCGCCGCTTTTCCGGCGCTATGTGCCGGAAAAGCGGCGTTATGTCTCTTGTTGATATATGCCCCTGAGTGAATTGCCCTGGGCGACCTACAAGGAAAGACTCGGATGAAGGCAATCATTACTTCGGCCAGTCTACAGCTCACCTCATCCACTATTAGAATAAATGCCTCATTCTTTAGTCAGTACAGGCAGTGGCGCTAGCCTGTGATGGTATTCATTCTTAGAATATATCCGCCGTACATCAGTCAGTACTAGCTGTGTTCCTAGCTTGAGCTGGTATTAATTCTTAAAATAAATCCGTCATACTTCAGTCAGTACCTGCAGTGGCGTTAGCTTGTGCTGGTATTCATTGGTAGAATAGCCTCCTTTTTCTCCTTGACCCTCTCAAAAAATGCAATAATGTAGGGAGTTCTCCATTATCACCCCCAGGGCTGAACTTTTTTCACTTCCTTAGCAAATACATTGTCACTTCTAGCTTTGCGCTATGCTAATCTGCTCGTCCTGGGTGATTTTAATATACATTTTGATGATGTTAATTGCCAGATGGCAAATACATTAGTTGGTGTTTTAGAGAACCTACAACTTCACCACTTAGTATCTTCCCCTATACACAAACTGGGTCATATTCTCTATCCCGTGTTTACTAACATGGCGAATATTGGAATCAGTGCTTAATTTGAGCCGTGCTTTCCGGTGCTGAGCACCTGCACTTAATTGGTTTCCGGTGCTGGCACCGGCACCTAATTGTCAACCCCACACTTAGGGCAGTCTGCCACATGGTGGCGCTGCTCATGTAATTTAGAGATGAGCAGTATAACAGTTGTTTAGGAAAACAATATGCATTAAAAAAAATTGCTAATACCTGCCTCCCCAGCCATTCCTTTAGCTTTGGGGACCTGGAATAATCTGAACTGTCGCATTTACATGCAAAAAGATGGTTAGTAGTTGTTTTGGCAGCGATGACAAGGGCGATGGGTGGTGCAAGCTGCAGTGGCCTCCTGGTCAATGCCCTGGCACGGAGGGGCAGATTTACAAGGAACTGATGCATCTGCATAGATGCGTCAGTTTCCTTGCGCCAGAGTCAAATGTCCTTGGGCCGCCATGGATGCGCTGTATTTACAATACAGTGCGCAAGGATTAACAGATGCGTCAGCAATTCTGACGCATCTGTTGGCCCAAAAGTCACGCATTGCTGGAGTTGTGTCGCAAGCACGACGCAACTCCAGCAATGTATTTTGAGGCCTATACCTATTGTACTGCGTCACTCCTTACGCCTGCTTCAAGCAGGCGTAAGGTTTTGACGCAGTGGCGTCCTAAAAGTGGCGCAGTGAAATCTTGTAGATTTCACTACGTCACTTTTATGAGGCCTTCCTGCGTGGAAACGCCCACCCTGCACACATTATACCTGACGCAGGTATAATGTAGCGCAGGGCTTTACAACGTGACGTATCTCCCTAGATGCGTCATGTTATAAATAGGCCGCATAGTTTGCGCCACCGTTGCGTCAAAAAAAGTGACGCAATGGCGGCACAAGGAGGTGCAAGGGGCTTGTAAATCTGCCCCTTAATATTTTACAAATTAAGCACTGATTGGAATCTGCATGCCCATCCCACTGATGTGGTCAGAGCGCTCAGCCATTCCTTTTAATTTGATATGGGATAGGATGACTGCGATCTCGACTCCCGCACCCATCTGGGTCCAGAAATGCTCCACAGTGACACCAGTGAGGCTCAATCACGCTGTGAGCAATCTTAAGCTGTGCCTGGACCAAAATGAAAACAAGGCTAGCACTCAACAAGATAGTTGGCTAAGAGAAGCTCTGGACCAGATTGCTCCTCTGGTCAAACAAACGCTGCGGAGACAAAAGCCCTCAGCTGGGTGGCTCAATGATTAACTCTTAACTGCAAAAAAGAAGTGCAAGAGGCTTAAGCGCCTCTGGCAAAAAAGCTATGACCTCGACTGTAAGTTAAATTACAAGACAGCGCTTAAAGTGTACCATCGGTTTAACTATCAGTCTAAGAGTGGATACTTTGTACAGAAGATTTCAGCTGCCATATAACTCTTAACGTGAAATCTTGTGATAGTAAAAAGTCTCACTTCACTCTCTGTGGTTTTGCCTGCTTCCTTACCCTCTGAAGAGAGCTGTAATGCATTGGCGTCCCTTTTCAATGAAAAAGTAGAGAAAATGTATAGTACTTTCCCTATAGAAGCAATATGTCACTCATAGTGGCAGTTGTGGTCTGACGCGGCTGCCACCAATGTGAAGCTACAGCAATTTGGTTCAATTACCGCCACTGAGTTGACCTCTCTTTGCTCTAGGGTGAAATCTGGCTCTCCAGCGGATTTAATCTCTCCCTTCATTTTCGAGCAGGGCTGCAAGATTATCCAACGATCTGTTGGTAAAGTAAAGTAATCAATCTCTCCCTGCCCTCCAGTTGTGTACCTCAACAATGGAAATACGCTGTTGTGGTTCCCTTAATAAAAAAACACTGCTTGATCCATCAAGGCCCGAAAACTGTCAGCCTGTATCATTGTTACTAAAGATCGCCTGCATGACCCATAAAGCCCTTCACAGTGTAATGATGCGGACCCTGGCTATTATTAATAAAATATTTATTTGGACGACACAGAGCAGTCCGCTTGCTTCCTAACCTGTAATCTGCAGTAACTGACTAAACTAGAACTCTCATGCATTCTTCGTGGCCATGGCTACATGGCCACAGTTCTATTTATGACATCACTACACACACCAAAACCCCCAGTTACTTAGCACAAAAGCTCAAGCTGTCTGGAGGTTGCAGACATTCGCGAAGCGCTAGCTCACTACTACTGAAACCACAATCCTTCCACAAAAAGAGAACATGCTGCAGAGCCTTCTCAGGTATCGCACCGAAGATTTGGAACTCATTACCACCAGATGTTCGCAGGATCCCTTCCTCCTTCAAAAAAGAAGTGAAAATGCTTCTAACGAACAAATTCACATCCTAAGACTTTAACTCTTCTTACGTTACTATTTTTCAACAAATGTTATCTTACCTACCACTGTCTACCTGTAAATTGAATGTAAGTATATTACCCTCTACCTTCTAATGTATCTGAACGGAGTTGTGTAAAGCGCTCTGATACCCTCTAGGGTCATGTTCGCGCTATATAAAACTTTATAAATAAAATAAATAGATAAAAATTGTTGCCTCTTTTTGGCAAGTTAGCGGAAAAACACGTAAACAAACAGCTCTCTCATTTTTTAGAGGAGAATGGGCTCTTACATGGAATGCAATCGGACATCTGCCCTTCTCATAGCACAGAGTCCGCCTTGTTGCTCGCCTCTTAACACCGCAGCCATTCTTATGCTCGATCTCAGTGCCGCTTGACACTGTATCACACAATATCTTGGTCAAGCGGCTCTGGGATAGTGGAATCAGTGGTAGTGCTCTGCGGTGGTTGTTCTCATTCTTGCAGGGGCAAACTTTCCAGGAATCACAAAAACCTTTCCAGTCATCAATTCATCCCTTGCAGCAAGGAGTGCCTCAGGGCTCGTCCCTGAGCCCAACTCTTTTTAATGTTTATGTAAGCCCTTTGGCTAGAGTCATTGAGCAGTATGGTTTTACTGTGATCTCATATGCTGATGACACTCAGCTTATGATCACGCTGTCTCATAACAGTGAGCAGATGGCGTCCTCTTTACGGGGGTGCCTGTCTGATGTCGCCATTTGGATGGACCTTGTTAGATTTGGAGGTCTCTAGTTGGCAGAGGTAGGTACCTTTGTCCAAATAGGGACCCTTGAGTCTAGTCAGGGAAAGTAGGTACACTCCTGAAATAACCCCTGCTCACCCTCTTGGTAGCTTGGCACGAGCAGACAGGCCTAGTTCAGAGGCAGTGTGTAAAGCATTTGTGAACACATACAGTAATCAAGTGACAACACTACAAATGGACACCACACAGGTTATATATTTATAAAAATAGGTATACTTTATATAGATTTATCACAAGACCATAAACGACAAAAATAATCCACAATACTGTCAAGAGTGCTTAGTTCTGATCAAAAAGGCTTAATTCAAGGTTCTGTGCGAGTCGGTAGCCTCCTACGGCTACGGCGATGTCGAGAACAGAGTCTAACAAATCCAGCTGACCGCGTCGAGACGGGCCAACACAGCGTAGACAGACTCGGTCACAGTACCTTTTACTTGAAGCGGCAGGCACGGGCGTGCGAGCCGGATGGCTGTACGTCGCGATCGCGATGCAAGATGGAAGCGTTGCAGGACGCGTTGTCCCTCGATGCGGTGCAGGCAGCGGCTCGTTGACGGAGTCGGTGAGACCAGGGCCGTGCATTGCAGGGCGAGACGGTGCTTCGATGCGGTGCTGGCAGGTTGCGGTGCGGCGACGGAGCCGCATTCAGGAGCTGGCGTCGATCAGTCCGGACAGCGGTGCGAGTCGGGCGGTGCGTCGCAAAGCGTGCGAGCGGTGCCCAACTCCGGTGCGGTCACAGGACTCGAACTCAGCAGCAGTGACCGTGTCGGTCGGACCAGTTCGATTTGGCGTAGCGAAGCATTGCAGGACGCGTTGTCCCTCGATGCGGTGCAGGCAGCGGCTCGTTGACGGAGTCGGTGAGACCAGGGCCGTGCGTTGCAGGGCGAGACGGTGCTTCGATGCGGTGCTTACAGGATACCGAGTCGGTCGTGAGAGTCGGTCACAGCTCCCTACCTCTGTAGCCACTGAAACAGAGTTTCCAGCAGCAATTCACAAAGGGGGTGAAGTCCAATGGTCCTGGGACTTCGATCAGGGGGCAAGCTCTCTTCCAAGCCCTTGGAGATCCTTCACAAGTTGATGAAAGTCACAGCAAAGCAAAAGTTCCTTTCTCCTTTCTTTGGCAGTCAGGCAAACCACTGCAGGCCAATCCCCCAAGCAGCACTTCAGGCTTAGGGATAGTCTCTCCTCAGTTTCTTCTTGGTTCCGCTCCTCAGCAAAGGTTTCTTCTTGTTCCCAAAAGTGATCTAATTTTCCTGGGGTCTGGGTGCCCCTCTTATACCCTGATTCTCTTTGTTCTCTGGAGGCAGAGAGGCCTTTGCCTAGCTTAAACCAGTTCTGTGCAGCTTTGGAGCACTCTGTGTACATGTCTCCTTCTTTTCCTTTCAGAATGTGGGGCAGGGCACTCAGACGCCCGGCAGGAGGTGGAGCCAGCATTGTGGCAGGCAGGCACAGCCCTATTCAGACCCAGATGCAACTCCTCCCTCCACTCTGGATGCAGATCTCTCTATTCAGCCCTGGGCTGCCTCACCCTGTCTCCTGTAGCCACCCCCAGCCCCTGTCACGCACAAACCAGACACACAATACACAAGCTGGCATAGGCAGGCTGGATAGTTAGGCAAGAAAATACCTACTTTCTAAAACGGGTATTTTCAAACACAGAATGTTAAAATCAACTTCACTAAAAGATGTATTTTATCATCCTGAGTTCAGGCATACTAAATTCGTTTTTCTACCATGTTCCCTGGGTCAGTTAGGATTATAAGGTGTAATAATCGAAACCGCCCATTCTGGCCTATGGGGAGCAGGTAGCCTTTCAATAGTGAAAAACGAAAATGGCTGTAATTCACTATTAGGACATGCCACACACACCAGGGCATGTCCCACCTTATACTTACAATGCACCCTGCCCTAGGGCTTACTTTAGGGGTGACCAACATGCAGTAAAGGGAAGGTTTAGGGACTGGTAAGTGGGTGCACTCACCAAGTCGACATGGCAGCCCTAGGCTGCACACAGGCTCTGCAATGGCAGGCCTGAGACACACTTTACAAGCTGCTTCTGTGGGTGGCACAACCAGTGCTGCAAGCCCACCAGCAGCATTGGATTTACAAGCCCTGGGTACACTCAGTGCACGGTACTAGGGACTGACAAGTAAACCAATCATGGAGTCACTAATACATACATCAATTTACGATAGGGAGCACTTGCACTTTGGCACTGATTAGCAGCGGCAAAGTGCCCATGAGCATCTAGTCCAGCAAAAACATATCGGCAACAGTGGAGGCATTACAAAAAAATGGAAGGGAGACCCACGCCAAGGATGCCAGGTCTAACAGACCTCAACTGTCTAAAACCGAATACTGAGAAAACCGAGGTCTTGGTACATGCCACACACACCAGGGCATGTCCCACCTTATACTTACAATGCACCCTGCCCTAGGGCTTACTTTAGGGGTGACCAACATGCAGTAAAGGGAAGGTTTAGGGACTGGTAAGTGGGTGCACTCACCAAGTCGACATGGCAGCCCTAGGCTGCACACAGGCTCTGCAATGGCAGGCCTGAGACACACTTTACAAGCTGCTTCTGTGGGTGGCACAACCAGTGCTGCAAGCCCACCAGCAGCATTGGATTTACAAGCCCTGGGCACACTCAGTGCACGGTACTAGGGACTGACAAGTAAACCAATCATGGAGTCACTAATACATACATCAATTTACGATAGGGAGCACTTGCACTTTGGCACTGATTAGCAGCGGCAAAGTGCCCATGAGCATCTAGTCCAGCAAAAACATATCGGCAACAGTGGAGGCATTACGAAAAAATGGAAGGGAGACCCACGCCAAGGATGCCAGGTCTAACACGTGTCCCCTCCAGCTGAAATGTGGGGAGAACTATCCTACCCCTAAGGAGTTCTCATCGCTAAGGCGGAAAAATCTGGACAGTCCATCAGCATTGGCGTGTTCTGTACCAGGGCGGTGTTCCACCGTAAAGTCCATCCCCTGTAGGGAAATGGACCACCTCAACAGCTTTGGATTCTCACCCCTCATCTGCATCAACCATCTGAGGGGCCTGTGGTCTGTCTGAACCCGGAAGTGAGTCCCAAACAGGTATGGTCTCAGCTTCTTCAGTGCCCAGACCACAGCAAATGCCTCCCGCTCAATAGCACTCCATCTCTGTTCCCGGGGAAGTAACCTCCTACTGATGAAGGCTACAGGTTGGTCTAGGGCCCTCCTCATTGATCTGTGATAGAACAGCCCCTACACCATGCTCTGAAGCGTCCGTCTGAACAATGAACTCATTGGAGAAGTTGGGTACCTGGAGCACAGGCGCCGTGCACATGGCAGTCTTCAAGGTGTCAAAAGCTTTCTGACAGGCATCAGTCCAAATCACTTTCCTGGGCTGCTTCTTGGAAGTCAGCTCTGTCAAGGGGGCAACAATGCTGCCATACCCCTTGACGAATCTCCGATAATACCCGGTGAGTCCTAGGAAGGCTCTCACCTCTGTCTGGGTCTTGGGGGCTCCCAAGCCAGAATGGTATCAATTTTCGGTTGGAGGGGCGCCACCTGGCCGCTCCCAACCTGGTGTCCCAAGTACACCACAGAACCCTGCCCAATCTGGCACTTACTTGCCTTGATTGTGAGGCCTGCCCTCCGCAGCGCCATCAACACTTCCCAGAGGTGGCGCAGATGTTCTTCCCAACTGGCACTGAACACTGCGATGTCATCCAGGTAGGCGGCAATGAAATCCTCCAGTCCAACCAACACCTGGTTGACCAACCTCTGAAAGGTGGCAGGGGCATTCTTCATCCCAAAGGGCATCACCCGGAACTGGTAGTGCCCATCTGGTGTGGAGAATGCTGACCTCTCTTTTGCCCCATCAGTCAAGGCGATCTGCCAGTACCCAGACGTTAAGTCAAACGTGCTGAGGTACCGCGCAGCCCCTAACCGATCTATGAGCTCATCAGCTCTGGGGATGGGGTGGGCGTCAGTCCTGGTGACGGAATTGAGTCCCCTGTAGTCCACACAGAACCGGAGTTCTGGTGTGGTACCAGGCGCGGCAGCCTTTGGAACCAAGACCACTGGGCTGGCCCAAGGGCTGTTAGAGGACTCAATCACCCCTAAGGCAAACATCTTGGAGACCTCCTCCTTGATGCAGGCTCTGACCCTGTCAGTCACCCTGTAAGCCTTGTGCTTCACAGGAAGACTGTCCCCAGTGTCCACATCATGGACGCACCAATGAGTGACACTGGGAACCAGGGAGAACAGGTCAGGGAACTGTCCCAACAGTTGGCGTACAGTCACCCTGCTGCTCAGGTGTCAGGGAGGTAGAGAGGTTTACTCCCTCCACTGGTCCATCTTGCTCTCGGGCTGACAGGAGGTCAGGAAGAGGCTCGGTCTCCTCCTCCATTCCATCATCTGTAGCTAAGAGCATGCCCACTTGGGACCTCTCCAAGTGGGGCTTCAGGCGATTCACATGCAGGACCCGCAAGGGAGTTCCTGGGAGACTGCAAGTCCACCAAATAGGTAACTGGACTCTTGCGCTCCACCACCGTAAAAGGGCCGGTCCACCTGTCCTGGAGCGCACAAGGCTCCACAGGGGCCATGACCCACACTTTCTGACCAGGCTGAAGCTCTACCAGAGTGGCATTCTGGTCGTACCACCGCTTCATCTCCTCCTGGCTGGCTTCCAGATTTGCCTCAGCAAGTTCTCTGGAAACGCCTAGTCTGGTTCCTGAAGGCCAGCATGTAACTGTATACATCCTGGGGAGGTTTCCTGGGAGATTGCTCCCAGCCTTCCTTGACCAAACTCAGAGGTCCTCGCACCGGGTGCCCATAGAGGAGCTCAAAGGGACTGAACCCTAGAGACTTCTGTGGCACCTCCGGTATGCAAACAACAGGCATGGTAAGAGGACGTCCATTTACGCCTCATGGGTTCTTCCAGACCCATAATCATGCCCTTGAGGGTCCGGTTGAATCTCTCAACCAGCCCATTTCCTTGAGGGTGGTAAGGAGTGGTGAACTTGTAAGTTACACCGCACTCCTGCCATAGGGACTTCATGTACTTGGACACGAAGTTGGTACCTCTGTCAGACACCACCTCTTGAGGGAATCCCACACGTGAGAAAATTCCCATCAGTGCCCGTCCCACCACGGGGGCCGTCACTGTCCTCAGAGGGATGGCTTCAGGGTACCGGGTGGCATGGTCCACCAAGACCAGGATAAACCTGTTGCCCATGGCTGTCTTGGGGTCCAGTGGCCCCACAATGTCAATACCCACCCGTTCAAAGGGGTGCTGACCACAGGGAATGGCTGGAGAGGAGCCTTGTGCTTCCTCCCACTCTTTCCACTTGCCTGGCAAGTCTGGCATGTCCTGCAGTGAGTGGCGGCACTCCTGCGCATCTGGGGCCAATAGAAATGGGTAACAAGCCTGTCAAAGGTCTTGTCCTGCCCCAGATGTCCTGCTAACGGTACATCATGAGCCAACCCCAGTAGGAAGGCTCTGAAGCGCTGGGGTACCACCAGCACACGGGCTGACCCAGGCTCAGCAACCTTAGGCTCTGAATACAGGAGACCATTCTCCCAGTAAATCCAATGTGATCCAGACTGATCACCTGCTGCCTGGTCTGTGGCCTGTTGCCTCAGACCCACGAGAGAGGGCATGCGTTCTGCTCCTCGCAGAACTCTTCCCTGGAGGGTCCTCCTTCTTGCTGCCAATGGGTTAGCTCAGGTAGGTCCCCCAGTTCAGCTACCTGTTCCCCTGTAGGCTCCAGGGCATCCCCCTCAGGGTCTGCCTCCTCCTGGACCGTGGGAACTTCGGGGGCCGGTTTCCCGTGCCTCCTGCCTCCTCTCTCTCCGGCAGGCACCTGGGCCTCCCTCTCAGGCTCCAGGTCCTCTTGAACACCTTTCGCTGCCATTGACCGGGTGGTCACACATGCCCAATCAGGCAAGCCCAACATTTCTAGATGCGCACTCCGCTCCACCTTAGCCCAAGGTGAGCTCTCCAAATCGTTCCCTAACAAACAGTCAACAGGCATGGCTGGCCTCACAGCTACTTGAAGAGTACCCGAGACCCCTCCCCCATTCAAAGGGAACCTGAGCCACCTTGCAGTGACTCTCTGTGTTGTCAGCGGCAACAACCGGATAGAATGCATCAGGGATAACCTGCTCCTTAGACACCAGGTGACACTTGACAGCTGTCACACTGGCTCCTGTGTCTCTCAGAGCCTCCACCCTATGGCCATTGATGGTCACCCTCTGCATGTATTTCTTAGTGTTCTCAGGCAGCGGGGTCCTAGGGACCATCTCAGAGTCTCCTAATGAGACAAGGGAAAACACTGTGGGATCCCCCCCACCTTGGGCACCCAACTCCTCCCCCAGGGATACACTAGCCAACTGCTGAGGGACTGCACCAGTGGGTGCTGGTTTTCCATGCAAAGGGCAACAAGGATCGTTTGCCTTGTGGCCAGGGGCGCCACACTTGTAACATACCAGTGGTCCCTGGTGAACAGGGGGGCCTGTCAGGGCCTCTGGCTTCTTCTCAGGGGGAGGCTGGGAACCTTTCCCTTGGTTCCCTTGGGGTCTACTTTGGGGCCCTTTATGGAACTCCCTCTGTTTACCCTTGTCCCCCCCACTCTTCTGCTGGGGACCCTGCCCACCCTTGGCGGAGTCTCCCACGTGACCCTTGTGGACCCGGGTACTCACCCAGCGGTCCGCCTCCTCAGCAAGCTGCCTAGGGTTAGTCAGCTTACTATCAATCAGGTGCTGGCGTAGCTCAGGAAAGCAATTACTGGACAAGTGCTCCCATGAAATCAAATCAAAGAGCGCCTGAAATTCAGTCGCTTTGCTACCCTTTACCCAACCATCCAAGGCTCTGCAAAAGAAGGTCACATATTCAACCCAGGTACTGCTTTCAATCTTACTACAGTTCCTGAACCTTTGCCTATAAAGCTCAGGGGTCAAACCATAACTAGTCATTAAGGCATCCTTCATGTGGCTGTACGAATTATAGACTTCAGAGGGCAAATCCAACAAGGTATCCCGCCCTTCACTGAGGAACCGTCCCCACAACCCCGCTCCCCAATCCTTCTCAGGGACCCGGTGGGAAGACATGGCTACCTCATAGGCTTTGAACCACTGCCCAATGTCATCATTTTTAAAAACTCCTTCACCACATCTTTGGGAATATACACCCTAGCTTCAACAGGCATAGGCGGTACACTGCCACCAGAGGGAGTAATCTCTAAGCTTTTGGCCTTCAATTCCAACTCCCTCAAAACTTTCTCATGTTCAAACTGCATTTTCTTTTCCTCTAGGGCTAATTTCCTAGTTTGCATTTCGAATTCTAACTGCCCATTCAGCTTGAGCTTGGTCAGCTCCATTTCGTGCATCCTACTCTCTTTCCTGTCCTCCAACTCCTCTGGAGACAGTCCTCTGGCAGAAACACTGCTACCTACTGGGGAAGGTGGTCTTCCAGCCCCTAGACCCAATAGCCCCTCCAGCTGCCCTTCTGCATTCTCAGCCCCCTCCACAGGGGCACTCCTTGATTCGACCCAGGCCCTCAGCGCCTTTTGGAGGTCCTCCTTCCTGGAGAGCCCGGTCATGGACACTTTAAACTTTTTGCAGAATTGCCTGAGCTGCTTGAGGGTGTAGCATTCTAGCCTCTCTTCTTCCCAATCACACTCAACAGAGGCTACTGATGCTGGTTTCTCCATAGTCATTAAACTTGGCAGTTGCAAAAATAGGAAATCCCAGGAAAAATGCTATAAAAGTATGTGGTTGCGTTTTGGTCTGCACTCACTAAGTAGTGTTCACCAATCACTGTACATGAGTCACAAATGCAAGTCCAGAATCCTCACCGCTGACCACCAATGTTAGATTTGGGGGTCTCTAGTTGGCAGAGGTAGGTACCTTTGTCCAAATAGGGACCCTTGAGTCTAGTCAGGGAAAGTAGGTACACTCCTGAAATAACCCCTGCTCACCCTCTTGGTAGCTTGGCACGAGCAGACAGGCCTAGTTCAGAGGCAGTGTGTAAAGCATTTGTGAACACATACAGTAATCAAGTGACAACACTACAAATGGACACCACACAGGTTATATATTTATAAAAATAGGTATACTTTATATAGATTTATCACAAGACCATAAACGACAAAAATAATCCACAATACTGTCAAGAGTGCTTAGTTCTGATCAAAAAGGCTTAATTCAAGGTTCTGTGCGAGTCGGTAGCCTCCTTCGGCTACGGCGATGTCGAGAACAAACAGAGTCTAACAAATCCAGCTGACCGCGTCGAGACGGGCCAACACAGCGTAGACAGACTCGGTCACAGTACCTTTTACTTGAAGCGGCAGGCACGGGCGTGCGAGCCGGATGGCTGTACGTCGCGATCGCGATGCAAGCGTTGCAGGACGCGTTGTCCCTCGATGCGGTGCAGGCAGCGGCTTGTTGACGGAGTCGGTGAGACCAGGGCCGTGCGTTGCAGGGCGAGACGGTGCTTCGATGCGGTGCTGGCAGGTTGCGGTGCGGCGACGGAGCCGGATACAGGAGCTGGCGTCGATCAGTCCGGACAGCGGTGCGAGTCGGGCGGTGCGTCGCAAAGCGTGCGAGCGGTGCCCAACTCCGGTGCGGTCACAGGACTCGAACTCAGCAGCAGTGACCGTGTCGGTCGGACCAGTTCGATTTGGCGTAGCGAGCGTTGCAGGACGCGTTGTCCCTCGATGCGGTGCAGGCAGCGGCTCGTTGACGGAGTCGGTGAGACCAGGGCCGTGCGTTGCAGGGCAAGACGGTGCTTCGATGCGGTGCTTACAGGACACCGAGTCGGTCGTGAGAGTCGGTCACAGCTCCTACATCTGTAGCCACTGAAACAGAGTTTCCAGCAGCAATTCACAAAGGGGGTGAAGTCCAATGGTCCTGGGACTTCGATCAGGGAGCAAGCTCTCTTCCAAGCCCTTGGAGATCCTTCACAAGTTGATGAAAGTCACAGCAAAGCAAAAGTTCCTTTCTCCTTTCTTTGGCAGTCAGGCAAACCACTGCAGGCCAATCCCCCAAGCAGCACTTCAGGCTTAGGGATAGTCTCTCCTCAGTTTCTTCTTGGTTCCGCTCCTCAGCAAAGGTTTCTTCTTGTTCCCAAAAGTGATCTAATTTTCCTGGGGTCTGGGTGCCCCTCTTATACCCTGATTCTCTTTGTTCTCTGGAGGCAGAGAGGCCTTTGCCTAGCTTAAACCAGTTCTGTGCAGCTTTGGAGCACTCTGTGTACATGTCTCCTTCTTTTCCTTTCAGAATGTGGGGCAGGGCACTCAGACGCCCGGCAGGAGGTGGAGCCAGCATTGTGGCAGGCAGGCACAGCCCTATTCAGACCCAGATGCAACTCCTCCCTCCACTCTGGATGCAGATCTCTCTATTCAGCCCTGGGCTGCCTCACCCTGTCTCCTGTAGCCACCCCCAGCCCCTGTCACGCACAAACCAGACACACAATACACAAGCTGGCAGAGGCAGGCTGGATAGTTAGGCAAGAAAATACCTACTTTCTAAAAGTGGTATTTTCAAACACAGAATGTTAAAATCAACTTCACTAAAAGATGTATTTTATCATCCTGAGTTCAGGCATACTAAATTCGTTTTTCTACCATGTTCCCTGGGTCAGTTAGGATTATAAGGTGTAATAATCGAAACCGCCCATTCTGGCCTATGGGGAGCAGGTAGCCTTTCAATAGTGAAAACGAAAATGGCTGTAATTCACTATTAGGACATGCCACACACACCAGGGCATGTCCCACCTTATACTTACAATGCACCCTGCCCTAGGGCTTACTTTAGGGGTGACCAACATGCAGTAAAGGGAAGGTTTAGGGACTGGTAAGTGGGTGCACTCACCAAGTCGACATGGCAGCCCTAGGCTGCACACAGGCTCTGCAATGGCAGGCCTGAGACACACTTTACAAGCTGCTTCTGTGGGTGGCACAACCAGTGCTGCAAGCCCACCAGCAGCATTGGATTTACAAGCCCTGGGCACACTCAGTGCACGGTACTAGGGACTGACAAGTAAACCAATCATGGAGTCACTAATACATACATCAATTTACGATAGGGAGCACTTGCACTTTGGCACTGATTAGCAGCGGCAAAGTGCCCATGAGCATCTAGTCCAGCAAAAACATATCGGCAACAGTGGAGGCATTACGAAAAAATGGAAGGGAGACCCACGCCAAGGATGCCAGGTCTAACAGACCTCAACTGTCTAAAACCGAATACTGAGAAAACCGAGGTCTTGGTATTGGGCAGACACCTGAACATGTGGTCTAATGCATGGTGGCCAGACACCTTTGACCAGCTAGCAACCCCGAAGTCCAAGGTGAAGAATCTGGGCATCTGGTTTGATGATGCCCAGATAAATGCTCTCAGGAAAGTGCTTTGGGATTTTGAAATCCGTAAAAAAAATCCTTCACCTTCTTCCTGAGCCCAACTCTTTTTAATGTTTATGTAAGCCCTTTGGCTGGAGTCATTGAGCAGTATGGTTTTACTGTGATCTCATATGCTGATGACACTCAGCTTATCATCACGCTGTCTCATAACAGTGAGCAGATGGCGTCCTCTTTACGGGGGTGCCTGCCTGATGTCGCCATTTGGATGGACCTCAACTGTCTAAAACCGAATACTGAGAAAACCGAGGTCTTGGTATTGGGCAGACACCTGAACATGTGGTCTAATGCATGGTGGCCAGACAACCTTGGCCAGCGAGCAACCCCGAAGTCCAAGGTGAAGAATCTGGGCATCTGGTTTGATGATGCCCAGATAAATGCTCTCAGGAAAGTGCTTTGGGATTTTGAAATCCGTAAAAAAAATCCTTCACCTTCTTCCTGAGGCTGTCCATAGACTGTAGTATAGGCAGTGGTTACTTCCAGATTGGATTACTGCAATATTTTGTATTTAGATGTCACCCAATCACGTTTGAATAGGCTCCAACACGTGCAGAATGTGGCAGCCCGGATACTGCTCGGGCTCTCGAGGCATGCCTCTATTAGTAGGGCACTGAGGAAACTTCACTGGTTTCCAGTTAAACAGAGAATCGCATTTAGGGCTCTCTGCTACTATCACAAAGCGCTTTCCGGCCAAGGCCCCACCTATCTATGGGACATGATCACTCCCTACGTATCAAATAGAACTCTGAGATCGGTTGTGGCGAAACTGGCCTCCGTCACCAGGGTTAGGAAAGCCAGACTTGGTGGCTGAGCCTTCAGACACTTGGCTCCTAAAATCTGGAACTCTTTACCTGTGGAATTTCGGCTGGGTCCCTCTGAATTGATTTTCAGAAAAAACTGAAAACTTGGCTGTTCTGCTTCCACTAGGTTCTTCCGGTGTGCTTAAGTTATGGTACTCAGCTTCCTAGCTTTGGGACACTTCAGGTGAAGTAACCACGTGCTTTACAAATGACATTATTATTTATTATTATTAATCCGTCATACTTCAGCCAGTACCAGCTGTAGTAATAGCCTGAGTTGGTGTTAATTCTTAAAATAAATCCATCGTATTTCAGTCAATACCGGCAGTGGCGTTAGCTTGTGTTAGTATTCAGTCTTAGAATAAATCAATCCTACTTCAGTGAGTACCAGCAGTGGTGCTAGCTTGTGTTGGTAATCATTCTTCTTTCTTTTCCGATGTACAGTTTTTCAGTGCCCAGACATTTAAGCAGTAATACGAAAATATGTGGATATTTCCCAAACCTCGTCAGAAATTTAAAAACTATACAGAATTAGCAGAAAATTTCTAAAATGTTCAAAATATGCAGGAAACAAAGTAATATACATTTTCCACAGCCAAACCTGAGCAACAGATTCCGACTGTTCCCAATGATCGCTGTCTATGAACAGGCTCAACTTAGAATTTAGTCAGGCTAGAAATGAATTACACGCCTAATAAAGAAAATTGACTAAATGTTCAGCCACTAATGATCTATTTTAGATACATAATGCTTCCGTTTCAATTCAGTAGACTAACTACCACGAATACTATTTTAAAACTAGTTTGGAAAAGAAAGAACCAAAATACCCAGTTGGTAATTGTTAGAAATTGGATTTCTGGTTGGCTAGGGCTTGCGCCTAAGCCAGGCAGAAACCACCACTCTAGTCAGGGCAAGGGAGTTACACGCTGAAGATAACCCCTGCTCACCCCCTTGGTAGCTTGGCACGAGCAGTCAGGCTTATCCCAGAGGCAATGTGTAAAGTGTTTGCGCAACACACACACAGCAGCAACACACTAGGCACACCACAAAAGAAACTCCACACAAGGTTATATATAAAAATAGCCTTTGTGTTATCCAACACATTAGAATAGTAATCACACAATATACACTGTGCCAACTGGCACTAGGCAATATTTACAGGGGATTATATACACATGACAGGGCCAATTGGGCCACTGTCAGCACCATCACAAAGCACAAATGGTAAATGTAGAACACAATCAGTAATTACTGGCAAAATACTGTACTCAGCATTATATCCTGCAACATAAATCATATTATGCAATCAGCATCACATTAGGCGTAAAACACATTATGCGCCAACCTCATAAGCCTAAACACATTAGACAATAACCTCATAAGCATAAACCTCAGATTAGGGAATAACCTCCTAAACATAAACATTGGAGGCATAAATCATGGTGCATAAATCACATTTAGCATATCATCACATAAATCACATTAGGGCCTTGTGCCCTACCAACCTACAACTGACCCGCTGGCCAACTGGCCTTCTCAGAGGGCTCAAATACCCTATGTCCCAAATGTCAGGGCTGGCTGCCACTGCAGCAGAATCCAAAGTGTGCAATTGCGCTGGCCTAAACGTTGCAGCTGCCGCTAATTGAGGTGCAGCTGTTAAGATAACTGTGGGCACTGGCACTCACTGTGCCCTCTGGGTCCCCACTGGGACTTTCTAAAACAAAACGTGCCCAATCGTTGCAACTGCCCGCTACGGCGGCGCAACTGAAGAAATAAAGACAGGCACCGGCACCTCGGTGCCCTCTGGACCCCACTGGGGCCCTAAAAACAAATATGGCCTAAACGTTGCAGATGCCCGCTACGGCGGCGCAGCTGTGGGCCTAAATCGAGGCACTTGCACTTCGGTGCCCTCGGGACCCCACTGGGGCCCTCCGAGACAAATGTGCCCCAAAACGTTGGAGCGGCCCGCTCTCTTGCGGGTCCGCTCAGAAAATAGGCACTACTACTACAGTGCCTCGTGAGCACTGCCCAAGCACGGATTCGTGCCCCACTCACCGGGCTCTCCGGGGACTCTGCTCTCCTCTCGTGGCTGGTCCCAGGCACCAACACCGTGTCTGGGCCGGCCGCTCCTCCTGGGCCTCTCGGGACCCCTCGGGTCTCCAACGAAAGCGCGGGGCTCTCCCTCTCCTCACGGGAGCCCCGCACAGGCACGCCCTCACTTCTGGCTCCACTTCCTCCCTGCCCTCGGCATTAGAGGCCCCGCCCACAGTCAGGCAAGGCCGCCTGGCTTCCTGGTCGCCGCACGATCGCGGTGGCCGCTTCTCCTCTATGCGGCAGCTAAGTGCGGGGTGGGCTCCCGCCTTAATTAAAGACAAACGCGGGGTGGGCACCCGCTACCAATAAAGCAATTGCGGGGTGGGCACCCGCTCGTCGGGACAATAAGCGGGGTGGTCACCCGCCGATAATTAAAAGCATAAAGCGGGGTGGGCACCCGCTCGAAAGGCAAAATGCGGGGGAATCCCCACGTCGGGATTCCCTCCAAATAGACGCCAGCTCCGCGCTGCAGAAGCCAGTTCCTTTCTTCTGCTGGCAAATAAAGTTTAGAGCGCTCACGAGGCGCTGGATGTCCAAAGATCCAAGGGGCACAGCTGGGCCCAGGGAGGCCAGCACACAGGGCCCTCCAGCAGGGAGGCAAGCCCTCGTGGCAGTTTCTCCTGGGCCCCCAGCAGCAGCAAGCCCCCGCAAGTACAGGACCAGCACAACTCATGGGGTCACAGCCCCTATATTTATATGCCACATTCCTTTGTCTGCCCTGGCACAGGGCTTGGGGGAACCAGCCTAAACTGGTTCAGGGGGGAATTGGAACACTCTGTTTACCAGGCTCCTCTTCCCCTTTGTCAGGTGGGGGCTCGGTGATCAGACACACCACAGGGGGCGGAGCCAGCATTGTACAGGGCAGGCACAATCCTATTCAGGGTCAGGGGACTACTCCTCCCACTACTCCAAATGTAGATGTCCCATTCAGCCTAGTGCTGACTCACCCTGCCCCTCCTGGAGCCACACACACCTCACCAGCCCCTGTCACTCAAAAGCCAGACATGCAATTCACTTCAGGCAGGCAGACACATAGCACACAGAAATGCCAACTTCTAAAAGTGGCATTTCTAAAATAGTTATAATAAATCTGCGCACACCATTGCGCAGCATTTATTATTACCATTCCAAATATGCTAAACTTGACCACGCTGCTCCTCTCATATCAGGAATTACCACTGAAACACTTATCAGGAAATCCCCAATGCATTCCTATGGGAGGGCAGCCCCACAGTAGTGAGAAACCAAAATGGCTGTTTGTCACTACCAGGACATGTCACACACTTAAGGTACATGTCCAATCTTTTACCTACAATGCACCCTGCCCATAGGGCTAGCTAGGGCCTACCTTAGGGGCGACTGACATGCAGTAAAAGGGGGGTCACAGACATGGCACACACTTTAAGTGCCACGTCACAGCGGCAGTAACACTGCGTGCACAGGCCCTGCCATGGCAGAGGCCTGAGATAGGTTCAAAAGGCTACTTTGGTGGGTGGCGCAATCAGCGCTGAAAGCCCACCAGTAGCATTTAATTTACCAGCCCTGGGTATATGAGATACCACTTTACAAGGGACTGACAGGTAAATTAAATAGGCCAAATAGGTGTAGACCAATCTTACCATAAGTAACACAGAGAGCACACGCACTTTACACTGGACAGCAGTGCTGAAGTGCCCAGAGTCCTAAAACCACCAACACCATGTCAGAAAAAAGGCTAGGAGAAAGGCAAAAAGTTTAGGGATGACCCTGCAAAAAGGGCCAAGTCCGACAGTAATGGGGGAGATGGATCATGAAGCTAGAACAGTGAATTAACTTATTGCCACTAAAATGAAGCCACAAAGATACATTTATTTGAGTTTTTAGAGAGATGGTGTGCCAGCAAACCATCCCCAATGTCTTTTGCTCAGCCTTTTCCCCATCATTTGGAGTGATTTACAACTAGATAGTAAATTAGACAAAATCACCGGGACCCCTCAAATTTAAAGAATACGCTTCCGACAAGTACAGATATACGTGATGCTACCGGTCCAGCGAGTAGCGGCCAGCTGGTGAAGTGAGCAGAAAGGGGAAATGAAGCAAGGAGTAAAATGCCCAGAGTGTGAATGTTATTTATAATAACCCCTTACAAATAGCACGAATCACCCAGTATATCTCTAGTCACTAAAACTGAAAGGTAAGACTCCAAGATGACATTACTGCATCTGATTGTGCCCATTTTTACATCAATACATGTTGGTCCCAGTTTCCAGAAAATTATAACAAGCATTGGAAAAGCCAGTAGGTCTGGAGTTGGCTGCCAGCCTTCTGGCTTTGGCAGTTCATGTTTTTTTCTGTCATGGTTGGTGCATAACTTTATTGGTATGGAAGGAGCCAGGCTCTCATCAATCTAAAAAACATTGTTCGCTAACGACAACATTTTTTGGGAGGTTTCAAACATCCATACATTATCATAGTTGCCCCTGGCAAAGAAGGGGACTACTTTGTATGTGGATGTGCTGCTTGTGAAATGGCAGCATACTGTAACTGATAGTAAAATCACCCATTGGCTTAGGTGTGCTGACCCACTACCACTTGATGCATGCTGTAGTGGCTGGACGAAAAATGTGAATGACACAACAACAGACTAATGAATGAAGTCTGGCTAAAACCCCCTATAAGTAACTATTTAATACATATGACTTTAGTAAAAAGCAATAGGCCTTGGCTAACAAGACCTAAAAAAGCCAATCAGTCTGGCATTCGCTGCCAGCCTCTTGCCTTTGCTTCTTCGTAATATTCTTGTAAAACTTACTTACAAATAGAGAAGCTTGCAAAGATAGATAGACAGATAGATAGATAGATAGATAGATAGATAGATAATAGATACATTTGCAGAGATAAATACATATACAGGTAAGGAAATTGCGATAAATAGCAGAGCTTGCATTAATAATATAATAGTTAAATATCTATAGAAGCACAACATACAAGAGCACTGAAAGCACCCGAGAAAGCCATACAAACAGGACATACAGAATGGTCTGCAAATATAACTGTAGTTCTCAATTAAAATATAAACCAACAAGATATAAAAGAGTGCAGTTATAAATGTATTTCAATGTACGCATACTAAAAAATATGGGAACTTCATGAAAAACAGTTTCAAATGGACACAGTCTGGCATGCTGTGAAATAGAAGTAGTCAGATAAACACTCCAAAAGCAATTTACAACACCACTAGGAGGAGACAGGAACTGATAAAGCTGGAATGTGCCCTGTGCTGAACATGGAAGTGTTGGTAGAAAACAGCCTGCTTTCACGTCCGACTCTAAACACAAAGGCAAACACCAAAGTAATAAAGTAATTTTTTAAAAAACACTGGCGCTGAAGAGAACTACCTGGTGTCTGGATGTGCTCCTGGTGAAAGAGCAAAACACAGTCTCTCAAAGTAACGTTAGCCAGTGGCAGATGTGGGTTGACCCCCTTGCCCATGCTGTATGCTGTAGCGGGCAGAAGCAAACTGTGACTGACACAACAACAGACAATGCATGAAGACAGTTGGCTCTATATATATCTTCTTTTTTTCAAATCAAAAGGTCTTGGCTAATGCCAGACCTAAAAATGACAGATGTGTAGATTTACACCTGAGCATTCCTAGCATATCCCACATTCTCGCAGTTCAGAAAGTCACAGTTATAAACCACGGAAATCTATGACATTGGCAGCATTCATTGTGTATTGCAATTCCTGCAGATTGCCCAAAGAGGTTGTCCTTAAGCAATCGGGTCAAGTGGTATGCCTGGGGCGGAGGCTGCAGGGAGAAACAGGGTAGGGAGGCATGGGATGGAAACTGCCCTGCCTGACTTCAAGGTGCCTGGTGCTCCCGCACCCAGGATCACTGGTTGTGCAAATACTAGGCCCTGTATTAGCGAGTGTGAATCTGTACCTGTTAAAACCCCGAGGGCCATGGAAACGGAGGCAGGGAGCAGAGCCTCAGCCTGGCACACACATGACCTCTTCCACCACCATTGCCAAGCATGCAACATTTCTCCCATTTAGGTCATACAATGCCCTGGACCCCTACACTCTCCTGATTACCCCTACCCTGTGACCTGATGACCAGTAGTGGCACCCACCCGCTGATATTAACAACCTGGTGGTAAATGTTATTGGTTTTGTCCGCTGAATCACGGATAACCACTGTAAAGGGGTCTGGTATTTCTGGGCCCAGATGATAATTCCCCACTCCAGGAACATTTCATTCATACAGATGTTGATCGGAGATATCAGTCAGAATTGTTCATTCTGGCCCAGAATCTCTCTGTCATTTATCTGCCATACTTGTAAAGAGGCCCAGAGTGGATTGCCCATAAGAATATTGCTAGAGCCAATGTGCATGAGTCAAATATTTTATTTCCCTTTAATGTTGCTGTTTTCATCACACAGCGAACATTTCTCCTATAAAGCAGTTGCTGTCCTATACCAGGGTAGGCTTGGAACGCCCAATTAGCCAGAGAAGATGATTTGAATTGTTTAAGCACTCAGTGAGAGTGCATGCGGTTTCCTGCTGTCTTCCTCATGTGTTTCTCTCAGCGGCGGCCGTCATTAACAAAGGGTGGTGAGGCGGGAGGGTCACCCGGGGCGGGCGGGGAAGGGAATTCAATATTTAAAAACAAAAGAGAAAACATACCTTTTGCCACCGTGGCCGACCGCCTCCAGCGTTATGTTCGCCGCCTCTACTTTTCCTGGGTCCCAGCATCCCCTGGGACCCAGACTTCCATCCAATCCCCATGCTGCAGAGCAGGGATTGGTCTGACCAGGCAGGGAAGACGCCCTGTTCAGACCAGGGAGTCTGTGGGGTTTCTCCAGCCTGGCTGCTCAATGCAGCTGGGCTGGAGAAACCCTAAGTGCGCATATGTGTTTTGGTCGGCCTAAGATGGCCGGCCAATACACATGCACACTTAGGGAGTGGAGTGCACGTAGCACTCCTCCTCCCATGCCTAAGCCCCACCCTTCCCAACACCGCTGGCAGGGCCAGCAAATGTAAAATAAAACGATGCAAGAGCATCGTTTTATTTTACATTTGCTGGCTCTGAGCCAGGCATTGGGGCGACGCTCCTCAGCTACTGCGGAGGAGCCGCCACTGGTTCTCTCCCCCGCCACTCTCTCTCTTCCTCTCCCTCACCTGTGTACTTCTTCCCCACTCTACCCATGTTGCTTTCTCACCATATGCTTTCTCCCCAACCAGCTCCATGTTGCTCTCTTTCACCCTTTTGATTCCCCTGCGCTATTTTGCTCCCCTCGCCTGCTCCCCCTTGTTGCTTTCGCCCCCACCTGTGCCCCTCTGTGTTCATTCTGCTCCATGTTGATTCCCCACCCTCTTTAAAAAAACAGTGTTGCTTCCACTCCTCATCTCTCATGCTGCTTCGACCCCTCTCCTGCGCCCTCTTGCTTTTTCTCCTCCCACCCCTCATCCCCTCCCGCAGCTGTGAAAAAGAAAGAAAGCTTTTGCATATTTTTTTTCTTTTCAGTTATCAATCCAACTCGGGATGAAAATTAAAATGAAAAAAAGTAGCTGCATCAACAATTTTTACAATTATTTCGTCATGCAGCATAGCATCTAGTGATGCATAGCTAAAACCATTGGCAAAGACAATAGGACCGCAAAGGTGAGACCTATTGACTTTACCAAAGCTTATTAACTTTAGTAAGGCTAATAAGGGGGAATGTGAACACCTGGAGTGCAATGCCCTGAACAGGAAGGGAAGCAGTCCAAAAGGCTTTAATGCATATCAGCCCATCCAGTATTAGGCAGATTAAGTTACTGGTCATTCAATCCGTGCCTCCTACACTTTGTTACAAAATGTTCCACACTACAGGATTTTTGCTTTCGATACATAAAGAGAATCATACTCTGTGAGCAAATTTCATGGCTAAAAATTAAAAAAAATTAACAACTTGCATGCATAAAAAGGTTTAGAGCGTTATTTCGATCCTGTCATCAATACAGCAGAGAATAAAAATGCCTGGTAACTCTGGCCCATATGTACGAAATTTCCATTTTGCGATTCTCAAATAGCAAATCCGTAGAAATTGATATTTGGGAATCGCAAAACGGAATGTATGTAATTTGCAATTTCCTAATAGCAATTCTTATGGAATCGCAATCGCAATTAGAACATTAGAAATTAGGAAATCGCGCATTTTACACATATGGGCCTGTGTCCTTTTGTACAGTAAAATATCTATGAATATAAAGCCAGGGGAATGTAGCTGCTTTGTGAATAGGCTGTTCACATCAGGCTACACAGAATAAAAAGTCCACATTACAGTGCACCAAAATCACCGCACCACAATCATAGTTTATGGCACAAAAAGGCTAAAAAACGAATTCTTTGAACTTTTTGGTATACAGAGAACAGGTTCTGATCCCCAGTGCCTGTGCTTTAAGTGTGATGAAACAGGTGGGTGGATTCTATGAGAGGGGTGTGGCCACAGAAGTGTAACTAGAAGACCTCTACAAGAGACATGGCCTGTGTATTTGCAGGTGCGGCTAATGCATGTGAACTAGAATCCTGTGCCTGACACACCATGCCAGATGACCAGTTTTCAACTTGTAAAGACACACTGTAAGGGTTTAATGCTAGGTATGGGAGACTGTACTCATTTGTGTATGCTGTAGGCAATGCTTGTGGTAATATAATGGAGCTCAACAGTAAAAACAAGCATTGACAATGCTACTAGGACTGGCTTTACAAGAATGTTGCACGACAATGTAAAGCATTACAAATAAATAAATAAATAAAAAGTATGTATTTTTTGGAACCAATTAACTGTAGAAGAACATTGGTGTATGATAAAAGGTCAGATGACAGGTGCAGAAAGGCACACCAAAGGCAAGCCTATCTGCGCCCTTCCATGCCTGGAACGAGCCCAACGCCAGGATCCCTTGAAGTCTGACCCCCCACAGGTACTCCACCGCCTAACTCCGAGCCCTGGACCCAGATGCAGTATGCAGTATGCAGTTATATTTAGGACCTAGTTTCCATAGGAAAAGTGTTTTTTGTTTTGCTAATAACTTTGATGCCGTTTGATGATTCTTTATGAAATTTTCAAAACTAATTTGCCAGTCATTTCAGCTGTTGTCTTGAAAAGGTTCGGGAAGATTCGTCAAGCAGGGGCTGAGAAAAAGGGGGGCCCAAAAAGTGTTACCCCATGTTAATTCCCGTAGGGGCTTTAGACACGACTACAGTCAGAATCGCTGGACGGAATTACACCAAATTTGGCAGACAGCTAGATCTTGGTCTAGAGTAGTGCTTTTTGGTAGTTTGGTGTAAATCCGTCCAGTAGTTTTAGAGATATTAATAGAAATCCAAATTTGTATATCTAGGGGCTCGGATCGTCTGCGGATCCGACAGTCCCCGTGCTGTAATCTGATTGGCTATCAACACTTCAACCAGCAGTGTTGGCAGCCGTCTTAAGACTCGGCTTCAGCCGAGTCCTACAAAAAACCTTAAAAAGGGGGCAGAGTAGGAATATCCTGACCCCCTAGATGTGGTAGTGGGGTCCCAGAGGGCCCAGCTGGGGTTTAAAAACATTTTTTTTAATTTTTGCCACAAAATCGTGGGTGGATCAGCTGATTTGCAGCAAAATTGGAAGAAAAAAAACAAGCACGGTCTCCCGTGCTTGTTTTGAAATGAGCCCGAGTGGGCCAGGTCCCGTGGCATTTTTAAGAAGAAGGGGGGGCCCAGGGGGCCCCCTCATAAGGCTCTTAGAGCCCCGGGGATCACCACCTCCCTGGGGCTTTATCTTTAAAAATGGAGAGGGGGCCGTGCAGCTCCCCTTCCTGGGCTTCGTTAAAGCCCTGGGGACCACCACCTCCCCAGAGCAATAAACTAGTATTAAAGGGGGGTCGCAGGGATCCCCGTGGCCCGCCACCTCCCCAAGGCCTATTAAATCAATAAAACTGGGAGGGGGGCTACACGGCCCCCCTCCAGGGCCATAAACGGCCCAAGGGACCACCACCTCACCAGGGCCAGCCTGTCAAAATAAAAGTAGGGGTACCCGCGCTGCCCCCCTCCGGGAGTCATACATGGCCCTGGGGACCGCCACCATCCAGGGCCGGCTGCTGCTACGTACCCAGGTGCCCACCACTGGGACATAGCTGTTTGCTCTGACTTGGCAGGAGCTTTGGCAGCTCCTGCCAAGTCAGAGCCAACTCAAACTCTGCTCTCAGCAAGCGAGAGCTGTGAAACTGCTCCTGCTTGCTGAGAGCGGGAAAAGGATGAAAACTCTGCTCTCACAGACAGGGAGCTGCATGTTTAGCACCTCCCTGTCTGTGAGAGCAATGTCGGTTCCTACAGAAGGCGGGGAGCCGGCTGGGACCTCAGAGGCCTGGAGGCCCCCCCTGCAGTCCCGGGGGCAAAAGAGCAGAAAGAGGCAAGATAAAGGTTAGAAATGAGCAGAAAGAGGCAGAATAAAGGTCAGAAACAAGCAGAAATAGACAAAATAAAGGCCAGCAACTAGCAGAAAGAGGCAAGATAAAGGTGAAAAACGAGAAGAAAGAGGCATAAGAAAGGTCATCAACAAGCAGAAAGAGGCAAACTAAAGGTGAGAAATGAGCAGAAAGAGGCACAATAGAGGTCAGAAACGAGCAGAAAGAGGCAGAATAAAGGTCAGCAACAAGCAGAAATAGGCAAAATAAAGGTCAGCAATGAACAGAAAGAGTCAAAACAAAGGGGAGAAACCAGCAGAAAGAGGCAGAATAAATCTCAGCAACAAGCAGAAAGAGTCAAAATAGAGGTGAGAAATTAGCAGAAAAAAAGGCAGAATAAAGGTCAGAAACAAGTGGAAAGAGGCAGAATACAAGTCAGCAACAAGCAGAAAGAGGCAAAATAAAGGTGAGAAACGAGCAGAAAGAGGCAAAATAAAGGGCAGAAAGTAGCAGAAATAGGCAAAATAAAGGTGTGAGACAAGCAGAAAGAGGCAGAATAAAGGTCAAAAATGAGCAGAAAGAGGCAAAATAAAGCTGAGAAACGAGAAGAAAGAGACAAAACAAAGGTGATAAACAAGCAGAAAGAGGCAGAATAAAGGTCACCAATGAGCAGAAAGAGGCATGATAAAGGTGAGAAACGAGCAGAAAGAGGCAGAATAGAGGTCACAAACGAGGAACAAGAAGCATGATAAAGGTGAGAAGCGAGCAGCAAGAGGCATGACAAAGATGAGGAATAAGCAGAAAGAGGTAGAATAGAGATATGAAACGAGCAGAAAGAGGCAGAATAGAGGTCAGAAATGAGCAGCAAGAGGTAGAATATAGGTCAGAAACAAACATAAAGAGGCAAAATAGAGACCTAGAAAGAGGTAGAATAGAGATATGAAACGAGCATAAACAGGCAGAATAGAAGTCAGAAATGAGCAGCAAGAGGTAGAATATAGGTCAGAAACTAGCATAAAGAGGCAAAATAGAGATCTGGATAAGCAGAAATAGGTGAAATAAAGGTAAGAAACGAGCAGAAAGAGGCAAAGTGGAGATCAGAAATGAGCAGCAAGAGGCAGAATAAAGGTCAGCAGTGAGCAGAAAGAGGCATGATAAAGGTGAGAAACAAGCTGAAAGAGGCTGAATAGACATCAGAAACTAGCAGAAAAAGGCAAAATAAAGGTCAGAAATGAGCAGAAAGAGGAAGTATAGAGATGAGAAACAAGCAGAAAGAGGCAAAATAAAGAACTGAAACTAGCATAAAGAAGCAAAATAAAGGTCAGAAACAAGGAGAAAGAGGCAAAATAGAGATCAGAAAAGAGCAGAAAGGGGGAAAATAAAGTTCAGAAATGAGCAGAAAAGACAATATCAAGGTCAGAAAAAAGCAGAAAGAGGCAAAACAGAGATCAGATAGGAGCAGAAAGAGACAAAATAAAGGTCAGAACCAAGCAGAACGAGGAAAAGTAAAGGCCAGAAACAAGGAGATAGAGGCAAAATAGAGATCAGAAACGAGCTGAAAGAGGCAAAATACAGGTCAGAAATTAGCAGAAAGAGGCAAAATACAGGTCTGAAATGAGCAGAAAGAGGAAAAATAAAGATCAGCAAGGAGCAGTAAGAGGCAAAATAAAGGTCAGAAGTGAACAGGAAAAAGTGGAAAATGAGCAGAAAATGATCAGAACCCACTCAGGCACTCATGCACACACTCACAGAACAATCCAGACAATCCCACAGCCACTCACAGACCCATTCACTCATGTACCCACTCACAGAAAAACTCAGACACGTAAACCCAATGACAGACACAGTCAGACACTCGTGAACCCACTTACAGAATCACTGATACTCTCTCTCACCACTCACAGACCTACTCAGAGAGTCACGCATTGGCTCACAGACTCCCTCAGAGACTTACACACTAACTCACAGACCCACTCAGACACTCATATACCCACTTACAGCCCCACTCATACTGTCTTGCACCCAATTACAAACCTACTCAGGCACTCATATACCCACTGAGACACTCATGCACTCACTCACACACTCAATGTCAAAGGTTAGTGGTTACAGTTAGGAAATACAATTTTAAAAAGCTTACAAATTCACTTCAATTCAATCAATTCAATACAAGTTTATTTAGACCACTGGCCCTCAAACGTTTTAAAACTACATTAATAAAACTTCTAAAAACACATTCATTATTTAACCACATAAAAGTTCATATAATACACTCAGTTTTCCTTTCAACATTACATATAACATAGACCACATAAAACTATAAAATAGACATCTCAGTTCTAATCACATTTGAGGAATTCTTTGACTTTTTGGGTGAACTTCCCCACGGCACAAGCTATGTCTAGATTACTCATTTCTGTTAGAAGGTTTACTGCTTGGGCCCTATTCTTAATATCGTACTTTTTAAAAATCGGACATAAAAACTCTCTTCGTATCTCTAAAACCTTGTGACAATTCAATAGTATATGTAAAATATCACATGTTGTTCCCAAAGTGCAGGTACATTTTCCCTTACTATCTATCATAAATCTTTTTACCCCATTATTCGCATAACATGGGTTAACCCCAATTCTTAACCTTAGCAGTTCTCTTCTTAACCGACAGCTAGGTAACCTGTCAATATAAGGGAAGTGTTGTTCATTTTGCCATGCGGAAGCCATGAAACGTACAGAGCTTTTCCTCAAGAGGTAATCTTGGTCCTGGGCTCGAGAAATTTCTTTTCCCAGGGCCCTAAGTTCCCTCTTGTCGATCATGATTTGGAGAGTCTGGGGGCACAGCTTAACCTTCATCATGCCACACGCTTTGGTGATGGTAGCTCTGATCCCTTTTGCCCACGTTAGCTCACTCTTTACAATCTCGTTTCTACACCATTGTGAGATTTTATAATCTTCTCCCATTCCCAGGCGCTGCCAGAATCGTAGTAGGGCCATACAAGCTGTTATACCCCATGAGGGGATTCCCAATTCTAGTCTCACTGCCTGAACCATTGACGACTTGGGCAACGAAAATAGATTTTTTAGAGTGTTTCCCTCCTCTACGTCCCATCCGTTTTTACCACTCAGATAAAGCAGTTCTGCACCAAACAAAAATTGAGGCGGGACCATTGCTGAGTAAGCTTTTAAGACCGGTCTGTCGGACATTTCGCCATAAGCACCGTTAAATCTTTTTAATCCCTTGACCGATGCCGATGCCCTCAACTTTAGTGCGTCAAGGTGAGTTTGCCATTTCAAACTTCTCTCGAACCACATCCCCAGATACCTATATTCTGCTACCTTATCTAACTTCTCGGAGCCCAGAAGCCAAGTGGACCCTATTTTCCTACGACCAAAACACAGGATCTTTGTCTTATCCATATTGACAACGAGTTTTTTAAAATGACAGTAATCATTGAACCTGTTTAGCTTTCTTTGCAGGCCTATCTCCGTTTAATCCATAATTACAAGGTCGTCCGCATATAGTAGACATGAGGTATGTTTCCCGTCTTGCTTCGGGCTTGCCCCACTTACATTGCCTAGGGCTGATGGCAAGTCTGCAATGAACAAGGAAAAAAGCAGGGGGGCCAATACGCACCCCTGCCTCAGCCCATTGCCAATCTGGATTTTCTGAGATAAGCTCCCCGCTAAATCTAAAATTATCTGGGCCCAATTATCGGTGTGAAGTGCTTGAATCAGCCCTAACAAATCCCTTGGGATGTTATATCCAATCAAAGTCTCCCACAGCTGCACCTGGTCCACCAGATCAAATGCTGCGCGGAAGTCCACGAAGCAGCAGAACAAACTTCCCCTCTGCTAAATTGACTTCCGCGCAATGGAAAAGAGAGCAAAACAGTGGTCGACCGTTGAATGTCCCTCTTTAAACCCCCCCTGTTCCGGGGGCACAATCCGATTTACTTCTGCCCAGTCCTTAAGTATTCCCAAAACTACTTTGGCAAAGACTTTTTGTCCTATATCAAGGAGATTTATTAATCTATAGTTCTTTGGGGCATTTAAATCTCCTTTTTTTATGGATTGGCCTTATGATAGCTCCTCTCCAGTTACCTGTCACAATGCCTGTGTTAAGGATCCCCTGAAACATTTTTGTAAAAAACTCTGCCCACCACTAGGCTAGATATTATTTTCCTAATATGACTGGAGGTAAAGTACTCCATTATATCCTCCCTCACTCCTTTCCAAGATATTGTACTTACTTTCTCTACCATAGGCTACAAATTCACTTAAAAACCAAAGGTTACAGGGACGTTATAGTTAGGAAATAGCATTTTAAAAAACATAGAAATTCACTGAAAAATCAAAGGTTACAGGGAGGTTATAGTTAGGAAATAAAATTTAAAAAAACCTTAGAAATTCACTGAAAAATCCAAAGGTTGTAGAGACATTATACCTAGGCTCAGATTTCACTCATACAAAACCAGTGAAATTCAGCAGTTATAGTTACCTGAGCTAACTTTAACTTTCGCCCTGCAAAATGCACTGCTTATGACCTCACATATTACATCACTCTTGACATGGTCAGTGACATCACTGATGGCATCCTGATGGCATCTCAAATGACATCACTGGTGACATCACTGATGACATCATTCACAGAGCCACTCACACACCCAAACACATTCCCATACAACCTCTCATACACCCACTTTCACTTCCACACAATCCCTTACATACCAATTCACACACTCATACCAGTATTCACATAACAATTCACTCGTCCATAGAGTCACTCACACATCCATTCACTCACACAGTCACTCACATACCCACTAACTCACCCATACAGCCACTCACACATTCACTCATTCACCAAAACCGGCACTCACACATCCAATTATACAGACATCCAGACACTAGCACACCCACTCATACACCCTTACAGCCACTCACAGACCCACTTAATCAACCATACAAAATCTCACACAGCTACTTACTCACCCATACAGGTACCCACATACTACCCATACAGCCACTCACACTGCCACTGACCCACCAAAACAGCTACTCACCCCACTCACTTACCCTTACAGCCACTGACACAGCTACTTACTCATCCATACAAGCACTCACATACCTACAGAACCACTTACATACCCATTCACACACCCATACAACCACTCACAGCCACACACACAGACATTCACTCTCTAAAACAGCCACTCACCTATACACATATTCAAACAGCTGCTCACTCACTCATACACCTACTCACACACCCACTCCCTCTCTCATTCAACCACCCACACAGCTACTCAGTCACCCATACAGCCACTCACACATCCACTTATACAGCTATGCAGCCACTCGCATAACCACTAACTCACCCATGCAGCCACTCAAACACTCACTCACTCTCCAATACAGCCACTCACATAGCCACTGACTTACCCATACAGCTACTCACATACCCATAAACACATCCATACAGCCACTCACACACACACTCACACACCCATACAACCACTCAGACATCCACTCACACACTGATACAAAGTCACACAGCCACTCTGATGAGATATGTCAGAAATAGCACGACTAATTGCTAGTACAGAAATAATAGTAATTTAAATTAAGCTGTAGCTTAGTATATCATTATAAGTCTCACAAACGTTTATGAAACGCACTCACAGGATGATATCATCAGTGATGTCATCAGTGATGTCATTTGAGGGTTAATTAGTGATGTCATCAGTGATGTCACTGGCCATGTCATGAGTGACGTAATATGTGAGGTCATAAGCCATGCATTGCAGTGGAATAAGTTATAGTTAGCTCAGGTAACTATAACTGCTGAATTTCACAGTTTTTTCACAAGTGAAATCTGAGCCTAGCTATACCGTCCCTAAAACCTTTGGATTTTTCTATGAATTTCTAAGTTTTTTAAATTCTATTTCCTATTATAACGTCCCTAAAACCTTTGTTTTTATTTAAGTGAATATATATATTTATTTATCCTTTACCTGTGAAGTACTTATCCTCCTAGTCCTTGCCAGGATGTCCAAAGCCGCCATTGGATATGATCTTGATGCATTTGGGTGCCTTTTTAGGTCTCGCCTAGCGTTGCAGCGCGAATGCGCTGCCATCGATTTGCGAGGCATGCAGTATACACTATAGTGTGGAAGCTTTGTTGAAGCTCCGCCCACTCTCCGGCCCATCTTCTTCATTGGCTTAGGTTCTAAATGCTGCCTTCCTATTGGTTTTAAGCTTGTTAGTCCCTCCCCATAACAGCCATGTCAGTCATTTGTGTCCTTCCACGGCTACTGGCCCCTTCACAGCACAGACTACTTTCTTCCTGTGCCCCCCCCTCCCGCAGTCCGATGCCTTCTGGCCGCCGCCCCCCCTCATGCCTCGTCACACGCACGCATTGCTATTTGCAATGCAATAGGTCTCGTGTAAATGCGAGTCCTATTGCATTGCCAATGCTTGTTGGTATTACTCTCATCTGTTTCAAGCAGTGCTTTAGGGTCACGACATTATCTAACCTACCCTGTAGATGAGACAATTTCCACGGTTCAGCAATTAGACGAAAGACAATGTATGCTCTCCGGCTTTCCCTTATTCGCCGCGCCAATGTCAGTGCCGACAGAGCCCACAAGAGGGCAGCAGAGCTCCAAACAAAATGACTTCGCAGCAATTTATTTTTAAGACAATCAAACTGTCCATCTCTCTGAAGAACCATCATTTCAATGTACGCTGCAGAATATGAAAATTCTCTATTTCCATACATGTGGGCTAAGTAAAATTCAGCAATCCAACACACTTAAGAACTGATTTCAGACATTTTCAATTGTGCACCCCAGGGAGTATTGTCCTCTTGTTCCGATCACGATATTGCTTCAAGAGGAAAGGTTTATCAATTTGTTGAGAAGAGTGGCTTAAGTGTTTTTTACACTGGAAAATAAACATCCGGGATTTAATGAAAAAAAATCCGAGATTTAAGTACTCGAACATTCCTTGCTGAGTACAAACGTGTCCCCTACCTCTCCTGGCCCAACCAGTCTCCTGTATGTGACAATCTCTTGGGGCTCCCAGACATTTCCCAGGTCACAGCGCGGGCAAGAAGATGTACTCTGCAGGAGGAAGAGAGGCTCTGCTGCAGGGTGAACCGTGCGCAGCTTGTTCTAAAACCCACGGCATAGCAAATATGCAGTAAGTATGTTTTAAAAATGACTTAAATGGTTTCTCTTTGCCACAGAGTACATGCAGTTCTCTTAGTTTATTGACTCGTTCAAGTAAGTGAATTGTGTAGCTGTGGTGCGCCAGACCCCTGGACTGCTCACTTCACTGGTGTTACATTTTGAAATAATACAGCCTGCTGTGACCGCTGTGTGTATCTCCCAGTCTCTCCAGAGGCTTGCCCAGCACCATGCTGTCATGACACTGCTAACTGCGCCAGCCGGAGTCCGCGAGTCAGCTGACTCTAATTAATGTACGGTATAGGCCCCGAGGCAGTTGGGCTCTGTGTTAGGGCCTCTCACACCCTGTTAGGTGGTTTAAACGCAAGTCCTTGCTCCTTTTAGTGTTAATTCTTAGCGGAGCCATGTGACCTGCTTTCTAGCTGTCCGCTTTTTTTTTTTTTTCTAGTGGTGACATCTGAGGCTAATATTAGTAGTTACTTCACAAGTCTTACTTTCCTGCTTACAGCATTCGCTTATGAATAAGGTGGCCCCTGCAGTGACAGCTTTACCGACTTAGTTCACCCCACTCCAAGTGAAAAACCTTTCCCATCACATTAATTTTTTGCATGGCCTCGTCTTGGACAACAAACACCACCTGGTAAAAGTGATTTGTTTTATTCTCCTTGTTTTACCATGCTCCTTTTCTTTTATTTTTGCCTAATTGGCATTGCTTCTGCCTTTTTATTCTTATTAGTCAATGCATTATGCCAACCAAAATTCACAAGTTTATTATATGATCAGCTTATACAAGAGAAGCAATAAAATAGCAATAGAATAAAACACATACTTCCTATCACTTTTATGAAATATTTAAGTAAACAAGACTCGGTATCAAGAACAGAAGTATGGGCATGGTCTTCAATGCTATGTCATGTGAAGTGATGCTCGCCTCTTTCATATCTGCCAAGGTTTCACATTGCTATGTATGATATTTTGATAATTTCGTTGTAATTATGACTCAGCCACCTCATGAATTTGCAGCATTTTTGAGATCTTAGAGTTTGTCGTTGCTCAAATGGGTCAAATTTCTGATATTTATGTTTCCCTCATCTTTTATTGGTTGATTTTGCTGGAGAGAAAAGTGTCACTCATAGTGGTTCTAATGTCACTCATAATTACACAAAGATTATGAAAATGTCACACATAGCAATCTAAAACCTTGGCAGCTATGCTCTCGGGTAATTTCCGCGTTTCCTACCTCGTGCTTCAGCCGCTCGGTGTTTCTCCCACCGGGACACTGGAGCAGTAAACCCCGAGCCCTGTAGCGCACAAGGAACTTCACTTCCATTACAGTCCATTAAAGGAGCAAGTTGGTCAGAGCATGGGCCCGAAGCACTTCCACGCGCGGGGTGCGGGAGCCTGCGAGTGGAATGTGAATAGGAAAGCACTGCGCCACAGTGGTATGAGTGCTGTGTGCAACGTCGAAGGAAAAGTATTTTTCAGATGCGTCAGTGCTTAATTTGTAAAATAATGAGTACCGGTGCCCAAAGCTCTGCTCGGAAGCCCTATTAAATAAATGTCGGCGTGCCGAATACCAGGGCTCTCTAGAATTGAAACCACCCCAGGCCTCTTTAATCCAGTACCTCACACCCTTGGCTAGTTTATTCCTCTTGCTGGTTCCTGCTGTCTCCCTTTGTGACGGTACTTACGTCTTTCTCATCCTCCTTCTTTCCCCTTTGTGTGTTTAGGTCGAGCATTCGAGACCTCTTGTATATACTTTAGTATATACTTATGATATACTTATATGTGTATGTACTATGTCGGCTCTGGAGATCAGCCCTAGGACTTGTCTGCTTCCGCTTAAGGACTTTTTTTTTCTGTTCAACTGCCTCTATTTGTCTTGATAGAAAACGACCAGCAGAGGTCAGTAAAATACCAGAATCACTTTAGCATTCTCTAGATTCCAGTCCATAGAAATTGTCTTCCACGAGCACCCGTAGACAAAAATATTTTTTTCAAATCTTGTATTTTCAGTGATATGACTCACCGAAGGCCCTGATTTTATATTAAAAACAGAGCTTTGGACTGTACCATTTCCCGCTGAAAGGCAATATTTCTCTCCATGTGTTCCCATACCTGGCGTGTCACGCAGTTTGGTGCTTACTCTCCCTCCATTTTAAAGAACAGTAGATGTTCAGCACCCAGGCTAATGTGCTGCATACCTAAATACATATAGGGTCCCAAAGGCGAGACCGATTGCATTGCAAATGCTTGTTTAAGTTTGCACCTGTTTACCTTCAGATCCAGGTCAATGGTAATAGCATTTCCTAATTGCCCTTTTTGCGACCAGTCGCAATTAGGAAATGCTTAGTATATGCGGTTTCCTATTCGCAAATAGGAAATCCGCATTTTGTGGCGCCGCATAGGCCTTTGTACATTAGGAAAGGCAGTTTTGCATTTCTTAACAGCCCGGAATAGCAATTCGGACCGTTATGAAATGCAAATTGCTTTGGTACATGTGTAAATATTACCGATTGGAACCATTATTTTCTGGTACTGCTATCATTTTACACGGTTGAAGACAAAGGTGGCTGGTTTGTTAGACAGACCAGGGGTCATAAATTAACATTTTACGGGTGGTGCTTCTTGCAATAAACTGTGGTAATGCATTATTGGCAATAGCCATTTTTTCCTAATGTAAAGGCATGAAGTAAAGCCCCCCTGTTGCTAGCCGTACTGACCCTCATGTGGTGCTCACTACATGACATGGGTTATTATTGCATCCAGTTCCCCTGCCCATCCTTTCTCTATGCTATAATAGATACAACTATAGTACTATAATATAACATAATTATCTACTGGCGGTCGCCAGTAGATAGTTATAGTTAGGACCTATTTTCCATAGGAAATCCGCAACATTCTATTTGAAATAACGTTGGCGCCGGTTGACGAATCTTCGCGAAATTTTCCAACTTGTTGGGGCGCTCTGGTCCGCTCCTATCCTGAAAGTCTCGGGGTGATTCGTCAAGCGGGGGCCGAGAAAAAAGGGGGGTCCCAAAACGTGTTTTCCCCATTCATTTTTCCATAGGAACCTTTAGTCGCAGCTACAGCCTGAACTGCTGAACGGAATTACACCAAATTTGGCAAAAAGGTAGCCCTTGGTTCAGAGTCGTGCCTTTTGCTTAAATGGTGTAAATCCGTTCAGTAGTTCCTGAGAAAATCAAAAATAAAATCACATATATATCTATGGCTGCGTAGGGTTCGCGTACCCTCCCGATCACGAGCTGTATGGTAATTGGCTGTCAACACTCCAAACCAGGAAGTGTTGGATGCCATCTTGTTCCTCGGTAGAACCGAGGCACAAGAAAAGACAAAAACAAGGGCGCAAAACGCAAAAAGGGGGCAGGGTAGAAACACCCTGACCCCCTAGACCTGCTCAAGGGGTCCTACAAGGACCACCAGGGCCCAAAAAAAAAAAAAAATTGTTTTTAAAAAAGCGGCAAAAAACGCGCTGGGTGCGCGCTTCGTGGTTAATTGGCCCCCGGGTGGGCCAAGTCCCGGGGGCATGCAGGGTTTATCGAATAATAACATGGGGGCTTCTAAGGCCTTCCAAGCCCTCGGGACTGCCACCCCCGGGCTTTAAACAAATGGTGCGGGAGGGCTCTCCGCCTCCCGCAGCTCCGGGACCGCCACCCCACGGGGCTTATTTTAAAAATTTTTACCTGTGTGGGGGCTCGAGCCCCCCACACGCCCGGGACCGCCACCTCCCGGGGCACTAAATAATAAAATGTGGGGGTCCGTTCGGACCCCGAGCCCCGGGACCACCACCTCCTCGGGGCTGTGCAACGTTGGGAGGGGGCCGCGCGGCCCCCTCCTGGAGCACTCCATGGCCCTGGGGACCACCACCCCCAGGGTCGGTCTCCTGCAGTGTCCCGGGTGCCTACTCCTGGGACACTGTAGTTTGCTATGGCAGAGCGGAGCCTCGCGGCTCCTGTCCTGTCATAGCAAATGCTTTGGATATTGGAGCGAGAGCAGGGAAACCTGCCTCGCTTCCAATATCCAGCACATTGCTTTTCACACGGGAGCTGCATGTTAGCAGCCCCCATGTGGAAAGTAATGCCGGCCTCCCGCAGGACGCGGGAGCCGGCATGGTCCGTGGGGAGTTGGGGTCCCCCACGGACCCCAAAGGATAGGGCCAGCCCCGGGGATGGGGTCACCGGGGCAAGTAGTGGCCCGGGAGGGGGCCACGCGGCCCCCTCCGCCAAATTATTAAATACATTTTTTTTTTAAAGGACGGCCCCGGGGATGGGGTCCCCGGGGCCCAAGGGAGGCCTGAGGAGGGGGGCAACGCAGCCCCCTCCATAAAAATAATTTTTAAAAAGGTGGCAATGACCCGGGGATGGGGTCCCCGGGTCGAAATTGGCCACGGGAGGGGGGCCCACGCGGTCCCCTTCCCGTTCCCATTAAAAAAAAAAAAAAAGGGGGTCAGCCCTGGGGGATGGGGTCCCCAGGGCCCAAAATAATTAAAAAGAAGGGGAACCACACAGCCTTCTTTAAAAAAAAAAAAAATCCGGCATCGCGCCGGAGGCCACGCCCTCCTTGTCAGCACTTCTGCAAACGCGCCCTGGCGCTGCTTGCAGCGGGGAATGAATTCCCTGAATACTGGGGGTCCCTGGGGCCAACTAGCCCACCAGGAACCTCCAGTATGCGCCAGGGCTGCGTTGCAGAGAGGTGTTCTGAGGCCACGCCCCTTTTACACCTCTCTGCAACGCAGTTCTGTGGCGCTTAATGGAGGTAGCTGGTGGGCTAGTTGCACCCCAGGGACCCTCAGGATTCAAGGAGTTAACTCCCCGACTTAAAACGCGCCACGGGCGCGCTTCACAGTGGTGAAGGGAGGGCGGGGCCTGAGGTGACATGTGTGCAAACAGGCCTCGTGGCACGTTTTAAGATAGGGAATTAAATCCCCTTCAATCCTGAGGGTCCCTGGGGGTCAACTAGCCCACCAGGTACCTCCAGTAAGCGCCACGGAGCTGCTTTGCAGAGTGTTGTAAAAAGGGGCGTGGCCTCTGAACACCTCTCTGCAACGCAGCTCTCTGGCGCATACTGGAGGTATCTGGTGGGCTAGTTGGCCCCTAGGGACCCTAGGGATTGAGGAGGAATTAATTCTCCAACCTAAAACGCGCCACAGGGCATGTTTGCAGACATGTCACCTCAGGCCCCACCCCCTTCCTTCACCATTGTGCAAATATTCCTCTAAAATCAGCCGAAATACGAATTCCGATTTACTCACCTGTTATCAGGAGAGACCACAGTGCTGCATCTTTGAGCCCAGTACTAATCCTGAAAAGTAATTTTAACCGTACTTACCAGTAACTTGAATTTCCTTCCATAGGCTAACATTGACTGGTTTCACTTGGAAATTCTTCTAAGTGTGGAGTTTTGGAACTTTATAATATTCCTCTAAAATCAGCCGAACTATGAATTCTGATTTACTCACCTGTTATCAGGAGAGACCTCAGTGCTGCATCTTTGAGCCCAGTACTGATCCTGAAAAGTAATTCTAACCGTACTTACCAGTAACTTAAATTTCCTTCCATAGGCTAACATTGACTGGTTTCACTTGGAAATTCTTCTAAGTGTGGAGTTTTGGAACTTTATAATATTCCTCTAAAATCAGCCGAACTACGAATTCCGATTTACTCACCTGTTATAAGGAGAGAACCCAGTGCTGCATCTTTAGCCCAGCACTGACCCTGAAAAGTAATTCTAACCGTACTTACCAGTAACTTGTATTTCCTTCCATAGGAATCCATTGTCTGGTTTTCAGCAGAAAAGTTTCAAAGTGTCGATTTTCACAAACTACAAATATTCCTTAAAAATCGCCTGTATGACTTAAACGCATTCTTTCAACTGTTTACAGGAGATGCACCAGTGCTGGATCCAGGATCCACCACTGAGTAAGAAAAGTAACGATAACACTACTTACCTGCTAAGTGAATTTCCTCCCATAGGATAACATTGGTGATTCTATGTGAAAAAGTTTCTAAGTGTCAACTTTTAAAATACAATAATATTCCTTAAAAATCACTACTGTAACCAAAACGCTTTTACTCAACTGTTTACAGGAGATGTCCCAGGACTGAATCTAGGATCCAGTCCTGTGGTTAGAAAAGTAATCCATAAAGTAACTAATTGCATTTAACTAGAAATTCACATTGAGCTCAATGTTGCATTGTGTTTGAAATTGTGTTGCCCATTGCAACAACTGTAACTACTGTACTTAAAAGTCTATTGCCTATTTGCAAAGTATTTAAACTAAAGTAAATCATTCTGAGAAAGTATATTTTGTAATGTAATGTATAATGTAATTACAATGTAATTTAAAAAATAAAATATCTAAAAATAAATAGTTTAAAAAAAATTTAGTAAATCAGTATCAAAAAAATAAATATAACAATTAATACATTTAAAAATTGTCATTTACAAAACCTTTGAAATTCACTGAAAAAAACCATAGGTTTCAGACATGTTATAGTTAGGAATTAGCATTTAAAAAAGCTTTGAAATTCACTGAAAAAACCATAGGTTTCAGGCACGTTATAGTTAGAAATTAGCATTTAAAAACCTTACAAATTCACTGAAAAAAACCATAGGTTTTAGGGACAGTTATAGTTAGTTGGACATTTCGCTCGTACAAAACCCGTGAAATTCCCCCGTTATAGTTAGTTCAGCTAACTATAACTCGCGCCCCGCAATGCACCGCTGATGACGTCACATATTACATCACTCATGACATGGTCAGTGACATCACTGATGACATCACTGATGACATCTCAAATGACATCACTGATGACATCACTGATTACATCATCCACGTGATAATCTGATGCACCTCCTCACACCCTAATATAACCTTTGATACACCCACTCTAAATTACAGACTGCCATTCACAAAACCATAGACACTCCAACACCAATAACTACATACCCACTCACTGATTCTTAGGTCTACACACACATCCACTCACTCACCCGTACAGTCACTCATACTTACGGTCACTCAGTACAGGACTATCATATGCACTCATACTCCTATATAGACACTCAAACACCGCCACTCATCCATAGAGGTACTCACACACCTAGTCAGTCATGCAAATAATTAAACACACTGCCATTTACTCACCTATACAGTTATACACACACCAGCTCACTTACTCATACAAATACTAGCACATTCTTACGCTCTTATACAATCACTGATACAAGCACACACTCATCCATACAGTCACTAACACAATCACACACTCTCGCTTATAGCCATTTATATACTCCAACACACATATATACTGCCTTTCACATATGTAGTTACTCACACTTGTACCACTGAGATATACATTCACTCACTAACACACCCATACACACACTCACCCACCCATTCAGTCCATCACAGATGCACTCTTGAAACCATCCACCCAGTGAATCACCCACTCACACATCTATGCACAGAGTCGCACACACCCCACCCACACAAACACTCAGGCACCCATACAGATACTCAGACAACCAATCAATAACTCATATAGACACTCATGTAGCTATTCACAAACCCATGCAGCCACTTACACAGCAACAGACAGACGGATACAGACATTCACCCAGTTTAGTCACTAACCCATGCATTCAGTAAGATACGTTTAATCACTCACTTATAGAGTTAGTCATGCACCTACTAAATCATCCATACAGACACTTATACACCCACTCATTCTTCAATACACCTTTCCCTATATATATTAAAAATATTTAAACTTTACAGAAACACACAGTCACTGGATGATGTCATCAGTGATGTCATTTGAGATGTCATCAGTGATGTCATCAGTGATGTCACTGACCATGTCATGAGTGATGTAATATGTGACGTCATCAGCAGTGCATTGCGGGGCGCGAGTTATAGTTAGCTGAACTAACTATAACGGGGAATTTCACGGGTTTTGTACGAGTGAAATGTCCAACTAACTATAACTGTCCCTAAAACCTATGGTTTTTTCAGTGAATTTGTAAGGTTTTTTAAATGCTAATTTCTAACTATAACGTGCCTGAAACCTATGGTTTTTTCAGTGAATATATATATATGCATACCTAAAATAGATATAAAAGATTAAGTCATTATTTACAGTTTGCTTTTCTGCATTACACTGTGAAAAATATTGTGTATGTTTTTCTTTATGGGTGTAGTTGCACCATAGGATATACTCAATGAAACTATCTTTAATTAATAATACAAAATATATAAACATTTGACCTAAAACCATTATCTTACTATAACATTTAGAGGCCCAGGCTCCAAGGATTACAGGGGTGCCCCATTATTTGTTTGTGCATCATTTCTCCATAGGGCGAGTGTTCTCATGGATGAGGACGCCTGTCAATATGTCTATCTCAATATTTCTTGGACTCCGGGGAAAACTGTGTACTGCCTGACAAGGCACCTGCCTGTAGTCCCTGATTTCAGCAAAGGGCAGGACAGGCCATTAAAGATCCACCTGGCCATGTCAACCCACGGACAACGGCGGACCCTTCATAGGCTACGCCCCAACCTATGCCTCTTATCAAGGAGATGTCAGTTGCAGGGAACTCTTGCTGGTATGGCGAAAAAGACAGATGTACTTCCACCATGGTCGGTAAAAGGCAAACAAAAGAAATGCAGGCTTTCACTATTGAAGAATTTTGTAATAAAGGTGTGTGTTTGCTCCGAGAACTCATAACTTCTACTGAGTCTTCTCTAATTGTTGTTCGTCAGCAGACTTGGGCTCTGTGGATTGGTCTCTAGTTAAAGTCTCTGTGCTCAACCCCAAAAGGCTGATCACTGCTGCAGTTCATCCTATTGATACTCTTGAATATATGAAGCTGAAAGTGCCATTCGTCACAATCACTAGGAGTTCATAGTAATTAAATGCTACTAGTGAGGCCTGTTAGTACTCTTTCATTAGATATTTTATGACTTTTTTAAACTATCTGAGCTGTTTTGAAGGTACGAAGAACAATTCTATTGAAAAACATGGAGACCTTCAATCAGCAAGCGCTACAAGTCTCAACCCCAGTAAAGCTCCTGAGAGATAGTTCCTTCTAAGTTGATTTGGCCACCTGTTACAGTTACCTCATGTTTAGGTACACCTTCCTCCTCCTTTGACCCTACTGCCTAGGTTATCTCCTACAGCTTCATTGTCTGCTTCTGCCCCTGAAATTAACAATTGCCACAGGGGTTAATGTGGACAGGTGGCTTGACTATCTTAAACTCTTTAAAGAGACTTCTTTTGTTGCCATTTTGATTAATATTTCCCTATTTGTCAGTTCAGTCAACTTCATCAATAAAGAAGTCCTTATCATGAGTGAACCACTGTAATTGAACCAAGAATAAGGGGGGAGTATGACATTGTAATGGAATGCCTTATTGATGCAAAGTCCTTCAAGATTTAACCTTCATGCATGCTGCCATTACTAAATATGCACTCTCTGAGTGTGATTCCGATGCAGAGGCATATTCCATTGTATTAGTTCAGCTTGCCTATTTTTACAGTCCATGCATCCACCCAGATATTTTAGTGCACTGCTCTTGAAGGCCTACTATAAACTTCCTGATCCAGGTCTCCCTATTCCACCTATCACATCTAATTTCCTTGCAAGATGTGTTGCCAGTAGACTTAGTGCCCATAGTGGGTATGGATGTTGTTAACACAGGAAGAGGCCAGTTGGGAATCAATGTCTAATTTCAACCTCCCTTCCCTTCTGATACAGTGCTTCAGAGGTTACCTACTGAATTTGTGACTTTTAACAAGCTTGAGGCTCTATCTTCTTTGAAAATTATTGGCTGGCGCTGTAGGCCAATCACAGTCTCGACTCGATGTTTTAGCAGACCTAATTCATTCCATACCTTGGATGTATTAATCCAAGATCTTGTAACATTATTTATTTTGTCTCACTGTCCTCTCTTTCTAATCTATCTTGGACTCTAGCTGGAAGTAATCACAAAATAATTGCTCCACAGCGGCAGTCTTCCATTTCTAAATGTCATTAATTTATTTACAAGAAGCGTAGGCTACACACCCTTCTCATTTGGATGGCTATTTAGCTGTGATTGGTTAGAAGCCACTCCTCACGGGTTTGGGTACTATCAGTAGCCCTAATGTTTGTTTTATAGGGTGGATGCTGTCACCACAGGGTCAAGCAGCTTTATAGCAGCTTCACTGTCTTGGCCTGCTTGACCCTTCGTATTGGTAATTAATACCTATTGCAACCATTTGGGGATGTTCCATACCAGTATTTGATTTAATTATAAGAGTTTCTTGACAATTTCCTGGCTAGCTGTGTTTATTAGAGGTCCTAGCACCGCATTTCCCTTTATAATTGGTTATGTTAATGGCAACATGATTAGTGATGCAGAGTTTCTAGTTGAAGACTATGACATAGATTAAAATCATGAGATTTGTAAGGTAGGTTCCTAAGGTCATTACCATTCTTCAATATTGTCAGTCAAGTTTTCGACTGACAATATTGAGTATGGTAATGTAAGATTGTACGTCTTTTCAGTGCACACTTATTGGTGGATTATTGGATATCTAGAAGTTACAGCACAAAAGGGAATTTGTTTTACTTAATCTGTTAGATAAAAAAAAACACCCATCATAGCTAAAAAAGTCAAATGCGAAAATTAAAATTCCTTAAGTCCCTAAGAGTCCCCTAAAATCTACCTTAGGAAACTACCTTAAGAATCTCCTGAGACAGTTTTTGACTGACAATATTGAGTATGGTAATGTAAGATTGTACATCTTTTCAGTGCACACTTATTCTAGAAGTTACAACACAAAAGGGAAGATGTTTTACTTAATTGCTTGGCCCACCCTGTCCCTTTTGGCTAAGGAGGGTGACTCTCTTAGTTTTATCTAACAGACCAGTCCGATGTGCATAGAAGGGTTGGGACGGTCCATTATTATTGACTATAGTTTAGTCTGAGGGAATTTGTTACAATTCATTAGTGTTTTTTGATTATCAGCAGAGAGTGAGGGAGATTGTAATGGTCTGTCTTTTATCTTCTTTTGCCTTTTGGTAAGACCAATGGTTGAAAAAAAAGATGTAGATGGCTTCACTTGTCGAAGGATGACCTTGAGAAATTTACCAACATTGTTGCAACAGCTTACCCAATCTTCATTAAATTCCTAGATCTTAGTTTAATTGATGTTCATATTTGTGCTAGCTTTGATAAAAGTATACAATCTTATTGCCTCTTCTCTGTCAAAAATGTATTAATAAGTCTAAATCTAGCATTGTGCCTGTGCATGAAAGAGAGATGTGACTTGCGTAAAGCAGTTAAAACATTTCTGTGAGCTTAAAGAGGAGATTTCACAAAAACATGGCACAAAAGGGAATGCTTTGTCAATCATCAAGATTGAGTCAAAAAGAAATGCTCAAGATGACCTTGCAGTAGTGTCTAGCACAACGGAGAAGAGGAATTTGTGGATCTAAAGGATGGGGGACAATTGCATTGTTGATTTAACCTTGGATGTGGCTGTTCCTGCAGAGAGATAGGGGAATCACTTTGCTGCTCTTTATGGCACTACTTATTTGGTTTAACAATGGATTAAGAGGTGTGCATCTCATTTTTCTAATTTCATTAACATGAACCCTTTCGTCTCACATGAGATTGCACCCATGGATAAAAGCAAAGAAAAAGTTTAACTAAACCAAGATCATCATAAATGAAGATACGAACCAACGATCATGAGAAAGATTGTGAATGGCACAGGAGATGGGCTTCACCTGCCGAATATTTACACATTGAGATACATTTCATAGAAAAATTAATCAAGTAGTCTTTAACATCTATAATTGTTTTGATCAGACAGATTTGCATGCAGTCATTTTTAAGCATAATATGTTAAGGGGATAACGGTGCTTAGGCACAAAATACTATGAGAAAAGGGATGGGTTACTTTGCATTTTGGGATATGCAGTGAAACAACGGGAAGAGTACAGACGCTATGGTCCTTTGTTTATGTTCAGCCTTTGAATTTTGGCATATTCAGGTGTATTTGATTGGTTGGGGGATAGTTAATAAGGGCGGGAACACATGCAAGTAAACTTCCAACATTTTATTTGGCACTGAAACGGGTCACAGACGGCAATAAAAGGATGCGTCGAATGAGATTTGACATACAGTTTGATAACGGATGCAGAATTTTGATACTATGGTTTTAAGAAGTTAGAGGGATGAGCATGCCATGGTAAGCGTAGAAAAATTGTCAGTGTTCGTGTTGGTTGATATAATGTAATTATCTTTAACATACTTAACCCTTTAAGTGCGCCCGTCGGCCAACGGCCATCGCGAGCACTACCTCGGTAGTGCTGCGCACGTCCGTTGGCCGACGCGGCCCCGCCCACTTAATAGAACGCCCCGCACCGCGGAGGAATTGCCGCCGCGGTTAAGGTGTTAAAAAACAGGGGAAGGGAGATTGCAGTTGCAATTGATGCGCCATAATGAATGTGTGAAATATGAGGGTGGGGAAAGAATAGAATGCAGCAAGCAGGAGGTAACCTTTTGGGCATAATTAGTAGCGCCTTAAGCATTTCTATTTTCAATATAAATTTTGTGTACAACGGATTAGCAACACTTTTTATATTTAGATAAAACGTCAAATGTTCTATGATGTTACTCAAGACGGTTAAAACAAATATGTGTACTTGCATTTATAGATACCCCTGATGAAGGGATTTCGTTTCCCGAAATGCATTGGGTTGTTGGAATAAGGTATGGCATGTGGAACCCATTGACTACTCCTGCGCTTTCTTGAACAGCGATGAAACACAAAGGTTGAATATAATGAATTGAAAGTACAAGTTAAAAGTGGATGAAAAAGAATGGTGAAAAAAGGAGTAAAACTAAAGAATACAGATGAATTTAATTCATTGGACTCAAAACGAAGTTTGGCTGTGCAGCTTGACGGGATCAATGTTGGTTCCATTCTTGTGGATTGTTATGTTGCAGAAGCGCGGGGCAAGCTTTGCACGCCGCTAAAAAATGAAAGGAGTGAAAATAAGGTTTAACAATGGATTAAGAGGTGTGCATCTCATTTTTCTAATTTCACTACTTATTTGGCGCCATGTCCCATTTTTAGGTCTCACCTACGCAGCGCGCATGCGCTGCTTAGGAGAGACCTTTAGCCATCGGCACAGCTTTGGGGCAAAACGTGCACGCGTTGCATTGCTTGCAATGGCAACGCGTGCACGTCTGGCTGATTCCCTTGCGGGAGCGCGCAGCGCCATATGGTGGCGCCATATGGTCACAATCATCGCGCCTTGCTGCACGCTCCCGCAAGGGAATCGCGCAGGCCCCCTCCCTCTGCTGCCGCACGAGGCGCGCGCTTGTGCTGGGTTTTTTTTATGCCTGGCTAGTGCGTTAATTCTCGTCACTTTATTCTGTTTCCACAACCCTTGCACTCCTCAATCGTTGCTTGTGTTTTTCTGTGTGTTGTGCGCAAAATGGCTCGTTGTTTTTGGGAGCAGTGTCGGTTATATTGTTCTACGACCGAACAAACATCTGCGACTAGATGTGCGGCTACGTAAAGTTGGTGCGTCGTTGTCTTTTTTAGCCGCTTGAGCTGCCGCCAATATACTGTTCGTTTTGATATTTGAGTTCTTCTGCCATTCTCTTCAAAGCTTTATCCCTGCCAGCGTTATGGGGTGGTTATCACTCTACAGTGTCTGGTCTCAGTGTGTGTTTGAAACCGTTGGAAACGAGAAATGTAGCGCTCCGCATAAAATTTACAAATCTGACCCTTGCATTCTGTGAAGTGCTACAGCCTTATTTGTGGATACAATGATACCCTTCCTCTTCAAAAAGACGCAGTCACAATTTAATATCATTATATGGTTAAATGTCCAGGTGTAACTAGTTACATTTAGTGATCGTGCACTGAAATTCTCCAAAAACACGTGGGGAAATGGCACTGGTGAGAAAATGCTGTGTGTATGGGGCTTGTTTCACTGAATTGTCGGCATGCTCAGCTTTTCTGTTTTCAAGCACTTGTTTTCGTATGTGCCCGCCACTAAATGTTATGATGAAGGTCCATGTATGTATGTCCTGGCACCCCTGAGGGCTAGCTGAGTGCGCCCTGATCTGACTTTTCAAGAGACGCCTTTGCATACCTTGAATGCATTAAAGTGACTACAGAGAGAGGCGTTGAGACACTTGGCTTAGCATTGAGCGCACTCCTGCCTTGTGCACTGCATTTGTGTGTCTTGTCAGGAGTTGCATTGCAGTGAATGTCCTTGCTGGAGGAGTGGTCATGAACAAGCCACTCATATATGGGTCAGGCACCAATGGCAAACAAGCATTGGCAAAGCCAATAGGTCTCGCCTTTAACAGGCGAGTGCTGACTTATTGGCAGAATGAAGATGGTTAACAGTGTTGTGTTGGTTAGTAGGGTGGTGGTAGGTTGTAGTCGGTGGTGGTGAGGTTGGTGAGGGGTGATGGTGGTGGTGAGGTGTGTGGTGATTAGGGTGGCACCATGATGAATTTAAAGAGAAATCACTGCAGGGGCATGGCCTGGAAACCTCAGGCGACTGAAAAACGCCAGATGCACCATCTGCACGGGCTGCGGCCAGGAGCTGGAGTTGTGTCCGGACCCCACTGGATCTTGGCCTGTGGTGTACCTCGGCCCTTTGTGACCCATTGGGGCTACCATTGATTCTGCGGAAAGGAGCAGTAGTGCGGATGTCTAGTGTGGATGTCTGATGCCTGATGTCTGATGCTTGTGGATGTCTGATGCTTGTGGATGTCTGATGTCTGATGCCTGATGATGTATGATGTCTGATGCCTGATGCTTGTTGATGTACGATGTCTGATGTCTGATGCTTGTGGATGTATGATGCCTGATGTCTGATGCATGCCTGATGCTTGTGGATGCCTGATGTCTGATGCTTGTGGATGTCTGATGCCTGTGGATGCCTGATGCCTGTGGATGCCTGATGCCTGTGGATGCCTGATGCCTGTGGATGTCTGATGCCTGTGGATGTCTGATGATTGTGGATGTCTGATGCCTGATGTCTGATGATTGTGGATGTCTGGTGCCTGATGTCTGATGCTGGTGGATGCCTGATGTCTGATGTCTGATGTCTGATGCCTGATGTCTGATGTCTGATGCCTGATGCTTGTGGATGTCTGATGCCTGATGTCTGATGCTTGTGGATGTCTGATGCCTGATGTTTGTGGGTGTCTGATGCCTGGTGCTTGTGGATGTCTGATGCCTGATGTCTGATGCCTGATGTTTGTGGATGGCTGATGCTTGTGGATGTCTGATGCTTGTGGATGTCTGATGTCTGATGCCTGATAATGTATGATGCCTGATGCCTGATGCTTGTTGATGTATGATGTCTGATGCTTGTGGATGTATGATGCCTGATGTCTGATGCATGCCTGATGCTTGTGGATGCCTGATGCTTGTGGATGTCTGATGCCTGATGCCTGTGGATGTCTGATGCCTGTGGATGTCTGATGCCTGTGGATGTCTGATGCCTGAAGTCTGATGCCTGTGGATGTCTGATAATTGTGGATGTCTGATGCCTGTGGATGTCTGATGCCTGTGGATGTCTGATGCCTGTGGATGCCTGATGCCTGTGGATGTCTGATGCCTGTGGATGTCTGATACTTGTGGATGTCTGATGCCTGTGGATGTCTGATGCCTGTGGATGCCTGATGCCTGTGGATGCCTGATGCCTGTGGATGTCGGATGTCTGATGCCTGTGGATGTCTGATGATTGTGGATGTCTGATGCCTGATGTCTGATGATTGTGGATGTCTGATGCCTGATGTCTGATGCTGGTGGATGTCTGATGCCTGATGTTTGATGCCTGATGCCTGATGTTTGATGCCTGATGCCTGATGTCTGATGCCTGATGCTTGTGGATGTCTGATGCCTGATGTCTGATGCTTGTGGATGTCTGATGCCTGATGTCTGATGCTTGTGGATGTATGATGCCTGATGCTTGTGGATGTCTGATGCCTGATGTCTGACGCCTGATGCTTGTGGATGTCTGATGCTTGTGGATGTCTGATGCTTGTGGATGTCTGATGTCTGATGCCTGATAATGTATGATGTCTGATGCCTGATGCTTGTTGATGTATGATGTCTGATGTCTGATGCTTGTGGATGTATGATGCCTGATGTCTGATGCATGCCTGATGCTTGTGGATGCCTGATGCTTGTGGATGTCTGATGCCTGATGCCTGTGGATGTCTGATGCCTGTGGATGTCTGATGCCTGTGGATGTCTGATGCCTGTGGATGTCTGATGCCTGTGGATGTCTGATGCCTGATGCCTGTGGATGTCTGATGCCTGTGGATGTCTGATGCATGATGTCTGATGCCTGTGGATGTCTGATGCCTGTGGATGTCTGATGCCTGTGGATGTCTGATGCCTGTGGATGTCTGATGCCTGATGTCTGATGCCTGATGTCTGATGCCTGTGGATGCCTGATGCCTGTGGATGTCTGATGCCTGTGGATGTCTGATGCCTGTGGATGTCTGATGCCTGTGGATGTCTGATGATTGTGGATGTCTGATGCATGATGCTGGTGGATGTCTGATGCCTGATGCCTGAGGTCTGATGCCTGATGCTTGTGGATGTCTGATGCCTGATGTCAGATGCTTGTGGGTGTCTGATGCCTGATGTCTGATGCTTGTGGATGTCTGATGCCTGATGCCTGATGCTTGTGGATGTCTGATGCCTGATGTCTGATGCCTGATGCTTGTGGATGTCTGATGCTTGTGGATGTCTGACGCTTGTGGATGTCTGACGTCTGATGCCTGATAATGTATGATGCCTGATATCTGATGCTGGTGGATGTCTGATGCCTGATGTTTGATGCCTGATGCCTGATGTCTGATGCCTGATGTTTGATGCCTGATGTTTGATGCCTGATGCCTGTTGTCTGATGCCTGATGCTTGTGGATGTCTGATGCTTGTGGATGTCTGATGCTTGTGGATGTCTGATGCTTGTGGATGCCTGATGTTTGTGGATGTCGGATGGCTGATGCCTGATGCTTGTGGATGTCTGATGCCTGATGCTTGTGGATGTCTGATGTCTGATGTCTGATGCTTGTGGATGTCTGATGCCTGATGCTTGTGGATGGCTGATGCCTGATGCTTGTGGATGTCTGATGTCTGATGCCTGATGCATGTGGATGTCTGATGTATGATGCCTGATGCTTGTGGATGTCTGATGCCTGATGTCTGATGATTGTGGATGTCTGATGCCTGATGTCTGATGATGGTGGATGTCTGATGCCTGATGTTTGATGCCTGATGTCTGATGCCTGATGCTTGTGGATGTCTGATGCCTGATCTCTGATGCTTGTGGATGTCTGATGCTTGATGCCTGATGCTTGTGGTTGTCTGATGCCTGATGCTTGTGGATGTCTGATGCTTGTGGCTGTCTGATGCTTGTGGATGTCTGATGCTTGTGGATGTCTGATGTCTAATGCCTGTGGATGTCTGATGTCTGTGATGTCTGATGCCTGTGGATGTCTGATGCCTGATGCTTGTGGATGTCTGATGCCTGATGCTTGTGGATGTCTGCTGTTTGTGGATGTCTGATGCCTGATGCTTGTGGATGTCTGATGCCAGATGCTTGTGGATGTCTGATGCCTGATGCTTGTGGATGTCTGATGTCTGATGCCTGATGCTTATGGATGTCTGATGTCTGATGCCTGATGCTTGTGGATGTCTGATGCCTGTGGATGTCTGATGCCTGTGGATGTCTGATGCCTGTGGATGTATGATGCCTGATGCCTGATGCTCTGATGTATGATGCCTGATGCTTGTGGATGTCTGATGTCTGATGCCTGTGGATGTCTGATGCTTGTGGATGTCTGATGTCCGATGCCTGATGTCTGATGCCTGTGGATGTCTGATGCCTGTGGATGTCTGATGCCTGATGCCTGTGGATGTCTGATGCCTGTGGATGTCTGATGCCTGTGGATGTCTGATGCCTGTGGATATCTGATGCCTGTGGATGTCTGATGCCTGTGGATGTCTGATGCCTGTGGATGTCTGATGCCTGATGTCTGATGCCTGATGTCTGATGCCCATGGATGCCTGATGCCTGTGGATGTCTGATGCCTGTGGATGTCTGATGCCTGTGGATGTCTGATGCCTGTGGATGTCTGATGCCTGTGGATGTCTGATGATTGTGGATGTCTGATGCCTGATGCTGGTGGATGTCTGATGCCTGATGCCTGAGGTCTGATGCCTGATGCTTGTGGATGTCTGATGCCTGATGTCAGATGCTTGTGGGTGTCTGATGCCTGATGTCTGATGCTTGTGGATGTCTGATGCCTGATGCCTGATGCTTGTGGATGTCTGATGCCTGATGTCTGATGCCTGATGCCTGTGGATGTCTGATGCGTGTGGATGTCTGATGCTTGTGGATGTCTGATGTCTGATGCCTGATAATGTATGATGTCTGATACCTGATGCTGGTGGATGTATGATGTCTGATGTCTGATGCCTGATGCCTGATGTCTGATGCCTGATGTCTGATGCATGCCTGATGCTTGTGGATGCCTGTTGCCTGTGGATGTCTGATGCCTGATGCCTGTGGATGTCTGATGCCTGTGGATGTCTGATGCCTGTGGATGTCTGATGCCTGTGGATGCCTGATGTTTGTGGATGTCGGATGGCTGATGCCTGATGCTTGTGGATGTCTGATGCCTGATGCTTGTGGATGTCTGATGTCTGATGTCTGATGCTTGTGGATGTCTGATGCCTGATGCTTGTGGATGTCTGATGCCTGATGCTTGTGGATGTCTGATGCCTGATGCCTGTGGATGTCTGATGCCTGTGGATGTCTGATGCTTGTGGATGTCTGATGCCTGTGGATGTCTGATGCCTGATGCCTGTGGATGTCCGATACTTGTGGATGTCTGATGCCTGTGGATGTCTGATGCCTGTGGATGTCTGATGCCTGTGGATGTCTGATGCCTGTGGATGTCTGATGCCTGTGGATGTCTGATGACTTGTGGATGTCTGATGCCTGTGGATGTCTGATGATTGTGGATATCTGATGCCTGATGTCTGATGCCGGTGGATGCCTGATGCCTGATGTTTGATGTCTGATGCCTGATGCCTGATGTCTGATGCCTGATGCTTGTGGATGTCTGATGCCTGATGCCTGATGACTGTGGATGTCTGATGCCTGATGTCTGATGCTGGTGGATGCCTGATGCCTGATGTCTGATGCCTGATGCTTGTGGATGCCTGATGCCTGATGTCTGATGCCTGATGCGTGTGGATGTCTGATGCCTGATGTCTGATGCTTGTGGATGTCTGATGCCTGATGTCTGATGCTTGTGGATGTCTGATGCCTGATGCTTGTGGATGTCTGATGCATGATGTCTGATGCCTGATGCTTGTGGATGTCTGATGCTTGTGGATGTCTGATGCTTGTGGATGTCTGATGTCTGATGCCTGATAATGTATGATGCCTGATGCTTGTTGATGTATGATGTCTGATGTCTGATGCTTGTGGATGTATGATGCCTGATGTCTGGTGCATGCCTGATGCTTGTGGATGCCTGATGCTTGTGGATGTCTGATGCCTGATGCCTGTGGATGTCTGATGCCTGTGGATGTCTGATGCCTGTGGATGTCTGATGCCTGATGCCTGTGGATGTCTGATGCCTGTGGATGTCTGATGCCTGTGGATGTCTGATGCCTGATGTCTGATGTCTGTGGATGTCTGATAGTTGTGGATGTCTGATGCCCGTGGATGTCTGATGCCTGTGGATGTCTGATGCCTGTGGATGTCTGATGCCTGTGAATGTCTGATGCCTGTGGATGCCTGATGCCTGTGGATGTCTGATGCCTGTGGATGTCTGATACCTGTGGATGTCTGATGCCTGTGGATGTCTGATGATTGTGGATGTATGATGCCTGATGTCTGATGCTGGTGGATGTCTGATGCCTGATGTTTGATGCCTGATGCCTGATATCTGATGCCTGATGCTTGTGGATGTCTGATGCCTGATGCTTGTGGATGTCTGATGCCTGATGTCAGATGCTTGTGGGTGTCTGATGCCTGATGTCTGATGCTTGTGGATGTCTGATGCCTGATGCCTGATGCTTGTGGATGTCTGATGCCTGATGTCTGATGCCTGATGCTTGTGGATGTCTGATGCTTGTGGATGTCTGACGCTTGTGGATGTCTGACGTCTGATGCCTGATAATGTATGATGCCTGATATCTGATGCTGGTGGATGTCTGATGCCTGATGTTTGATGCCTGATGCCTGATGCCTGATGTCTGATGCCTGATGTTTGATGCCTGATGTTTGATGCCTGATGCCTGTTGTCTGATGTCTGATGCTTGTGGATGTCTGATGCTTGTGGATGTCTGATGCTTGTGGATGCCTGATGCTTGTGGATGTCGGATGGCTGATGCCTGATGCTTGTGGATGTCTGATGCCTGATGCTTGTGGATGTCTGATGTCTGATGTCTGATGCTTGTGGATGTCTGATGCCTGATGCTTGTGGATGGCTGATGCCTGATGCTTGTGGATGTCTGATGTCTGATGCCTGATGCATGTGGATGTCTGATGTATGATGCCTGATGCTTGTGGATGTCTGATGCCTGATGTCTGATGATTGTGGATGTCTGATGCCTGATGTCTGATGATGGTGGATGTCTGATGCCTGATGATTGTGGATGTCTGATGCCTGATGTCTGATGCTTGTGGATGTCTGATGCCTGATGACTGATGCTTGTGGATGTCTGATGCTTGATGCCTGATGCTTATGGATGTCTGATGCCTGATACCTGATGCCTGATGCTTGTGGATGTCTGATGCTTGTGGCTGTCTGATGCTTGTGGATGTCTGATGCTTGTGGATGTCTGATGTCTGATGCTTGTGGATGTCTGATGTCTGATGTCTGATGCTTGTGGATGTCTGATGCCTGATGCTTGCGGATGTCTGATGCTTGTGGATGTCTGCTGTTTGTGGATGTCTGATGCCTGATGCTTGTGGATGTCTGATGCCAGATGCTTGTGGATGTCTGATGCCTGATGCTTGTGGATGTCTGATGTCTGATGCCTGATGCTTATGGATGTCTGATGCCTGATGCTTGTGGATGTCTGATGCCTGTGGATGTCTGATGCCTGTGGATGTCTGATGCCTGTGGATGTCTGATGCCTGTGGATGTATGATGCCTGATGCCTGATGTCTGATGTATGATGCCTGATGCTTGTGGATGTCTGATGTCTGATGCCTGTGGATGTCTGATGCTTGTGGATGTCTGATGTCCGATGCCTGATGTCTGATGCCTGTGGATGTCTGATGCCTGTGGATGTCTGATGCCTGATGCCTGTGGATGTCTGATGCCTGTGGATGTCTGATGCATGATGTCTGATGCCTGTGGATGTCTGATGCCTGTGGATGTCTGATGCCTGTGGATGTCTGATGCCTGTGGATGTCTGATGCCTGATGTCTGATGCCTGTGGATGTCTGATGCCTGTGGATGTCTGATGATTGTGGATGTCTGATGCCTGATGCTGGTGGATGTCTGATGCCTGATGCCTGAGGTCTGATGCCTGATGCTTGTGGATGTCTGATGCCTGATGTCAGATGCTTGTGGGTGTCTGATGCCTGATGTCTGATGCTTGTGGATGTCTGATGCCTGATGCTTGTGGATGTCTGATGCCTGATGTCTGATGCCTGATGCTTGTGGATGTCTGATGCTTGTGGATGTCTGACGCTTGTGGATGTCTGACGTCTGATGCCTGATAATGTATGATGCCTGATATCTGATGCTGGTGGATGTCTGATGCCTGATGTTTGATGCCTGATGCCTGATGTCTGATGCCTGATGTTTGATGCCTGATGTTTGATGCCTGATGCCTGTTGTCTGATGCCTGATGCTTGTGGATGTCTGATGCTTGTGGATGTCTGATGCTTGTGGATGCCTGATGCTTGTGGATGTCGGATGGCTGATGCCTGATGCTTGTGGATGTCTGATGCCTGATGCTTGTGGATGTCTGATGCCTGATGCTTGTGGATGTCTGATGTCTGATGTCTGATGCTTGTGGATGTCTGATGCCTGATGCTTGTGGATGGCTGATGCCTGATGCTTGTGGATGTCTGATGTCTGATGCCTGATGCATGTGGATGTCTGATGTATGATGCCTGATGCTTGTGGATGTCTGATGCCTGATGTCTGATGATTGTGGATGTCTGATGCCTGATGTCTGATGCTGGTGGATGTTTGATGCCTGATGTTTGATGCCTGATGTCTGATGCCTGATGCTTGTGGATGTCTGATGCCTGATGTCTGATGCTTGTGGATGTCTGATGCTTGATGCCTGATGCTTGTGGATGTCTGATGCCTGATGCTTGTGGATGTCTGATGCTTGTGGCTGTCTGATGCTTGTGGATGTCTGATGCTTGTGGATGTCTGATGTCTAATGCCTGTGGATGTCTGATGTCTGATGTCTGATGCTTGTGGATGTCTGATGCCTGATGCTTGCGGATGTCTGATGCCTGATGCTTGTGGATGTCTGCTGTTTGTGGATGTCTGATGCCTGATGCTTGTGGATGTCTGATGCCAGATGCTTGTGGATGTCTGATGCCTGATGCTTGTGGATGTCTGATGTCTGATGCCTGATGCTTATGGATGTCTGATGTCTGATGCCTGATGCCTGATGCTTGTGGATGTCTGATGCCTGTGGATGTCTGATGCCTGTGGATGTCTGATGCCTGTGGATGTCTGATGCCTGTGGATGTATGATGCCTGATGCCTGATGTCTGATGTATGATGCCTGATGCTTGTGGATGTCTGATGTCTGATGCCTGTGGATGTCTGATGCTTGTGGATGTCTGATGTCCGATGCCTGATGTCTGATGCCTGTGGATGTCTGATGTCTGACCTTATAAGTGTTTAGCCATGCAACAGTTGATGTTGTTGCACCAAGAATATTGTGCTGGATAACTAAACACTTATAAGGTCCCAAAGGCTGAGACCTATTGGCTATGCCAATGCGTGTTAGTTTTCTGGCTAGTTCAGGCAGAATTCAACTCTCACTTAAATTAGTATGTAGGGCATTAGTAGAAAACAATTCAAACAAAACTCTTGGATCAGATGGTCTCCTCATTGACATGTACAAGGCTAATTTAGATCTGTGGCTCTGTATCTGACTAGGACTATAGACACCCTACATGACAAATTTGCCATCCCAGGCCTTTGGCATTTAGCTGTGATAATCATGATTAATCATGATTTTTAAGCAACAAGATCAGGCTAACCAATGTTGCTATTGTGTAATCTCTCACCTTGTTTTTCCATTTACGTTCTTAGGTAGGTTGGTTCTGGGATGAATTGGGTTAATGAAAACAACTATAGTTTATGATGTTCAAATGGGGCTTTAACAGGGGCTGGGCACTCAGGAGCAGTGTTTGAACCTGTTTCTCCTCCTAGTCAAGTATGTCACCCTCTAAAAGGGGCTGTGTATATGACTTTCATTGACCTGCCCTCCATGTTTGACATGGTGGAGAGATCCAAACTCTGGAGCACCCTGCTTGCATTAAGGGTACATCCCAATATGTTAGCTTTGCTGCAACAGGTTTATGACCATCTACAGTCCATGGCAAGGTTTGGACGCCTTGTGGAGTGCACAGCTTCAAGTGTAGCATTAGGTATCTTGGCAACCTTCTTATTCACTCTGTAAATTAACAGCTTGGCTAAGGTGCTTACAAGTATTGTTTCATGTTCTACTATGGTGGACAGAAAGTTAACCATACTGTCACTGTAAGCTGATGATGCTGTACTGATCTACCATACTCCATACTCCTACTGGTTTAGAGAGTCTGAGTTTCAATAATGTTGAGTTCATGGAAAAGCTGGAGTTAAGAACTAACATTGCCAAATCAAAAGTAATGCCAATTGACAGGTGTGGCAGAGGACTGAGGAGTATTTCAGTGAATAATGTACCTTTGAAAATTTTGAATTTTTCTTATTTCCTAGAAGGGGCTTTTGACTCAGAACTGAGGCATCAGTAATCTATTGTGACCCCAATAAAATGTGTTAAGATAAATGAGGATATTTTTAGTTTTGCGAGGATTTGCAGTGGTATTAATATGCATGCGGAAAATATATAACGGATGGAGATACAAACAATACATGCACATACTAATTAAAGCATAAAGTTATAAACTGACACCACAGGCAAAATGTACAGCAGGCAATCTGCAGACATGAAAACATGAAAAGTATAACAGCTTAGCAGCCCTGAGGAAGCTCAATCACCCTACTGGCCAGACTGAAACACGTGTCAGCTGAACAGATGTTCAGGAAAAGGAACCAAGTATTAAAATAAGATGGTTCAACAACTGGAAACTATGGAGAGTAGTTTAAATTTTGGAAGGAGCTAGGGGGTATCCATAATCCCTACATTTTGAAAAAGTTATAATGCTAGAATTATCAATATTTGGGAGTAAAATAGTCTGTCTAAAATAAAAGTGGAGGTAAACAATTGCTTGAAATGACAGCTGGACTTGCTGGTCTCCATTTCTAACATTATGTGACATAAGGAAATAGCACAGCCATTGATTCTGCGGAAAGGAGCAGTAGTGCGGATGTCTAGTGTGGATGTCTGATGCCTGATGTCTGATGCTTGTGGATGTCTGATGCTTGTGGATGTCTGATGCTTGTGGATGTCTGATGTCTGATGCCTGATGATGTATGATGTCTGATGCCTGATGCTTGTTGATGTATGATGTCTGATGTCTGATGCTTGTGGATGTATGATGCCTGATGTCTGATGCATGCCTGATGCTTGTGGATGCCTGATGCCTGATGCTTGTGGATGTCTGATGCCTGTGGATGCCTGATGCCTGTGGATGCCTGATGCCTGTGGATGCCTGATGCCTGTGGATGCCTGATGCCTGTGGATGTCTGATGCCTGTGGATGTCTGATGATTGTGGATGTCTGATGCCTGATGTCAGATGCTGGTGGATGCCTGATGTCTGATGCCTGACGTCTGATGCCTGATGCTTGTGGATGTCTGATGCCTGATGCTTGTGGATGTCTGATGCCTGATGTCTGATGCTTGTGGATGTCTGATGCCTGGTGCTTGTGGATGTCTGATGCCTGATGTCTGATGCCTGATGCTTGTGGATGTCTGATGCTTGTGGATGTCTGATGCTTGTGGATGTCTGATGCTTGTGGATGTCTGATGTCTGATGCCTGATAATGTATGATGCCTGATGCCTGATGCTTGTTGATGTATGATGTCTGATGCTTGTGGATGTATGATGCCTGATGTCTGATGCCTGTGGATGTCTGATGCCTGTGTATGTCTGATGCCTATGGATGTCTGATGCCTGATGCCTGTGGATGTCTGATGCCTGTGGATGTCTGATGCCTGATGCCTGTGGATGTCTGATAATTGTGGATGTCTGATGCCTGTGGATGTCTGATGCCTGTGGATGTCTGATGCCTGTGGATGCCTGATGCCTGTGGATGTCTGATGCCTGTGGATGTCTGATACTTGTGGATGTCTGATGCCTGTGGATGTCTGATGCCTGTGGATATCTGATGCCTGTGGATGCCTGATGCCTGTGGATGTCTGATGCCTGTGGATGTCTGATGCCTGCGGATGTCTGATGATTGTGGATGTCTGATGCCTGATGTCTGATGATTGTGGATGTCTGATGCCTGATGTCTGATGCTGGTGGATGTCTGATGTTTGATGCCTGATGCCTGATGTTTGATGCCTGATGCCTGATGTCTGATGCCTGATGCTTGTGGATGTCTGATGCCTGATGTCTGATGCTTGTGGATGTCTGATGCCTGATGTCTGATGCTTGTGGATGTCTGATGCCTGATGCTTGTGGATGTCTGATGCCTGATGTCCGATGCTTGTGGATGTCTGATGCTTGTGGATGTCTGATGTCTGATGTCTGATGCATGCCTGATGCTTGTGGATGCCTGATGCTTGTGGATGTCTGATGCCTGATGTCTGATGCTTGTGGATGTCTGATGCTTGATGCCTGATGCTTGTGGATGTCTGATGCCTGATGCTTGTGGATGTCTGATGCTTGTGGCTGTCTGATGCTTGTGGATGTCTGATGCTTGTGGATGTCTGATGTCTAATGCCTGTGGATGTCTGATGTCTGATGTCTGATGCTTGTGGATGTCTGATGCCTGATGCTTGCGGATGTCTGATGCCTGATGCTTGTGGATGTCTGCTGTTTGTGGATGTCTGATGCCTGATGCTTGTGGATGTCTGATGCCAGATGCTTGTGGATGTCTGATGCCTGATGCTTGTGGATGTCTGATGTCTGATGCCTGATGCTTATGGATGTCTGATGTCTGATGCCTGATGTTTGTGGATGTCTGATGCCTGTGGATGTCTGATGCCTGTGGATGTCTGATGCCTGTGGATGTCTGATGCCTGTGGATGTATGATGCCTGATGCCTGATGTCTGATGTATGATGCCTGATGCTTGTGGATGTCTGATGTCTGATGCCTGTGGATGTCTGATGCTTGTGGATGTCTGATGTCCGATGCCTGATGTCTGATGCCTGTGGATGTCTGATGTCTGACCTTATAAGTGTTTAGCCATGCAACAGTTGATGTTGTTGCACCAAGAATATTGTGCTGGATAACTAAACACTTATAAGGTCCCAAAGGCGAGACCTATTGGCTATGCCAATGCGTGTTAGTTTTCTGGCTAGTTCAGGCAGAATTCAACTCTCACTTAAATTAGTATGTAGGGCATTAGTAGAAAACAATTCAAACAAAACTCTTGGATCAGATGGTCTCCTCATTGACATGTACAAGGCTAATTTAGATCTGTGGCTCTGTATCTGACTAGGACTATAGACACCCTACATGACAAATTTGCCATCCCAGGCCTTTGGCATTTAGCTGTGATAATCATGATTAATCATGATTTTTAAGCAACAAGATCAGGCTAACCAATGTTGCTATTGTGTAATCTCTCACCTTGTTTTTCCATTTACGTTCTTAGGTAGGTTGGTTCTGGGATGAATTGGGTTAATGAAAACAACTATAGTTTATGATGTTCAAATGGGGCTTTAACAGGGGCTGGGCACTCAGGAGCAGTGTTTGAACCTGTTTCTCCTCCTAGTCAAGTATGTCACCCTCTAAAAGGGGCTGTGTATATGACTTTCATTGACCTGCCCTCCATGTTTGACATGGTGGAGAGATCCAAACTCTGGAGCACCCTGCTTGCATTAAGGGTACATCCCAATATGTTAGCTTTGCTGCAACAGGTTTATGACCATCTACAGTCCATGGCAAGGTTTGGACGCCTTGTGGAGTGCACAGCTTCAAGTGTAGCATTAGGTATCTTGGCAACCTTCTTATTCACTCTGTAAATTAACAGCTTGGCTAAGGTGCTTACAAGTATTGTTTCATGTTCTACTAAGGTGGACAGAAAGTTAACCATACTGTCACTGTAAGCTGATGATGCTGTACTGATCTACCATACTCCATACTCCTACTGGTTTAGAGAGTCTGAGTTTCAATAATGTTGAGTTCATGGAAAAGCTGGAGTTAAGAACTAACATTGCCAAATCAAAAGTAATGCCAATTGACAGGTGTGGCAGAGGACTGAGGAGTATTTCAGTGAATAATGTACCTTTGAAAATTTTGAATTTTTCTTATTTCCTAGAAGGGGCTTTTGACTCAGAACTGAGGCATCAGTAATCTATTGTGACCCCAATAAAATGTGTTAAGATAAATGAGGATATTTTTAGTTTTGCGAGGATTTGCAGTGGTATTAATATGCATGCGGAAAATATATAACGGATGGAGATACAAACAATACATGCACATACTAATTAAAGCATAAAGTTATAAACTGACACCACAGGCAAAATGTACAGCAGGCAATCTGCAGACATGAAAACATGAAAAGTATAACAGTTTAGCAGCCCTGAGGAAGCTCAATCACCCTACTGGCCAGACTGAAACACGTGTCAGCTGAACAGATGTTCAGGAAAAGGAACCAAGTATTAAAATAAGATGGTTCAACAACTGGAAACTATGGAGAGTAGTTTAAATTTTGGAAGGAGCTAGGGGGGTATCCATAATCCCTACATTTTGAAAAGTTATAATGCTAGAATTATCAATATTTGGGAGTAAAATAGTCTGTCTAAAATAAAAGTGGAGGTAAACAATTGCTTGAAATGACAGCTGGACTTGCTGGTCTCCATTTCTAACATTATGTGACATAAGGAAATAGCACAGCCATTGATTCTGCGGAAAGGAGCAGTAGTGCGGATGTCTAGTGTGGATGTCTGATGCCTGATCCCTGATGCTTGTGGATGTCTGATGCTTGTGGATGTCTGATGCTTGTGGATGTCTGATGTCTGATGCCTGATGATGTATGATGTCTGATGCCTGATGCTTGTTGATGTATGATGTCTGATGTCTGATGCTTGTGGATGTATGATGCCTGATGTCTGATGCATGCCTGATGCTTGTGGATGCCTGATGCCTGATGCTTGTGGATGTCTGATGCCTGTGGATGCCTGATGCCTGTGGATGCCTGATGCCTGTGGATGCCTGATGCCTGTGGATGTCTGATGCCTGTGGATGTCTGATGATTGTGGATGTCTGATGCCTGATGTCAGATGCTGGTGGATGCCTGATGTCTGATGCCTGATGTCTGATGTCTGATGCCTGATGCTTGTGGATGTCTGATGCCTGATGCTTGTGGATGTCTGATGCCTGATGTCTGATGCGTGTGGATGTCTGATGCCTGGCGCTTGTGGATGTCTGATGCCTGATGTCTGATGCCTGATGCTTGTGGATGTCTGATGCTTGTGGATGTCTGATGCTTGTGGATGTCTGATGCTTGTGGATGTCTGATGTCTGATGCCTGATAATGTATGATGCCTGATGCCTGATGCTTGTTGATGTATGATGTCTGATGCTTGTGGATGTATGATGCCTGATGTCTGATGCCGGATGCCTGTGGATGTCTGATGCCTGTGTATGTCTGATGCCTATGGATGTCTGATGCCTGATGCCTGTGGATGTCTGATGCCTGTGGATGTCTGATGCCTGATGCCTGTGGATGTCTGATAATTGTGGATGTCTGATAATTGTGGATGTCTGATGCCTGTGGATGTCTGATGCCTGTGGATGTCTGATGCCTGTGGATGCCTGATGCCTGTGGATGTCTGATGCCTGTGGATGTCTGATACTTGTGGATGTCTGATGCCTGTGGATGTCTGATGCCTGTGGATATCTGATGCCTGATGCCTGTGGATGTCTGATGCCTGTGGATGTCTGATGCCTGCGGATGTCTGATGATTGTGGATGTCTGATGCCTGATGTCTGATGATTGTGGATGTCTGATGCCTGATGTCTGATGCTGGTGGATGTCTGATGCCTGATGTTTGATGCCTGATGCCTGATGTTTGATGCCTGATGTCTGATGCCTGATGCTTGTGGATGTCTGATGCCTGATGTCTGATGCTTGTGGATGTCTGATGCCTGATGTCTGATGCTTGTGGATGTCTGATGCCTGATGCTTGTGGATGTCTGATGCCTGATGTCCGATGCTTGTGGATGTCTGATGCTTGTGGATGTCTGATGTCTGATGCATGCCTGATGCTTGTGGATGCCTGATGCTTGTGGATGTCTGATGCCTGATGCCTGTGGATGTCTGATGCCTGTGGTTGTCTGATGCCTGTGGATGTCTGATGCCTGATGCCTGTGGATGTCTGATGCCTGTGGATGTCTGATGCCTGTGGATGTCTGATGCATGATGCCTGTGGATGTCTGATGCCTGTGGATGTCTGATGCATGATGTCTGATGCCTGTGGATGTCTGATGCCTGTGGATGTCTGATGCCTGTGGATGTCTGACGCCTGTGGATGTCTGATACCTGATGTCTGATGCCTGTGGATGTCTGATGCCTGTGGATGCCTGATGCCTGTGGATGTCTGATGCCTGTGGATGTCTGATGCCTGTGGATGTCTGATGCCTGTGGATGTCTGATAATTGTGGATGTCTGATGCCTGATGCTGGTGGATGTCTGATGCCTGATGCCTGAGGTCTGATGCCTGATGCTTGTGGATGTCTGATGCCTGATGTCAGATGCTTGTGGGTGTCTGATGCCTGATGTCTGATGCTTGTGGATGTCTGATGTCTGATGCCTGATGCTTGTGGATGTCTGATGCCTGATGTCTGATGCCTGATGCCTGTGGATGTCTGATGCCTGTGGATGTCTGATGCCTGTGGATGTCTGATGCCTGTGGATGTCTGATGATTGTGGATGTCTGATGCCTGATGCTGGTGGATGTCTGATGCCTGATGCCTGAGGTCTGATGCCTGATGCTTGTGGATGTCTGATGCCTGATGTCAGATGCTTGTGGGTGTCTGATGCCTGATGTCTGATGCTTGTGGATGTCTGATGCCTGATGCCTGATGCTTGTGGACGTCTGATGCCTGATGTCTGATGCTTGTGGATGTCTGATGCTTGTGGATGTCTGACGCTTTTGGATGTCTGATGTCTGATGCCTGATAATCTATGATGTCTGATGCCTGATGCTTGTTGATGTATGATGCCTGATGTCTGATGCTGGTGGATGTCTGATGCCTGATGTTTGATGCCTGATGCCTGATGTCTGATGCCTGCTGCTTGTGGATGTCTGATGCTTGTGGATGTCTGATGCTTGTGGATGTCTGATGCTTGTGGATGTCTGATGTCTGATGCTTGTGGATGCCTGATGTCTGATGCCTGATGCTTGTGGATGTCTGATGCCTGATGCTTGTGGATGTCTGATGCCTGATGCTTGTGGATGTCTGATGTATGATGTCTGATGCTTGTGGATGTCTGATGCCTGATGCTTGTGGATGGCTGATGCCTGATGCTTGTGGATGTCTGATGTCTGATGCCTGATGCCTGTGGATGTCTGATGTATGATGCCTGATGCTTGTGGATGTCTGATGCCTGATGTCTGATGATTGTGGATGTCTGATGCCTGATGTCTGATGCTGGTGGATGTCTGATGCCTGATGTTTGATGCCTGATGTCTGATGCCTGATGCTTGTGGATGTCTGATGCCTGATGTCTGATGCTTGTGGATGTCTGATGCTTGATGCCTGATGCGGGTGGATGTCTGATGCCTGATGCTTGTGGATGTCTGATGCTTTTGGCTGTCTGATGCTTGTGGATGTCTGATGCTTGTGGATGTCTGATGTCTGATGCTTGTGGATGTCTGATGTCTGATGCCTGATGCTTGTGGATGTCTGATGCCTGATGCTTGTGGATGTCTGATGCCTGATGCTTGTGGGTGTCTGATGTTTGTGGATGTCTGATGCCTGATGCTTGTGGATGTCTGATGCCAGATGCTTGTGGATGTCTGATGCCTGATGCTTGTGGATGTCTGATGCCTGATGCTTATGGATGTCTGATGTCTGATGCCTGATGCTTGTGGATGTCTTATGCCTGATGTCTGATGCCTGTGGATGTCTGATGCCTGTGGATGTCTGATGCCTGTGGATGTCTGATGCCTGTGGATGTATGATGCCTGTGGCTGTATGATGCCTGATGCCTGATGTCTGATGTATGATGCCTGATGCTTGTGGATGTCTGATGTCTGATGCCTGTGGATGTCTGATGCTTGTGGATGTCTGTTGTCCGATGCCTGATGTCTGATGTCTGATGCCTGATGCTTGTGGATGTCTGATGCCTGATGTCTGATGCTTGTGGATGTCTGATGCTTGATGCCTGATGCTTGTGGATGTCTGATGCCTGATGCTTGTGGATGTCTGATGCTTGTGGCTGTCTGATGCTTGTGGATGTCTGATGCTTGTGGATGTCTGATGTCTAATGCCTGTGGATGTCTGATGCCTGATGCTTGTGGATGTCTGATGCTTGTGGCTGTCTGATGCTTGTGGATGTCTGATGCTTGTGGATGTCTGATGTCTAATGCCTGTGGATGTCTGATGTCTGATGTCTGATGCTTGTGGATGTCTGATGCCTGATGCTTGCGGATGTCTGATGCCTGATGCTTGTGGATGTCTGCTGTTTGTGGATGTCTGATGCCTGATGCTTGTGGATGTCTGATGCCAGATGCTTGTGGATGTCTGATGCCTGATGCTTGTGGATGTCTGATGTCTGATGCCTGATGCTTATGGATGTCTGATGTCTGATGCCTGATGCCTGATGCTTGTGGATGTCTGATGCCTGTGGATGTCTGATGCCTGTGGATGTCTGATGCCTGTGGATGTATGATGCCTGTGGATGTATGATGCCTGATGCCTGATGTCTGATGTATGATGCCTGATGCTTGTGGATGTCTGATGTCTGATGCCTGTGGATGTCTGATGCTTGTGGATGTCTGATGTCCGATGCCTGATGTCTGATGCCTGTGGATGTCTGATGTCTGACCTTATAAGTGTTTAGCCATGCAACAGTTGATGTTGTTGCACCAAGAATATTGTGCTGGATAACTAAACACTTATAAGGTCCCAAAGGCGAGACCTATTGGCTATTCCAATGCTTGTTAGTTTTCTGGCTAGTTCAAGCAGAATTCAACTCTCACTTAAATTAGTATATAGGGCATTAGTAGAAAACAATTCAAACAAAACTCTTGGATCAGATGGTCTCCTCATTGACATGTACAAGGCTAATTTAGATCTGTGGCTCTGCATCTGACTAGGACTCTAGACACCCTACATGACAAATTTGCCATCCCAGGCCTTTGGCATTTAGCTGTGATAATCATGATTAATCATGATTTTTAAGCAACAAGATCAGGCTAACCAATGTTGCTATTGTGTAATCTCTCACCTTGTTTTTCCATTTACGTTCTTAGGTAGGTTGGCTCTGGGATGAATTGGGTTAATGAAAACAACTATAGTTTATGATGTTCAAATGGGGCTTTAACAGGGGCTGGGCACTCAGGAGCAGTGTTTGAACCTGTTTCTCCTCCTAGTCAAGTATGTCACCCTCTAAAAGGGGCTGTGTATATGACTTTCATTGACCTGCCCTCCATGTTTGACATGGTGGAGAGATCCAAACTCTGGAGCACCCTGCTTGCATTAAGGGTACATCCCATTATGTTAGCTTTGCTGCAACAGGTTTATGACCATCTACAGTCCATGGCAAGGTTTGGACGCCTTGTGGAGTGCACAACTTCAAGTGTAGCATTAGGTATCTTGGCCACCTTCTTATTCACTCTGTAAATTAACAGCTTGGCTAAGGTGCTTACAAGTATTGTTTCATGTTCTACTATGGTGGACAGAAAGTTAACCATACTGTCACTGTAAGCTGATGATGCTGTACTGATCTACCATACTCCATACTCCTACTGGTTTAGAGAGTCTGAGTTTCAATAATGTTGAGTTCATGGAAAAGCTGGAGTTAAGAACTAACATTGCCAAATCAAAAGCAATGCCAATTGACAGGTGTGGCAGAGGACTGAGGAGTATTTCAGTGAATAATGTACCTTTGAAAATTTTGAATTTTTCTTATTTCCTAGAAGGGGCTTTTGACTCAGAACTGAGGCATCAGTAATCTATTGTGACCCCAATAAAATGTGTTAAGATAAATGAGGATATTTTTAGTTTTGCAAGGATTTGCAGTGGTATTAATATGCATGCGGAAAATATATAACGGATGGAGATACAAACAATACATGCACATACTAATTAAAGCATAAAGTTATAAACTGACACCACAGGCAAAATGTACAGCAGGCAATCTGCAGACATGAAAACATGAAAAGTATAACAGTTTAGCAGCCCTGAGGAAGCTCAATCACCCTACTGGCCAGACTGAAACACGTGTCAGCTGAACAGATGTTCAGGAAAAGGAACCAAGTATTAAAATAAGATGGTTCAACAACTGGAAACTATGGAGAGTAGTTTACATTTTGGAAGGAGCTAGGGAGGTATCCATAATCCCTACATTTTGAAAAGTTATAATGCTAGAATTATCAATATTTGGGAGTAAAATAGTCTGTCTAAAATAAAAGTGGAGGTAAACAATTGCTTGAAATGACAGCTGGACTTGCTGGTCTCCATTTCTAACATTATGTGACATAAGGAAATAGCACAGCCATACATGGAAGGCAAGGATATATGGGCTCCTTTGTCTCAGTGGGTTCATGTGAGAAATAATCATCATTCTGTTTTCACTATCAGGTCTACTTTGTGTGACAGATTGAAACTAGAGGATATTCTTAGGATATCTGGTTTACTTACATCTGCAATACTTTAAGCAGGCCTAACTGCATGACATGTGCTGACAGCTCATTGAGGTAGCCCATGGCAGATAAGTCATGCCTCTGGAATTAGTCTTCTGTTTGGTTACAGGTTACATCAGACCAGCAAATCTTTGCGCTTATCTTCCAATTAAATGTTGCATGAATGAGGAATATTTTGTACTGAATTCATAGGACAATTGACCAAGAACCTAGATTATGATGATGCATATATATGGCGAACAAAGCCTGAAAGGGCATCCTGGCAGTTGAAGGGGAAAAGCAGCATCTTACTAAAATCGACATGTTTTCAAGCTTTAAGAAATTTGGTGTGATTAAATTCAGTAAGAAGTGGCAGAGTTGAACATCCGGAACAATGAGGCAAGAGCCCTGAGTTCCAGAAGCCTGCAAGCCGAACAACGACTTGCCTGAACAACGACTTTGCCTTAACCACACGTGTGGTTAAGGCAAAGTCGGTCTAGTGTTCAGGATGGGCGTGAAAAAGGAAAAGAAAGAAAGAGAAGAGGACAGGTAAGAGGGGTTTGGGGAAGTTTTTAAGGGGGTGAGGGGATCGGGGTAGTTTTTTGGGGGTGGGGAAGTTCGGGGTAGTTTTTAGGGGGTGAGGGGATTTGTGGTAGTTTTTAGGGGTGGGGTGTTTGTGGTAGTCTTTAGGGGGTGGGGGATTCAGGGTAGTTTTTTAGGGGTGGGGGATCGGGGTAGTTTTTAGGGGTGGGGTTTGGGGTAGTTTTAGGGGTTGGGGGATTTGGGGTAGTTTTGAGGGGTTGGGGGATTCGGGGTAGTTTTTAGGAGGTGGTAGTGGGTTCGGGTAGTTTTTAGAGGGTGGGAGGGGGTTCAGGGTAGTTTTTAGGGGTGGGGGATTCGGGATAGTTTTTAGGGGGTGGGAGAGTGTGCGGGGTAGTTTTTAGAGGGTGAGGGGATTTGTGGTAGTTTTTAGGGGTGGGGTGTTTGTGGTAGTCTTTAGGGGGTGGGGGATTCAGGGTAGTTTTTTAGGGGTGGGGATTTGGGGTCGTTTTTAGGGGTTGGGGGATTTGGGGTAGTTTTTAGGGGTTGGGGGATTCGGGGTAGTTTTTAGGAGGTGGTAGTGGGTTCGGGTAGTTTTTAGAGGGTGGGAGGGGGTTCAGGGTAGGTTTTAGGGGTGGGGGATTTGGGGTAGTTTTTAGGGGTGGGAGAGTGTGCAGGGTAGTTTTTAGTGGGTGGGAGGGGTTCAGATTAGTTTTTATGGGGTGGGGCGTTAGGGGTAAATTTTAGGGGGAGTTTGGGGTAGTATTTAGGGGGTGGGGTTCGGGGTATTTTTAAGGAGGCTGGGGTGGTATTTAGGGATCAGTGGGAGAGGAAGGGGGGTGGTAAACTTAGCCATGGAAAACAGTTTACCATGCATGCCTTTACCACAAAAATGTGTGGTAAAGGAATGCGTGATAAAGCAATTTTTGGTTAAGATGCAGTCGTTGTGGAGACCGTGTTGTTAAGGTAGGAGTTGTAAAGGAACTCGTTGTTCCGACATACAACCAGTGGCAGAGGAAGCATGTTCCACAAGTTAGGGGCAAAATAAGAAAATGCCCTGCCAACCTTGCATGCACGTTTAACGTCATGCTCCATGTTAGGCCTGGTCTGCTATTTGGGCCACTTGATTTTTCCTAAAACGAGGCTACAGAAGACATATGCACCTCTTTGCACCTGTGACCGTACATCCTCACAAAGTTCCCTTTTTTGCAATTTTTTAATTGTATGCGTTAAATTCTCTTTGCGTCTGCTTTGTTATTAACCAAATTGTACTTGCAACTGTTTGAATAATGAAGGCGAAGGGAGATTGAGATTTTCTGTACTTTTTACCTCCATTCAGTTCTACATATTTTACCATGTGCTGGCAATATTTTTGCAATGATAGTGTAGTGTTTCATTACTTATTTGTAAAAATAAACTACTTAATGATTGATTGATCAACTTATTAAATTGATTGATTAATCAACTGTGAGCTAGATTTCCATTTCTCATTCTGTGATCGGTTGTTTCACACTACTGGTTGTAATTACCACGAAACGCTGGTGGTGCTTATACCATCTTTTTATTAAAGGCCCTCCCTCAAATGTATCTCTCTTTCACAATTACTCGTCTACCAGAGGTATATGTTGGCTGTTCCAACCAGCTTTTCAGTCTAGATGTTGTCCTTGCAATACTAGTCAACAGTGTCTGACATAAAACCCATCAAGGCCCTCATTACAAGTGCAAAGCTAAACTATGATCTCATTGAAAACGCTTCTTTGCACAGGCATCTGAATTACGAGTTGTGTGATAATTGTCTCACCCTCACAGATTTTCCCTGCTAGATTTCTACAGGTCAAATCTGCGAAAATGTATGGTGGGGTAAAAGCTGATAAAAAAGGCAAAATGTAGAATTCTATGTCATAAATATCGATTCCGTATGTTACGCCTCATGGCATTTACCACAGCTGGTAAATACCTCACCCTGGGGCAATGGTATTTACCACATGTGGTAAATACCTTACTCTATTCTGCTTGACTTGTACTGAGGGCCTACGTGTCATTAACGAAGAACACTTATCTCACCTTAGAATCGCATCCAATGGTCTCATTGCAGTCCTCACAGATGTTAGCAAAGAGATGGTTGTAGCATGGAACACAGTAAGGAGCGTCATCTTGGACTGTGTACTTCATCCCTGCTAGAGACTTGCTGCAATGGTGGCAGTCATCATTACTACTTGTCATCTTCGAGTCTCAAACATTAATTGAGAAACTAAAAAAAATAAAAATAAATTGTTTTCTTGATATCACATTTTCATGCTTATTAGATATGGAATGTTCATTAGTCTCTTTTGTTTTATTCATCTATCCAAAGAGGATGTTAATAAATTCACTATGAAACGCATTTATATCAAGAAAATATATCTTGGCTGCATTTTGCTTGATGCGGTGATTTGACACCTTCGTTATTACCGGATGTCGTTGCATAATGAATGGATGAAAGACCTGTCTCTGGTGCCTGCCCCCAGGGCGGCGGAGGCGTTACTGGGGCACTACCACTTACTGAATGTTAGAACTGGGGGTCTCTAGTTGGCAATGGTTTGCACCTTTGTCCAAATAGGGACCCTTGCTTCTAGTCAGGATAAGGGGGAAACACTCCTAAAAATAACCCCTGCTCACCCCCTGGTAGCTTGGCACGAGCAGACAGGCTTATCTCAGAGGCAGTGTGTAAAGCATTTGTGACCACATACAGTAATACAGTGAAAACACTACAGATGGACACCACACAGGTTGTTTATGTAAAAATAAGTAATCTTTATATAGACTTATCACAAGACCCAATAGCAAAATCCACAATACTGTAATCAAAAATAGACTTAAAATGATAGAGACAGTTCACGTTATCTTCAAAAATAGGATAGTCACTCAAATAAAGCTTGTAGCAACAAATAACTCCACTTGGAGTTATCACGACGTCGTGACCGGTGGAAATCCCAAAGTACGGCGCCGACCGCGAGGTGCGCGGCGTCGGGCCCGGAGTCGAGCAGACCCACAAAGAACAGTACCTGGAATTCGATGAAAACAAAGACGGTGCACGGCGTCGGGAGGTGATGCTTCGTTGGCGCCGGCGGCGCCGGTTCCTTACGACCCCAGGGGAGGTGATGTCTCGGTTCCTTACTGCAGCGCAAGGGAGGTGAGGCGTCGGTTCCTTACTGTGTCGGGGAGGTGACGTCACGGATGGCGGCGAGGCGTCGGTTCCTTACGATGGTGCGGCGTCGATGGATTCGGGGTCACCCACGTCGAGGATCGGCTCCGCGATGATGAAGCCCTGGCGTCGGTGAAGTCGGGGCTGCGGTGCGAGTCGGGACGGTGCGTCGTGAGCGTCACGAGCGGTGTCCTCGGCTCCGGTGCAGGCAGCGGCCTCGATGACGGCTTCGGAGTCGATGTCGCACGGCGTCGGCAGGCGTCGGGCCTACGGTGCAAGTCGGGCGGTGCGTCGTGCTCTTCACGAGCGGTGCCCACGGCTTCGGTGCAGGTTACGGCGTCGCTCGCCGGCGTCGGTGTTGCAATTTCCCTCTGTTAGCAGCTAAAACAGCAGTTCCAGCTGCAGGCAAACAGAAGGGGTGAAGTCTTTGTGTCCCTGTGACTTCAGGCAGGAGGCAAGCTCAGTTCAAGCCCTTGGAGATTCCCTTCTTCAAGATGACAAAGCACAGCAAAGTCTTTTCTCCTGTCCTTGGCAGAAAGCAACCACTGCAGGCCAACCCCAATCAGCAAAACAGCACAGGGGCAGTACTCCTCCTTCAGCTTCTCCGGTTCTTCTCCTTGGCAACAGGTTTCTTGATTTCCCAGAAGTGATCTAATTTCCTAGGGGTCTGGGTCCCCTTTTTATACACCTTTTCCCTTTGTTCTCTGAAGGCAGAGAGGCCTCTGCCTAGTCCAAAACCAGTTCTGGTCAGTCCTGGAGCACTTTGTTTTTCTGACTCCTTCTTTCCTTTGTGAGTGAGGGGCAGAGCCATCAGACGCCCGGCAGGAGGTGGAGCCAGCATTGTGGAAGGCAGGCACAGCCCTATTCAGACCCAGGTGCAGCTCCTCCCTCCACTCTGGATGCAGACCTTCCTATTCAGCCCTGTGCTGACTCACCCTGTCTCCTGTAGCCACCCCCAGCCCCTGTCACTCAATCTCTAGACAAGGAATACACAACCTAGCAGAGGCAGGCTTGGAAGTTTAGGCAAGAAAATACCCACTTTCTAAAAGTGGTATTTTCAAACACAGAATGTTAAAACCAACTTCACTAAAAGATGTATTTTATCATTCTGAGTTCAGGCATACTAAATTCGTTTTTCTACCATGTTCCCTGGGTCAGTTCTGACTATAAGGTGTAATAGTCAGTCTGCCCATTCTGGCCTATGGGGAGCAGGTAGCCTTGCAATAGTGAAAAACGAAAATGGCTGTAATTCACTATTAGGACATGCCACACACACCAGGGCATGTCCTACCTTATACTTACAATGCACCCTGCCCTAGGGCCTACTTTAGGGGTGACCAACATGCAGTAAAGGGAAGGTTTAGGGACTGGTAAGTGGGTGCACTCACCAAGTCGACATGGCAGTCACAGACTGCACACAGGCTCTGCAATGGCAGGCCTGAGACACATTTTACAAGCTGCTTCTGTGGGTGGCACAACCAGTGCTGCAAGCCCACCAGCAGCATTGGATTTACAAGCCCTGGGCACACGCAGTGCACTGTACTAGGGACTGACAAGTAAACCAATCATCCAATCATGGAGTCACTAATCCATAACACAATTTACAGTAGGGAGCACTTGCACTGTGGCACTGAACAGCAGTGGCACAGTGCCCAAAAGCATCTAAAACCAGCAAAACATAAGAGGCAACAGCAAAAAATGGAAGGGAGACCCACGCCAATGGTGCCAAGTCTAACACGTGTCCCCTCCAGCTGAAATGTGGGGAGAACTACCCTTCCTCCTGGGAGTTCTCATCACTAAGGCGGAAAAATCTGGACAGACCATCAGCATTGGCGTGTTCTGTACCAGGGCGGTGTTCCACCGTGAAGTCCATCCCCTGTAGGGAAATGGACCACCTCAACAGTTTTGGGTTCTCACCCCTCATCTGCATTAACCACCTGAGGGGCCTGTGGTCTGTCTGAACCCGGAAGTGAGTCCCAAACAAGTATGGTCTCAACTTCTTCAGTGCCCAGACCACAGCAAATGCCTCACGTTCAATCGCACTCCACCTCTGTTCCCGTGGGAGTAACCTCCTACTAATAAAGGCTACAGGTTGGTCTAGGCCCTCCTCATTCATCTGTGAAAGCACAGCCCCAACACCATGCTCTGAAGCATCTGTCTGCACAATGAATTCCCTGGAGAAGTTGGGCGCCTGAAGCACGGGCGCCGTGCACATGGCAGATTTCAGGGCATCAAAAGCCTTTGGCAGGCATCAGTCCAGTTCACTTTCCTGGGCTGCTTCCTGGAAGTCAGCTCAGTCAAGGGTGCAACAATGTTGCCATACCCCTTGACAAACCTCCTGTAATACCCGGTGAGTCCTAAGAAGGCCCTCACCTCTGTTTGGGTTTGGGGGTTCCCAAGCCAGGATGGTATCTATCTTGGGCTGTAGGGGCGCCACCTGGCCGCTCCCTACCTGGTGTCCCAAGTACACCACAGAACCCTGCCCGATCTGGCACTTACTCGCCTTGATCGTGAGGCCTGCCCTCCGCAGCGCCTTCAACACTTCCCAGAGGTGGTGCAGATGTTCCTCCCAAGTGGCGCTGAACACTGCAATGTCATCCAGGTAGGCGGCACTGAAATCCTCCAGCCCAGCCAACACCTGGTTGACCAACCTCTGAAAGGTGGCAGGGGCATTCTTCATCCCAAAGGGCATCACCCGGAATTGGTAGTGCCCATCTGGTGTGGAGAATGCTGACCTCTCTTTGGCCCCATCAGTTAAGGCGATCTGCCAGTATCCAGACGTTAGATCAAACGTGCTGAGGTACTGGGCAGCCCTAACCGATCAATGAGCTCATCAGCTCTGGGGATGGGGTGCGCGTCAGTCCTGGTGACTGAATTGAGTCCTCGGTAGTCCACACAGAACCGGAGTTCAGGTGTGGCACCAGGCGCGGCAGCCTTTGGGACCAAGACCACTGGGCTGGCCCAAGGACTGTTAGAGGACTCAATCACCCCTAAGGCAAACATCTTGGAGACCTCCTCCTTGATGCAAGCTCTCACCCTGTCAGTCACTCTGTAAGTTTTGTGCTTTACAGGAGGACTGTCCCCAGTGTCCACATCATGGATGCACCATTCAGTGATACTGGGAGTCAGGGAGAACAGATCAGAAAACTGTCCCAACAGTTGGCGACAGTCATTCTGCTGCTCCGGGGTCAGGGTGGGAGAGAGGTTCACACCATCCACTGACCCATCTTGCTCTTTTGCATACAGGAGATCAGGAAGAGGTTCAGTCTCCTCTTCCATCCCAGCATCTGTTGCTAAGAGCATGCCCACTTCAGACCTCTCAAAGTGGGGCTTCAGGCGGTTCACATGCAGGACCCGCAAGGGGTTCCTGGGAGACTGCAAGTCCACCAAGTAGGTGACATCACTCTTGCGCTCCACCACCTCAAATGGTCCGGTCCACTTATCCTGGAGCGCACAGGGCTCCACTGGGGCCATGACCCAAACCTTTTGTCCAGGCTGAAACTCGATCAGAGTGGCGTTCTGATCATGCCAACGTTTCATCTCTTCCTGGCTGGCTTCCAGATTCGCCTCAGCGAGTTGTCTGAAACGCCGAGTCTGGTTCCTGAAGGCCAGCATGTAACTAAATACATCCTGGGAGTTTTCCTGGGAGCTTTCTCCCAGCCTTCCTTGACCAGACTCAGAGGTCCTCTTACAGGATGGCCGTACAGCAGTTCAAAGGGACTGAACCCTAAGGACTTCTGGGGCACCTCTCTGTAAGCAAAGAGCAGGCATGGCAAGAGGACGTCCCACTTACGCCTCATGGGTTCTTCCAGACCCATAATCATGCCTTTAAGGGTCCGGTTGAATCTCTCAACCAGCCCATTACCTTGGGGGTGGTAAGGAGTGGTGAACTTATAGGTTACACCACACTCCTGCCACAGGGACTTCATATACTTGGAAATGAAGTTGGTACCACGGTCAGACACCACCTCCTTGGGGAACCCCACACGGGAGAAAATCCCCATCAGTGCACGTCCCACCACGGGGGCCGTCACTGTCCGAAGAGGGATGGCTTCCGGGTACCGGGTGGCATGGTCCACCAAGACCAGGATGAACCTGTTGCCCATGGCTGTCTTGGGATCCAGAGGCCCCACAATGTCAATACCCACCCTCTCAAAGGGGGTGCTGACAACAGGGAAAGGTTGGAGAGGAGCCTTGTGCTTCCTCCCACTCTTACCACTTGCCTGGCAAGTCTGACAGGTCCTGCAATGAGTATCTGAACTCTTGCGCATTTGGGGCCAATGAAAGTGGGTGACAAGCCTTTGAAAGGTCTTGTCTTGCCCCAAATGTCCTGCTAAAGGCACATCATGAGCCAGACCCAGTAGGAAGGCTCTGAAGCGCTGGGGTACCACCAGCACACGGGCTGACCCAGGCTCAGCAACCTTAGGCTCACTATACAGGAGACCATTCTCCCAGTAGATCCAGTGTGATCCAGACTGATCACCTGCTGCCTGGCTTACAGCCTGTTGCCGCAAGCCCTCAAGAGAAGGGCACTTCTTCTGCTCCTCGCAGAATTCTTCCCTGGAGGGGCCTCCCTCCTGCTGCCAATGGGTCAGCTCAGGCAGGTCCCCCAGTTCAGCCACTTGTTCCCCTGTAGGTTCCAGGGCATCCCCCTCAAGGTCTGCCTCCTCCTGGACCGTGGGAACTTCGGGGGCCGGTTTCCCGCGCCCCCTGCCTCCTCTCTTTAAGGCAGGCACCTGGGCCCTTCTTCCAGGCTCCAGGTCCTCTTGAATACCCTTACCGGCTGCCATTGACCGAGTGGTCACACACGCCCACTCTGGCAGACCCAACATCTCCAAATGAGACCTCCGCTCCACCTTCGCCCAAGGGGAGCTCTCCAAATCATTGCCTAGCAGACAGTCAACAGGCATGGCTGGCCTCACAGCTACTTGAAGGATACCTGAGACCCCCCCACTCAAAGGGAACCTGGGCCACCTTGCAGTGGCTCTCTGAGTTGTCAGCGGCAACTACAGGGTAGAATACATTGGGGACCACCTGCTCCTCAGACACCAGCCGACAACTGACAGCTGTCACACTGGCCCCGGTGTCTCTCAGAGCCTCCACCCTATGGCCATTGATGGTCACCCACTGCCTGTATTTCTTAGTGTTATCAGGCAGCTGGGTCCTAGGGACCATCTCACTGTCTCCTAAAGAGACCAGGGACATCTCTGCGGGACCCCACCCACCTTGGGCACCCAACTCCTCCCCCAGGGCTACACTAGCCATCTGCCGGGGTGGTGCACCAGGGGGTGCAGTGGTCACAGTATTGGGACACTTGGGACTTCCTACAAAGTGACCCACCTGACCACAACTAAAACATGCTTTGGGCCCCTTCTGAACAGACTTATCTGTTGGGACCCATGGTCTTTTCTCAGTGGGAGGCTGGGAACCCTTACCTTGGTTCCCTTGGGGTTTACTTTGGGGCCCTTTTTGGAACTCCTTCTGTTTACCCTTGTCCCCCCCACTCTTCTGCTGGGGACCCTGCCCACCTTTGGCGGAGTCTCCCACAAGACCCTTGTGGACCCGGGTACTGACCCAGCGGTCCGCCTCCTCAGCAAGCTTCCTAGGATTAGTCAGCTTACTGTCAACTAGGTGCTGGCGTAGCTCTGGAAAACAACTACTGGACAAGTGCTCCCATGCGATTAAATCATAGAACTCCTGTAAGTCATTTACTTTGCTACCCTTCACCCATCCATCCAATGCTCTGCAAAAATAAGACACATACTCCACCCAGGTACTAGACTCCAGCTTTTTGCAGTTCCTAAACTTCTGCCTATAAAGCTCTGGAGTTAACCCATACCTTGCCACTAAAGCTTCCTTCAGGTGGGCATAGGACATCTGATCCACTGTGGGCAAGGCTAGCAAGGTTTCCCTTCCCTCACCTGCAAAGCGGCCCCACAACCCCGCTCCCCAATCCTTCTCAGGGACCCGGTGTGATGTCATGGCGATCTCATATGCTTTAAACCATTGCCCAATGTCCTCCCCCTTCATGAAATCCTTAATAACCTCCTTGGGGATGTACACTCTACTTTCTACAGGCACTGGAGGTGTGCTGCCACCAGAGGGAGTGATTTCTAGGCTTCTAGCCTTTAGCTCTAGCTCCCTCACCACTCTCTCATGCTCTAAAAGCATCTTCTTTTCTTCCATAGCCAACCTCTTACTTTCTAACTCCAATTTCTTATGCTCAAGGCTATCATGGCTTCCCTGTTTCAGTTTGGCCATCTCCATTTCATGCATCCTGCTTTTGTCCCTGTCCTCCAGCTCCTCTGGAGACAGGCCCTTTGAGAAACACTGCTGCCCTCCCTGGAAGGCGCTCTCCTCCCAGTTAAGCCCAATGGCCCCTCAAGCTGCCCATCTAAATTCTCTGCCTCCTCCACAGGCTCCTCGGACTGCCCACTGGCATTCCGTGCTTCCAACCAGGCTCTCAGTGCCTTGTGAAACTCCTCCTTCCTGGTGAGGCCTCTCATAGAGATTTTAAACTTTTTGCAAACAGCTTTGAGTTCTGGCACAGTGTAGGTATCAACCCTATCTTCTTCAAATTCAATATCTGCAGGTGCAATGGATCCTTTTTGCTCATGGTGAAAATTGGCAGTTCTCAACAAAAATAAAGGTTCCAAGGGAAAAAAAGTCCTATCAAAAAGGTATGTGGTCGCGTATTGGTCTGCACTCACTAGTAGTGTACACCAATCACTGTATATGAATCACAAATGCAAGTCCAAATCCTCACCGCTGACCACCAATGTTAGAACTGGGGGTCTCTAGTTGGCAATGGTTTGCACCTTTGTCCAAATAGGGACCCTTGCTTCTAGTCAGGATAAGGGGGAAACACTCCTAAAAATAACCCCTGCTCACCCCCTGGTAGCTTGGCACGAGCAGACAGGCTTATCTCAGAGGCAGTGTGTAAAGCATTTGTGACCACATACAGTAATACAGTGAAAACACTACAGATGGACACCACACAGGTTGTTTATGTAAAAATAAGTAATCTTTATATAGACTTATCACAAGACCCAATAGCAAAAATCCACAATACTGTAATCAAAAATAGACTTAAAATGATAGAGACAGTTCACGTTATCTTCAAAAATAGGATAGTCACTCAAATAAAGCTTGTAGCAACAAATAACTCCACTTGGAGTTATCACGACGTCGTGACCGGTGGAAATCCCAAAGTACGGCGCCGACCGCGAGGTGCGCGGCGTCGGGCCCGGAGTCGAGCAGACCCACAAAGAACAGTACCTGGAATTCGATGAAAACAAAGACGGTGCACGGCGTCGGGGAGGTGATGCTTCGTTGGCGCCGGCGGCGCCGGTTCCTTACGACCCCAGGGGAGGTGATGTCTCGGTTCCTTACTGCAGCGCAAGGGAGGTGAGGCGTCGGTTCCTTACTGTGTCGGGGAGGTGACGCCACGGATGGCGGCGAGGCGTCGGTTCCTTACGATGGTGCGGCGTCGATGGATTCGGGGTCACCCACGTCGAGGATCGGCTCCGCGATGATGAAGCCCTGGCGTCGGTGAAGTCGGGGCTGCGGTGCGAAGTCGGGACGGTGCGTCGTGAGCGTCACGAGCGGTGTCCTCGGCTCCGGTGCAGGCAGCGGCCTCGATGACGGCTTCGGAGTCGATGTCGCACGGCGCCGGCAGGCGTCGGGCCTACGGTGCAAGTCGGGCGGTGCGTCGTGCTCTTCACGAGCGGTGCCCACGGCTTCGGTGCAGGTTACGGCGTCGCTCGCCGGCGTCGGTGTTGCAATTTCCTCTGTTAGCAGCTAAAACAGCAGTTCCAGCTGCAGGCAAACAGAAGGGGTGAAGTCTTTGTGTCCCTGTGACTTCAGGCAGGAGGCAAGCTCAGTTCAAGCCCTTGGAGATTCCCTTCTTCAAGATGACAAAGCACAGCAAAGTCTTTTCTCCTGTCCTTGGCAGAAAGCAACCACTGCAGGCCAACCCCAATCAGCAAAACAGCACAGGGGCAGTACTCCTCCTTCAGCTTCTCCGGTTCTTCTCCTTGGCAACAGGTTTCTTGATTTCCCAGAAGTGATCTAATTTCCTAGGGGTCTGGGTCCCCTTTTATACACCTTTTCCCTTTGTTCTCTGAAGGCAGAGAGGCCTCTGCCTAGTCCAAAACCAGTTCTGGTCAGTCCTGGAGCACTTTGTTTTTCTGACTCCTTCTTTCCTTTGTGAGTGAGGGGCAGAGCCATCAGACGCCCGGCAGGAGGTGGAGCCAGCATTGTGGAAGGCAGGCACAGCCCTATTCAGACCCAGGTGCAGCTCCTCCCTCCACTCTGGATGCAGACCTTCCTATTCAGCCCTGTGCTGACTCACCCTGTCTCCTGTAGCCACCCCCAGCCCCTGTCACTCAATCTCTAGACAAGGAATACACAACCTAGCAGAGGCAGGCTTGGAAGTTTAGGCAAGAAAATACCCACTTTCTAAAAGTGGTATTTTCAAACACAGAATGTTAAAACCAACTTCACTAAAAGATGTATTTTATCATTCTGAGTTCAGGCATACTAAATTCGTTTTTCTACCATGTTCCCTGGGTCAGTTCTGACTATAAGGTGTAATAGTCAGTCTGCCCATTCTGGCCTATGGGGAGCAGGTAGCCTTGCAATAGTGAAAACGAAAATGGCTGTAATTCACTATTAGGACATGCCACACACACCAGGGCATGTCCTACCTTATACTTACAATGCACCCTGCCCTAGGGCCTACTTTAGGGTGACCAACATGCAGTAAAGGGAAGGTTTAGGGACTGGTAAGTGGGTGCACTCACCAAGTCGACATGGCAGTCACAGACTGCACACAGGCTCTGCAATGGCAGGCCTGAGACACATTTTACAAGCTGCTTCTGTGGGTGGCACAACCAGTGCTGCAAGCCCACCAGCAGCATTGGATTTACAAGCCCTGGGCACACGCAGTGCACTGTACTAGGGACTGACAAGTAAACCAATCATCCAATCATGGAGTCACTAATCCATAACACAATTTACAGTAGGGAGCACTTGCACTGTGGCACTGAACAGCAGTGGCACAGTGCCCAAAAGCATCTAAAACCAGCAAAACATAAGAGGCAACAGCAAAAAAATGGAAGGGAGACCCACGCCAATGGTGCCAAGTCTAACACTGAACAAAAAGTGATAAGGAGGATAAAATGCTGCAGCTACAATGGTAAACTGTTGCTGACAGTGATGTTCTTCTGTTGCTGGAAACTGGTGCCCTTCCTCTTCTCGTATTGTCTTTGCGGGAGTGGAAACTGTACCTGTTTTCTTCTTCTGTACTGAAATAGTAAATGGATAGAGGCTGACGCTACATCAGAAACATTGTAAGAGACCTTGGAAATAGAGGGTCACTGGGAGAGCAGCATCTGCACTCACAAACTAAGCCTAAACGGTGGGGGCAGATTTATAATCAAGTTGCGTCACCTTTGCACCACGCAAGGGGGCGCAAGGACGACGCAACTAATAAGTCAGATTTATCAAGCCCCGCAAGGCCACCTTGCGTAGTTCTGCATGGCTTAATAAATCTAGAGTAACGCAACACAGCGCGTATCACTGAATTGCGTTACTATGCCCAGGGAGGCGTTTCATGGGTACAGCATGGATGTTCCCATGCATCCACCAATGGATTTTGGAGCATTCCTAGATTTACCATTACTGGAAAATGCTGCAACTCTACAGGTGAGGTGTAACGAGGAGAAATATCTTTATTTCTCCTCGTTCTTTCCTCTTTCTATGAGTGCTACATTTTGCAGCACACATTGAAAGAGGAAAATGCCTCAGAGGATTGTTTTTGTTTCCCTTGGTGCACAAAAACAATCCTGTCTGCAACGCACGCACCCTTGAATCACAGCGCAAGGATGCCTGCATTGGCGCTAGGCAGTACATTGTGGGCCAGTGAAAGGAAAGGACAGGAATGCACCGTATCATGTTAAATACAGTGCATTCCCTTTCACGCAGCGCATCACAACAAGGAGGCTCACTGTGCTGCGTGAAATAATGATAAATTTGCCCCTCGGAATGCGGTGCAAATTCAAGATGTTACTCTGGTTCTCCCTTGGCATCGTGACTTGAAGTGTGAATTATGGTTTGTTCCATCTGCCAACTTCCTGATAGAAAGAAAAATAATTAAGGACCCAATCATATTGTGATAGAAAATGATTACTGCATTTGAATAATAGACCATTAGTGAAAGGAGGCACCATGAGTTGTGGTTGCAAAACATTGTTCAATTATCAAGGCCTGAATCGGTTGGTAACTGAGTCGCAAAGTCTCAAGGTCTCAAAGGTAGCAGATAGTGGCCCTGAGAACCACTGCCTTCTTCCCCAATATCTTCCTAAATGGGAAAACATTTACTTTTTAAAGCAGCTCCTGTGTTGGACATCAGCTGATTTAAAAAAAAGATTTCCCAGTCTGTGAAAACACATGCAGTCTGCTGTGCCTCACAGGCCTCGATTCCTGCATTTAAATCAAGTCACAGCAGGTCGCAAATTGAGACCTGCCTATTTATTATTCAATAGGCAGGTCATTTAACGACCCCCTGTGAAAGGACAATGGGCTAGATGAATGAATCGTTTTAGCTATTGCAAACAGAGAATCGGGCCGTTTGTGACCTCTAAATAACCTTTTGCATTGTAGTAACCCTATTTTGCGAGGCGGTAACCTATTACCGACTTGCAAAATAGGGTTTGCTAGTCGGTTTTAGGAAGGGGCATTTCAAGGGTGTCCCTTCCTAATAGCGAGCCGCAGTGTCATGTATGAATGCTTTGCGACCGGAATGTGGTCACAAAACATTCATATTTTACTGACTCCATGAAGAAGGTGGTAATCCGTTAACAAACAGGAAGGGGCCCCAAAGGGACCCCTTTCCCTTTGTGAATGTGGGCGCCAACGTTGTAACCCTTGCACCATGGTGCAAGTGTGCCTCCGTTAAATGCAGGATTGTTTTTGTGCAAGAAGGGGCACCTTCCTGCACAAAAACAATTCTAAGAGGCGTTGTCCTCTTTCTATGTGTGCTGCAAAATGCAGCACATATAGAAAAACGAAAAAAAACAAAGAGAAATAAACATATGTCTTCTTGTTACACCTCACCTCGGGAGGATTTGGCGCTTTCCCAGGTTTACATGACTTTGTAAATCCGGGACAGCATCCAATTCCATGGGTGTTGCGTGGGAAAACCCACCATAACGGCATGGAATGACTCTGGTTGCAGAGTAAGCCTTACTCATGATTTATAAGGCCACTCAAAGCCATGCAGGGTGGTTTTGCATGGCTTCATAAATCTAATTGAGAGCCCTGTGTCACGCATGTACCGCTTTAAGTGGTGCAAAGGAGACGCAGAGCTCTCATAAATAAGCCCCTAAATATGTTTTACACTCATAGAATATGAAATAAATAAAGAATGCATCATTTGTAAATTCAAGAAAAGGAAACAGACCTTCAGATTTAATGGCCACATATGCTATAATGAAAAAATAAGCCAGCTTAGAGCACGTTGGAAGTGTGCGAAATATTTTTGTGACAAGTGTCCAGGTACAGTGATTACTCTTGGAGGAAAGGTACTAAAAGGCACAGTTCAAAGCAAAGCCAACCTCCTCAACCATTAACACTTTCTGAAATTAATATTCCTGCAAGTTTAAAACTAAAACATACTAACTAAACGTTCTTACAATATGATAATGATAACACCACAAAAGAGTACCAACACTAGAACTAAGTCTGATTTGGATGATGGATGCTATCTTAAAATAGTGCCTGCCACGCTTCACCAAAATCTCCATAATACACTGGAAAATGCAAGAAAATACCAGGCCCCTAATCCATGATTTACTTCAGAGTTCTTCAAACTTTCTTCTTCCAAGCTCCCTTGAACCAAAAGTTTTAATGTGGGGCCCACCTTCAAAACTTTGGGCCTTATTACGATGTCAGTCGGACTTGCGTCCGTCTGACACCATTGCGGAATGGAACCGCCAGACCATAGGTTGGCGGTTCCGCATGCAGAATTTGGATGCGACCGCCCTATGGGCCGTCGGAAACATCTATTTTACAATTGTCGCTTGTGCAGTGGGTGGAAAGGCCCACAGCACAAGCTACAATTGTATAATGGATGTTTTTAAACATCCCAGCACTGTGTGGCAGGCAGCATGTGGTAACTGCCGCACGATGCAGGGATGTTTAGGGGGGCACCATAGGTGCCCCTCTACCTCCATAGCGGAGGGCCAGGGGGAAAAGGGGGCCCTGCTAGAGGCCCCCAAAGTCACTTTCCGCCTGCCTTTTCATGGCGGGCAGACCGCTATGAAAAGGCAGGTGGATAGCGACATCATAATCCCGACGTCGAAGCCGAGACTGGCTCTGCCGTCATTATGGGATTATGAGTCCTTCCGACGCTCTGATGGGGTCGGAAGCACAGCGCAATACTCCCGTAGGTTTTCTTCCGACCATCGATATTGTAATATGGCAGTCGGATGGAAACCATCAATGTCGGGTGGGAAAGCTTCCGTCTAGCTGTTGGAGGGCTTTCCGCCCGACATTGAAATCGGGACCCTTATTTTCAGAAAGGTCATGTCATGGGGAAGGAGGGACTGGGGCTTAATGCATTACATTATGGCTGGGAAAAAAAGGAAGACAATCTGCAAAAGCCAGTGTTTTGCAACATTGAAATATAAACGCAAAACAAAAAGTGAATAGGAAGGATGTCCCTGGTTTGGAGGGTGTGGTGTCCAAGGAGGTTGACACCCTCCAAAAGAGGGTGAAATGAGTTTCAAGCATGATGCTCTCAACCACATTCCAGCAGAGGCACAATCTTTTTTAGGACAGGAAAAGCCAATCCTAGAGCAGCTTTTTCTTTTACTTTGGGGCATATTATCAACGAGGCGCTAAACAATTATCGCCGCCTTTGCGTCCGTTTTCGGACGAAAGCGGCGATAATTTATCGCCTAATCAGCAAGGTCACGCTATCGCGTGAATCCTTGCATTATCGCCTCTTTCCCAACGCCCATCTTTGCATCTCTAATGAGATGCAAAGTGGCGTTACTGGCGTACTCGGATGGACTACGTTGCAAATATCGCTAATGTTCACATCGCGATATTTACAAGGCAGCCCACATGATTTTAGCAGAGGTTAGATTTTGGCGAAAACGGCCGTTTTCGCCAAAATCTAACGTCTGCTAAAATAATGACTTAGCCATCCCTAACATAGGGGTGGATTCTGCTGATACGACCACAGGGTCGTATCAGCAGGTTATCGCTGCTTTGCAGGGAACATCGCTGGAAAACCAGCGATGTTCCCTGCAAAACGGCGATAACCTCGCTATCTCTGGAATTCTTATCGCCCTGGAGAAACGCGTTGTTAATAACGCGCTACCAGGGCGATAATTTCCGGAGATAGCCTGCGATAGGACTATCATTGCTAAGCACGGCCAGCGATAATTATCGCAGTCCGTTGATAATATGCCCCCAAATTCTTTCTAATTTAAAGCCTTTTCAGGCTGTTTACACTTTTTAAACAAAATATTGTAAACACAGCACTTGAAGGATACACAGCTCAGATCTGTTGCTTCTGTCCACTCATGTTGCAAATGTGCTTCTTTTGTATGTTTTTTTCAAAGCAACAGATGTGAGATCTATTGGTACATTTTTTTTAAGGAGAACTTTTACCTCAGTAGGGTAGGTCTCTCTCCATTGCGACAAGGTGAGCTAACATGCTGCAGCAGACAGGAGTTTCTCCAGTTCTGAGCCACTGGTCTGAAGCCCCAGCAGGCATTGTCCTCTTCTTATCAGCAAAACAATACAATGACTCACCTCCTCGCTCTGCAACATGGGCAATTGCAGTGAAGCTCCCAGCAACCAGTGCCTCTCCCTATGTGTAAAACATCACATTGAGAGAGCATTTCGCCCCCTTACCCTTACACCTTGCTCTGCTCCCATCCATCTGCCAACATTTAAAGCACCTCAGGAGTCCAGACAAAGGGTAGTGCTGCTCTCCATGGGTGCCCATGCCCGTGTGATGGGGCAGCAGGCTCCTCCACTTCCCTCGTATCACTATAAATGAGGTGTGAAAGACAGGTTGTAAACACACTATACAAATAAAGGCCGGGCTTCCAGGCTACCTTTCAAGCACTGGTGAATTACCCTACAATTATCCCCTCCCACACAACTTGAGGCTCCACTAATTGCTGATGGATGCTTCCAACCCGGAAAATAACACCATAGACCCCCAGGAGGAAGCCCCCCCAGTTTGAAGACATCTGCTTTACTGCCTCATAAAAGTACCCTGGCATCTTCAGAATTATTACATTGTGTATTTAAAAAAAAAAAAAAATTCACTCCTCAAAAATTATGATTGAATATGAACTGCCCATGATAAACACTGTCAGAAAATCTTAACCCAAAACTCGAATTCAAAGTTGCTTTTTTCACTTTGGGCAGGCTGTGTGGAGAAAAAAACTAAAAAGGAACCTTGCACAAGACTACATTTCAGCAAGTAAATTGCAACCTGAACTAGAAAAATTAACTTCATTGGCTTTTGTTCCTCTTGGGCAAGTTGAGGAACAGTATAATGTCTTGTACCAGAGTCACTATTGCACTGAAAATGATGACAAATTAATAGAATTTTTAAATTACTTTGAAGGGACATGGACCTTACACGATTGGGAAATATAAGACCACCTTAATTAAAATTAACTGGTGAAATTGTTTCTCAACTAACTTAGCAGAAGAGGTAGAAACAAACAATGCCATCATAAAATGGCATATTTCCTTTAACTTCAGTTTTACTAAAATAAATCTACTTTATAAAGTTTTGGGAAAATCTATAAGTTTTCTAGAAATTAAACAAACCCAATTATTCTCAGGTACTCCAGGCCTGAAAACGTAAAATAAAACAAAGGTATATTGGTTACAAATTTCAACTAAATGTAGACTGTGCAGCACCATCACGGGTGTAGATTACCTGGAAATGATTGCATTTACTCTAGAATATCAGAATTATTCATTTTGTTAAATATTAATATACTAAAATTACTAATAATACTAAAGTTAAATACCCTAAATTAACAAATAATAATTAATATGAAATTCAATTAATTCACAGTGAAATTCTTTGTACTTTTTTCTTCTAGCAGTCCCGGAACATTCCATTTGGAAAAAAATTAAATCCAAATCCAAAATTCGATGAAACAATCCGAAATGCATGATTTAAAAAATTTTCATTTGAAAAAAGGAAAACAATGCTATGCTTCAATGGAATTCCTTAAACTCATGAAAAGTGTTTCAAAAATATAAACAATGCTCCTTGAAAAAAATCAATGAAAAATGTCATAAATCCTTCCAAAAAAAGTCAGTCAAGGTTGAAAACTCAATTAAAAAATCTATGTTTGAGTAAAATATTTCAGACACCATGTGTACATGAACCAGATGACAAAATTCATGCTGTGACCATGTAAATAATGAATAAACAAGTTTTTGAAAATTTTAACATGAAAATACAAACACATTTTTTAAATATCACTTTGATATTGTTTAAAGGAAAAAAAATTAAAAGAAAAACTCACCAGGAATATGGTGCGTAGGTCCACCCTGTTCGAGATCCGATTCACATTATAGAAAAAAAATTATCTTAGCCTTTATTTCAATGGAACAAAATGGCGGTTTAATTAAATGAAAAAAAGAGATTGCAATTTACATATCAACTCTGTGTAAGAAAGTAGGTTTTATTTTTAAAACTATTACCTTTTTTTTAAATGTAATAATTGTTAATGTATTTTTAAAAATAATATTTGTATTGTTCAGTTTTAGAAATACAAATAGATCTGATTACTAAATGATGTAAATTTCTATTTTCTTTTTACAGGTTATTGTAAAATAAATGTAAGCATAAAATATTTGTAATTATATTCTATTTTATAAAAATGAAAACTATCCATACTATTTTTTTTCTTTTTTAGGTATTCCAGCTAATTTGATTTTTTTCCCTACATGTCATAGCTATATTTACATTTTTACTATTAATAACTTAAAACAAAATAATAGTGACTGTTTCTTTTCTCTCCCTGAAGCTTTTACAAATGGAGAAAATTTACCTTACAACTAATTGATTTATTTACTTTAACATGTTTTCTATCAGTCCTTAGAGGTTATTTTTATATTTGTTGCATTAGTTTATATATTTCCCCCAGCAAACTTAAATTTTTAGGATTCTTTAAATATAAAATTGGAAGTATATCAAAGACATAGGGGCCGATTCCGATTCGGGCCGGAAATCTCTCCGACCGAGCCGGACCCGGAGAGAATTCCGACCGAATCGGACTCTGGCAGTCCGACCGGACGAGTACGATGCGTTCGTAGGCTATCGGACTCGATTCGGTCGGACTCCCATTGAAGTCAACGGGAGCCAGTCGTACAACGCGTACGCGGGCTCCCATTGACTCAATGGGTGCGAGGCAAACAAGGGCGCCCCCTACAGCGTGTACGCGGCGAAGCGCATCGTGCCGTACATGCACAGGTAGGGGGGACCCATGGGTCCCCCCTGTGTGCGACTCGCGCGGCCACGCGTACAGGGGGGTCCGACGCGAACCCCCAAAGTCCGGCTCCGACAGCTCTTTCGAGCCGGACGGCGCGAGTCGGTCGGACTGCTCGCGGTGCGCATCGTACTTACCCGGCCGGGGAACGTCTCCATTGCGCGGTGCGAGTCGGGTCCGTGTGAGTCGGTCGGAGCGTGTTGAAGCCGCGTACGAGTCGGTCGGCGATTTCGCGGGCGCTTGCATCGTACTCGCTCGGCCGGACCCGCGTACGAATCGGTCGGGAAACAGGGCTCCGAATCGGATCCGGTGAAGCCGAATCCGATTCGGAGCCCTACCGGCCGAGATCGGAATCGGCCCCATAGTTTATTGAAATTGTATATATACAAATTGCATAATTGGATTTTTCTACTTACAACTATTCTTTTTTAAATATGATTTGTATCCTAAAAAAATGTTTTCAAATGTATTTAAATGCAAAAAGCATTATAATTACATTCATTGGTAAATGTTAATATTTGTTAAACTGAAATTAAACATTTTTTCCGATTTTTGTTGTTTCTTTAGTTAAATATGGATATTCGTTCCAATTTGTAACTAATAAATTAATAGCTACCTCACCCTGAATCCTCAAAAACTAAATACTCCAATAATCAAATAAACACCCTCACCCCAAAATTAAAATCCAAAAGAATGAATACACTCCCCACCATGGACCCCTGTCACCCTTGCATGCCACTCCTCTCTTTTCTCCTTTAATAGTGGGGTAAACTTCCCATGCCCCTTTTTTAGAACCACCATTCTTTGCTCTAGAAAACATTTTAAAGCTATTTTCTTTTTTACCTCTACCCATTACTTAATAACCCAAAACCCATTAACTCTTAATTATATATAAGTATATTACTAAATAATTCCTTTACAAAATATCTTTTCATGTGGATAAGCTCCCCAACTCTCCTTTAAAACCATACCAATTACTAAATAACCCAAAATCATTTAAACCTTAATTGTGTTGTAAATGAAATGTGTGGTAACTTACTTTGCAGTAACTGTAACTTTCCTCATAGTAGTGGTAAATGTATTGTAGGTGATACGTGGTAGTTGTCCTCTGAGGTTCTGGTCACATTGTAATGGTATACAATGGTACCTTTGCTTTGATGGACTGAAAGAGCGAAGCCAAGCTCAAAGCGCTGGTTGTCTGTCAAGGCCAGATTCACCAAAATGTAAAGGGTAGCATTATATACCAACACCTGCAATACCTTAAATCTCCTGTCTGCTAACCATGTGCCAGGAAATTACTTACTGATTTTTACCACAATGCGATGAGAGATGAGAGTATGAAAGTATAATCTGGAACTCCACATGTACAGGGATCATGTTACGCACCTGAAACATTGTCAAGTGTTGTTATTTGAGAGAACAACTGACAAACTTTCAAGCAGATATCTATCAATGAACCTGCAGCAAGTAATGAACACTGGGTAAAAATTATCAAGTGACAGTGAGCATGACCTGCCTGCTAGACAACAAAACAGAGATGATGGTCAAGAGGATGGCATTACCGGCAGATTCATGAATGATGATGTGATCATATATATGGACATACACATGGGCAAATTCAGCTCAGAGAACAAAAGGGAATCTGGCTTAATGAGGCAACAGCTTACCAACAGCCTAAGTGAACGAAAGGCATATTTCCTCCTAATGTATTAGGGTAGATGCCTTTGAATGCACTCTCAACAACCTCAGAGGTACAGTAAATATTCAGAATATTCTCTTGCAAAAGGATGAAACTCCCTACAATATTACAAAGTGAACAAGAAGACTTAAAATCAATCTTGAAATGAAAAACTAAGAACTAAAGATCTTAAGGAGGATATAGAAGGGGAAAATATTATGAGCTAGCTATCGAGACTAAATACATAAAATACAAATAAGGATTATCACACTGCCATTCAAGTAGAGTAACTGAGCCAGCTGAAGATCAGTGTGGTAACACTTTGAATATATTGGTGAAATTGGACATTTTCAGGATAATTAACAAAATCCTTTTTGGGGTACTCAATTTGTGTCTTGTAAGCTTTGGGCAACTCATTTTGGGTTATTACTGATGTGTTATACATCGCAACAAAAATTAAACCATCATTTCCAACACCATTGATTCTTTGTGTGAACACTATGGTAGCCATGACAGTCCTGCAGAGAATACTGTTGAGCTATCCTTGGTGTGCTGGGGAATAATATCAGGGACGATGTTAATATGGAACACAGAAATGTACTCTATTTGAGGTGCAATTCTTGGACCTGCATGTAAGTTGGTAGAAAAATGGGAGGAGACTCCTGGAAGGACAAGAGGGGCAGAGGCAAAGATGATGGGGAATTGAGTCAAAATGGAAGGGCTAATGAAGGTCCCAGTTATTCTGAGGCGAGAGGTCAGTGGGAACCATAGTCATAAGGGGTAGGTGAGCAATAGTCACAGAGATGAAAGAGTGATGACAAGATATGGGGCAAGTCAGGGAGCATGAAAGTGCCATGTGGATGGGTTGCATCTGCCACCATGGACTTTTTCACATAGTGTGGCACCTGCCATGCAGTAGAGAGTTGCTGTGGGTATAACATAATTTCCAATGCAGTGGATAACTCTAGATTTGGAGTGCTGGCCACAAACAATGAGGCAGTTTGGCACTGAGCTACCAAACCCTAAATGTTGGCCTAATTCTCTAGCCTTATCAGCACAATAACAAATGATGGCCTGAATTGTGAAGCTAACATGGTCTAGATTGGAACCTCTGATTCAAGATATTTACTCAGTTAACATGTCCATATAATTATGCTTGATAACGAGGTAGAAGTTAGTAAATTGTATGATTATTCCCAAGGTGGTAAAGAGCCATCAAGATGACTTGAAAATGAAAGAAGGAATCATGTTAGATGGTGGATCCTACTGTGGCTAGTACGTGTGTAATGTTATAGGGAAACTACATAGGGGCCGATTCTGATTCGGGCCGGAAATCTCTCCGACCGAGCCGGACCTGGAGAGATTTCTGACCGAATCGGACCCGTGCAGCCCGACCGAACAAGTACGATGCGCACGTATGCCATCGGACTCGAGTCGGTCGGACTCCCATTGAAGTCAATGGGAGCCTGTCGTACAACGCGCACGCGGGCTCCCATTGACTCAATGGGTGCGAGGCGGACAAGGGCGCCCCTACAGCGTGTACGTGGCGAGCGACTCGCGCCGTACACGCACAGGTAGGGGGACCCATGGGTCCCCCTGTGTGCGACTCGCACGGCTATGCGTGACAGGGGTCCGACACGGACCCCAAAGTACGGCTCCGACTGCTCTTTCGAGCCGGAGTGCGCGGCTCGGTCGAACTGTTCGCGGCGCGCATCGTACTTACCCGGCCGGGGAACGTCTCCAATGCGCGGTGCGAGTCGAGTCCGAGCGAGTCGGTCGGTGCGGTTAGACCCGGGAATGAGTCGGTCGGAGCGGTCGGGACGTCCGGACGAGTCGGTCGGCGATTTCGCATCGTACTCGCTCACCCGGACGCGCGTACGAATCGGTCGGGAAATAGGGCTCCGAATCGGATCCGGTTAAGCCGAATCCGATTCGGAGCCCTACCGGCCGAGATCGGAATCGGCCCCATAGACTTTATTAAAGAAATTCATTACTTATATGATACAGGGTTGATTTTTAAGATATACTTACAGATCAAGATGTTGTTCTATGTCTGAGCATTAAGGGGCATGGGGAAACAGGCAATGTTGATTTGGTAGAAGTAGTGCAGACATATGGCTTACTAATGTGATTATGGAGCCGTATATTTGTCCACTTGAGGTTACTTTACTCTTGATTATGTTTTAGCTTTTTTGGTATCTATTATGGTATACTGATAAGAAGGTCACAATGTATTGTACTCATGGTTTTTCTGAGCAGACCTCCACATCCATATTTTGATAGCAGAGGTCTGAGGATGGTGGCCATAGATTTTAGAAAGAGAGGTCCTACCATTTTCTTATATTCAGTTATCAGTTGTTTAGGAATTTTCTTTAACGTTGGTGTTAGACCTGGGGGTCTCTAGTTGGCTGAGGTATGTACCTTAGTCCAAATAGGGACCCTTGCTTCTACGTCAGGGTAAGGAGGGAAACACCTTTAGATAACCCCTGCTCACCCCCAGGTAGCTTGGCAAGAGCAGCCAGGCTTATCTCCAAGGCAAATGTGTAAAGTATTTGCATCCACGCTCTCAGTGACACAGTGATAACACCACAAATGGACTCCACACGAGTTTCATAAAAACAATTATATGTTTATAAAAAAAGATATATGATGAGACCACACGATAAAAACCCAACATATGCGTATTTGTAATATTTCACAGTGCCGGTTATTAGGCCAGCACGCACTGGTAGGTTCTTGCAGTATTAATGAGCAGTTCTCGATGATCCAATGCAGTCCTAATGCAATGCTATGCAGTTCGTAATGCAAGAATCAGGCACTTTGTAATGTAAAAATAATGCAATTCGTAATGCAACAATCAGGCAGTTCGTAATGCAAAAATAATGCAATCCGTAATGCAACAATCAGGCAGTTCGTAATGCAAAAATAATGCAATTCGTAATGCAACAATCAGGCAATTCGTAATGCAAAAATAATGCAATCCGTAATGCAACAACAATGTACTCCGGCACCGATCGCGGTGCTCTGACGGTCTCTATGCCACTGACTCGCAGTCAGCTACTGCCAAAATATGCACCCAACACTGTGATGATGGAAAACAAAGTGCAGCTCCACACTCCGGCCCCGGTACTGCCACTCCTCGGCAAGTACGGGCCGCGATACGGGCTTGAGCGGGGGCTCGCGCTGCAAAGATGGGAAAGGCCGAGAGCGTTTCTCTCGGAGCCCGCACCCCGCCCCAGACGGCGACACATGCACGCTCACTGAGCGTTACCTGGGGGATGCGATCTCACTCTCCTCTCTTCTCCTTGCGGCTTGGGCCTCCGGTGCGACTTCGTTGATCTTGGGCAGTGGAACTCGGACCCCGATGATGATGGTTCGAGGTCTCTCCTTGGCAAAGGCAGGCTCGGGCTGGCGGCGGTGAATTCCCACAGCTCCTCTAGGGATGCTGGTCCAGGCCGATGGCAATGACGATCACAGCAGTTCTGGCCACGCTGTCGATCGAAGCAGAGAACAAGACTGCTCCGGGACACACAGTCACGGGGCAACTTCTCACGAAGGTCTCAGGCTGCAACAGGGCACACGCACACAGCGTCGCTGAGACTCACTTGAACTCCGGGTGCACACGATCACAGGGCAATCCTCATGAAGGTCTCAGGCTGCACAAAGCACACGCACACAAGGTCGCTGAGACTCACTTGGACTCCGGGTGCACACGATCACGGGGCAGTTCTTACGAAGGTCTCAGGCTGCAAAAAGCACACGCACACAGCGTCGCTGAGACACACTTGGAAACTTTTATGTTCCTGAGTTTCCACAACAGGGAGCCAGCTCTCCTCGGGCCCTGGAGACACGCTACTTCAGGACACAGCACACTGCAAAGTCCTCACAAGCAGGGGGACACAGCACACAGCAAAGTCCCTTGTCCTCTCCTTAGTCAAACCAGCAAACTGCAGGCCAGCCCCAGAACACACAGCAAGGGTCAGTCCTTCTCTTCAGTCTCTTCAGCTGTTCTTCTTTGGCAGAGGTTCCTCTTGAGCACCAAGTAGGTTCAATCCTTTTTCAATATGGATTTCAGTCTAAAGTCCAGGGGTTTCAGCTCTCATAGTTATACCCCTGAATGTCTTTGAAGGCTTTGTGTTCAGGGGGCACTGACCCATGTCCAAACCAGTTCTGGGTGTCTCCCTGCCAGTGACACCTTCTTCCTTTGATAGTGGGGGTCTGAATCTTCAATCACTCAGCAGGAGATGGAGCCTTTGTTTTATGGCAGCAGCCCAGGCCTCTTCACCTCCAGGGGCTACTCCTCCCCCCTACACTCCAGATGCAGGTCAGCCTGTTGCTGTCTCACCTCCCCTCCCTGGGTCAAGACATTTCCCAGATCCTATCACATTCAAATCCAGACAGTCAATCCACAACCAGGCAGAGACACACAGAATTGTTAGAACAAGAAAACAAGCCACTTCTAAAAGCGTGGTTTCTAAACACACAATTCAAAAACCACCTTCACAAAAAGATGTGTTATTAAATTGTGAGCTCAGGCACACTAAACTTCACCTCTCCATCTTAAACCTATGGGAAGATAGGCTGGAAACATATTACACAGCTTTCCCCATTCTTTCCTATGGGCAAGATGACCTTGCAACAGTGAAAAACGAAATGGAGAGTATTTCACTGTTAGGACATGGTACACACCTCAGTACATGTCCTACCTTTCACAGACACTGCACCCTGCCCAGGGGGGTACCTTGGGCCTACTATAGTGGTGTCTGATGTGCATGGAAAGGGAAGGGTAAGGCCTGGCAAGTGGGTGCACTTGTCAGGACAACATGGCAGTTTAGCAAATTGCGCGCAGGCACTGCAGTGGCAGGCCTGAGTTCTCTCTTTGGGGGCTACTTATGTGGGTGGCACAATTAGTGCTGCAGGCCCACCAGTAGCATTTGCATTACCAGCCCTGGTGATCCAGCGGTATACTAACAACAGATACTCTACTACCATATACTCACCTGGGCCCATAAACATTTACACAGATCCAAGTAGACCGCTGGGTTTAGTTTATATTTTTCCTTATTCAGGATTAGTTATTTCTCATTCCTAACTAACCTTTCACTGATCAAAAGTTCTTTCCTCTGGTCAATGGACCATTAGTTGAACTAGTTGATGGTGATAATTAACATAACTTATTAACTATTCTTTAATTAAAGAAAATAACCACAGACTCAGGAAGTTTTAAATCTTTATCTAAATTAAGTGAATGTGAACCATTTCAAATTACAGTACAAACACCCTCATTCGTAGAATTTCAAATCAAACCTTCATTGAGAAAAATATTTCAGACACATACAATAACTATGCCCAGAAAGGAGAAGACAGAGAGAAAAGATCATCTACAAATACCATGAATTTATAGTTACCAAGGATAGTGTGAAGACCAAACCCTCTGGCCAAAGGGCTGGTAAGGGTCCCCCGGGATATATCAGGAGACATAGACTTCAGGACAGGAATCAGGACAGGATACTTAACCTCTCTAAAATACCGACGACTGCGTTGCACCCCTCTTCCTCCTCGAGTTTCTTCCGTGATCTTCTTGTCTAACCCAATTATTTAAAGATAGATGGTTCTGCATTCGGGGTCTTCATCAGCATCTCACAGCGTCCCTTCCAGCATCAGCACCACCCACAGCATCCTGAGCTCTCGACTTCCAGCATCAACATCAACGACTTCCCCTTCTTCTTCTTCTTCATCTAACTAACTAAAGCTACCTCAGTTATACCTTTCGGTTTCCATGTACCACCCACTAAAGTTTCAATATCGCAAAAATACGAATTCTAATTGGTCAGGCAAGGGGGGATGATCATCACACCATGCTTACATATTACTTATTTTCATTGAACCATTGTTCGTAAAACCCATCCCCTTAAACTTTATTCTTTTCTTCAGTTCCCATACATATCCAAACTTTATTTGTTACATTTCTTTCAACATTATGAATACAAGTCTTCTTGCATGAACTCTTCACCCACTGTTCACAGGGCACGTCATTCTCGTCCTTGGACGGCTGTCAAAACCTTGCTCATCTTTCCGGATTCACTCTTGTGTAGGCATGCGCAAACTTGAATCAGTCGGCTCAATTCACTGACTCCAAAACATCGCGTAGCACACGGCTGAACATGATCTGTGACATCCCACCAGCAGACGCCACAGTGTGTTGAAAGGTACCGGTGGCAAAGAAGTGTAGGGCTGCCATCACCTTCACCTTGGGGGTGAGCGCTGTAGGGTATGTCCGGCCAGGTTGCAAATGTGGGGCCAACCGCACCGTCAATTCCTCAATCAGCGGCCTGTTGAAGCGGTACCGTCGGATGCAGTCACGTTCAACCATGGTTGCAAGGTCAGGGAATGGGCTATGGACAGCTGGTGCCCTGCAGTGCATAGGTGAACAAAGAAAGATTGTCAGTCACCCCACATATGTGGCATTGACCATACTCAATATCACATGATACATCATTACAAGACACAAGTACTTGATGTGTGTGCCGTTCTGTATGGACATATATGGCACCTACATGGCCAACATCTAACATCACAGTTCAACATGTGTTGACAACAAGTTCCAGGTCGTGCAATGGGAAATCATTAGGCTGTGTCACAGTACCCATGTACTGCTGTCACGTTCCAAACACACACCACAGTGACAAGTGAGGACAGATGTGCCACAGGCATCACAGCTCATTGACAGGTAGATTCCCAGGGACCCTGTATTGCCACATGGACATTGGCATGACATGGCGTATCATGTACACGTCAGCAATACAACCATGACTCCCACAGGTAGTGGCCCCTGTTGCCTCTGCAGGACAGACATGGACGTCTGTGACACACACACGCACAACATCAAAGTAGATGCACAAACAACGTGGATGTGGAGACTGTCTCCCATTGTGCACATTGAATCAGAGACATCTGAAACACAACATGCACACAGACTGTGGCGGGCCATCACTATTGTGGCAATGGGTCACCCTGTGACGTACATACCTTCCCACATGGGACTCAGGGTATATGTGACATGACATACACATACACAACCTGGAAATGTGACCATGCCACATGCCCTGAACTGAACAGTTGCACATCACAGTGGTCATGTGCACAACACACAAAGGATTCTGTCCCCATGAACGCGTGCACGGCCTGGGAGTGGCTGCCGCCAAGTGCCACCAAAAAAAACACAGGTTGACCCCCATACACACACAGGTAATGCAGCCTTACATGCCTTAGGATACAGTGTGGACAGGCTGTGGTGTTGTAGGTGTGCCCCTGAGTCCCTGGCAAGTAATTGTGGCTGGCATACGTCCACCAGTGACAACCATGGTGACATATGCGAGTTATTTGTACAGGGACGCGTTGTACAGCAATGGACCGATCGGTGCGCACGCATTGGCCATTGCATATGATGTGAACGGGTACGCGTTGTACAGCAATGGACCGATCGGTGCGCACGCATTGGCCATTGCATATGATGTGGACAGAAATACGCGTTGTACAGCAATGGACCGATCGGTGCGCACGCATTGGCCATTGCATATGATGTGAACAGGTACGCGTTGTACAGCAATGGACCGATCGGTGTGCACGCATTGGCCATTGCATATGAGGTGAACGGGTACGCGTTGTACAGCAATGGACCGATCGGTGCGCACGCATTGGCCATTGCATATGATGTGAACGGGTACGCGTTGTACAGCAATGGACCGATCGGTGTGCACGCATTGGCCATTGCATATGATGTGAACGGGTACGCGTTGGACAGCAATGGACCGATCGGTGCGCACGCATTGGCCATTGCATATGATGTGGACAGAAATACGCGTTGTACAGCAATGGACCGATCGGTGCGCACGCATTGGCCATTGCATATGATGTGAACGGGTACGCGTTGTACAGCAATGGACCGATCGGTGTGCACGCATTGGCCATTGCATATGATGTGAACGGGTACGCGTTGTACTGCAATGGACCGATCGGTGCGCACGCATTGGACATTGCATATGATGTGAACGGGTACGCGTTGTTTTTCGAAATACGAGTTGTACAGCAATGGACCGATCGGTGCGCACGCATTGGCTATGGCCTGGCATGGCAACGGACGCGTTTTCGAACCTTTTACGAGTCTAATGCAGTGAATTCAGTTGGCCACCCACAACAATGTTGCAAATTCATGGGTGTCATGAAGTTGAACTTTTGAAGGATGCTGTGGGCGTGTATAAGTGGTGCAATTCCATGGATTGGCCAGATTCAGAAGATGCAAACGACTTGGACCTATCACTTTGGACACATGGGACAGTATCTGCCTCTGCAGCACACATATAATGCTGGCTGTTCCCCTGAGAGCTCACTTGCCTGCTCTACATGCTCCAGGACGACATCTGCCACCAACACTGCTGCTGTCTCGGCATCCTCTGGCTACTGCAATGGCACGTACTGTGGAGAGAGCCCCAGCCTTCACCACTGAGGAGAACCAGGCCCTGCTGGACAGCCTCCTTCCACAGTACAGCAAGCTGTATGGGAAACCAGGGGAGCAGGTGAGTGTGCTGTCCACTGCCTTACTAAATGTGCATGTTGTCTGACTAGCAAGACTTACAGTGTGCACGCCACTGGCTAGCATGCTCACTGAGTAGTTGTCACCCCCCAAAGTGTGTAGTTACATGCACCTTACAGGTATAGTGCAGTAACAGTGCATTCCAACAAGGTTTTACTTCCCAGGCAATGATACATGTAGTAACTGCTGGCAAACTGTTCATAGCCATCGTTGCACTGCCTGTGTACATCATGTGCCCCTGTGATTGAGACATTTATATCCAAATGTGTGATGCACGGATATGTTGCATGTGTAGTAATGGCCTTTTCACTTTGTTATCCTCACAGGTTGATGCCCACCAGAAGCAGGAAATCTGGCTGACCATCGCCCGGGCAGTAAGATCCGTGGGGTCTCACAAGCACCGGATCCGCAACTGCCAGAAGAGGTGGCAGGACCTTTGGGGCTGGACCCGGAGGATCGCAAGGGTCCAGCTGAAGCTGTCGCCTCCTCGCAGGAGGGGCGGACACCGGACCCTGACCCCCACATGCTCAGGATCCTGGCGGTGGTCTTCCCTGACCTGGATGGGCAGCTGAAGGCCAGACAGCAGCAAGAAGGGGGTGAGTCCATGACTGCACTGTGAACTTTGTCTGACATGCTATGTGCCCTCCTCTGGCCTGGTTAAACTTCCACAGTACATCAGTCTTGTGGTCCAGGACCCATGTCCCTCAATTGTGACATGCCCACTCCTCATCTGATACCGAGGTGTGGCCCTTACAGTCAGGAAATTGTGTCACTTGGGTACTGTGTCCTTGCATTTTGCTTAGCTCAAGGTGGGGGACAGCATTTGTTCCCGTAGCTTTGTGGTGGGCTTCATGGGTGGGTCAATTGCTTACACAATGCCTGAGTTCTGACATGTAATCTGCGTGTAACTTTGATATGTGGTCCAATTGCTGATCTGACTCACCACATGTGCCTGGGGTATTTGGCACACACCCATGCTGCGGGTGGGAACAATGTTTGGGCCTCAGGAGTATGTATATCAAGTGTGTCACACATACTTAGCCACCTGCCTACTGTCCAGGGCTCATCCCTCTTTCACGTGGAGCAGGACAGTCATGCCTACTCCAGGCCATACAATACACTCTGTACTCCCACTCCCGTGTATCAGCTGACACGTTGTGCTCAGTGAAATGTTCCCTCAGGTGTCTGCCTCTGTGTCATTGTGCTGTGGCTTCGTTGTCAGGACTACTGGGGTGTTTATCGGTTAGGGCTCAGCATGCCACCTGAGATGTGACCATAGGAGACGATACTTGTGTGACATATAGGTGTTTGATCACTTGACTGTGCAGACTGGGGTATGCGACTGTGAAGTTCAGGCAGCTGTTTCTCATTCACAGCAGACTGTGAGGTGCTCAGGTTCAGAGGGTTGTGTTTCATGTCTCCCATATGTCCAATTGGTATGACGTGGACAAATAAGAGTTCAGATGATGTGGTTTGTGGGGGATGGACATGTGCACTTGTCAGCTACAGAACTTGCATTCCCCATGACCTAGGATTGTGACACAGTGCAGACTGTTGTTGGCTGGCTGCCCTGCCCATGTGACTGGAGACAGTGATGTATGACTTTGCAGGCATGCCTGTGCCATGGCATTAAACGCCCTAAGAGTGATCCTGCAGGTGAGTGACATGTGCTACATGCACCCCATTGTGGCATTGACTATCAGGACATGGGTGCATCATGGTGTCTGGTGCTGGTATGCATCACATGCATTTCAAATTAGACTCTGGCCATCCCTTTATCCGGACACCTGTACTGACTCAGTGGCAAGAGATGTGATGTGTGCATGTTCACATACTTCACCGTGTTCTCTGCAATGTCCAACTACTGTGTAGGTGGTGCATGTGTCCACACTGGGGTATTACCATCCGACAGGCACCAGACAGATGGGTGCAAGGCCAGGAGGGATGTGAGTGGCATGGTTGACCATCAGACTGACAATTGGCTTCTCCTAATCTGTTTGAGCACTTTTGGCAATGTTCAACTAAGGATGCCAGGGCTTGCTCTGTAATGTGCTGTACTTACTGTGGTGTGTGCGGTCAGTGCAGGTGACTGATGTTTGTCTGTTTCCCTAATTGTTTGCAGATACATCCACGGCCACAGGAGGGGACAGCTCCACGGACCAGGAGGAGCTGCAGAGCCAGACTGGGTCAGCAGCCGATGAGTGGTCGGAGGGACCCAGTGGCACGGAGGGCGAGGGGAGCCACACAGAGGAGTCCTCAGCACCATCCACCTCAGCTGAGGACCACAGCAGCTCAGAGGATGACTCCCTTGTGGAGGCGGGTGTCTGCAGCCACCACACCCCAGCTAGTATTGCTGTCCCCGCCGCCACCACCACCACCACCACCACCGCCCTCCCATCGGCTCCCATTCCAGAGGTCCGTGGAGGCTCCCGTGTTCGGGAGCGTGTCTCCTTTGTGCCAGGCACCGCACCCCTGCCCCTGTGTCCCCTGCTGCCCTGAGTGAGGAGTCTGTGTACTTACTTCGCCAGCTCCATGTAGGTCAGACAGCAATGCTGAGTGTCCTCCATGCACACACCACTCTGTTGACACAGCTGGTGCCGTTCATGGAGGGCATCTCATCGGGCATGTCTGCCCTACAGAGGAGCAATAGGTCCATGGACTCCTCCCTGACGGCAGCAGTGTCCCTCCTCCAACAGTCCCTCACCCCTCCTACTCTGCCCCATCCACACTTCCTGGCACCCTACCTGTCCCAAGCACATGCACACCTGCACAATCACCCAAACACACAGACACGAGCAGCACAGGAACACCCAAAACAAAGACAAAACGTGCACGCAAGCAGCCTCAGGGGACTGATACCACACCCACAGGGGATGGGGAACAGACACACACACAGGCATCCACAGTCACTCCGCAGTCCTCCGATACCTCTCCCTCCAAGGCCCCTTCCCTTGCCTCACCTGCAACCCCACCTACAAAGCAGCTCTTCCTCTGTGACCTCGGCCTCTTCCCCTCCGATCCAGCTGATCCAGCATACAGGGGGAAGAGGAAGTCCACCCACACAGAGGGGAGTGCCCCTCAACCCCGGACACCCTCCCCCAGGCACAGACAGACTGAGGCCCCCACCCGCAAGTCACCCTGGACCCGGAAGAGCAAGACCCCGCCACCACCCTGGAACTCAACCACACAGTCTCCTTCCTCCATCCCTCAGGCCCCCACTACACAGGTTCCCCCACCACACCCTGCCCCAGGTTCCCCCACCCACAGATACACCATCCCCAAAATGATCCGGCTTTTCCCCCCCTACCACTTGCTCTTCCAGCACCACACCCCCCGCTGCACATGTTTGTGTCACTGGTGTGGAGACCGTGTCCTCCCCCTCTGTCCTGCCCTCCTTACTTGAACCCCATTCTACTCCCCTGGAGATAGGCACTGCAGTGGAGTCCACTACCACCCCGTCTGACTTGGGCACTGCAGTGGGGAACCTGTCCACTCCATCTGGCCAGCCCACTGCAGTCGTGCCGGCACCCACACCATCTGACTCATGCCCCCCGGTTGTGCCGGCACACACCATGTCAGACACCTCCACTGCAGTTGTCAGTGACTCTCCAGCACCCACCACCCCTTCCCTGCCTCCTTCTGGTGAGCCCTGATCCTGTCCCTGCGGTGCCTGGCCTGCCCCCCGTATGCCCCTCCGAGGGGAATGTCCCTGGTCCGTAGCAGTGCAGGCAAGCAAAGGGTGACATTGCCACTGTCACCCTGTTCGGACTTTACTAATGGACTGGCCATTGGCCTTTGTGTTTTTTCAGGACTTTCACTTTTAAACCCACATATGCTGAATAAAGCTACTTTCTGTTCTCTAGTGGTTTTGCTTCAGATGTACATGATGTTGATGATGCTAACCATGCCCTTGCTGCAGTGATGGTGATTTTTGATGTCAGGAAAATGAAGTGTTACTGTGCAGGACCCCATGTGGTCCAGGGGGAATGTGTCCTATCCTGGTGTGTATCCATGTCATCCTTTGCAGCAATATGAGGGTGTCATGTTTTCAATATTTGGCAATGGGATTTCCTACTTTTATTTGCAATATCACATCTGTGGCTTACACCCCTGCACATCTGTTGTGCTTGCCATTGTTCAATTTGTCTATTTCCCTGACCGTGTGACCATCTCCACTGGACATGCAAGTTTGGGCATCAATGGGGAAGGACTCATCTGTGTTATCAGTGCAACTTGCTATACATGTGTGTTGGATCTGTGCAGATGATTTCGGTTACACTCCCATGACCAGGCTGATGTGACGAGAGCCTTCATTTTGTGCTAATTGTTGACTGAGTGACCAAGTGTTCTGCTGACATGATAGAGCCCTGCAGAGACAACATATGGCACAGCTTTCCTTACACAGGAGTGGAGTCCCCTCATGGCAGTGTGTAATTCCGTGACATTGCCTGAGCCCAAGGTGTGTGTTGTGTGAGCATGCCTGTGTGTGTTCACTTCCATTTTGCTACGCAGGCTGGGATCCCTAGTGATGTTCCTGTTTGTGATGCTTGCTGAGTTGACCTATGTTCCCCCAAAATCTTCTCCCTGGGTTCTCTGGGATGTGGGTGCATGGCACATTACTGGTCATCAGGGTGTCACCCATAGGTGTGCTTGCTGTCAGGGCTGAGTTTGTGTGCAGACGCAGATGGGTCACAGTCAGGTTTCCCTTGGCACTTGTTGGTTACACAAGTCATGTAAGTTACAGTTTGTGGTAGCTTTCAGTGATTGTGACACTTTGTGTGTGTGACTGCTGCCACTCCTCAGGGTCAGAGCTGCAATGTTGGAAGTTGGCTATGTGTGTTCTTTGTGGGTGACCTTGGCTTCTTCATTGGTGTGTGACTGTGGCCGGGATCCCATTGGTTGGTGTGGATTTGACATCATGCCCATGTACGGCGTACTGTGCAGTGTGTCAGACATTCACGAGTCTTGTTGACTGGCCATGTGTGATAGGTTTCTGCACCTTAGTTCCCACCACCACCCCTGGGATTGTTATGGGTGCATGTGCAATGTCACCAGTCCATGTGAGCTTCACTGCTGCACATTGGTGGAGATCAAGGTGTGTGGTGTTGAGTGTGTGCAAATGAGTGTTGTTTCACGGCTAGACCCCTGCCTCCATATTGGCCTTGGCTGACAGGCCGTGCTGATTGATTTGTGCTTGTGTAGGTGTGATGGTAGTTTGTTGCTCAGGACACATGACTGTGGTTCACAGTGTGAATGACATCTAGCTTTGTCATCACAGTGGGATTATCATGCAGGCCAGTGTCACCACAATGTGGGGTCCCTGGGGGTAGTGCTGTGGTGGGTCTGTCTCTTGCTGTGTTAGTTGCTGTTCCTACAAGCTTGTGTGACATGTGTAATTTGGGCTCCCTCTCATCTAACAATGCCTGATTGCCCACATAGGGGAATCCGATCCATGAGTTACTTTTGTGTGGCACTGTATGCACATCTGTGTAATTGGGATTCAGGCCTCCTCATGTGTTGTGTGGTTGCCTGGGGACACTGGCACCCCCCCCATCACCTGTTGTGTTTGATATGCAGTGTGGGGCTGCCTGTTTGTGTTTGTGCATCTGCACCACTGCATTGGCATATCTTTAGTGTGCCATTGGCTGTATGTTGTTTGGTGGGTTTCCCCTGCTGTCCCTGGGACTCCTAGGTCATCAGTCAGCACAATGATCATGGTTTGTATGTCCCATTGCTGCCATGGTATGGTATTTGTTCACCTCACATCTACAGTCTCCACAGGATATCTACATTTGTGTGCCCATTGGTGCAGATATGTGGGTCTGCATTATGATGGTCACTTCTGTCATTGTGTTATTGATGAATGTTGACAATGTCAGCCCCCATGGGTGATGTTTGTCTGCACATGGCCAAAGATATGTCTTATTTGCACTGCACTGTTTGCCTCACCCAATCTAAGTTGCTATGGGACACAAGCACTACTATGCCACTGATGTGTTTGTTGTTCTGTGACCAGGAATCATCCATGCTGTTTGGCATTTGCAGCTTTTTCCAAGACAACACTTACATTTTGGTCACTGTGATGATGGGGGTTTAGACCCCATTGCCACAATGTTCAAAATGTGCTTCAGCTATGGACCCCACACTTACCTTTTGGTCACTGTGATGATGGGGGGTTAGACCCCATTGCCACAGTGGTCATGGTCTGCTTGCATTGTGGAGGCCACACACATTTATGTGTGACACATGTGATAGGGGGTCACATTGTATGTTCAATGTCATGTTCAGTGTTGTAGGCATTTGACACAGTCTACAGGTATAGTGCAGTAACAGTGCATTCCAACAAGGTTTTACTTCCCAGGCAATGATACCATGTAGTAACTGCTGGCAAACTGTTCATAGCCATCGTTGCACTGCCTGTGTACATCATGTGCCCCTGTGATTGAGACATTTATATCCAAATGTGTGATGCACGGATATGTTGCATGTGTAGTAATGGCCTTTTCACTTTGTTATCCTCACAGGTTGATGCCCACCAGAAGCAGGAAATCTGGCTGACCATCGCCCGGGCAGTAAGATCCGTGGGGGTCTACAAGCACCGGATCCGCAACTGCCAGAAGAGGTGGCAGGACCTTTGGGGCTGGACCCGGAGGATCGCAAGGGTCCAGCTGAAGCTGTCGCCTCCTCGCAGGAGGGGCGGACACCGGACCCTGACCCCCACATGCTCAGGATCCTGGCGGTGGTCTTCCCTGACCTGGATGGGCAGCTGAAGGCCAGACAGCAGCAAGAAGGGGTGAGTCCATGACTGCACTGTGAACTTTGTCTGACATGCTATGTGCCCTCCTCTGGCCTGGTTAAACTTCCACAGTACATCAGTCTTGTGGTCCAGGACCCATGTCCCTCAATTGTGACATGCCCACTCCTCATCTGATACCGAGGTGTGGCCCTTACAGTCAGGAAATTGTGTCACTTGGGTACTGTGTCCTTGCATTTTGCTTAGCTCAAGGTGGGGGACAGCATTTGTTCCCGTAGCTTTGTGGTGGGCTTCATGGGTGGGTCAATTGCTTACAAAATGCCTGAGTTCTGACATGTAATCTGCGTGTAACTTTGATATGTGGTCCAATTGCTGATCTGACTCACCACATGTGCCTGGGGTATTTGGCACATACCCATGCTGCGGGTGGGAACAATGTTTGGGCCTCAGGAGTATGTATATCAAGTGTGTCACACATACTTAGCCACCTGCCTACTGTCCAGGGCTCATCCCTCTTTCACGTGGAGCAGGACAGTCATGCCTACTCCAGGCCATACAATACACTCTGTACTCCCACTCCCGTGTATCAGCTGACACGTTGTGCTCAGTGAAATGTTCCCTCAGGTGTCTGCCTCTGTGTCATTGTGCTGTGGCTTCGTTGTCAGGACTACTGGGGTGTTTATCGGTTAGGGCTCAGCATGCCACCTGAGATGTGACCATAGGAGACGATACTTGTGTGACATATAGGTGTTTGATCACTTGACTGTGCAGACTGGGGTATGCGACTGTGAAGTTCAGGCAGCTGTTTCTCATTCACAGCAGACTGTGAGGTGCTCAGGTTCAGAGGGTTGTGTTTCATGTCTCCCATATGTCCAATTGGTATGACGTGGACAAATAAGAGTTCAGATGATGTGGTTTGTGGGGGATGGACATGTGCACTTGTCAGCTACAGAACTTGCATTCCCCATGACCTAGGATTGTGACACAGTGCAGACTGTTGTTGGCTGGCTGCCCTGCCCATGTGACTGGAGACAGTGATGTATGACTTTGCAGGCATGCCTGTGCCATGGCATTAAACGCCCTAAGAGTGATCCTGCAGGTGAGTGACATGTGCTACATGCACCCCATTGTGGCATTGACTATCAGGACATGGGTGCATCATGGTGTCTGGTGCTGGTATGCATCACATGCATTTCAAATTAGACTCTGGCCATCCCTTTATCCGGACACCTGTACTGACTCAGTGGCAAGAGATGTGATGTGTGCATGTTCACATACTTCACCGTGTTCTCTGCAATGTCCAACTACTGTGTAGGTGGTGCATGTGTCCACACTGGGGTATTACCATCCGACAGGCACCAGACAGATGGGTGCAAGGCCAGGAGGGATGTGAGTGGCATGGTTGACCATCAGACTGACAATTGGCTTCTCCTAATCTGTTTGAGCACTTTTGGCAATGTTCAACTAAGGATGCCAGGGCTTGCTCTGTAATGTGCTGTACTTACTGTGGTGTGTGCGGTCAGTGCAGGTGACTGATGTTTGTCTGTTTCCCTAATTGTTTGCAGATACATCCACGGCCACAGGAGGGGACAGCTCCACGGACCAGGAGGAGCTGCAGAGCCAGACTGGGTCAGCAGCCGATGAGTGGTCGGAGGGACCCAGTGGCACGGAGGGCGAGGGGAGCCACACCGAGGAGTCCTCAGCACCATCCACCTCAGCTGAGGACCACAGCAGCTCAGAGGATGACTCCCTTGTGGAGGCGGGTGTCTGCAGCCACCACACCCCAGCTAGTATTGCTGTCCCCGCCGCCACCACCACCACCACCACTGCCCTCCCATCGGCTCCCATTCCAGAGGTCCGTGGAGGCTCCCGTGTTCGGGAGCGTGTCTCCTTTGTGCCAGGCACCGCACTCCCTGCCCCTGTGTCCCCTGCTGCCCTGAGTGAGGAGTCTGTGTACTTACTTCGCCAGCTCCATGTAGGTCAGACAGCAATGCTGAGTGTCCTCCATGCACACACCACTCTGTTGACACAGCTGGTGCCGTTCATGGAGGGCATCTCATCGGGCATGTCTGCCCTACAGAGGAGCAATAGGTCCATGGACTCCTCCCTGACGGCAGCAGTGTCCCTCCTCCAACAGTCCCTCACCCCTCCTACTCTGCCCCATCCACACTTCCTGGCACCCTACCTGTCCCAAGCACATGCACACCTGCACAATCACCCAAACACACAGACACGAGCAGCACAGGAACACCCAAAACAAAGACAAAACGTGCACGCAAGCAGCCTCAAGGGACTGATACCACACCCACAGGGGATGGGGAACAGACACACACACAGGCATCCACAGTCACTCCGCAGTCCTCCGATACCTCTCCCTCCAAGGCCCCTTCCCTTGCCTCACCTGCAACCCCACCTACAAAGCAGCTCTTCCTCTGTGACCTCGGCCTCTTCCCCTCCGATCCAGCTGATCCAGCATACAGGGGGAAGAGGAAGTCCACCCACACAGAGGGAGTGCCCCTCAACCCCGGACACCCTCCCCCAGGCACAGACAGACTGAGGCCCCCACCCGCAAGTCACCCTGGACCCGGAAGAGCAAGACCCCGCCACCACCCTGCAACTCAACAACACAGTCTCCTTCCTCCATCCCTCAGGCCCCCACTACACAGGTTCCCCCACCACACCCTGCCCCAGGTTCCCCCACCCACAGATACACCATCCCCAAAATGATCCGGCCTTCTCCCCCTACCACTTGCTCTTCCAGCACCACACCCCCGCTGCGCATGTTTGTGTCACTGGTGTGGAGACCGTGTCCTCCCCCTCTGTCCTGCCCACCTTACTTGAACCCCATTCTACTCCCCTGGAGATAGGCACTGCAGTGGAGTCCACTACCACCCCGTCTGACTTGGGCACTGCAGTGGGGAACCTGTCCACTCCATCTGGCCAGCCCACTGCAGTCGTGCCGGCACCCACACCATCTGACTCATGCCCCCGGTTGTGCCGGCACACACCATGTCAGACACCTCCACTACAGTTGTCAGTGACTCTCCAGCACCCACCACCCCTTCCCTGCCTCCTTCTGGTGAGCCCTGATCCTGTCCCTGCGGTGCCTGGCCTGCCCCCCGTATGCCCCTCCGAGGGGAATGTCCCTGGTCCGTAGCAGTGCAGGCAAGCAAAGGGTGACATCTGCCACTGTCACCCTGTTCGGACTTTACTAATGGACTGGCCATTGGCCTTTGTGTTTTTTCAGGACTTTCACTTTTAAACCCACATATGCTGAATAAAGCTACTTTCTGTTCTCTAGTGGTTTTGCTTCAGATGTACATGATGTTGATGTTGCTAACCATGCCCTTGCTGCAGTGATGGTGATTTTTGATGTCAGGAAAATGAAGTGTTACTGTGCAGGACCCCATGTGGTCCAGGGGGAATGTGTCCTATCCTGGTGTGTATCCATGTCATCCTTTGCAGCAATATGAGGGTGTCATGTTTTCAATATTTGGCAATGGGATTTCCTACTTTTATTTGCAATATCACATCTGTGGCTTACACCCCTGCACATCTGTTGTGCTTGCCATTGTTCAATTTGTCTATTTCCCTGACCGTGTGACCATCTCCACTGGACATGCAAGTTTGGGCATCAATGGGGAAGGACTCATCTGTGTTATCAGTGCAACTTGCTATACATGTGTGTTGGATCTGTGCAGATGATTTCGGTTACACTCCCATGACCAGGCTGATGTGACGAGAGCCTTCATTTTGTGCTAATTGTTGACTGAGTGACCAAGTGTTCTGCTGACATGATAGAGCCCTGCAGAGACAACATATGGCACAGCTTTCCTTACACAGGAGTGGAGTCCCCTCATGGCAGTGTGTAATTCCGTGACATTGCCTGAGCCCAAGGTGTGTGTTGTGTGAGCATGCCTGTGTGTGTTCACTTCCATTTTGCTACGCAGGCTGGGATCCCTAGTGATGTTCCTGTTTGTGATGCTTGCTGAGTTGACCTATGTTCCCCCAAAATCTTCTCCCTGGGTTCTCTGGGATGTGGGTGCATGGCACATTACTGGTCATCAGGGTGTCACCCATAGGTGTGCTTGCTGTCAGGGCTGAGTTTGTGTGCAGACGCAGATGGGTCACAGTCAGGTTTCCCTTGGCACTTGTTGGTTACACAAGTCATGTAAGTTACAGTTTGTGGTAGCTTTCAGTGATTGTGACACTTTGTGTGTGTGACTGCTGCCACTCCTCAGGGTCAGAGCTGCAATGTTGGAAGTTGGCTATGTGTGTTCTTTGTGGGTGACCTTGGCTTCTTCATTGGTGTGTGACTGTGGCCGGGATCCCATTGGTTGGTGTGGATTTGACATCATGCCCATGTACGGCGTACTGTGCAGTGTGTCAGACATTCACGAGTCTTGTTGACTGGCCATGTGTGATGGGTTTCTGCACCTTAGTTCCCACCACCACCCCTGGGATTGTCATGGGTGCATGTGCAATGTCACCAGTCCATGTGAGCTTCACTGCTGCACATTGGTGGAGATCAAGGTGTGTGGTGTTGAGTGTGTGCAAATGAGTGTTGTTTCACGGCTAGACCCCTGCCTCCATATTGGCCTTGGCTGACAGGCCGTGCTGATTGATTTGTGCTTGTGTAGGTGTGATGGTAGTTTGTTGCTCAGGACACATGACTGTGGTTCACAGTGTGAATGACATCTAGCTTTGTCATCACAGTGGGATTATCATGCAGGCCAGTGTCACCACAATGTGGGGTCCCTGGGGGTAGTGCTGTGGTGGGTCTGTCTCTTGCTGTGTTAGTTGCTGTTCCTACAAGCTTGTGTGACATGTGTAATTTGGGCTCCCTCTCATCTAACAATGCCTGATTGCCCACATAGGGAATCCGATCCATGAGTTACTTTTGTGTGGCACTGTATGCACATCTGTGTAATTGGGATTCAGGCCTCCTCATGTGTTGTGTGGTTGCCTGGGGACACTGGCACCCCCCATCACCTGTTGTGTTTGATATGCAGTGTGGGGCTGCCTGTTTGTGTTTGTGCATCTGCACCACTGCATTGGCATATCTTTAGTGTGCCATTGGCTGTATGTTGTTTGGTGGGTTTCCCTGCTGTCCCTGGGACTCCTAGGTCATCAGTCAGCACAATGATCATGGTTTGTATGTCCCATTGCTGCCATGGTATGGTATTTGTTCACCTCACATCTACAGTCTCCACAGGATATCTACATTTGTGTGCCCATTGGTGCAGATATGTGGGTCTGCATTATGATGGTCACTTCTGTCATTGTGTTATTGATGAATGTTGACAATGTCAGCCCCCATGGGTGATGTTTGTCTGCACATGGCCAAAGGTATGTCTTATTTGCACTGCACTGTTTGCCTCACCCAATCTAAGTTGCTATGGGACACAAGCACTACTATGCCACTGATGTGTTTGTTGTTCTGTGACCAGGAATCATCCATGCTGTTTGGCATTTGCAGCTTTTTCCAAGACAACACTTACATTTTGGTCACTGTGATGATGGGGGTTTAGACCCCATTGCCACAATGTTCAAAATGTGCTTCAGCTATGGACCCCACACTTACCTTTTGGTCACTGTGATGATGGGGGGTTAGACCCCATTGCCACAGTGGTCATGGTCTGCTTGCATTGTGGAGGCCACACACATTTATGTGTGACACATGTGATAGGGGGTCACATTGTATGTTCAATGTCATGTTCAGTGTTGTAGGCATTTGACACAGTCTACACACGCTTGTCATGGTGTTGCGGGGATGTGTTTTTCTGACATTCCTTATGTTGGAGTATGCTGGTTGTGTCATGCATTACCCGTCCTATGAGTAGGGGTGGTGTTGGTGGTAGGCATCCAGCCCCCCATGGGTAGGGGTGGTGTTGGTGGTAGGCATCCAGCCCCCCATGGGTAGGGGTGGTGGTAGTGGTAGGCATCCAGCCCCCCCTGAGTAGGGGTGGTGGTAGTGGTAGGCATCCAGCCCCCCATGAGTAGGGTGGTGGTAGTGGTAGGCATCCAGCCCCCCATGAGTAGGGGTGGTGTTGGTGGTAGGCATCCATCCCCCTATGAGTGGGGATGGTAGTAGTGGTAGGCATCCAGCCCCCATGAGTAGGGGTGGTGGTAGTGGTAGGCATCCAGCTCCCCATGGGTAGGGGTGGTGGTAGTGGTAGGCATCCAGCCCCTCATGAGTAGGGGTGGTGGTAGTGGTAGGCATCCAGCCCCCATGAGTAGGGGTGGTGGTAGTGGTAGGCATCCAGCCCCCCATGAGTAGGGGTGGTGTTGGTGGTAGGCATCCAGCCCCCCATGAGTAGGGGTGGTGTTGGTGGTAGGCATCCATCCCCCTATGAGTAGGGGTGGTGGTAGTGGTAGGCATCCAGCCCCCCATGAGTAGGGGTGGTGGTAGTGGTAGGCATCCAGCCCCCCATGAGTAGGGGTGGTGGTAGTGGTAGGCATCCAGCCCCCCTGAGTAGGGGTGGTGGTAGTGGTAGGCATCCAGCCCCCCATGAGTAGGGTGGTGGTGTGGTAGGCATCCAGCCCCCATGAGTAGGGGTGGTGTTGGTGGTAGGCATCCATCCCCTATGAGTGGGGATGGTAGTAGTGACAGGCATCCATCCCCCTGAGTAGGGGTGGTGTTAGTGGTTGGCATCCAGGCCCCTATGGGTGTATATGGCTTTGGTGATAGCCATCCCGCCCCTATGGTTCTGCTGTTGCTAGTGTAAGTCATTTCTGCATCCCTATGTGTGTGTGTTATATGTCGGGTACGTGTCGTTTGTTTGTGTAGTGGGTGTTTCACTTACCGTCTGCGCCGTACGCGTCCGTACCTGTTCCGGTAATAGATGTAGAGTATTGGTAGGACCTGCGCGATGGGATTCATGGTTGGTTCGTCTCGTTCGGCTTTCTCGTTGGTTCGACTCGTACTCGTGGCTGGCTTGTTCGTCCTCGTAGCCGTGGATCGTCTTGTGGCGCGAATCGGAGCTTATGTGCGGCTCTCCCGGATGCTCTGACGTGCCGGACGTAGCGACGGGTTCGGCGCGTACGGAAGGCGCATCGTACTGGTCCGGCCGGAAGGTGCTGTATTTTGCTTCCATGCGACTCGATTCTGCGTTTACGGATCCGGCTCGGGCGGGAACAGGAGCTGGAATGGGTAAGTACGGCTGGGTCGGGATCTGGGCAGTTATGCGCATCGTACTTGCTCGTTAGTACGAATGTTCGAATCGGTCGGGAAACACGCGTTCGGCTTGGTTTTTTTCCGGACGAATAGTGTTAGGTGCGCTTCCGGCCAAGATCGGAATCGACCCCTTAATTGGGATAGGTGCTGGACACTAAAGTTAATTAATTTACTATTCTCACTCCAGTCAGTATTTAATTAGGGTAGGTGCTGGACACTAAACCTATTTAATTTACTATTCCCACTTCAGTCACTATTTAATAGGGGTAGGTGCTGGACACTAAACTTATTTAATTTACTATTCCCACTCCGGTCAGTATTTAATTAGAGTATGTGCTGGACACTAAACTTAATTAATTTACTATTCCCACTCCAGTCACTATTTAGGGCCCGATTCTGATGCGGGTTGGAAAAGCTTCCCGACCGAGGGCCTGATTCTGATGCGGTTAGGAAGGCCTCCTAACGGCATTTGCTCCTTCCAAATCGGATCGGGAACGTGTCTTCCCGACCGAGGGCCCAATTCTGATGCGGTTAGGAACAAATGTTCCCATTGAAGTCAATGGGAGTTCAACCAAATCGTATCTGGAAGCATCCGGATGCATCTTACTCCGCCGGTCGGACTTTCCCGATCCGAGTGGGTCGGACACCATTTCCCAACCAATTCGGTCGGGAAGCTTTTCCAACCCGCATCAGAATCGGCCCCTTAATTGGGATAGGTGCTGGACACTAAACTTAATTAATTTACTATTCCCACTCCAGTCACTATTTAGGAGCCGATTCCGATCTCACTGGGAGAAGGCTCCGTCCGACTCGAATCCGGAGGGCTTTCCGACCGACTCGTGCTCCGGGGCTCCGAGTGCCCGAGTACGATGCGAACAAGCACTGACGGACACGGGTCGCTCGGAGCCCCATTGAAGTCAATGGGAGCCTGTTGTACGATGCGTACATAGGCTCCCATTGACAAAAAAGGTACGTAGCGCACAAGGGCGCCCCCTGTAGTGGGGACGCATCTGTGCCACCTGCACCGTACATGCATGTGTAGGGGGGTCCCTCCCTGTGATCGACTCGTACGACTACGGGTGAAGGGGGGTCCGGCGCGGACCCCTGAAGTCTTCTTCCCGGAGCGTTTACGTGTCGGAGGCTCCGACTCGATCCGGCTGTCCGAATCGTGCATCGTACTGGCTTGGTCGGAAATCGCCTCCATTGCACGGCACGGACCCGGAAACGATTCGGTCGGCGATTTTGCGTTTCTTGCATCGTACTTGCTCGCTCGTACAGCTGTACGAGTCGGTCGGAAAAACGCGTACGGCTCGTACTTTTCCGGCCGGATCGCTGTCGGAGCCCTTCCCGAGCGAGATCGGAATCGGCCCCTTAATAGGGGTAGGTGCGGGACACTAAACTTATTTAATGTACTATTCCCACTCCAGTCAGTATTTAATTGGGGTAGGTGCTGTACACTAAACTTAATTAACTTACTATTCCCACTCCAGTCAGTATTTAATTAGGGTAGGTGCTGGACACTAAACCTATTTAATTTACTATTACCACTCCAATTACTATTTAATTAGGATATGTGCTGGACATTAAACTTAATTAATTTACTATTCCCATTCCAGTAAAAATTAATTTAAAGTAGATACTGAAAATTAAACTTAATTATTACACTATCCTCACTATAACATTATTATTTTTATAATATTTAGTTTTGTTGATAGAAATAATTTATATATAAAATTAAAATACACTACTTAACACTATCACCTATAAACTCAACAACAAACTCCAAATTTAAATTTTACATTTTCTTAATATAATAATATAAGTATTTATTATATTTATAGCATTTTATAAAAATGAATTTAAATATTTACAAATACACATTATCCCCTATCAACACAAAATCACGTAAATAATTTACTTCAATTTTACACTTTTATTTTTAAATTATTAATTAAATTTTATTTTATCATATATTTCTTTTTTTTAAATCCACACCATTAGCCCCTATAAAACCAACATCCCACTACTACATTTATTTTCAAACATTATAAAAAAAAATGTTTTAAATATATTTTTTAATGTCTAATTTATTATAAATTTAACATTAATTTATACAAAACTCACCACACTTGTCCCCTATAAACATCCCACTCCTAAAAATATATTTTAAATTTCGAAATTATATTTAAAATTTACATATATAATTGTTTTAAATCTTTAAAAGTTAAAAACTATTTTTTTTAATCACCACCATTATCCCATATAAACCCAACATCCCACTCCTAATTTTTTGTTTTTAATTCGAATTTTTATTTTTAAATTAATATTTTGAATTTTTAAATTATTACAAATTAAAACAATATTTTTTAAAACACTCCCCACCCTTATCCCCTATAAACCCAACATCCCGCTCCTAAATTTTTTGGGAAATTCGAAATTAAATTTTAAATTAATATTTTAAATTTTAAAATTATTACAAATTAAACAATATTTTTAAAACACTCCCACCCTTATCCTCTATAAACCCAACATCCCGCTCCTAAAAAAAATTTGGAAATTCGAAATTACATTTTAAATTAATACTTTAAATTTTACAATTATAACAAATGTAAACAATATTTTTTAAAACACTCCCCACCCTTATCCCCTATAAACCCAACATCCCGCTCCTAAAAATATATTTCTAAATTCTAATTACAATTTTAAATTACATTTTTTATTTTTTTATTAATTAATAATAATTAAAATCTATGGGGCCCATTACGATACCCGGCGTAAATAAATCCGCCAGGCATGGAAGCGGCATAAATCCGCCCGCACACACCGCCTGAACACCGACCACGCCATTATGAGTACACAAACCGAAAACCGCCATCGGCGGAAAAATCACACAAAATACCGCCCGCCATCGTCCGAGTCGGAGTCAAACCGCCCGCCACGGACGGAAACACGCACGACAACACAAAACCGCCCGCCCACACGGCCGACACACCGCACGTGAAATTACGATCGCACCGCCATGAGCGCGGAAAACAACAAATTTACCGCCCGCCAGAGCAAACAACGCCGATGAAAATCGACACGGCAGAAGCCATGGCGCCAACGTACCTGCACAGAAACCATCCGCACACAAAACCAATAGCACACAACATGGCCAATAAGTCCACACAGCAAGGCACACACAAATACACAAGCACAGTACACATCCCGAAAACACCCCCCCGGACAAACAAAAAATACAAAGGCCAGAACCCCAGACACAACACACCTGAAACAACAGACCATGAGGACACACCCACATAGGTGAGTACAAAAGCAGCACTCCCACAGACCACAACCCCTTGCAACATTGCAAACCAGAGAGGAGAGGAGAGGACACAGTGACACAGCAAGGACAGCAGCACACCACAGAAACGCACACATCACAACCACCACCACCACCACCACCAAACACCGGCACCACAAACCCCCTGCACATTACACAACACACACCGCACCAGCACCACAAACACCATGGCACCACAAAGGATGCCCAAGTTCACGCCCATGGAGCTGATGGTCATGGTCAACGAGATCATCAAGGTGTACCCACAAATCTATGGGAACATGGTCCAGCACACACCACTAGCCACCAGAAACAGAATGTGGAACCGGATCGTAGACCAGGTCAATGCAGTCGGGACCCTGCCCAGGAACAGAGTCGAGATAAACAAACGTTGGAATGACGTAAAGAGCCTGGTCAAGAAGAAGGAGGGCAAAAACAGAGAGCTGGCTGCCGTCACTGGCGGAGGGAATCCCGCGCTCTTTAAGACCTTCAAAGCGTGGGAGGAGAAGGTGCGAGTCGTAATCCATCCGGAGATCCTCGCCGGATTAGCAGGGGGAGTGGAGGCTGGTGAGCACAAACTAATGTATACTAGCACACCGCTATGTACTCACATGCGCAACTACCATGCCACAGCTCCCAGGGACAAACACCCCCATGTCCAGCACACAATACACAACACATCACACGCACATGCAACAGACACTACCATACACAGCCCAAACCGAACAACTGTAAGATGAATGGGGACATGTGTACACTAAGCCAGCCACGTAACCACCAACAGGTCCCCAAATATGCCAGAAGCGCCACAACGAGCACCCACCACACCCATGTGTCCGCCACAGCTGCACTAACCGACAAGTAACAGGTAAGTGGCAGGAACACAAAGTGCAGTGGGTGGGACGGTGGACAGCCCAAGTACAACACACACCAGGCCCCAGTCCCACAGCACAGCAAGGAGGAGCATCCCCCACACCCCACAGCCACGTGTCAGCCACCGCAGTGCACAACGACAGCCGAAAGGCAGACATCACGGTCCACAGCAATCGGTGTCTGTGGGTGTACAGCCACCCCACGACCCACTACACCCCCCCACCCCCACAGACCTGCAACATGGAGCACCCCCGCTCAGAGCCATGTGGCATCCAGTACAGTGCACGCACGAACAACTTGCAGGTGGGAAACTGGACAGGGCTGGATTACTGGAGGCATGAGGACCATAACACCACCAACACATGGGACATGTCACGTAGCAGACGAACACGCAGCACCGCCCACCGTCACGAACAAGTGAACAATGTGCACACGGACTGAACAACAGACTCACACCCCACATGACCCATCACAGACATAGCAACACCCAAGGAGCCACGTCTGCATGCACAAGCCACACTGAATATAGTCCCACACGGCAGCCACTGTGCAACTCATCACACACAACCGAAACACCATTGAAGTCCTGTCCATGTAGCCCCCACTGCCTGTCAACCCCACACCCCACAACTACGCCTATGTAAGACAAACAACACTAGACGCAACAGAGCGGAACAACATAAATGCACACGAACACCACTGAACCCATCAAACACACAGACACACCATGCACATACAACATACCATCCATCCCATCCGTCAGCCCCAGTCTCATGAAAGGCATGTCATCCGCACAGCTGCCACACATACAGCAGTCACGCTAAGAAACATGCCCATGACCAACCATGTGCCAGAAGTCAATTAAGCGCACGACACACTGTGAGCAACAACACACAACATGGGCCACACCCCCCCGAGCACTGCAGTGATGCACATGGCACAGGGCAGCACGCACACCAAGGAGATGGGACAACTGCAATACGTTGGCTGGCACACAACTATCACTCACTCATAACGATGCGTCCAATGCCATGTCCAGTAACCACAACAGACAGCAAATATGCAGGGCATGTCAGGCATGCACACACCTCAGACCATGCACTGTCATGCTGCCACAACACATGTCACGTTCGGCACCCATGGCTCACAGCATGTACCCCAAAAGCATATCCCTCCCAAATGCGAATCTGGGGCATGGCCCCCATGTTGCCATATGCGTTCCTAAGCGTTCCATTTGAACCCCAAAAGCATATCCCCTCCCAAATGCGAATCTGGGGCATGGCCCCCATGTTGCCATATGCGTTCCTAAGCGTTCCATTTGAACCCCAAAAGCATATCCCCTCCCAAATGCGAATCTGGGGCATGGCCCCCATGTTGCCATATGCGTTCCTAAGCGTTCCATTTGAACCCCAAAAGCATATCCCCTCCCAAATGCGAATCTGGGGCATGGCCCCCATGTTGCCATATGCGTTCCTAAGCGTTCCATTTGAACCCCAAAAGCATATCCCTCCCAAATGCGAATCTGGGGCATGGCCCCCATGTTGCCATATGCGTTCCTAAGCGTTCCATTTGAACCCCAAAAGCATATCCCTCCCAAATGCGAATCTGGGGCATGGCCCCCATGTTGCCATATGCGTTCCTAAGCTGCTCCATATGAACTCCAAAAGCAAAGTACAAACCAGACCCAGGATGGGCCAGGAGCCCGCATACACCAGAGTCACAATGAGTAGGGGCACAGCAACACACCCATCGGCATGGCCAATCCGTCCCATGCCACATGTGCACAGCACACAGTCCCATTGCCTAGCACACACAACTACAGATGCCACAGCCACACACTCGCCTCCGGGAAACCCATGTACGAGATTGCACGAACTGCCAATGTCAGACGACTAATACATACTTCGCCAGGTGCAACACAATAACAAATCTCATTCTCTCCACAGGTGACGAACTGCTGGATGCTGGGGATGGAGACAGCAGCCAGCACAGCCAGCCTACAAGCCCCCAACGAGGACACACGGATCTGGAGGATCTGTCCTCCTCTTCGGACACGGACCACCAAGCTGGCCCATCTGGCGTGGCAGGGCCCAGCCGCTCCCCAGGACCCCTCCTACCCACCAACCCATCATCCAGGGATGCTGAACAGTCCCAGTCCCCTGCTGCCACTGTCGTTGCGGCCACACCCACGGTCATTGCGGCCACTACCACTGCCGCAACCGCCACCATCGCCGCACCGACCACCACCGCCTCCACCACCACCACGTCTTCGCTGGCACCAGCCCCAGCGCAGGTGGTGGCCCGGCCGACTGGATCCACCCTGGGAGCCACAGCGAGGACCGTGGTGTGCAATGTGGCCAGTGGGCAGGCCGGTGGCAGCAGGACTGGTAGGAGGAGCAGGGTCAGGGAAACGCCAGCCTCCCCTGGGAGCCATGCCCTGCCTCAAATGGCCAGAGTCCTTGGGGCCTATGAAGAGGCCCAAGGACAATGGGCCAGGTCTGCTACTGACACGCGGGAGGTGCTGGGGGTGCTGAGGTCCATGGACGCCCATATGGGCCAATTCGTGTCCCGTATGGACCAACTCGTGGACCTCATGGGCCAGCTGGTGGTGGCGGTGGGGTCACAGGCAAGGCCAGCAACACCACCTCCGCCACCACCTGCTAGGGCGCAGGCTCGGGCAGCAGTGTCCACTTCCCCTGCGTCCACAGCCAGTGAGCACACCTCACCTACCACCAGCAGGTCGCCACCACACACCCCCTCCCAAACGTGGAAGGGGCCGTCCGAAGAGGAAACAGATCTCCCGGGAGGACTTCGCACGCTCCAGTCGCAAGTGAGGCAGCCAGCCAGCCTTCCGCCAGCCTTCCTTGACCAGCCACTGCATTGACTTGCTCTACGATCCCACTCCACACAGCCAGCTGGATGGCATGTGTGTGTTGGACTATGGACATAGAACCAGTGGGTACACCCTGATCATCACGCAGCCATGACCGACAGCTCATTGTCACTGCACGCACCACTTTTGTCATCACCTCACACACAATCACATGTCACAGTTTGTAATAAATGCACCTTTTTCACTAACTGCTGTTTGTGCCCTGTGTTTTATTTGTACGGAATACAACGGCCACCTTGGGCGGAAAGGCACCTGATGCGTGGCATGGCAATGGAATCCGGAGGATCTGTAGGGACCTAGGGGTGTGAGACAGAACAGGAGCACATTCAATGAGTGTGTCACACACCCATCACACAGTACATGTCAACAACTACAAGCAATGTACACACATCGCACAGAGCAATAGGGCACAATGCCACAGTCACCAACAGTGGCATACTACCCTGGCCATGGAGCGTTGACACACTGCACGCAGTGAACATACGGCCACCCTGACACAGCACACACACACCTGCACAGATACAGACACATCATCCGTCGTACATGGACACTCACCGTCAAGTGAAGTAGCGGGCGATGAGGCTGCTGGCGCACATTCCCAGCTTCCTCCTCTCCGCTGTCCACCTCACTCGAGCTGTCCTGGTCTGCGGGCTGGGGCCCTGGTTGATCTCCGTCATCCACAATGAGGGGGATCTGCTTCCGAATGGCCAGATTGTGCAGCATGCAGCACGCCACCACTATCTGGCACACCTTCTGTGGGGAGTACGCCAGTGCACCCTCGGTGCGGTCCAGGCACCTGAACCTGGACTTGAGGAGGCCAAAGGTACGCTCGACCACACGTCTGGTCCTCCCATGTGCCTCATTGTATCGATCGTCTGCTGGGGTGCGAGGATTCCTCAATGGACTGAGCAGCCATGCCCCATTCGGATACGCAGAGTCACCTGGGTGTGAGGGACACAGAGAACCGTTGCAATTCCAACTGGACAGGGGACAGCATCGCACAACCAGCACGCTACACCACTCCACATACTCACCGACAATACAGGCACGATCCTGTTGCAGATTGGCCATCAGTCGTGGCAAGATGCTGTTGCGCATTATGTGTGCGTCATGGGCCGAGCCTGGAAACTTGGCACACACGTGGGTGATCACCATGTCCGCAAGGCACACCACTTGCACATTCAGGGAGTGCGTGTGCTTCCTGTTGCGGTACAGGTGCTCAGTGGCCTGTGGTGGAACAAGGCCAACATGAGTGCAGTCAATGGCTCCCACGACGTGTGGGATTCTGCCAAGGGCATAGAATGCACCCTTCACTGCCGCCAATTCACGAGCCCTGGGGAAGCGGATGTACCTGTTCCGGTACAGCATCATGGCTGCCAGTACATCCCTCAGCACCTTGCTGAACATGGGCTGGGACATCCCTCCTCCACTGCCCACTGTGTGCTGGAATGACCCAGTGGCGAAGAAATGCATGGCGGCCATCACCTTAGCCGTGGGGGTGACAGCAGTCGGATACACCCTGCGGGGACGGAGATGGGGCTCTAACATGGCACACAGTCGATGCAGAGTTGGCCTGTTCAGCCGAAACTTCCTGATTACCTCTGTATCGTCCATGTCCGCCAGCAATTGGTATGGGCGGTCAATGTTCGGTCTCCGCCTGGGTTAAATGGCAGAGGACACATGTCAAAGCAACACGGCACATAGCAATTTCGCATACACATCACTGACATGACTGAGCAAGCACATGAGCCACAGCCCAGCTGTCAAGCTGGGACGGCACGGCCACAATACACTTACACAGGTCTCCCAACAATGGCAATGGCAAGTGAGACATACCACTGCCATGTGCATGCACATGGGTATCTAGGCCCCAATGACTTGCGGGGCGTGCTGATGGGGACTGACTGCATATTCGTCAAGCGGCAACGCCACGGCAACATGAGTGTCTGCTGAGCATGGAACTGCTTCCGAGGCTGGATGAGTATGGCACATGACGACGACGATGTGGGCACGGGCTGAGCGGCCAATACAAGTGGGACCTGTGGCACGAGGGGATATGAGACAGTAGTAGGTGTCAGCACTGCACCCTATGTACAGCACTGTACGGATCACACCTCCCGAAACATTGACAGGTGTCCACATTGACAGCCCCATGCCAAGACGGCTGTGTGCTTGCAGTCACACGTCACAGGTGAGAGGTTACATTGCACGTGCCAGGTGGCAGACGTACATAGTGGGAGCTGGCATGTGTGTGCATGTGTCTCCTGTTCAGGATCCACCAGATGGGCGCTGACTCTGTACTGACCATTGGACACAGCATGTTCCGTGGAAGGCTTGTGTGTGTGGGATGGTGGCACTGGATGTGCCTCCGTTGGGTGGGGGCCATGCACAGGGCGGGTACGTCGATGATTGCGCATTGTTGGTCACGGTGGGTGCACCTACTAAGATGTGTTGCCCTGTGTTCAATTCCTATGTCCGCATGATGATGGACTGTGGATGTGGGCAGACTACACATTGGTCGATGTGCTGTCTATATGCATGTGCCTTCACACCAGGCACAGCTGCCCCTGCACATGTGACCCCTGCTGGACTCGCTGCTGGGTCTGTGGAGCTGATGCACCTTCTGCGCGTGGGGCGGACAGCTCTCCTCACTTCCCTCATTGCGCATGTCATGTCTTTGCCGCAGGTGACATGGATCATGGAGGGCCCACATGTACGCGTGGGTAGGCTACACATGATTGTTCACTGGTCGCCACCCCCAGTCAGTGTTTCGAATGGGAAGGTTGTCGTGCTGGTGGTATGTTCGATGTGGCGGATGGGCGGGCCTCGTTGCGGGCTTACATTCCGGACATGGGGGGTAGTTGGATTGGCGACTAGTTGCAGTACACACGGGACACGTCTCTTCCTTTCCACATCTGGGTCATCCCTTGTACTAACTGACAGTGATACAGTCATCTTCGCCCCAGCCCTCATGTCCTCCCTCGCCCCCCAATATGCATGCTCACCTGCGAGGCTAGCGCTTGCACAGGCAGCCCCAAGCTCGCACCAGAGAGGGCAAGGAGTGTATGTGTGGGTCCAGGGTATGATGTGTGGCGGGATGCCGTCCACCTGCGTGGTGCCCCAAATGGAGACCCGGCCTGCATGGACTATGCATCACAGTCTTCGCCTTCCGGATCCGCCACCTGCGACACCCAGTGGCTGTGGCTGCCCTTGCGGCCAGGCCGCGTCCGTCTGTGGCTGATGGCCCACACATTCACTCTTTGGCCTCTCTGGGGAGGGCTCAGGGGTGGTGGCGCACGCGCTTGCACTTAGTCGCAATGGCATGTGGCGTGGTTGGTATGATGGGCAATGGATGGGATGGTGCGAGCCACCTCCCGTGACGTCAGTGCTGCTCGTGCTGTGGTGCGTCCCCCTACACTTCCATCTGACTTGTGCCATGCTAGACGTTGAGGTTCTATTGCCTGCGTGATATGACCAGGAGGAGCGCGAGGAGACCTCTCACACACCATGCTCCACTGCCATCCCGTGCCCTGTATCGCCTGTGCGTATTGACTATGTTGGGGTTACACCTGGTCGACTGGGGCTGTGTGTGCCTTGTCAAGGGGCATGGCGGGCGCACAACAGGATCCAGCTTGTCCACAGAGGGTGGGCTGAGGTGCGCCTGGTACCGCTTTGTACGTGTGCCCGGCTGCTGTGCACACACGTGTTCACTCCCCCGACAGGTGTCCTCTCACAATGCCCAGGGAAGCGGTGGTGTACTGTTCATGACCCCTCCCAACACGGCGTGCTCCAACTTGGCATGTGCGCATCTACCCGTCGCACCCACCCACCTGGGCACTGCGTCCATACGACTTCACACGACACATGTGTGTCTTCCACAGTAGTGCTACTCATTTGCGTTGACATCCAATACCAGTGGACTACATGGTCATGTCACGACTGCCGTGTACTTCACATACTCTCATCCTCTCTCATTCGTACTTGTGAAATGAGTCAGCGGAGACAGTTCTGGTTTCAAACATTATATTGAGTCTTCTGTCCTCTGTGATGCAGTATAGTGGACACTACTGGCAGCGGAATACATGTTGAGGATATACTGAGCATGATAACAAATGGGATAGGGTGTGGGGTTACATCTGCTTGGCCAAGGCTGTGCTAATGTACATTTACGTATAGCTGCGGAGCTGCGGACTTTGACACAGACGGTATACATGTAACCTACCAGACCGCTCGGCATCATGGGCACAGTCCATCTCAGTTCCATGTGACAGGTTTGCTGCGGTTGTTCCTCATGCACGCGTGCATGTGAGATGACATCAGGGCATGTGCTTGCGTGCATGCAGCGGCGTGCCACTTGTTGTTGCACTGTGGTGGTTACTGGACATGTCACAGTCACTGGGGTCGTGTTGTTGTTGTATGCACTTGTCGTCCATGCAAAGGTCCTGGTATGGGATTCCCGGGCGGGGGTGGGAGGGGTGCAGCACCCACAGACTCCAGGCGACCTATTCATGTCCACTGAGCGGTGTGTGTGTCCATGTGCGCTGGATCCATGTCGTGTCCTGGTTGTTCGTGCAGTTCCGTCCATGTGGGTGCGATGCACAGAGCCCATGCCACTGCCTCCCACGATGCATGCGGTGTTCCTGGATGTGATGGGGAACAGTGTGCATGTCCCGGTCATATCCGATGTCATGGCGATGTCGTTGATGGTGTGGTTACAGTTGCCGGTCGTTTGGTATGGCTGTTGTGGTGGTGACTGGCCAGTCCGTGCGGAAGCTGAGCATGGGTGCGGGGTTGGACTTCATAGGTCACTCGGGGAACCTGCGTTGTGGTCCGACGTATTTACAGGTTGTCAGGTATGCGATGCCGCCCAGCAGGGCTTCCATGTCATTGGTGGTGTAGCATGTTTGCCAGCCAATGAAGCGGATGGTGGCTGTCAAGGTGTTGTTCGTAGGTTGTCCCTTGGAGGACCATGATGGGGCATGCTGGGTGACATTCGATGTAGCTGTTCTCGATGATCCGTCGTGTGGAGGCACAGTGGTTCCATTTCAGTGCGCGTGCAATGTTGGCCACATACGCCATGCCCCCATAGGCAGAGCAGGCCCTGTCGTGTGCGTCCAGAGGGAGGAGTAGTGGTAGCAGGTCCGCCTTCAGACATGCCGGGTTGGAGAGGCATATCTCGACGGGATGCTGGTAGGGACACCTCCGACAGTAGAAGACGGGCATGACGCAGCTGAACAATGTGATGCGGTAAGTCAGTCGGTAACTTACGTTCAGCAGGGACAGGAGATCGCATCCCAATGTATGTATCGTGTTGGTTTGGTACAGCTTGAGCTGTTCGGCGTAGTTGGGTAGGTGTGTTGCGGTTGCCATTTCGCAGCGGTTCGTAGAGGTGGCGTGCTCCGGCTGTGTGTGCAGTCTGCAATGTGCACGCTCCGGGTTGCTGTGAGCTCTGTGTAGTCATGGGGAGACAGGACTTGTGTTCTGTTGGCTTGTTTGGAGGACACGGGCCCTCTTCCCACATGCTTCTCAGACAGTTCAAGGTCAGTGCTGTGTGACTCCTTCCAATTAACTTGCATGTGGCCGACATGGGGGAGTGTTTTCTTCTTTCTTCCCCTTCCGTTGTGTGCTTCTGTGATATGCGCTATCTGCCCTGTGGTCGGTCTCCTCGGCATGCCTGTGTTGGTCTATTCTTGGACAATGGCTGTATTCACCGGCTTCTGTCGTAGGGCTGTGGTTTCGGAGTTGGAATGGAAGGTCATTCAGTGCTGTCTGCTCTTCCTTGTGTGGGCGGCAGCCTGCCTTTCCGCTCTGCGTTGGGCCTTGTGTGTGGATGTTATTCTTGGGCCACCTGTTGTCGGTCCCCGGGCTCTTTGGTGTTCCGTTTCATGTGTCTTGTTCATATGTGCAGGGTGGTATGGGTTTTTCAGTGTGGTACTGGCGTTCCTCTTCCCGAAGGGGCCCTGCTTCTCCTAGTTGGTGTTGCCGCCGCTGTGTGCTACGCCATGTTTGTTACACTGGGGTGTGTCCTGCAGTTGCGTGTCTTCACCGACATGTGTGCGTCGTTTGTGTGGCGTTGGGTGTTGTCCGTGAATTGGGCGTTGGGGACATGTCTGTGGCCGGCCTGTCACGTGTCATGTGCGTTCGGGGTGGGGCTGATGTGTGTGCTGCTTGGTTGTGTCCCTGTGTCTGTGTGCGACGCATGCATGGCGCTGCGGTTGGCCTCTGCGTTGTGCGCATGTGTGGCGGCGTCATCGGCGCTTTGGGGCCGTGACGGGGTGGTTGGTTCCTAGTCCCAGGTGGTGTGTACACATGTGTTCTGCGATGTTACGATTTGGCCTGTGTGTCATATGTGGATGCGATGGTGGATGTGTAGTGTACACGCGCTGGTGGGGGGTTGTCCGCTTTTCCGCCCTTGCACTGTGTGCGCTGTTTGCGTGCACTTGTTGTGTGTGTGCCTACCTGCGTCTCCGCGGTACGTTGCGTCCTTGGTGGTGCATCAGCAGAAGCATGGGAAGGGCCTGCAGTGCTGGATTCATGCCCGGGTGCCGCTTCTTCGTTGTCCGTGCTCTGCGTCCGTGTTTCCGCCTCTCTTTCACGTGCGGTGTCTCTTTGCCGTGGGAGCCGCTTTGTTTGCGGCATCGTAATTTATGCGCCGGGCGGGACGTGTTTCGTCGGACGGTGTGTGTCAGTTGTGCTGCGCCGCTACGTGTGCGGGCGCACTTTGATGGCGGACGGTGTTGCTGGCTTGCCGGCGGTGTTTGGCCTGCTTTTCGCATCGTAATTGGGCGGGCGTGTGGACTGCTGCGTGCCGGCGGTAACTGGTGGTTTTTGCATCCGCCAGCACGGCGGTTGTGCTTCCGCCCGCCATCGTAATGGGCCCCTATATTTTCAATACACTACCCGCCCATATCCCCTATAAAACCAACATCCCGCTCCTAAAACAATATAATAATATTCTTTTATTTTATAACATTTAAAATAATTTACAACTTAACATTAACTCTAAAGAAATTCAAATATCAGACAAAAACGATATTTTAACATGTCGTTATTTTTTCAATCGATATTACTAACATCGATATTTAACAAAACACTTCAAAACGATATTTTCAACATCGATATACAGAACATCGATATTTAAGACTGTCGATATACTTAACTCGATATTTCTGTACATCGATATTAAAAAGTCGATATTTTGACTGTGCACCACACTTTACACAGGGAGCACTTGCACTTTGACACTGATCAGCAGTGGCAAAGTGCCCAAAGCATCTAAGTTGGCAACACCATGTCAGAAAAAAGGTCTAGGGGAAAGGCAAAAAGTTTAGGGAAATTTAGCCAAAAAGGGCCAAGTCCAACAGTTGGTATATTCAAAAATATCAAAATTTGCTTAAAATTTAGGATTGTTCACTACTTTCATTGGTTTTGATAACTACACTTAGGCCCTTATTATGATGTAGGTCGGACCGCAACTGACGGTCTGTCGGTTGCGGTCTGACCGACATCTAGTGCTGGGGTCCGACCGCCACAATATGATGCCCAACAGTCAGAAGCAGCGTGCGGAGGAACTGACCGACGATTCTGACGGGCTCAAGGAGCCCATCCGACCATGGGTCGGAAAGTATTCCCCTACAATGGTGCTGTGCCTGCTCAGGCACCGCCATAGCGATTTCAGACAGCCCTTCTATGGTGGACTGACTGCCATAGAAAGGCTGTCGGAAATGCACTTTGGGGGCCCCTAACCGGGCCCCCGTCCCTGGTGGCCTCCGCTATGGGGCCTAGGGGGAACCTTGGATCCCCCCCAAACATCCATGCATCATGTGGCAGGCATCACATGGGGCCTGCCACTCAGTGCATGGATGCTTAAAAAGTGTATTTTTCCTATTGCGGCTTGTGTTGCGGCCCGCAGCACAAGCTGCAATAGGAAATATACAATTTTCGACCGCCGTGAAGGTGATCACATTGTAATTTGGGAAGTGGGACCTCCGACCCCTTGTTGGGCGGTCCCGTTTCTGACACGATGCCGGTCGGACGACAGGGATCATAATGAGGCAGTTAATGTTAGAACACTTAACTGATGTGATATACTTTCCTCTCTACCTTCAGAAAGTTATTTACCTGCTTGTACATTTTCTGAAGACTAGGGGTGGGAGGTAAACTCCGCTCCACCAAAGGAGTTCACAGAGTTTTGCCAAGCGGTGCGCATATTTTGTTAAAACTTTTGCCAACAGCCACGTGACTGAGTTTTACTTGCGCGCGGCTTGCCAATGTTAGGGGCCGATTATGATGGCGGGCGGACTTTGTCCGCCCGCCATCGCCCCGGTAAATGGGACCGCCCGCTATGTGTGCGGCGGTCCCGCACATGTGATTAGGATGCCACCGCCACGGTGGCGGTGGCATCTCCATTTCCAGCATTGTGGCGGGCGGTGCTCACAATACCGCCCGCCACAGTGCTGGAAATGCATGTTGTGCATCTGCGTGCACAACGTGACAGGCACCGCGCGGTGCCTGCCACCTTGTGCATGCAGATGCAGGGGGTACCATAGGTACCCCCCATGTACACCCCCACCCCCAATATACCTGGGGGCCCGCTACGGGCCCCCAATGTCAGGGACCGCGAGCCTTTCCATGTCGGCGACGCCGCCATGGAAAGGCTCATCACCGCCGGCATCATAATGTGGATGGCGGTGTCTTGCAGACACCGCCACCATAATAATCCCTTTTCCGCCCGGTCGACTGATCGGCCGGGCGGAAAACATGCGGACGGTCTTTCCGTCCGCCGGTGTCCCCTCCACCATGGTAATATGGCGGGGGGGAATTTGGTGGCGGACGGACGTAAATGGCGGGCGGATCGCCACCGCCATGCGGGCGTTGGCGATCCGCCAGACATCGTAATCGACCCCTTAATTTGGTAACCACAAGTGAGAAAAAACGATTGCTAGACCACCTAATGGTGAGATTTCTCAGCGAGGGCGGTCGCGGGATGTCGCTACCGCTCATGTTGAGAAAGTTAAAATCTACTCAAACGCCAGAAAGAAGCAGTGCCCTCTGGCATGCCTCGCTGTGCCGTTCAAACTGATTTTACTGCGCGAGACAAGCTCGCGGTGCTGCAAATCAGCACAAGCAGCATGACGGACTGGAATTCTCATGCTCGCTGAACTCTGTAGAATCTTGCTGAGTTTTTAGGTAACTCCGCGGAATTCCACGGAGTAAAACTCCACAAGTTCCACCCACCACCTAATTAAGACCATATTTGAATGGTATAGAGGAAGTTCCATCAGGAATTTCTATGCCTCAACAATTAACAAACGGTTTGCGGTTGGTATTCTTGCAGAGAGGAATTTTTTATTCCAAATCACTTAAACAGAAGGTACCTTGAAGGAAGGCAAAAGGGATTAAAATATGTTTTGGGGAAGTACAAGCATTTCACTGAACTCTCATAAAATAAATGGGTGATCCTGTTTTATAATGTATCACTGCAGATCTCACTAAGGGAGACAAAATAACTGGCAACATCATATATTACATCAAAATTATCGATGAGATCAATCATATCATAAACAATTGCGCTTTTCCACCTCATTTTGCTAAACATAGAAGTAGAGCTTTGTTATATATGTTTCCATTGTGTAGACATCAGTATGTTGAATGAGGCACTGCACCCTTTGAACTTTAATTAATGTCTATGGCACTTGTTGCATAAACTGAAGTAAACTTTCTTACCTATACATACTTTGCAGCGTCCCACTGGTATACTATGCAGCCCTCATTTTACTCAATGCACTGATCATAGCCCTCCATATGATGTCAAAGTTGACATCACAAATGACAATAGTGGTGATATCACATGGCACAAATGACAAAATAAATGGCTAAAGGACTATTCAGCAGTGATAACAGTGATATAATATGGAATTCATCATCACTGATTTTAGGGCGACTTTCGACTGGATGCATGCCCACCTTAAATTAGTTGTAAACATCTGAGCAGTCCCAAAGAAAGTCAAGTGTATAAAACTGAGCCATCAAATGGAAATTATCATACAGACGGGAAATATAAACTAATCAGTACTGAACTGAGGCTAATGTAGGCAGGCTACTGAAGCTCAACCACTGAGGCTACTCTAATACATATCTGCTCTACAGCTTTTATCTTTCTTCATAGTATAACACTAGAAGATAGCATTTTAGCTGCTTATTCCCTTTAAACAACTGTTTATACCATTCAGTGTGCTTTTCCTGTTGTTATTTTTATCATTTGTTTATACAGTATTTATAAAAACCTGATGATACCTTAGATATGTATTCTATTGCTCCCCATGCTCCCATACAAAGTCACCTGAAACTCTGATGGGTCTGGTATGAGCTATATAAAAAAGCAAATAAATAAATACTATTTGAAATGCAGTTCTACTGCTATCCTTGAAAGTAAGATATACAGATGAATGCTGTTGCAATTACATCCACAAGCAGTATTTATCTTAGAAGACATTTATTTTAGTTGTAAGTGTGCAGCACCAAAATACAGATGCCCTCACAATGCATAATATAGAAAGCAGGCAACATTTGCACTGCTAGCAAACAGATATGGAAAAGTGCAACCATTTGCTGCTTCAGTGGTGCCATCAGTAATGTCAATGATGATGTGATAGCTCAAATCATTATTGATGTAATTTGTGATGTGATCTGTGACATCATAAGTAAGGTAATTCTTAAATTACTTACTGGTAATGGCATTACTCTGAGTCCAACTCCCTCGCTTGAAACCATAACTACTGAGGCTTTTCTGTCTCCTCAAAACACCAATCCCATGCCATCCTGAAGCATAGAAACCCCTCCCCACCACTCCTCCTTTCAGCAAGCAAGTTCCAACCAATCCATTTGTCTGTTGTATACACAGGAAGGGTCAGAGTGACTATGGTATTAAGCAAGGGAGTTGGACTCAAAGTAATGCCATTACCGGTTCATAATTTAAGAATTACCCTATCATCCGACCCTCATTTCAATCCGTAACTACTGAGAAGTAACAAATAAAGAAAACAGGACAGCTGGCAATGCCTGCTGCATAAAGAAAAAGTTTTATTTGCAGATGAAACACAATATCCTACTATTCCTTCATAGAATACAGAACCTTGTATTCAAAGACATCATAGATGTATTGACCCTCTGAAAGACTATAATGCTTAGAAAAAGAACATAAATCAGACCAAGTAGATGCTCAGCAAATCTCAGAAATGAAAGCTCCTTGCAGTTCAACTACTGTAGAAGACATGCTGTGGATCGATCTACCTTGAATCGTTCATGGCGGAACCTGACCCTTAAATTCATAGGCCTTTGCAATCAGGGACCTGTTCCACCTGCTCAAAATGTCTGTTTTTGGCTTCTCCCCTTTCTTTCCTTGACCAAAGGTCACAAACAAAGACTTCACTTTCCGAAAGGATTGAATCCTTTGCAGATAGATGAGGAGAGCCCTCTTCACATCAAACAAGTGTAACCTACCTTCCTGTTCCAAAGTAGGAGAAGGGAAAAACATCAGTAAAATTACCTCCTGTTGTTTATGAAAAGGGGAAATGATTTTTGGAACGAAAGAAGGGACTGTGACTAACCCCACCTTGTCTGGAAAGACTTTACAGAAAGGAAACTTACAAGACAAATCCCCAACTCGTCTACTGTCCTGGCTGATGTAATTGCCACCAGAAAGACTGTTTTAAGAGTTAGCCAACGCAAGTCAACCTACTCCAAAGCTTCAAATGGAGCCATGGTCAATGCTTCAAAACCAAAGTCAAATCCCAGGTAGGAACTGATATAAATGGCCTAGACCAGGTATTGGACAAGCCCTTTAAGAGCCTGGCCACTAAGACCTCTTCATCTGCCAAGTTTTTCCATGGACCTCTAAAAGCCCGAATCGCTGCCCATTGAACTCTCAGAGTAGCCACAGTCAAACTCAACCATGACCCACCCTGGAAAAACTCCATAATCATGACGAAACTGACCAAGGTAGGATCTAATCCTTTTGTTCACAACACCGTGAAAAAGAACCCCAGTGCCTATTTTAGGCTCTACAATTTGACCATATTATGAACGCTTGTAATGTAGTCACCATGGTCTCTGGAACTCCTTTGACTCTCAATCCCTTCCTCTCATCCTCCAATCCATCAAGTGGAGCTTCCATAATAACTCAATCTGCAAGCACAGGACGTCAAGAGGAGACAGAATCAGGGGAAGCAACCATTTTGGATAAACCTGCCTTCTCAACAATAGAGGGAACAAATTGGCTAAAGGGCAAAGAGGTGCAATTAGAACCACATTCGAACATACCTTCCTCACTTGCACAAGAAAAGCCCTGATCAATGGAAATGGGGGAAAGGCTTACAAGAAGCCCTTTGGCCACTGACATGAAATTGCATCTATTGCTCAAGCCTAAGTGTCCCTTTCCAATGCACAAAATTTCTGAACCTTGGCATTGAGACTAAGCCTGGGCGAAACTTGCGGAGTTTCACTCTGCGGAATTCCACAGAGTTACAAAAAAACTCAGCAAGATTCTGCGGAATTCTGTGAATGGGTGGAAATAGGCACATTGCGCAGCTCGTGCTGTGATTTAGTGCCTGGAGCTCGTTCTGCTCTGAAAAATCAGTGGGAATGGAACCACGTGGCGCACCAGAGGGTGCAGCTTCACAAATTGATTTGCTGCCGCTTGACTAGTTTTTCTACTCGAGCAGCAGCTTTCTGACTGTGAACGGTCGCGCCTTCTAGCGATCACCGACATTGGAGAAATCTTGCCGGGTGTCCTCCTTGTGGTCAAAAATCGCGCTAAGGGATGCCAAATCTTGTTTGCACTTGCCAATTTACTGTTTTCAAGCAGCATGTGGAGAGGTGTGGTGCAGTGGCCAGGGCAGCTGACTTCGGAGCACAGGGTTCACGGTTCGATCCCCGGCTCCGGCGGCAGCTCAGCTCAGCACCATGTGACTCTGGGCAATAGCTCACTTAATTTCCACTCCGGCCCCCAGCGCCTTGAGACCCGTAAAGGTGAGTAGCTGCGCTATATAAAAACGGACTTACATGTGAGAAAAACTCTGTTACACTGTGGTTGGCGGAATTTGGCCGGAATTCTGCATTACAAGCGTAACGGGGAGTGTCCAAAATTCCACTGATTCCGCCAGTGGAGCAGAATATATTGCCCACCCCTTATGAGACTAGAGGCAAAAAAATAGATCCACCATCAGGAGACCCTTTTGAAGAATAAAGAGAGAAAACACTTCTGGACCTAGAGAAAATTCCAGGGAAGACGGAATCTCTCTGCTGAGAAAATTCGCTGCCACATTAGAGGTCCCTTGAAAGTGAATTGTGCTCAGAGATAGAAGGGAACTCTGGGCCCAAGAAAACTCAAGCTCCTGGAGTGTGTTCTCCCTTGCCTGTTCACCTAAGCTTTGGCTGTGGTATTGTCTGTCCTCACTAAAACAGCTTACCCCTGAAGACGAGAGCAGAAGACGAGAAGTACCTGCCTCACAGCTTCGAGCTCTCTCCAATTTGAGGACCTTAGTGCCTCACTGCATGACCAGAATGCCTGTGCATGCAATGCCTCTCCCCACACGCCCCACCCTGACAGAGTGGCATCCATGATAACAATCACTGGATCAGGGAATCCAGCTGCAACCCTTTAATAGATTGACTGAGTCGAACAACCAAGCCAAATCCTCTTTTACTTGCTGGGTGAGGGGAATAGATCGTGAGATGTTCTGCAAACCCAGATCCCAGTTGAGGAGAATCCAAGAGCCCAGTTTGTGAAGATGGAAGTGAGCCATTGAAACCAGGATAACTGAGGAGGCTAGATTTCCCTGAACCCTCAGCCACAAAACCAGCTTTGACAGTTTGTGCGCCATCATGTCCATGATGTGACTCTAAAGCTTGGCTATCGAACCAGGTGGCAGCAGGACCCTCCCTTGGAGAGTAAACAATCATGCCCCAAAGAAGATGAGATTCCGTACAGGCTTTAAATTGGATTTTTCCCAATGTACGTGAAAACCATGAGTCTGATGAACCTCCAGCACCCTATTTGTATGGCACAACAGCAAGCCTTATGAGGAAGCGTGGATTAACCAGTCATTGAGGTATGGATGAGCAAATATTCCCTCTGAGTGAAGCAGGGCCACCAGGGGTGCCAGAACTTTGGTGAAAACCCGGGGGAGTGACTTGACTCCAAAAGGAAGAACTCAGAATTGATAGTGATTGTTCTACAGAGCAAACCACAAATATTTTTGGTGTGTTCTCTTTATGGTCACATGGAGATAAGCCTACTCTATAGATGTCAACCAATCCCCTGGACTTCTTAGAGGGATAATGGCTGAAGAGTAACCATCCAAAAGTGAAGAGTCTGAATCCAGGAATTAACCCACTTTAAATGCAGAACCTACTTGTATGCCCTCAATACCTTCAGCACCAAAGAAGAGGATTGAATAAGCCCCTGTTCCTCTTTTTCTGGAAGCACTCTGGCAATCTTTCTTTTCTTGAGTAACAGTTCAACTCCCTGTAACAGAGTCAGGCACTTGGGGGTGGCTGCTGGAAGGTGGATGATGTTCACTTTTGTACTTGGAGGCTTTTGTCAAACGTCTATCGCATAACCCCTGCTGATTATACCCAGTATCCACTTGTCCGTAACATACCAGCACCAAAACTCAAAAAAATGCTGCAGTCTGGTGCTGACTGGAAGAATTCTGGAGGAACCATAAGTGTCAAGACCTCTTCTCAGCTGGGCCCTTCTAATTGGAATCCTTCTTAGGAGAACACTGCCTGGGTTGGTACTTCTGCTTCCAAGCGGTATAAGATTTGAAATCACGACATGAAGAAGCTCTAACTTTCTAATTCCGACATTTCCCATATTCCGATCTTCCTTTATAAGGAAGAGTATGCCTACGGTCCTTCAATGCTTTTGAAATCATTGAATCTAAGTGTTCTTAAAAAAACATCTCGCCTTGAAATGGGAATGTTACATTTGGGGGTCTCTAGTTGGCAGAGGTAGGTACCTTTGACCAAATAGGGACCCTTGCGTCTAGTCAGGGTAAGGGGGTACACTCCTAAAATAACCCCTGCTCACCCCCTTGGTAGCTTGGCACGAGCAGACAGGCTTATCTCAGAGGCAGTGTGTAAAGCATTTGTGAACACATACAATAATCAAGTGACAACACTACAGATGGACACCACACCAGTTGTATATTAAAAATAAGTATTCTTTTATATAGATTTAACACAAGACCACAAACGACAAAAATCCACAATACTGTACTTCAAAAATGGTAGAATTAGCTTAGTTCTCTTAAGATGGTAAATGCGACACTTTGAGTTCAATGTACTTTTGGATGCGTAACGCTATACAACGAAAGTGTTGCAGGGAAGGTGATGCGTCGGTTCCTTACACGCAAGAACGGTGATGCGTCGGGTCCTTACTGATGCGTAGGGGATGCGTCGGTTCTTCTCGGTGTGGGGAGGTGATGCGTCGGTTCCTTACTGCGCTTCTGTGGCGATGCGACCAGCAACGCCGTGATGCGATGAAGATCCGGTGCAATGAAACAAAAATGGCGTCTTCTTCTTGATGCGACACGATGCGTGCACGCCCGACCACCGTGCGGCAACTCAACAATTCTTCTGAGTTGCGACAGGCCCTGCGACACGCTTCCCGGTGATGCGGCGGCATCTGATGTGACGTCGATCCTCTTCTCCGGCGATGCGAGGCGCTTCGGCAATGATGCAACGGCCGTGCGGCGACTCAACGATTCTTCTGAGCCGCGACAGGCCCTGCGACACGCTTCCCGGTAATGCGGCGGCGTCTGATGCGACGTCGATCCTCTTCTCCGGCGATGCGAGGCGCTTCATCAATGATGCCACAGCGGAAGCAGCGGCGACACTCTTCTCCGTTGATGCGGCGGCGTCTGATGCGACGTCGATCCTTTTCTTCGGCGATGCGAGGCTCTTCGGCTGCGGCGGTGACGCTTCTTCTTTGTGAGTCGCGCTTCCATCTCCTTGCGACACGCAGTCCCTCAGAAAGACCAGCACAGCAGCAGGCACTTTTCAGAAAGACTCTTGGGGAGCTGGTTGGTGAAGTCTGTTGTCCCTGAGACTTCAGCAGGAGGCAAGCTCTTCTCTCAAGCCCTTGGAGATCTTTTACAAGTTGATGAAAGTACACACAAAGTTCCTTTCTCCTTTCTTTGGCAGTCAGGCAACCACTGCAGGCCAATCCTCCAAACAGCACTCAGCTTAGGGATAGTCTCTTCCTCAGTTTCTCTGGTTCCTCTCCTCAGCAAAGGTTTCTTCTTGTTTCCCAAAAGTGATCTGATCTAAAGTTCTGGGGTTTGGGTCCCCTCTTTTATACTCATATTCTCTTTGTTCTCTGAAGGCAGAGAGGCCTTTGCCTAGTCCAAACCAGTTCTGGTCAGTCCTGGAGCACTTTGTTGACAAGACTCCTTCTTTCCTTTCACAGTGTAGGCCAGGGACATCAGACACACCACAGGAGGTGGAGCCAACATTGTGGAGGGAAGGCACAGCCCTATTCAGGTCCCAGGTGCAACTCCTCCCACCCATCTACATGCAGATCTCTCTATTCAGCCCTGTGCTGACTCACCCTGTCTTCTGGAATCCCCCAGCCCCTGTCACTCACAAACCAGACAAGGAATACACAACCTAGCAGAGGCAGGCTTGGATAGTTAGGCAAGAAAATACCTACTTTCTAAAAGTGGTATTTTCAAACACAGAATGTTAAAACCAACTTCACTAAAAGATGTATTTTATCATTCTGAGTTCAGGCATACTAAATTCGTTTTTCTACCATGTTCCCTGGGTCAGTTAGTATTATAAGATGTAATAATCAAACTGCCCATTCTGGCCTATGGGGAACAGGTAGCCTTGCAATAGTGAAAAACGAAAATGGCTGTAATTCACTATTAGGACATGCCACACACACCAGGGCATGTCCTACCTTATACTTACAATGCACCCTGCCCTTGGGCCTACCATAGGGGTGACTAATATGCAGAAAAGGGAAGGTTTAGGGACTGGAAAGTGGGTGCACTTGCCCAGTCAACATGGCAGTACCAGACTGCACACAGGCTCTGCAATGGCAGGCCTGAGACACACTTTTACAGGCTGCTTCTGTGGGTGGCACAACCAGTGCTGCAAGCCCACCAGCAGCATTTGGTTTACAAGCCCTGGGCACACTCAGTGCACCATACTAGGGTCTGACAAGTAAACCAAACCAACCAATCATGGAGTCACTAATCCATACATCAATTTACCATAGGGAGCACTTGCACTGTGGCACTGAATAGCAGTGGCACAGTGCCCAAAGCATCTATAACCAGCAAAAACACATGAGGCAACAGCAAAAAAATGGAAGGGAGACCCACGCCAACAGTGCCGGGTTTAACACGTGTCCCCTCCAGCTGAAATGTGGGGAGAACTACCCTACCTCCTGGGAGTTCTCTTCCCTAAGGCGGAAAAATCTGGACAGACCATCAGCATTGGCGTGTTCTGTACCAGGGCGGTGTTCCACCGTGAAGTCCATCCCCTGTAGGGAAATGGACCACCTCAACAGCTTTGGATTCTCACCCCTCATCTGCATCAACCATCTGAGGGGCCTGTGGTCTGTCTGAACCCGGAAGTGAGTCCCAAACAGGTATGGTCTCAGCTTCTTCAGCGCCCAGACCACAGCAAATGTCTCACGCTCAATCGCACTCCACCTCTGTTCCTGTGGAAGTAACCTCCTACTGATGAAGGCTACGGGTTGATCTAGGCCCTCCTCATTTATCTGTGACAAAACAGCCCCCACACCATGCTCTGAAGCGTCTCTTGAGAAGTTGGGTGCCAGGAGCACGGGCGCTGTGCGCATGGCAGTTTTCAGGGCCTCAAAAGCTTTCTGACAGGTGTCAGTCCAAATCACTTTCTTGGGCTGCTTCCTGGAAGTCAGCTCTGTCAAGGGTGCAACGATGCTGCCATACCCCTTGACAAACCTCCTGTAATACCCAGTGAGTCCTAAAAAGGCTCTCACCTCTGTCTGGGTCTTGGGGGGCTCCCAAGCCAGGATGGTCTCAATCTTGGGCTGTAGGGGCGGCACCTGGCCGCTCCCAACCTGGTGTCCCAAGTACACCACGGAACCCTGCCCGATCTGGCACTTACTTGCTTTAATCGTGAGGCCTGCCCTCCGCAGCGCCATCAACACTTCCCAGAGGTGGCGCAAATGTTCTTCCCAACTGGCGCTGAACACTGCAATGTCATCCAGGTAGGCGGCACTGAACTCTTCCAGTCCAGCCAACACCTGGTTGACCAACCTCTGAAAGGTGGCAGGGGCATTCTTCATCCCAAAGGGCATAACCCGGAATTGGTAGTGCCCATCTGGTGTGGAGAATGCTGACCTCTCTCTTGCCCCATCAGTCAAGGCGATCTGTCAGTACCCAGACATTAGATCAAACGTGCTGAGGTACCGGGCAGCCCCTAACCGATCGATGAGCTCATCAGCTCTGGGGATGGGGTGCGCGTCAGTCCTCGTGACTGAATTGAGCCCTCGGTAGTCCACACAGAACCGGAGTTCTGGCGTGGCACTCGGTGCGGCAGCCTTTGGGACCAAGACCACTGGGCTGGCCCAAGGACTGTTAGAGGACTCAATCACCCCTAACGCAAGCATCTTGGAGACCTCCTCCTTGATGCAAGCTCTCACCCTGTCAGTTACCCTGTAAGTTTTGTGCTTAACAGGAGGACTGTCTCCAGTGTCCACATCATGGACACACCAATCAGTGACACTGGGAATCAGGGAGAACAGATCAGAAAACTGTCCCAGCAACTGGTGGCAGTCATTCTGTTGCTCAGGGGTCAGGGTGGAAGAGCGGTTCACACCATCCACTGACCCATCTCGCTCTGTCGCCTACAGGAGGTCAAGAAGAGGCTCGGTCTCTTCCTCCATTCCAGCATCTGTCGCTAAGAGCATGCCCACTTCGGACCTCTCCAAGTGGGGCTTCAGGCGGTTGACATGCAGGACCCGCAAGGGGTTCCTGGGAGACCGCAAGTCCACCAAGTAGGTAACAGGACTCTTGCGCTCCACCACCTCAAATGGTCCGGTCCACTTATCCTGGAGCGCACAAGGCTCCACTGGGGCCATGACCCACACTTTCTGACCAGGCTGAAGCTCTACCAGAGTGGCATTCTGGTCGTACCACCGCTTCATCTCCTCCTGGCTGGCTTCCAGATTCGCCTCAGCGAGTTGCCTGAAACGCCTAGTCTGGTTCCTGAAGGCCAGCATGTAGCTTTATACATCCTGGGGAGGTTTCCTGGGAGATTGCTCCCAGCCTTCCTTGACCAGACTCAGAGGTCCTCTCACTGGGTGACCATAGAGAAGCTCAAAGGGACTGAACCCTAGAGATTTCTGTGGCACCTCACGGTATGCAAAGAGTAGGCATGGTAAGAGGACGTCCCACTTACGCCTCATAGGTTCCTCAAGACCCATAATCATGCCTTTGAGGGTCCGGTTGAATCTCTCAACCAACCCATTTCCTTGGGGGTGGTAAGGAGTGGTAAACTTATAGGTTACCCCACACTCCTGCCACAGGGACTTCATATACTTGGAAATGAAGTTTGTACCTCGGTCAGACACCACCTCTCTAGGGAATCCCACTCGGGAGAAAATTCCCATCAGTGCCCGTCCCACCACGGGGGCCGTCACTGTCCTCAGAGGTATGGCTTCCGGGTACCGGGTGGCATGGTCCACCAAGACCAGGATGAACCTGTTGCCCATGGCTGTCTTGGGGTCCAGTGGCCCCACAATGTCAATACCCACCCGTTCAAAGGGGGTGCTGACCACAGGGAATGGCTGGAGAGGAGCCTTCTGCTTCCTCCCACTCTTTCCACTTGCATGGCAAGTCTGACAGGTCCTGCAGTGAGTATCTGAACTCCTGCGCATTTGGGGCCAATAAAAGTGGGTGACAAGCCTCTCAAAGGTCTTGTCCTGCCCCAAATGTCCTGCTAACGGCACATCATGAGCCAGCCCCAGTAGGAAGGCTCTGAAGCACTGGGGTACCACCAGCACACGGGCTGACCCAGGCTCAGCAACCTTAGGCTCAGTATACAGGAGGTCATTCTCCCAGTAGATCCAATGTGATCCAGACTGATCACCTGCTGCCTGGTCTGCAGCCTGCTGCCGCAAACCCACAAGAGAAGGGCACTCCTTCTGCTCCTTGCAGAACTCTTCCCTGGAGGGTCCTCCTTCTTGCTGCCAATGGGTCGGCTCAGCCAGGTCCCCCAGTTCAGCTACTTGTTCCCCTGTAGGCTCCGAGGCATCCCCCTCAGGGTCTACCTTCTTCTGGACCGTGGGAACTTTGGGGGCCGGTTTCCCACGCCCCCTGCCTCTTCTCTTTAAGGCAGGCACCTGGTCCCCCCTCTCAGGCTCCAGGTCCTCTTGAACACCCTTACTGGCTGCCATGGACCGTGTGGTCACACACGCCCAGTCAGGGAGACCCAACATCTCCAAATGAGCACTTCGCTCCACCTTAGCCCAAGGTGAGCTCTCCAAATCGTTCCCCAACAAACAGTCAACAGGCATGGCTGGCCTCACAGCTATTTGAAGAGTACCAGAGACCCCCCCCCCACTCAAAGGGAACCTGAGCCACCTTGCAGTGGCTCTCTGTGTTGTCAGCGGGAACAACTGGGTAAAATGCATAGGGGACAACCTGCTCTTCAGACACCAGGTGACACTTGACAGCTGTCACACTGGCTCCTGTGTCTCAAAGAGCCTCCACTCTATGGCCATTGATGGTCACCCACTGCCTATACTTTTTAGTGTTATCAGGCAGTTGTGTCCTGGGGACCACCTCACAGTCTCCTAAAGAGACAAGGGACATTTCTGCGGGACCCCACCCACCTTGGACACCCCTCTCCTCCCCCAGTGCTACACTCGCCATCTGCCGGGGTGGAGCACCAGTGGGTGCTGTCTTTCCAAACTGTGGGCACTGGGGATCATTAGACTTATGGCCCACTTCACCACACTTGTAGCACCTCAGGGGTCCCCTGGGAACAGGCCTACCTGTCGGGGCCCCGTGCTTCTTCTCAGGGGGAGGCTGGGAACCTTTCCCTTGGTTCCCTTGGGAATTACTTTGGGGCCCTTTCTGGAACTCCCTCTGTTTACCCTTGTCCCCCACTCTTCTGCTGGGGACCCTGCCCACTCTTGGCAGAGTCTCCCACGTGACCCTTGTGGACCCGGGTGCTCACCCAGCGGTCCGCCTCCTCAGCAAGCTTCCTAGGGTTAGTCAGCCTGCTATCAATAAGGTGCTGGCGTAGCTCTGGAAAACAATTACTTGACAAGTGCTCCCATGCAATTAAATCAAAGAGCCCCTCAAAATCATTAACTTTGCTACCCTTCACCCAACCATCCAATGCTCTGCAGAAAAAAGTGACATATTCTACCCAGGTACCTGATTCCACCTTCTTGCAATTTCTAAACCTCTGTCTATACAATTCAGGAGTCAACCCATACCTGGACATCAATGCATCTTTCATGTGGCTATAAGAATTATGGACTTCAGAAGGCAAGTCTAACAGTGTGTCCCGCCCCTCACTAAGGAACCGCCCCCACAACCCCGCTCTCCAATCCTTCTCAGGGACCCGGTGGGAAGACATGGCTACCTCATAGGCTTTGAACCATTGCCCAATATCATCATTCTTATAAAACTCTCTCACCACATCTTTAGGAATATACACCCTACCTTCAAAAGGCATGGACGGTGTGCTGCCACCAGAGGGAGTAATTTCTAAGCTCCTTGCTTTCAACTCCAACTCCCTCAAACTTTTCTCATGCTCCAACTGCATTCTCTTTTCTTCCAGGGCCAATCTCCTATTTTCTAACTCCAGTTGCCCACCCAACTTGAGCTAGGCAAGCTCCAATTTGTGCATCCTGTTTTCCTTCCTGTCCGCCAGCTCCTCTGGGGACAGGCCTTTGGCAGAAACACTGCTACCTACTGGGGAAGTTGCTCTCCTCCCCTCTGGACCCAATGGCCCCTCCAGCTGCTCATCTGCATTCTCAGCCCCTTCCTCATTCTCAGGGGTATTCCTTGCTTCAACCCAGGCCCTCAGCGCCTTTTGGAACTCACCCTTCTTGGAGAGACCGGTCATAGCAACTTTAAATTTCCTGCAGAAGTGCTTTAGCTGTTTCACATTGTAGCATTCCAGTTTCTCCTCTTCCCACTCACAATCAACAGATGCTATGGATGCTGCTTTATCCATGGTGGTTAACCTTGGCAGTTCTTTGCAAAAATAGAAAATCCCAGAAAAAACAATCTACCAAAAGTATGTGGTCGCGTTTTGGTCTGCACTCACTAGTAGTGTTCACCAATCACTGTACATGAGTCACAAATGCAAGTCCAGAATCCCACCGCTGCCACCAATGTTAGATTTGGGGGTCTCTAGTTGGCAGAGGTAGGTACCTTTGACCAAATAGGGACCCTTGCGTCTAGTCAGGATAAGGGGGTACACTCCTAAAATAACCCCTGCTCACCCCCTTGGTAGCTTGGCATGAGCAGACAGGCTTATCTCAGAGGCAGTGTGTAAAGCATTTGTGAACACATACAGTAATCAAGTGACAACACTACAGATGGACACCACACCAGTTGTATATTAAAAATAAGTATTCTTTTATATAGATTTAACACAAGACCACAAACGACAAAAATCCACAATACTGTACTTCAAAAATGGTAGAATTAGCTTAGTTCTCTTAAGATGGTAAATGCGACACTTTGAGTTCAATGTACCTTTGGATGCGTAACGCTATACAACGAAAGTGTTGCAGGGAAGGTGATGCGTCGGTTCCTTACATGCAAGAACGGTGATGCGTCGGGTCCTTACTGATGTGTAGGGGATGCGTCGGTTCTTCTCGGCGTGGGGAGGTGATGCGTCGGTTCCTTACTGCGCTTCCGTGGCGATGCGACCAGCAACGCCGTGATGCGATGAAGATCCGGTGCAATGAAACAAAGATGGCGTCTTCTTCTTGATGCGACACGATGCGTGCACGGCCGACGGCCGTGCGGCGACTCAACGATTCTTCTGAGCCGCGACAGGCCCTGCGACACGCTTCCCGGTGATGCGGCGGCGTCTGATGCGACGTCGATTCTCTTCTCCGGCGATGCGAGGCGCTTCAGCAGCGATGCGACAACGGCAGCGGCGGCGACACTCTTCTCCGTTGATGCGGCGGCGTCTGATGTGACGTCGATCCTTTTCTTCGGCGATGCGAGGCGCTTCGGCTGCGGCGGCGACGCTTCTTCTTCGTGAGTCGCGTTTCCAGCTCCTTGCGACACGCAGTCCCTCAGAAAGTCCAGCACAGCAGCAGGCACTTTCCAGAAAGACTCTTGGGGAGCTGGTTGGTGAAGTCTGTCGTCCCTGAGACTTCAGCAGGAGGCAAGCTCTTCTCTCAAGCCCTTGGAGATCTTTTACAAGTTGATGAAAGTACACACAAAGTTTTTTTGTCCTTTCTTTGGCAGTCAGGCAACCACTGCAGGCCAATCCCCCAAACAGCACTCAGCTTAGGGATAGTCTCTTCCTCAGTTTCTCTGGTTCCTCTCCTCAGCAAAGGTTTCTTCTTGTTTCCTAAAAGTGATCTGATCTAAAGTTCTGGGGTTTGGGTCCCCTCGTTTATACTCATATTCTCTTTGTTCTCTGAAGGCATAGTCCAAACCAGTTCTGGTCAGTCCTGGAGCACTTTGTTGACAAGACTCCTTCTTTCCTTTCACAGTGTAGGCCAGGGACATCAGACACACCACAGGAGGTGGAGCCAGCATTGTGGAGGAAAGGCACAGCCCTATTCAGGTCCCAGGTGCAACTCCTCCCACCCATCTACATGCAGATCTCTCTATTCAGCCCTGTGCTGACTCACCCTGTCTCCTGGAATCCCCCAGCCCCTGTCACTCACAAACCAGACAAGGAATTCACAACCTAGCAGAGGCAGGCTTGGATAGTTAGGCAAGAAAATACCTACTTTCTAAAAGTGGTATTTTCAAACACAGAATGTTAAAACTTACTTTACTAAAAGATGTATTTTATCATTCTGAGTTCAGGCATACTAAATTCGTTTTTCTACCATGTTCCCTGGGTCAGTTAGGATTATAAGATGTAATAATCAAACTGCCCATTCTGGCCTATGGGGAACAGGTAGCCTTGCAATAGTGAAAAACGAAAATGGCTTTAATTCACTATTAGGACATGCCACACACACCAGGGCATGTCCTACCTTATACTTACAATGCACCCTGCCCTTGGGCCTACCATAGGGGTGACTAATATGCAGAAAAGGGAAGGTTTAGGGACTGGCAAGTGGGTGCACTTGCCCAGTCAACATGGCAGTACCAGACTGCACACAGGCTCTGCAATGGCAGGCCTGAGACACACTTTTACAGGCTGCTTCTGTGGGTGGCACAACCAGTGCTGCAAGCCCACCAGCAGCATTTGGTTTACAAGCCCTGGGCACACTCAGTGCACTGTACTAGGGTCTGACAAGTAAACCAAACCAACCAGTCATGGAGTCACTAATACATACATCAATTTACCATAGGGAGCACGTGCACTGTGGCACTGAATAGCAGTGGCACAGTGCCCAAAGCATCTATAACCAGCAAACACACATGAGGCAACAGCAAAAAAATGGAAGGGAGACCCACGCCAACAGTGCCAGGTCTAACAGAGATCTTCATCAGCATATTCTTTTCACCACTTCATTTTTCCATTCTCTCATCCTAAGGTTACGTCTGGCCCCAACTAAGGCTCCAGATGACATTGCAGTTGCTTTAACCATGTCAGAAAAGATATTGGGCAGCAGACATGCTTGCTGTTCCATGCCAGTCAAAAGCTCCAAACACGCAAGACCCTCCTGTATAGCCACTGGTAGGCAATGAAAGGCTTTAATAACTGACTGAGCAGTATACGCTGCATGCAAACAGACCTTGAGTGCCAAATTTTCTGCTGCAAATGTCTTTTCAATGCCTGCATCTATTTTCTTATCATAAGGGTCAGCAGGGAAAAGTCAGCCAGATTAACAGTAGTTTTACTAATAAGAGTAGCCAAAATCAAATCCACCATCAAATTGTGTGGCGGAATATTGTCACCCTCAACCAAGTAAAGCTTTTGCAGGAATGTTGGAACTCTTACCTTATCCACCTCCTTCTACTCCAACATGACCATCTCCTTAATTGCACCATGAAACGGCATTGCCATGGTACATGGCTTAACATACTGCGGAAACAGAGCCTCATCTTCATTCTGCAAGGAGGAAAACCCAGATTATGCCTAACAAGAAACAGGGTGTCCCACATTTCTTCTCTCCTGAGATATTTCCCTGCAGATGTGGAAGGCTTGTCAGAACGGAGGATGAAGATTTCCTGCGTTCACCTCTGTGTGAAAGTCTGTTAATCCGCTTGTATTATGAAGAGTCCAAGGCTTTCGATACTGCTGCCTTAATCATATCCTGAACTTCATATTGATACATAAAGGGTGGGAAGGAACCAGGGGAATTCCATCTCCCAGCAGGATATTTGGCTCAAATAAGACCTTCATCGTCCAAAGATGATGAATAAATTACGTGCTTACTCTTTGCAGCTCTCTACCCTGACATTGTGGAGTCATTGTAGGAAAGTAGGATCTGCTTCTTATGGTTACCCCCACTTTTTGCTTGATGTCTCACTGTTTTTGACTAGTCTGACTGGGATCCTGCTAATCAGGACCCCAGTCTATCTGCGTTCTCCCTTAAGTTGACATACATGTATGTTGGTACACTCCAGATTGGATACTGGGGTACCCTTATAAGTCCCTAGTATATGGTACCCATGTACCCAGGGCATAGGTACCCCAGAGGACTCACATGGGCTGAAGCATGTGTTATGCCACCCATGAGAGGCCTGCAAAATGGAACTCTAGGTCTGCTACAGCAGCCTGTGTAAGATGGTGCTGACACCACTTACTTTAGATATAGGTTCACTATATCTATAGGTCACTACACTTAAAACTTATAAGTCACCCCTATAGTAGGCCTTATCAATCCTGAAGGCAGGGTGCTGGGTTTTTAGTGAGAGGGTGCCCCTGCATGAGCAGAGCCCCTTTGCAGCCTTCTGAGACCATTCTCCCGGGTTGTCTGTGACTCAGCCGGACATATAGGTAGAGGTGCATTATAACCTTGCGGTAAATGCTATCTCGAAAACGGCTGCATACAAACATATCGTGTTTGGTATCAAACACCTTGGAATCATACCTCCACACCAGTAACTGGTGTGGGAGGTATGATTCCACCCTTCAGAAGCGAGCTTCGTGGGGTCACCGGTCTACCCGGTACCAGCCTTCTCGACCCGGACAGCACAAAATGGATGCTGCCAGCCAGAGACACATTTCTGCCCTCCTGCTGCTGAGCCAAGCTCGAGCAGAGGAAGGCAGCACAATAGGCATCCTGTCACAGGGAGGTGTGACCATCTCCCAGACAGGGTTTAGTGTATTGGGGCTGTGTGGGTGCACTCTGAGAGTGCCAGAAAGTCTGCACTGGGGGCACATTTGGTGTCCCTGTGCATGCTCCAGCTCAAACCAGTTCTGGGAGCCGGTGGCTCCTGATCTGGTGCGAAACTGGACAAAGGACATGGGTGTAGCCACCCCTCTGGCCTGCCCCTTCCCTAGGAGGATCCCCTGAATCTGTCCAACCCTCTCCCGTGGGTATAAAATGGGTTACCTGGCTACAGGACATTGGATTATACGTGGACAAGATTCTAAAAAGAAGAAACCACTAACCTTCGACCGTCTGGACACCTGGACTTCGCTGGATCTCGACTAGGCCCGACTTCGTCCCCCTTTCCGTCCAAAGCTTAGTTTGTGCTGTGACTTCATACAGGCTCCGTGCAGGACCTGTGGAGCACTTAAGACAACAGAAGAATCTCCCTTGGAGTGAAGGAGTCACTCCCCTGCTTCGCAGGCACCAAAAGCGCAACTGACCAGTAGCTGCTTCTGAGCTCCTGCGGACTCCAAAGAGTTCAGCTACACAGGAGGTGGGTTCCTGAAGGTCCCTGAGGTCGATCTGCCCTCTCACTGAATTTGAGGCCAGTATCCCTCGTGGGGGCTGCATAACCCGAACCCCTGTGCACCGCGTCCATTTGCAAGTGCATATGCTTGTTGGCAATTCCCGAGCTTGTGCATTGAACTCTGTGTAGTCCTGACACTGAGCAGTATTTGCACCAAAGATCTCTGGCCTCCTCACACAGAGTGCTCCGTGGGCTGGTACTTTGCAATCTTGCTTGAGGTCCCCTTGCAACTCCTGGTCATCCGGCCTGTGGGTCCTCCTGAGGGTCATCTTGATTGTTCTTGGGCTTTCCTGGTTGCTCCAGATGTGCCCTGACTCTCCATTGCTTGGACAGTCCCCTGGACCTTGCTGGTCCACACCGTAACCTGTTTGACCTTCCTACATGGATTGCTGTGGCCAAGGCTTGTTAGTGCTCCCGCCGGACACCAACCCCTCAGCACTCGACATCCTTTGTGGGACAGCTCACCTCCGGCTCCTGGTTGTCCTCGACATCTCCTGGTCCTCGTGGCTGCAGAGTCAAGCATCCCTTCTTCGCACCTGAAGCACCCGACATCAGTGGACATTCGTCTACTGAGCCCCTGGTCACTCTGAAGTGACCCAGACCCTGTCCCCTCTGCTTTTAGGTTCCTTCCATCCTGAATCCAGGCTTGGATTCCACCGGACCCTTTTCACCTTCACTGCAGCAGCACTTCTTCCTTTCCTTCCATATAGAACGACTAGAGTTTCCGACGCCACTTCAGACCTATGCACCCGGCTTCCCTGGGATAGGTAACTCTGATACTACAGTATCCACGGGTTGGGTGGCTCTTTAAACTCTTAAGTTCCGAAGTGTTGGTTCAAAGTCCTCCTAGAAGGGTCCTTAAACTTTAACTTTGCAACCACGACTTTCTCATAGAGTTGTACGGAACACGCGGTCGTGTTTCCTCACTGCACCCATCCTCCGTGGGTCTCCTGTGTCATCACCTTGGGTGGTTCCTTGGGGTCCCAGCGATTCTACGTGCACTAGGCACTGTGTCTAGTCAAGTCGAGATTGTTATACCACTATTTTAGTATATGGTTCGGTCTCCCCCTGGAGCCCGCTGTGTATTGTGCTACTTACAACTGTTCTATTGATCCCGTATTGTGTGCTTTGTGTTCTATCCTCGTGTAGAGGATAGTAGAGAGTGTTATAGGAATAAATACATATTTTTATATAACTACTGTGTGGTTCTCCTTCATTTAGTCATTCAGGAGGTGATATTCTGGTAAAACAAGCTGCTTTACATTCCTTCAAGATTAAGCCTGAAGGCTGCTCTCCATAGCTACCACTAGGATAGCTTTCATAAAGGTTATCTTTGACCTCATACATCATAAGGGTCGTGTGGATTGGTACAAGGTGCCCACTTTAACAAGTGGACAGCATATACCAAGCCACCATCTCACATTGGTGTGCAGCGGTTGGGATTCAAGCTTGCTATTGTTTTACCAGATAAATCTCATTGAGTGATTAACTGAAAACCACTAAAGGTATTAGGCACATATAATACAAGATTTGAATAAGTAAGTTCTACTGAACTTGGAGTTGGGTAAGTCAAGGGTCTAGCACACCCTTTCTCCAACTCAAGAGAGTTTAGTTTCCACTAGGTTAGGTAGGTGCCTACACCACATAACACTAGTATGTCTTCTAGAGGAGAAGCCAGTGGCTCTCTGCCAACTAGGTACAATTGCCTCTCATTCCAGGAATTGAAAGCCATGTATGTGTCTAGGAAGTTGAGGACAGGAAGAAATGCAAACACCCATCGTCTCATTGAGGTGTTACTCTTGGATGATCTTAGAAAGACCCCAGGGTCTGATGATGTAGAAAGAGTGGGTGTTGCAGGGAATGAAGAAAGGCCAGGGAGTGAAACCTTCTTTGACCTGGACTCAAACCCTGACCAGGGGGATCAAGATGATTCCAACCTGGACAACATAGATCTTCCATTAGGTGGGGGAGAAGGTCCCAGTGGCCCTCTCTTTACTCCACCAGGAAGAGTACAGAGTTTACCTAGGAGATCCAGATCTCCCTCTGTAGAATCTCGACACTCAGGAACTTCTGTAGGGACTTCCATATCCAATAAGAGGGACTCCTCTTATGATAGACAGTACCAACTTCTAGAGCTTGAGAAAGTCAAGCTCAGGCTCAAGAAAGAGCAATTGGCCCTAGACGGGGAATCCCTAGAGCTCCAGAGGGCTACAAAGAGATTGGGACTAGAGTCCCATGGTGGCAGCAACAGTGTCCCTAGGGTTAAGGATTATACTTATGACCATAGGAACCTGAGCAAGATAGTCCCTCCCTACCATGGTGGGGATGACATCCACAAATGGATAACTGCTTTGGAGAGGGCCTGTAAAGTTCAGAGGGTCCCTCAAGAGCAGTGGGCAGCTATCTTGTGGCTCTCCTTTGCTGACAAAGGTAGAGATAAGCTCCTCATTGTTAGAGAAGAGGATGCTGATAACTATTCAGTTCTGAAGAGTACTCTCATTGATGGGTTTGGCTTAACCACTGAGCAATACAGGATTAAGTTCAGAGACACCCAGAAAGCACAGACTCAGGGCTGGGTTGACTGTAGATTGTGCTACTAAGGCTCTGGAAGGCTGGTTACTTGGCAGTATAGTGAATGATTTCAAGGGATTGTACAATTTAATTATGAGGGAGCAGATCCTTAATAATTGCCAAAATCAGTTGTTGCATCAATACCTGGTTGACTCTGATCTGACTTCTCCCCAAGAATTCGGAAAGAAGGCAGATAGATGGGTCAGAACCAGGGTGAAGCAGATAAATCAGAACCAAGGTGGTGACCAAAAGAAGTCTGATTCTAAACCAGCAGATAAGGGTGGGGAGAAGGGTAAAGACCAGTAGTCTTCTTCAGGGCCCCAAAACCTGCATCTGAGGGTGGTTCACAATCTAACAAGGGAAAAGGCGGAAAGATGCTTGGTGTTACCTGTGTAAGGAGAAGACACATTGGCCTAGGGATGCCAATTGTGCCAGAGCCAAGGATCCTCCTACCAGCACCACAGCCCCTAAGGCTACTGTTCCCCCTAGTGCAGCTACAAGTGGTGGTACTGCAAACAAGGGTGTAGTAGGGTTGACCCTGGGAACTGAGATGGGTTTTGGCCTAGTCAGAACTACAGCTCAGGCTGTTCTAGTCTGTGATGGAGGCATGGATAGTGCACCCTTATTTGTCAGTCCCAGTAACCTGGGCAAATACAGGCAACAGCCTTTAATCAATGGACAGGAGGCCATGGCCTACAGGGACACAGGATCCAGTATCAAAATGGTGACTAAGGATCTTGTGAGACCTGATCAGATCATACTTGGTGAGATGTACCAAGTGACCAATGCAAGCAATGTCAGGACAGACCATTCCTTGGCAGTTGTGAATTTCAGCTGGGGAGGGGTAACTGGCCCTAAGAAGGTTGTGGTTAGCTCAGACCTCCCTGTGGAATGCTTATTGGGCAATGATTTGGAAACTTCAGCCTGGGCTGAGGATGAACTCAGGACACATGCAGCAATGTTGGGCATCACTGCAGATGTGTTTGTTGTGACCAGGTCACAGGCAAACATGTCTTCCACTGAACAGGCCCTGGATCCTGGAAAAATGGACCAGGTGCCTTCCAAGAGAAGGAGCAGTAGGGGTAAGGCAGTGTCTTCCCCCCAGACTCAGAGTGAGGATCAGTCTCCTGAGGAAGATGATCCCAGTCCCTGTGAAGGAACTGTCTCAGAGGAACTTGAACCTGATCAGGTTGAGATCTTGGGGACAGGGGGCCCTTCCAGGGCAGATCTGAACCTGGAGCAGCACAGCTGCCCCTCTCTTGAACCCCTCAGACAGCAAGCTGCTGCTGAGGCTGCTGGGAGTGCCAGTGGGTCCCACAGGATCTATTGGGAGGATGGGCTCCTTTACTCAGAGGGTAGAGACCCCAAGCCTGGTGCCACCAGGAGGTTGGTCATACCTCTGAAGTTTAGGGGTTTCCTATTATCACTGGCACATGATATCTCTTTAGCAGGACAATTAGGCCAAAGTAAGACCTTGGACAGGATTGTCCCTCACTTTCACTGGCCTCACATGCCAGAGGACACAAAGGAGTTTTGTCGCTCCTGTATCACCTGTCAAGCCAGTGGTAAGGCAGGTGGTACTACAAAGGCCCCCCTAATACCACTACCTGTGGTGGGGTTCCCTTTGAGAGGGTTGGGATTGACATTGTTGGTCCCATGGATCCTCCAACTGCATCTGGGCACAGATTTACACTAGTGGTGGTGGACCATGCCACTAGGTATCCAGAGGCAATACCCCTTAGAACCACCACAGCTCCTGTGGTGGCCAGGGCCCTCCTGGGAATCTTTTCCAGAGTGGGCTTCCCTAAGAAGGTCTTAACTGACAGAGGTGCAAACTTCATGTCAAGTTACATAACTGCTATGTGGAAGGAGTGTGGAGTGAATTACAAATTCACCACACCCTATCACCCACAATGCAATGGGTTAGTTGAGAGATTCAACAAAACCCTGAAGGGCATGATCATGGGCCTCCCAGACAAGCTTAGGCGAAGATGGGATGTCCTGTTGCCCTGCCTTCTGTTTGCCTACAGAGAGGTTCCTCAGAAGGGGGTTGGTTACAGCCCTTTTGAACTTCTGTTTGGACATCCAGTTAGGGGTCCATTGTGTCTAGTGAAGGAGGGATGGGAGTTACCTCTCAAACCACCTAAACAGGACATAGTGGACTATGTACTTGGTCTCCGCTCCAGGATGACTGAATACATGAAGAAGGCATCCAAAAACCCTGAGGCTAGCCAAGAATTACAGAAAGCTTGGCATGACCAAAAGGCTGTTTTGACTTTGTTCCAGCCAGGACAGAAGGTATGGGTGCTGGAGCCTGTGACCCCAGCAGCTCTCCAAGATACCTGGAGTGGGCCCCATACCATACTTGAGCAAAAGGGAGAGGTTACCTACCTGGTGGACCTTGGAACTCCCAGGAGCCCCCACAGGGTGCTCCATGTGAACAGGCTCAAGCCATATGTTGACAGGGCAGACATGGGCTTGCTCATGGCTACTGATGAGGGACAGGAGGAAGAGAGTGACCCACTCCCTGACCTCCTCTCACAGAACCCTGATGATGGTTCTGTAGATGGTGTAGCCTTGGCAGGCAGCCTCACTGAGCAGCAACAGACTGACTGCAGGAAAGTCCTCAATCAGTACAGACACATGTTCTCACTGACTCCCAGTCAGACCACCTGGTGTACCCATGAAGTGGACACAGGGGAGAGCTTACCTGTAAAGAACAAAATTTACAGACAACCTGACCATGTCAGGGACTGCATCAGGACTGAGGTCCAAACGATGTTGGAATTGGGAGTAATTGAACCCTCAGATAGCCCTTGGGCTAGTCCAGTGGTCCTGGTACCCAAACCTCCCACCCAGGGTGGTAAGAGAGAGATGAGGTTTTGTGTAGACTACAGGGGGCTCAATGCAGTCACTAGAACTGATGCTCAGCCTATTCCCAGGGCAGATGAACTTATAGATACTTTGGCCTCACAGCTGGCTACTGGCAAATCAGACTAGCTGAGGATGCTAAGCCCAAAACAGCATTTTCAACCCCTAGTGGGCACTATCAATTTGTGGTAATGCCCTTTGGCTTGAAAAATGCACCTGCCACTTTTCAAAGGTTGGTGAATAGAGTTCTCACAGGCCTGGAAGCCTATAGTGCAGCTTATCTTGATGATATTGCTGTCTTTAGCTCCACCTGGGAGGATCACCTGGTCCACCTGAGAAATGTTTTGGAGGCCCTGCAAAAGTCAGGCCTCACTATCAAGGCCACTAAGTGCCAGATAGGGCATAGTAAGGTTGTGTACCTGGGCCACCTTGTTGGTAGAGCTCAGGTTCAACCATTGCAGAGCAAAATCCAGACCATCATGGAATGGGTTGCTCCAACTACCCAGACTAAGGTCAGAGCTTTCTTGGGCCTGACTGGGTACTACAGGAGGTTTGTCAAAGGATATGGATCCATAGTGACCCCTTTGAATGATTTGACTTCCAAAAGAATGCCTAAGAAAGTTCAGTGGATAGTTAGCTGTCAAGAGGCATTCGATGACCTGAAGCAGGCCATGTGCACTGCTCCCATTCTGCAAAGTCCTGACTATTCCAAACAATTCATTGTTCAAACTGATGCATCTGAGTTGGGGGTAGGGGCTGTATTATCACAACTGAATGAAGAGGGTCAGGATCAGCCAGTAGCTTTTATAAGTAGAAGGCTGATCCCCAGAGAGAAACGTTGGTCAGCTATTGAGAGGGAAGCCTTTGCTGTGGTTTGGGCTCTGAAGAAGCTGATGCCATACTTGTTTGGCACTCACTTCATTGTTCACACAGACCATAAGCCCCTCTTATGGCTTCAACAGATGAAGGGCGAAAACCCCAAACCTTTGAGGTGGTCCATTTCCCTACAGGGGATGGACTATACAGTGGAACATAGACCTGGGAGTAACCATGCCAATGCAGATGGACTCTCCAGATATTTCCACTTAGAACATGAAGACTCAACTGGTCAAGGTTAGTTTAATGTCCTTTCGTTTGGGGGGGTTGTGTAGGAAAGTAGGATCTGCTTCTTATGGTTACCCCCACTTTTTGCTTGATGTCTCAATGTTTTTGACTAGTCTGACTGGGATCCTGCTAATCAGGACCCCAGTCTATCTGCTTTCTACCTTAAATTGACATACATGTACTTTGGTACACTCCAGATTGGATACTGGGGTACCCTTATAAGTCCCTAGTATATGGTACCCATGTACCCAGGGCATAGGTACCCCAGAGGCCTCCCATGGGCTGAAGCATGTATTATGCCACCCATGAGAGGCCATGCAAAATGGAACTCTAGGTCTGCTACAGCAGCCTGTGTAAGATGGTGCTGGCACCACTTACTTTAGATATAGGTTCACTATATCTATAGGTCACTACACTTAAAACTTATAAGTCACCCCTATAGTAGGGCTTATCAATCCTGAAGGCAGGGTGCTGGGTTTTTAGTGAGAGGGTGCCCCTGCATGAGCAGAGTCCCTTTGCAGCCTTCGGAGACCATTCTCCCGGGTTGTCTGTGACTCAGCCGGACATATAGGTAGAGGTGCATTATAACCTCGCGGTAAATGCTATCTCGAAAACGGCTGCATAGAAACATATGTGTTTGGTATCAAACACCTTGGAATCATACCTCCACACCAGTAACTGGTGTGGGAGGTATGATTCCACCCTTCAGAAGCGAGCTTCGTGGGGTCACCGGTCTACCCGGTACCAGCCTTCTCGACCCGGACAGCACAATATGGATGCTGCCAGCCAGAGACACATTTCTGCCCTCCTGCTGCTGAGCCAAGCTCGAGCAGAGGAAGGCAGCACAATAGGCATCCTGTCACAGGGAGGTGTGACCACCTCCCAGACAGGGTTTAGTGTATTGGGGCTGGGTGGGTGCACTCTGAGAGTGCCAGAAAGTCTGCACTGGTGGCACATTTGGTGTCCCTGTGCATAGTCAGGCTCAAACCAGTTCTCGGAGCCGGTGGCTCCTGCTCTGGCGCGAAACTGGACAAATGACATGGGTGTAGCCACCCCTCTGTCCTGCCCCTCCCCTAGGAGGGTCCCCTGAATCTGTCCAACCCTCTCCCGTGGGTATAAAATGGGTTACCTGGCTACAGGACATTGGATTTTACGTGGACAACATTCTAAAAAGAAGAAACCACTAACCTTCGACTGTCTGGACACCTGGACTTCGCTCGACCTCGACTGGGCCCGACTTCATCCCCCTTACCGTCCAAAGCTTAGTTTGTGCCGTGACTTCATACAGGCTCTGTGCAGGACCTGTGGAGCACTTAAGACAACAGAAGAATCTCCCTTGGAGTGAAGGAGTCACTCCCCTGCTTCGCAGGCACCAAAAGCGCAACTGATGAGTAGCTGCTCCTGAGCTCCTGCCGACTCTGAAGATTTCAGCTACACAAGAGGTGGGTTCCTGAAGGTCCCTGTGGTTGATCTGCCCTCTTACCGAGTTTGAGGCCAGTATCCCTGTTGGGGGCTGCGTAACCCGAACCCCTGTGCACTGCGTCCATTTACAAGTGCATATGCTTGTTAGGCAATTCCCGAGCTTGTGTATTGGACTCTGTGTAGTCCTGACCCTGAGCAGTATTTGCACCAAAGATCTCCGGCCTCCTCGCACCGAGTGCTCCGTGGGCTGGTACTTTGCAATCTTGCTTGAGGTCCCCTCGCGACTCCTGGTCATCTGGCCTGTGGGTCCTCCTTAGGGTCATGTTGATTGTTCTTGGGCTTTCCTGGTTGCTCCAGATGTGCCCTGACTTTCCATTGCTTGGAGAGTCCTCTGGACCTTGCTGGTCCACACCGTAACCTGTTTGACCTTCCTGCATGGGTTGCTGTTGCCAAGGCTTGTTGGTGCTCCGCCGGATACCGACCCCTCAGCACTCGACATCCTTCATGGGACAGCTCACCTCCAGCTCCTGGTCATCCTCGACATCTCCTGGTCCTCTTGGCTGCAGAGTCAAGCATCCCTTCTTCGCACCTGAAGCACCCGACATCGGTGTGCATTCATCTACCGAGCCCCTGGTCACTCTGAAGTGACCAAGACTCTGTCCCCTCTGCTTTCAGGTTCCTTCCATCCAGAATCCAGGCTTGGATTCCACCGGACCCTTTTCACCTTCACGGCAGCAGCACTTCTTCCTTTTCTTCCCTAGAGAACGACAAGAGTTTCCGACGCCACTTCAGACCTATGCACCCGGCTTCCCTGGGATAGGTAACTCTGATACTATGGTATCCACGGGTGGGGTGGCTCTTTAAACTCTTAAGTTCCGAGGGTTGGTTCGAAGTCCTCCTAGAAGTGTCCTTAAACTTTAATTTTGCAACCGCGACTTTCCCATAAAGTTGTACGGAACACGCGGTCGTGTTTCCTCACTGCACTCGTCCTCCGTGGGTCTCCTGTGTCATCACCTTGGGTGGTTCCTTGGGGTCCCAGCGATTCTACGTGCACTAGGCACTGTGTCTAGTCAAGTCGTGATTGTTATACCACTATTTTAGTATATGGTTCGGTCTCCCCCTGGAGCCCGCTGTGTATTGTGCTACTTACAACTGTTCTATTGATCCCGTAGTGTGTGCTTTGTGTCTATCCTCGTGTAGAGGATAGTAGAGAGTGTTATAGTAATAAATACATATTTTTATATAACTACTGTGTGGTTCTCCTTCATTTAGTCATTCAAGAGGTGATATTCTGGTAAAACAAGCTGCTTTACATTCCTTCAAGATTAAGCCTGAAGGCTGCTCTCCATAGCTACCACTAGGATAGCTTTCATAAAGGTTATCTTTGACCTCATACATCATAAGGGTCGTGTGGATTGGTACAAGGTGCCCACTTTAACTAGTGGACAGCATATACCAAGCCACCTTCTCACAGTCATCAGTAGCCAGAATCCCTCTGCCTATAAAGCAATAGCACTGGACTAACACCTAACCCAATAGGCTTAGCCCACAAAAAATGTTCACCGATTGGAGTCTAACACCCATCCTCTGTGGCAATCTATCATTGCATTCATTCTCTGTGTAGAATGTGATGAGTATGTGTTCCAGATTCTGATGGAATTTAGGTGATCAAACCAGGCGGACAATTGTCTCCTGGTGATGCTTAGGATCTACATGAATAAATACTTCTTCTCTTTCACCTTTGTCTTGTGGTACACAATCCTCCAATCAACAACAAATAAATTTAAGGCAGGAAATAGCCTCAATTGAATCCCAAACTGGACCTTACCACCTCAGTCCAACCTAGGGAAAGCTCTGCTCTCCTCAACATGAACTGGAAGTGGAGGGTGGAGGACAACAACCCCTGATCCAGAAATGATGCCCCAGTCACCTTGGATCCAACTGACTCCATCAAGGCTTACCACACTGCCTCACGCGTCCTATGCCCCACAGCCGGCCAGTAAAACAGGTAGCTCGCTTCAGTTTAAGCAACAGGCTCTACCAATTGCCAGAAGATCTGCAAAGTTTTCCACCGCTTCCTGAAACACAATAACTTTGCAGCATCAGCGAGGCCCTGGCAGTGCAGTTGGAATCCCAGGGATACCTTAGTGTTCTGAGGTCCAGAGGCACCATGGTAATCTGAAGGATTACCTCTTAAGAATTTGCAGGCAAACTCCGACAAGAGGCAATCACAGGCTTTCCTTGAGTTGCCTCTCCCGGATTACTGTGTATGTATGGCAAAGTTTGGGAATTTCCATGGATTTCCTGAGCCCTGTGGCGTTGGACAATGTGGGCTACCACCAGCTCTGAGCTGATTGGCCCCATCGCCACCCAGCCATCATCCTCCTTCCCCACCCGCCACGTTTCGTAAATCTCAGGTGGCAAATGCCACTATCTGATCCTTAAATGGCAGTTGGTGGATGTCACCTTCCAAATTGTGCTATCTCAGCTGTAGCTTTGTAACTGGGATCTAGGTGCGAGGGTGAGAATGTGGCGCTACTGCTTTTCTCCCCCACAGCATAAATCGAGGCCCTTTATGTGTACATCCTGTTCCTGACTCGTGCTTTACATCAGTGGTTTGCAGAAACCGTTCCTGCATCTGAAGCTTTGTCCAGTTGTGCACAGACACATGCACACCCTTACATTGCATTTCTTGACTCCGATTACCTGATATATAAAACACAAATTCTAAGTAAATAGCACTCAACTTTGAAACGCTTCTCAAACAAATCTGGTATTAAACTACCCCTTAGCGAAGTTGCATTTACTCAAGCTTGCGTACTTAGGGCCTTATTTATGAAGGCCTTGCAACACTTTGCGCCACTGTTGTGTCACTTTTCATGATGCAGCGGCGGCATAAACAATGCGCCACGTTGTGCAATATTTACAAGGTGACGCATCTAGGCGGATGCGTCACCTTGTAAAGCCCTGCGCCACATTATACATGCATCAGGTATAATGTATGCAGGGTGGGCGTAGAAGTGTCACAGTGAAATATATGAGATTTCACTGCAAAACCGAGATTTCTAGGTCGTCACTGCGTCAAAACCTTACGCCTGCCTCATGGCAGGCATAACGGTGACTCAGTGACTTAGACATAGGCCTACCCCATGCATTGCTGGAGTTGCGTCATGCTTGTGACACAACTCCAGCAATGCGTGACTTTTGTGCCGACAGATACGTCAGGATTCCTGACATATCTGTCATTCCTTGTGACATGGAGTGCCATACATTACATACAGCGCATCCATCGAGTTGCAAGGAGGGCGCAGTGATAACTGTCGCATCGCTGTTTTAATCGCAGGGATGCGACAGTTTTCATAAATGAGGCTCTTACTTTTTATTATTTTGCATTATGATTGCTATGTGAACTGCCTGAGATCGCGTCCTTCCGCATAATACCACATTGTTTCGCGTAATCTTTGGACATTCCACATGATTTCCGCAAAGAAAATTACATGAATTTCTCCTGTCCAGTACGAAACATATATGTTATTGTATGGGAAAACGTTGTTTGGTTAGAAAGGTTGGACTCCTCACTGTTGAACAGGTAATATTTCTGCATTGCTTAAACAGCATAAAAGAAACTCAACGCCTAAACCCGCTTGGCAGGGAGTAGAGAGCACATTACTGCTGAACCTGATAGTTATTACATTTTACCGATTTACTGGGCGCCGTTTCCTTTTGTGGGAGTTAAAAGAACTGTCATGGTTCATAGTGTTATACTTCTGCGTGTTTATGTTTGTTTCCAGGATTGAGAGTTCCTGGACATCCTTCAGTGCTTTATAAATCTACATGTAACACATAAAAAAAAACATTCGCGTTCTGATTAATGCAGCTATCTGTTTTCTAAAGCACCATAGCATCCGACGGGGGCTTGAATGCCTCCGTGACTATAATGAATTCTGACTATTATGATTGTTCATAAACTCGTTCCAGATGTATGAATAATGATATCTTTACTCAATAATATGAATATTATTTACATGGGATGGGTTTTTTATCTGTTGCTTGAAGAGGAGTTTGTGGGCTCAGAATCTGTGCTTCTCTCATTGAAGTTGCCTAATGATATATCTCTAGGGATATTTTTATTTATTGCCCTTAGGGCACCTGTAATGGGTTTCTTGTCTGGTTCGATTATGTGGTGTTTCATTGTGGTTCTGTTTGATGAAGTGATCGTTTTGATAGTTTTAACTGTTGGCTGAACTTCATCTGAAATCTGTGGATAAATTGTTAATGTCTGTTTATTCAAGGTTTGGTCAGACCTTCCCATCTGGTGGGCCACAATTGGATCTTATTTTTAGTTTTCCTCACTGGGCGCAGATTGGTTCTCCTATTCTATATTATGACCCGATTATTGTTTAATGAATTGCAATATTTAGGGATTTGTAGGTAAGAATAATTAAAATGAATCTTTATCCAAGACAATATCGAGCCATCCTTGCAAAAAATACCAAGGGCTATTAGCAAACAAAGACATTAAGCTAATCCATCAGTATTTTTTCTAATGCCCCCAGTTTTTTCTGAAGGCTGTGAATACCACATGTTCTGGTAGAATCTTTCTCTTCTTCTTTTTATAACAAGACATCAAGAATTACTGCCGAAACAATCTCTGCTCCTGGTGGCTTGTCTCGCAGCGTTCAGTTAATGGATTTGTATCGTAGCTAGATTATATCTTCCCTCTTATCACTGATTTGGCTAATAAACAGTTTATCATCTAAAAAACAGAGTGGTTCATCTATATCCCAGGTCCAGGTCCAGGTAAATAGCTCATCCAGATCAAATAAACTGTCATTCATTTACTCTTGCGTCTGATAAACAGTTCCCTGATGTTTGACTCCACCCCCCAAGATTTAAGTAAGCTATTGTCTAAACTCTTTTGCGAAACCTTTTTAAAACGATGTTACTCCGCTATTTTTTATTCAGTGCCATTTCTGCCTTTTCTAGCTTAACAGTTACTTATCAACTGCACCATTTTGTTGAATAAAGTTCCTTGTGTTTTTCTGTTTTTTTACTCTGGGATGGGAAGTGAGGCTGTATTCATTTCTGTTATGTACAAGAATTGTGTCACTGTAATCAAATCAAATTTGGTTTGTAAAGTGCTGCATATCACCTGTGAGGGTATCCAGGCACTGAGGAGGGGGGGTTGCTCCTGCTGAGATGGATTAATCGAAAAGCCAGGTCTTTAGGTCCTTCCTGCAGGGTGGAGGCTATGCAGAGATGGAGGGGGAGGCTGTTCTAGGATTTGGCCGCTAGGTGTGAAAAGGCGCGGCAACCGCTCCTGTGAATGCAGGGTGTGTGGCCCAAGAAGAGGGATGAAGAGTGAAGTATACAGGTAGGTTGGTTGAAGTTCACCTTGTGGTTGGGGTATGCCGGTCGCTTGTTGTGTAGGGCTTTGTAGGCGTGGGTGAGAAGTTTTAACTGGCATCATTTGCTGATGGGGCGCCAGTGCAAAGATTGGAGGTGGGGGGTGATGTGGGTCCATCTTGGGAGGGCGAGCATGAGCCTGGCTGCTGCGTTTTGGGCAGTCTGGAGTCTGTTTAGTAGTTGTGAGGTGATTACCATGGGGAGTTGCCGTAGTCCAGGCGGCTGGTGATGGGGGCCTGGGTGACGGTGCGTCTGGTGCTGATGGGGAGCCACTTGAAGATTTTCCTGAGCAGACGCAGGGTGAGGAAGCATGAGGATGAGGCTGTGCTTATCTGCTTCCTCATCAAGAGCTTGCTATCCAGAAGGATTCCAAGGTTTCTTGCATGTTCTGTGGGTGTGGGTGTGGGGCCGAGCTCCGTAGGCCACCAGGAGTCATCCCACAGGGAGTTGTTGCTCCCAAAGATGAGTATATCTGTTTTGTCTGTGTTGAGTGTGAGGCATCTGTCTTGCATCCAGTTGAGACATTGGTCATGAATTTGTGGAAGTTAGACTTGGTGTTAGTTCGGTATGAGGAGAGTGAGAGGATGAACTGAGTATCATCCACATAGGTGATTATGTTCATGTCCTAGGATCTGACTAGGGTGGCCAGAGGGGCCATGTAGGTGTTGAATAGGGTTGGGCTTAGGGAGGATCCTTGTGGGACACCGCAGATGATGTTTTTTGAACCTGAGGTGAAGGGTGGCAGTAGGGAGATGGGGCTGTAGTTTTTGAGGTCTTTGGGGTCTGCAGTGGATTTTTTTGAGGAGAGGTTTGATTTCTGCGTATTTCCATCCTTTGAGGCGATGGATACATTGGTGATGGTGGTGAATTCCTTGCTGATGGTATTTTTCCCAGGTTGAACATGTGGTCGGCGCAGTGATCCTTGAGAACTCCTGAGTGGATGGAGCCCACGATGATGGCATTTTCATTCCCAGAGTGAGGTTCCCATGTGTTTAGTGAGATTTTTTAAGAGTCAGTGGTGTTGAGGAGTCTACTGAGTTTGGTTACAGGGGGTTGTTGGTTGAAGTTTTTCGTAGATGGTGACAATTATGCAGGAGAAGAAGTCGGCGAAGGAATCACAGAGCCCCTGAGAGGAGGTGATGGCGTTCTCTGTGGCTTTGGGGTTGGAAAATTCCTTGATGATGCAGAATAGTTCCTTGCTGTGGTTGGAGGCTGGTGTCCAGGTGGAAGGCCAGGGCATTTTTCCTCGCTGTCATGAATTGCTGGTGGTACTCGTTGAGGCCTTGTTTGAAGCTAGATCGGTCATTGTTTGTTTTGCTAGTGCGCCAGATCCTTTTAGGCACTTGCAAGTGCGCTTGTGGGATTTTAGCTCTGGGGTGAACCAGCTGTGATGTTTGGAGGATTTGCTGGTTTTGGTGGGTATGAGGGGTGCAACTATGTCGGCGCAATTATTGATCCATGCGTTGAAGTTTCTGATTGCCCCCTCGAGTTCAGTGGTGGCCTCGGGAGGTGATGCCCTGAGGGAGCTGATCCAGCGGTCTTTGGTTGCTTTGTTCCAGCTCCTGTGGGGAGATTTGGGTGGGGCGGCGGGTGTGGTGTTAGCCTTTTCTTCCTTGATTCCTGTCGAGGCTTTCCTGAGTTTTACTGCCGCCTCGCTGTGAAGGACTTTGCTGAAATCTACATCAACAGTTATTTGTGGCGGATGGTGCCACGTTACTTTCTGCCTATCCCAAGGAGACGCATGAGCGCGTTATTTGGACAAATACAATTGAGGATCAAAAAAATCATAATAATGACAATAGAACCAGAATACTATTCCTGTATAAGAGATTGAATCGACTGCGAAAAGAGAGTCCATATACTACTGTGAATATTAGGACCTGCTGGGTCGGAATTATCACCAGCTGGAAGGTCCAAAGAGTGATTAAGTAATTTTGAGCCCTGAAGAAGTCTAGGGTTAACACCCAAAGACGAAACACGTGTTGGCTGGCTTGTGAAGCAACACAACATTAAACCTACACTTGAAGCAAGAACACTTTGTCTTCATTTCCTACTTTCTGTATTATAATTATTTCATGCGTGTGCACAGGGTTTGATGTTATTTACTTAGACAGACTTGTGTCTGTAATTGAGGGCTTAGGGGTTTTCCCTCACCTGTTGCACCGCACAGATATCTCTTCGTTTTACTTCTACGATATTGGGCAAGCGCCAATCCACACCCTGTGATAACTAATACCCCCCTTTCGCTTTCGGGTGTGGTGGAGGTGGTTGTGATGTGGTAGTGGACAATGGAGTGGTCGGACTAGGTGATTTTGGTGGCTGTACCTGATTCTATTGCTAGCTGAGAATATGGGGTCATGAGAGTATCCAGCGATATCCGTGGGGTTTGTGACCTGTTGGGAGAGTCCAAATATTTCCCTGCTCTCGAGGAGATTGCTTGTCTTGGTGTCGTTGAGGTCTTCCAGGTAAAAGTTGAGGTCGCTGAGGAAGAGGAAGTCTTTTGAGTTGATGGCCAGCGGGGAGATGAAGTTGGAGATGGCCTTGCAGAAGGTAGGGCATGGTCCGGGCTATATGTAGGTGAGGGTGCCTCTAACCATTGTTTTGCTATTGGTGTTGATCTGAGAGTTGAGGTGTTCCATGATGGGGGCAGTGGTGTCAGCGGTGGCTGTGCAGTTGAGGGACTATTTGTGAATGATGGCTATTCCACCGCTGTGCTTGATGGTGCAGTCCCGGTGAATTATCTTGTATTCGTTAGGTTTGGTGGTGGCAATTTCGGGGGTTGGTGCGGGGTTCAGCCAACTTTCGGTGAGGAAGACAATGACGGGCGTGAGGGAGGTGATGGTGTTCCAGATCTCGTTGGTGTGCTTGTGGAATGATTGGGTGTTGATAAGAAGGCATTGTAGTTGACGTGTTTTGGTGGCCCTGGGCGGGGGCTTAGGTGTGAAGGGCTCTATGTTGCAGTGGAAGGGGCAGTGACAGCAGGAAAAAGGTCCTGCTGTTGATTATGGGGAGGCGCGGTTGCAGTTGTTGTTGCATTGTCCAGGGTTGAGGGCTGAAAGTTCGGTGCTGGTATACCTGTAGATGGGTGGGAGGCCAGGGGTCCATGCGCTGGGTGTGGTCCAGGCACGGACAAGAGCATATGGGCTTGCCTTTGGCATGCCTTTGGTGAGCTGGCAGTGCATACGCTGCGCAGTCACACTGCGGCCTCCATTAAGTAGGTTTACCGGGAGGGCGCAGGGCACTGGGTGGGGTCAGTGGGAGGCGGTAAGCGGACGGGAGAGGAAGGACGAGAGAGCAGCTGTGAGGAAATAAGCAGGGAAAAGCGGTTAGCCTGGAAAATAAGTGATCAAGGACTAGAGGGGGAAAAAATCAAGGAATAACAAACGAGATTAGAAGAGAAAAATGATTGGGGAGAAAAATGCGATTAGGAGTAAAAATGAAATTAGAGGAGAAAAAGGATTAGGGGAAAAATCCAATTAGAAGGAGTGACAACGAAATTAGAGGAGAAAATCGATTACGGGGAAAAATGTGATTAGAAGGAGTGAAAGTCAAGGGGATCTGTGGAAAAACAGGTTTATGAGTCAGCCGACCTGTGGAGAAAAACGCGTTATGGGGAAAAACAGAGCTTGGAAGCCTGAAACGCAGAGGCAGAATGGTTAAGAGCCCACGAGGAGATCCGAGGGCCTGCCTGGAGGGGTAAGCAGCAGAGGAGAACTGGCCCGAGGACCTGCTCAATGGGGTCCTGCTGCGGCCTCCATTAAGTAGGTTTCCTGGGAGGGGTTGGGGTGCTGCGTGGAGTCAGTGGGTGGCAAGAAGTGGATGAGAGAGGGAGGACGAGAGAGCAGCTGTGAGGAAAAAAGCAGGAAAAGCAGTTAGCCTAGAAGAGAAGTGATCAAGGATTAGAGGGGGAAAAAGTGAGTGTTAAAGGGGGAAAACGATTAAGGAGTAAAAAGTGTGATTAGAAGGAGTAACATATGAGATTAGAAGAGAAAAATGAAAGGAGAGAAAAATGCTGCTAGAAGGAGTAAAAACAAAATTAGAGGAGAAAAACAATTAGGGCAAAATGCGATTAGGAGAAGTGAAAAAAATTAGAGGAGGAAAATGATTAGGGGGAAAATACGATTAGAAGGAGTGAAAATGAAATTAGAGGAAAAAACAACTGGGGAGTACAATGCGATTTAGAAGGATTAAAAATGAAATGAGAGGAGAAAATGAATAGGGAGAAAAACGAGATTATGAGGAGAGAAAGTCAAGGGGACCTGTGGAAAAAAACTCGTTTATGAGTCGGGGGACCTGTGGATAAAAGCAAATTATGAGTAGGAACAGAGCTTGGGAGCCTGAAAAACAGAGACAGAATGTTTAAGAGCCCAAGGGGAGATCAGAGGACCTGCCTGGAGGGGCGAGCAGCAGAGGAGAGCTGGCCCGGGGACCTGCTCAATGGGGTCCCGCTCCAGCCTACACTAAATCGTTTTTTCATGGGAGGGGCATGGCACTAGACGGGGTGAGTGAGAGGCGAAAGCAGATGGAGATGGGATGACAAGAGAGCAGCTGTGAGGAAAAAAGTGGGAAATCGGTTAGCTCAGAAGAGAAGTGATCAAGGATTAGAGGGGGGAAAAAGCGAGTGCTGAAGGGGGAAAAATTATTAAGGAGTACAAAATGCGATCAGAATGACAAACAAATGAGATTAGGAGACAAAAATGATTGGGGAGAAAAATGAGGTTAGAAGGAGTAAAAAAGAAATTAGAGGGAAAAAAACCGATTAGGGGAATTTAGATGGCAGTAATTCGATGCTTTGACTTTTCTATACCTCTTAGTGGCATTCAACATTGTTTACCATCACATTCCACTTCAGCAGCTCTCTGACTTTCACATAAAGGGTACACCACTAACCTGAATTAAATCCTTTTTATCTGAGAAAACTAACGCAGTCCAGATGGTTGCTTTTGCCTCTTTCCCGAGCCAGCCCCCTCAGGTGTGCCAAAGGGCTTGATACCCTTTCCCAGCTGTCTAACACCACTAGCTCACCTGCTGCATGATATGGGACTCTCCCTTTTCATGTATACAGACATAAAGCAGATGTTGTTGCACATTTGGGTTATAGAGGTCCTGAAAACCTCAGCATCAGAAATGGAACCCTGGTGTATCATAGTAAATTAACTTACATGAAATCCTTCCAAGTCAGAGTTTTTGTGACTGAGAATGAGGTAACCTACTATAACTCAGCCTTCTACCTGCATCCCTAATTTCTTATTCTAATGGACGTAGACCTGTCTTTAACTCCACCAATGTCAGTTATTATTAAAGCCTGTTTTTTCATCTTAGACGTTTTCAGTGAATTTTTCCCTATTTGAATCTTTCTCGTAGAGTAAATGATGAACTCTGCTTTTGAGCAAAATCAACACAGCATAATTCTCTAAGTGGCACATGTACAAACCTTTTTGCCAGGCGGAATCGGCCCGTTTGTGAACGCAAAATAGCTTTTTGGCATGTGCAAAGCCCAAACAGTGATTTGGTAACTTGTTACTGAATCGCAATTTGGGTTTTGCGATTCGGTATTAGGAAGGGGCATGTTGAGGGCGCCCCTTCCTAATAGCGACTTGCAGTGCCTTGTACGAATGTTTTGCGACCGAAATGTTGTCACAAAACATTACCGCCTACTTCAAGTAGGCAGTTACCCAGTCGCACACAGAAAGGGGTCCACAGGGGACCCTTTCCACTTTGTGAATGGTTGCAAAAATGTTTCTTAAGAGCAAGCAGTGGTCCCAGTTTTCCTTTAAGAAAAACAGGCTGCATTTTAAAAAAATGTTGCTTTATTTATAAGCAAACGCAGGCATGGTGGTCTGCTGTCCCCAGCAGGCCACCATCCATGTGTTTTTAGCGATTCTCAATGGGACGTAAATTGCAACCTACCTCATGAATATTAATGAAGTAGGTCAATTGCGACCCCATAAAGAATCGCTAAATGTCTCAAGGACACATTGATACATAGGTGTTTGCGATTTCCTAATAGCGAATCACAAAAATGTGCTATTAGGAACTCGTAAAATAAAACCTACTTTCTAACGCAAATATTAACTACATCTGGGTACATTGTTTGTCAGCATCCCTTTCAACTCAGATGTTTGCCAATTGGCTATTAACTAGTAGCAGGATTTATCAGTCACAATCATATTAAAATGTATTCTATCTTCTGTAATTTCCACAAAGTAAACAAGCCATCTTATTGGACCCACAGTCCCTTGGATGGTATATGCATTTGTAAGACCCAAATCATAATCAGGAATTTGTCATTTTCTATTTTTCATTTTAAATTTAGTCGTTTCCTTCTACCCACTTTATCGCATATATTTTTGTTTCTCTATTAATTTCTATTTTATGACCTAAAATACACCAAGAACACATGAACTCCAGACCCACTGTCACTCAAAATCAAATGACAAACCACCTAGAAATAAAAAAGTGTGTCTGTGGCTTCCACACAAGTTTAACTTGTTTTTCATAATGGGATATCTTACCTTGACTCACCTACCCCACTGGTACAGTAGAATGTAACGCAGAGAAAGAAAACATTCAGTGACTTGAACCTATCAAATGCTGAAGCTCCAATGTTACCATAACACATCTTCCTCCTACAGCACACACTAGATGATACATAAAATAGTCTCTCATACCACTACGTCTTCCTGGCTACCTCCTTTAAATCTACTAATCACAGCACCAGTCTACTGCATCATTCCCAGACCAACATTCTCCAACTACAGAAGAAGCCAAGAAGCCATGGGCAGAATGAATCCAAAAAAGGGTACAAAGAGGAAATGCTGGACAGTCCACGGCAGGGTCATTGAAAGATTAGCCTGCTGTGCTTCTAAGTATGTTTCTGGAATACACCCCTTCAGGAAACCCCAATTGGACATGAGTCCATAAAACGACTATGCTAGCTGACTTCTTGGCATCGAAAAAGATGGCTGGCATTTGTGGGTCACCATCATAAGGCTCTCAGTAGATGTGTGTGCCTACCGCCCCACCAGCACCACATAACCAATACACTTTGTTCTATTTATGGGGGTCACATAGCGTAGGCTTTTGTGGAGAAATGTTTCCTTTCAACTGAGAGAATGGCCAAAAGGTGTATTTTGGAACTACCGGATTTTCCTTTATGCAATTTTGGGGGGGCGAGCACACTTCATAGGTAAGTCAACTATTATGTACTGAATACCCTTTGGAATTACGTTAATAGCAAATTAGTGATACCTGTAAGGGGTGGTTTGACCCTAATTGTCGTAATATATCACTCAGAATTCAGTTTTTCTCAGCAGCGTCCAGGCTTAAGTTTTTAATGACAGAAACTCCACTCAACAGTTCACACTGGTATAAGCATTTACTTTAATGTTAAATCATTAAACAATCACTGTCAAAAAATCAACATAGCAAAGGTTCCATTGCTCAACTGTGGAAAACGCAGTGTGATGTTTTAAACTGAACAGATTAATCTGATGGCTCTATTATGTTGGTCACTTGTGTTTTCACTGATCCAATTCTCACTATTTTTTTTTTTTTTTTTTTTATGTAGGTCTTAGATAAAGAGCAGGGGGCAGATTTACAAGCCCCTTGCGTGACTTTGGCGCCGCCATTGAGTCACTTTTGTGACGCAGCTGCGGCGTAAATGTTGCGGCCCATTTACAACGTGACGCATCTAGGGAGATGCGTCACGTTGTAAAGCCCTGCGTCACATTATACCTGCGTCAGGTATAAAGTATGCAGGGTGGGCGTGCCCACGCAAAAAGCCATGTAAAACTGACGCAGTGAAATCTACAAGATTTCACTGCATCACTCTACGCCTTCACTGCGTCAAAATCCCTACGCCTGCTCAGACCAGGCGTAAGAATGACGCAGGGCTTTTTGAATGGGACTCACCCATCGATTGTGGCGCATTGCTGGAGTTGTGTCACTTTCATGAGCAACTCCAGCAATGCGTCACTTTTGCGCCAACAGATGCGTCAGAATTTCTGACGCATCTGTTGATCCTTGCGCCATGGAGCACTTTACTGTAAATACAGCGCATTCATAGTGGCGCAAGGACATTCGGCGCTGACACAAGGAAACTGACGCATCTATGCAGATGCGTCAGTTCCTTGTAAATCTGCCCCCAGGAATATACATGGATATGAACATCTTCGACTTTGTTAATATGCAGTTGACCTAGATATTAAATCCCGGGTGAACGATACTCTTTCACACCCTATGTTTGTTAATTGCTTATTTAATGACAGAAGCGCATTGGATAGAATCACCGTGTTCAGTTAAAGTTTTTATTTTTCCCAAAAGCTCTTGTTACAAATGTATTCATGAACTTGTTATTACCTAACAAATAAAAATTTTAAGGAGTAGAAAATACCAGACTGTCATGAATTTTTATCATTGAAGAACTGCGTGTGTTTTCATCTGTTACTCTCTAAGGAGGAAATTTCAGATTGAAATAATTTGGGGTTTTTAACTGCCGCAGACATCAAATATAAATCCTCTTGTAAATCATGGGACCAGCTAGGCATCTCTGATACCTTGGTGGGGAGAGCACTTTGGTTTAGTTTTTTGAAGATTAGAAATCGCCGGCATCTTTATGCAGCAGGGGTTGAGGAGAAAGGTGGCAGGATTTTAATGTTGTTTAAATGCAATCTTAGTGGGGTTGGCAGTTGGTATATCCATTTGAAAGACAACCTACATACTCCACTTCTCCTTTATCACTTAGAGAGGGTTGAGAAAGAAAGGATTTTATAGTCACTCTTAAGGAATCTGGGGAGCTATCCCGGTATAGCTATACATTTTTCTGACCGGTTTAGGAAAATTGAGTTTTTTGCTCAGTGGCTTCTTTATTACGCTCCAAAAATGTATAAACAAATTCTTTCGATCATCCCCTGAAATTGGTTATTTAGATGCAATAAGGAGAGCGAGGGGGGCTGGAAACATGTTACAGCCACTTGTCCTTTTCTCGATCCGTTCTGGAACTTGAAGGTCATCGTTTGAACAGCCATTTCCAACAGCGGTTTTTAGGTCGAGCCTTGCAGCATGCATGCGCTGCTCGCTCTGCGAGGCATGCAGTAGTGGAGTATGGCTTTGAAACCCCGCCCACTATCCGCCCATATTTTTAATTGGCTTTTGTCATTGTCATCCGTAAACGCTAGCTTCCGATTCATTATGAGGCTTGTTAGTCCCTCCTTGGTACCACCTTGTCTCCATTTGTTACTGCCCATAAGGACTGGACCATTTACCCGCGTCCTTACTGTATTGCTCACATAAGCCCTTCGGAAGAACTCCTTGGTTAATCAATCTAAAGACCACTAGTGGGATGCCAGCTTTAGCAATGGCAGCCTTTTTTTTTGTTGTAACTTTGCAACTTTCACATGCACCCACAGGACGGGCCGCCGCAGCGCGCCCAAAATCAGATCGTTGCTTTTCTTTAATTTAAATGAGTAGAGCTGCAGGATCACTGCTTTTCTTTAATATAAATTAGAGGAGCTGCGCAATTACATAATTTGGAAAGAATCGCAGGTCGTTGAGCCGACACCAAGGTTCGAACCCTAAATCCCCAGCTCAAAATCGGCAGCTCTGGCGCTGTGCTACACACTATTCTCTCAATGGCACCGTTTTTTTTGGTAACATTGCAACTTTCACAATGTGCCACACGCACCCACAGGATGGGCCGCCGCAGCTCGCCCAAAATCAGATCGCTGCGTTTCATTAATTTAAATGAGTAGAGCTGCGGTGATGGAGCAAGGTCTCGTAAGAAAGAGACTTGCTCGGAGGCAATCCACTCGTTTAACTCATTAACAAGTAATTAATTATGTTTGGTGAATAACTAATACGCACCACATGAACACGCGGGTTAGTGAAGCTTGCTTATGTGTGTATTAATGTGGATAACAATGAAAACGGACTAATACCGCTTTAAACGGGGAAACTGTTGTGCGCATGCATCAACTGCATCTAAGCAATATGACGAGGTAACGCTTGGAGGGAAAATTCTAACGCATGAGCAGAAGATACTAAAATGGAGTCTTGAAGACTCGCATGCATGGCATCTGCTCAGCTGAAACTAAAACAAGCTATTTTACTAATGCTAATGCGGAAAAAGTATTAATAAGCAAACGGGAATAGAGTAGAGGTGGAAGGTATACAGTGTGACCATTTATTTGTGAAATTAATATTTGTCTTTTTAGGTCTCGCCTAACAAGCGCGCATGTGCTGCATAGGAGGGGACCTCTTGTAATCGACTCGCTTTTTTGGCCAAAAACGTGGACGCGTTGCATTGCTTTCAATGGCAACTCGTGCACGTTTGGTGATTCCCTTGCGGGAGCGAGCTTGAAACCATCTGTTTGTAATTAACTTGCAAACAGATGGTGCCCTTGGCTCGCTCCCGCAAGGGAAACGCTCTGCGAGTCTCGCTCGTTTAACTTTGAAACTGAGCGCGTCGCCGCTTCACGGACACCGCGCTCGGTTTATTTATATATTTCTTAACTTTAGCACTGAGCGCAGCGCCCGCTTCAAGGACACCGTGCTCAGTGTTGAAGTTAAGAAATATATCAAGAAACTGAGCGCGGTGTCTGTGAAGCGGCGCCGCGCTCAGTTTTAAACTTAAGCATTTGCAATGCAATCGGACCGATTACATTGCAAATGCTTGTTTTTGGTACTGCGCTGAGAGGTCCCTGTACTTCTTAGAACAACATGGCCGCCTCACTGAGCAGCGTAATTGCTGCATCTATGTTGGAGGAGCACGGGCCGCCATCCTCAGTGACCCAGGTAAAGTGACCGGCGGGGAACGCTGCGCGGTGGCTACCTTGTCATTGCCCGCACGCCTCTGCTTACTCCCCTGCCTGAACCCTGGGCAGAAAGGGCAGTTACCTTCCTTTCTCCTGGGGCCCTCGATATGCACTTTTCGAGGAGGGGTTGGGGGGCAGCGAGGCTTCTGGGTGTTAACTTTAAGCGAGTGTGTGCAATTGCCTAGAATGTCTGACCTCCTGACCCCGTTTTCCAGTCAAATGTATGAATTCTGTTTTGTGTGAGCATACTTGTCCTTTAAGGATGTGGAAATGCAATATTCCTGCCGCCTGCTGCTGTCCTCCTGCCAAACTAGCTTTGATTCCCCTCTTCATTTGGAAGGCGCTAATGGATGTTTTGCCGATAGTCTTTTAATTGGGAGTATTTAAGCGTGCCACATTGCCAGTGATGAAAACAACAATGTTCCATTAATCTACTGGGTGGCCTTATTACAAGTATTTACATGGATAAGTGGAAGGAAAGTGTTCTTAGGTAGCATGCGTGGAAGCAGCTCGCCAGGCTTTTCAGGGTTCACATCTTAAGATCACAAAGCTGCAGCCACATTAAAGCGCACATTTACTCCCGACGATTTTCTTAAGAGCGATTGACAGATATGTATTATTATCCAGAAGTACTCATTTTCATCGACCTCAGAAGGATGAAAGGCTGAGTGGAGGCACCAGGATTTGAACCTGTAACCACAATGTCAAGCACAGATCCCCGGAGCGGATGCCGAGTCCATTGTCCACCGGAATTATTTGTAAAGGCGTTTGCATTTTATCCGTTTTGTTATTTCTCCTCTCTCTGTGGTTTTGAGTCAGTTTCAGCGACAAGACGCCCTTGAGGGTTCATTGCCCTTTATAAGTAGCAGCTCAGTCCTGCTCAGTTCATAAAGTGAGGAGTAAACGGAAGTGAGGAGTGACCAACAGGTGGGAGCCCAGGGGTGGGACTTAAGTTAGATTACAATGAGGCAGGGTGTGTGCTGGTCCATAGATGGTAATGCTACCGGAAAGGCAGTAACCTGTCACTAAATCAATAAAACAGGAACAGAGCAAGGGACAGAGGAAACCCAACGTTGTAGGGCCGCGTGACTGCCCCATAGATGCCACTGATTGGCACAGGCCTGTAGAAACCTACGGGTGCTGCCTTGGCTCTGGTGGAATGTGAGTGACGTTTATGGAACAGAAGGATGTCACCACTGAAAGTGAAGACAGACACACTTCATCTGCGGATGAAAGGCTGAGACGCCGGCTCCCTGGAGCATTCCCACCTTATGGCACACGTAGAACCAGCGTTCCCCGATGTTTTTCTATTTCCTTATTCATCAGTTTGTTTGTTTTCTGTCCACTCTCAGCAGTTTGCCGCATATAGATGAATGTATAAGTGTCCTTACTGGAAGTGCTCCAGTTTTAGGGCGGCCCTATCCTCTGCTTTGTGCAAGGTGATGCTGGGTACAAAAGAGGGCCGTTGAAGGTGTCACACGTGACCCGAGCACACTTGTCAGCTATGATGTATCAAAAACAAGCATTGGCATAGCCAATAGGTCTCGCCTTTGGGACCTTATAAGTGTTTAGCCATGATGCAACAGTTGATGTTGTTGCACCAAGGATATTGTGCTGCATAACTAAATACTTATAAGGTCCCAAAAGCGAGACCTTTTGGCTATGCCAATGCTTGTTGGCCTTATTGTTAGTGCATATTTGGGCCTCTCACGCATGGCTGAATTAAGCTGAGTGGTGAAGCGACTGCGCATGTCCACTGAAAGTTAACCCAGAATGATGACATGGAGGTTGAACAGAAGCCAAGGTCGCAAATGATGTGCCCTGGGAACGGAGGGTGAAGAGTTCAGTGAAGAAGACTCTTATTCATAAACTAATAAAAATGTTTCAAGTAAAATGTGGATATGTATGGGAACTTAAGACATGAATAAAAAGTAAGGGGATGGGTTTGCGAACAATAGTTTAACTGATTTTGATGACATGTAAGCATGGTGTGATGGAGCTTCCCCCTTGCCTGACCAATCATATTTCGTATTTTTTCGATATTGAAACTTTAGTGGGTGGAACATGAAGAAACGAAGGTATAACTAAGGTAGCTTTCGTTAGTTAGCTAGAGAGAGATGCTGGAAGTCGGGGTCGAGATGCTGTTGCTGGGAGAGATGCTGTGAGATGCTTATGAAGAATCGAATGCAGACTCTGAAGAAGAACTTTCTATCCTAACTTAATTGGGTTAGATCAGAAGATCGCAGAAGAATCTCAAGGAGGAAGAGAGTGTCAGAGAGGGGTGCGACGCAATCGTCGGTATTCTAGAGAGGTCAACTATCCTGTCCTGAATCCTGTCCTGAAGTCTTTGTCTCCTGACCTATCCTGGGGGACCCTTACCAGCCCTTTGGCCAGGGGTTGGTCTTTCACACCATTCTTGGTAAATATAATTTCATGTTATTTGTAGATGTTCTTTTCTCTCTGTCCTCTCCCTTTCTGAGCATTAATTGTTGTATGAGTCCGAAATATATGCTTGATGTTTAATCAAATTGAATTTTCTCTCCTAAGAATGATGGTGACTGCACTGTATTTTTGAAATGGTTCACATGAATTTAAATTAGATAAAGATTTTAAACCTTCCTGAGTCTGTGATCATTTACTACAAACAAAAGAATAGTTAAGGGTAAAGTTAATTATCACCATCAACTAGTTCAACTAATGGTCCATCGACCAGAGGAAAGAACTTTTTGATCAGTGAAAGGGTAGATAGGAAAATTAAATAACTAATCCTGAATATTGTGAAGTATAAATATAAAACTTTGACAACTCCAGCGGTTTACTCAATTTGTGTGTTTTATGGGCCCAGGTGAGTATATGGTAGTGGAGTATCTGTTGTTGGTATACCGCTGGATCAGTTTTCTGGTAGCAGAGGATGGTTATTATTGATTAGTTTGGTGATAAATATTGATTATTGATTATTGATTCATGTTTAACAAAAAGAGTTAGTGTATTGTTTTATGTTGTCTGGAAATCCCGGGAAAATGAATAGCGGGTGGTGACAGAAGCCACACTGCAGTGAGGTTACTCGTCTGTTGGAATAATACTGAGAACCTACGTAGGGCTGGCAGTATTAAACTAGGGACTATTTCGTATAAAAGTAGAGTGCGGATGATAGCAAAAGGGGTTCGCTGGTGAAACTTGGTCTCATTTCCCAATACGGGTGACACTGGAGAAGTAACAGGTTCTCCTGAGCTTGAATGAAGAGTAAACAGGGGTTTTACTCGCAGTAGAAGAAGAGTAATTCTGAAACTCAAGAATAAGTTGAAATCTATCCTTTTGTTTAGTGGAACAGACAGAGTAGCGAATGTTTTTATGTTGTTATTAACAAAGAATTTAATGAAAAGTATTAAGAAATAAGTTATTGTATTACCTTGTGAAGGGAGGGTCAGTCGCCGGAGTTATACTGACGTCATAGAGAGCCGCGCTGGGATTGGTTGAAGCAGCGGGCGTGAGACAGAAGCAGATTGTAAAGGAGGGGTCAGTAGAGCGGAGTAATACTGACGTCACAAAAGGCCGCGCTGGCATTGGTCAGACCACGAACGTGAGCCTGAGTCTGATTGGTGGATAGATAGAAGCTGCGCTAGGATTGGTCGAAAAAGAATTGTACGTTGAGTCCTGATTTGACTACGGGTGTGAGTCTTGCTGACATAGGACGCGACGTAGGGAATAGAGCTAAAAGATATACGGAAGACTCTTTCCTATATCGACCATCTGAAATGTTCGGAAGACCAAAGAAAATGACATTAATGAAGAAAATTAAAAATTTCTTTAATAAAGACATACCTGTAATGACTAGAGAGGGAATTCCTATTCCACCACCCAAAACACCTGCTTCATTTATGATGATGGAGAAAGGATATCACACGTGTGTATGGTTGGAGAATTGGGTGGAATATACTAAAGGTGATGGTGTTTTGGCTTTTCCGGAGCATGGTACTTTCAATTTAAAGGTACTTCAGAATTTGAGAGATAGAATGAATATGTTAGAACCTAATCCTAGAATGACACAGTATGAAGCTTTGGAAGAATGGGAAATTGAGGCATTTGATCGTGAAAAATACAGAAGTGGTCGGAGATTTAGAGGATTTTTACCTAGATATCCATATGAGTCAAGTGGAGAACAAATGAAGCGTTGGAGAAGAGCTGTGGTGACCGAGGGTTTATATCCAGTATTAATGCCTGAAGAACAGTTAGGAGGGAAGTGTAAAGAAAAAATGAAACACATGAATACGGCAGGTTATGGAGAATCCGATGATGAGCTATTAGAGGATATTTTGATTAAAAACCCTCCACCGTACCAAGAAGCACCTAGTAAGGTCACCCCAAGTGCACCAGTGATAGGAATGCCTTTAACCCCACAAAAATCTTACATGATGTGTCACTTAATAGAGTATTGCAGGATAATGAGAGAGAAGTTTTAAATAAAACTAGAGAAGAATTAGTTCAGAAAGTAAGCCAATTTAATTTAAATGCCGAAGCTTTGACAGTACCAGTGACTATTGGTCCTGTAATCCCATTATATGGAGATAAAAAGACTTGCCAGAAACCACAAAATGTGACAATTCCGTTAACGAGTCCCAGAAGAGAAGTAATAATTACGGATGATCAGGCCAGAGAAAAGGGAATCAGTTATTTCATTAGTGGATCTCCCGAATGTAAAACCTTTAACTGAAACTCCGAAAAGAATTATACCTGCAAATTTGAGAGAAAAGAGTTCTTTGGTGCCTATAGGAACTGGAGGTTCAACAGTAGTTATCCCTGAAGATATAGAGAGGTGGGCACAGGAAATAGACAATCGAAACCCACAACCAAAGATTCTAGATATCAGTAAATTGAAAGTAGAGTTGGAAGAAATGATAACTGGCAATGTGAGCATAGAAAGATTGAATGTTTATAATGATGAGGAGTTATTATTCTTATGTAACGGTATAACTAGAAGAGCAAGAGTATTTCATGACAAATTAACAGAAGTTGCCTCAGAGATTGGAATAGATATAGGGAAATCAAAACTGTTGCAGAAACCATATCGAGTGGAGTTTACTGATAAAGATTTAGAAAGTGTAAATGCTTCTGGTAAGAGACTACAAATAAAAGAGTTGATGAATATTTTGCGAAAACGGGGAGACATTGACAAATGGAAAATCAGGTGGATAAGAAAGAAAGAGGAAGTACAAGCGAGAGAAACATCATCTGCATTTCCAGTGAGAGAATCAGATAAGGTTGAGAAAATGTGTCCAATGAGAGAAGTTCCTGGTGGTGGATATGTTCATGTCCCCTGGAGTAGACAGGATATTTTGTCATTTACAAATGATTTTCCCAGATTGAGAGAAAAACCAGTTGAATGGTATAAACAGGTGGAAAGATTTGTGAAGGTTTCAAAGGTTTTGTTGAAGGATCTGGACGGTTTGTTTGATATTGTGGTACCTACTGATTTATGGACAGAGTGTAAGATCACAGTTGATTGGCCAAGTGAGGAGTATGCTAGAGACTCGAAAACAGGACCACCCTCAGAAGAGGTGATGAAGAAATATCACCAAGTAATTACTTACCTGAAAGGAAAAATCCCTCCTAAAGAAACAGATTGGGTAAAAATAGATAGAACAACTCAAGAGCCAAACAAGTCCGTACATGCATATTATGAACGGTTACTGCAAGTGTTTAAGTAGTATAATAGTTTTGAGAACATTGGTGATAAGGATATGGGACATTTTGTGTATCGGTTTGTGTATGGTTGGAAATCGGAGATTAGTCAGATGATTCAACAGCACATGTTGTGCTGGCAGAGTAAGACGATCGATGACATTTTTAAATATGCTAAGTATTGTGGTGATGACATTGAGGCAAGGCATAGAAAGCTAAAGGAGAAAATGATGTGGGCACAAGTAAAATTGGCAGAACAGCAGGAGAATAAATTAGATACCCAGACTGATAATCAAGTGAAAGAGCAGGGTCAGAATGATCAAGCAGCGAATGGTGGTAAAGTAAGAGGACGAATGAATAGAGAGGAAGCAAAGAAGAAGTTTCCTTGTCATGTGTGCAGAAAGCTTGGACATTGGAAGAACGAGTGTAAGAATATTCAGAATAATAATGGGCCAAACCAAAATTTAATTCCACAGATGCAGAATGAAGTACTTATGAATCAGCCGCAGCAGGTAGTTACTCCACAGTATCAGGTGCCACCAGCTCCTATGCCAAACTTTGTGAACCCTCAAAAGTACAGTGCGAACACCGGATTTCACGGAGAAAGTGGTAAGAATAACAGAGTGGTTACACAGTATTTTTTGCAGAATGATGAAGAAAATTCGGACTACGTGCAATGACGGTACCTGAGGGGGAGGAAGAGGAGTGCGTGCTTGGCGCATCCTTGCCGGTAGATCAGTCAGGTCCATTTATTGATGGGAAAGTGGAAGGTAATGATATCACTTTTCTATTGGATACTGGTGCTACCCGGTCTACTGTGAGAACAGCAGACATCCCAAACCTACCCCTCTCAGGAGAATCTATCCAAGTTGTAGGAGTGTCAAATCAACAGATTAGAACCCCAATTACAAAACCAATGGAGGTACATAATGGAAATTTTAAAGATATGCATCGGTTTGTAGTTTGCGATTCCAGTCCAGTAAATCTGTTGGGAAAAGATCTATTGTGCAAAATGAATTGCACGATCTACTGTACACCAGATGGTGTCGCTTTCCAAACCCCTGATGAAGATGTTATATACAAAATGATGCTAGCTAAGCAAGGTACAGAAGTAGACGAGATGTTTTCATTGATAACTGAGAGTGAGTTGCCTGAAGAGTTAAGAACCACAGTAAATCCAGAAGTGTGGGATTTTACAGGAAAAGATATTGGGTTGATGTCAAAAGTAGATCCAGTTAAAGTGACGGTGAAAGAAGGTGCAGTTTATCCAAACACACGACAATTCAAAATGAGTCCAGAAGTGAAAGCAGGAATTGCTCCAGAAATTGACTGAATGATTAAACAAGGCATTTTAAAAGAGATAATGGGTAGCCCTTGTAATTCGCCAATAATGGGACTTAAAAAGCCTAGCGTAAAATACAGGATAGTGCAAGATTTGAGAAAGATAAACAAAATTGTAGTGCCTTGTTGCCCAGTAGTGCCAAATCCAGCAGTGATCCTTTATCAGATACCCTGGAATGCAGGCTGGTTTACAGTAATTGATTTGTGCCAAGCATTCTTTTCTATTCCTTTGCACCCAGACAGCCAGTATCTCTTCGCCTTCCGGTTTGAGGATCGTATTTTGGCATGGTGCCGAGTTCCTCAAGGGTACACAGAGAGTCCCTCAATTTTCAATCAGATACTGAAAAAGTGTCTGGAGTCATTGGTTATGCCCGGGAAATCAGTTCTGGTTCAGTACATTGATGACCTATTGGTGGCATCAAAAACACGAGAAGATTGTGTCACTGACACAATTGCATTACTGAACCATTTGGCCGAAGGAGGACACAAGGTGTCTCCAGAAAAATTGCAGTTTTGTCAACTAGAAGTTAGATATTTAGGGCATAAGATAGAAAGAGGAGGTAGAAAAGTGACACCGGAAAGAATAAAAATAATCAAAGAAATGCAGCTACCTCAAACACAGAAAGAGATGAGAATGTTTCTGGGAGTGGTTGGGTACTGTAGGCAGTGGATCAATGGCTTCTCCATGCTAGCAAAGCCATTAATACAGTTAACTCGGAAAAGAGCGAGGGATCCAATTGATTGGAATGATGAATGTTTGGAAGCCTTTGTAAAACTACGAAATTGTCTATGTGAGGCCCCTGCCTTGGGCATGCCTGATTATTCAAAAGAATTTGCGCTGTTTTGTTGTGAGAGAGAAAATTGTGCACTTTCAGTTTTAACACAGAGACATGGACTGAGCCGACGTCCAGTGGCGTATTTCTCTGCCACCTTGGATCCAGTGGCCTCAGCCTTACCTGGCTGCGTAAAAGCAGTAGCTGCTACTTGTATGAGTCTAGAGCAAAGTGAGTCAATAGTGATGGGACATCCCGTAAAAGTCTACGTTCCACACTCAGTTGAGATTCTTTTGACAAGAACGAGAACACAACATCTCACTCATAGTCGGCTGACTAAGTATGAAAGAGTGATTTTGGGAGCAGAAAATGTGACAGTGATAAGATGCACAACAATGAATCCTGCCACATTATTGCCAGATCCATGTTGTGAAGAAGTGAAAGATGAGATTGATCATGATTGTCTGGATGTGACTGAATTGTGTACTAAGCCCCGCCCAGACATAAAAGAAACACCATTGAAGGAATCTGATCATGAATTATTCGTGGATGGGTCGTGTTTAAGAACAGAAGGATGAGGATTAAGTGCTGCATATGCTGTATGTAAAATGACAGGGGTAGATGAAGCATCCTGTTTACTGGGAGTCTAGTCTGCACAAGTAGCCAAATTGGTGGCCTTAACAAAGGCATGCAAAAAGGGGAAACATTGGAGAATAACCATATTTACGGACAGTCAATATGGTTTCGGGGTTGTGCATGATTTTGGCCAACTCTGGATGCAGAGGGGATTTCTGACTTCTTCAGGGTCTCCTATCAGAAATAGTAAAAATGTAAAGGATTTGTTGGAAGCATTACAATTGCCAAAAGAAGTAGCAGTTGTTAAATGCGCTGCACATCAGTCAGGAAATGACTATGTGACGGCCGGTAATAGATATGCAGACCAAATTGCTCGATACTGTGCAAGAAATACAATGTCAATTAACAGAAAAATTGAAACGGGTGAAACCAGCTGCAAACTTAGGCTTTTCTCAGTTCCAGAAACATGGGATGAGGTCAGACAGTTACAAGAAGAAGTTGAGGAAAAAGAAAAAGAGATCTGGATAAAATCAAGTTGTACAAAAAGAGCAGAAGATGATGTGTGGGTGTACTTAGATGGTAGACCAGTCATGCCAGATTGTCTACTCTCTCAAATGGCAAGTGTTAGATTTGGGGTCTCTAGTTGGCAGAGGTAGGTACCTTTGACCAAATTGGGAACCTTGCGTCTAGTCAGGGTAAGGGGGTACACTCCTAAAATAACCCCTGCTCACCCCCTTGGTAGCTTGGCACGAGCAGACAGGCTTATCTCAGAGGCAGTGTGTAAAGCATTTGTGAACACATACAGTAACCCAGTGACAACACTACAGATGGACACCACACAGGTTGTATATTAAAAATAAGTATCTTTTATATAGATTTAACACAAGACCACAACCGACAAAAATCCACAATACTGTACTTAAAAATGGTAGAATTAGCTCAGTTTTCTTTAGATGGTAAATGCGACACTTTGAGTTCAATGTACCTTAGGATGCGTAACGCTCTACAACGAAAGTGTTGCAGGGAAGGTGATGCGTTGGTTCCTTACACGCAAGAACGGTGATGCGTCGGGTCCCTACTGATGCGTAGGGGAATGCGTTGGTTCTTCTCGGCGTGGGGAGGTGATGCGTCGGTTTCTTACTGCGCTTCCGTGGCGATGCGACCAGCAACGCCGTGATGCGATGAAGATCCGGTGCAATGAAACAAAGATGGCGTCTTCTTCTTGATGCGACATGATGCGTGCACGCCCGATGGCAGTGCGGCGACTCAACAATTTTTCTGAGCCGCGACAGGCCCTGCGACACGCTTCCCGGTGATGCGGCGGCGTCTGATGCGACGTCGATCCTCTTCTCCGGCAATGCGAGGCGCTTCGGCGATGCGATGCAACAGCTGCAGCGGCGACACCCTTCTTTAGCGATGCGACAACAGTGGCTGCGGTGGTGACACGCTTCTCCGATGATGCTGCGGCGTCTGATGCGACGTTGATCCTCTTCTCCGGCGATGCGAGGTGCTTCTGTGTTGCGAAGCGAAAGCGGCAGCGGCAACACGCTTCCTCAGCGATGCGATGACAGCGGCTGCGGCGGCGACACGCTTCTTCTTTGTGAGTCGCGCTTCCAGCTCCTTGCGACACGCAGTCCCTCAGAAGGCCCAACACAACAGCAGGTACTTCAAAAGAACTCTTGGGGAGCTGGTGGGTGAAGTCTGTTGTCCCTGAGACTTCAGCAGGAGGCAAGCTCTCTCTCAAGCCCTTGGAGATCCTTTACAAGTTGAATGAAAAGTAGCACAAAGTCCTTTCTCCTTTCTTTGGCAGTCAGGCAACCACTGTAGGCCAATCCCCCAAACAGCACTCAGCATAGAGATAGTCTCCTCCTGCAGTCTCTCTCTCTGGTTCCTCTCCTCAGCAAAGGTTCTTCTTGTTTCCCAAAGTGATCTAAAGTTCTGGGGTTTGGGTCCCCTCTTTTATACTCATCTTCACTTTGTTCTCTGAAGGCAGAGAGGCCTTTGCCTAGTCCAAACCAGTTCTGGTCAGTCCTGGAGCACTTTGTTGACAAGACTCCTTCTTTCCTTTCACAGTGTAGGCCAGGGACATCAGACGCACCACAGGAGGTGGAGCCAGCATTGTGGAGGGAAGGCACAGCCCTATTCAGGTCCCAGGTGCAACTCCTCCCACCCATCTACATGCAGATCTCTCTATTCAGCCCTGGGCTGACTCACCCTGTCTCCTGGAATCCCCCAGCCCCTGTCACTCACAAACCAGACAAGGAATACACAACCTAGCACAGGCAGGCTTGGATAGTTAGGCAAGAAAATACCTACTTTCTAAAAGTGGTATTTTCAAACACAGAATGTTAAAACCAACTTCACTAAAAGATGTATTTTATCATTCTGAGTTCAGGCATACTAAATTCGTTTTTCTACCATGTTCCCTGGGTCAGTTAGGATTATAAGATGTAATAATCAAACTGCCCATTCTAGCCTATGGGGAACAGGTAGCCTTGCAATAGTGAAAAACGAAAATGGCTGTAATTCACTATTAGGACATGCCACACACACCAGGGCATGTCCTACCTTATACTTACAATGCACCCTGCCCTTGGGCCTACCATAGGGGTGTCTGATATGAAGAAAAGGGTTAGGGACTGGCAAGTGGGTGCACTTGCCCAGTCAACATGGCAGTACCAGACTGCACACAGGCTCTGCAATGGCAGGCCTGAGACACACTTTTACAGGCTGTTCTGTGGGTGGCACAACCAGTGCTGCAAGCCCACCAGCAGCATTTGAGTCACAAGCCCTGGGCACAACCAGTGCACTGTACTAGGGTCGGACCGTGAATCAAATAGGCAAAACATGGAGTCACTAATCCATACATCAATTTATAATAGGGAGCACTTGCTCTGTGGCACTGAATAGCAGTGGCACAGTGCCCAAAGCATCTATAACCAGCAAAACACATGAGGCAACAGCGAAAAATGGAAGGGAGACCCACGCCAATGGTGCCAGGTCTAACAGCAAGAGTATACCATGGGACAACACACATTGGCAGGGATTCGATGATCAGATTATTCAGACAGAGTTGGTACAATCCGAAGTTTAGGGTAGTCGCAGAGAGCCTTTGCCAAAGATGCTTAATCTGTCAGCAGCAGAACCCAGGCAGGAAGACAGTGGTTAGTTGGGGAAAGATTGGAAAGGCAGAAGGACCCTTCACCAGACTGCAGTTAGATTTTATTGAGTTGCCTCCTTGTAATGGATTGAAATATGTACTTGTCATAGTGTGCCGGTTCTCAAGATGGGTAGAGGCATACCCCACTAGAAGAAATGACAGTCTCACAGTTGCTAAACTACTATTGAGGGAGTTGATACCTCGTTTCGGTTTTCCAGTCACTTTGGAATCAGATAGAGGACCTCATTTTAATAATGAGATAATTCGATTAATCTGTGCTGCATTTAACATTGAACAAAAACTGCACTGTGCTTATCGTCCAGAGGCTTCTGGAATAGTTGAACAGCTTAATGGCACAATCAAATCAAGATTAGGGAAGGTGTGAACATCCGCAATGCTGAAATGGCCAGATGCATTGCCTCTTGTACTGATGGGTCTCAGAAGTATTCCTGACAGAAAAACAGGATTGAGTCCACATGAGGTGCTCATGGGAAGGGCAATGAGACAAGCATTTATTCCTGGAAATAAATTGATGAATATAACTGATGATCTGGTATTGGACTATTGCAAAGGATTGGCTGAAATGGTGCGTTCTGTCTCTCATCAGGTTGGAGAAGACGCAGTTGAAAGGCAGCCAGACCAAGTGCATGATTTGAATCCTGGAGACTGGGTGTTAGTGAAGAAACACGCAAGGAAGTCGTGTTTAGCACCCAGGTGGGATAAACCATGTCAAGTCATACTAATCACTACCACAGCAGTGAAGTGTGCAGGTTTACCTAATTGGATTCATGCTAGTCATACCAGAAGAGTTCTGAGCCAGTCTGAACAACAAGAACGGCCACTGACTGAACAAGCTGAGACGTCAGAAGTTGAAAGTTGTGAAGCAGAAGAATCTGGAGTAATAGATTCTGAAAGACAACTATATGACAAACAGCCAAGTACAAGTCAGGAAGAGTGGATACCAGTGATTGAAATACCTGATGCTGTTGTCGAAACAAGAAGAACGACTGAATTAACGAGACAGGAAGGTAGAGAGGAAAAGACAGGGAAAGAAGAACACACTCAGGTAGAAATAAACAAAGCCATTCAGAAACCTGAGCAGGGAAAGATAGTTCTAGAAGAACAAGTTCAGGCAGAAGAAGAACAAGTTGAAATAAGACATGAACAGGAACAGGTAGATCTAGAAGAACAAGTTCAGGCTGAAGAAGAACAAAGTATAATAAGACCTGAACAGGTGCAAGTAGAGCAAGATCCAAATACAGAAAATACAGAACAAAGACAATCAGAAAGGGAAGAAGAACAACAAGAACAGATTGTGCCCAGATTAAGTGAAAATAAAAGAACTTTAGAAGGAGACGGAGAAGGTGAAAGTGCAGTCCAGGTCAAAAGAGTTAGAAAAGGAGACAATTGGCCTGCAGGAGTGAAGAGACTAAAATATTACCTAAGAAGACCAGAAAAGAAACCAGAGCAAGTAAATGAGGTTACGAGTCAGACACAATCTAAACAAACCTTAGTAAAACTTACACGAAGAAGCCCAAGATTGAGAATTCTGAACAGAAAATACAAGGCCCCTGAGTGGACCTATGTTATACTTGAAGAATTTGAAAACTTAGATTTATGTGAAGAATCAGAAAGAGTTCATGTTGCACAGATTGATGAAAGCAAATTAAGACCTCCTTAAAATAAAATAAAATTTAGACAAAGAGAAGGAAAGAAAAAGAGAAAGGAAATTTTCTCAGATTAAAATGGCAGAAGTTGAAGACACTGAAAGACCGAAACGAAGTTTAAAAAGAAAATGTTTAAGATTTTGTTTATGTAGTATTATATTAGTAGTATTAGTATGGTTATTCCTAACAATAGGAGTACCTTTGTTAATGAAAACAAGTAACAAGAATAATACAATTACTAATGAGAAAGTAGATAGAATAAAGGGAACTAAAATAGAAATAGGGGTAGAAGATGAGATAAACTATCATAATGAATCAGACAATGATTCGTCTTTAAATGTATTTACTAAATTGTTATTTCAGTATGTTAATACGATGGAAATTAGTAATTGTTATGTTTGTATGAAGTTACCCTAATCAGTGTCAGAAGGGGTGACTTATCACCATATACCTTTAACATATGGTGTATCATGTAGTGTCTTATCAAGTTTGTTTTATGTAACAGGGAAACTTCAGTATTTTTATTCAAACTTAGATGTAGTATTTTCAGAAATGCCTATTAGAAAGAATATGAATCCAGTGATTAGTAGTAAAAATGCACAGTTCATGGGTGAATTCTTCTTAACAATGAGTTCAATAGATATAGCTCAGGCACACAAGGATAATTTAACATGTATATTACGTGAAGAAGAAAAATAATTTTTGAATTTAGTAGAAGAAAGGAGACAGGATTTAACAAAGAAAGCTGCTGAACAGAAATCCCATGTACCTCCATGGGCTGAGAAAGAGGGAATTTATGCAAAGGGCGAAGCTCATGCTGCGATGTCCCTAGACTTTGTGAAAAGGGGAAAATTCTGCCCCCATAGGTTAAAGACAGATTATAATAACAATTTCATTGGTTCCAGTGAATGTGAACACAACTTCCTAATTTTAGGAGGGTGGGGACTAAAAGGGGAACTGATCCTGTGTTTCCAGGAGTTTATTATGTATGCGGGAATAATGCCTATTATAGGTTACCTGCAAGATGGTATGGGAGCTGTTATTTTGGAATAGTTTTTCCAAAGATCTACCATGTAGACAGAATCAATGGAATCAATGAAAATTCTAATGGACTAACACGGAGAAGAAGAGCTAGTTTTTCTGAAATAGTAGGTGATATATTTAGTGCATTGATACCCTCGGTTGGAGTCATTCTAAATTCACGTAAAATTTGCAAATTGTCAACCATAGTTGATCGTCTTTCTACAGATACTGCCAGAGGATTCTTAATGATTAATACAGAAATGGTTGCAATAAGGTCTATGGTCTAACAAAATCGTCTTGCTCTTGATATTTTATTGGCAAAAGAGGGCGGAGTCTGTGGTATGTTGAAAATTCAACATTGCTGCACTTATATTCCAGACAAAAGTAAGGAAATTAAAGGGTATATTAGAAATATTACAAGAATGCATAATGACTTGACCCAACTGGAGGTTGACAGTGTATGGGGAAAATTAACAAAAAGTATAACATCAATAGGGAATTGGTTTACTAATTTTGGAAAGACTTTTTTAGGTCAAATAATATTACCAGCAGTTGTGATAATGACAATAGTAATGACAGTAATGATCACATATAAATGTTGCAGAAGCAAGGGAAAGGGGGGAATACATTTAGAAAGAGAAGGGAGAGGAAAGAAACAAAAGAGGGACTATGAAGAAATTCAGTTAGAGGAAATGAAAGGAAAGCTATACAAAAAGATTGAAAGATTAAGAAGGAAAAGAAGTAACTGACGACATGAGGAGAGGAGAAGGAGAAAACTGAGATGTGCTAAAGTTGGCATCTGGGAAGGGATGGGTAATTTTGTGATGCCTCAAAATGCCATCAGAGAGGGGATTGATGGAGCAAGGTCTCGTAAGAAAGAGACTTGCTCGGAGGCAATCCACTCGTTTAACTCATTAACAAGTAATTAATTATGTTTGGTGAATAACTAATATGCACCACATGAACACGCGGGTTAGTGAAGCTTGCTTATGTGTGTATTAATGTGGATAACAATGAAAACGGACTAATACCGCTTTAAACGGGGAAACTGTTGTGCGCATGCGTCAATTGCATCTACGCAATATGACAAGGTAACGCTTGGAGGGAAATTCTAGCGCATGAGCAGAAGATACTAAAATGGGGCCTTGAAGACTCGCGTGCATGGCATCTGCTCAGCTGAAACTAAAACAAGCTATTTTACTAATGCTAATGCGTCTAAAGTATTAATAAGCAAACGGGAATAGAGTAGAGGTGGGAGGTATACAGTGTGACCATTTATTTGTGAAATTAATATTTGTCTTTTTAACTTTATTAAGCTGAGTGGTGAAGCGACTGCGCATGTCCACTGAAAGTTAACCCAGAATGATGACATGGAGGTTGAACAGAAGCCAAGGTCGCCAATGATGTGCCCTGGGAACGGAGGGTGAAGAGTTCAGTGAAGAAGACTCTTATTCATAAACTAATAAAAATGTTTCAAGTAAAATGTGGATATGTATGGGAACTTAAGACATGAATAAAAATTAAGGGGATGGGTTTGCAAACAATAGTTTAACTGATTTTGATGACATGTAAGCATGGTGTGATGGAGCTTCCCCCTTGCCTGACCAATCATATTTCGTATTTTTACGATATTGAAACTTTAGTGGGTGGAACATGAAGAAACGAAGGTAAAACTAAGGTAGCTTTAGTTAGTTAGCTAGAGAGAGATGCTGGAAGTTGGGGTCGAGATGCTGTTGCTGGGAGAGAAGCTGTGAGATGCTGATGAAGAATCGAATGCAGACTCTGAAGAAGAACTTTCTATCCTAACTTAATTGGGTTAGATCAGAAGATCGCAGAAGAATCTCGAGGAGGAAGAGAGTGTCAGAGAGGGGTCCGACGCAATCGTCGGTATTCTAGAGAGGTCAACTATCCTGTCCTGAATCCTGTCCTGAAGTCTTTGTCTCCTGACCTATCCTGAGGGACCCTTACCAGCCCTTTGGCCAGGGGGTTGGTCTTTCACACCATTCTTGGTAAATATAATTTCATGTTATTTGTAGATGTACTTTTCTCTCTGCCCTCTCCCTTTCTGAGCATTTATTATTGTATGAGTCTGAAATATATGCTTGATGTTTAATCAAATTGAATTTTCTCTCCTATAAATGATGGTGACAGCACTGTATTTTTGAAATGGTTCACATGCATTTAAATTAGATAAAGATGTTAAACCTTCCTGAGTCTGTGATCATTTACTACAAACAAAAGAATAGTTAAGGGTTAAGTGTGAGAAAGTGCCCTCTTTCTTGCATGGTATGCCCCCACTGTTTGCTGAATTGCTGATGTTCTTTAACTGAGTGTGCCCTAGGCTCCTGCCAATCAGGTACCCAGGGCCTGTGTTCCTTCCCTTAAACTGCATTGAAGCCTAAACCCAATTGGCATCTCTGGCCACAGGTAGGCCCCTGGTAAATGGTACCACTGTTACCCAGGGCACTGTGACCAGAGAAGGCCTCCAAGGGCTGCAGCACTTATTGTGCCACCCTTAGAGGCCCTGTACCCTGACACACACACACTGCCTTTGCAGGCTGCGTGTCTTGGTGCAGAACAAAGTGAAGAATCGACATGGCACACATCCCTGTGTGCCATGCCCACAAACCACTGCCCTGGCATACCTCAGTTACCCCTCTAGCTGGGTGCCCTATGCCAGTGGTGAGGGTACAGGTGCATGAGCCCTGTGCCCCTACAGTACCCAGGTCCATTCCTGGGCACTGTAAGTGCAGTGCTGCCATTAAGAGTATATGGTGCTGGGAGTTTGTCATTACGAACTCCACAGCCCCATAATGGCTACACTGAAGACTGGGAAGTTTGGTATCAAGCTTCTCAGCACATTAAACCCACACTGATGCCAGTGTGGGATTTAATGTAAAATGCACAGCAGAGGGCATCTTAGAGATGCCCCCTGAAACTCAACCAACTCCCAGTGACCTGACTGAGTGGCTGCCGAGGCTGCCACCCCCAGACATGTTTCTGGACCCCTGGGTCGAGAGCTTGCTGCTCTCGGGGTCCTGAAACAATGCACATCCTGGGACGAGGTGCCAAGCCTCCTCCCCCAGGATGGGCAGGGTTCACGAAGGAGAAGCTTCAAAGGCATACCGTCTTTGTGAGCCTCTCCAGACCACTTGCTGTACTCACCAAATGGTCCCCACTGGTTCCACCCCCCCCCCTTTGGGAGGGAGACCCGGCGGGAAAAACAGAGTGAGGAAGAGAGGTGTGCCCACCTCTGCCAACTCCACCCCTAGGGTGGGGGAGGCGAGGTGAAGCACAAGCTCGAGTCCCCACCATCTTGAGGATGGGGGGACCCAGCCAACCAAGGACAGGCTCCTGCCCCCCTCCCACTGGAGAGTGGTAGAGTAGGGGGTGTACCCTCCCCAGGGAAGGGACCCATTGGTCTTTACCTACCTGTAACACCCCTAAATTTAGTATTTAGGGGCACCCTGAACCTTCCTTCCTCAGATCCCGATTCCAAAACAACAAGAAGAAAGAAGACCAGCCGTGCAGCTGCTAACAAGAGGACGACACCAACTGAATTGGCCCCAGCCCTACCGGCCTGTCGAACCTCGAACCTGCTCCTGCTAAACCCCGGCCTCTTCAGTGGTCAGCAACCTCGAAAACCCCGGAGGACCTGACTGCCTTGCTCAACTAAAGACTGGGACTCCCACGAGCAGTGGTTCTGCTCAAACATCTGCAACCCCAGGCCCCGGCCTGAGACCGCGGACCTGCCCACTCTGCACCCGCCGAGCCCGGCCCGAGCCAAAGTGGACAAAGACCATGAGGACGTCCCCCCGGCGACTGTGACCAAGAATCCAGCACCCAAGGACTCACCTCGACGCTCCTGACGACGCCTGCAGCCTCAACACCAGGGACCCCTCCAACCGCAACCAGCAGAGGGTAAGATTTCCCGACGCCTAAAGACACCCCTGCACCAGGCGCCCCACGGCCCCCTGTGCCCAACTCCTGGGTGTCTACCCCTCCTACAGCATCCCAACTTACCTCTCGAAGTGGTGGTCGCACCTGAAGAATCACCATCCCCGAGTTTGCAGCCTTTGTTCGTCTTGCAGCTTTCCCATTGAAATCCATTGGGCGCCCGACGGCCCAAAAGCCCACTGCACCCGGCCGCCCCAGTGCCGCTGAGGGTGCACCAACTTTCCTGTTCGACTTCCCCACTTGTCCTGAGTAAGTGACCAGGAGCTTTGCTCCCACAGCCGAGTGGCCTGCCTGCCAGCAGCCACCAACCAAAGACCCCCCGCCCGCCATAGGCTAACGTTGGGCCTACTCTCTCTGCACCCGGCCGCCCCTGTGCCGCTGAGGGTGTAACAACAGTACAAACCTGAACCTGGGAGACCACTGAGTCTTGCCCCAGAACCTTAACTCTGCCAGCCGAGTACTTACCTGAAAGCCGATAACTTGCATTTTCTCCATAGGGTAACATTGCCTGGTTTTCACCAGAAATTCTTCTAAGTGTCGAGTTTTGGAACTTTGAAATATTCACTAAAAATCGTCCGAATATCAAAAACCTGTTCTCAGGAGAGATCCCAGTGCTGGATCTAGGGGCCCAGCACTGATTAGAAAAAGTGATTACAACTGTGATTTTCCGATAACTTGATTTTCCTCCATAGGATAACATTGCCTGGTTTTCACCAGAAATTCTTCTAAGTGTCGATTTTTGCAACATACAAATATTCCTTAAAAATCGCCTGTGTAACAAAAACGATTTCTTTCAACTGTTTACAGGAAATGCACCAGGGCTGAATCCAGGATCCAGCCCTGAGTAAGAAAAACGTTCGTAAAGTAACTCTATTACAGTTTACTTAAAAATCCCATTGAGCTCAATGTTATAGTATACCAAGTATTGTGTTGCCTATTGCAACCCCTGTGCCATATTGCATTTAAAGTCTATTGTTCATTGAAAGTATTCAACAAACAGCATCTTATCTTGAGAAAGTATTTTTATGCAAACCTGTGGTTCTAAAATAAAACACCAGTATATTTTTTATACAAAACAATTGGCCTAGAGTTCAGTTCTTGAGTGTGTGGTTTCATTTGCTGACTGAGTGTGTACATCAAATGCTTTACACTGTTCTCTGAAACTGCCTTACTGCTCGACCAAGCTACCACTTTAGAGAGTAAGGTTCTATTTAACTTTAACCTCTGCCAAACCTCTGGAGACCCTTGGACTCTATACACACTGTACCTCACTTTGGTGCAGTATATATAGAGCCAGTTTCTTACATTGGTGGATCAGCGGTGGGATACAAACTTGCATTTGTTGGACTACTTGGTTACCATCTGATCACACAACAGAACTCTTAAATTGCCTTTAGAATTCTGATTTTTTCAAATTGGCATTTTTTTTCCCAAACTACTAAAAGTCTTGTTAGGGCCTTGCTTAAGTCCCTTTAAAATTTTAGAAAATAAAAAGTCAATATAGTCAAGGGTAGAGGGGTTAGAACTTTTTGTTAGAATGTCTCAAGAAAAGAACCCAGCTATTAGTGAAGATAATAATGACATGCAGGACATGGTTGAGGAGCTCGACCTCACCCCTTACCTTCACTTGTCTTTCAAGGAAGTAAGGTCCTTATGTAAACTTAAAAATATACCAATGGGCCAGCATCCAACCACACAAGGGCTCCAGGAGCTCCTGGCTGAGTATGCAAAGGCCCACCCCTCTGAACATGGTGATGACCAAGCAGAGGAGGAAAGGAGTGAGGAGGATGGAGAAAGTAACCCACCTCCACCACTGCCTAGGGAAGAAAGGGTCCCTGTACCCTTATTTCCAAGAATTAACCTCTGGGGACCTAGAGGCCACACAGGTGGTTCAGGTCCCAGGGAGGACATTGACGATAGCCTCAGTGAGGAGGACAACCTTTTAGCCAAGTGGGCCAAATGACTGGATCTAGAGTCCAGACTCCTGGCTCTAGAGAAGGAAAGAAAGGAGATGGGTTTAGCACCCATCAGTGGTGGCAGCAATACCAATAACAAGGATAAAGAGCAGTCTTATGATCCTAAAATCCCCAAAGGGATTGTCCCTAAATTTGAGGAGGGTGATGACATCACCAAATGGTTCACAGCCTTTGAGAGGGCCTGTGGCCTGAGACAGGTGAAGAAACCTCTCTGGGGGGCTCTCCTGTGGAAACTGTTCTCTGGTAACTGCAGAGACAGGCTTCTGACCCTCTCTGGGCCAGATGCAGGGTCCTATGACCTCATGAAGAGAACTCTGATTGAGGGATTTGGACTCACCACTGAGGAGTACAGAATTAGATTCAGGGAGGCTCACAAAACCCAGAACCAGTCCTGGATTGATTTTGTAGACTACTCAGTAAAGACACTGGATGGTTGGTTAACTGGACACAATGTGCATGACTTTACTGGACTTTACAATTTGTTTATGAAGGAACATATATTAAGTAATTGCACAAATGAAAAGTTACATCAGCATTTGGTAGACCTAGGTCTAATTTCTCCCCAAGAATTGGGAAAAAGGCAGACCACTGGGTCAAGACTAGGGTGACAAGGACAACCACTGGGGGTGACCAGAAGAAAGTGGTTACAAAACCTCCCCAGGGGAAAGGTGGTGAGAATCCCCAAGATAAAAAGTCTGAGTCTTCCAAAGGGCCCCAAAAACCTGTACAGGGGGGTGGGTCCCAAACTACTCCCTATGTGCCACAGCCCTATAGGGGGAAGAACTTTGATCCCACAAAGGCCTGGTGTAACAACTGTAAGAAGTTGGGACACTTAACTGTAGACAAGTCTTGCCCTCACAACAAGGCCCCTAGTTCAATAAGTACAGCTACTTCTGGGGTAGCAAGTCTACAGATGGGATCAACAGTGTGCCCAGAACAAATCAGGATGCACACTGAAGCAGTTCTAGTTTCAGAGGGGGAAGTTGAGTTTGCCACTGTAGCTGTGTGGCTACCTAACTTAAAGAAATACTTACAGTACCCTTAGATCAGTGGAACTAGGATAGAGGCTCTGAGGGATATAGGTGCCAGTGTCACTATGGTGAGAGACACACTGGTTTCCCCTGAGCAATATTTGATTGGGCGTACTTATCCAGTCACCAATGCTGACAGTGTTACCACTAATCATGCTATGGCTATGGTGACATTAGACTGGGGGGGGGGTTACTGGCCTGAAACAGGTAGTGGTCTCTCCAAAGCTACCAGCTGCATGTCTGCTTGGCAATGACCTGGAAACCTCAGCCTGGGCTGAGGTTGAACTAAAAACCCATGCAGCAATGCTGGACATCCCTGAATTGGTGTGTGTAAAAACAAGAGCACAGAGCAAAAGGCAGGGTGAAGAAATAGTGTTGGAGCCTGAAAGAATCGCCCAACCTACCAAGAGAAAAAGTAAGAAGACTGGGGGACCAGCTTCTATACAGCCAAAGGATCAAGACCCCTCTCCTCAGGGAGAGGACTTGGACACCCCAGAGGGAACTGAGCCCATGGAGCTTGACCCTTACCAGGTTGAACTCTTAGGCCCAGGGGAACCCTCTAGGGAAGAGCTGTGCCAGGGGCAGCAAGACTGTCCCACTCTTGAAAGCCTGAGGCAGCAAGCTGTTTCAGAAGCAAAGGGAGATGTCAGTGGTACCCACAGAGTTTATTGGGAAGAGGGATTACTGTACACTGAGGCAAAAGACCCCAATCCTGGAACCACCAGGAGAGTGGTAGTGCCACAGAAGTACAGGGAGTTCCTCCTAACTTTAGCTCATGACATCCCCCTAGCTGGACATCTGGGCCAAACCAAGACTTGGGAAAGGCTAGTTAGCCACTTTTACTGGCCCCAGTTGCACCAAAAGGTGAAGGAGTTTGTCAGCTCCTGTGTTACCTGTCAGGCCAGTGGCAAGACAGGTGGCCACCCAAAGGCCCCCTGATACCACTGCCTGTGGTGGGGGTTCCCTTTGAGAGGGTAGGTGTGGACATAGTGGGTCCACTTGAACCTCCCACAGCCTCAGGGAACAAATTCATACTAGTGGTAGTGGATCATGCCACTAGGTACCCTGAAGCAATCCCACTTAGGACTACTACAGCTCCTGCAGTAGCCAAGGCCCTCATTGGTGTCTTCACCAGGGTAGGGTTTCCTAAGGAGGTGGTTTCAGACAGAGGTTCTAACTTTATGTCTGCTTACCTGAAACACATGTGGAAGGAATGTGGGGTGCAGTACAAGTTTACTACACCCTATCATCCACAAACCAATGGCCTTGTTGAGAGATTTAACAAGACATTGAAAGGCATGATTATGGGGCTCCCTGAGAAACTCAAAAGGAGATGGGATGTCCTCTTGCCATGTCTGCTTTTTGCTTACAGAGAAGTGCCACAGAAGGGAGTAGGTTTCTCACCCTTTGAACTTCTGTTTGGCCATCCTGTGAGGGGACCCCTTTGTCTTGTAAAGGAGGGCTGGGAGAGGCCTCTCCAAGAACCCAAACAAGATATTGTGGACTATGTGCTTGGCCTAAGGTCCAGAATGGCTGAGTACATGGAAAAGGCATCCAAGAATCTTGAGGCCAGCCAGGAGCTTCAGAAGCACTGGTATGACCATAAAGCTGCACTGGTTGAATTTCAACCTGGGCAACAGGTGTGGGTTTTGGAGCCAGTGGCACCAAGGGCACTCCAGGACAGATGGAGTGGCCCTTACCCTATCCTGGAGAGAAAGAGTGAGGTCACCGACTTAGTTGACCTGGGCACAAGCAGGACACCCAAGAGGGTTATCCATGTGAACTGCCTAAAGCTCTACAATGACAGGGCTGACATCACCATGCTGATGGTGACTGATGAGGAGCAGAAAGCAGAGAGTGAACCTCTCCCTGACCTCCTCTCATACATCCCAAAAGATGGGTCAGTTGATGAAGTTGTCTTTTCAGACACCCTCTCTGCCCAACAGCAGACTGACTGCAAGCAAGTCTTGCAACAGTATGCTAAGCTCTTTTCCTTGTCCCCTGGTCTGACAAACTGGTGTACCCATGATGTGGACACTGGTGACAGTGCACCTGTGAAAAACAAGATCTATTGACAGTCAGACCAAGTCAAGGAAAGCATCAGAGCTGAGGTCAGCAAGATGCTGGAGTTAGGGGTTATTGAACCCTCTGAGAGCCCCTGGGCTAGCCCAGTGGTTCTGGTCCCCAAACCTCACCCACAGGATGGAAAGAGAGAAATGAGGTTTTGTGTGGATTACAGAGGGCTCAACTCTGTCACCAAGACAGAGGCACACCCTATCCCAAGAGCAGATGAGTTGATAGACAAATTGGGTGCAGCCAAATTCTTAAGTACCTTTGACTTAACTGCAGGGTACTGGCAGATTGGCATGGCACCAGGAGCAAAAGAGAAAACAGCATTCTCCACACCTGATGGGTACTATCGGTTCACTGCTATGCCCTTTGGTTTAAAGAATGCCCCTGCCACCTTCCAGAGGTTGGTGAATCAAGTCCTTGCTGGGTTGGAGTCCTTTAGTGCAGCTTATCTTGATGATATTGCTGTCTTTAGCTCCACCTGGCAGGATCACCTGGTCCACCTTGGGAAGGTTTTAAAAGCCCTGCAAACTGCAGGTCTAATTATCAAGGCATCCAAATGCCAGATAGAGCAGGGCACTGTGGTGTACTTGGGCCACCTTGTTGGTGGAGGCCAGGTACAGCCCTTACAGCCCAAGATCCAGGCCATCCTGGACTGGGCAGCTCCAACAACCCAGACCCTAGTCAGGGCATTCCTTGGCTTGACTGGGTACTACAGGAGGTTTGTGAAGGGATATGGGTCCATTGTGACTCCCCTCACAGAACTCACCTCCAAGAAGATGCCCAAAAGGTTAACTGGACAGTTAGTTGCCAAAAGGCTTTTGACACCCTGAAAGAAGCAATGTGCTCAGTACCAATTCTAAAAGCTCCAGATTATGCCAAGCAGTTCATAGTGCAGACTGATGTCTCTGAGCTAGGGATAGGAGCGGTCCTATCCCAGACCAATGATGAAGGCCAAGACCAACCTGTTGCTTTTATAAGCAGGAGGCTTCTCCCCAGAGAGCAGAGTTGGAGTGCCATTGAGAGGGAGGCCTTTGCTGTGGTTTGGTCCCTGAAGAAGTTGAGACCATACTTGTTTGGTACTCACTTCCTAGTTCAAACTGACCACAGACCTCTCAGATGGCTAATGCAAATGAAAGGGGAAAATCCAAAACTTTTGAGGTGGTCCCTCTCCCTGCAGGGAATGGACTTTGAAGTGGAACACAGACCTGGTACTGCCCATGCCAATGTAGATGGACTTTCCAGGTTCTTCCACTTAGACAATGAAGCGTCCCAAGGGCAAGGTTAGTCTCATCACCTTTTGTTTGGGGGGGGGGGGGGTTGTGTGAGAAAGTGCCCTCTTTCTTGCATGGTATGCCCCCACTTTTTGCTGAATTGCTGATGTGCTTTGACTGAGTGTGCCCTGGGCTCCTGCCAATCAGGTACCCAGGGCCTGTGTTCCTTCCCTTAAACTGCATTGAAGCCTAAACCCAATTGGCATCTCTGGCCACAGGTAGGCCCCTGGTAAATGGTACCACTGGTACCCAGGGCACTGTGACCAGAGAAGGCCTCCAAGGGCTGCACTACTTATTGTGCCACCCTTAGAGGCCCTGTACCCTGACACACACACACACTGCCTTTGCAGGCTGCGTGTCTTGGTGCAGAACAAACTGAAGAGTCGACATTGCACGCATCCCTGTGTGCCATGCCCACAAACCACTGCCCTGGCATACCTCAGTCACCCCTCTAGCTGGGTGCCCTATGCTAGTGGTGAGGGTACAGGTGCATGAGCCCTGTGCCCCTACAGTACCCAGGTTCATTCCTGGGCACTGTAAGTGCAGTGCTGCCATTAAGAGTATATGGTGCTGGGAGTTTGTCATTACGAACTCCACAGCCCCATAATGGCTACACTGAAGACTGGGAAGTTTGGTATCAAACTTCTCAGCACATTAAACCCACACTGATGCCAGTGTGGGATTTAATGTAAAATGCACAGCAGAGGGCATCTTAGAGATGCCCCCTGAAACTCGACCAACTCCCAGTGACCTGACTGAGTGGCTGCCGAGGCTGCCACCCCCAGACATGTTTATGGACCCCTGGGTCGAGAGCTTGCTGCTCTCGGGGTCCTGAAACAAAGCACATCCTGGGACGAGGTGCCAAGCCTCCTCCCCCAGGATGGGCAGGGTTCACGAAGGAGAAGCTTCAAAGGAATACCGCCTTTGTGAGCCTCTCCAGACCACTTGCTGTACTCAGCAACTGGTCCCCACTGGTTCCACCCCCCCTTTGGGCGTGAGACCCGGCGGGAAAAACAGAGTGAGGAAGAGAGGTGTGCCCACCTCTGCCAACTCCACCCCTAGGGTGGGGGAGGCGAGGTGAAGCACAACCTCGAGTCCCCGCCATCTTGAGGATGGAGGGACCCAGCCAACCAAGGACAGGCTCCTGCCCCCCTCCCACTGGAGAGTGGCAGAATAGGGGGTGTACCCTCCCCAGGGAAGGGACCCATTGGTCCCTGCCCTTTACCTACCTGTAACACCCCTAAATTCAGTATTTAGGGGCACCCTGAACCTTCCGTCCTCAGATCCCGATTCCGAAACAACAAGAAGAACAAGAAGAAAGAAGACCAACCGTGCAGCTGCTAACAAGAGGACAACACCAACTGACTTGGCCCCAGCCCTACCGGCCTGTCGAACCTCGAACCTGCTCCTGCTAAACCCCGGCCTCTTCAGTGGTCAGCAACCTCGCAAACACCGGAGGACCTGACTGCCTTGCTCAACTAAAGACTGGGACTCCCACGAGCAGTGTTTCTGCTCAAACATCTGCAACCCCAGGCCCCGGCCTGAGACCGCGGATCCTGCCCACTCTGCACCCGCTGAGCCCGGCCCGAGCCAAAGTGGACAAAGACCACGAGGACGTCCCCCCGGCGACTGTGACCAAGAATCCAGCACCCAAGGACTCACCTCGATGCTCCTGACGACGCCTGCAGCCTCAACACCAGGGACCCCTCCAACCGCGACCAGCAGAGGGTAAGATTTCCCGACGCCTAAAGACACCCCTGCACCCGGCGCCCCATGGCCCCCTGTGCCCAACTCCTGGGTGTCTACCCCTCCTACAGCATCCCAACTTACCTCTCGAAGTGGTGGTCGCACCTGAAGAATCACCGTCCCCGAGTTTGCAGCCTTTGTTCGTCTTGCAGCTTTCCCATTGAAATCCATTGGGCGCCTAACGGCCCAAAAGCCCACTGCACCCGGCTGCCCCAGTGCCGCTGAGGGTGCACCAACTTCCCTGTTCGACTTCCCCACTTGTCCTGAGTAAGTGACCAGGAGCTTTGCTCCCACAGCCGAGTGGCCTGCCTGCCAGCAGCCACCAACCAAAGACCCCCGCCCGCCATAGGCTAACGTTGGGCCTACTCTCTCTGCACCCGGCCGCCCCTGTGCCGCTGAGGGTGTAACAACAGTACAAACCTGAACCTGGGAGACCCCTGAGTCTTGCCCCAGAACCTTAACTCTGCCAGCCGAGTACTTACCTTTAAGCCGATAACTTGCATTTTCTCCATAGGGTAACATTGCCTGGTTTTCACCAGAAATTCTTCTAAGTGTCGAGTTTTGGAACTTTGAAATATTCACTAAAAATCGTCCGAATATCAAAAACCTGTTCTCAGGAGAGATCCCAGTGCTGGATCTAGGGGCCCAGCACTGATTAGAAAAAGTGATTACAATTGTGATTTTCCGATAACTTGATTTTCCTCCATAGGATAACATTGCCTGGTTTTCACCAGAAATTCTTCTAAGTGTCAATTTCTGCAACATACAAATATTCCTTAAAAATCGCCTGTGTAACAAAAACGATTTCTTTCAACTGTTTACAGGAAATGCACCAGGGCTGAATCCAGGATCCAGCCCTGAGTAAGAAAAACGTTCGTAAAGTAATTTGATTACAGTTTACTTAAAAATCCCATTGAGCTCAATGTTATAGTATACCAAGTATTGTGTTGCCTATTGCAACCCCTGTGCCATATTGCATTTAAAGTCTATTGTTCATTGAAAGTATTCAACAAACAGCATCTTATCTTGAGAAAGTATTTTTATGCAAACCTGTGGTTCTAAAATAAAACACCAGTATATTTTTTATACAAAACAATTGGCCTAGAGTTCAGTTCTTGAGTGTGTGGTTTCATTTGCTGACTGAGTGTGTACATCAAATGCTTTACACTGTCCTCTGATACTGCCTTACTGCTCGACCAAGCTACCACTTTAGAGAGTAAGGTTCTATTTAACTTTAACCTCTGCCAAACCTCTGGAGACCCTTGGACTCTATACACACTGTACCTCACTTTGGTGCAGTATATATAGAGCCAGTTTCTTACATTAAGTTAATTATCACCATCAACTAGTTCAACTAATGGTCCATCGACCAGAGGAAAGAACTTTTTGATCAGTGAAAGGTTAGTTAGGAAAATTAAATAACTAATCTTGAATATTGTGAAGTATAAATATAAAACTTTGACAACTCCAGCGGTTTACTCAATTTGTGTGTTTTATTTGCCCAGGTGAGTATATGGTAGTGGAGTATCTGTTGTTGGTATACCGCTGGATCAGTGGGATCGAAGGTGCTAGGTGGCAGGAGGCGGCTGGGCAGGGCCCCTTCTTGGTGAAATCACAGCACATCGCCAACGCAGGCGTGGTTTCACCTACAAAGTTTGTCAACCGAGAGACAAGTTGCAAGTTGTCACTCACAGCACGGTAACGGCGTACTCTTTAGTGCGCGTAACACAGATTAATTACCCTGACATAACATGCATTACTTTTGCACTAAAAGTCAGACTTGATGTGCATAGGTAGAGCTGTGTCAGTATCTCCGTTCTGAAAAAGCATGGCATTGATGCAGTACTTCCGCAAAGCTGTGCGGGGGTTCGAGTCCTGGGGGCGCAGATTTTCCAGCAAGGCTTGTTTGTGAAATATTTACAAAGCTATCAGGGCTGGACTGGTGCCAGTGCCAGCTCTGGAAAATGTTTCCATACAAGCCACAGGGGGCATGGAGCGAGCAGTGCGAAAGACAGGACCAACTCTTTGGTGGGCATTCACCCCCCACCTTAACAGGTTGTTTAACAAGCATTTGCAATGGAATAGGTCTCACAATTGCGAAATTTTGAGATATTGGCATTGTAAATAACAATGCCTTTTATGTATGTGTTTAAAAAGGATCACTGACAGAATATCGAGGAGCAAAATATCGACCTGGCAAAATATCGAGGAAAAAATATAGAATGCCAGAATATCTAATTCCTATCTACAAACAGGTAAGTACAAAAATATCGAATCCAAAATATCGTTGTAAAAAATATAGTCAAAATATCGAATTTTTTAAATGTCTTAAAAGTAATGTAAAATTAATAAAATAATACATATAATTAACTAAAACATACTTAAAAATACTTAAATAACCTTATTATTAATAAATATTTAATGTAAGTTAAAAAAATAAACATGCATTTTTATTTTTTAATACATATATATATTAACGTAATATTAATAACAAATATTCAATATTTTTAGCGTAGGATAGCGGGAGGGTAACATTTACTATTCTCACTCCAGTGAGTGCAACAGTAGGGAAAGCGTTGGATAGCGGGAGGGTAAAAATTACTATTCCCACTCCAGTGAGTGCAACAGTAGGGAAAGCGTTGGATAGCGTAGGGGTAAAAATTACTATTCCCACTCCAGAGAGTGCAACAGTAGGGGAAAGCGTTGGATAGCGTTGGGATAAAAATTACTATTCCCACTCCAGAGAGTGCAACAGTAGGGAAAGCGTTGGATAGCGTAGGGGTAAAAATTACTATTCCCACTCCAGAGAGTGCAACAGTAGGGGAAAGCGTTGGATAGCGTTGGGATAAAAATTACTATTCCCACTCCAGAGAGTGCAACAGTAGGGAAAGCGTTGGATAGCGTAGGGGTAAAAATTACTATTCCCACTCCAGAGAGTGCAACAATAGGGAAAGCGTTGGATAGCGTAGGGGTAAAAATTACTATTCCCACTCCAGAGAGTGCAACAGTAGGGAAAGCGTTGGATAGCGGGAGGGTAAAAATTACTATTCCCACTCCAGAGAGTGCAACAGTAGGGAAAGCGTTGGATAGCGTAGGGGTAAAAATTACTATTCCCACTCCAGAGAGTGCAACAGTAGGGAAAGCGTTGGATAGCGGCAGGGTAAAAATTACTATTCCCACTCCAGTGAGTGCAACAGTAGGGAAAGCGTTGGATAGCATAGGGTAAAAATTACTATTCCCACTCCAGTGAGTGCAACAGTAGGGAAAGTAATGATTTAATATTTAAATAAAAAATAAAAAATTATCAATACCAATAAAAAATTAATTACAATTAATCACCAATTACAACATATTTAATAATTAATTAATTACAAATACCAATAAATCATATTTATTAAAAATTAATTACCTATTAATAATTAATTAACAACCAATTAATTTTCAATATCAAAAATTAATAAGTAATACAAAATGTTTACCAATTAATAATTAATTAACAGTAAATTAATTATCAATACACAAAAATATTTTCAATAATTATTTAATTACAATTAAATTACTTCCCACCCTATTCCCCTATAAACCCACAACCCGCTCCGAATAATAAATTAATACAATTAATATAATTATCAATTAATCAATTAATAAAAATTAATTACCAATTAATACAAATTAATTACCAATTAATAAAAATGTATTACCAAATAAAAATTTATTAACAATAAATTAATAATCAATACCAATAAATAAAAATAAATAATTACTGAATTACAATTAAATTACTTCCCACCCTATTCCCCTATAAACCCACAACCCGCTCTGAATAATAAATTAATACAATTAATATAATTATCAATTAAAAAATTAATAAAAATTAATTACCAATTAATAAAAATTAATTACCAATTAATAATTAATTAACAATGAATTATTTATCAATACCAATAAATAAAATTAAATAATTACTTAATTACAATTAAATTACTTCCCACCATATTCCCCTGTAATCCCACAACCCGCTACAGAACTAAAACGCAAAATTAAATTAAAAATAATTAATAATTCCTAAAAATTAATATTTAATTTACTATAATTAAATTACTTCCCACCCTATTCCCCTATAAACCCACAACCCGCTACGGAATTAAATTACGCAAAAATTAAATAACATAAAATTCATTACTTTAAAAAAATTAAAACATACATTACAAAAATAATACATACTTTTAACACATATACTAACACTTAAAACACTATAAAAAAAAATCGATATTTTTAACAACTATATTATGACTGTCGATATTATGACAATCGATATTTCTTACCTGAATTTCGATATTCTGCACCACTATATTTTGGCAATTCGATATTCTGTCCATTCTATATAAAAAACTCGATTTTTTGGCAATTCGATATTAAAAATTCTATATTATGTCTGTTCACCATTTAAAAAACCTGCAATAATAAAAGGCATTTTCATTTACTATACCAATAGGTCAAAGTTTCCAAAATGCGAGAACTATTGCATTGCAAATGCTTGTTACAATTCTTTTTGGTTTAGTCAAAAATGATGTTTCTGTCTCTGGGGTGCAGCGGAAGTCTGTTTTTATTGCTATGTCAGTTGCTCGCCCGCTTATTTTGCAGTTCTGGAAGACAGACCCTTTGTACTATGGTGGTAAAGAATGACTCGGGTAAAATTCCTTGAACTGTGTTACCCAAAAATAAGTAATCAGGCGGTTAAACATAGTAGGAAATTGCAAAATTTCTGATGAATTTTGAAACTGCTGTGTTATTTTTTATTTTAGAGAGGCACTATTTTTAACTTATTTAACTGGTTCATGCCGTCTTTTTTGAGACTTGTTAATATTATTGTCATTGTATGAATTGATTGCTTTAGAGAATACTGTCTCGACTCTTCATTTTAATAATTTATTCAGAAGGAACTGTTAACTATGATTGTATATATTCATCTTTTGATACAACCTAATCAGAAAAACGTTAGAGATCAATAGAGAGAAGAAAGAATTAAGTTAACAGTTAAACTTAGTCCAATGAGCAAAGAAAATGCATGTCTCTTCCAAGGTTTGCTTCACGTGGTGTGGCGAATGGCTTGGGGAGCACGTAATTTGGAAAATCTCTATTTTGTGAACACACTTCCAGTTGAGAAACATATTTGGCGGAGGCAAAGTTTCTTGGCAATGCTGCAGTTTAAAGATATATAAATAAATAAATAAATAAATAAATAAATAAATATTATCGAACGGTTGCCGTTTCAAAGGGTTTCAGCGGAGTCAGATGCCATGCAGCCTATGCTAGTTTGAGAGAGTGTCCACAGAGGCTGCTTTAGTAGTGGAGGCCATGCTGACTTGCACGACCAGCACTTTGTCATCACTGAAGCAATGTACCATGAGGCGTCTCTTAGCTAGGGCGATTGGCAGTTCTTTAGCATATATTTTTAATGTGGGCTGGTGGGATTATTAACCTGAGGAGAGATGAATGAGTTGTTGTCTTTGTTGACTAGTCGACTGTGGTAAGTTAGGAATGGAATCATCCTGAATGAGGTTTTGGTTGCGTCTATGTATAGGACCCTGACACTCTTTCGTGCTTGTCTGGCGCTATACAAAACTACACTTATAAATAAACACATATATGCAACACTCTCAGGAGCCTTCTGATAGGACCGCATGTTAGACTGAGCTGAATGCTGCATATATTCTAAGTCATATGAGCCTCTTGGTGCTGCGTGGTGCCTCTTAGAAAGTGCGTAAACTCACATAGCACCCTACTTACTCCAATTAATTTAGTTTAATGAAGTAAAAACATAGGGCCTGATTCTGATGCGGGTTGGAAAGCTTCCCGACCGAATCGGTTTGGAAATGGTTTCCGACCCACTCGGATCGGGAGAGTCCGACCGACGGAGTACGATGCATTCGGATGCTTCCAGATACGATTTGGTTGGACTCCCATTGACTTCAATGGGAGCATATGTTCCTAACCGCATCATAATTGGGCCCTGGGTCGGGAAGACACGTTCCCGATCCGATTTGGAAGGAGCAAATGCCATTAGGAGGCCTGCCTAACCGCATCAGAATCAGGCCCTAGGTGGGAATGCTTTCCTAACCGCATCAGAATCAGGCCCATAGTATGGTATCCTTGAGAACACCACTTTAAGGGCCAGATGTACGAAATTATATAGCAGTCGCAAAGTGTGCAATGCGCTAAATCACAGAATTTGCAACCGCTAAATGGCTTGTACAAATGGACTAAATCAATGTAGCGATTCAGTAACATGTTTCTTTGGGCCAGATATACAAACATTAGGAATGCTAATTTCCTAATTGCATTTCTCTCCGATTCGTAATTAGGAAATCGGTATTCTTAATGTATGAAAATCATTGAGTTTCATTTAGGGATTCCTTGTGGGTCGCAAATGGACCTACCCATGAATATTAATGAAGTAGGTCACAGTTTGTGAACCATTAGGAATCACAGTCATCACAGGAGTGGTGGCCTGCTGAGGTCAACAGACCATCATATCTGTTATTGCTTTTTAATAAAGCAATCTTTTTTTTTTTTAAATGCAGCCCGTTTTCCTCAAAGGAAAACGAGATGCGTTTTAAAGAATAAGATGAAACCTTGAAGTTTAATTTTTTAAGAGTAGGCAGTGTCCTGTGGGATGACTGCCTGCTCTTAAAAAATATTATTTACATTCTCAAAGGGAAAGGGGTGCCTTGGGACCCCTTCCTCTTTGCGTATTGGTTACCACCAGTTTTAAACTAGTGGTAAAGTATCACCATTTTGCGATCGAAATTTGGCCACAAAACAGTAATACATACCATACCTATTCAGAATTTGGAAGGGACGCCCTAAAAACGCCCCTTCCAAATACCCAATCGCAAATGCAAAAAATCGATTTGGTAACAAGTTACCGAATCGCATCTTACATTTTATACATTTGAAAAAGCATTTTTCCAGTTGCAAACAGCCTGGTTCTATGAATCGGGCCGTTTGTGACCAGAAAAATGCTTTGTACATTGGCCCCAAATCACTTAATGACTTTAGGAAGTCATAAGAAATTGGTATTTGGAACAGGAGTGTTCAGGGCGTCCCTTCTAAACAGCAATTCATTATGGTATAAATTAATGTTTTGCGACTGCATTGCGGTCGCAAAACAGTAATAGTTTACCACCTCCTCAAAGGAGGTGGTAAACCATTTGCAAACAGGAAGGGGTCCATTAGGGACCCCTTCCCCTTTGAGAATGTTAAAAAGAGTCGGCAGTGTTCCCATTTACCACTGGCTACTATTAAAATATTAAAGTTACACTCTTCACTTTTTTTTTTTAAACACATCCTGTTTTCCTTTAAGGGAAACTGCTTGCATTTAATTAAAAAAAAGATTGTTTTATTTGAAAGCAATCACAGACATGGTGGTCTTCTGACCTCAGCAGGCCAACATTCCTGCGATGACTGCCATTCCTAATGGGCCACAAATTGCGACCTACCTCATTAATATTCATGAGCTAGGTCAATTTGCAATGCACTAGGAATCTCTACTTAGCGATTCGGAAGAAATCGCTATGTGGAAATTGCTATTCCTAATGTTCGTACAGCTGGCCCTAAGTCCACTAACCAACAGTAAACAATAACCAGAGGATCTGGTTCTGGGGGAGCATGCTGCGTCTCATAAAGCACTTCAACACCTCGTCAGGCAGATTAAGCACTATATAAATGCAGTTACATTTAAATACAATTTAAGTCATGGCAAACCTATTTCATGCAGACAATATGCTCTCTCATGCCTTGTAAAATATCTCCTTGGGCTTGTTGATTAAAGATGACTTGCATATGGTATGATGTGTGCAACCCTCCCATTTTCTAGAAAGATAAAACTCAACTATTTATGTGGTATAAGATTTATGCTGTTTATTCTTCCTGTTTGGCTAAGGCTGTAGAACCTCTGTGAAATTTACCTTCTTGTGGCAAGTATGTAGACCTCTGTGAAATTTACTTTTCTTCTTTGATGTTGAAAAACGTGAGAATGGGTCTCTGAACACTTCAGCCTGTATACTCAAGCATTTTTGGAGCTTGAAAAGCAGCTTTTCTTCTGTGTAAACAGTTTCTGGCTTTTAGCTATCTGCTCTAAAGCAAACTGTCACTGCACAACCATTACAAAAAGTAATTATAGTTGTAACATTCAAGCCCCTACCAAAGTGGTGCCTGAATAAGTGTATGTTGCAGAGTAGGTCAATAGCAAATGAAACTGTTTTAATATTTATGTGCATGTACAGTAATTTTCAATGTGCTTGGTCGATCATACTGAAAACCTAAGTACTGCTGGTATCCAGAAATGATTCAAAGTATAGAAAACAGCAATTCAATCTCCCCAACATTCCAATGTGTAAATGAGTTACCTGCAGTGGCATTGCTTCATTTGGGATTGGGGTATTGCCATCGTCCAGCCTGGTTTCTCAGAAAGACAGCGAGTCTGGACTATTCTCAGTGATCAGATCATTGATTTGATATCAGCACTTAGGGACCTGATTCACAAACTACACTTTGTGGTACGTTATGTATTACTACAAAACCTACTACAAATTGCAAGTCACAAACAACATCTGAGTTTTACTACTCCGCACTGCCTATGTTCAGAGTTATCTGCCCTGACTGTGGAGTCTCTGCATATGTAAGCACACTTACTACTACAGTGAATTGGATTAGAGAGGAGTAAGAGGGGGTTTAGGGAGGGCCAGGAAGGGGTTTAAGGAGGGACATCATCCACCCACATGAGTAATTCGGCAGCATTAATCTGGGGATGGAGACATGTAATTTACACTTTTGTAGTGTTTACACTCAGATTTTGTGAATACCGAAAGTAGTTAACTTATTACAAAGTGTAAACTAACTCAAAAGTGTAACTTACCTTTGTGAATCATGCCCTTATTGTTCTGGCATTGATGTGGCTGTATTTGTGAGTGAGTGATGAAAGAGGGTGGAGTTAGCAGCGGGGGCATGAAGAAATTTCTTACTAATATGAGGGAAATGAGGAATGAGTTGGCAAAGTGGACTGAGAAAGGCAGAAGGAAGGCACTGTGCTTTGGGGGATTTCTTCATGATGACTGCTAGAAGGCTAGAAAATGTGTTTTTAGCATACCTGGGTGCCATCATTAATGTTATACTATTTTCCAGCACCTGTGGCACCCTAAGCATTAAATAAGTACATCTGTGTCACCCATGAAAAACTATGAAACCCCCATACAAAATCTTAATTTACCAGGTTCAATTTATTGCATGTTAGGTTTTGGAGATTGGATCTTTTTGAGATCTTGTTGCCATTGTGGGAACTACGGGAAAGATCAGGTAGGCAGCAATAACTTGTTGTAGTCGCTTTCTGATTTTAAATTCATTGCTTGGGTTTTAACTTTGTCAAAGCCTTTAACTTGCACATACGGAAGATCCCCTAAAATTTTGAATGCATCCTCAGGCCTTAGCCATAAGATAGCTTTTACCATAGACCTACACATAAAATAGCACGACTGTGCATCAATTTGCTGTTCTGTTGTGTGAGGTAGCATTTCGCCCATAGAATGATTTGAAACCTGTTGTCTTGTGTGAATCTACCAACTGCACTTTTGTTAGTTTAGTGACATTAAAGGTCTATTGTTTCTAATAAAAAATAGTTCTTATTGGATATGGTGGAATAGTAAATCTTTGCTAGTCTAATTGTAGTGTAAATGTATCCAATGCCCTAGATCAGTCGTTCGTATCCTTTTGACTTCTGCGGACTCCCACTTAATCATTACTGGAACCCTGGGACCCCCACTGATTCCTTTTGGAATCTTGGGACCCCCACTGAGTCATTACTGGAAACAGCGGACCCAGGCCTAAGTATTTTCAATGATTTCAATTGCAAAATAATACAGAATAAATACAGAAATAAGCATTTTTCAAACAAATATATAAATTATGAAATATTTTATTTATTTCACAAAAACTCTAAAAAAATGAAAAATTTCATTTTATTTGGAAGATTGGAGTTTTTCTAAATATAAATTGAGGTCACACATTGTCCATACTATAATCTGTTTGATGCACTTACACTGCCCCCATGAATCAATCTGAGGATTCTAAAATGTTAGCCTTGAATTTCAAATTCGTTCACATTTACAGAATATTTAAAAATTTTCAATTTTACATTTTGTTTCTTTATTTATATTCATTTTATTAATCTGTTTTTATTATTTAATTTTCTAAGCAGTTGCGGACCCCCTGAGCTGGCTTCATAGACCCCAGGTGTCCCCGGACCACAGGTTAAGAACCACTGCCCTAGGTCATCTGTATTAAACAACAATACCAGAAAGGATACCGCCAAGTAAAGTTCTTTGCCTTAATCCATATATGGCCAACATCTATATATTTTATACTTTTTAATTTTTTTTATTTAGTACCAATCTGAACCAAATTTGTTGGGGGTGCACTTTACAGAAAACATTTCAAACACAATGGATCTCAAGAATGGATACCCCGAGTAACCACGTTTTCTGCTTCTACAGCAAGAGCACCAACATCCATGGGGTTTTTGTAATTTTAAAAAGATTTTTATTTATCACCTGTCTACTTACAGTGGCTGTGAGTATGCTTTACAAGAAACACTTAAATGACCATGGATCCAAAGAAGCCCATATGCAGTAAAACGGGTAACAAAGGAGATTGCAATTCCAGAACAACTCAGCAATTGGAACATTGATAGAAAGGAGTAATGGCCTTATACAAGTCAGGCACTCAAAAGTTTTTGTACATGCAAAATAAGGGTATTTTGACATGTTAAAGGAGAAAGAATTGGTAAGAATTAGGAATGGAGAGAAGCGCTCAATATATATTTTTAAAAACAATTGTAGGATTACAGGAGCCATTTTTGTTGCCATGGGAAGTCATTTAGAGTTATGGGGTAAGGGCTGCAGTCCACCAGGGGTGACGAAAGCAGAAAGAACAAATGAAGGCCGGAGTACTGAACAAATCAAACATTCACCCCAGTCATAGATCTGGGTTTAATCCATCATTTATTTTTCTCACCACGCCACCCAGTTTGGACCCAGCCATGTGCAAATCAGCCTTGACCCTGCTCCCCATGGGAAAAGTCCAGCCAGAACTGCCAGGCCCGGTCCTCCCTGGACTGAAAACAAGCATCCTGGGACCGGTTTCAGGGTATCACTCCTCATCAGCCAGGCTAGCTTGAATCCAGTGGCACAGTAAGCACAGGACCCACGTCTGGGAATACCCTTCCCAAATGGGGCGACAATAGCAAAAAGAACAATTGATGGACGGAATGCCTAATGAATCAAACATTCACCCCTAGTCACAGATCTGGGTTTAATCAATCATTTCTTTGCTCACCACGCCACCCCAGTTTGGACCCAGCCATATGCAAATCACTTTCGACCCTGTTCCTCATGTGGACAGTAGAGCCTGAACTGCCAGGCCAGGTCCTCCCTAAGTGGGAAGGATATTCCAAGACGTGGGTCCAGTGCTCCCTGTGCCACTGGATTCAAGCTAGCCTGGCTGATGAGTAGTGATATCCTGAAACCGGCCCTAGGATGCTTGTTTACAGTCCAGGGAGGAATAAGCCTGGCAGTTCAGGCTGGACTGTTCCCATTGGGAGCAGGGTCAAGACTGATTTGTATATGGCTGTGTCCAAACTGGGGTGGCATGGAGAGCAAAAAACGATGGATTAAACCCAGATCTGTGATTGGGGGTGAAAGTTTGATTTGTTCAGCATTCCGTCCATCATTTGTTCTTTTTTGCTTTTGTCTTTTATGGTGGATATCCCTGTCCATTTAATTTTTTGATTTCTACCGCGTATGTGATGACACAGAAGAACAAGAGAAATCTGTGATCTGAGGTAGAAACTCCCATAAGGTGGAGGTAAACTTATATTACCGCCTAGACATTGGACCAGACTGCAGCTGGTACCATGTCATAATAACCATGACAACTAAGTATGGTTTTTAAACATTTAATTTTTTAACTTAAGTTCAGCAGAGTGACATCGCTTTAGGTCCTGACGAATGCCGCGAACCTCGTTGGTCATCTGGCAGAAACATGTTGACCTTTGACGAATAGGACATTCTTTCAGTCCTATATATCACTGACTTTTTTTAACCCTAGTCTATGGGGACATGGAATAAATTGAGTTTAGTCACCCATGAGCTAGTTTTAACGCACTGTTAGTTATTCTTTTGCACTCTGCCCCTCACCCCAATCGCCTAAATTGGGAATACTAGAAAACACCTCACGCTCCTCTCCAGAGGGAGAGTTGTAGCCCACACTATGCACCTTGCGGTCGCAGTGTGCAAGAGGGGACCCCATGATGAAGCATGTCACCCTTGGGTGAGTGAGGGTTCTCGTCTTTAAGATAATGACTTTCCTTTTTCCCTGTACACAAATGTTGTAGTTTTTGTTGCAATAACTAGCGTCCCATTATTTTGTGTGAGTAATATATTCTGGAGTGGTGATGTGGATGCTTATTCACTCCTCTTTTTATAACCCCTTAGTGAGAAACATCTAATTTTTTGCCTCAGTCAACTCCCTGCCACACATTATCCCCTTCTTTATCTGCCACTTACCAGAAACTACGGAGACTGTGTCGATCTTTTAAAATGTAATGCATAATGCACCTCTCCAATTACCTTATTAGATCAGTGTTTGCTATTACCATTCCTCTCATCCTTTCTAGATTGTGCCCAGTACTTCTGTTCTGTCTTGCTCCTCCCTGCCCTTTTTAGAAACTAAGAAAAGACTGCAGCTAGAAACAGAAGGACGTCATATTAAATAGCACTCAACAACTTTTTCAGTTTTAAGGAAGGTTGAAAGATTTATACAAACATTGATGTGGCTGCAATATAACAGCATAGACTGGCTAGAAAATGAAATGGAGCAAAACATCACAATGACACATTGTGCTTCAGGATGGGAAATAGTACGTCAGTGAAAATTACCTGTTATAATCCGGCCCACAGGTTTAGAATGGAATGACTGAAGCGGTACGAATAGGATGCCTATTTAACAGCCCTGCACACTGCGAACACTGTTATAGGCTGTCATCTGTTTACATGGGCATCTGAGAGGGAAGAACTACAGCACTGAAATCGTAGTAGCTACAATACCATTAGAAGCATATTTACATTCAGTGCTGCTAATAAGGAGGAATGTAATTTCATGTAGGGAAGGAGCCTTAAACTAGCAGATGTTGAGCCCTAAAACCTTTTCTACAGTTAGTTAACTTAGAATTAGCCCAGGTGGAAACCGGATTGACTTCAGTATCTGGAGGCGTACCTCATCAGAGGACTACTGCGAATGGCCCCCGTTAATATTGACCCTCTCCTTTCGAAGCCAGGCTGGATTATGCAAAATGGGCACATCTATGCTTGTCCTTGTGGGGTAGAATGTAGGCAGTGAAAATGGTGCTAGTACCAAGGTTTACGTATCGCCTCGGCATGCTACCACTCCCGCTCAATTTATTTTTTATTAAGGAACGTTAATAAGGACATCAAGACCTTTACCTGGGGAAATACATGTCCAAGACAGAAGAATTCTAAGCTCACGGCTCATAGGCAAAAAGGCAGCATTAGTCTGCCTACTATTGAACATTACTACACATCCTTGCAATTACCGCAATTGACCCTGGTGCACCCGGTTAGCACGGATGCTCCTTTGTGGGTTATCATTGAGCGCTGTATCCCATCTGGCCGACTGGGACTCCAATTACTCTACAAACATGCTACCGCCTCCTTCTTGACATCGAATCCAGTGGAGCAAGCCATGGTGAAATTCTGGCTACATGCCCACAAACCATTACAGGTAGATGCCAAACAACATACACATGCACACATCTTGCACAATACTGCTATCTGTTTGGGTGGAAATGTCATACATTGAACCCCTGGAAGTTGTCAGGCATTCAAACCCTTGATCAACTTATTTCACAGGATGCCCTTAAATCTTTTGATGATCTGCTGAATGAATTCCACCTGCCCACCCTTCAGCAATGGAGATATGTTTAATTGTAACACTGCCTATGGAGTACACTCAGGGGCATATTTACTAGAAAATGAAACAGCGTGGCACTGCACTCCATCTTGCTACGCAGAGCTGCGTCATTGGGAAAGTGCAGGGATCTGTCGTATTTACAGCAATACAACACATCCTTGTGCTTTTCTTTGTGCTGGCACAGAATTGACTGCCTAGCACCGTGGTGCAAGGGTGTCTGCGTTGCAGGGATGATTGTGTTTGTGCAGGAAGGTGTCCTTTCCTGCACAAAAACAATCATTGATGGCGTTTTGCTCTTTCTATTTGTGCTGCAAGAATGCAGCACACATAGAAAGAGCAAAAGCTAGGAGAAATAAAGGTGTTTCTGGTTGTTGCTTTAACGCCCCTAGAATCTGACCCATTCCCAGGTTTATGAAACCTTGTAAATCTGGTAGTGAGTCAGAATCCATGGGTATTGCATGGGAACACCCATGGAATGCCCTTTCATGCAGAGTAATACATGAAAGGGGGACATATTTACAAGGCCATGAAAAGCCACGCAGGGTGGCTTTGCGTGGCCTTGTAAACATGGCTCAGCATTGTGCGTCACCGGAGCATCAACAAAATGTACATTTTGGCCTTGTAAATATGCCTCTCAGTGTGCCACCTTGGGCCTTACAGGATTCTCCGGTAGAACGAAACCTGAAACATTGGGAGGTTTTCAGGGGGGTGATGATGGTCCTTTACAACCAACCTCCTTACGTCCATTTGTATGCTCAACTTTCATTATCCCAATTGCGTGATAAATGGCAGGAATTCCTGCATATTGAATACTATGACTGGACTCACGTAATAAATGGCTTAGATGAGGGAGTCTGGGAATCGCAGAAGAAATTTTGTCTTTTGTCAGACTGGTATAAGACTCCAAAAAATTGAACACAGCAAGGCTGCAGTCCTATTTGAAATGCTGGAGATGTGACCAAGATATTACCCACATTCTCCATGGCTTACCACATATGCTGGGACTATGGCATGAGAAAGGGAATACCATGCATAAGGTGTTCAAGATGTTGACCCCCCCATCATGAAATCAGAACATGCTCCACAGTGTAATTGATATTCCATCTCTTTATGCCTATGAAAGGCATCTGGACTCCACGGCAATAACCACAGCTAAGATCTGCTTCCTGCACCATTGGCAGTCATCACACATGCCCACTAATGACGAATGGATGGTTGAGATGTATAAAACCGCCTCATATGAGAGGTGCATCTTTAGAGTACAATATAGAATGGAAGTCTAGCTACAGATGTGGTCTCCATTTCTGGACTGCAACACATGAGGGGCAACAACAGGCTATTGATGAGGCCAGAGTAACCACTGCTATCCTTGCAGCATTCTCCCCCACAATTCTGCCTTCCTCTACCCGCGTGGTACCACCCGACCGCTCCTCTCGCATGATCTGTATTCGGCGTTGTGACTGGATTGAAGTACAATAGTGTATTGGAAATGTAATCTTGCTGCCAACCACAATTTCTGCTCCCCTTTTCCCTCACTGTTCTCATATTCCTGTTTACACATGATGTCTCTGTGAAGGTTTGCGGTGTATCCATTTATCTCACTTGATTTAATTGTACTTATATGCATAGCATGTGATGTTTTGCTGATTGTACTTCACTGCTGCACATTGATCTGCGCTGTTGTTTGGTCGTATATCTGACCATTTTTGTCATGGTACCTATGTTTGTTGTACCTATTACTTTGGTTATGCTGGCTGTGAACATTGTAAAAAGGCCCATTGTTTGCTATGAAAATGTAATAATGATATAAAAAAAAGATTTAGGCAAGGTTAATAGCCGGTCTGCCCTTGCTGTCCTTTGATGTTTAGTGAAATAAGACTGGAACAAAATTAGATACATAGAACCATCAGTCATTTGTTTGGCGACAGACATGCACCCCTGACCTGAGTGCCGCAATGCAACAAAGTGGATCCCTGGTGCTGATTTTTCTTGTAATGGGGCGAACACGGATCATGCATGTTCGCCATGGCATAGGTCTGTCTCACAGACCGGGAGGGGTGCCCAAAGCATTACCTTCAGAGTGGCAAAAGACTACTGACTTTGCCAGGAGTTAAGTAGCATGGGTGTAGTGGTGGCGGCATACGATGTAGTGATCAGAAGGAGTGAACAGGCCCTTTTACCCTGTGTCACTGGAGTGAGGCCTACAGGCTCACCTCACTCGTGTACATTTCTGCATTTGCTGGGTATATGTGTGCCCGTGAATGGTACAATATATGGAAGAGTCTGGGTTCCATTTTGGGAGAGCCAGAATTTATGGGAGGAGCATGAGGAGGTTGAGGAATCCCCCAGACATATTTATGGATTGTTGCATTTGTGTGAACTGGGTCGGACAGAAAACACTGGAGGAAGAAGAGACAGGATCTTCAGTACACTTCAAGGGTGATCTTTGATTCAGTGGGAGGTCACTAGAAAGGGGCCTGAGCAAATCTCAGGAAGGCGATGGGGCTGATGAGAGATTCATAAAGAGTAGGGCTAGGACCATGGGGTAACCTTCTGATGCACATGTCACTGTAGCTCACATCCAGATGTGAACCTTTAGTCACTCCCATGGCCTCTGTTGTGGGGCTATCAGATTTGGAGTTGCTCTTGCTGTGACGGACTGCTTTCTGGAGGAAGTGCAGGGTAGAGGAGAGGGCACTTCAAAATGAAGCAGACCCCCAACAGAAATGCCAAAGACTCAGACCCTAAATCACATTTGGTGTCTGAAATGGACTATAAGAAGGGGAGGTTGAGGTCTCCAAAATGCACAACTGTCAAGCAGCCACTCGGGCTGTGCAAGGAGGAGAAGCTCAGCAAGACCTCTGCATGTGCCTAGGATTGGGGGTTAAGCCTTGCGAGTCTCCCAGATGTGTGAGGGTACATCACCCAGGGAAAATACAAGACCACCTGCCACTGGAGCCTGGAACACCAGTGCCTGCCTGTTTGCCAAGACCAGTGTGCCGTGTGAGGAAGAGGAGATTTCTGGAGGGAGCGAGGTCCACAGGGGGATCCTGGTGAGTGGATCCCTGTAGCGAGGTGTGAGGAGAGGACTGTCATGCCAATCGAACTATTGCCCATATGGGGCAAACCGATAATCCCGTATGCCTGAAGGTGCTGTGTGAATTTAACCATGCCAATCGGGCCTTCGCCCGTGTGCAATGTGTAAGTTGGCAATCCTGTATGGCAGAGGGGTCACTGTGAAGTTAACTGCATCGATCGGATCACGGCCCATGTGCAGCTGGAGGGTCGGCAACCCCATATATCAGAGGGGGCAACCATGAAGAGGAACTTGCTGCTATGGCGATTGTGCAATTGCTCGAGTACGGAGTGGAGTGGTGACCCTGTATGCCAGAGGGTACCACTGAAAAGGACAAGGACTGTATCCTGGTTGATGCTGATGTCCAGAGGAAAGGACACCGTGGTGTACCATGCAGACCCGAGCCCTGACTGCTGATCTGAACAAGAAGCTGTTGAGTCACCCCCCGCAGGAAGGATCGGAGGAAACTTACCATGGCACCAGAAGAGCACCGAGGACACCCAGCTTTAACCTGCAGAGCCGCGAGTTACTTACAGAAGGCAGCCACTGCAGCCTCCGTGTTCGCAAATGAGACGTGGAGACTAAGGTCGTGCCATCTCTGCTGGTGCGGTAAGACTGATTGGAAGTGGAACTTCTCTGTCAAGATATCGCATTGGAACTGGAATGCTTTTGACTTTTCTAAAAGAACCAGCGTGGGGCTCCTGAGATTCGGACTGCTAGTGGGGCCCACCATAAATGTTGTCTATAGTGAATTGGGAATAACCACTACCACTAGTGAGAGGAAAGTGGGACTCAGGGACCTCCCTATTGAACTCTGGATCTGTGACCTCAGGGAGCTGTGTGCATTGTTTGTGTATGCTGTATTTCGCTTTGTATTTGTATATAAATACTACTTTTGTCATAAAAGACAGTATTTGACTGTAAAATCATTTATTTCTGCTATTGAAAGTACTTGACTCATGAGCCTGTTTTCACCCTCCTGTATCTACATCCCCCCGAGAAGTCTTGGATCACTGAGAGTCAAGTGCTGAAGTGGTATTTGGCCCAGTTGCCCAGAATCCATAGTAGGTCGTGCCCCTGGACATCAGGAGTAAAGGGCTCACCCCCATGGTTTGGCCAGGTGGTTCCTCCTTGCACTGTGGCCTCTGAAAGAGGGTCTGACAGAAGCCTAAATTGCTACTCTGCTATATTTGCTCAAGGGTCTGTATTCGTTATAGATAAACAGTAAAGGTGCCTTGGGAAATCCTAATTTGTATTCTTTTATATCCCACATATCAATGCAGTAACAAATATCATGCAAGCTTGTGAACAAAAATGCCTTTTTTATTACTATTACCAATCTCAAAATGGCAGATTCTGATGGATATTTCTAATTCCAGATTCCACACCTTAGAATATCCCCTAGGCACCAGAGTGGATCAGGAGAATTTTGAAGCTTTGCTTCTGTGAGCCAATAGGGGATGACATGCAGCTCCACACTGACGCCATACTGCTCCGGAAGTGATGTAGCGGAGCTACATATAGGTGCCACCCCTGCCTGCTGACATCAGGTCCTTTCTGTTCATGTCTTTTGATGAATATACAGAACTCCTCTCCCACCTTGTAAGTCTTCCAATCACTCCTTAAAATGACTATTGAACAGTGCGCTAGGTAACAAAATCTCTACTGAAAGTGACAGGGTTCAAGCCATTCCACGACTGTAGATGTTGGTCACAGACCCGCATGATGTGTGTCTTTGGTCCTGTGTTCTGGACATAAAAGTGATTCAAAACCTAGAGATGAAGTTATATGTTGCAAACACAAAAAGAAATTGTGGTCTTCATGCAGCTCCCACTCTAAGTCACGGGCCCAGTGCCAGTCCTAGTAATGCAGCCTTTCCCCCAACCACTCAATTTCCTGCTCAAAATCTTTGAGTAAGTCTGAGTCCAAGCATAAGGAAGTGAAACAGAACTCAATACCATGTAGTTACTCTGACGCCAAGGAGAAGGTGCAAGAGTGTCAAGATGTAAGTTGCACACCTCAAGGTCACCTGCCACAAAAGTGATTTGTCAGTTAGTCTCAATGTGCCAGTAGTGTCCCGGACCATCATCGGCCTTACAGTAAATCAAGGCCTTCAAAGAGGCCATGTTGTAAATCTATAGTGCACTTCCATCTCCTTCTGGTATGCCTTCGGGACCCACAAAACCGCAGTGTTCGCTAGTCATGTTACCAGGAGTGGATCCTTTCCTTGCAGATTCTTATTGTATAGGCCCCAACCAGTAAGGTGAACCCTAATGCATTTCTGACCAATTCCCTGGATAGAAAATCCAAAAGGATTACTACGTTTGGAAAATGCATGTTTTCCTCTACCAGCTTTGCAATTAGATCCATAAATGTATTCTGCCTGTTAGGCCGATATTCAAATCCCTTTTGTGAAATGGTCAGCAAGATTCTCACCATCGGTCCCAGAGGACCCTAGGGCCTCATTGGCTCCAACATTCCATGACAAGCAGGGTGCATCCAAGTACGTCACCTGCACAGGCTTAGATACCACAGACTGCATTGGCCGGGCTGTTGGTACCAGTGTTGTTCTTAATAGACACGCCTGGATGAGATTAACCAGATTTTCAGACGACAGACATGCATCACTAATGGATATGCCCTCTGATGGGTCTCACCTCTTCGGAGAAAAGCTGGCTTCCAATTTTTATGTTTTAAAGATAGCAGAGCTACAGCAATTCCTTGGGGCTGTTGACAGTTGCAAAGCAATTTCCCCACCAGTCTATATGGGCATAGACAGCCTTCCTAGCCAGTGATTTAGCAGACAGCTCTTTTGGGGTCCAGTCCTCCAAGTCCACTTCCCCTATTACAACAGCTAACTAATCGCTTTAGTTTGTCCTCAGCAGCTCATGTCTAACCAGTCGGGGACAGGATTTAGCACTGAGGCCCAGGTTGGTGAACCATTACATCCAACAGATGGTTCTTGCAAAATGTTGAAAATGGCAATGCCTTACTATTACTCTCCTCCCCACCAGAATACATTTTGGAAGAGCATGTATTCATCCTGCTTCAGTCTGGTGCTCTCCAAGGGTGCCATAGAGAAGGTACCAGACTTGGAGAAAGGCGGAGCTTGTTATTCCTACAATTTCCTTATCCCAAAAAAGGGCATGGGGCTCAGATCGATCTTGGACTTCTGACCCCTGAAAGCTTTCTTATGGAAAGGCAAATTCAAAATACTCTCATTAGCTCTGATCCATTCTGCCCTGCATCTGGGAGACTAGATGGTATCCTTTGACTTTCAGGTCGTGTATTTTTATGCACCCGTCCTGCAGTCCCACAGGCATTACCGGCATTTGAATGTGGCCAGGAGCATTTTCACTGTGCTGTGCTCCCCTTCACCCTCACTGTGCCCTTTTGGTTTTCACGAAAGTGATGGTGGTAGTCGAAGCCAACCTGCAGAGTTTGGAGGTCTTGTTTTTGTGTACCTCAACAACTGGCTGGTGAAGGTGGACTTGCCACAATAAGTTGTGGCCCGCCACCAGACAACAGCCAAACTCCTAACATAATTGGGGTTTACCATAAATGAGACAAAGCCCTACTTTATCCATTCACAGAATCTTCCATTCATTAGGGTGATCCTGGACATGGTGGAGTTTAAGGATTTTCCTCCTCCACAACACATCAAGGATATTAGAACTAGGAATGTGATATTTCAAGCCCAATCCTGGATCTTGGTGAGGATGGTTCTGAGACTTCTGGGCCTCTTACCCTTGTGCATCCTCCTTGTCAACTATACCAGGAGGCACATGTGAGCCCTGCAGTGGATGTTGAAATCCTAGTGGGCCCAGCCTCAAGGACACCTTTCTGACACCATCCGGATCTCAGAGGACACAACCCAGGATCTGCAGTGGTGGTTGACTGATCACAATTTGTCCTGTGGCCGGCCATTCTCATTTCCCCACCCAGAGCTGACAGTGGTGATGGGTATATTGCTACTGGACTGGCAGGTCATTTGGGAGAGGTGGATATCAGACCCCTCTGATCTCTAGAGGAGGGCCAGCTCCACATCAACCTACTGGAGCTGTGGGACTTCTGTTTGACCCTAAAGTCTTCCTTGCTATCAATCATGGGGAGGCTGGTGCAAGTTCTCATGGACAACACTACCTGCTTATAGTACCACAACAAGCAGGGTGAAGTGGTGTCCTGGGCCTGTGCCAGGAGACTCATCTCCTTTGTAGGTGGCTGGAGCACCAGAAAAGCTTCCTGACTGTCAACTACCCAGCAGGGTCCCTGAATGCCAGAGTGGGCAAACTGAGCAGTGATTGTCTGGCAGATACAAGTGGAGTCGACATTCCGATGATGCACAGGGCATACTCAACCAGTGGTAAAAGCCCTGGCTAGATCTTTCAACCACCATCGAGAACGCACAATGTTGATAGTTTTGCATGTTGATAGTATCCACATGAGCATTTGTTCAGAGATGCATTCCGGCTGGAAAGGAACAAGGGTGTCCTATACACCTTCCTGCTACTACATCTGCTATCCTGAGTTCTACAGAAGATTAAGAATGACATGGGCCCAGGTTATTCTAGTTGCCATAGATTGGGCCAGGAGAGTGTGGTACCTAGAATGTCTGACCATAAGCATCTGTCCTGAAATCAGGCTACCCCTTCGGGAGAAACTCCGGTCTCAGCAACAGGGCAGGGTCCACCCCTCAAACTTTCACAACATATAACTCAATGCGTGGAGGTAGAGTGGCAGCAACTGTTTCTATTCCATTTACCATCTAAAGTAGTGGATGTAATCCTGGCCACCAGACACCCCAACACAAAATACATCTACAGTAACTACCGGCATACGTTTGTAATGTGATATGGTGCCCGGGACACTCACTGCTTACAAGGAACGCTGTTGGATGTTGTTTCATTTTTTGTTGTTTTTAGCCTTGCAGTGGGCACTGAAAACATGTTATTTGTCAACCCTTCTGGCCAATGTACGGTTTCTGGACTGATCAACTTTCACTGGAAGCAAATATAGAAAGCAGTTTGCCGCAAAAAAAAGTGTTTGCAGCAGAGATTACCTTTTTTATAGTCATGGAAAATGGAAGGGCCTAAATTGTGAGCAAAATATTACTTTAGAATAATATCTGCAAATAGACCCAGAGATATGGAAGGCATGACCGACAATACATTGAAACTTTGTACGTAGTTGATTCCCCATGCATAGCCATTGGCAACTCTGCAAAATGATGTGGATATATATGGTTTTTTTCTGAAATTTTAAAAAAGTGAGTCTTTCTATTTTGTACTATGGGTTATAGAGAGTATAGGGAATTCCATAGCTTAACCTGAAGCATGTAACAACTCTAATCACTGCCATTCTGTGTCAATAAAAAGTAAAGAGTGAGAAGTGTGGCGCCATGGCCAGAGTGGCTGACTCCAGAGTACGGGGCTCTCGGTTCAATCGCCGGTGGCAGCTCAGCTCAGCATCATGTGACTCTGGGCAATAGCTAACTTAATCTTCCCGACAGCCCCCAGTGCCTTGAAACCTTAAGAGGTGATATGTTTGCGCTTTGACAAATAGTATTTACATTTTACATTACATAAAGAAGTACTGACTAAAATACCCCTCTGGGAAGTCAAAGAGAGATATTCATCAATCATAACCTGTATGAACTTCACAGTGGGAAAACATAAACGGCATAACTCCATTTGCTTTTATTGGCATAAATCAGTGGATGATAGGTTGAGACACACCCTCGCAGCCTGTCAAGCACCCCTACTTGCTCACCAAGGTTGTTCTCAGCTCAATCAGTAAAGGTGCTGTCTAGCTGATATACCGATCCCTGATAGTCAATGCTCAAGACCTGTTCCTTGATCTAAAGGGTCAAAGGGAGGAGTGGGTTAGCCCGCTGGATGACAGTGATAGGAGAAATGCAAAGATGGCCCATGTGAGATTGTCACCCTTGCTAGATTGAGATTCTTACAACTGAACTATCTACATTTATATAATAAACCCCTGGAATGCTGTAGCACGCTGGTAGGCCAATTGATCAATTTCCTTGGATTGTCTTGCTGGGGATACTTGATGACCTGGGGGGAAGTGAAAGCGAGTGCACCTTGGTGGGTATTAGTACAGTTGTGGCCAGGTGGGACATTGCCAGGCACTGGAAATCCGCTGCTGCACTGCCAATGGTTAAATGGTTGAAAACAATCGACAGATATGCAAAAATGGAGGAACCTATATGCAGAGCCAGAGCCTGTCCCCTAAGTATAGCAAAATCAGGTGTTGTTTGTGGGACTATTATGGTATCTAAAATAAGTGAGATTTTGTGCTGAATCTTTTTGTGTGCTTTAGTATAGTGCTCTTTTTATGGGACTTTGTTATTAGGGTGCATTTTGCTATTGATTTATGGTATCCCTGCTATAATGAATAAAATGTTTGCTATTAAAAAAGTGTTATGCTCTGCTATGCTATGTTATGTTTTGTGTTTATAGACCGCACCTTAGCACTGACTAGACTATATTTTATTTCTTTGTAGAAAATCCGGTAAATAATGTCTTCCAAACAAGAGAATAACTGCTGAGCTGCTGGTTTTACCCTTGCTTTTTGTCTGATCAAACCTTGAGTGGCACCCATATACATAAAAAGCTAAATACATGTCTGCAGATGTCAGTGGTTTAAACATCAAGGTCTGCATTAAAAACCATGGAAAAAGCATAGACGTGCCAGCACCATTAAGTATAATTAAGATAAAGTGACTTTTGTTAATGTGTTGGCCGATGGCGTATTTTCGTAAGCAGAAGTATAACAGTGTTTCCCTCTGGTGTTTGAGACAGTGAGAGACACATAGGAAAACGGAAAGATCTTCGCACATTTGACTTGAGAAACTGCAGAATCTAAAATCTCTTAATCTGTATTTTTGAACCTTAGACCACAGATGTTTAGGGCAGTAGACCAAACACAAAGTAAAGAACACTGTGAGACAGTTGCTACTATATATGGGAGGTGGAGGCTGTTTGCACTTGGGGCCACATTATGGATATGGCACATTGTCCAAGACTGCACCCCAGTGCACATTTAGGCATATTTATCAAGGTTTTGCGTCACCCTTACACCACCAGGAAAATGCCTCTCAGTATTGGTTTTGTGCAGGAAGATGTCCCTTCCTGCACAAAAACAAACCTTCCTCCTGCGTAGGCACCCTTGCAACATGACATTTGGGTGCCTGCATTGGCGCTAGGCATCCAAAAGTGTGCCCGCACTAGCAAAGGACAGGAATGCGCCGTATAATGTAAAAAATTGCGCATTCTTTCCCTTTCACGCAGGGCAGCAAAGTGGCTTGCTGAATTGCGCTGCGTGAAACAATGATAAATATGCCCCGAAGTCTGTTGACCTGGCGTCGAGTGGCACAATGCACCATATCATAGCAAACTAGCTGTTTCCAGTGCAGACGCTAGCCTGCCCACGCACTGAGGGCAGCATATTAATAAAAAGCTGCCACTCGCCTTTCAATGTGCCGGTGGCAAACCCGACCTGCCGTTCAATGGGGGGGCTGAGATACCCCTGCAAAGGAGTGATGTCGGTGGCCTCATCTACCAACAGGAAATGCGTAGGTTGTCCCAGTGGTTAATTTGTAAAAAACAGTGCTGGGGCTCTCATCAGGAGGCAGCTTGCACCAGCCTATTTCTCCTGTTAGCGTCGCCTAAAACAGAACCAACTACTAATCATGAAAGTGGAGAGAGGATGTGGTGTAATGGCCAGAGCTGCCGACTTCGGAGCTGGGGAACCAGGTTCGAGTCTCAGCGTCGATGATTAATCTCCCTGTGCCTAAATGAGTGTGTCCTTAACTGGTGCTCATGAAAAGCGCCGGGGTTGATGATTAAGTGCCGGAGCTGAGCACTGGAAACCACCGGCTCAAATTAGGCACTGGGTTGCCCCCGGGTCTGAACTGAGGTGGCGAAGTGAGCTAAAGAATGATGATGGATTCAACCCAGATCTGTGACTGGGGATGAGGGTCTGAAAAGTTTCAGCGCTCCGTCCATCATCTCCTTGTGTTTGCTTTGATTGTCCTAAGTTAGCAGGGTATGCCCAGACGTGGGTCCCTTGCTCACTTTGCCACTGGATTCAAGCTAGCCTGGCTGATGAAGGGTGTTACCCAGAAACCGGTCCCAGGATGCTTGTTTCCGGTTCAGGGAAGACCTGGCTTGGCAGTTCGGGCTGGACTGTTCCCATGAGGCACAGGGTCAAGGCTGATTTGCATATAGCTGTGTCTGAACTCAGGTGGCGAAGTGAGCTAAAGAATGATGATGGATTCAACCTAGATCTGTGACTGGGGGTGAGTGTCTGAAAAGTTTCAGTGCTCCGTCCATCATCTCTTTGTGTTTGCGTATTACTAAAGAGGCTGCTCAAGCATTTGAGGCTCTTTCTCTCCTTCTATAATACAAAGTGTGAAGTGCCCCGGAGTGGGGGGGTGGGGTGGGTAGAAGTGGGATCAAACACCTGTTGCGCCCCTGAGATTATTAATGTAAAATATAACGAGGACTTGAGTGCATGGCATTTTGAAGATAGTGCAGCATTGAAAAGGTGCCCCAGGAACAGCAGCAGGAGTCTTTCCACTTTGCTGTAGTACTCGGCGGACTCAATACTCCATACAACAGATTTAGGAAAAATGAAGCAAGCAGAATATCACCAAAAGCATTGTCCTTCAGGCTCTGGTCTAGCAGCGGAAATGGAAGGAAATGACTTAAGCAGAATGAAGAACAACGTCCTCACAAAAACTGTGATTCATGGAACTGCAACAAGCTGTTCTGTTATAGTTTTAGTAAATGTGACATATACCCCATTGGTGGCATCCTGGTGCTGAGAAACCCAAACAGACTAACACACAGCAGTAAACAGGATGCACTGTGGTACACTAGCCTTCAGATAGGAAGAGCCAAGTCATAACATTCATTGCATCTATATAGCGCTCACTACCCCTGACAAGGCGTTGAACATGGCATCCTGATTCATCGTTTAAGTGAAAACCCAATAGTAGGGACAGCATTAATTGTTACGGTAATTTTAAATGAGAGTAGCCTCAGTTACAGGTCTCTGGAGGGTTGTGGCAACTGTCATTTCACTGGTAAGCCCTCAGACAAGGTAGGCCAGAGAAGGCATTGTCAGTCATCAGGAAGTCTGTTAGACCTGGCATCTTTTGACGTGTTTCCCCTGTCTTTTTGCTTTGTGACCTCCTGGGTTTGACTCTGTTTTTGCTGGTTTAGTGTCTCTGCGCACTTTCTCACTGCCTTTCAGTGTTAAAGTGCAAGTGCTCCTATTGTAAATTGTATTATGGATTGGTGTTTCCATGATGGGCATATTTGATTTACTAGTAAGTCCCTAGTACAGTGCACTTGGAATTGCTATGCCTGTAAGCAGGTGGGTCACTTGAAGGGAGACCCCAAATGTCCCAAGAGGGCACAGCCACCCACTGGTGGGCAGACCAAGGTGTGGGCTAGTGTAGCGCTTGGGGAGGAGGGGTACTCACAGGAATGACCCTCGTCTCACTAAGGGACAGTGAGATGGTCCCAGGAAACCAAGTGCCTGCTAGCACTAAAAAATACAGCGCCTGGGTGACCATCAATGGTTGAAGGGTAGAGGCTCTCAGAGATAGTGGAGCCAGTGTGACCTCAGTCCGGTGTCACCTGGTCTCTGATGAGCAAGTAGTCCACAGGGCATTCCACCAAGTAGTTGCTGTGGACAACTCGGAGCACCAGTGTAAGGTGGTGCAGGTTCCCTTTGAATGGGGGGGATCTCAGGTCCCTTGAGGGTGGTTGTGAGCCCTACCATGCCTGTAGATTGTCTGCTAGGAAACGACCTGGAGCATTCCTTGTGGAAGGATGTGGAGCTCAGGTCTCACTTTGAGATGCTTGGGTTGCCAGAGTGGGCATGTGTGACCGCTCTGTCAATGACAGCCGGAAAGGATGATCAGAAGGACCTGGAGCCTAAAACAGTGGCCCAGGTTCCTTTCAAGAGAAAGGACAGGGGGCGCAGGAAACCCACCCCTCAGGTTCCCATGGTCCGGGAGGAGGCTGACCTTGAGGGGAATGCCCCAGTACATACAATGGAGCAGGTAGCTGAACTGGGGGACTTGTTTGAGCTGACCCATTGGCAGCAAGAAGGTGGTCCCACCAGAGAAGAATTCTGCAGGGAGCAGAAGGAATGCCAGTCTCTAGAGGGTTTGCAGCAGCAGGCTGCAAACCAGGCAGCTGGTGATCAGTCTGGATCACACTGGATTTACTGGGAGAATGGTCTCCTATACAGTGAGCCTACGGTCACTGAGCCTGGGTCAGCCCGTGTGCTGGTGGTACCCCAGCGCTTCAGGACCTTCCTACTGGGTCTGGCTCACGACGTGCCTTTGGCAGGACATTTGAGGCAGGCCAAGACATCTGACAGGATTGTCACCCACTTCTTTTGGCCCCAAATGTGAAGGCAGTCAGATGCGCATTGTAGGTCTTGCCAGACTTGCCAGGCAAGTGGTAAGAATGGGTGGAATTGTAAGGCTCTTCTCCAACCTTTTCCAGGTGTAAGAACCCTTTTTGAAAGGGTTGGGATGGATATTGTGGGGCCACTGGATCCCAATACAGCCATGGGCATGAGGTACATCCTGTTCTTGGTAGACTATGCCACCTGGTACCCGGAGGCTATCACTCTCAGGACAACGACAGCACCTGTGGTGGGCCGGGCGTTAATGGGGATCTTTTCCCATGTGGGTTTCCCCAGAAAGGTGGTTTCTGACCATGGGACCAATTTCATATTGAAGTATATGACATCCCTGGTGGAGGAGTGCAGTGCATCCTTCAAGTTCACCACTCCTTACCACCCACAACGTAATGGTTTGGTGGAGAGATTCAACCAAACCTTGAAGTGCATGATCAAGGGTCTAACAGAACCAGTGAGGCGTAAGTGGGACATCCTCTTACCATGCCTTCTCTTTGTATACAGCAAGGTACCACAGAAGTCCTTAGGGTTCAGTCCCTTTGAGCATCTGTATGGGCACCCTGTGAGAGGACCTCTCGGTTTGGTCAAGGAAGGCTGGCAGACAGCTCCCAGGAAAACTCCCCAGGATGTATTTAGCTACATGCTGGCCTTCAGGAACCAAACTTTCTGCTTCAGGAAACTCGCTCAGGCGGACCTGGAAGCAAGCCAGGATGAGATGAAACGCTGGTACAACCAGAATGCCACTCTGGTAGTGTTTCAGCCTGGTCAAAAAGTGTGGGTCATGGCCCCAGTTCAACCTTGTGCCTTGCAGAACAAGCGGACTGGGCCTTTTGAGGTGGTGGAGTGCAAAAGTAATGTCACCTACCTGCTGAATTTGCAGACTCCAAGGAACTCTTTGAGGGTCCTCCATGTGACCCGCCTCAAGCCTCACATTGAGAGGTCCGAAGTGAGCAGGCTCTTGGCGACAGCTGATGGGGTGGAAGAGGAGAGTGAACCTCTCCCTGACCTCCGGTCTTCCAAGGAGCACGATGGGTCAGTGGAAGGTGTGAACCTCTCCCCTACACTGACCCCAGAGCAGCAGAGTGACTGTCACCATTTGTTGGGGCAGTTTGCCACGCTGTTCTCCCTGGCCCCAGGTGTTACTCACTGGTGTACCCATGACGTGGACACTGGTGACAGCCCTCCTGTGAAACACAAGATTTACAGGTTGACTGACCGGGTCAGAACCAACATCAAAGAGGAGGTCCCTAAGATGTTGGCGTTAAGGGTGATCGAGCCCTCCAACAGTCCTTGGGCCAGCCCAGTGGTCTTGGTTCCAAAGGCTGGTGCGCCTGGTGCCACTCCTGAACTGCGGTTCTGTGTGGGCTACCGTGGGCTCAATGCAGTCACCAGGACTGACGCGCACCTCATCCCCAGAGCTGATGAGCTCATTGATCGGTTGGAAGCTGCCAGGTTCCTAAGCACGTTTGATTTGATATCTGGGTACTGGCAGATTGCCTTAACCGAGGGGGCCAAGGAGAGGTCAGCATTCTCAACCCCAGAGGGGCACTATCAGTTTCGAGTGATGCCCTTTGGTTTGAAGAATGCCACTGCCACCTTTCAGAGGTTGGTCAACCAGGTGTTGGCTGGGCTGGAGGATTTCAGTGCCGCCTACCTGGACGACATTGCAGTGTTCAGTTCCAGCTGGGAAGAACACTTGTAGCACCTCTGGGAAGTGTTGAAGGCTCTGCAGAGGGCAGACCTTACCATCAAGGCCAGTAAGTGCCAGATTGGGCACGGCTCTGTAGTGTACTTAGGGCACCAGGTAGGAAGCGGCCAGGTGGCGCCCCTAGAGCCTAAGATTGACACCATTCTGGCTTGAGAGCCCCCCAAGATACAGACAGAGGTGAGAGCCTTTTTAGGTATCACGGGTTACTATAGGAGATTTGTCAAGGGCTGTGGCACCATTTTTGCCCCCTTGACAGAGCTGACTTCCAGGAAGCAGCCCTGGAAGTTGATCGGGACTGACGCCTGCCAGGAAGATTTTGATGCCCTGAAGGTAGCCATGTGCACGACGCCCATGCACAAGGCACCCGACTTCTCCAAGGAATTTGTAGTGCAGACTGACGCTTCAGAGCTTGGTGTGGGAGCGGTGCTCTCACAACTGAAGGAAGAGGGCCTAGACCAGCCTGTAGTCTTTCTTAGCAGGAGACTATTCCCCAGGGAACAGAAGTGGAGTGCCATAGAAAGGGAAGCTTTTGCTGTGGCCTGGGCACTGAAGAACCTAAGACCTTACCTGTTGGGACTCACTTCAGAGTTCAGACAGACCACAGGCCCCTCAGATGGTTAATGCAGATGAGGGGAGAGAACCCAAAACTGTTGAGGTGGTCCATCTCCCTCTCCCTTCAGGAAATGGACTTTACAGTGGAACACCGCCATGGCACAGAACACACCAACGCTGATGATCTGTCCAGGTTCTTCTGCCTTAGTGAAGAGAACTCCCAGGTAGTCAGTAGTTCACCCTACTTTCAGCTGGAGGGGACATGTGTTAGACCTGGCCTCTTTTGGCGTGTTTCCCCTGTCTTTTTGATTTCTGACCTCCTGGTTTAGACTCTGTTTTTGCTGGTTTAGTGCCTCTGCACACTTTCTCACTGCCGTTCAGTTTTAAAGTGCAAGTGCTCCTATTGTAAATTGTATTATGGATTGGTGTTTCCATGATTGGCATATTTGATTTACTAGTAAGTCCCTAGTACACTGCACTGTGTGTGCCCAGGGCTTGTAAATCAAATTCTGCTAGCGGGCCTGCAGCACAGTTTGTGCCACCCACACAAGCAGCCTTTTAAATGTGTCTCAGAACTGCCACTGCAGTGTCTGCACGCAGTTGTGACTGTAATGTCGACTTGGCAAGTGCACCCACTTGCCAAGCCCTATTCTTTCCTTTCTATTGCATCTAAGGCACCCCTAAGGTAGGCCAAAGGTACCCCTATGGGTAGGGTGCAGTGTATTTGAAAGGTAGGACATGTCCTGGTTTGTGTGACATGTCCTAATCGTGAACTACAGTGTAATTAGCTTTTCACTGTTGAAAGGCTATCTGTCCCATAGGATAGAAAGGGGAATACTCTGTCACATTTTACGAGTATATCTTCCCATTGGGACCAGATAGAGAAATGGAGTTTAGTATGTCTGAACTCAGAATATAAAAATGCATCTTTTAGTAAAGATGATTTTTATGTTCTGTGTTTTAGAAAGTAGATATTTTCTTGCTTACCCATCCTGTGTGCCTCTGCTGGGTTTGTGATTTGACTGTCTGGCTTTGGAGTGGCAGGGGCTAGGGATGTGCATTATCTTCAGACAGCCACTGGGGGGGTCGAGGTGTGTCCTGCTTTTCCTGAATGAGTCAGGGCTGGGATGAATAGAACTGGGCTGCATTTAGAGTAGTGGGAGGAGATTTCCTTGCATCTAAATGGGCCTGGTCTGCCTTGGACAATGCTGTCTCCACCTCCTGCCAGGAAGCCGGGCTGGGGAGGACAGAACTGGTTTGGGCTGGGCACAGACACTCTCTGACCAAGAGAACAAAGAGAAACTGAGTATAACTATTGGGGCCCAAACCCCAGAACTTTAGACCTCATTGGAATCAAGGAACCTGCCAAGAAGAAGAGCTGGAAGAACTGCTAGGAGGAGTACTGCCCAGTTGCTGTGTTGTTGCTTGGTTATGTTGGCGTGCAGTTGCTGCTTCTGCCTTGGGCAGTGAAAAGACTGGACTGAACTTTCTTAGCTTGTGTTGAGTATCTCCAAGGGCTTGAAACCGACCTTGCCTCCTGTGCAGAAGTCTCAGGGACAGCAAAGGCTTCACTTACCTCTGGGTACCGCCTTTGGAACTGTGGGTTTCAGTTGCCACAGAGGGGGAAAAGCAGCCGACTCCGTCATGGACTCGGTGGCTGGCTCCGTGTCCTGAAGGCACCGCAGAGGGCACCGCCGCACTTCACACTGCAACCCTAGTCTCACCGACAACGACGGCCGCCACCGAGCCACTGCTTGCACCGTTACCTGTGGGCACCGCACTGCCTCGCTTCACTCTGCCGCCCTTGTCTCACCAACAACGTTACTGCCCGCTGACTGCGACACCCGTGACACACCATGGTTTGGGGGCACCACTTGTAAGTTACACAACGCACCACCCCGTCCCACACCGCCGTCTGGGCCGACCGACGCCAGCTCCCATCAACCGGCACTGTTGCCTGCACCGTGATCTGTCAGCACTGCAACGAGCACCGCCTCACTCCGCACCGCAGTCCTGGTCTCACTGATGCCGCTGGACGACCGTCACCGAGCCGCTGCCTGCACCGAGCCTTGAGGGCACTGCACGCCGCACCGCTATGCTTCACATCGCAACTGCGACAGTTGCCACGACCGGCCCACAACAACGTGAACGGCCGCAACTAAAAGGTACTGTTTACGCGTCTGCCGACACCACGACCGATGTGGTCAGACGGAACTGTTGGATTCTGTTGTTTTCAGCACTGCAGTAGCACCGGACGGAGCTACCGACTTTAAGGAACTGCATTTTAAGGTTATTCTTGCAAAGTGCATATTTTTAAGTACTGTATGTTGGATTTTCATCGTTTTGGTCTTGTTTTGAATATATAAAGTATTGGATATTTTTCTAAAATGGTGTGGTGTCCTTTTGTAGTGTTTTCACTGTGTTACTGTTGGTTATGTACAAATGCTTTACACACTGCCTCTGAGATAAGCCTGACTGCTTGTGCCAAGCTACCAAGGGGGTGAGCAGGGGTTATTTTATTAGTGTACCCCCCTTATCCTGCCAAGAAGGAAGGGTCCCTATTTGGACAAAGGTGCAAACCATTGGCAACTAGAGACCCCCATTTCTAACAAAGTCTGCTACAAATGAAAATTATGAAGCTCAAGCTGAAATATAGGTGGAGACCCTTATTTATTGATGACTGTGGCCACGACCTTGCTGCTAACCGATAAAGATACCGCCAACTTCAAAGACCTCATGCCAAACCTGTTCAGCACTGCTTCATTGACCTTGAAGACCCTGGATGGGGGAAGGTTGAAGGGGAAAACTCGAGAGATGGGCGAGTCCTGGGTTCCAGTCCTTGTTATTGAAATATGCCTGTGACCTCAGTCAGATTACTCCGTTGCTTGTTCCCCAATCTACATTTTGCATTTTCGCTACTAAGGCGGTGTATTTTGGATCACTCTGTGTTGGACATTTGCTGCTCCTTATCCATGGTAACAGTGATGTCACTTTCCTGCCACTTTAGAACAGCTATTGTTGAAGTTGTCGTTTTTTTTTGTTGCATATGAACTATTTTGGGAACAAGGACAATTTTATTGCAGTTGGAAGATTGCTGTATTAGAGATAAATTACTTTTATCTTTTCTCAGCATTGGAGTGCACTTTGTTTTAAAGTGGGGTCAATTATATTCTATTTTTAGACGTTTTACGTGCACATAATAAAACAAATGGATATCTGATTAAGAGTCGATAGATGATATTTTTGGTAATCTGTTTTAGTATTTTACGAGGTGTGGTGTTAAAATGAGAAATTAAAATGTTGTAGCTTGTATATGCAAACTTTACAATGCATATTTTATAAAATGGTTGTTGTTGAAAAAGGATAAACCATTGTCAGTATGTTCACTGCCTATTTAAGCACCCCGCCCATGAGCTCAGGTCAGAGTCCAATAGGGATACATTTATTTGAAATAAAAAATAAGACATTCTTCTGTGCGCTCTCTGCTTAGCTTAATTTCTGAGGTTTAAAAGTTATGCTTGAACAAACATTCCCAGCATTGAGTGGGTCTGATCCTGTAATATTGTGCTATGTTAAGATCCCTATAAATATAATCATTAAAGATGAGTTACGATGTTAACTCATAATTCTTCGCCAATTATAAAATGTTCCCTAGCTAAAAATACAAACACATACATCAGAGCCAACGCTACCACTATAGCTAGGCCGGTTTTTTATTTTCGTTCACGGAAATGCTGTTGAAAGGGATTAAGCAGAATTATTACACTCTAATTTTAAACTAGCATAAAACATGCTATAAACAGAAAAGCATCATGTCAGAGTTGTATTCCTCCCACTCGACTGCCATGAAAGAGAGAGGAAGTGAGAAATACCACATGGCATGCCTATCAGAGCATCGAAGGAATGGTTTGCACATTTGGCGGGAGTAATGGAAAACGTGATATCCCGAAAAATTCACAACCCTGAACACAGACAATGTGATACTTCCCTCAAGCACTCCTGTCCGTGCACTGCAACATGCCTGAAAATTGAAACGATAGCGAAATGTAAAGAGTGATTTTGGAAATCCTTTTTGTTAGATATGAAATGTGCCACACTTTTCAAGTGAGGGGTTGCATCGCATGTCCCTTTCATAAGTGAAAAATAAAAACACTTGTGACATCAATATCATGAACTTTTAATACGAATGGCCAGAATTCAGGATTCCGCGGTGGTAGGGTCGAAAATTATTTCTGTCTACCCTTTAACAGTAAGTGACAATGGTAGCATCCCAGGGCATACCAATGGTCAGGTCCTAGGGGACACCAGAAGGAACAGGCTGAGAAGACTAATGGGGAAGAAGAGACATAATTGGGACAACCTTGGCCCTTGTCCTGATGCAAGTTTCAAAAACATGACGGAGAAAGGTGGGATGATGTACCATTTTAAGTGTATATGTCAGACACTGGAGGATGAAAGCAGCATTTCCATAAAGAAATAACTGTGATATGAGATCTCCGCAGGTAGTGGCGACATAAGATTTGATATGATGATGAGGGCAGAAATCAACTTTGAGTTCATCTAGTAGGTTATTGGAGTTGCTCTTTTGAAGTAAGTGCTGTAATGCAGCCCTTACAACACGTTTCACCAGGAAATGCCCCTTTGCAACGGGTCTGCAGTTCTCTGGGTTATCAAGATCAGGTCCAGGCCTCCTCCTCCAGGCTTCCCCAGAAAATTGGGATCCTGATTTTGAGGAAGAATCTGCAAGATAATCAAATTCCATCAAACTCTGCAAAAGTCTTAAATAGGCTGCCAGATGAAGGGAGAATAGGAGAAGCTAATGGAGAGAATCAAATGTTCTCGGACATGGAGCAAAGTACATGCTCATGCCCTTCTTCTTAAAATGAGAGGTGAGTACTTCACAGAGCCGCTTTATAGGGGCTAACTCCACAGATGAAGACACCAGATTCATTCATTCGAAAGAAAAGTCATGCTGAAGAGTTTCTGTGGTTGGCTGGAGGTTGATGAAAGACGAGTGGTGTAGAAATGTTCTTTAGCTTTTAGTACAGCTGTACTGTTTGTACTAAGGATTTGTAAGTGAAGCTTATCAATGAACCACTTGCAGAGGCTGTATTTCTGTGAAATCAAGAGGTATTTAGGGAGGACCGGTGGTGTTGAGAACCTTCAAGCACCATTACTCAAATAAAGAAAGAGCTACTTTTGGGAGGTCAAGCTCATCATAGGGTGGGATGGAGCCTGCAAGGCATTTGGAACCTGAAATTTTAATTCACAAAAAGTGGTCACAAACTTTGCACCAACTTTTTCTGAATGTGATAGTATTTTGCAAACTGACCTATGTATAAGTCGGTAATTTCACAATATACTGAATCATAGTGGATCACAATTCGACCTGCCTCATCAAAATTCATGAAGTAGGACATGAATTGCAACTCACTATGATTGGATGTCATCACAGTGGCATGACCTGTTGGGGTCAAAAGACCACCAAGTCTGTGATCGCATTTTAATAGAGAAAGTTTTTTTGAAAAAAAATACAGCCTGTTATTCTTAAAGGAAAAGGACTGCAATTACAGAAAATAGAGTATAAAAAGAGATGAATCTAAGAAGAAGTTGCTCTCAGCAGAACAGGACTGTTGACACAAGTTATTCTTTCTTAACCTATTGGCAGTAGCCTGACTCATTTGTCTGGGGGGTGCTAATTACCTCAGGAACCATCATATATTCTGGAGCACGGTAAGAACCTGGTGGCACCATCAGCCAGCCAGGGCTCAGTGATGAAAACTCAATCCTGGCTTTTATCAGAGGTTCTGTTCTTGAACACATATCTTGTGTTTATGAGGATAAATTTGTGTAATTGTTGAAAGAAGATGAGGAATCAGGTAATGAAGGAGTGTGAGAGAGCAAGGTAAGATTTAAGGAGAGGTTTCCCCAGGGTGGGACAGAGTAGTGGAAAGGAGAGAGAAAGCGATATTTTGGTCAACAAAAGTATTGGGTGAGTGAGTGACATCAAGAGAAGAATAGCAGAAGAGAGTAATGGCATCGAGATTGTTATCAACAGAAGAATGTGGGAAGTTAAACGTAGGAGAGGAGCGAGAGGCGGATCTAGGTGATGAGATGGGAAGCAAGGATAAGCAAGCTGTCATGGCATGGAAGATTGGGAAGAGGGAGTTGAGAGGGTTTGTGATGGAGGTGAGAAGGACAAGTAAAAGGGTGGAGAGGATACTGGGAGCATGGGATGAGAAGGAGGGATGTTAAGAAGGGTTATGAGGAAAGCTGCAGATATAGAAGGTATAAAATGAAGGCTTAATGGAGAAGATCAGGGGGCATATTCTCAAGGAGCTATCGCCGAGTTATCGGCACTTTATCGCAGCCAAAGTCGCGCTAAATTTACCGCCCCATTCACAAGCTGGTGCTAACAGCCCATAACACCAGTTTGCCTGCGAAAGCACTCGCAAAAACATCGCTACAGATGCCCCCGGCAACTAACGCTAATGAGATGCAGAGTAGGCGTTCCCGAGCAAAAACCCGCGACAACACCACACCTCAACATTCTCAACGACCAGCCACATCGGCGATAAGACCACAAAAAAGGCGATAAGGCGCGTTAGCAGCAGGACACTAACACCTGCTCTGACCTGGTATAAAGTCGGACGACAAGCTGCACCATCAAAGGGAGCCCAGCCCAGAGCCACACCGGAAAAACAACAGATGCCATGGAGCCACTCACCATGCACCCTGGAGCCCCGAGGGGGCAACAACACCCACCGCCACCACCCCCAGGACCTCCACCCCCCCAACGGACCCACCCCGCCCCCCCCGGACCACCACAGAGGCAGCGCAGACAAAGACAGCGGACATGCAGGAAATGCACCAGCCCTACAGACCTAACACCAGACAATGCGAATGCCCACTACAGGCCCAAAAGGACAACCATCCTCCGCATCCTGAACATCATTGCCCACAGGCTGACGGTACCAACACAGCGGACAACCAACATCCCTCCGCAGACAAAGCTGCTGGCTGTGCTGCACCTGTTGGCCTCTGGTATCCTCCCAAACAACAACCGCCCGAGTCGGAGGAGTCTCACAGCCAGCCCCATCCAAGTTCCTCACACCTGGCCTGGATGCCCTCACCAGCTAGGGACCCAAGCACCCATACGTTCCCCACAATGCGCAGGAACAGCTGGAGACCAAGCAAGGACTATACGCCATAGCTGGATCCCCGCACGTGTCGGGGGCAATCGACTGCACACTTGTCCCACTTGTGCCCCCTGCCAACACCGCACACAATACCCCAACAGAAAGCACACGCATCCCATCAACGTGCAGGCAATAGTGGACCACAGGGGACTCCTCACCAATGTCATAGCCAACTACCCAGGCAGTGCGCATGATCCCTTCATCTTCCGACAGTGCAACATCAACCAGCGCTTCCAGGATGGCACCTATGGAAATGCACTGCACCTTGGCAAGTACCAAATGAACACACCACACACCTCAACTCCACAATCATGCAACTCACAACTCTGGCACTGCCCACGTCACAAAATCACATACAACATGCCAAACAACATGCCCCCCCACCAGACACGACAGCACAACTTACTGGCACCTCAGCCACACAATACCGGAATGTGGGGAGAGGTGGGAACCAGGCATGTGCGAAGGAGACAAGTCACCCATGAATGAGAATTTACACAATGCCAAGTGTTGCGGAGAAGTGCTGGACAGACTGCAGTATGCAGACCACAGACATAGCCATGTCTACATGCACTGCTGGTGTTTGGAGTGTAGTGGACAGTGGACGCAACCATGTTACCCCAGCCAGTGGGGAAGATCGCGGAAATGTAGCTTGTGACGTCCCCCCCTGTAAGCGTGTGCGGACTGGGCTGGCCCGGAGGATGCCAGGGCAGCGTAGGGGTGTGAATAAAAAGCACGCAGCCCTAGGCGTGGTTCCCTTCCGGAATGCCCAACGTGCCTGCCAGGGCGGCGCCTCCCACCCCGCCACGAGGCCGACGCCGTCGCCGTGAGCGGTGTGGCCTGCGATCCTGTTCGCCTGCTGCACCCCGGGCCGCTGGTCCCCGAACCCGTCATGCTCGCCCCTGCGCAGCCAGGCCTCATTGCTCACCTGCTGACACCGGCGTGTGTCGAAGAGGGCCCACCACGTGCCGGCGCAAGCTCCAAGCCCGAAGCCCGCGACCTTGGCAGCCTCCTCAGACCATCACGGCCTCCGCGACACAGGCCTGCATTACTCCTTTCTCCTTGACGTACTCCACCGCTGCCTCCGGCCTACATTACGGTCAAGTAGGTCACACATTTGGAACCGAGTCTTGATTATGCAATGGCAGAGTACACACCTTATGGCTGAGTTTATATCACTGTACTCCCTTCGATGTGGTGCCACCAACTCTGTGCATAGCATTCAAACTACACCTGTCTGTGGTCCCTTGCTGACTTCTGCCTTCGCCCCACACTGCGGTTGAGTGGGTCACACATCTGGAACTGAGTCTTGTTTTCTGCATGGCGGAGTTCATATCAATGTACGCAAGGAGACGAGTAAGAGGAAGACCCGGTTCAGTCCGGAGGAGAAAAGGACCATTGTTACGGAGGTGTCCGAACACTGCCGACAACTGCCCTGGTGTCACCAACCCTGTGCATCGCGGGCCAACGACACATGGCTGTGGGCCCCTGCTGACCCCTGCCTCGGGTCCACACTGCGGTCAAGTAGGTCACACATTTGGAACTGAGTCTTGATTACACAATGGCCGAGTACACACTTTATGGCGGAATTTATATCACTATACTCCCTTCGATGTAGTGAAACAAAGTATGTGCATGGCATCCCAACCACACGTGTCTGTGGGCCCTTGATGACTACGCCTTCGGACTACACTGCGGTCCTGCAGGCCCCACACAAATCCATGCCAGTCCATACCAGGCAGGACACGGCATCGTCGCTGGCCAAACACCCGCTCAGCTCTGTCGCTACTGCCTCGGTCAACCATGAGTCATCCCCACATGCCATTTCAACGCCGTGTGTCAGTGTTCCAGGAGGAGGTTGCTGAACAGCGGTTGGCCCGCGCTGGCCACTGCCTCCGGACTACACATCAATCGAGTAGGGCACACATTGGGAACTCAGTCATGATTCATTTATGGCAGACCTGATATCATTGTACTGGCCTCGTCGCAGACTGCATCCCCTGTCAGCTCCGGTGCCACTAAGTCTGTTCCCCGACAACCATGGGCACTTTCTTCTTGAGATTTCGTTGGCGACTGAGTCCATGCACTGGGGGTTGTCTTCATCATCATGTCGGTGATACTGACTATGTGGCCAAAACGAGGCAGTAGCATTCCACTCCTCCATTTGCCGCTTCCGGCCGGCTCCTGCCCTCTGCATCATGCCCTGGAGGACACCTTCCACTGTCCCCCGGAAACCTCCGCTACATTCACCTTCGACATCGACGAGGACCCGCTCACCTCGCGTGGCCCTATCTCACTGCACCGCAAGTCACCGTCCCGTGGCGGTGTGCCTGTGCCAGCCGCAGTGCATCCGGGGCCACTAACACTGTGCAGCTCAAACCATGGCCCCAGTCTGATGGCATGTTGGATGGCCTCTGGGTCGATGGTCTGGGGGTCATCAACGCCATGTGTCTGCGGCCCTGCGCTGTCCGCTGCCTCCGGCCTCAACTGCGGTCCACCTTGGGTCACACATCACATCGAGTCCTGACCTGCCCGGACGTCGCATCACCGCAGGATGCACACGCCACCACCGCCAGGACCGACTCCAAACAACAGGTGCCAGAGTCGGAGGTGTCTTACTGCCAGACTGTCAGAGTTGCTCACACCTGTCGTGGGGGCCATCATCAGCTTGATACCCTGCTCAGCTCTTCAGGTACCACTAACTCAGTGCACCACAAATCAAGGACCATTCTGCTTGCATGTAGGGTGAACACTGTACTCTCTCCGGCAACCACCATGATGCTTCACAGTTCTTTCTGTTATGCTGATGTTTTATGTTTATGCTTCAATTGTGATCACTGTTCAAGTTGTTGCCAGCACCAACGACTCCCTGCGGGCTGGCTTACACTCACCCCACACACATCCAGCACATGCATCACTGTACATGTGACCATGCCAATAAAGGTGTCGAGCGCACATGCTCGTGGCCAGTTCAACGAACTATCTGAGTGTGTCCGTGTGCTCATGATGTATGCATTAGGGCCCCGGCCCCACAACCTTACATTGTGCCGTGTGCAGAGGACGCAGCCATGTCACCACAGGCAGAGGGTGGGACATTGCACATGTAGCTTTGTCGTCCCCCACCCAATACGTAGGAGGAGTGAACTTGGCCGGCGTACGCCAGTCCGGCGTGGGGGTGTGGGTGATTGTCACGTGGCTCTGGGTGTGGTTCAGTACTGGATATGTGCAAAGGCATGTGTCCCTGTCACAGTGTGGGTCTCCGTTGGGGTGTGTAGGTGGTCCATGATGGGACTTGACACCCACGTATGGGATCTAGTTCGTCTCCCATGAGGTAGTACCCCACCCGCACATGTTCTGCCAGCCCCTTCTGGCAGTCTGACAGCTGGCCTTGTAATGGGATGTGGGCTTAGGTGGGCTGCTGTGAGCCAGCCGGGGTGGTGGGTGCGTCCAGCTGTGTTGTCCGTGCAGGGGGTGGTGTGTCCTCGGTGCAGCGGGGCTGCCCTGCTCCTGGAGCTCTATTGCCTGAGATGTCCATGGACTGTTGTAGGGCGTCGGTGTCGGAAGTGTGGAGGTCCTCTTCAGCATCACTGATGGGTTGTCTGGTCTGCTCTGCTGGAGGTGTTGTTTGTCCCTCTGCAATGTGAGGGGGAGATGCTTGTTGACATTGTGTTGGCATGTATGTTGATGCATTGTTCGGGTTTACATACAGACTGCATGCCATTGTACATTGTGACTGTTTTGAATTGGCGGACTAATTGATGCGGGATAGTGGACAATTGGACTACATGACGTAGGTGATGTTGTACACGTACATTTTCATCTCACAGTTTCCAGCTATGTCAGATGTGATTGGCCATTTTCTACGCACAGGTGGAGCCAGTTGTGTCCTCTGTTCTGCGGTGTAAGTGTTGCACTGTGTCCCACATTGCCGTCCATGTGGATGTGCTGTGATTGCTATGTGTGTGTGCTGCATTGTGTGTGAGTCGCACCTGCTGCTGTGATTTTGCTGCCCCTTATCCCTTTGAGGCGGTGTGCCTTTGGCTTTTGTGCTTTTGAGGTGCTGTGATGTTGGCAACTGGGGTCATTTGTGCCCCTGGACGGATTTTGTTCTCTTGTGCATTGTTTGTCTGCAGATGTATTGTTGACGTCAGTGGTTGTTTGTGCACGTGGATGTGTCAGGGTGTGACCTGCTCCTTCCGGATGTAGTCCACACTCAGCCACCTCAGTCTCGTGGCGTGCACAGTGTCATGGTGATTGTACTCCGGCCATGCTGCTCGTCATGTGGTGTCACTTGCATTGTCAGTGTGGCTCTCGCATGCGCATCTTTGCTGTGTTTCGCACTGGTGCATGTGTGTGTAGTGGAATTGGTGTTGTGTGGGATGGGACCCCTTCGGGCACATGGTGGAAGGGGGCCTACTTGGTGTTTGTATGTGTGCTGCAGTGTGCCACGGGGATCAGGGACATGACCCAGGGTCGTTGTGGGTGTGCAGTGTGCTACACGTTGTTGTGCATGTGTGCCATTGTGCCCGTCCCCCCCGTCCCCACGGTCCCTGTTCGTTACTCATCCTCTTGCTGTTGTGTCAGGTCATGTCGAGCAGTGTCCTGACTCCCGACTCCTTGCACCGTCTCCACACTCATGACTGTGTCCGCCATTTGCTCCAGCTCCTCCTGTGGCGCAGGACTCCCACCTCCATTCGCCGTTGCTGCCTTCCGGGTGGCAGCGGGTTTCTGCTTGGTTTGGCTTCTGACTTCGTGCCAGCGCATCTTGGCCTCCTCTGCAGTCAGACTGCACTCAGGGTGGAATGCCATTTTTCCATCTGTGTTGCCAATGACACGGTGGTGGAGACGGCCAGTTGTTGTTAGTGCTCTGTCACCTCCGTGACGACGATCCGGTTGTCATGCGGACTGTACCCCGTCTTCCTCTTCTCCTTGGCATTCCCCGACCCCGAGGTTCCTTGCTGGTGGTCTGTGGGGCTTGTGGGGTTCGCGTTGACCAGGGCACTCGTTCCGGGTGCGTCCATGTTGCTACGCATTTTATTTTGTTTATGGTGTGTTTTTCTTGTTCGGCTTTATGGTGCATTTTCCCGCCGGGCGCGTGGGAATTGCAGGCCTGCCGCTGGTTATCGCTGTTTTTTTTTTCGAGGTTGGCCTCATCGCAACTTTATTCGCGTTGGTGTTTCGCATTTTTTGTGCGTCGCGTTGTTTTTTACGCGGTCATTTGGTGCGTTATCGTGGGACTATCGCATGGTGCCACCAGGTTGAGAATGCCACGTTAACACAGCGTTGTTTTCCCGCAATGGACTGCGATGTGAGAAGTTGCTTTAAGCTAAACTTGCGGTGGTTAGCACACGTTCTTGAGAATATGCCCCCAGGAGTGGTGTAGAAGCTTATACAGAAAAGTAGCATAACTATAGATAAAGAACTCATGTAGACAGATGGTTGAAAAAGAATTGGGGTCCTCTATAACCTTGCAAGTAATCAAGTTCCAGGACTAAGACAATAGCAAAGTTGCTAAAGGAAGAGTGGGGGAAAGGAAAACTAAATTTTTAGCCCTCCAGATTTACAGTGTCAAACCATTGTTGTAGGAAATGTAAAATATGAACACACCACAGAAAATATAACACATGTAGAGCATGTAAAACACAAGAACATACCGCAACAAACATGAGTAGAAAACACACAGCTGTACATGGTTAAAAACCAGTTTAGACCCAAGTCTTGCACTGACAAGAGTAAGGGGAAAAGTTCACTTATGGACACAATGGGATAAGTAACTTGAAAGGGTTTCAGTTAAAGATCAACTCATGTTTAGCAACAAAATCACCAGCACGCACTCTGTGCTTCCAAACAGATTGTAACCTGATTAGACAATGGGTGCAGGAAAATTAAATTAGCATAGAACACACAAACGTCTTAGGTGCACAGTGATAAAAACACACACTCCATTTGAATTACATTTACCGCGCATACACATGCATTCACGAGCAGAAGAATGCTTCGTTTGTTAAGAATTGTTGGAAGTGCAATAAAGAATGTGTAGAGGATTAGGTTAGAGTTTGGGGTTATGATTCACAGGTCTTTGAGTGTTTTTCTGTCTTTAATCTATAACCTGCAAGTAAATTATTATTACCTGTTTGTAATAAAGTATTGTGAAATATGTGTATAGATAGAGCTGCCAGTGAAGCAGCAATTTGAGAGAGACCTGTGTGTAAGAGGGTCTTTCTCCCTGTAGCGACAGTCAGTAAAGAACTGTCTTTACATTGCCAAGAAGAGTCCGTGTTGTTTTTTCATTTTGACTGTTTCATGTCACCCTGCAACACCACATATAAGAACCACCCCACATTTGAGATCAGCTACACATGATCTGATAAAGCCCAGTATTCCTTGATAGCATTATAATACTTGGGACACAAATGAATACAGGCTAGGTAATGCAGAACTCCCTAGTCAGTGCTGTAAGAGGGGCAGGACCTTGCCCTGGCAAAGCAAAAAAATGGACATTGAACCAGGCCCCTATGAGGCCCTCTACTTCTGTCATTTACCGGCGGCTGAAGAAATAAAAACCACCTTCCTGCCTGTCACATGCTAATATTGCAACCGTATGTCATCATAAGTCCCTTTTGTGGCACAGGGACTACATGACTGGTGGCTACTGTTGTTTACCATTGGCTGTCCAGGGCCTACAATATTATTTCATGCCAACTGATTAACTAATATATTGCTACTTAATTCTATATTTACCTTTTTAAGATTGTTTTATTGCTTTTAGACCTGGATAATGGTGCTATATAAACTGTTAAATAATATATCCTTCTGATTTTGAGTATGACTTATCTGAAGAGACACCAGTTAAGCATTTCTCTACCAGAGGGTGCTATTTCACATATATTATTTGCATAGGCCACATCCTATTTTTTTTAAAGGCTTCTCAGGGATGCTTCTCTCACCACATCTGTTTTGGTCCCCACTGCCTTTTTCATCCCTCTTGAAGCACTGTCCCTAGTGTTGGTGAACAATGTTTCAATCCTACCATGATTATGACCTTTACCGGACTTAGTGATAAACAGAGGCGTTGTTTTAATCATCGCACAAAGGCATGAGAAAAGGTAAATGTATGATTTGAATGGTAATAATCAGCGGGGTTGTGATTTGTCTAGAATGATCTGGAAATTCACAAATGATCTCATGGACAATATTAATCTTATGAACGAGGTCCACTCTCCTAGAAAGAAGAATGTGAATCCTCCATCTTATTGCAATATGTGCCTTGCTAACCTTAAGCCTCCCCTCCAGCTTCTATCGGACAGAAAGGGGTACTTTCTGAATAAAGATGTTACCTTTCTGCTACATGGAGATGGTAATCTGGATCTTTCATTGCTGCAGTGAGTGTAAGCGGCTTAGGCTTGTCATCCATAAAGATCTTGCTGAAAAAGAGGTTCAGTAATATAAGTCCAAAGTATTATGTTAACTGTTTGCTTCCCTTGACTTCAGAACCTCCACCGTGTGGTTATTTTAATCATGGGCCCAGGAGAAGACTTTTACAATTACTCTAACGTAAAACATTGCAACCTCCAGCTCCCTTCCATGTAAACAATGATTTTGTTGCCCCCAGGGAGACCTACCCAGGGCCTGCGCTAGATTTAACATCATGAATGTTTACTGCATAATCATAACGTAAGCCCATGCGTTTTAAACAGGGGGTCCCTGAAGCTGTTTCACTGCCTGCCTGTACTCTGTTTGCTGGCCCTTGTCTGGGGTGGGACTTCATCCCCCAGACTGTTGACTGTAGCTGGGAGGGGCCAGGAGGCAACGTGCTACTTAGAGCGTCCATGAGCCCCGCAGCGTGGGTCCCTGAAGCAGTTCCCTGCCCATCCATACTCTGTTTGCTGGCCATTGTCTGGGATGGGACTTTGTCCCCCAGACTCCTTACTGTTGCTGGTGGGGCCAGGAGGCAAATGCTTCTTAGAGCGCCCCACAGCACGGGTCCCTGAAGCAGTTTCCCTGCCTACCCGTACTCTGTCTGGGGTGAGACTTCGCCCCTCAGACTCCTTACTGTTGCTAGGCATGGCAGGAGGCGACGCGCTACTTAGATCCCCCTCAAGCCCCGCTGCTAGGGACGCACATGGGCCGCATCTGGGCGTAGCCCAGGTCAATTTCGGGCCCATCTGTACCCGTCCGTGGCCAGACGAGGCTGGGCCCTGCCTCTTTTGATTTTCACCTTAAAAGGCTCAAAGGCACTCGTGGGGCATGCGGAGTTCTATTTGAGGGACGGTGAGATTCTTGTTAACATTTTGGGGAAACGCAAAGTTGCCGGGGGTGCCGCTACCACATGTCCCTCTGTGTCAATTAATAGCATACTTGAGAGAGTTGTTGGGATTGTTGCGAAAGAAATCGAACTGACAGAGCGCACACTCTCTTTTGGACCATGGGAACCTGCCGAACCCGCATTTTGATTGATGATGTTGCTGATAATAGTCACTTACCAGATATTGGGATCGGTCAACCGTCAATTCTTGCTTGCCCCAAAAACAGTACTGATGTAGTTGATACTGCTGAAGTTGCATCTGAACTGGGCAATCTTCCTTCGTTGCAGTCTGACCCTGTTATAGCAATTAAGCGTAAAAGACAACCAGCTAGGAACGAGGTTGCAAAGCGGAAACAGCCCCCCCCCCCACCCAAAGCAATAAGAATCAGCTACTCTCCTGGATGCTGTCACCAATGGTACCCAAGTCCTGACACAGTCTTTTTCCAGCCAGACATCCGATCCTCCACTACTTGACCCACTGTCATTTGATGCACTATGTGTGAAATTTGGTAATATCCTTGAGGGTAAACTTAAGCCATTGACAGATCATCTGGATCGGCTTGAGGGACTTCTGTTTAGCACTCTTAAACACACGCCCACTGAGCACACAAGAATTAAAGGAACTGGCCCACCTGCAGGCGACCAACCATCCTTGAATAACTTTGCTAATACGGAACAGCAGGGAAAGACCAAGAACTCCTCTGTACCCTCCCTGGTTATTCATGGTCCCTCTTTAAACATCATGAGTATTATTCGAATGTTGGATCATGTCTATTGTCATGTCGGCTTGGTCCTATGGAGGTAACTCTCCTCAATTTGTGAGCTTACACAGTCTGTACCTCTCTTGATTATGTTGTTGTTTGCTTTTCTGGTTCTTCCTTCCGATCATCTGTGAAGCGCTCGGATACCCGCACGGGTCATGTTCGCGCTATATAAAACTTTATAAATAAATAAATAAATGACTGGGGGTCTGGACACAGATAACTAACGCACGTGCCCAGCTTACCGTTTCTCACCATGCTGTGGCAACTATTGACTCAACTCCTCAAGTTTCTGGCAGCCCTGTTGTTGCCCCTTGCCAAGATATTTTGACCCTCCCCCTGCAGCCTGCTCATACGTTTTAATCCTGGCCGATGTCTCTAGTTTAAAGTCTGGGCAGCAAGAGTCATGGGAGCAGCACTGGAATAAGGCTGCCCATTGGTTGTACAAGTATAAACATTTTGATGCATGGGGTCTCAACGAGATCATCATGGTGAGGAGGGTGGGTGGGTGGGCTTGGTCATTCAAAGAAAATATCACAGGGGACTGTATTGTTATAAATTTTCCAAAATCTGTTTGTGTACGGAGCATACTGAGTACAAAGGAATTTAACAGCTCAACTGAAACTAATGCTGTCACCCTCCTGCTTGGGTATTTTTGCAGGCCCTCAGCTCCCCCCAGGTATCCACACCCAGATCCTGAGTATTCCCTGTAGAGTCCCCTTTACAAACATGTTCTCCGCACTTAGTGACCTAGAGAATGTAGAATGACTCCATGGGAGTACTTTAATGACTGAGCTGGCAGTTATCCATATTGATACGCCCTCACCGCATATTACTATTACTACCCTTGATGTAGAGTGTGGGTGCAGGATCCCAGAACCACATCCACTAATTATTTGTAATGAGGGTCCATTAAGGGATCCAGCCAGGGCGAACCCAGGGGCCTATATTGGGGATAGGAGAACTGCTGAAGCTAGGAGAAATATGTCGCTCAAAATATTAAGTTGCAATGTGGCTGGCCTTAGATCAAAGATCAACTTACCAGAATGTTTCAACTTTATTAAGGGCTATGATATTGTCCTATTTCATAAACATGGGACACATTGCCTGTATTTGTAGATGGGTATGAATGTTTTTGTGTCCCTGCTATGACTACTTTGGTGAGTACTGCTATAGGGGGGCATGTTAAAACCATGGAGACTCATGATAGTAGCTTCCAAATGATAGTTGTTAAGATTGTTCTGAGCCTACACATTGTGAATTTTTATAACACCAAATACCAAATTCCCACCATTATTCAAATTTATCTCCAATATAGCAGACAATTTGGCACTATCAGGGCATACGATGTATGTTTGTTTGGCGTGAAACTTCAATGTGTGGCTCCCCAACAATTTTGGGGACTCAAATCTAGTGCCCTACCCCGTAACTAATGCTGACTCACGCAGTGTGGAACTAATATAATTTCTCACCCCACTTGATTCGGCAAATGCATTAGTAATTGCAGGTTTGTCTAGTTGTGAAGTATCTACTTTTAGGGGTAGAAATAACTCTTCAATAATAGACTATGTTTTTGTCACTCGCAACCTAGAGGACTTACTCTTACATGGTATGGTTGTTCCATCTGGTTATAGTGACCATAATCCCATTGAAATTACGCTATTACTGTGTCCTAAGGGGAAGTTTAAGTGGGATATTGGGGCCAGTAATTTGCAACCTGCTAGTGATAACCTGAGGCTGGTGTGCAGATTGCATGACCCTTTACAATTTTTTAATGTAATAATAGGGGTGAATTTGGAGTTGGTGAATCTGTGTTTGACTGAGGTGGACCATGGTTGTCAGGTGGTGGAGGCCTTTACTGCTCTCTGTTCTGGGATCAGGCAGGCTCTCATGAAACCCTAACGGCCTACATTAGGTGGTTTAACTCTGAATGCTCAGCAGCAAATAGAGCACTTTGCTTAGCCTTAGTATCTGAACCCAGGGACTCAGCATTAGTGGCCCTCCAGTGTAACCAATACAAAAGTGTCACTGCTAAACAGTGGCAGGAGGTAGTTGTAACACAATGGGAAATGTTAGTTCAGGCTTCACAGCAGGGCAACAGTAAGTCATTTTGGACCACTGTATCTCAGCTGAAGCGTAAGATTAGGCCTTCCAGCTCTATCTCATGTCATATTGCTAGTAATATCTGGGAGGAGCATTTCAGAAAAATATACGCAGTACCATTATCCCCCAACACTTTCACCATAGAATATTTGCATTCTATCATGTTTTCAGACGTCTCTAACGGAAGTTGAGGACGCCATTAATCAAAGTGTTGGTGGTAAGGTGTCCGGCCCAGATGGGGTTCCTGTTGATTTAATGAAAAATAATGCCATCTTTTGGACTCCCCTACTCACGAACGTTTTTAACAACCTTTCCCACTCTTGTTTGCCCACCGGCTAATCTCATTTATTGATACTACCGCTACAATACTGGGTAGAATTATTTATAATAGGATTTTGGCTTGGGTGCGAGATGAGTCTGTGCTACAACAATGCCAATATGGGTTTAGACAGAAAGTAGGAACGTTGGAGCAGTGCCTCTATTTAAATTTGGTCCTAGGAAAATACACGGTGGCTAAACAATCCTGACTTTTTTTTAGCATTTATGTACCTATTCTCAGCTTTTGATTGTGCAAATCGAGTTAAACTGTGGCATCTGCTTATTGTTCAGGGCTTGGATACAGTATTAGTTCATTTCCCTGCCTATCTACATAAGGACATGAGGGTTAGAGTTCACATTAGCACGCAGGGGAGGTGTCAGGAGACATAGGTATCCACCATGGAGTGAGTCAGGGATGTGTGCTGCCCCCCCTGTTATTCTCTATATCAATGATCTTCACTCTTCCTTAGCACGTGCCACTCTAGATGTACCCATTATCAAAGGCAAGCTACTCCCCACACTCCTTTATGTGGACGACACAGTGCTCATGGCAAGTATCCCCAGGGCACTGCGTCAGTTAGTCCATGCCTTCGTCAATTTTATGGCCTCTTTAGATCTACAGACTAATTTTGCTGAATCTCACATTATGTCATGTGGCCCTAAGTGTAGAACCCTTTTGAATAAGACAATTGGCACTCATAGCTTGAGTAGTATTAATGCCTTTCCATATCTAGGTATTATTTTTCTGCCCATGGTTCATGGTCTCCCAACATCGTGCCCCTTTCAAATAAATGCTCCATGGCCTTTGGTTCGTTATGTAGTCTTCCTCAACCTGTGGGGTGTGGTCTGCTTGCCCCCTTGCTACAAATATGTAAGTTTCAATATTTTCCAATTGCTATGTATGGGGCCAAAGTGTGGGGGATCTCTAACTGTTCGGCCATCTAGAGTGAAGAGAACAGATTCTGTAGTAAGCTCCTATCTGTTCCCATATCAGTCCCACATTTTATTTATCAAGTAGAACTTGGGCTCCCTTATATAGTAGATCTGATTCAGGTGCGGCCATGTTTGCTGTAGCTCACAATTTGAAGAAATACTAAGGCTGCCCTATTTAGAGACATCATAATGTATTGTCACTATCTGGATCAAGGGTTAATAATTCAAAGGATTGCCTTTTGTGAAGGCCGAATGTTCCAAAATTAGGATGAAATCTATTTTTACGGATCAATTATCTTGTGCCTGTGTACATAAGAAGACTGTGGCCAATGCTTATTATAACTTTGAGGAGTCACAGCGGCTAAGGGATTTGGAGGGGAAACCCAATGTGATTAGATATCGTAACTTGAGAGAATCTGACTATACCACCAACTATATTTGGTGCGCCCGCAGTCAATGGGAACATTCTCTGCTTTTTTGTTTTAGATCAGACCTCATGAAGTATTTGCTGTGCCTCCCCTTAGGCTTTGCTCATAATCTTGAAGCCAAGCCATGTTACTGTGTTAATGTATTTGGGCAATGTATGCTTTATTTTATGTTTTTTGTAAATTTTATGTAAGATAAACTTTTTTAATCTGATTTTTTTTTAAGTATTGTTGTAATATTGACCAATTTAGTCCTGCTTTTAGATTATTATTATTATTATTATTATTATTATTATTATTATTATTATTATTATTAATTGAGGAAGCTGTTTTGCATGTTGGGTCCTTTTTAAAAACCGCTGTATGAGCACGTCGGTCTATGCTGCCTTAAATTTATTGCTGCTATTATTGTTATTTTGATCATGTTTTATTGCATTCTATGTACATATTTATTCATGCATGTTATGAATTGTATAATTTTATGATTGTTTGCACTGTGAAATGCTTTTATGGATGCTATTACGCCTCCGAATAAAGTTTTATTGAATTTAATTCAATTTAATAAAATGCTGAATAATATAGTTGAAATAAACGTGCAAAATTAATGTGCAAGCTTTAATGAAAATGAAATGTTTTTAAAATGTAGAAAATGAACTTAGCAGTCATATTTAACAGTACTAGTCCTCAAATGGCTAAAGCAACATTGCTTGACAAGCATATTCACTAGTTTTGTTTAATATTTGACCTTCCCAAGCTCATTTTTAAAAAATAAATAATGCGCTTCATAAATGTTTTCATTTAGACTCTACAAAATGTTTCTGCTTAGACAAAGAACACTGTTAACACATGATTAGAAATTGTCATTAAATGAAGTAATGGAACTCAAACTTGCATAAAAATGCAACATTTAAACATGAACTTGACCTTTTTAACTTACTTGTTTTCTTTTAATGAATGGTTTTGTGACTAATATTTTCTTTCTTATTAATACAGATGTTTCGAGTTCTACATAGACCATTGTTAGCAAAATGCATAAATTTATATTTTAAAAGGTTAGACATGCAATTAAAAGTGTGGGAAAGAAGTCTTGCATGAGAAAATGTTTCGCAAGAATCTAATTCATTACAAGAAGTTGTAAAACTAACTTTGCTGTCTGTGAATCATTGTATTCGTGTGAGATAAGGAGTGATCCTGTTCCCAGAAGAACACCGAAAGCTGATTGGATGAGAGCAGGAGAAGATGCAACATGGACTGCAACATCGTTTTCAACTGTTTATAATAATGCATGCTCCTAGAGTAGGTTACCACTTTTCCAGATCACATTTTGCCCTTACTTGCGATTGAAATTGTAGCTGTAATTGTAATTGCATTTATATATCGCTTACTATCTCTGACGAGACATTGAAGTGCTTTTTCGGCGAGTAGCACACTACTCCGAAACTCAAAAAGGATTGGTGGTTAATTAATATAGGGAGGTGTTAAATTATTTTTAGCGGTGGACATGTGAGTTTGTTATTTGGAAGAAAAAAGATGGTGGAGGGATAGAAGAAGGAGGGTTTGCATTTGTATAGCGCTTGCTAACCCTGATGATGTATTGAAGGGCTTTTTGGCAGGTAGCACGCTACTCCGGAACCCAAACAGGATTAGTGGGGAATTAGTATAGGGAAATATGAAATTAATTTGAGCGGTGGACATGTGAGTCTGTTAGTTGGATGGAAAAGGATAGCGGAGTAATAGAAAAAGGAAGAATCTAGAAATTGTCTTTTTTTGGAGCTCATAGCAGTAGGAGGAGGTTTGGGATGAGTAATGGGGAGGTGGAGGGGGGAAGAGTCAGAAGGAAAGGTTTAGAAAGGCTTGTTTGGGAGATCTGAATAGTAAAAGAGGTATGAGATGATGAAAGGAGAGATAGAGGAGGGAAGAGTCTAGAAAGGGTAATTTTGTGGATCATAGTAGTAGAATGAGACAGAGAGTGGAGATAGAGCATATATTGAAAGAGGTATAGGGTGAAAAATAGGGTGGTGAATTGGAAATGCTGAATTCAAAGTAAAGTACTAAATATAAAGATACATAGGTACATGGACGGTATATATGTATAAGGAAGGTAATATATGTAGATTTAAGTTGTATTTAATAAACTCAGATTTTCAAGTGCTGCTGTACTTTAAGTTAATTTATTTGTTTTTATATTTTTTTGTAATTTGTTTTGTAATTCAATAGTGAAGCAATTCTTGATAAATAGTTATGATAAAAGATTTACTTATTTATGCAGTCACCTATTTACATGTTAAACATAGAATAATATAACCATAAGAAATATGTACATTTGTTAAGCAGAACTAATGAATATCTATATATTTATAAACATAATTATTATAAACGTTTGCACAAAGCAATACACATATGTAGGTATACATTTATAATCCAAATAAATCCTTATAAACAGAGGGATATGCTGTATAGATATGTTTGAGTATGGTAGTTACCGTGCACCTCAGAGGCTTGCAGAGCTGGGGTAAAGTCAGATGCACAGCACCAATGAGGCCCACTAACAGGGCCATCTTTCTTGCCACTAGCATTACCTCCATCAGCGCAATCCAGAGTACTCAACACAAAAGTAGGACTAAAATGGAAATCAGTGCTGATAGTGCTCAGTGAAGGAGAGGGTACTATTTCCTAACTGTAAAGCATCCATTTGTACCAAACATTTCTCCATAGTCGCACATGAGTAATGCTGCCGTTATTCTAGCAGGCAATAACTTTAAAATGGCAGTAGGAATTTGAGGAGGACTGAAATAGGATTCCACCCCATAGGTCAATCTCAGATCAGTGGAAACTGAAGAAGCAAGTTGATTGACCCCGTTTCTTGATTTTTATGCAATTTTGGGAAAGAACCAGTTTAAAGAGCTAATGACTTAAAATTCAACATACAAAAGGCATTAAAAGTCTTTTTTGTGGTTGTGTTATTTGACACCTGTAGGTCATGACTGCCTTGATGAGACCTCTGAACTTGTTGTAAGCACAGTGTAAATTAATGGCCGCTTTGTAAATCAAACAGGATAGGTTACCCCTGAAATTGTAGTACGCTCCTTCATCTCTATTTTAAGGGTTAAAGATAGATACACTGGAGCAGAAACTATCAGCCTAGAAAATAGTGCTGACTATCTCAGCATATATGTTAAGTAACTTGCGGCAGGGTGTACATTAGAAAAGACACATCTTCACTATGTGATAAAAAGAGAAATGTAGCATAAAGCATACACAGGCAATTAATCAAACACCTTTAGTGCTATAAAAGTTCCTCAGATCTCCGAGCTCCATTTCAGTTCAGCCTTTGTGGCCCCTCTGGCATTCTTCCTTCTTAGGTAGAACAGTGCACCATGCTAATGCTCTGGTATTGCTCTTTTAAGTCAGCACATCACAAAGAAGTCGCCTTAAGCAGGAATTAAGTGAATCATTCGATCATGTGTCACCCTTTGCAACTGACCCTTTGATGGTCACTTTGACTCGACCACCAGAATCGACCACAAGAATCTGACAAGAATGCTTGATATGCAGGAATGAGAAACCTGCAACACCAAGATGCCACCCAACAGGTCACAAACACACAAAGCAGAACATCAATTGAGAAGGATAATCCACCATTGGCTTGGAGATCCATGAAAATGCTGAAAGTGATGATGCTAGACACATGGAAACCAAGCATACCAGGAAACAGCATGAGAGGGTATTTGACATAGCCCTCCAAATTCTTTCCAGGGCCAGGCATACGCCAATAGGGGTAGTTAACTAACAGGCCAAACAAACTTAAAGCCATGACTAAAAGCAGAGAGTCCAGCATGAATAAATAGTTCATCAGTATGTTTCAAAGTAAGTCACTAAATTAGAAAAATCATGTGACCAATGCACGTGATGGTCAGAATTTTGAAAGAGGGAGCCGTGATTGAAGACAATTAGTCTATTATTATATGGATTGAGAGCAAAATGGAAAGCAGAGGTTCCTGGAGGTTCACATGCAATATGCCTGGGGAAACATCATTGAGAATCATGTTGACCTCATATAATGAAAATGATCAGGCTGGGAAGGTAGAAGTTAAGAGGGGAGCACTTTTCAAAATACAAAATTACTATTTTCTAACCCTTTCTTGAAAAACTTGGGAAATGTTTAACTTTCTCCAGAATATTCCAGGACTAGAGGTAGAATGGTAAATATGTCTCCTGCACTGTTGTGTGGAACGTTGAACTATGCCCAGATAGTCTAGGAATGGTGTTACACACGTAAATTTGTCTTGCCAGTGTCTACAAAACCCTCTGTTGCCATGAGAGCGCAGTTCAAGGCAAGAAACTTAAACGTGCAGAAATGTCAATGTTGAGATTGTCAGGGGAGTGGAGGCAGGTGTCCATATTTGCAAATATGTGACAGTAGCATTCCTACAAGGTTTTCTTATCACAGCATCCACAAACTTGTCACTCTCCCAAAAAATTCTCAACAAAACAGTTGCATGTTGCAAATTCATTTTATTTAACATCCTGCTATCCTCCCACACTTGCAATACGAGCTTCAATTAATTCCACCTCTTAAGCTTGCTTCTTCCCATTACCTTCTTTGACCAAATGGACCTCTTCCCTTGTTCTACATGTCTTTGGCATCTAATGCTACTCTCCATCAAGCAGTAATCCCACTTACACTTGAAAGCCTTTCTCAGGCACCATGTTTTCTTCAAAGCTATCAACCTTTATCAACACACACCTCCAATTTCACTGCACTTTATGACCTCGTCCAAAAACCTCTTGCCAGCCCATATGCATCCACTCGAACAATTAATTGTTCCATCAGTTCTCTACTTAGGGTTGGATCTTGGTAGCATTTGCTGTTCTATATAGCGCGAGGGTAAGAATGCAAATAAATTGTGAATGAATTAAATGGTAATATTTTGTTGTGCATCTTAAGGTGATACATTGTACCAACTCATAAAGGACTCAATTGGCTGAAATGTCATGTTGAACTAAGATCACATAACAACTAATTTAATTATTGGGTGACAAGGAGAAATATAAAAGAAAGTTAGCACTTGGAAAATTGGGTATTCAGTATGACAACAAAACAGTTCATCCGAGGATCCCCAAGATTGCTAGTTCACTTTTGTGGAGGCAGGCTAAACCAAGCTTTACCCTGTTTCACTGCAGCCATAAAATCCCTCATCTGATTATTCAAATGACAACTCAATTAATCAAACAATGCCTATTAGATAGTCTGTTATTTTGCATGCTGTGAAATACAGCTCAGAATCAATTAAATGTATTTGTATTCTATGTTGCTCTGAGACTCTACTGAGTTTCTTGGACCTTTCTTTATGGGAAGTCTTGCTTGTCTGAATTTTGAATTGTTGATGTTCTTTATATGCCATAGCTTTATGTCAAAGTTGTTTTTATTGCTTTCAATTAGGCATACAGTGTGAAAAAAACCACTCAGTACACTTCATTCTTGAGGGCCATTAGCTATTTCGTGGATACAGTGTTCACCAATGTAGAAGCGATCAAGTGTCAGGTAAAGAACATATTGCCCATTGTTATCAGATACAAACTAAACATCTCAGAATACGGAAAAAAAACAACAAGAACAGACAAAAGTAATAAAAAGAGGAAAGAAAAACCCAAATCCACCCACCCCCTCCTTCCAAACCCCTCTCTTCAATTAAACATAAGGTACATGGGGTACATTACAGCTGGTCTAACTTCAATGTCTTGCAAGAGACAGTCATGTGGGGGATTCGGGGAAGAGTGTTCGTTATTTGTCAATGCTCTTTTCCCCAACAGCACAACATTTCTAAAATTGAAATAGGTGTAAAGCTCTTGTTCTAATGGGCCAGGCGCATAAAGGCAGGCCTTTGGAAAGGTAGCTCGCCAGGGAGCCCCAAACATATTCAAAGTTTTTGTAAGAGTCCGCAAAAATATCATCCATACGTTCCATCATAACCACCCCCCATAGACTTGTGTGCCACTGCGTCAATTAGGGGGCTTCTGTGCGCTTCCACGCAGTAGCCACTGCCATTTTGGCTGCCCCCAGACATAGCCATATCACCAATTTGTCCCCAGAGGTCTGATATTTAAGGGAATCACTTCTCAGCCCCAGGAGGACAAAGCCTGGATCGTCCGGGACCGGGTATCCCAAGATTTCCCTAAGCTTGGCCAGTATTTCTGTCCAGAAGGGACGAATGGTAGGGCAATCCCACCAAATATATTTAAAGTCGCCTAGAAGCCCACACCCTCTCCATCAGAGGTCAGTTGTTGTCTGGGGGAATATGCATTTGAGTTTGGTGGGGTGTAGGTACCAGTCAAATAAGAGTTTATAATGACCTTCCCTCAAACCCATCGAGTGATTGCATCTGGGTATGTCTTTCCATAGTCTAGACCAGTTAACCTCTGAAATGGGGCCTCCTAGCGTGTGTTCACAGTGTTCCATATGGCATGGTCTGGGGGTAAACAATGTGTCCATTAGTAGTGTATAGAGAAAAGAGATGGTCCCCTTTTGTCCCGCTACCCCTCCGGGCAAATTGTTCAATAGGCGTGAGTTCTCTCGTGGCAGCCTCTCACAGTTCTGGTTGGAGTACCCAATGTTTTAGCCGGGTATAGCGAAAGTGTTCCGTGGGGGGGAGCTGGAAATCCCTTTGGCAATTTTCAAAGGTTTGAATATCCCAATTATGGAACAGGTTGGAAACAGAAGGCAGCCTCCCGCCCTACACGCTTCTTAGGGTCCCAAATGCAACGCCGGTGGGAACGCTGGGTTAAAATGGATTGGAGTAAAGGGCAAGAGGAAAGTAGTCCATGTCCCAATCTATTTACTTCATCCCACACTCTAAGGGTAGTCCATGTGGGGGTGCTCAAATATGCATGGGGGGTCGATCTGCTTTGGGTTTCCATAGTAGGTCCCAGATATTTTTGCCTACCACGGCTCTGTATGCCATAGCTTTATGCTGACATTCTTACTCTCTTGAACTAGAACTCTTCATGGATTCTGACTGACACCTTTTCTCACCCGATTCTTAGAATAGGGATTCTTTCCTTTATGTAACGTGCTTTATGCATTTTATTATGAGAATTTACTAACCATTTTTTATTATCGATTTCTAATCACATTTTGATTATTGAGAATTTATGACTTTGAATAAAGATGGGCTACTAAACTTTGACTAATAAAACCTTTAAACTCATACCTAACTCTCAGTATTGACTGAACTTAGAACAGAAATTGTGATTTTAATTTATGTGATGGATTGCTCCTGATCTTCTCTAAAACAATGGCAAAGATCCATTTGCCTCGTGAGAGTAAACAGCAGGGAGCAGCCCGTGTGATGGTAAACTGAGTTTTTATTTAAGCTGATTCCCGCTCCAGCACCCTGCTTAATATAGTACAGGTACCACTAACACAATTTCAGTGAACCGAAGAGAGCCTGATGAGACATTTTGCTACAACTATAAATCAGTGTTTTCAGCTTTAACTTGAAAGACTTCCTCACAGCTACTGTATAATAAGACAACCAGTTTTGGAGATTAAGCTATCAGAAATAAGTACAACTCAATTAACTGGTAAGGCTCAATTAACTGGTAAGGCATATAAATGACTTGTTTCTTCTGGAGACAGTTCCTCAGTGCCTCCATACAGCACCGTAAATCTGCACAACAATGCTTTCTAAACATGGCGTCTACAATGGGAAAGTTCATTTAATTCTTCAAGGCTTGACATAGCACTCAGTGGCAGCTCCTCCGCTAAAGCGGAGGAGTGTCACCCCACTACTATCTGAGCAGTGCAAAAAGAAAAAGAAAATGATAATAACAAGACATTATTATAATTTTAGTTTTCTGTGCAGGACTGGAGCCAGGTCAGGGTGGGGCTGAGCAAAGTGAGGAGTGGTTTGCACTCCCTAAGTGCGCATGAATGTTTGGCCGGCCCTTTTAGGCTGGCCAAACATTCATGTGCACTTAGCATGGTCTCCACCTGGCTGTGTTGCACAACCCGATGGAGAACAAGCCCAGGCTCCCAGGCACTGCCTGAGCGGCCACACAGACTGCTCAGACCAATCACGGGGCTGCTCATGCAGTGTTGTGATTGTCTGGGAGGTTCTGCTTCCAGTGCTGCCAGTGCAGACGAAGAGGACGGAGGAGAGGCGTGCGGCAGCTGCAGCGGGGCAAGGGAAATTTTAAATTTTTTTATCCACCCTCCCGCCCCACCACTATGATTCCAAGGCAGCCGCCATTGATAGCACTGGAGTAAACATGGTGATTGAGATCCTCAATTTTACATAAAAGAAGGCCAAAGCATTAACCACTTCGTCATCACTTCTACACACTCATTCCGTAATAGGACTCAATGTAGGGTGTGGGACTTGATCACAATGTCAATAAAAGCAGCACATCCCTTTGAGCGGAGAAGGCTTTGGACCTAAGCATAGTTTACTTTCCCACAAAGTACCTTTAATCTACTCACAATATCCCCAGTCGGGTAACTTACTAAAACCCAGCTGAACATCATGTCATGTGGGATCCTGGCAGCAATCATACTATTATGTCCAAGGCTAGATGAACTGGCTAGCCCACTGCATTCAATAGGCACATCTCCTACCTAGTGCTATACCTTGTCCTAGAGAGGAGGCCTCAATTCCCCCGAGAAACATACCACACCAGTCCTCAACGTAAGCGCTTATCCTGGAAGGGAGAATCAGACATTCTTTCTCAAAAGTCCTTCAGAAAAAATCACATGTAAACAAGGCAGCTGCAGCCTCAGCTAAAGCTTGCATTAGCGCTCTCAGGCACCAACCTGTCACTGGGAGACTTACCAGAAAGGGATCCACCCACAACAAATTACAATATTCTTTGTACACATACCAGGATTCATGCTCACACACACTTCAGTAAGAATGCATCTATTTACGAAGGTAAACATTGTTCTTTCCCAAATGTGCCCGAGTGTGTGTGTCGCCGTGTACAAGTTCTGTATTTATATTATGGATTTTCGGTAACTTTTATAATTCTCACATGCCCACGTGGGTGTTGTTAGTGGTACATAAACACTGACTGTAAAAAGTACCAGAGGGGAAATAGTACATATAGGGAAGAGGAGCTTTGCAAAAGGAACAAATCTTCTCACCTGGTTCACAATACTACAGACATTATTATTTTCCAATGTTACATAGCGAGAACTCGACCCAAAGGTATTGGATGGGGCGCCTTACATGAGCACCAGTTACATTACAGATTCATTTTTTTAACTTTTTTCAGCCACTAGGATATTAAGTGATTTGCACAGAATCACAGGATGTTGTTGAGGAGACGCCGAGAATCGACCCTAGTTCCCCAGTTTCAAAAATCGACAGCTCTGGAGGTTACACCACATCCTCTCCAATTATCTACTTATAATACTCGATAACCCATAAAAACTCGTTTAAACTGTTGAAAATACCGTGAAACGCCTTGCATGCGTTGATCTTTTTCATACAGTTGAATATATGGATAACGCTAGAGTGTTTATGGTCGGACATTACTGTTTGTTATTGCTCTGAGTGGTACATAATCTGCCAGGGAATTTTGTAGAACGAAGTGTCTGGCGACGAGCGCATTACTCCACAAATATTGGCCCAATCAGCATTTGCTCTAAGCACAAAGTTTACATGTAGCAGCTCTAAAAAACACATGTTCCAACATACGTGCGATTGACCTTCTAGACTGTTTTATTTCTCTCCTGCTAAGGCATCTCATGAACTGGGCACGGGGTTGTTTCTGATTGCCAGCGCCTACCTGATTCCTCCGCAGTAAAAACGAGGTGACAGTTGCTGCGCGCCACAACCACTATTCATTTTGCCTTTTAACACAACCAAAACAAAATCGCACGTTCAGAATGCTCAATATTACTTTACACTCAAACAGTTCTATGAACTTTCCTGCAAAACGATAAAGTACCTGCGAAGAAAATAGGCAGCGAGTGACGCTCCTCCTCCGGTCCGGATCCTCCTGAGTTTGTCAGTAGATGCGAAATTCAGTTTTCGAGGCATGAGAACCAGAAGGAAACGGGAGTGAGGACAGCTTCTCGTATTACTCCCTGCCCCCAAGAGGCACGCTCTGCTCTTTCACACACATCTGAGCCTTTTAAGGCAGTGGCCCTGTATTACAGCCGAAACGAACACTTGAAAACAGCACCATCATTTAAAATCATCATGTATGTGTAACAATTATTGATATGCAGGGCTGAAAACCATTGTACTACTGATCAAGAAAGATTTTAAAAGGGTTGACATATTTCACCCAGCCACTTTATTGGGGTGTATGCTGTGAACTAAACTCAATACATTCTCCATGTGCAAATTCATTTTAAAAATGTCCCCACCATCAGAATGAATAAAGTAGGCCCCAACGCACATTTATCATATCAAATTTACCAGACCCAACTATTATGTTCTAAAAGAAGTTACTTTAAGCAAACAAAAACTTTGAAATTCACCAGTTATAGTTATCTCAAGTTACTATAACTCGTGCCCTCAAATAACTACAACTCGTGGCTATGCCATGCACAGTGTTGTAATGATGTAATTGATCTGATATTGAAGGTAATTAGCAGTGCATGATGAGGGTGCAAGTTACAGTTACTTTTGGGGTTGAGTTATAGTTACTTGAGATAACTATAACTGGTGAATTTCAGTGATTTTGTTTGTTTTAAACTGCATGCTTTGACATTTTCACCTAACTATAACATCCCTTTAACCTTTGTTTTTTGTCACTATATTTCTAAGGGGTTTTTATAATGTAAAAGATCATATTACTACAATTCCTAACTGTAACGTCACTATAACCTGTGTTTTTTCAGTGAATTTCTATGTTTTTGTAACGTGAAGTAAGATGTCATTACCATGTGCAGCGTGGTTTTTGGTGTGCTTAACACCCCAGTGGCCCAACCCTTCACTGCAGTGGGGCAACCCCCTGTGGGTGCCCTACCGCTCAGCACAAAACCCCGTGGGCATGCATGGCTGACTATGTGATGTAATAATATAAAACGTGTCATTTTAAGCAAGTCAAAAAAGTGGTATTTTCAAATAAACAATATCAATATCCTCTTTACTAAAAGATGTATTTTTAAATCCCAAGTTAAGGAAGCCTAAACTCAATTTCTCCAATGGAAATTTATGCTTGTAAGATGTTACAAAGCAACTCCCATGTCAGCCTATGGGACAGATAGCCTTTCAATAGTGAAAAACGAACTACACAGTATTTCACTATCAAGACATGTAACACACACTAGTACATGTCCTACCTTTCACATACACTATACCCTGCCAACAGGTACCTTGGGCCTTCCTGAGGGGTGTCTTGCATGTAGGAACAGGGAAGGTTAGGGCCTGGCAAGTGGGTGCACTTGCCAGGTCGACATGACAGTTGAAACTGCGTGCAGACACTGCAGTGGCAGGTCTGAGACACCTTTGAAAAGCTACTTGTGTGGGTGGCACAATCAGTGCTGCAGGCTCACTAGTAGCATTTGATTTACAGGCCCTGGGCACACCTGTGCACTGTTCTAGAGACTATGGGGCCGATTCCGATCTCGGCCGGAAGCGCACCTAACACCATTCGTCCGGAAAAAAAACAAGCCGAACGCGTGTTTCCCGACCGATTCGAACAGTCGTCCGAACGAGCAAGTACGATGCGCATAACTGCTCAGATTCCGAGCGAGCCGTACATGCCCATTCCAGCTCCTGTTCCCCGCCCGAACCTGATCCGTAAACGCCGATTCGAGTCGCACGGAAGTAAATATACAGCACCTTCCGGCCGGACTAGTACGATGCGCCTTCCGAACCCGTTGCTACGTCCGGCACGTCAGAGCATCCGGGAGAGCTGCACATAAGCTCCGATTCGCGCCACAAGACGATCCACGGCTACGAGACAAACAAGCCAGCGACGAGTAAGAGTCGAAGCCACGAGAAACGCGAACGAGACGACCCAACCATGAATCCCATCGCGCAGGTCTACCAATACTCTACATCTATTACCGGAACCGGTACAGACGCGTACGGCGCAGACGGTAAGCCAGACACCCACTACACAAACAAACGACACGTACCCGACATATGTCACACACACATAGGGCTGCAGAAATGACGTACACTAGCAACAGCCGAACCATAGGTGCGGGATGGCTATCACCAATGCCATACACACCAAGAGGGGCCTGATGGCTACCACTACCACCACCCCTACTCATGTGGGCCTGGATGCCTGTCACTACTACCATCCCCACTCATAGAGGGATGGATGCCTACCACTAACAACACCCCTACTCATGGGGGCCTGGATGCCTGTCACTACTACCATCCCCACTCATAGGGGGATGGATGCCTACCACTACCACCACCCCTACTCATGTGGGCCTGGATGCCTGTCACTACTACCATCCCCACTCATAGGGGGATGGATGCCTACCACTACCACCACCCCTACTCATGTGGGCCTGGATGCCTACCACTACCACCACCCCTACTCATGGGGGCCTGGATGCCTGTCACTACTACCATCCCCACTCATAGGGGCCTGTATGCCTACCACTACCACCACCCCTACTCATGTGGGCCTGGATACTTACCACTACCACCACCCCTACTCATGTGGGCCTGGATGCCTGTCATTACTACCATCCCCACTCACAGAGCGATGGATGCCTACCACTAACACCACCCCTACTCATGGGGGCCTGGATGCCTGTCACTACTACCATCCCCACTCATAGGGGGATGGATGCCTACCACTACCACCACCCCTCCTCATGGGGGCCTGTATGCCTACCACTACCACCACCCCAACTCATGTGGGCCTGGATGCCATGGGGGCCTGGATGCCTACCACTACCACCACCCCTACTCATGGGGGCCTGGATGCCTACCACTAACACCACCCCTACTCATGGGGGCCTGGATGCCTGTCACTACTACCATCCCCACTAATAGGGGCCTGTATGCCTACCACTAACACCACCCCTACTCATGGGGGCCTGGATGCCTGTCACTACTACCATCCCCACTCATAGGGGGATGGATGCCTACCACTACCACTACCACCACCCCTACTCATGTGGGCCTGGATGCCTGTCACTACTACCATCCCCACTCATAGGGGAAGGATGCCTACCACTACCACCACCCCTACTCATGGGGGCCTGGATGCCTACCACTACCACCACCCCTACTCATGTGGGCCTGGATGCCTACCACTACCACCACCCCTACTCATGGGGGCCTGGATGCCTGTCACTACTACCATCCCCACTCATAGGGGGATGGATGCCTACCACTACCACCACCCCTACTCATGGGGGCCTGGATGCCTGTCACTACTACAATCCCCACTCATAGGGGCCTGTATGCCTGTCACTACTACCATCCCCACTCATAGAGGGATGGATGCCTACCACTAACACCACCCCTACTCATGGGGGCCTGGATGCCTACCACTACCACCACCCCTACTCATGTGGGCCTGGATGCCTACCACTACCACCACCCCTACTCATGTGGGCCTGGATGCCTGTCACTACTACCATCCCCACTCATCGGGGCCTGTATGCCTACCACTACCACCACCCTACTCATGGGGGCCTGGATGCCTACCACTACCACCACCCCTACTCATGTGGGCCTGGATGCCTGTCACTACTACCATCCCCACTCATAGGGGCCTGTATGCCTACCACTACCACCACCCTACTCATGGGGGCCTGGATGCCTACCACTACCACCACCCCTACTCATGGGGGCCTGGATGCCTGTCACTACTACCATCCCCACTCATAGGGGCCTGTATGCCTACCACTACCACCACCCCTACTCATGTGGGCCTGGATGCCTGTCACTACTACCATCCCCACTCCTAGGGGGATGAATGCCTACCACTACCACCACCCTTACTCATGGGGGCCTGTATGCCTACCACTACCACCACCCCTACTCATGGGGGCCTGTATGCCTACCACTACCACCACCCCTACTCATGTGGGCCTGGATGCCTACCACTACCACCACCCCTACTCATGTGGGCCTGGATGCCTGTCACTACTACCATCCCCACTCATAGGACGGGTAATGCATGACACAACCAGCATACTCAAACATAAGGAATGTCAGCAAAAGACATCCCCCCAACATCATGACAAGAGTGTGTAGTCTGTGTCAAATGCCTACAACACTGAACATGACATTGAACATACAATGTGACCCCCTATCACATGTGTCACACATAAATGTGTGTGGCCTCCACAATGCAAGCAGACCATGACCACTGTGGGAATGGGGTCTAAACCCCCATTATCACAGTGACCAAAATGTAAGTGTGGGTTCCATAGTTGAAGCACATTTTGAACATTGTGGCAATGGGGTCTAAACCCCCATCATCACAGTGACCAAAAGGTAAGTGTGGGGTCCATAGCTGAAGCACATTTTGAACATTGTGGCAATGGGGTCTAAACCCCCATCATCACAGTGACCAAAAGGTAAGTGTTGTCATGTAAAAGCTGCAACTGCCAAACAGCATGGATGATTCCTGGTCACACAACAACAAACACATCAGTGGCAAAGTAGTGCTTGTGTCCCATAGCAACATAGATTGGGTGAGGCAAACAGTGCAGTGCAAATAAAACATACCTTTGGCCATGTGCAGACAAACATCACCCATGGGGGCTGACATTGTCAACATCTATCAATTACACAATGACAGAAGTGACCATCATAATGCAGACCCACATATCTGCACCAATGGACACACAAATGTAGATATCCTGTGGAGACTGTAGATGTGAGCTGAACAAATACCATACCATGGCAGCAATGGGACATACAAACCATGATTATTGTGCTGACTGATGACCTAGGAGTCCCAGGGACAGCAGGGGAAATCCTCCAAACAACATACAGCCAATGGCACACTAAAGATATGCCAATGCAGTGGTGCAGATGCACAAACAGAAACAGGCAGCCTCACACTGCATATCAAACACAAAAGGTGATGGGGGGGGTGTGCCAGTGTCCCCAGGCAACCACACAACACATGAGGAGGCCTGAATTCCAATTACACAGATGTGTATACAGTGCCATACAAAAGTAACTCATGGATCGGATTCCCCTATGTGGGCAATCAGGAATTGTTAGATGAGAGGGAGCCCAAATTACACATGTCACACAAGCTTGTAGGAACAGCAACTAACACAGCAAGAGACAGACCCACCACAGCACTACCCCCAGGGACCCCACATTGTGGTGACACTAGCCTGCATGATAATCCCACTGTGATGACAAAGGTAGATGTCGTTCACACTGTGAACCACAGCCATGTGTCGTGAGCAACAAACTACCATCACACCTACACAAGCACAAATCAATCAGCACGGCCTGTCAGCCAACGCCAATATGGAGGCAGGGGTCTAGCCGTGCAACAACTCACATTTGCACACACTCAACACCACACACCTTGATCTCCACCAATGTGCAGCAGTGAAGCTCACATGGACTAGGGACATTGCACATGCACCCATGACAATCCCAGGGGTGGTGGTGGGAACTAAGGTGCAGAAACCCATCACACATGGCCAGTCAACAAGACTCGTGAATGTCTGACACACTGCACAGTACGCGGTACATGGGCATGACGTGAAATCCACCCCAATCAATGGGATCCCGGCCACAGTCACACACCAATGAAGCAGCCAAGGTGACCCACAAAGAACACACATAGACAACTTCTAACATTGCAGCTCTGACCCTGAGGAGTGGCAGCAGTCACACACACGATGTGTCCCAATCACTGAAAGCTACCACAAACTGTACACTACATGACTTGTGTAACCAACAAGTGCCAAGGGGAATCCTGACTGTGTCCCATCTGCGTTTGCCCACATCCCCAGCCATGACAACAAAGACAACTAGGGATTGACAACCTGATGAACATTCATTTGCCATGCACCCACATCCCGGAGAAACCAGGTCCAAGATGCTGGATGAACACAGGACAACTCAGCAAGCATCACAAACAGGAACATCCGTAGGGACACAGCCTGTGTTGGAAAAGGGAAGGGAACACACACAGACATGCTTACACAACACACAACACGGGCCCAGGCAATGTCACGGGATTACACACTGCCATGAGGGCACTCCACTCCTGTAGAAGGTCCGCTGTGCCAAACCTTGTCTGTGCACGACTCAAACATGTCAGCAGAACACTCGGTCAGTGAGTCAACAACTACAACACACTGAAGGCTCTGCTCACATCAGCCTGGGTACGGGAGTGTCACGTCAGTCCTCTGCATACACCCAAAACACGTGTCAAGCAAGTTGCACTGTATACACAGATGAGTCCTTCAACATTGATGTGGTAAACTGCATGTCCAGTGGAGATGGGCACACAGTCAGGGAAATAGAAACATTGAACAGTGGTAAGCCCACCAGATGTGCATCAGTGTAAGCCAAAGATGTTAATTTACAAATGCAAAACGTACATCCCTGTGTCAAATGCTGAACATTACACCCTCAGACTGCAGCAAAGGATGCTATAGATCCAGACTAGATTAGGACACATATCCCATGGACCACATGGAGTCCATCACAGCAACACTTCATTTTCCTGATCTGAACACTATTACAACTGCAAATGCATGATGATACTCATCTACATCATGTACATCAAAAGAAAAACCACAAGTAAACAAAAAGAGGCTTTATTCAGCAAATGTGAAACTAAAATTTTAAGTCCAAAATAAACTAAGGCCAATGGCCAGTCCACATACACAGTCCCAACAGGGTGATATGTGACAACTTGTCACCCATTGCTTGCCTGCACTGGTACGGACAGGGGACATCCCCCTCGGAGGGGCATTCAAGGGGCAGGCCAGGCACCGCAGGGACAGGATCAGGGAATGCCAGAAGGAGGCAGTTAAGGGGTGGTGGGTGCAGGAGTGTCACCGGCAACTGCAGTGGAGGTGTCTGACTCAGTGGGGGCCGGCACCACTGTAGGGCACAAGTCAGATGGTGTGGGTGCTGCAACCACTGCAGTGGGCCGGTCAGATGGAGTGGACTGGGTCCCCACTGCAGTGCCCGAGTCAGACGGGGTGGTTGTGGACTCCACTGCAGTGCATAACTCCAAGGGAGTGGAAGGGGAGGCAGATGAGGTGGGCAGGACAGAGGGGGGGGACTCGGTCTCCACACCAGTGGCACAAACAGGCAGAGCGTCTGGTTTGGGGGTGGAAGAGCAAGTGGTAGGGGGCGGGCCTAAGCAGTTTGGGGATGCGGTATCGGTGTGTGGGGGAACCTGGGGCAGGGTGTGGCGGGGGAACCTGTGGAGTGGTGGCCTGGGGGATGGAGGAGAGAGACTGTGTGGTGGAGCTGCGTGGTGGTGGGGTCTTGCCCTTCCTGGTCTGGGGGACTTTCTAATGGGGTCCTCAGTCTGCCTGTGCCTGGGGGAGGGTGTCCGGGTGTGAGGGGCACTCCCTCTGTGTGTGGTGGTCGCCTCTTCCGCCTGGACGTTGTGTCAGATGGATCTGTGGGGAAGAGGCCAAGCTCACAGAGGAAGAGCTTCTGGGAGGGGGGTTGCAGGTGAGGCAAGGGAAGGGGTTTTGGAGGGAGAGGTATCTGAGGACTGCGGAGTGCTCGTGGATGCGTGTGTGTGTGTCTGGGCCCCATCCCCTGTGAGCGAGGTATCAGTCCCCTGACTGTGCGTGCGTGTGCGTCTGGATTTTGGCTTGTGTGTCTGTGTGCTGCTTGTGTCTGTGCTGGTGCGTGCCGGTGCCGGTGTGTCTGTGCTTGGGACAGGTAGGGTGCTGGGGATTGTGGATGGGGCAGAGTTAGGAGGGGTGAGGGACTGTTGCAGGAGGGACACTGCTGCCGTCAGTGAGGAGGCAATGGACTGATTGGTCCGATGTAGGGCAGACATGCCAGATGACATGCCCTCCATGAATGACACCAGTTGTGTCAACAGACCCATGTGTGCATGGAGGACACTCAGCATTGATGTCTGCCCTACATGGATCTGTTTCAGCAAGTCCACAGACTCCACACTCAGGGCAGCAGGGGGGACAGAGGCAGGGGGTGCGGTGCCTGGCATGAAGGAGACACGCTCCCCTACACAGGAGCCTCCACAGACATGTGGGATGGGAGCAGATGGGAGGGTGGAGATGGTGGTGGTGGCGGGGACAGACTTGCTTGATTTTGCCTCTGGTCTGCTGACACCCGCCTCCACAAGGGAGTCCTCACTGGAAGTGCTGTTTTCCCCAGCCGAGGTGGTCGTAGCTGAGGTCTCCTCAGTGTCGCTCCCCTCACCCTCCGTGCCACTGGGTCCCTCGGTATCCCCTGCAGTGGACCCAGTCTGGCTCTGCCGCTCCTCTTGGTCCGTGGAGCTGTCTCCTCCTGTGGCCGTGGATGTATCTGCAAACAATCAGGATAAACAGAGCAACATTAGTCACCTTTACTGACCACACACACCACAGTAAGTACAGCACATCACAGAGCAAGCCCTGCCATCATTTTCTAGACATTGCAATAAGTGCTGACACTGATTTGGATAAGCCCATTGTCTGCCTGACAGTCATTCAAGCCACACATATCCTACCTGTCCATGCACCCATCTGTCTGCTGCCTGTTGGATGTGACTAATCATATGTGCACACATGCACCACATACACAGTTGTTGGACATCCAAGAGAACATATGGAAATGTGTCACTCCAAACACATGCCATCTCTTGCCACTGACTCAGTACATGTGTCAGGAAAAGTGATGGGCAGAGTCTCTGTTGATATGCGGGTTTTGCTCCCACCACCAGACACAATGAGGTCCTCATGTCCTGATAGACAATGCGACTATGGTGTGCAGGCAGGACATATCACACTACTGCTGGATCACCCTTTGTGAGTTGAATGTCATGGCACAGGCCTGTCTGGCAAGTCAGTCATAACTGTCTCCTGTGACAGGGGCAGTGCATACACACAACACCAGTCTACACTGTGTCACAATAATGGAAGTTTTGGGAATGCAAGCCCTGTAGCTGACAGGTGCACATCTGCACCCCTGGCCACCCACATCATGAGGACTAAGATGATCCCACGTCAATCAAATGAGATATTTGAGTGACTGCAAACACAAATCCATACACATGAGCACTTCACCGTCTGATGAGAATGAACCAAAGCTGCCTGCACCTCAATGTTTCATACAACATTGTGCACAGTCAAGGGATCAGAGACCTATGCATTAACCAATGTGCGGATCCCATAGTCACAACTCAGATGGCTGGCCACCCCAAATTGTTAAACACTCCAGGAGTCCAAAAGCAAGGCCACACCACGGTGACACAGAGGCATACACCTGAGTGCACTCTTCGCAATGCCCAATATGTATGCTGACACACGGGAGTGGGAGAACAGAGTGCCTTCGATGTACGGAGTAGGCATTACAGTCCTGGTCCATGTACAACATGGTATTACCCTGAACACTAGGCAGGTGGCTATGCATGTGTCACACACATGATGTACATACTTCTGAGGCTCCTACCTTGGTCTCTGTTGCAGCATGGGTGTGTGGCACATACCCCAGACATGTGGTGAGTCAGAGCAGCAATTGGAACACATATTATAGCCATACCCAGAGTACATGTCAGATCACAGGCATTGTGTGAGCAATTGTACCACCCATGCAGCCCACCACAAAGTTCCTGTAACTGATGCTGTCCCCAACTTGAACCACAGGTAACTGCAAGTACACAGTACCCAAGTGACCTAAGTCACAGACTGTAAGGGCCACACCTGTGTATCAGATGAGGAGGGGGCATGACACAAGTGAGGGACATGAGTCCAGGACGACAAGACAGTTGTACTGTGGAAGTGGAACCAGGCTAAAGGAGTGCATAGAGCATGTTAGTCATAGTACACAGTAAAGGCTAGCACTTACCCCCTCCTTGCTGCTGTCTGGCCTTCAGCTGCCCATCCAGGTCAGGGAAGACCACCGCCAGAATCCGGAGCATGTGGGGGTCAGGGTCCGTTGTCCGCCCCTCCTGCGAGGAGGCGACAGCTTCAGCTGGACCCTTTCGATCCTCCGGGTCCAGCCCCGAAGGTCCTGCCACCTCTTCTGGCAGTTGCGGATCCTGCGCCTGTAGACCCCCACAGATCGTACTGCCCGGACGATGGTCAGCCAGATCTCCTGCTTCTGGTGGGCATCAACCTGTGAGGATGACAAAGTGAAAAGGCCATTACTACACATGCAACATATCTGTGCATCACACAGTTGGATATACATGTGTCAATCACAGGGGCATATGATGTACACAGGTAGTGCAACTATGGCTATGAACAGTTGTCCAGCAGTTACTAAATGGTATCATTGCCTGGGAAGTAAAACCTTGTTGGAATGCACTGTTACTGCACTATACCTGTTCAGTGCATGTAACTACACACTTTGGGGGGTGACAACTACTCAGTGAGCATGCTAGCCACTGGTGTACACACTGTAAGTCTTGCTAGTCAGACAACATGCACAATTAGTAAGGCAGTGGACAGCACACTCACCTGCTCCCCTGGTTTCCCATACAGCTTGCTGTACTGTGGAAGGAGGCTGTCCAGCAGGGCCTGGTTCTCCTCAGTGCTGAAGGCTGGGGCTCTATCCACAGTACGTGCCATTGCAGTAGCCAGAGGATGCAGAGACAGCAGCAGTGGTGGTGGCAGATGTCGTCCTGGAGCATGTAGTGCAGGCAAGTGAGCTCTCAGGGGAACAGCCAGCATTATATGTGTGCTGCAGAGGCAGATACTGTCACATGTGTCCAAAGTGATAGGTCCAAGTCGTTTGCATCTTCTGAATCTGGCCAATCCATGGAATTGCACCACTTATACACGCCCACAGCATCCTTCAAAAGTTCAACTTCATGACACCCATGAATTTGCAACATTGTTGTGGGTGGCCAACTGAATTCACTGCATCCGACTCGTCAAAGCTTCGAAAACGCGTCCGTTACCATGTCAGGCCATAGCAAATGTGTGCGCACCGATCGGACCATTGCTGTACAACGCGTATTTTGAAACACAACACGCATCCGTCCACATCATATGCAATGGCCAATGCGTGCGCACCGATCGGTCTATTGCTGTACAACGCGTATTTCGGAGCACAACACGCATCCGTCCACATCATATGCAATGGCCAATGCGTGCGCACCGATCGGACCATTGCTGTACAACGCGTATTTCGGAGCACAACATGCATCCGTCCACATCATATGCAATGGCCAATGCGTGCGCACCGATCGGACCATTGCTGTACAATGCGTATTTCGGAGCACAACACGCATCCGTCCACATCATATGCAATGGCCAATGCGTGCGCACCGATCGGACCATTGCTGTACAACGCGTATTTCGGAGCACAACACGCATCCGTCCACATCATATGCAATGGCCAATGCGTGCGCACCGATCGGTCCATTGCTGTACAACGCGTATTTCGGAGCACAACACGCATCCGTCCACATCATATGCAATGGCCAATGCGTGCGCACCGATATGTCCATTGCTGTACAACGCGTATTTCGGAGCACAACACGCATCCGTCCACATCATATGCAATGGCCAATGCGTGCGCACCGATCGGTCCATTGCTGTACGACGCGTCCCTGTACAAGTCACTCGCATATGTCACCATGGTTGTCACTGGTGAACGTATGCCAGCCACAATTACTTGCCAGGGACTCAGGGGCACACCTACAACACCACAGCCTGTCCACACTGTATCCTAAGGCATGTAAGGCTGCATTACCTGTGTGTGTATGGGGGTCAACATCTGGTTTTTGGGTGGCACTTGGGGGCAGCCACTCCCAGGCTGTGCACGTGTTCATGGGGACAGAATCCTTTGTGTGTTGTGCACATGACCACTGTCATGTGCAACTGTTCAGTTCAGAGCATGTGGCATGGTCACATTTGCAGGTTGTGTATGTGTATGTTATGTCACATACACCCTGAGTCCCATGTGGGATGGTATGTACGTCACAGGGTGACCCATTGCCACAATTGTGATGGCCCTCCACAGTCTGTGTGCATGTTGTGTTTCAGATGTCTCTGATTCAATGTGCACAATGGGAGACAGTCTCCACATCCACGTTGTTTGTGCATCTACTTTGATGTTGTGCGTGTGTGTGTCACAGACGTCCATGTCTGTCCTGCAGAGGCAACAGGGGCCACTACCTGTGGGAATCATGGTTGTTTTGCTGACGTGTACATGATACGCCATGTCATGCCAGTGTCCATGTGGCAATACAGGGTCCCTGGGAATCTACCTGTCAAAGAGCTGTGATGCCTGGGGCACATCTGTCCTCACTTGTCACTGTGGTGTGTGTTTGGAAAGTGACAGCAGTACATGGGTACTGTGACACAGCCTAATGATTTCCCATAGCACAACCTGGAACTTGTTGTCTACACATGTTGAACTGAGATGTTAGATGTTGGCCATGTAGGTGCCATATATGTCCATACAGAACGGCACACACATCAAGTACTTGTATCTTGTAATGATGTATCATGTGATATTGAGTATGGCCAATGCCACATATGTGGGGTGACTGACAATCTTTCTTTGTTCACCTATGCACTGCAGGGCACCAGCTGTCCATAGACCATTCCCGACCTTGCAACCATGGTTGAACGTGACTGCATCCGACGGAACCGCTTCACCAGGCCGCTGATTGAGGAATTGGCAGGGCGGTTGGCCCCACATTTGCAACCTGGCCGGCCATACCCTACAGCGCTGACCCCCAAGGTGAAGGTGATGGCAGCCCTACACTTCTTTGCCACCGGTACCTTTCAACACACTGTGGCGTCTGCTGGTGGGATGTCACAGACCATGTTCAGCCGTGTGCTACGCGATGTTTTGGAGGCGATGTTGATATACTTGAACCAGTACATCTATTTCCCTAAACGTCAACAACTCACTGACGTCAAGAGTGACTTCTATGCCCTGAGGAGGATGCCACATGTCATCGGCTCCATTGATGGGACACATGTGGCTTTGGTACCACCACAGGCACATGAGCAGGCATACAGGAACAGGAAACATTACCATTCTATCAATGCTCTGGTGGTATGTCTTGCAGATATGAGCATCTCACATGTGTGTGCCAGTTTCCCCGGTTCTGCACACGATGCCTACGTGATGAGGAGTAGTCGCATCCCGAGGATGATGTCACAGATGCAGAACCAGCGTGCCTGGCTTGTCGGTGTGTACTGACTTTGTACCATTGTGTGTGTTCTGCAATGTTGTATTCCACCCTCTTTTCCAACTCAGCTAATGTGCAATTGTCTGTATGTAGGTGACTCCGGATACCCCAACATGCCGTGGTTGCTGACACCCCTCAGGAACCCTGTGACACCAGCCCAGATGCGCTACAATGAGGCACATGGTCAGACCAGGAGAGTGATCGAGCGGACATTTGGTTTCCTGAAGAGCCGCTTTCGCTGCCTGGACAAGACAGGAGGGGCCCTCCCATATGCCCCTGCAAAGGTGTGCAAGATTTTCATCGTCTGCTGCATGTTACACAACATGGCAGTGCGGAAGGAGTTGCCTCTCATCCTGGATGACGATGACCAACATCCGCCACCTGTGGAGGATCCTGGCCTGGGCCACGATGCCAGTGATGATGATGATGATGAGGGTGATGTCCGCACACAGCTCATCACCAACTTCTTCAGCTGAATGTGAGTATACAGAGATGTTATGTCAATGATTTTAGTTTGCATGATATGTGTTGGTGGTGCTCTGTTGCTGTTTGAGTGTAGCCATGTGCTACTTGACTGGATGCGTGCAGCGATGTGTTCTTACAGGTAGTCTGTACTCCCCAACAGTGTTGACATGCTAACTTGGTTTTGTGTAGGTATCTTGTGACATGTATTGGGCATGAGTATTGCAGTTCTGTCCTGTTCTTCAGTGCTTTTGACTGTGTGTCATGTCTGTCCTTCACAGGGTACTTTCAGAGTTGTTTGGTCAACTCGGATCCCCCGACACCATGATTCAACTTCCAGGGTGGAAGCAGTCGTTTCCCTACAGGTGATGTGCCACACACCCCTGGACTTTATTTCTTCAACACTTGGTGACTGTGTGGCCACTGCCACATGGGATTACCTTGCATCTGTAGTGGAAACAACATGTTGCAAATGTGTAATAAACCTGTGCTTCACTTTGGGATGTGCGTTGTCTATGGTCACACATCTGACTGACATTTGCTTACTGCACCTGTGGGCTAGTTAACACAGACTCTGAATAGGTGTGGTGTCTGTGCATTCCACTGTATTTCCTGGCAACATCAGTGTAGGTGATGAGTCAGATGGCCCTGGTGTGTATGTGTTGTATAGCCCTAGTGGTGTGTCTCCCTCATATGTGTCACGTCGCCATGACTCACATGACGGTGTTGAACTTGCTGTAGCAGTTAGCATGCACAGTGTCATTTAGCAGATCATCATCTCCATGACAAAAACAACTTTGGAATCACAACAGAGGCAAGTATGGTGTATTAGTGAGTTTATTTACATACATGTGTGAGGATAGTGCACATTGGGATTGGAATCCAAAGTTCACAGATGTGTTGGAAGTGTTGGTAGCAGAAATGTCCTGAGTAAAGTCCACAATCATCTGATACATTAGTCCAAATTAAACTCCCCATGTCATGTGGGAGAGTTGGGTTGCATTCGACAGGGTGAACAGTTTGCACACAAAGGAGAATTTCCAGAACAGGTGTTGGGTTCCTGGGGGATGTACATGGCCATCGGCCTCTCAGTTGTCCTTCCTCGGACGACCCCTCTTCTTTCTGGGGGGACCCTCACGTGCAGGCTGCTGCGGTGCAGAGGACTCTCCACCAGAGTCATCCTCCCTCCCTGTGGCAGTTGCAGTTGTTGCGGCACCAGATGTTGTGGGCACACAGGGAGGTGTGGACATGTTGGTGCTAATCTGGCGGAGGCATGTCAATATGTCCCTCTGCACCGCTGTCAGTTCTTCCAATGTGTCCCACTTGGACTCCATGCCAGACATGTGTGTCTCCACACGGGACATGTGGGAGTCCAAGCGGGCATGATGGGCAGCCTGCTGCTGTTGAATGTCCTTGAGGATCCCCACTACCTGGCTGACCTCTCCGGTGCTATTCTGGTACGCATCAGCAATGCGTACCAGTTGTGGGTCATCATGCAGTCCAGACCCCTCTGCAAACAGCGACCTCTGCCTACCACCCCTCCCACCACCCCTGGCCACACGTGCGGGACCTGTGGTGGCACGCACAGATGACCCTAGGTCCCCTTGGGGGTTGGTACTGGGGTTGTTGTCCATTGCTTCACGGTGGGCTGGGGTCCCTGTGCTGTTGTCATTCAGTGTCCATGGTCTGTCCGTGTCGGCGGGGGTGGTCTGTGTGTTGCCAGATGTTGGAGGAATGGGTGCAGGGGGTGCAGATGGTGGTCTGCTGGTGCTGCATGATGACTCACACCGGAGGTGCCAGGTTGGTCTTCGCCATCCGAGGAGGGCAGAGGCTGTTCCACACCAGAGAGCTCAGGGGCCACCGGAGCCTGGGACAGGGACTCCTCATCATCTGCTGCTGTGTCCCCATCATCACCTGTTTTTGGAAGAGACACACAATGTATGTTATGTTTCTACAGGCATCAATGGTTCAAACACATGACAGTTGTGACTGTACCTCTGGATGCGGGCCTGTACATTGCATTGTCCTAAGTTGTCACAGTCAGAGGTTGATATTGGTGTGGCTCATTGTCCTGCCAACCTGAAGCATTTCAATGTGGATGTTGAAGTGTGTGCATGACCAGCATTGGTGGTATTTGGTTGAAATCCGGACCTCCTTCTCCCCCCAGCCCAGTTATCCCACCATGAAGCATGCCACCCTTGCAGTGGGTGCAGGTTAACTCTCAGGATGTCAGTCAGTGGTGTCCTGCTGTTGGTTGGTGCCCAGTTCCCAGCAGGGCCTAGTACTCCCCACAACAGAGCACCATTGTCAGACATCATAGAAGTGGCTTTTCACTCCCTGTGAGGTGTGCATGCTTCAGTGTGAGCTTGCTGGGCCATGTGGGTGGGGGATGTTGAGCTGTGACTACCACTCCCATCATGCTATTGCCTACACCCCCTTCCCAGCATGCCCATACTTCCTTCTGCTTCCCTGTGGGGTAGTGTGCCTGTGCTGACAGGATGGCTGACAGTGTTGTCCTGGCGTTTGTTTGGCTACAAGTCCATAAAGTGTCCCTGTGCTTCACACAGCATAACCCAGTGTGGTTGTTCTTTGTGGGATATTTAATTAGAGTGTGAGGCATTGCATTCTCCCAGGTGAGTTGTGTGGAGTTTGTGTTAAGGGGGTGTGTGAGAAAAGCTGCTTGTAACTATGGTCAGAGCTGTCAGTCCTCCTTCCCACCCAGCCAGATATCCCACCATGGAACGTGCTTCCATTGCAGGGAGTGCAAGTTGGCTTTCAGGATGTCAGTCAGTGGTGTCCTGCTGTTGGTTGGTGCACAGTTCCCAGCAGGGCCTTGTGCTCCCCACAGCAGTACCCAGTGTCAGCCATCTTGTCAGTTCTTTTCCACTCCCTGTGATGTGAGCATGGTTCAGAGTGGTGTTGATGGGCCAATTGTGAGGGTGACCAATATCTGTGACTACAACTCCCATCATGCTATTGGCTACACTCACTTCACCAGCATACACACAATTCCTTCCTTTCAGTGAGCTTCCCTGTGAGGTGGTGTTCTGGTGGTGGCAAAATGTCTGACAGTGTTTGTTGGTTAGATTTGTGCCACTGCCTTGCTCTATTTGTTGTTACATATCACTATGAGATGGCATGTATTGTGTTTATCTAACTAACATACACATCTTGGGATGATTATCTTTTGGTTACTGTGGCTTTGCTAAGGGTGCATGGTTTGACTATCCCCTTGACAGTGATGTGTGTGTATTGTCACACAATATTGGGTATATTGGTTGTGTACTCACCAGGCTCTGGGATGTTTGATAGTCCATGTACGCTCTCTGGTGGTAGGATGGCCCGCACCTTCTCCTCCCAGGGCCTGAGGTATACTGGTTTGGCAGGAGGGCCACTGCCGGTGCGCTGACTCAAGGCGTAATCCTTCTTGAGTAGGTCCTTGACCCTCCTGCGCACATCATACCACCTGTTCTGGAAGTCTTCCTTTGTGCGCAAACATGGTGATTGTGCGTTCACCCTGTCAACGATCCTCTCCCACATCTTGGTTTTCTGCGACATGGGGGTCTGTTGGACCAATGTACCAAACAATTGTGGCTCTACCCTGAGGATTTCATCTACCAGGACTTCCAATTCACTGTCTAGGAACTTTGGATTCTTCTTTGGGGGCATGGTGATGGGTGGTGTTGGGGATTGATGTTTGTGTGAGTGTGCAAGTGAGGGTGGGTGAGTGTAGGTTTTGCTGGGTGTATGTGAGGGTGCTATTTGGGAGGTCCTAATGGTGTGTGGCTTGTGTGATGGATGAGTTGTGGGTGTGTCTGTGGTTGCTGTCTGATGGTGTTCTGTGCTGGCAGGTCAGTTGAATTTGCAAAGGATCATGGTAGGGATTTGTGGCCTTTATATGGGTGGAGTTGTGGGTGTGTCTTTGTTCCATGTTTTTTTCACCCTGTATTTATTGACTTTGTCATTGCTTGTTTGGCCCTTTTTTTGTATTTTTCCTTTGTAGGTTTTAGGCATGTAGGAGACGTTCTTCTGACCAAGTAGGACGCTGCAGTTGGCTCGTGCGGGCTTCTCTGAGTCTTTCAAGCTGTGTTTCTGATGGGTTTCATGTGCGGCGTACGCGTCGGTCGCGGAGTATTGGGTTGCTTTGGCTCGGATTTGTATGCGTGTCGGTCGTACGGCTTGGGCTCCGTGCGACTCGGTCTGGTTTTACACGCATTGCATCGTACTGCGCGGGTCGGAGTTCGCGGGTACGTTTCTGTCGGGTTCATTCCTGGTGCGTGTCGGTCGGTTCGATTCGCGTAGTTTTCCGGCCGGATAGCTGGTTTCCGTGCGGTTCGGTCGTTCGGCTTGTGTTCCGTACGAGTCGGTCGTAATTCACATGCATTGCATCGTACTACGCGGATCGGGCAGCGCCGGTACGTGTCGGTCGGACTACATTCCCGTACCGAGTCGGTTGGTACGTTTTCCGGCCCGAATCGGAATCGGTCCCTTAGTAGTAAATCAAATAAGCCAATTATGGAAACACCAATCCATAAACACAATTTACGGAAAGCATATGCACTTTAGCACTGAATAGCAGTGGTAAATTGCCCAGAGCCTTAAAACCAACAAAAACAGGGTCAAAAACAGGAGGCTAAAAAGCAAAAAGTTTGGGGGTGCACCCACTGAAAACGCCAAGTCCAACAGGTCGAACATCAAAACATAAAAAATGTACCTATTAGCTTTATCAAGAGGTGTCAGCATATTTAACATATATAAAGCAGACCTATTGTCTTTTTCAAAAAGTCATAAATAATTGTATTTAAATGTATGTTATATAAATTCATACATTGAAATATTTAATAAACATGATTATCATAACATTGCTTTAATAAAGCCTTATTATAAAAAATCAACATGACTTTGAGTCTTTTTTTAATCATTTTTCAGTCCAAAAAATGCAGCCATAGAAACAAACACAAGAGGGCCCTGCACTCCAGCTGAAGAGAGAAACAGCTCCAGCTCATATTGCTTAAAAAACATATGCTAAGCTCTCCTGGAGTCATGGATTTAATGACCTAGGAGAGTTACTGTGTTTATTTTTTAATGTTGCTGGGAGTCTGCTGCAATCCCTGCAACCCCCATAACTTTAAAAAATGCTTGGTGTTGCCCCTACCCTTTCTAGGGGAAGGTCCACGATACAGATTTATAACCAAAATGCACTTGCACAGCATTATGGGGTGCTCCTTGTCTGGAGCAATGAATAATAAATGAGCTCATATATTCTTTTTTTTAAAATGTTTTTGGGGCCCGGGTGCCCAGACCTCTTTTTTTCATGGTGGGGGCAGCGGGGGAAATCCCAAGGCTCCTTCAGTCGGATCCTCAGCCACCACTGTGGCAGGAGCTGGCCTTTGTTTAAAAAAGAAATTATATGTGGGTGCCAAATGCCCACCAGGGGCACCCACATGCACCTAACAGTTGGGGGCTGGAGGGAGGGGCCCAGGTCCTTCATGGCCCCAACCAACTCCCCAGCCACCACTGGGGCGGGAGCCAGCTATTATATTTTTAAAAATGTTGTATGTGGTTGCCCTGGTGTCCCCAGGACACCCACATTTACCTATATGTTGTGGGCCACTGAGGACCTGCAAGGCCCCTGTTTCCCCAGAGGACTCCCCAGCTAGCCCCCATTGTGGTACTGGCAGGAGTTGGCACTATTCTCCTTTGCTCTCGCCAGGTCGTGGGCAATTTCTTCTCCTGCTCCCAGCTGGGATGGAGCAAACTTGTGTTTCCTGCCCGGGAGAGTGTGGGTACGGTGCGCCCATACTCTCCAAGGCAGGTATCTGCAGTGTCCCAAGGGATGGGGTCCTCTGGACAAGGCTTTGATCGGGCCCGGGTAAGTGGTCCCTAGGGCCAATCTAGGCTCAAGGAGGGGAGCCCAATGCCCCCTCTCCAGTAATAACCACTGGCCCTGGGGGAAGGGGTCCCTGGGGTCCTAATGTGGCTTGAGGAGGGGGGCTGCAAGCCCCCTTCCCTTAATTTTTAATTTGGCTCTAGAAGGTGGGGTTCATGGGGCCTCTTGGAGGCTCAGGGGCCGCATTCCCCCTACCATTTAATTGTAATCTCAGCCCGTGGGGGTGAGTTGCCGATGCAGCTAAGCATTTGCGCCACCGCTTTAGATCCTGGTCCACCTGGAGGGGTGTCTGTATCAAAGGCGGAAGACTATCATTTTTTTTCAGAGTTGCAGATCCTCCGTAGATCCATGGTGCTGATAAAAAAGAATTGCCAGATTTTCTGCAAGGGGGTTTCTACCCAGCCCCCCTATATATCTTTATTTTAACTTTTTTCTACAATAAGGGACTGTGTGCCTGAACCCTAAACTAGCTGCCATCACATATTCATATTTGTTGATGTGGTGGCTCCTGTGAGATGTGATATCTCATCATGAGATCTGTCAGTTCTGTCAATCATCCTTGCCATGAAATAGCAATTTTTTTAAAGCTTAATTTCTCTGAAACTATTGAATGGAATTACACCAAAAAGCACACTTTCCCCACTATTATCTTGCTTTCTGCCAAATTTGGTGAAATTCCATTCAGTCATTTTGGCTGAAGCTGTCTCATTTCCCTATTTAAAAATGAATGGGGGAAAAGTGTTGGGATCCCTGTCTTTTCCCCGCTTGATCACCCCTAAACTTTCCAGGAAGGAGCTGAGGTGGATGGCATTTTTGGGGGAAAGTTTCATGAAGATTCATCAAACGGTGTAAAACTTATAAGCACAACAAAAGAGGCATTTTCTATGGAAATGCTAACCTAACTATAACTACCGGGTGGCAACCGCCACTGGGATACGGTAAACAACCATTACAACAAATCTTTTACCCCGCATACCATCACCCCGCATACCATGACAACGCAAATGAATGTCTGACAGAAAATCGACCTGCAAAAATATCGACACAGAAATATAGAAGTCAAAAATATTGAAGTCCAATCTACATAAAGGTAAGTACAAAAATATCGAAAAAAAATATATAGTTGTCAAAAATATCGAAGTTAAAAATATCGTTTTTTAAAATGTTTTAATAATAATGTAAAATTAAGTAAATAATACATATAATTAAAAGAAAAATAGTTAAAAATATTAAAAGATATTTAAAAATAATAACTAATACATTAATGTTAAAATAAATTAAACATATACATATAAATTAATATATATACTTACTCCACATAGTGCAACAGTAGAGAAAGCGTTGGATAGCGTAGGGGTAAAAATTACTATTCCCACTCCAGAGAGTGCAAAAGTAGGGAAAGCGCTGGATAGCGAAGGGGTAAAAATTACTATTCCCACTCCAGTGAGTGCAACAGTAGGGAAAGCGTTGGATAGCGTAGGGGTAAAAATTACTATTCCCACTCCAGAGAGTGCAACAGTAGGGAAAGTGCTGGATAGCGTAGGGGTAAAAATTACTATTCCCACTCCAGTGAGTGCAACAGTAGGGAAAGCGCTGGATAGCGTAGGGGTAAAATTACTATTCCCACTCCAGAGAGTGCAACAGTGGGGAAAGCGCTGGATAGCGTAGGGGTAAAATTACTATTCTCACTCCAGAGAGTGCAACAGTAGGGAAAGCGCTGGATAGCGTAGGGGTAAAAATTACTATTCCCACTCCAGTGAGTGCAACAGTAGGGAAAGGGTTGGATAGCGTAGGGGTAAAAATTACTATTCCCACTCCAGAGAGTGCAACAGTAGGGAAAGCGCTGGATAGCGTAGGGGTAAAAATTACTATTCCCACTCCAGTGAGTGCAACAGTAGGGAAAGCGCTGGATAGCGTAGGGGTAAAATTACTATTCCCACTCCAGAGAGTGCAACAGTAGGGAAAGCGCTGGATAGCATAGGGGTAAAAATTACTATTCCCACTCCAGTAAGTGCAACAGTAGGGAAAGCGCTGGATAGCGTAGGGGTGAAAATTACTATTCCCACTCCAGAGAGTGCAACAGTAGGGAAAGCGTTGGATAGCGTAGGGCTAAAAATTACTATTCCCACTCCAGAGAGTGCAACAGTAGGGAAAGCGCTGGATAGCGTAGGGGTAAAAATTACTATTCCCACTCCAGTGAGTGCAACATTAGGGAAAGCGTTGGACAACGTAGATGTTAAAAAAACATACTTATAAATTAAATAAATTTTGTAATTAAATAATGATTTATTAATAAATTTAGAAAAAATAAAATAAACTACCAATATATCAAAAATAATAATTACTTTAATAATATTAAATACTCCCCAACCTATTCCCCAATAAACACACAACACACTCCACATAAAATTTCACACAATGAAATTAATTTTCAATTAATCAATTAATAAAAATTATTTTGCAATTAATAATTAAATAAAAAAAATTGTCAATAACAATAAATATGTAATACAAATTAATAACCAATTAATAATTAATTAACAAAAAATTAATTATCAATACCAATAAATAATATTTAATGAGAATTACGAACCAATTAATAATTAATTAACAAAAGAATTAATTATCAATACCAATAAATAATATTTAATAAAAATGAATACCCAATTAATAATTAATTAACAAAAAATATATCAATTCCAATAAATAATATTTAGTAAAAATTAATAACCAATTAAACATTAATTAACAAAAGAATTAATTATCAATATTCAATTTTTCTTAATTAATTACTTAGGGGGTCATTACGATGGCGGGCGGAAGCACAACCGCCGTGCTGGCGGATGCAAAAACCACCAGTTACCGCCGGCACGCAGCAGTCCACACGCCCGCCCAATTACGATGCGAAAAGTAGGCCAAACACCGCCGGCAAGCCAGCAACACCGTCCGCCATCAAAGTGCGCCCGTACACGTAGCGGCGCAGCCCAACTGACACACACCGTCCGACGAAAACACGTCCCGCCCGGCGTATAAATTACGATGTCGCAAACAAACGGCTCCCACGGCCAAGAGATACCGTACGACAAACCGAAGCGGTAACACGGACGCCGAGCACGGACAACGAAGAAGCGGCTCCCCGAGCATGAATCCAGCACTGCAGGCCCTCCCCATGCTCTTGCTGATGCACCACCAAGGACGCAACGTACCGCGGAGACGCAGGTAGGCACACACACAACAAGTGCACGCAAACAGCGCACACAGTGCAAGGGCGGAAAAAGCGGACAACCCCCCCAGCGCGTGTACACTACACATCCACCATTGCATCCACATATGACACACAGGCCAAATCGTAACATCGCGTAACACATGTGTACACACCACCTTGGACTAGGAACCAACGACCCCGTCACGGCCCCAAAGCGGCGATGACGCCGCCACACATGCGCACAACGCAGAGGCCAACCGCAGCGCCATGCATGCGTCGCACACAGACACAGGGACACAACCAAGCAGCACACACATCAGCCCCACCCCGAACTCACATGACACGTGACAGGCCTGCCACAGACATGTCCCCAACGCCCAATTCACGGACAACACCCAACGCCACACAACCGACGCACACATGTCAGTGAAGTTACGCAACAGCAGGACACACCCCAGTGTAACAAACATGGCGAAGCACACAGCGGCGGCAACACCAACTAGGAGAAGCAGGGCCCCTTCGGGAAGAGGAACGCCAGTACCACACTGAAACACCCATACCACCCTGCACATATGAACAAGACATATAAAACGGAACACCAAAGAGCCCGGGGACCGACAACAGGTGGCCCAAGAATAACATTCACACACAAGGCCCAACGCAGAGCGGAAAGGCAGCCTGCCGCCCACACAAGGGAGAGCAGACAGCACTGAATGACCTTCCATTCCAACTCCGAAACCACAGCCCTACGAAAGAAGCCGGTGAATACAGCCATTGTCCAAGAAAAGACCAACACAGGCATGCCGAGGAGACCGACCACAGGGCAGATAGCGCATATCACAGAAGCACACAACGGACGGGGAAGAAAGAAGAAAACACTCCCCCATGTCGGCCACATGCAAGTTAATTGGAAGGAGTCACACATCACTGACCTTGAACTGTCTGAGAAGCATGTGGGATGAGGGCCCGTGTCCTCCAAACAAGCCAACAGAACACAAGTCCTGTCTCCCTACGACTACACAGAGCTCACAGCAACCTCGGAGCGTGCACATTGCAGACTGCACACACAGCCGGAGCACGCCACCACAACGCACCGCTGCGAAATGGCAACCGCAACACACCTACCCAACTACGCCGGACAGCTCAAGCTGTACAAAACCAACCTGATACATATATTGGGATGCGATCTCCTGTCCCTGCTGAACGTAAGTTACCGACTGACTTACCGCATCACATTGTTCAGCTGCGTCATGCCCGTCTTCTACTGTCGGAGGTGTCCCTACCAGCATCCCGTGGAGATATGCCTCTCCAACCCGGCATGTCTAAAGGCGGACCTGCTACCACTACTCCTCCCTCTGGACGCACACGACAGGGCCTGCTCTGCCTATGGGGGCATGGCGTATGTGGCCAACATCGCACCCGCACTGAAATGGGACCGCTGTGCCTCCACACGACGGATCATCGAGAACAGCTACATCGAATGTCACCCAGCATGCCCCATCATGGTCCTCCAAGGGACAACTTACGAACAACACCTTGACAGCCACCATCCGCTACATTGGCTGGCAAACATGTACACCACCAATGACATGGAAGCCCTGCTGGACGGCATCGCATACCTGACAACCTGTAAATTCGTCGGACCACAACGCAGGTTCCCCGATTGACCTATGATGTCCAACCCCGCACCCATGCTTAGCTTCCGCACGGACTGGCCAGTCACCACCACAACAGCCATACCAAACGACCGGCAACTGTTACCACACCATCAACGACATCGCCATGACATCGGATATGACCGGGACATGCACACTGTTCCCCATCACATCCAGGAACACCGCATGCATCGTGGGAGGCAGTGGCATGGGGTCTGTGTATCGCACCCACATGGACGGAACTGCACGAACAACCAGGACACGACATGGATCCAGCGCCCATGGACACACACACCGCTCAGTGGACATGAATAGGTCGCCTGGAGTCTGTGGGTGCTGCACCCCTCCCACCCCCGCCCCGGGAATCCCATACCAGGACCTTTGCATGGACGACAAGTGCATACAACAACAACACGACCCCAGTGACTGTGACATGTCCAGTAACCACCACATTGCAACAACAAGTGGCACGCCGCTGCATGCACGCAAGCACATGCCCTGATGTCATCTCACATGCACGCGTGCATGAGGAACAACCGCAGCAAACCTGTCACATGGAACTGAGATGGACTGTGCCCATGATGCCAAGCGGTCTGGTAGGCTACATGTATACCGTCTGTGTCAAAGTCCGCAGCTCCGCAGCTATACGTAAATGTACATTAGCACAGCCTTGGCCAAGCAGATGTAACTCTGAAGCCCACATCCCACATGCAACAGCCAATCACATGTAACCCCACACCCTATCCCATTTGCAATCATGCTCAGTATATCCTCAACATGTATTCCGCTGCCAGTAGTGTCCACTATACTGCATCACAGAGGACAGAAGACTCAATATAATGTTTGAAACCAAAACTGTCTCCGCTGACTCATTTCACAAGTACGAATGAGAGAGGATGAGAGTATGTGAAGTACACGGCAGTCGTGACATGACCATGTAGTCCACTGGTATTGGATGTCAACGCAAATGAGTAGCACAACTGTGGAAGACACACATGTGTCGTGTGAAGTCGTATGGACGCAGTGCTCAGGTGGGTGGGTGTGACGGGTAGATGCGCACATGCCAAGTTGGAGCACGCCGTGTCGGGAGGGGTCATGAACAGTACACCACCGCTTCCCTGGGCATTGTGAGAGGACACCTGTCGGGGGGAGTGAACACGTGTGTGCACAGCAGCCGGGCACACGTACAAAGCGGTACCAGGCGCACCTCAGCCCACCCTCTGTGGACAAGCTGGATCCTGTTGTGCGCCCGCCATGCCCCTTGACAAGGCACACACAGCCCCAGTCGACCAGGTGTAACCCCAACATAGTCAATCCGCACAGGCGATACAGGGCACGGGATGGCAGTGGAGCATGGTGTGTGAGAGGTCTCCTCGCGCTCCTCCTGGTCATATCACGCAGGCAATAGAACCTCAACGTCTAGCATGGCACAAGTCAAATGGAAGTGTAGGGGGACGCACCACAGCACGAGCAGCACTGACGTCACGGGAGGTGGCTCGCACCATCCCATCCATTGCCCATTATACCAACCACGCCACATGCCATTGCGACTAAGTGCAAGCGCGTGCGCCACCACCCCCGAGCCCTCCCCAGAGAGGCCAAAGAGTGAATGTGTGGGCCATCAGTCACAGACGGACGCGGCATGGCCGCAAGGGCAGCCACAGCCACTGGGTGTCGCAGGTGGCGGATCCGGAAGGCGAAGACTGTGATGCATAGTCCATGCAGGCCGGGTCTCCATTTGGGGCACCACGCAGGTGGACGGCGTCCTGCAACACATCATACCCTGAGACAGCCCACTCGTGCAACTGGACCCACACATACACTCCTTGCCCTCTCTGGTGCGAGCTTGGGGCTGCCTGTGCAAGCGCTAGCCTCGCAGGTGCACATGCATATTGGGGGAGCGAGGGGAGGACATGAGGGCTGGGGCGAAGATGACTGTATCACTGTCAGTGAGTACAAGGGATGACCCAGATGTGGAAAGGAAGAGACGTGTCCCGTGTGTACTGCAACTAGTCGCCAATCCAACTACCCCCCATGTCCGGAATGTAAGCCCGCACCTAGGCCCGCCCATCCGCCACATCGAATATACCACCAGCACGACAACCTTCCCATTCGAAACACTGACTGGGGGTGGCGACCAGTGAACAATCATGTGTAGCCTACCCACGCGTACATGTGGGCCCTCCATGATCCATGTCACCTGCGGCAAAGTCATGACATGCGCAATGAGGGAAGTGAGGAGAGCTGTCCGCCCCACGCACAGAAGGTGCATCAGCTCCACAGACCCAGCAGCGAGTCCAGCAGGGGTCACATGTGCAGGGGCAGCTGTGCCTGGTGTGAAGGCACATGCATATAGACAGCACATCGACCAATGTGTAGTCTGCCCACATCTACAGTCCATCATCATGCGGACATAGGAATTGAACACAGGGCAACACATCTGAGTGGGTGCACCCACCGTGACCAACAATGCGCAATCATCGACGTACCCGCCCTGTGCATGGCCCCCCACCCAACGGAGGCACATCCAGTGCCACCATCCCACACACACAAGCCTTCCACGGAACATGCTGTGTCCAATGCTCAGTACAGAGTCAGCGCCCATCTGGTGGATCCTGAACAGGAGACACATGCACACACATGCCAGCTCCCACTATGTACGTCTGCCACCTGGCACGTGCAATGTAACCTCTCACCTGTGACGTGTGACTGCAAGCACACAGCCGTCTTGGCATGGGGCTGTCAATGTGGACACCTGTCAATGTTTCGGGAGGTGTGATCCGTACAGTGCTGTACATAGGGTGCAGTGCTGACACCTACTACTGTCTCATATCCCCTCGTGCCACAGGTCCCACTTGTTTTGGCCGCTCAGCCTGTGCCCACATCGTCGTCGTCGTGTGCCATACTCATCCAGCCTCGGAAGCAGTTCCATGCTCAGCAGACATTCATGTTGCCGTGGCGTTGCCGCTTGACGAATATGCAGTCAGTCCCCATCAGCACGCCCCGCAAGTCATTGGGGCCTAGATCCCCATGTGCATGCACATGGCAGTGGTTTGTATCACTAGCCATTGCCATTGTTGGGAGACCTGTGTAAGTGTATTGTGGCCGTGCCGTCCCAGCTTGACAGCTGGGCTGTGGCTCATGTGCTTGCTCAGTCATGTCAGTGATGTGTATGCGAAATTGCTATGTGTTGTGTTGCTTTGACATGTGTCCACTGCCATTTTCCCTAGGCGGAGACCGAACATTGACCGCCCATACCAATTGCTGGCGGACATGGACGATACAGAGGTCATTAGGAAGTTTCGGCTGGACAGGCCAACCCTGCATCGACTGTGTGCCATGTTGGAACCCCATCTCCGTCCCCGCAGGGTGTATCCGACAGCTGTCACCCCCACGGCTAAGGTGATGGCCGCCATGCATTTCTTCGCCACTGGGTCATTCCAGCACACAGTGGGCAGTGGAGGAGGGATGTCCCAGCCCATGTTCAGCAAGGTGCTGAGGGATGTACTGGCAGCCATGATGCTGTACCGAAACAGGTACATCCGCTTCCCCAGGGCTCGTGAATTGGCGGCAGTGAAGGGTGCGTTCTATGCCCTTGGCAGAATCCCACACGTTGTTGGAGCCATTGACTGCACACATGTTGGCCTTGTTCCACCACAGGCCACTGAGCACCTGTACCGCAACAGGAAGCACACGCACTCCCTGAATGTGCAAGTGGTGTGCCTTGCGGACATGGTGATCACCCACGTGTGTGCAAAGTTCCCAGGCTCGGCCCATGACGCACACATAATGCGCAACAGCATCTTGCCACGACTGATGTCCAATCTGCAACAGGATCGTGGCTGTATTGTCGGTGAGTATGTGGAGTGGTGTAGCGTGCTGGTTGTGCGATGCTGTCCCCTGTCCAGTTGGAATAGCAACGGTTCTCTGTGTCCCTCACACCCAGGTGACTCTGCGTACCCGAATGGGGCATGGCTGCTCAGTCCATTGAGGAATCCTCGCACCCCAGCAGACGATCGCTACAATGAGGCACATGGGAGGACCAGACGTGTGGTCGAGCGTACCTTTGGCCTCCTCAAGTCCAGGTTCAGGTGCCTGGACCGCACCGGGGGTGCGCTGGCGTACTCCCCACAGAAGGTGTGCCAGATAGTGGTGGCGTGCTGCATGCTGCACAATCTGGCCATTCGGAAGCAGATCCCCCTCACCGTGGATGACGGAGATCAACCAGGGCCCCAGCCCGCAGACCAGGACAGCTCGAGTGAGGAGGACAGCGGAGAGGAGGAAGCTGGTAATGTGCGGCAGCAGCTCATCGCCCACTACTTCACTTGACGGTGAGTGTCCATGTACGACGGCTGATGTGGCTGTGTGTGTGCTGTGTCAGGGTGGCCGTTTGTTCACTGCGTGCTGTGTGTCAATGCTCCATGGCCAGGGTAGTATGCCACTGTTGGTGGCTGTGGCATTGTGCCCTATTGCTCTGTGCGATGTGTGTACATTGCTTGTAGTTGTTGACATGTACTGTGTGATGGGTGTGTGACACACTCATTGAATGTGCTCCTGTTCTGTCTCCCACCCCTAGGTCCCTACAGGCCCTCCGGTTCCATTGCCATGCCACGCATCAGGTGCCTTTCCGCCCAAGGTGGCCGTTGTATTCCGTACAAATAAAACACAGGGCACAAACAGCAGTTTGTGTAAGAGGTGCATTTATTTCAAACTGTGACATGTGATTGTGTGTAAGGTGATGACAAAAGTGGTGCGTGCAGTGACAATGAGCTGTCGGTCATGGCTGCGTGATGCTCAGGGTGTACCCACTGGTTCTATGTCCATAGTCCAACACACACATGCCATCCAGATGGCTGTGTGGAGTGGGATCGTAGTCCAAGTCAATGCAGTGGGTGGTCAAGGAAGGCTGGCTGGCTGCCTCACTTGCGTCTGGAGCGTGCGAAGTCCTCCCGGGAGATCTGTTTCCACTTCGGACGGCCCCTTCCACGTTTGCGAGGGGGTGCCTGCTTGCGACATGCTGGTGGTTGAGGTGTGCTCACTGGCTGTGGACGCAGGGGAACTGGACACTGCTGCTCGACCCTGCGCCCCGGCAGGTGGTGGCGGAGGGGGAGCTGCTGTCCCTGGCTGTGACCTCACCGCCACCACCAGCTGGCCCATGAGGTCCACGAGTTGGCCCATACGGGCGTCCATGGACCTCAGCACCCCCAGCACCTCCCGCGTGTCTGAAGCAGACCTGACCCATTGTTCTTGGGCCTCTTCATAGGCCCCAAGGACTCTGGCCATTTGAGGCAGGGCATGGCTCCCAGGGGAGACTTGCGTTTCCCTGACCCTGCTCCTCCTACCAGTACTGCTGCCACCGGCCTGCCCACTAGCCACATTGCTCACCACGGTCCTCGCTGTGGCTCCCAGGGTGGATCCAGTCGGCCGGGCCACCACCTGCGCTGGGACTGGTGCCAGCGAAGACGTGGTGGTGGTGGCGGCGGTGGTGGTCGGTGCGGCGATGGTGGCGGTTGCGGCAATGGTAGTGGCCGCAATGACCGTGGGTGTGGCCGCAATGACCGTGGGTGTGGCCGCAACGACAGTGGCAGCAGGGGGCTGGGAATGTTCAGCAGCCCTGGATGATGGGTTGGTGGGTAGGAGGGGTCCTGGGGAGCGGCTGGGCCCTGCCACACCAGATGGGCCTGCTTGGTGGTCTGTGTCCGAAGAGGAGGACAGATCCTCCACATCCGTGTGTCCTCGTTGGGGGCTTGTAGGCTGGCTGTGGTGGCTGCTGTCTCCATCCCCAGCATCCAGCAGTTCGTCACCTGTGGAGAGAATGAGATTTGTTATTGTGTTGCACCTGGCGAAGTATGTATTTGTCGTCTGACATTAACAGTTCGTGCAATCTCGTACATGGGTTTCCCGGAGGCGTGTGTGTGGCTGTAGCATTTGTAGTTGTGTGTGCTTGACAATGGGACTGTGTGCTGTGCACATGTGGCATGGGACGGATTGGCCATGCCGATGGGTGTGTTGCTGTGCCCCTACTTATTGTGACTCTGGTGTATGCGGGCTCCTGGCCCATCCTGGGTCTGGTTTGTACTTTGCTTTTGGTGTTCAGATGGGACGCTTAGGAACGCATATGGCAACAAGGGGGCCATGCCCCAGATTCGCATTTGGGATGGAATATGCTTTTGGGGTACATGCTGTGAGCATGGGTGCCGAACGTGACATGTGTTGTGGCAGCATGACAGTGCATGGTTTGAGGTGTGTGCATGCTTGACATGGCCTGCATATTTGCTGTCTGTTGTGATTACTGGACATGGCATTGGACGCATCGTTATGAGTGAGTGATGGTTGTGTGCCAGCCAACGTATTGCAGTTGTCCCATCTCCTTGGTGTGCGTGCTGCCCTGTGCCATGTGCATCACTGCAGTGCTCGGGGGGTGTGGCCCATGTTGTGTGTTGTTGCTCACAGTGTGTCGTGCGCTTCATTGACTTCTGGCACATGGTTGGTCATGGGCATGTATCTTAGCGTGACTGCTGTATGTGTGGCAGCTGTGCGGATGACATGCCTTTCATGAGACTGGGGCTGACGGATGGGATGGATGGTATGTTGTATGTGCATGGTGTGTCTGTGTGTTTGATGGGTTCAGTGGTGTTCGTGTGCATTTATGTTGTTCCGCTCTGTTGCGTCTAGTGTTGTTTGTCTTACATAGGCGTAGTTGTGGGGTGTGTGGTTGACAGGCAGTAGGGGCTACATGGACAGGACTTCAATGGTGTTTCGGTTGTGTGTGATGGGTTGCACAGTGGCTGCCGTGTGGTACTATATTCAGTGTGGCTTGTGCATGCAGACGTGGCTCCTTGGGTGTTGCTGTGTTTGTGATGGGTCATGTGGGGTGTGAGTCTGTGGTTCATGTCCGTGTGCACATTGTTCACTTGTTCGTGACGGTGGGCGGTGCTGCGTGTTCGTCTGCTACGTGACATGTCCCATGTGTTGGTCGTGTTACGGTCCTCATGCCTCCAGTAATCCAGCCCTGTCCAGTTTCCCACCTGCAGGTTGTTCGTGCGTGCACTGTACTGGATGCCACATGGTTCTAAGCGGGGGTGCTCCATGTTGCAGGTCTGTGGGGGTGGGGGGTGTTGTGGGTCGTGGTGGTGGCTGGACACCCACTGACACCGATTGCTGTGGACCGTGATGTCTACCTTTCGGCTGTCGTTGTGCACTGCGGTGGCTGACACGTGGCTGTGGGGTGTGGGGGATGCTCCTCCTTGCTGTGCTGTGGGACTAGGGGCCTGGTGTGTTTTGTACTTGGGCTGTCCACCCTCCCACCCACTGCACTTTGTGTTCCTGACACTTACCTGTTACTTGTCGGTTAGTGCAGCTATGGCGGACACATGGGTGTGGTGGGTACTCGTTGTGGCGCTTCTGGCATATTTGGGGACCTGTTGGTGGTTACGTGGCTGGCTGAGTGTACACATGTCCCCACGCATCTTACAGTTGTTCGGTTTGGGCTGTGTGTGGTGGTGTCTGTTGCATGTGTGTGTGATGTGTTGTGTATTGTGTGCTGGACATGGGGGTGTTTGTCCCTGGGAGCTGTGGCATGGTGGTAGTGCATGTGAGTACATAGCGGTGTGCTGGTATACATTAGTTTGTACTTACCAGCCTCCACTCCCCTGCTAATCCGGCGAGGATCTCCGGATGTATAATGACTCGCACCTTCTCCTCCCACGCTTTGAAGGTCTTGAAGAGCGCGGGATTCCCTCCGCCAGTGACGGCTGCCAGCTCTCTGTTCTTGCTCTCCTTCTTCTTGACCAGGCTCTTGACGTCATTCCACCGTTTGTTGATTTCAACTCTGTTCCTGGGCAGGGTCCCGACTGCATTGACCTGGTCTACGATCCGGTTCCACATTCTCTTTCTGGTGGCTAGTGGTGTGTGCTGGACCAGGTTCCCATAGATTTGTGGGTGCACCTTGATGATCTCGTCGACCTTGACCGTCAGCTCCATGGGCGTGAACTTGGGCATTCTTTGTGGTGCCATGGTGTTTGTGGTGCTGTTGCGGTGTGTGTTGTGTAATGTGCAGGGGGTTTGTGGTGCCGGTGTTTGGTGGTGGTGGTGGTGGTTGTGATGTGTGCGTTTCTGTGGTGTGCTGCTGTCCTTGCTGTGTCACTGTGTCCTCTCCTCTCCTCTCTAGTTTGCAATGTTGCAAGGGGTTGTGGTCTGTGGGAGTGCTGCTTTTGTACTTACCTATGTGGGTGTGTCCTCATGGTCTGTTGTTTTCAGGTGTGTTGTGTCTGGGGTTCTGGCCTTTGTAGTTTTTGTTTGTCCAGGGGGGGTGTTTTCGGGATGTGTACTGTGCTTGTGTATTTGTGCGTGCCTTGCTGTGTGGACTTGTTGGCCATGTTGTGTGCGATTGTTTTTGTCAGCGGATGGTTTCTGTGCAGGGACGTGGGCGCCATGGCTTCTGCCGTGTCGATTCTCATCGGCGTTGTTTGCGCTGGCGGGCGGTATATTTGTAGTTTTCCCGCGCTCATGGCGGTGCGATCGTAATCTCACGTGCGGTGTGTCGGCCGTGAGGGCGGGCGGTTTTGTGTTGTCGTGCGTGTTTCCGTCCGTGGCGGGCGGTTTGACTCCGACTCGGACGATGGTGGGCGGTATCTTGTGTGATTTATCCGCCGATGGCGGTTTTCGGTTTGTGTAATCGTAATGGCGTGGTCGGTGTTCAGACGGTGTGTGCGGGCGGATTTTTGCCGCTTCCATGCCTGGCGGATTTTTTGACGCCGGGTATTGTAATGGGCCCCCATATTACAAATAATTTACTTACCACCCTATTCCCCTAAAAACACACAACCCACTCCAATAATAAATTAATACAAATAAAATAATTATCAATTAATAATAATTAATTACCAATTAATAATTAATAAACAATAAATTAATTATTAATAACAATAATTAAAAAATAATAGTTACTTAATTAAAATTAAATTAATTCCCACCCTATTCCCCTATAAACCCACAACCCGCTACAGAAATAAAACACAAAATTTAATTAAAATAAATTAATAATTCCTAAAAATTATTATTTAATTTACTATAATTAAATTACTTCCCACCCTATTCCCCTATAAACCCACAACCCGCTACGGTACTAAAACGCAAAATTTCCTTTTAAAAAATTACTAATTTCTAAAAAATGTATACTTATATTTAAAAAAACAGTACAATACTTACCAAAAAATATAGAACACATACATATTAAATACGTACTAAAATACATAACACTCATATAAATAACGATATTATTAACATCGATAATTTAACTATCGATATTACTAACATCGATATTTGCAACATCGATATTTCTTACCTTAACTTCGATATTTTGGTTGTAGATATTCTTGACTTCGATATTTTGTCCCTACGATATTTAAAACTCGATATAACTGTGCTTCGATATTTAAAAATCAATATTTTGACTGTCCACCAACGCAAATACCATTACTCCGCAATGCCATTACAACGCATGGCATTACATTTTATATGCTTTTACCACGCATGCTTTTACAACGAAATTCGTTGTAAATGCATGAATGGTAAAAGCATATGTTTTTTAAATGTAAGTATAAGGTAAGTATAGGGTTTGGGGATGGGGTGTAGAGGTATGTGTTATGGGGGTTCAGGGTAATTTTAGGGTTAATTCTATGTTTGGGTTTTGGGGCGCTGGGGTATTTTTAGGGTTTAGGGTGGGTTTAGGTTTTGTGGTACTGGGGTATTTTTAGGGTTCAGGGTGGGTTTAGGTTTTGGGGTTCAGGGGTAATTTTAGGTTTAAGTGTATGTTTGGGTTTCAGGGTGTAGGGGGTATTCTTAGGGTTCAGGGTGCGTTTAAGGTTTTGGGGTGCTGGGGTATTTTTGGGGTTCAGGGTGCGTTTAGGTTTTGGGGTGCAGGGGTAATTTTAAGGGTCAGGGTAGGTTAGGGTTTTGGGGTGCAGGGGGTATTTTTAGGGTTCAGGGTGCGTTTAAGGTTTAGGGGTGCTGGGGTACTTTTGGGGTTCAGGGTGCATTTAGGTTTTGGGGTGCAGGGGTAATTTTAGGGTTCAGGGTGCGTTTAGGTTTTGGGGTGCAGGGGTAATTTTAGGGATCAGGGTGGGTTTAGGTTTTGGGGTGCTGGGGTATTTTTGGGGTTCAGGGTGGGTTTAGGGTTATATATATATATATATATATATATATATATATAAAATAAACATATATAAAAAAAAATTTAAAATTATAAATATATAAACTATATATCTATATATAGATATATATATATAGATATATATATAAATATATATATATAGATATATATATAAATATATATATATATATATATATATTAAGGTCAAGCACTTTTACACAGTTTATGACTTCACCACGCATGCATTTGCGTTGTAAAGGCATGCGTGGTAAAGTCATATGCGGAGTGAAAGTTTGCGGGGTAATGGTATCGCGGAGTAATTGCAATTGCGTTGTGAAAAATGCGGAGTGTTTGGTATGCGGGGTGACAGTATGCGGGATAACGTCGTATATTCCTGGGATACATATAGTTATAGTTAGGTCAGCATTTCCATAGAAATATGCCTTTATTGTTTAGCTAATAACTTTGGCACCATTTGACAAATCTTCACGAAACTTTCCAAAAATGTGCTCTTTTGGGTGATCCATCAAGCGGGGGCCGAGAAAAAAGGGGGGTCTCAAAAAGCAAAATTCCCACGCATTTTCCATAAACCTTTTAGAGAAGTACTACAGCAAACACTGCCGAACAGAATTTCACCAAATTTGGCAGGAAGCTCGAACTTGGTCCAGAAGGCACACTTTTTGTAATTTGAGACAAATCCGTTCAGTAGTTTTTGAGAAATTTAGGTGGGAAAATATATGTCTATCTGGGCTGTTGGATTTGAGGGACTCTCACTAGAGTTCCTCAAATCCAATTTTATAAAATAGATCATTTTCATTGGCCCAGGGACCTTTTTTTTCCTTGGGCCAATTCACTTTCACAGGAGACATGCTCCCGCAGGAGCCACCCCTCTGATTGGCTGCCAGCAACATGAAGAAAATGTCGCTGGCAGCCATTACAGGACTTGGAGACTTAGGGGCCGATTCTGATGCGGGTTGGAAAAGCTTCCCGACCGAATCGGTTGGGAAATGGTGTCCGACCCACTTGGATCGGGAAAGTCCAACCGGCGGAGTAGGATGCATCCGGATGCTTCCAGATACGATTTGGTTGAACTCCCATTGACTTCAATGGGAACATTTGTTCCTAACCGCATCAGAATTGGGCCCTCGGTCGGGAAGACACGTTCCCGATCCGATTTGGAAGGAGCAAATGCCGTTAGGAGGCCTTCCTAACCGCATCAGAATCAGGCCCTCGGTCGGGAAGCTTTTCCAACCCGCATCAGAATCGGGCCCTATGTCCCCTATCCTGAGCTGAATTAAGAAAAAATATAAGCGGGCAGGGTAGGGGCACCCAGCCCCTCCTAAAGACCTCCCCAGGGCCAAAATAAAAAAAAAACACCTTTTTTGTCACAATCCCACTGGACTCCCGCTGGATTGGCGCAAGAAAGAAAAAAAGAAAAGGGCGGCCTGCTATTTTTAATAAATAAATGGGAGAGGGGAACATGAGTGGGGGCACTCTCCCCGACCCCATTTTGGATCCTGGGGACCCCATCCACCGGTACTGGGTTCCTTAATTAAGGGGATGGTGTGTGGCCCCCCTCTTCGAGCCTTAAAACGCCCCGGGGATGCCATCTCAAGGAGCTGAATTTAACAAAAAAAGGAAGGAGCTCCCCTCCCTGAGCCTTCATAGGCCCTGAGGACCCCATCCTCTGGGTCCTGCTCAATTATTCTGTCCCAGGGAGCCCACCCCAGGACAGAGTAGTTTCCCTGCCCGCATCAGTGCCAACAGGGAAATATATGTTTGCACCCACCTGGCGGGAGCATTTTAAAATCTTCTGCCAGGTGGGAGCAAACATGCCATCTCTGCCTGCAGAAGCGTGGGCAGGGAAGGCATGCCTGCTCCTAGCTAGAGTAGACATAAAAATGTTGGGAGCAGACATTTCCCTACCTTCACTCCTGCGAGCAGGGAAACAGATATTGCTCCCACCCAGAGAAAGCAAGCATAAACCACTGTTCCCTTCGAGGGGCAGCAATGCGGGCTCCCACAGTGTGGGGAGCAGGCTGGAGCCACAAGCGCCCTAGGGCTTTCCCCCGTGGCCCCTAAATAGTGGTTTGTGGGGGCACCAGGTGGGTACTGGGACACCCACCTCAGGTCGTTGGGGCCCAAGAAGGCTCAAGGAGGGCGACTGCCCATCCCCTTCCTCATAACAATGCAATTTGGCCCCGGGAGGGGGAGCACGCGGCCTCCTACCCCTTTTTTTATTGCATTTGGCACACCGGGATGGCCGCATGTCCCCCTCCTCTTACAAATAGAATTCGGCCCCAGGGGTTGGGGTCGCTAAGGCCTATTAAGTCCTGGGGAATGGGGCCACTTGGTCCCACTCTCCTGATATTAGTGGTTGGCCCTGGAATATGGGGTCCCGGGGTCTCTTAAGCCTCAGAGAGGTGGCCATGCACCCCCTCCCCTATTATTAGTGGTTGGCCACGGGGATGGGGTCCCCGAGGCTTCTTAAGGCTCAGAGAGGGGGGCCACATGTCCCCCTCCATAATTATTAGTGGTTGGCCCCGGTTGATGGGCTCCCAGGGGCCGATTTGGGCTCAAGGAGATGGCCACATGCCCATGCCCCAAATATAACTGTTTTTGGCCCCGGAGAATGGGGTGCCCGCAGTGGGGTGCCCGCAGCCTCTTAAGGCTCTGGGGAGGGGGAACCACATGCCCTGTCCCCTATTATTATTCTTTGGCCCCAGAGCATGGAGTCTCTGGGGCCTCCTAAGGGTCAGGGGGGGCATGTGCCCCCTTCCCCTTATATAAATATGTTTGCCCCCTGGGATGGTGTTGCTAGGGCCTCTTCAGGCTTGAGGAGGGGACCACACGCCCCCTCCCCTATAATTAGACTTTGGCCCTGGGGATAGGGTCTCTAAGGCTGATTTGAGCTTGGGGAGAGGGACCATGCACCCCCTCCCCTAAAAGAAGTGTTTTTGGGCCCAGGGGATGGGTTCCCTGGGGCCTTTTAAGGATCAAGGAGGTGGGATAATGCCCCCCCTATAATTTCTGCATTTGCTGGGGAATGAGGTCCCCAGAACACATTTGAGCTCAGGGAGTTCGGCCATGTGCCCCCTCCCCTGATATAAATATGTTTGGCCCCGGGCGATGAGGTCCCTGGGGTATCTTTAGGCTCGGGGAGGGGGGCCATGACCTCGGGGACACCATCCCCAGGGACATACAGCAATTATAAGGGAGGAGGTGCATGGTCCCCTCTCGCTTATAATTACTGTACGGCTCCCGGGGATGGCGTCACCTCCCTTAATATAAATCTTTTTGGCCTCAGGAAATGGGGTCCCCAGGGCCAATAGGGGTTTGGGGAGGGGGGGCCGCACAACCCCCTCACCTGGCAAGGAGCTGGCTGTGGCCAACCATTCACCTCAGCGGGGGGATTTCTTTATGTATTGTAACATAATATTACTTTACCTTGAAAAAAAAACTAGAAAAAAAACAATGGTTAGGTAACGATATAGTTAGGTGAGATTATAAGATCTGATTTTCTTTATAAAAAAAAGCCTAGAAAGTCACTGAAAAAAACAAAGGTAAAGTGACATAACAGTTATGTGGAAAATTTCAGTGCCAATGTAATGTTTTAAACAAAAACAAAAACCACAAAATTGTACCAGTTATAGTTAGCAGAGCTAACTATAACTAGCGCCCCTGCCATGCACTGCTTATGACCTCACAAATTACATCACTCATGACATTTTCTATGACACCACTGATGACATCTCAAATGACATCATCGATGACATCACCGATGACATCACTGATGACAACATCCACGCTATCTTTGTGCACATTACTCTATAAAGAAGTATGGCATTAGAGGTATGAAAGTCAATAGAAAATAGCTCAGCATAAAATGAAGCATCATTAATCCCATTACATATATATGGCCGGTCACCTTAGGTAAAGCAAGTGTCACCTAAGGTGTGTAACATTGAGCCTATACCATACAGTTCATGGGTAACCCAGCTCATCGTGGCAATCAACCACACATAGATGGGTAACCCGTACTGCACACGGTGTTCAATCTGTATACAACTGTTCAGGGAAAACAAACTTCCTCCAGACAACGAAGCCCTGTTACATAAGTAATGCCCTACTACGGACAGCCTTTATCTTGCATCAAACCCTTGGCATTTAGCGAACCTCTCTTGAGAAATGAAACAGGCATGAGTAGAAAAGTGGGTACTATAAACAATTTGTGCCCTTTGCAGAGAATTCACCTTGGAACACATTGTTTGTAAACAGCCAGATTCTCATGAGCAATATATCACAGATTATTAAACAGTATTTAAAAAGAACAGTGTTCACTCTATGCAAAACCTTTCTAAAGAGAGACTACTCACTGGAAACACCCATGGCCTGAAGGTGCTAAAGATCCACACCCTAAATACTCTTCTGAAAACGTTACAGTTAGATCAGCTTGAGTGGCTTATGAAGAACATGTACATGGGTAAGTACCTGGTGCACAGAGTTGGCTGTCCTATGTAGAAATTATCATGCTGAGACGATTACCTTAAAATACTCAAGGGTTCTTACAATACTTAGGGCCAGATGTACGACTGTGTTTTTTGTGGTCGCAAACGGGAAATTGACTCGTTTGCAACTGCAAAAAAAAGGTCCTGGCATGTACAAACGCTATTTTGCGAGTCAGTGACTCGCAAAATAGCGTTTGCGACTCTCGCTATTAGGAAGGTGCGTCCCTTAGTGGGGTGACGTAAAGTGGAGTGGTGTAGAACTGAATAGCGTAGAGTGGAGTGGTGCAGAGTGGCATACAGTGGAGTGGCGTAGAGTGGAGTGTGTTAATTGAAACAGACGTAGAGTCAAAGTGGGTGAACAGATGTAAATTTTATGTGGCAGGAATATACATTATGAAGTGTAAATGGTAATTTTTGGTAGTATATGTAAATAGTGTAAGTTGTGTCAAAGTTATAAGTTTGAAAAAATGTAGTTATATGTAACACAGTATACCATGGTAAGCTGGCGGTATACGCAGTACATGGGGATGAGAAGTCAGTATATGAACGGCTAATGACTGTGTTTACCAAAGGTAAAAGGCAGCCATGTAGTTTTTATCACAGCTTTGCTATGTTTTGTGTTTCACTGCGTTCTGGGTTAGGGTCTTAGATATAAGTAAGTATTAGGTTTTATTGTTGTCCCCTACCTATTACCACTTTATTTAAGTGGTAATACGAAGAGAATTTTATTTATCCTTTTCTATATATTTTTATAGCATTCTAGGGAGAACAGTGCATTGTTTTTACGTTGTGTGGTACTCTGTAGGAATTAACACATTACTCCATAGACTTTTTTGGGCATATTTAAATATGTTAAAAATAGGAAATAGGCTTAGCGCGCTTCGGATTTGTACATACATTTTATTCTGGGTTTACCAGGGGCTCCCGAGGTGTAGCGATCCTTGTTCATCGCAGCATTCCCTTTGGCCACAGTAAGTCATGGTCTGACCCCCAGGGGCGCTATATTGTGGTCTCCGGATCGCTGTATGGTGAACCTCTGGTCCTTGGCAGCGTGTACGCCCCCCCCCATTGGCATGGAACTTGATAGAGAGATTGACAGCACTATGGACCGAGATCCCGTCGGGATTCACGGTAGTAGGAGGCGATTGGAATGATGTGCGGTGTCCGGCACTAGATAGATGGCGTAGTTGAGGGAGGCCACCGTCGACTCGGGAATCTAAATTGTTGCCCATGATTCAGGGCATGGTTTGGATAGACTCCTGGCGGGCTATACACCCGATTGCACATGAATACACATATTTTTCCAACGTGCACGAGTCATTTTCTCGCAGTGATTATCTGTTTATACCAGAAATTTATTCCCATAGATTAAAATCCGCCGAGATATTGCCACGTGGTCTATCGGATCACTCACCTGTGTCTATACAGCTGACCTTGGGCCCGAGGCAATCTTTGTTCCGCTGGCGGCTCTCATCCTGGCTCATCCAGGATAAGCAGTATCGGCTGCAAATCCACACATCTATTACTGACTACCTTTCACTTAATGCCGGGACAGTCTCATCCCCTATGACACTATGGGAGGCTATGAAGCCTAGGCTTAGAGGGATAGACATAGCCTTTTGCGCAGCAAGGCGTAGACAACGTCGAGAGACATTAATTCAGGCCAAAGCCAGACTGATAGACCTGGAACGTAGCAGTCGGGGGTCCGGGGGGAGCGCTGTGCGTAGACAGCTGCTCAGTGCTCAACAAACATATGCAAGCGAGCTCCTGGATGAGGCACGGCTTTACTGGCTTGCGATGCGCAGCCGGATTTACCAGTGGGGCAACAAGTCGAGTGCTATGCTACATCGATTGTGTCAGCGATCGGTGCAGCCCCTGGCCACCCCAATGATACAGGACACTGAGGGGGTGGCTCTTACGGATCCACAGCACATAGCATCTAGTTTTGCTTCCTATTTTGCGACCCTATATGCTTCCCGGGAGACGTTATCTGCTGACATTGTATGTAAATTCATTAACGACCTCCCCCCACGGTCCCTCTCAGACACGGCACGGGACGTCTTAGATGCCCCACTGTCGGTAGATGAGATACAGACAGCCTTAGTTGGCATGAACTCGGGCAAGGCGCCAGGCCCTAATGGCTTCCCCTGCGAATTTCTCAAATATAACCAGTCCCAGTTAATGGCACCGTACCTGGCGGCCCTTAATGCAGCGGCTGAAGACGGTTGCCTCCCGCAGGACTGGAGACATGCTGAAATAGTAGTCTTCCTCAAACCAGGTCGCCCACTGGAACTCCATTCATCCTATCGTCCGATCTCGCTCCTAAATGTGGAAGCCAAGCTATTGGCCAAGGTAATCGCAAATCGCCTTGTTCTGTATATTTCAGATCTTATACATCCTGATCAAGCAGGATTTATGCCCGGCCAGGCTACACGCCATAATATTCGTAGAGCACACAATGCTATAGCAGCGGTGGACGACTTGGGGGAGCCTGCGGCACTACTTCTGGCCGACATTGACAAAGCCTTCGACTCGCTTAGTTGGGTCTATCTCTTCGCCCTGCTCAGTCGCTTAAACATTGGCCCTCGCCTGCTAACACTCATACGGCTGTTATACACCGACCTTTCGGCGACTGTTAGGATAGCGGATTCCATCTCGGGCAGCTTTGCTATCGCGCGGGGTACTTGTCAGGGCTTCCCCCTACTTGTTCGCCTTGGCCATGGAACCATTGGCGGCGTGGGTGAGGATTGAAGCCCAGATCAGGGGCTTTGAGTGGTCATGAGAGGTGTCTGACCGCATCGCGTTATACGCGGATGACGTTATGTTCTTCCTCACCCACCGGATGTGACTGGCCCGAGTCTGCTTAGAGTTATGCAGATATTCGGGGAGACCGCTGGACTCTACATGAATAGTAGCAAATCATATTTGTGGCCGTTGCGTGGGGGAGATCAGCTGGGCTCATGGTCTCAAGCAGTCACTATAGCTCCAGATGGCTTTAAATATCTGGGGGTGTTTCTATCCACATCTCAATCTATTTCGTGGGTTAGGAATTTGGCCCCCCAGTGGGCGCAGACGGCGGACCAGGTCCGCGTGTGATCTCACCTGCCGCTCTCCCTACTTGGCAGATCTGCCATATTCAAAATGGTATCCCTGCCCGCCTACTTTATCAGCTCCAGAACCACCCTTACTACATACAGCCGACCTGGTTCCGGCAATTAAACGCGATCCTCGCTCGCTTTCTTTGGAAGGGAGGAGCGGCATGCATCGCTCTGAGAACCTGTTGTCAATCTACCTATAGTGGAGGTATTGCCACCCCAGATGTTCAGGCCTATCATTCAGCCTCACACATATTGGTCCTTAACGACTGGTGGTATGGAGATCGTAAGGACCCAGCGTATGCAGTGGAGCGTTTGCGCATGGGGGCCATGTTGCTACACCAGATCCTGTACTCCAGCCCGCAACTTAAGGTGTTGCAGCTGGCGACCAGGACGGTATTTGAGGTGTGGAAACGAGCGCTGCGTGCGATGGGCTGGTGGGGTAAACTGACGAGGGAAACCCCCTTATGGCGCAATGGCCAGTTGTCTCAAGTAATGCAGCTATCCGGGTTTCAGGGTTGGGAGGCCATTGGCATTGACACAGTAGGGGCAGTTATGCATGGTTGTAGCTTGAAGTCCTTTCAAGAAATACAGACAGAATTTAATATGCCTCGCACACAATTTTACAAGTACTTACAACTGAGATATGCCCTCTCCCCATACTTGGCGCAACAAAATACTATCTGAATTTAACCCTATCGAGGCCAAAGTCTTTATGGGTGATCTGGGGTATCACAAAATAACTAAGATCTACCGTACGCTCATAAACAACACCCCCACCACACTGCATAAAACACGGGAGGCCTGGCAGCTAGACCCGGGGCCCCTTGACGAAGATGATTGGGTGGAGGTTTCTTGAATCCCCACGTGGCACAGTGATAGCTGCACGCCTGCGGCTGATCCAATTCAAGTACCTGCATCGGGTGTACCAGATATACGCTGTGTCGGGCGGGGCTGATTGCGTCCCCTGAATGCTTGCGATGTGGGGCGACTGAGGGAAACTTCTTCCACACAATATGGCAGTGTACGTCCTTGTTGCGGTTTTGGAGCGGGGTTGCTGCGTGCCTTTCGGAGGTTCTGGGTTGGGATATTCAACCCATGCCTCGATTATTTAACTGAGGGAATAGGTGGCAATAGATATAAGCGCCACTTACTGTTTCTAGGCCTCACGCTGGCTAAGCGCGATGTGGCTAGGGTGTGGAAGAGTGAGTCTCCGCCGTTGGTTGCGTCCTGGAAGAAAGGACTTGACTTTTGTATGGGTCTAGAGAAGCCCGGTCTTTACAGCGAGAGGGTGCCCCCAGAAACATAAGATATGGAAGCGGTGGGCGGACTACAGGGAACTAGACTTAGATCCTCCTCCCTCTGTCTCTGATGTCGAAGAATTGTTGGGTTAATGGTATTTTGCTACGCTATGGATGTAGACCTAATCTATATGTGTACTAAATTGCATCGATCTACACGTCTTAGATCGTTGGATGCCTCCAGCGATTTTGTTATGGCACTATTGTTTGTTACAATTTTATTGTTTTCTTTCTTTTTCTTGTGTTTTTTATATCAACACAGATATATTATTATGGAAAATGTTGAAATCAATGCTGCTCGTCATTATCCTTTACTGGCGTTTCATAAGACGTCGGATCTGTATCAGCTTTCAACAATAAAATTGAGTTGTGGAAAAGAAAATATAGGAAATAGACCTTAGTGCACTATTTTTCTAAAATATAGTGTAGTACAGTGTATTTAACATTTTTTACGGGGGTTTTTTTGGTATCGTGATATTCCCGAGGTAGTACCGAGGTACTCTGTAATGCTTTTTTTTAATATATATAGAAACTTATAAATATTTTTCCCTACCTATTATCATTTTACTAAAGTGGAAAAAGGTAGGGGGAAAATACCAAACCTAATACTTACCTAGCGCTAAAGGTGTAACGCAGAACACAGACAAACTCTAGCTAAAAACAACATGGCTGCCTTTAACTTTGTAAAGGTAGTCATTAGCCAATCAGCTAATGACTTGTCATAGCTATGTACCGTGGTAATGCCTTGAAATATCACGTACTTTCACTAAAATACTGCAAAAACAGACATCACTAAGTTAAAATACCTTATAACTTACAAAAAGACTTACTCTATGGACCTGTACTACCCAAAAGGATCATCTGTGTATCGTAATGTCTAAACCTGCCATATTTCATGTAAATCTGTTAAGCCATTTTCGCTCTATGTCCAATACAAAAGTCTATGCAAAATGCTTTGGGCTCAAAACGTGTTTTGGGGCGTCCCCGTTTATCTTTGCACCCCTTTACCAAACCCCGCAAAACTTTACATCAGCTGTCAATGTATCGGGTGCAATAGGTCTACAAAGTTTATCGGAGATTTATCAAATAGGTACAAAGTTATTAAGGGGCAAACATTTGGGGAATTCCTATCTCTGGTAACCCTAAATAATATTACTGAGTGGCTACCATCACTCTGTAATATATATGTATATATATTCAGCATTATCAAAGGTAAGTTTTTGTTCTTCTGATGGATACATCTACCTGTAGATTCCTTTCCTTTTGAATAGATTTTCTAAGCAACCACACCCGGAGGTGGGATCATGGTTTCCTAGACCAAGTAATCCTGAAGAACTGAGGGCGGTGTGGTCTCCCTTCTCATTTGGAATCCAAACCGTGGTGCTTCAAAAAAGTGTGAAGGGAGGAACAAGTTGCTGCCTTATAAAGTTCTGCTAGAGGAACGTCCCCTGCCAGGGCAAAAGTAGAACATTTGACTATGGTAGAATGAGCATGAATACCTTCAGGTGGGTCCTTGTGTGCCATGGGGTGACATATCTTTAGGCACAAGAGGATCCATCTGGACAAGTCCTTTTGTGAACTGCTTTTCCTTTCATTTTTTCAATATACTCCACAAAGAGCTGGTCATCCATTTAGAACTTGTGAGTTCTGTCTAAATACAAGCTGACTCGCTCTTGGGGTCAAGGCAATAAAGTATTTCTTCCTCCTTAGTAGAGTGAGGAGAAGGAGGACAATAGAAGGTGGAAAGAGTAATGAATTGACCCAAGTGGAAGGGAGTAACAACTATAGACAGGAAGACAGCCCTGGTCCGTAAGACCAGTTTGTCCTCGAAGAATGTAGTAAAAGTTGGCTTTACACTCAAAGCCTGTAGTTCGCTGACATGTTGAACTGACAGGATAGCAATTAGAAAAATAGTTTTGAAGGATAATAACCACAAAGGACAACCATGTAACGGGTTCAAATGGAGAACACATCAAGTATGTAAGGACCAAATTAAGGTCCCATTGCGCCATACTAAAGGGAGAAGGATGGTATTTATTTGTAAGACCCTTAGGAATCGCAAGACAATGGGGTATTTAAAAAGAGAACTTTGATCAGGTAAACATAGAAAAGCCATCAAGGCTGACAAATAACCTTTACTTGTTGCAACTGTCTAGCCCTGCTGGGCTAAATAGAGGGCAAAACAGAGGATATCAGACAAGTGAGCTTTGAGGGGATCCAAAGACTTGTTAGCACCATATTCTTAACATCAGATAACATTCTGCTCCTGGGGGATTTTAATTACCATATAGATAATCAAACTGACGATGATACCATGCAAACAGAAGTAGATGATGGACGGAGTGCTGAAACTTTTCAAACACTCATCCCCAGTCACAGATCTGGGTTGAATCTATCATCATTCTTTAGCTCACTTTGCCACCCCAGTTCAGACACAGCTATATGCAAATCAGTCTTGACCCTGTGCCTCATGGGAACAGTCCAGACCGAACTGCCAAGCCAAGTCTTCCCTGGACCGGAATCAAGCATCCTGGGACCGGTTTCGGGCTAACAGCCCTCATCAGCCAGGCTAGCTTGAATCCTGTGGCAAAGTGAGCAAGGGACCCACGTCTGGGCATACCCTGCCAACTTAGGGTGAACAAAGCAAACACAAGGAGATGATGGACGGAGTGCTGAAACTTTTCAAACACTCACCCCCAGTCACAGATCTGGGTTGAATCATGCGCCTGATATCAGACATGGAATCACTTTGCATACATCAAATGGTAACAGGTCCCACCCACATAGCAGGGCATACCCTTGACCTAATATTTAGAGATGCCACCAACTTAGTAGTAGACATGTCTGCTCTGCAAGTATTTACCGATCACCTCTCTGTCGACTTCCGATTAGACATTCAGATACATAAGGAAATCTGTTGTCAGAGCTCTAAACTTACGAGATCTTGGAGGAAGGTAGTTCCTTCTGCCCTTCTCCCAGTCTTCAGTCCCCCTGCTATCACAGACTATGAAGACATCAATCTCGCCCTCAAAGCTTTTGAAGACTCTCTTACAAAGGCTTTAGATATTGTTGCCCCGCTAAAAAGATCTAAAACAAAAAAGGGAAAACCCTTCCGCTCCCTGGTATTCAGAATTTTTAAAGAAGGAGAAATCCATAGTAAGAAATTAGAACGCAAATGGAGGAAATCTAAATCAGAAGAGGGAAGACACACCTATAAGATAGCTTTAAGGACCTATTTAAAACATTGTAACTCTGCAAGAAGATTTCACATAGTCGAGAGAATTAACTCTGCAAAAAACTCCTCTAAAGAGCTCTTTAAAATTCTCAAGGAACTAACGAATCAGAGTAGTTGTAATCTTACTATACCTATCTCGCAATCTCATTGAGATAATCTTGCAGCACACTTTGAACGTAAGATTAACAACATATACAGCTCTTTTGCAAACAATCCGACACCCAAGATCCTCGAGGCCCCCCCAGTTCTCTACTCTGGATTCTCTCTCTCTTGTTACAGAGGATCAAATACATGCCCGAATTAATACCATAAATTCCGGGTCCCCATTAGATTTCGTCCCCCCTTATGTGATTACCACTCTGATCTCTATTCTGCTTACCTCCATTACAGATCTATGTAATCTCTCCTTACAGTCAGCTACTATTCCCTCCAAATGGAAAACAGCATGCATTAAACCTCTTCTTAAAAAAGCTACTGCAGAACCTCTAGATTTGGTAAATTACAGACCTATATCCTTACTTCCTTTTATTTCCAAAATACTAGAGTCTTTAGTTTATCATCAATTGGTGTCTTACCTCGAAACAAACCACCTGCTGGACGCTTCTCAGTCAGGTTTCCGTGCATCCCATAGCACAGAATCAATCTTAGTAGAGGTTACGAATACCATCAAACTGACTTTAGACCAGGGTTCCTCAGCGATGCTGATTCTCTTAGATCTGTCAGCAGCTTTTGACACCATCTCCCATCAAATCTTAGTCCAAAAACATGGGGAGATTGATGTCACAGGCAAAGCTTTGCAATGGATGAAGAATTTCCTATCTGAACGTACTCATCTGGTTCAGTTGGGTGACTATTCTTCTGTATCCATAGTCCTGGATAAAGGGATGCCGCAGGGCTCAATTCTGAGCCCCACTTTGTTTAATGTCTATGTGGCACCCCTGGCAAAACTCATCCGGTCATGTGGGTTTGAAACCATCTCGTATGCCGATGACACACAATTGGTCATCACTATGGACCAAAATCCAATGCTGACCAAAGTCAAATATAACAACTGTCTACTAAGAATCTTCAGGTGGATGACTGATAACTTTTTGCAGCTTAATATGAACAAAACGGAGATCCTCTTGTTCGGAAATGCTCACTCAGTCTGGTCAGCCGACTGGTGGCCATCGGAGCTGGGCCCACCACCTATCCCAAAAAAATGTGCAAAGAATTTGGGAGTTCTCATAGATGATAATCTCTCCATGAATGAGCATGTCAAAACCGTCTCCGGAACCTGTTTTGGTCTAATGCGAATGCTTAAGAAGGTCTTTCAATGGACCCCACTACAAACCAGGAAAACTCTTGTTCAAGCCTTGATAATAAGTCGTATTGATTATGGCAATGCCTTAATGGCAGGAATTAATTAAAACCTCCTAACTAGGCTCCAGGTAGTGCAGAACTCAGCTGCACGCCTGGTCTTGAACCTTCCCTCTCGGTCTCCGTCGGAGTCCATCCTCTGTTTTCTCCATTGGCTTCAGATTAAAAAACGCATCCTCTTCAAACTTCTTTGTCTGGTCTGTAAAACTCTACAAGGTAACTGCCCCTTTTACCTCAGAAACAAACTTCAGCCTTACATCCCAGTCCGCCAGCGTAGATCCAGTGATCTATTACTCCTACGTCCCAAACATATTCGAACAACTAGGTTTGGGAGTCGCTCTTTCTCCTACCTTGCCCCCTATCACTGGAATCGGCTGCCTTTGTCTATTCGTGCATGCTCGGACCTCACTCTTTTTTAAAAACTCCTGAAAACTTGGTTATTCTTCCTATAATTTCTCTCGTACTGTGTGACATCCCAGCTGTAAAGGCGCCTAGAGATCCCCTTGGGGATAATTTGTGCGCCTAATGAATAAATTAAATAAAAAATTAAATTAAATTAAAGACTTGTCTGCAAACCATTTGGAAAATCGAACCCATCTGCCAGAATAAACAGTTGTGGTTGAGAGGTGTCTAGAGGATAAAATATGTCCAGCACTTCGGGGGTAAGGAAAATGAACTCAGGTTGCTCCACTCAATCCCGAGGCATGTAGGTGGAGGCTCTGGAGGTTGGGGTGTAGAAACCGCTCCGGTGACTGAGACAGGAGATCTACCCTGTGAGGGAAATGGAGCGGAGGGCAAAGGGAGAGTTGAACAAGCTCCACATACCACATTCTTCTTGGCCGGTCAAGGGCAACTAGGATTACTTGGGCCCTGTCTAGGCGAATCTTCCTCAACACTTGAAGAATTAAGGGTATGGAAGGAAACCCGAATGGGAGTGGAAAAGACTGCTTGAGGCGCAACACATCCCCCAATGCTCCCTGCAGCGGATACTTGAGTGCACAGAATTTGGGACAGTGAGCCTTCTTGTGAGTGGCAAACAGATGCATATAAGGAATCAGCCACTATTGGATGTTGTCCTAGACGACCTTTGGGTGAAGGCGCCATTGATGGTCAGCAAGATACTGGCAGCTGGGAGAGTCTGCTCGTACGTTGAGTACTTCGGCCAGGTAATTTTCTAATACACAAATCCAATGCTCCTGGACCCAGGATCAGAGTCACAGAGCATCTCTGCAGGAAAGTGACAACCCTACTCCACCCCTAGCTGGTTGATATACCACATCACGTTCGTGTTGTCCATCAAGATCTGGACAGATGGACCGTGAAGGGAAGGAAGGAAGGCATTGAGAGACGGACAAACAGATTAATGTAACATCTATTCTTCTGGTGACCAGAAGACTCTGATAACCAGTTCCTCTAGATGAGCTCCTCACCCTAGGGTGGAGGCATCTGTGATCACTGCAGCCACCGGAGGAAGGTTGTTGCTTATACTCCACCATTATATATTCTCTGCAGCATCACTTGAGATCTTAATGCAGGCTTGTAGATCTCCATTGTATTGAAACTCCTGCCTGTGGATGCACGATTGGTGGACCCTCATGTGCCAGCGTGCATGTGTGACCAACAGAATGTAGGAGGCCAGCAGATCTAGCAGGTGTAAGACCATCAGGACTGAAATTATTGCTCCATTTTGAAACATCGGAATCACAGCTGAATATCCTAAACCCTCTGAGGTGGAGGAAAGGCTCTTTTCATGTGGTATCCAATACCGTCCCTATGCACAGTTTGTGCTGAGAGGGCACCATGTAAGATTTGGGCTTGTTTGGTTGAAAAGCCCAGATCATACGAAAACTGAGTTGTCTCCTGCAAGTAGGAAGACATCATCACTGAAGACCTGTCCTTGAGCAGCCAGTCATCCAGGTAAGGAATACTGGAATTCCCTTCCTTCTGAGATGGACTGCCACCATTGCCATCACCTTTTTGAAGACTCCCGGAGTAGAAGTCAGGTCAAATGGAAGTAACGCAAACTGAAAATGTTGGGACCCAACCATGAAGTGAAGATACTCCCTGTGTGACTGCAGGATAAGGATGTGGAAATAGGTATTCTGCAAGTCGACAGACCCAATCCAGGTCTTCCGCATTCAGTGCAAGCAGAACCTGAGCTAGGGACAGCATTTTGAATTTTCCCTTTTTGAGGAACCAGTTCAAAATCCTGAGGGCTAGGATTGGACAGAGGCCTCCATCCTTCGTGAGGATCAGGACATTTCTGAAATAGCACCCCTGTCCCCTTTCCTGCATTTGAACCAATTCCACTGCAGCCTTGATTAGGAGAGATAGGACTTCATGTTGAAGGATTTGTAAATAATCTAGAGGGAGAGACTCTGATTGGGAAGGTGATGGAGTAGGTGGTTGCTGGAAGAGAAAAGCAAACTCCTTTCCTTCAATCAGTAATACCCAAAGGTCAGAAGTGATGGACCTCCAAGTTTGTAGAAAGGAGGATACCCATCTTCCAACTGGCAGAATGTGTTCTGGTAAAATGGAACTAGGGCTGCCTCCCTTATGTGGCTGAGGAAGAGGAGCAAGCGGAGGAGGAGAGAGGAACAGAGAGTGCACACTGTTTTTCTCGCCCTCTGTTTTGCTTGTAGAGTAGGTTTTATTGTTGCTGCTCCTGAAGGTTGTGTTGCTGTCTGTTTCAAATGGAAAATTAATGGCTAAATCCTCAAAAGTTTCAGAACTGCCTCTAATATTTAGGCAGTGTTTGAAGACACAAGCATCTTGCTGTTGCCCCGCTATCCTTTAACTTTTTGACTGCAGAGTCCACTTTTGCTCCAAAGAGGCATGTTTTATGAGAATCCAGAGTTCCTGAGCCAAGCATAGCATTGAAGGGACACCAATGTACCCATAGCTCTGGCCACTGAATTGACCTTGTCCAGGCTCGATTGGATGACCTGCTTGGCAGCAGGTTGTCCATCTGCAATGAGCTCTGAAAAATGTCCTTAAAGATCGTCCGAGAGGTTAGGTGTGGGCACAGAGTTCGACAAAGCATGCACGTATCTTCCTAATAAGCATGTGGCATTTAGAGATTTCAAGCCATGCCTCCTGCTGGGAAGACTTTCCTAGACTCTCTTCCTGGAATAAACTTTGAGGAGCATTAAGCCTGAATCACCAAACTTTCAGGAGATGGATGGGCAGAAGGCAAGGTAGGATCACCTGGTGATGGTTTATACCTTGTAGTGATAGATCTAGTAATTGCTGTAGAAGAAGTTGGTTACTTCCAACCTGCAAAATTGGCTCAGTGAGGGCCTTGTTGAATGGGAGAGAGGGCTCTGATGCATGAGTAGAGGAATGGAGGACCTTCGTCAGAATATTAGACTTAACTTCTGTTGAAGGTAGTCCTTCATATCCACAGCTTTTCTGACCACTCTATGGTAGGGGGTGACTTCTGGAAGGGTAATGCCTGTAGGTGATAGGGGCTCCCACTCTAGTGAAGTGTCCAGGCCACTTGTATCCTTCAGACCTTCAAACTATGGATCAAGATTTGGCTGATCACCTTCATTGTCATCATCATCTTGATAATCCTGAAAATCTGTCTCACCCAGGAAAAACCTTTCTTCTTCTAGAAGCCTGCCGCTCTTCATGACCTATGAGGCATCAAAGGAAAACCTTCTGACTGAGGCCTTGTTGGAGGCATGGAAAAAGGTTGAGGTGGAGGGGGCACAGGGTATGTATCTGCTGACGTTGTTGGTTGCAGAGCCGATGGGGTGCTTTGCGGCACTGACAGCATCGAATGTGGTGCTGGAAGGTGATGGGCTCCTGTGCTGAAGGAGTTGGGCTAGGTCCGGAGAGGTAAAGTGATGTCATCCTCAGCACCGATGCAGCAGATGATGGCATCAGGAGTGGATTCACCTAAGAGACCTTTTGAATTGGGTAAAAGAGAGTGAACGGCGTCGGTTGAAATGGCGTCAGCATTCCTCCAATAGTGTAGGTCAGAGGAACCATGGGACCTACGGGTGCAACAGTAGGGATCATGGCCAGGTTAACACACAGAACATGGCATTCAGAAAGGCAGATGGATCTGTTCCCGGAGTTGGGATTTCAGAGTAATGCGTCCCTGACTGGGGCCTTGGAGTCGGCGCCACAGGAGGAACCAGATTCGAGGCTGGCATTGGGTCAGTCGGAGTTGGCACCGGTTGATCTTCATCTTCTGGTGGGCATTCGACATCCCATTCTGGGCAAAGTGAAGTTACAGGTCTTGCAGATGGCGACTTACTTTGAGGTTTGTCGCTGGGATCCAGGACTCCTCTTATTTTTAAATTTCTCCATGAAGATTTAGAAGATGGAGATCTTGATCTTGGTTGTGACTTACTACGAGTTTGTCTTTCATCTTGTGCTTTGGCCATGAACATCTTGGCTTTTCTTTTATTGCTTTTGGATACATCGTCTGGCAGGAGGTACATGCCTCGACATCGTGGTCCAAACGTAGGCACCAGGGACAGATTTTGTGAGGGTCCATGATGCACATTTGACCCTCACAGTCTCTGCACAGCTTGAAACCAGGACGCTTCGGAAGAGACACTATGACGATAACTGCACATCTACAGGTAAAAATGGAAGAGAAATTGTTAAAAAACGATTCACATTTTGCTAAGAGAGTTAGCTCCAGAATGCATGGATGGCACAGAAAAGGTGGAACTGACGTCAGCATGCCGACTGGAGCACTTTATGCTCCAGTGACGTCATGTGATGCCACGTGCAAAGCTATTATGGAGCCAATGCCCCCTACCAGCATAAGAGAACTATGGCAAAAAGTTTCCGGTACCAGACTCACCCCTGGGATATTCAAAAGGTGAGGAATCTTCAGGTATTGGTAAAAATGCTCGTTTTTACTTTTAGAATAATTTGTGTTGGTTTAAAAACATCTGAAATCTATATATTTATATAAAATAGATACATGAAATACGCCAAAATTAAATACTAGAAATCACATTCAGATATGTTCTACATCGCTATTGTTTGTTTTCTAAATGTTTATCTTATACAGAAATTTTAGACACCCAGCTGTCAATTAACAAGGTTTTCCAATGCATTGTTTCAGGTAAGATAGACAATGAGGGTAATGCTCAAGTTGTCTAGAAAGACACTTTGAACCTCAAGAAGGAAAACTTAATTTTCTTAACAATTAACCATCTAAAATGTGTTGTGTATAATCGCACCATCGAATCCTTTCCCCTGATTAGCTTATATTTGGGTCGTGGGTTAAGTAGTAATGGGAAATCCATACAGGACAAGGCCTCATATCCCTCAGCCCCCTTTTCCTAGCCATAAAATAATGCATTTCCTGTGTCCTACCACCAATCCCAATCACTACAAGTAGTCCTTCCACCCTCAGCCACCACCCTCAGCAATACTATCCCGCGTCCAAATACACAAAAATACCTGGCCTTATTGCCACCATCCAACACCACCTCAAACACACTCTGCCTCAATCCATGACAATATTTATAAAACTAAAATCAATACCGCACATCTACCCACTCTTCCCCACCACACTATAGTAACTGCTTCCTTAAGCCTGTTTCAATACTTTAAAAAAGTATTACTTGGTGTTCCTTTACTGTCCTTCATCACCCTCATTACTGTCATTCCTTACATAAAGTTGCGCTCTCTGCTATCTCGAGAGCCAGAACCACAGTGAAAACAGATGCAAGTGGCTAACATGGTCTGTTACCAAAGGGTCTGCAGAGGTCTGTGGTTGAGAAGGAGACAGGAGCTGATGGTACAAGTCAGTCACCCACCTTCCCCTGCCTTCTTGGGCAGTGGAGATCTAAGAGAGGAGACGGCACCCCCGGGCCAGGGGTAGCATGCACAGCCCCCATTGTTTGCATGGACCTGTTGCCTCGGCTGGGAGTGTTGTGTATTAGGGGAGGTTGGTGGGGGGAGGGGAGTATGGCACATGGAGAGGGAGCTGCAGCGTCTCCCAGCCTTGACCTTGCCTGCATGGGTTGTTTTTAATCCCCTTGCGATCAGGCAAGCAAAGATAGGGAAAGCAGCGAAGGGGGGCGGTGAACGGGTCAAACATGGGGAGAGCTGGGGAGAGGTCAGTCGACCATGGGACTGGACGGTGGGAGGAGGAAGGGAGCAATTAACAGCAAGGACAGCACGAGGAGTGCGGGAGGGGTATGTGGGGTTAACACCAATGGAGGGCGAGCTGTTCCCTTACGTCTGCGTGTGTTCACACCTATGTCTCCCCAGACTTGTGCAAAATGCAGAAAATAAAGGAACAAACAGGGCAAGAGGCTGTAGACAGTGTTTGGGCAGTGTTTGTTTCCAGCTTACCCCATCGGGAGGGGGAGGAGGCTCCTTAAGGGAGCATCTAACACACCAAGCTATCCAGGGCACCTCTCCCCAGTTAGTTTATTGGTAGGAGATGCTGAACAGCTTCACAATGAACTCTCAGAAAGTGGAAGCATCGAGTCCCATATAATCTTTGCCACTGTGGGCATTAATCGCTCCAGAAGGATGCTGTGCATGCCCGCCTGCTGCTCCAAGTAATTGCTGCTCACTTCTTGCTTCTTTCAATTTGTCTGTCACTCTCTCTCGAGCCCCCCACTTATGTTTGTGGCGAGTGGTGTGTAAAGGTGGTGGGATGCTAAAGTAAGGGCCCTGTAATTATGTGTAATAGTTTATTGGCATTTCATTGCATATGAAATAAAGAAGAACAATCTAGTTGGATTGGTGCGAGAAGGCATGTGAGGCATTAAAGGCCTGTAAATACCGGGTAAAACACAGAGTGACGCATCTTCCCCCACCTGGGATTTCCCTACAAGGTCCAGGCTGTCTAAACCTGCTTATGCCAATAGCCCCTACCACGGATCATCTTTATTAACTATGAAAAGACTACAATGGATTGAAAACTCTCCTGCCAGATTACTCCTACAGTTAAAACCACACACCCTCATCTCCCCTGCCTCGAGGACCCTACATTGGTTACTGGTTGCCATAAGATCCACCTTCAAGCTGCTTTGCATCACCCGCAAAGCAATACATGGAACAGGGCCGCTTTTCATCAGGAATAAAATCACCAAATACATTTAACAATGGAACCTTCGCCCAAGATTGGCACCTCACCTCAAAACTCCACCATACCTGTAAAAAAGATGGGTGGTACATTTCTCTCTGCACAAGCAGTCAAACTATGGCATTCATTACCTCCAAACATACGATTCACGGATAACTTTCTTATCTTCAGAAGACTACTCAAGAGTTGGCTCTTTCCCACATACCCACCATACTCAAACACTAATGTACAGAATATCCCTGTGGTTGTAAACATTTATAATTTGATTATATGTATTGTATCTAGACGTGTACTTCTTGGTACAAATATGTATAAAAACTATGGGGCACATGCATCATTGGAAATTGCGGTCGCAAACCCTTTGCGACCGCAATTTTTGCATTTGGGATGCATCATCCCAAATGCAAAAGTCGCTATGTAAGTAATCTCTAAATTTGCGATTACTTAAATTGCGATTGCATTTAGGGAATCGCAAATTGCAATTCCCTAAATGCAATGCAACCAAAAAAAAAATTGCGATTTCGCATTTAAGAAACGCAAATTACCATCAACTCAAAGTTGATGGTAATTTGCGAGAACTTTGAAAAATGCTCAGAAGTGCATTTTTCAAAGTTCTATGTTGCAAACATACATGCCCTTGGGGCATGTGTGTGTGCAACATGTTTTTAAATTGCAATTTCAGGGGTGCATCAGGGTGTCCTTTTGGCACCCTTGCACCCTTGAAATTGCATGCGCAATTTGCGAGTACCTATTTGGTACTCGCAAATTGCGCATGCAATTCCCATTGATTCCTATGGGCCTGTAGGCCCATAGGAATGAATGGGAAGCAATTCCTTATTTGCGATTTGCAATTTGCGAGTCGCAAATAAGGAATGTGTAGGAATCGCAATTTTTTTTGCGATTCCTACATGCATAAGGAATTGCAATTCCTAAATTGCGATTTCTTAAAAATCGCAATTTAGGAATCGCAATTCCTAACTTTGATGCATGTGGCCCTATGTTTTTAAAATATATAGATACTCTTTAGGTCTGCTTAACAAATGTATATATTACTTATGGTTAAATAATATATATATATATAGAGAGAGTTGCTTATGGGCCTCTGTTTCATTTATCAGTCAAAATATCGATTTTTAAATATCGAAGCACAGTTATATCGAGTTTTAAATATCTTAGGGACAAAATATCGAAGTCAAGAATATCTACAACCAGAATATCGAAGTTAAGGTAAGAAATATCGATGTTGCAAATATCGATGTTAGTAATATTGATGTTAATAATATCGATATTTATGAGTGTTATGTATTTTAGTATGTATTTAATATGTATGTGTTCTATATTTTTTGTTAAGTATTGTACTGTTTTTTTAAATATATGTATACATTTTTTAGAAATTAGTAATTTTTTTTAAAAGTAAATTTTTGCGTTTTAGTACCGTAGCGGGTTGTGGGTATAGGGGAATAGGGTGGGAAGTAATTTAATTATAGTAAATTAAATAATAATTTTTAGGAATTATTAATTTATTTTAATAAAATGTTGTGTTTTATTTCTGTAGCGGGTTGTGGGTTTATAGGGGAATAGGGTGGGAAGTAATGTAATTTTAATTAAGTAATTATTAATTTTTAATTATTGTTATTAATAATTGGTTTATTGTTAATTAATTATTAATTGGTAATTAATTATTATTAATTGATAATTATTTTATTTGTATTAATTTATTATTGGAGTGGGTTGTGTGTTTTTAGGGGAATAGGGTGGTAAGTAAATTATTTGTAATTAAGTAATTAATTAAGAAAAATTGAGTATTGATAATTAATTTTTTCGTTAATTAATTTTTAATTGGTTATTAATTTGTATTAAAAATCATGTATTTGTATTGATAATTTTTTTTAATTAATTATTAATTGGTTATTAATTTTTATTAAATATTATTTATTGGTATTGATAATTACTTTTTTGTTAATTAATTAATAATTGGTTATTAATTTTTTATTACATATTATTTATTGTTATTGACATTTTTTTGTTTAATTATTATTTGCAAATTACTTTTTATCAATTGATTAATTGAAAATTAATTTAATTGTGTGAAATTTTATGTGGAATGTGTTTATTGGGGAATAGGGTGGGAAGTATTTAATATTATTAAAGTAATTATTATTATTGATATATTTGTAGGTGTTTTGTTTTTTCTAAATTTATTAATAAATTATTATTTAATTACAATATTTATTTCATTTATATGTATGTTATTTTTAACATCTACGTTGTCCAACGCTTTCCCTACTGTTGCACTCACTGGAGTGGGAATAGTAATTTTACCCCTACGCTATCCAGCGCTTTCCCTACTGTTGCACTCTCTGGAGTGGGAATAGTAATTTTTACCCCTACGCTATCCAGCGCTTTCCCTACTGTTGCACTCTCTGGAGTGGGAATAGTAATTTTTACCCCTACGCTATCCAGCGCTTTCCCTACTGTTGCACTCTCTGGAGTGGGAATAGTAATTTTTACCCCTACGCTATCCAACGCTTTCTCTCCTGTTGCACTATGTGGAGTAAGTATATATATTAATTTATATGTATATGTTTAATTTATTTTAACATTTAATGTATTTGTTATTTTTAAATATCTATTAATATTTTAAACTATATATCTTTTAATTATATGTATTATTTACTTAATTTTACATTATTATTAAAACATTTTAAAAAACGATATTTTTAACTTCGATATTTTTGACAACTATATATTTTTTTCGATATTTTTGTACTTACCTTTACGTAGATTGGACTTCGATATTTTTGACTTCTATATTTCTGTGTCGATATTTTTGCAGGTCGATTTTCTGTCCGTCGATATTCTGTCATACATTCTCCACACACATGACTATAGCACATTATTTTTTTCTTTTATTGTATATTGAGAAATTGAGGTGACAGAGAAACTTAGGGGCCTATTACGATGGCGGTCGGAAAACCTCCCCGACCGCCATGGTAACGGGAAGAGACTGCCCGCAAGGCCCGCGACATAACCGCCGGTCGCATTACGATGTTCCTTGCTCGAAATCCGACCGCTGCGGTCGGATCGCGGGCTTTAACATTGCGGCGGTTGCTGATGCACGCAGCACCGCCGCCATGTCAAAAGGAGCATGTCCTACATTTCCCTGCACTGCGTGCCAGGCATTGATCAGTGCCTGCCACCTGGTACAGGGAAATGTAGGGGGGGACCACGGGTACCCCCCAGGTGCACCCCCCCACCCCAACACATTGGGGGCCCGCTACGGGCCCCCAGAAGACATTCTCCGCCTGCCTTTCCATGGCGGTTTGACCACTGAGGAAAGGCTGGCTACCGCCGGCATCATAATCGTGCCGGCGGAGCCAGATCGGCACCACCACCATTATCCCGGTCCTTCTCCGTTCGCAAGGCAGGAGTGCGTATGGCAACCGGCGGAAAAGCGGCGGTCGGCATTTCCCACCGCTGCAGTCACCACCGCCATCCTAATCTGACCGGCGGTTTTCTGGCTTGCGATCGCGGGCAGATGTCCGCCGCAGGTCCGGCGGTTGCCACCGCCGGCTGGGCGGCAGTCGTCCGACCGCCATTGTAATAGGCCCCATAGTTACATATAAGTTCTCGTGGCCCCTGTTGATTCACAGGGTAGATGAGGACAGAAAGTCTTTTGTCCTTATAAAAGGGTGGTTCTTCCAATGTTTCTTCTTTCCTACTTTAAGTGTTTCCTTGGTTGTTTCCCCACCGACACCCTCAAAAGAAGAAACCATAGTAAGTTCCTCTATATACAAAGCTATATTCTTCCTTTCTTTTGGTTAACCTAACCTTTCTGTAGCCTTTGATAATTATTTTCTTTCCCTGTGCTGTCTACTCTTATCCTTATTCTATCTGTTATATATTTTCTTATTATCTCTCTCTCTCTCTCTCTCTCTTGCTCGCTGTTATCCTTCACAGAGACTGTCTCACTTCTAATATATAATTCCTCTCTCTGTGTCTCTGGGTTATTCCTGTTTGTAAGGGGTGTATTTTCTAAAACATAAGTCGGGAGAGAAAGGTAAAATGAGAAAGAAAAAAATATATATGCTATTGCTACACCTCGCAAACTGACAAAAATATATAAGGAAAATGCATTTTTAGTAAAACATACGATATCCCTGCTCAATGGCATGAGCAAGAACATTTAGAAGTTTTCATATTGTATTTAGATGGTTTACTTTCTTATCCACCTCAGTATATCAAATATGTGGGTCAGTAAATCAACATTCCTGATAGGACCCTACTGACTCCCCTGTTTTACCCCCCCCATTTATGCCACATGCGCATCCTAATATGCACCTGGGAAAGTCACGCTCCTCTTGGAACATGGCGGGTAACAACACAAAGCCAGCGGGGCGCTCCTCAGTCTGCTGGTCTGGGGAGGTTTTCTTTGAGGTTTTACTGTGCTTCGTATCCCACTGTTTCAGTCCTCCACGCAAGGAGCTGTCAGGTCTCGTTTCTGATGTCATGGGTTCCACGTTCCCCTTCAGGCCGCAGTGAAGTCTTCAGCCTAAAGCAGTCCCATTCGGGTGGCCTACTTGCACTTTGCATCCTTCTATTTTCGTTTCCTCCGCTTCGGAGCTTCATGTTCGGTCTCCTCCTTGCCCATCCTCTCTGTCTCTTCCCCCTTTGTACCTGTCCTTGTCCTTCTTTTGTGTCTAGCTCCTCATTAGCTGCCTGTAAAAACAAAAATCTTTCTTTTGTTTCTGTTGCAGGAGGAGAAGTTTTCTTTAAAAACTAGCGGCGTACTTCCAATAAGTTGTCTTCTTCCTCTGTGCTCCTCTGTGCCTGATACAGGACATTTGTAAAGTCTCAAGATTCTTTTTGAAGATGTGATTAAAGATTGATGGGATTTCTGTATACCTTTGTGGGACTCAGCACCATGCCAAAACTTTATTTTGAAAGTTGAAGAAGAACAAAGAATGACAATTCTCATGCACTGGGATTGAAAAGAAGGCTTGGTGTAGATCAGCCACTGTGAACCATTCGGCATCACAGGAGAGCTGGATACGGTACCACGGGGCAACATGGAATGATTATGCTATTAAATTTTCGCAAGTCCTGTACAAACTGGTATTTGGGGTTTGGCTTTTGCAAGCCCATGATCAGCGAAATGCACAGACTTCTGACTATCTTTTTCAGAATTCCGAGTCATGCATTGATTCAATCACGAGAGTGATTCCAGTCACTGTCTGAGATGTGAGATTATACGGTGGCATTCCCAGAAACTCAGCATATGGTTTAATCGTAATGCGTATAGGTTCTACACCATTAATAAGTTGGTTGTCTTTAACTGAAAATCCCATACTTCGGGTTTCACAGTATCTCGTGAATCGGGAGGTGAGTCCTCTACTGTTCTCAAAGGGAATAGTCCAACTGTGGATACTTGTCTGGACAGTTTGAATTCAAGATCTTCATCATATATTTGAAACTCAACACCATCTGGTGTACAGTTAATCGTGCAATTTAGTTTACACAATAGATTCCTGATTCACAGATTTACAGGACACGAATCACAGACAACAAACTGGTGATCCTCTTCAAATAAAATAAGCCTCTTTTTACGGGGAGTCTTTGAAACTGGGTTAGTTATTTGCTTATTTGTAGCACCAACAACTTGGATCTTCTTTCCCAAGAGGGGTAGGTCGTGGATTCCCACTGTTCTAACAGTAGAACAGGTAGCACCGGTGTCAATCAAAAATGACACTTGGTGGCCATTCACCTCAACTTCTACCAATGGGCCACTCTGGTCTATCTCTAGGACTGGGCCAAGTACGCAATCTTCCTCATCCGTCAGGCAAAATCATTGTAAATTGTCAGAGTAAAAACTCTTGTTCTTGAACATGGGAAATTGTTAAAATGGATTCTGATTTTGAAAAAGGAATTGGATTTGCTCTTGGAACTTGATTTGCATTAAATTTGGGGTTACCCATGTTCTGTGGAGGCATCGGTGCTTGTGAGTCTTGCATCATTGATGCTTGTGACTGATTTGGAGTTTGCATTAGCTGAACTGGGTCATTCTACATTTGAGTTGAATTAACATTTGCATTTGTCCATCACCGCCTACTCTATTAGTATTCTCTCTGCACTCCCTCTTCCAATGCCCAAGCTTGTTACAATAATGAGGAGTCGATCTCTTCAACGTCAAAATATCTACGCAAGAATTTGGATCAACCGAAATACCTCGACCTCTGCCTTGTGAAACGTCATCTCCACCTTGAATCATTTGGCCTCCACTTTTACCACATATGGCTGATTTTGAGACTCTTTCTGTATCAACTTCATTTGGGCAAGCATAAACTTTTCCTTAAGTCTTTTCTGCTTTATCTCTTGCTCACCATTCCATACCTAAGGATTTCATCTAATGGTTTATTCTGCCAGCAAATCACATTCTATTGTATGTGCATACAGATCTCTGGGTGCAACCCAAGAACGAACTGTGACACAAAGCTTCATATAGCTCCTCTTTTATTATTTTCTTGACAACTGTGCTGTTTAAGCATCTGCACACAATCGAAAATCATTCATATTAAGCATGCACTGATTCTTTAGCTTATTGAGTCATCCTATTGATCTTCAACCAATCAATATCCCTTGCCAGAACTTTTACCTTCAGGAAAGTATTTACCTCAACATACTTTGTCATCACTGTAGGAGATGGTGCATGAGTACAAGGATCCCTTGAGGGCTCTGTACTAGGCCACTGTACAGCTATCCGACACTGGGCCCATAAATCGCTCAGAACCACAATGTCGAAAAAGGTATTCAAATCTGTCCACTAAACCTTTGAAAGTTTCACATACCTGTCAACCAGGGTATACCATTGGGCAGGAATTGTTCATGAATGTTGCAAAATCACCTCGACTCCATGGCACATGAACATATGATCCATCTGGTATCTCGCTCATAGGAAATGACAGGGCCTCATCTTCATCTTGGGTGCTGGAGGTGGTTTTCCACTTACCTCTACACTGTCTGTTTGCTTTTTTTTCCTCTGCTTTTTCACCCATTCGCTCTCCAATCTATCAAACTCACTCCACTTCCGAATGCGTTTAACCAATTCAGAAATGTGTAACTTCATCCCAAATGATCGCATGGTAATGATTGCTTCATTCTCTAGTTGTGCGGTGAAACCTTTCTGCAAAGGAAGCCTCTTAGAGAGGTCTACCTCATATTTTCTTGCCAATTCTGTTAATTTCTTATGTGTTGTAGCTGCACGCCTTGTACTCTCTTTACTCAGATATATCAGCTCATTTTCCTGGTATTGATTCAGATGTGAGATGTCTAAACATTCCCTAATGATTACTTCCAATTTCACCTTTAATTTTGGTATGTCTAAAGGTCTAATTCTCCCTTGACTTGTGGATGCTGACTCAGTCTCTTCTGTACCTCTACTCTGTGGAGTCTTCTCAAACCATGGGGGCAAAATCTCATTATCAAACGGTCCTATTGCCCATCGATAACTGGCATTGTAAAAACAAGTTTTCTCCCTTCTCTTAGAGATTGCCCATTTTGTGGTGGGCTCCAGGAAACAATCTGTGAATTTTACTACGTTGGGGTAAACCCTGTTGCACCTACACCACATACAGCTCTTGGAACAGCAGGATTCAGAGAAATGGTTACTGGTGTGGATACACCAGGAATTGCTAAAGTCTGAGCTGATATGACTTGTGAACTTGGTGCAGGAACAGTCACAATAGAAGCTGAAAAAACCGGGACAATTACAGTAGAAGTTGTCTCAGTAGGTGCAGCTGCAATTGAAAGAATTAAAAGTGGTCCTCCACCTGAGTTACATTCTGGTAAGAGGGGGCTGTGACAACAGTACCACTAGATGTAGAAGCACCATCTGAATCTGATGACAGTGCAACATAAGGCGGTGGATGTGAGGACAACAAAGCATCTAAGAGATCATCACCAGAATCACTATCAGCACTAGATTTCTCTACAGAATTGAAATTTCATTTCAATTTCATTTCATTTCTGATTTTTTGGGGGCTTCTCTGTGGTCAATGCAGGGTACATTCTAGCTCCCTCGACTACACATTTCCTTTACCTATCCTGTTCTTCGTCCCATTTAGCATCAGCGTAAATGCGCACCACTCTCTTTGCTCTAGTCTGATATTTTTCTTTCTCTTTCGCAGGTGCTGCATGCTTCAACACATTGAATGCTCCATCTTATGCAGGCCTAGGAGGTGGTTTCATGTCATATAATATTACCCTCAAATTCTCAACAAACTTTAATTCAAATGTGCCATATTGTGGAAATCTTAATGCTCCCTCCTTTTTGGTGAATTTGTGCCATATACGAAGCCACAAACACATATGAAGCCCTCCACTTGTTGCCATATAATGACCTGACGTACCTTCCGGTGGAGCTTCCTCACTCTCATGGACAGGAATGCGTACATCAACCCTCAATAAATCTCTAAGGGCTCTGAAACATTTCATGATTACAAAAATTCAGTGGCAAAATTAGCAGATTTAAATTTCTAAATATGCAGTGCTTTAATCCAAATCACAATTTAATACAGATCAGCACTTGTATCCAATCCAAATGTGATTCCTTTCTTCGTGGACCTATCACAGTTCTCACTCCTTGCAGCAGTTCACCCTCCTGTACAATTTACTCATACATCGCATTCCACAAACTTTAAGCAAGCATGCAAAACTAATATTTCTTGGCTGCTGCATTAAGCACTTCAAAGTAATTACTCAGACAAGAATCAGCCAGAAATAACATTTTCCAACTTCCACACACACAAATGAAATCACAACCAGCAGAAATCACTCTGACTGATTGCGCAATAGGGTCTATTGCACCAATCACTATTAGTACACTCACATCAATCCATTACCGTCCCTATCTCAATTCTGCGGTCGATGGTACCTCACAACCCAACACTACAAAACTTAGCAGACAAGTAATACTAAAATATCTCTTATCTTTCCCGGGATCTTGGACTGCGACGAGTCCAATAACAACTTCAACTTTTCAGCATCAAACGTTTATATACATTTACTCAACCAGACCATAGACATCACAAGAACGTACAAAACACAACTTTAACACAACACCGTAAGTTAGACATAAACAATTGCACAACCTTATTAGTACTCAGTACTCCACCACTGCAAACTCCTTCAGAACCGCCATATCTCCTTCAACCTTCAAGGTTGGGCCATGGACTTTAGGCACTTGGGTAATTCTAAGCTAGGGCAAGTTTTAACCAATGTAGATTTTCTAACTATTTTAGCTCTTCCCCTGAGACATCAACTGTCACTCTGCTAGCACTTGCCGGACCAGGGATTCATGTTTCTCAAACGTTCAGGTGTTATCATCAAATAACCCCAGCCATTGGTCGTATGGACCTTTGTTAGTCGACAGGGAGAGGGTATAAGTAGCTATCATTTAAATTAATTTCCATAACAGTGAAGACCATTTGGGACTTCACAGAAAAGGGCAAGGAGGATTACAATATGTTTAAAAGGATTTATTTAACAAATTAGTTAAAACCAGACCATTAGTTTATTAAGTATTTAAATTTAGTCATTGTTTTACAAATTCAAATAATCTAAAAGTTGATATTTCAAAAAAAGATAAAATAGCACATTTGTAAGAATTACAAATAGCATACAAAATATGCATCAAGTGTGTTTCATAAAGGAAAATCCATTATCTACATTAAAGAGGATCTGGACAAAAATGACATTTGCATTAAGCTAAATAAGGTAAGGTGTCAGCTTCAGAAAACCAAATGAAGGTTCTGATGAGAGAATAGGAATGCAAAGGCACGAAACCTTAGCACTCAGGCAGTGGAGATTTGCAGTGGCTAGAAGGTCTTCTCAGCCCAACATCAGCAAGCATCTCTAAGATCTGCGGTTCTTAATCTAAGGAACACACGCTGTTATATTTCAGCAAAAACTCTAATTAAAACATTTCTCCCCGTTTTCACTCCTGCAAACCAATCAGTCTCCACCACACTCTGGGAGCCGGTACACCCCCCAGTTTCACACAACTTTGGAATGGTTCATACATGGTTATGTCCTTGAATTGCTACTCTGAACAGAATCTTGTGGTTCAGACAGGTCTTCCCATAAGTCGAGCTTCCTGGCATCTTCCTCTCCTCCCGATGAGAACCTTACTATCAGTTGTCTAATACATAACAAATGCCTATTTACTAGTTAACGGATGCTTCCAGAACAATTCAGCGTCTGTAGTGGGAAGAAAGAGAAAAATATCTCGGCAAAACACCTGCATGAATGCGTAAACAGGCCTATTAGCCGTAAACATTTGAAATTGATATTCAAAATGGCATCAGTATTTAAGCTAACTTAATTCATTACAATATGTTAATTCGAATGTTTGCTTATAATATTTAAGTTGGATTACCTACTACAAATTTTGAGTTAAATGGGCACGTTATTTGACAATATAAATTGTACTTTGTTAATAAATGTGTTTAATTTGCATAAATGAGACTTTTTGCTCTATCACAAGCAACAAGCCAGAGGTCGCAAGCTGAAGAACAGAGGTCCCCAGCTGCGACCCCTAGCACCCCCTAAGTGACATCCACAAAGGTGTGATAACCAAATACTCTGCTACTGCAACCAGCGTTCCAAACCTTGAGTGCTTTGAAGAATAAGACAGCGAAGGAGTGAATGCGATTGGAGGGTCATAGTGTATGGAATTAAGACTGGTTCAAGACCATGGATGACATGATGGGAAATGGTCAGACATTTAAAAATGTAAAAGTTACTTGTTTGTGCACAGGGACCCAATCTAATTCAGAGAGAGGCGATTTGCAATGGATTCTCATTAACTCGGAACTAAAAGGGGACTGCGCACAGCACTTTGCACAATCTGTAGCCGTGTCCATATATGTTTAGAAAGCCCTGTAAAATGTTTTCACAACTATCTGGAGAAATGTTTTGTGACTGTCAGTTGATGGGAGTGGATTCATTTTAACTAAGGTTGATGAAAAACAAGTAGTTGAAACTTTAGTGATATGAGGCATGAATTAAATTCTGTATTAAAATGATGCCAAATCTTCTAACCATGGAAGCAGCGCCAGAAGTGGCACCCATTGAAAATGGTCACCAAGTGTCAGACCAAACTGAGAAGGAGCTGAATAGTATGAAGATCTAGGTTTTTTCATCATTAATATTTAATAGAATTAGAATTTGTGTGGGAGGGGTCTCCTTGTCCAAGCAGACTATTCAATTTAATGCTGCCACATGGCAAAAACAATAAATGCTGCAAGCAAATCAGAATAGCTACAGGAAGAACAAATATATTGACAGAGTAGGGCTCAACATGAACCTTGGGGAACCCAACTGGCCTATGGTTTGAGTGCAGAAATGAAGGGAGTAAGAGAGATAGCCAGAAAGCTGTCTGAGAAAAAAGAAAAAAAGAAGGAAGCCAAGCCCTGGCACAGCCCCTCACATCTCTTTTAGATAGATGCCATAGGAAGATTAGCTTGGAGACAGCATCAGAGACTGAAGGGAGGTCCAAGAGAATAAAAGTCAAGCAGCTGCCGGCATCCAATGTCATGTGTCATCCAGACAACCAAAGAGAACAGATGTAGTGCCATAAATGGAAGCTAACCTGTTGTAAAGTAAAGTGGAGGACACAGTTGAGGTAGCAGGAGTAGTATTTATTGGTGGTACAGAGAGCCGTCCCAGCTGGTACCAAGCACAGGCAGTAACTGCCATCAACAGAACACTCAGGGCAGGATGTCTGCCAACACTCTAGATGACATCACAGAGTATCACATCACCACACCTCCCCTCTTTTGATAAAATAACTGTGGGATAGAGAAAGGGTACAATATGTCAAAAGGAAAAGGAACTGGTGAGAACAGAAAACAGGGTGAAGAGCAAAGTAATTAAACTTATACATAGTCTTGTAAGTTTCGTGGTCTAACCTGGATTCTGGTGCTTCTCCTAACACCATCCCCCCCCTTCAACATTTTGATTGATTTCACCAGTTTCAGAATGAATACAAGGATCTTTGGCGACACGGGAAGTACTCCACCAACTTCCATTAGACAACTTAACAGCATTCTTACAGATTTCTACAATTCGTTGTGATTCTAGAAATTTAGAAAAACCTTTTCTTACTGAGTTAGGATTTTTGACCCTGACCCAATCTCCGACACGGAGTCTAGGAATTTCTTTCGTGGTGGAGAATTGATGAGATTTTGAACAAGCTTCAGTGGAAGTTTTCTTGGCAGATTCCCACATACACCTCATGTTGCAACCTTGATGAAAAGATTTGACCATCCAGAAGGGATATACTCGGGAGGAAGCTTTTCTACCCCTCATAAGTTCGAAAGGAGAAAAATTGGTAGCAACGTGAGGTGAGGTGCGATATGACCAGACAAGATCCTTCACAGCTTGAAAAACACAGGACTTTGATCTAAAGGCTGCTTGCACGCACTCCACTACGACCCTGTTAAACCTCTCAGTTTTGCCATTGCTTTGTGGATGGTAAAGCGGAGTCCTGGTGTGTTTGATGCCACAAGAGTGCAGAAATGAGTTCATTTCTTCTGAAACGAATTGAACACCATTATCGGTCAAAATGTCCTCAGGATAACCCTCCCTGAGGAAGATGGCATTCAAACAGTTAATAACGCTCTTGGAATTGGGTGTGGTAATGGGTTCGACCTCCACCCACCTGGACAGATGATCAATGAGTACTAAAAAATATTTGGAATTGGAAGGAGAACATGAAACGGTCCAAGAAAATCCATACCAAGTCTTTGCCAAGCTCTGCCAGGCGGGGGTACAGGAGATTCAACTGTGCCTTCGAGTACCAAGACTTTGTCACTGGCATTACAGCGTGAACATTGCCGAACCAGATCATTAATTTGCATGTCCATTCTAGGCCACCAGAAGTCAGCTCTGACTTTCCTCTTTGTAATAGTTGCTCCAAGATGACCAGAATGTGCGGCTAGGATGATCTTTTCTCGGTAGGAAGAAGGAGGAATGAGTTTATCACCTCTGACTACTTTCCCACCTTCCATTGAAAGTTTGTCACCAACTTTCCAGAACATCTGTAGATCGGGTGAGAGACACCTCTCTTTGGGCCAACCTTTCTTAATTAAAGAAGCGACTTCTTTGAGAATGGGATCCTTGTCAATCTCCACAATCCAATCTTCTTCTGCAAAGGACAAGTTATCTTGGCCAATAAGTGCCACAAAACACTCTTCGATGTCAGTTTCCCTTTCATGTTCATCTGTGTCTGAAATGGGGAATCTTGATAGTCTGTCCGCTCTACAGTTCTTTCCTCCAGGGATATATTCTACAGTGAAAGTGTATTCTAGGAGTTTCGTGGATAATCGTGCTAAGCGAGCGGTGGTGCGTTTGACGTTTTTCCCAGAAAGGATATCAACTAGAGGGCGATGGTCAGTCTTGAGGATGAATGTTCTGCCCCAAACATATTGTTTGAATTTTTCAACGCTCCAAACACAGGCTAAAAGTTCTTTTTCGATAACGGAATATTTCCGTTCAACAGGACGAAGAGTCCTGGAAGCAAATCCCACTGTATGCTCTTTACCATCGGCATATTACGAAAGGACAGCTCCCAGACCATACTCTGAAGCATCAACAGTAACAATGGTTTGCTTTCCTTCTATAAATGCTTGCAGGGCAGGAGCTTGAACTATGTGGTCTTTGATGAGCTAGAAACCTTTTTGACACTCCTCGGACCATTCATAGGTTGCTCCTTTCTTTAGTAGCGCCCTGAAACACTCTGTGGTTTTTGCAAAATCTTTCATAAACTTAGAATAAAATTCACAAAGACCAAGAAAGGACATGAGTTGTTCCTTATTTTGGGGAGAAGGTGCATCAACTATGCTTTTTATTAGACCAGGTCTGGGCTTGATGGAATGTTCGGAGATGACGTGGCCTAAGTACTCGATTTCTTTAACTTTGAAAGTACATTTGTTTTTTTGTAAGGTGACTCCTCTGTTTGCCAGAACGTTGAATACTTGGTCAATGACAGAGTCATGCTCGTCTTCACTTTTCGTGAATATGAGAATGTCGTCCTGGAAAACAACAACCTGGGGATTGTGATGGAACATCTCAGTCATTAATCTTTGGAATACGGCAGCAGCCGAGGCGAGATCAAAGGGAAGGCGACAAAATTGAAATACACCATCTGGAGTAACGAAAGCTGTGAGGTGTCGGGACTGAGGATGTAGCTCGACCTGATGGTAGGCAGCCTTAAGGTCAAGTTTCGTGTACCATGAAGAGGAACCTACTTTGGCGATGAGGTCTTCAATGCGTGGGAGGGGAAAACCATCAACCCAGATGGCTTCGTTAAGGCTCCTCAAGTCGACACACATCCTCAGGTCCCCAGACCTCTTCTTGGCCAAAACAATGGGTGAAAGCCAGAGAGTAGACTCAACCTTCTCGATTACACCCTGGTCACATAATGTTTGTAAATGCTTTGAGAGATCACCTCTGATGCTCAAAGGTACATTGCGCAGTTTATGCTTGATGGGCACGGCATTTTCTTTAATTTTAATGAAGTGTTGGAAGTTCGTGATTTTGCCTAGACGGTCCTCAAAAATTTTACTGTACTTGTGTTCCCAAGCATTTGTGGGTTGAGTACTGGACAGAGAACCAATATCACTAGTGGGAGAAAAATAATTGTGGTTAGATTGATGGTCAATAAAAACTGGATTGGGTGAACCAGGTTTGATAGTTAGACCAAACTCAGCTTGATGGATAAGACCAAGAACATTGATCCCACGTTTAGCCACATATACCTTACCACTGATGACTACTCCAAGAACACTTATTCTAGCCCAGAAGTAGCCTAGCAAATCAATCCTACTTCCTTCAAAGGCTACAGTAAGTATATCAGGAGGTAACAAACACTTAGTGGACCAAAATTTTATGTACTTGTCATGAGACACAATGGTGATGCGTGCTCCTGTGTCAACCAGGAGTTGAATATGACTGGTCTCAATAGTAACATCAACTTCGGGATCTGGAATGTATTTCATGGTACATTTGTCAGAACAGTTCTTGACTATTACCACATACTCTTGGTTCGTGACATCATCATCATATTGATCATCTTGATCGTAATCATTAAGTACACATCTTACACTTCTTCTTCTTCCTCCCATACAAACTTTTGTAAAATGACCCATTTTACCACATTGGCCACACTGTTGGTTAATAGCAGGACAGTTTTTGAAAGAAGAAACATGCATGGATGACCCACACCTATAACAACTCATTCTGAAATTAGATTGTCTGTTAGGTGTGTAGGTTTTTCCACCTCTGTTCAGTGTGAAGTTCCTCCCACCTCTGAATGATCCTCTAGAGATGTTTGGAAGAGCAGAAGAAGAAAAAGGAATATTGGTAGAAACGGCACCAGAAATACTGGAATTGGATAGAGCAGATTCAAGTTGCTTGGCATCTTCCATTGAATTTTCAATGCTCTTCGCAATGTCCACTGCTTCATCTAGAGTGGGGTCTTTACAAGTGAGTAACTTTTCTTGGATCTTTGCTGTAATGAAAGTGTTTATACTCTCATTAGGTTTTTGTGTTCTCGTGAAAAATTTATAACTATGTACAACAATGTTTTTTGTTTTCGTAAAGTACTTGTCCAATTGCCTTACTGCTATTTCGAATTCATCAGGATCTTCTCCTTCAGGTGGTTCATAGGGAGGTAGATGGTCAAACACATTTTGTCCCTCGACCCCCAAATGATAATACATAAGATTCTTCTTCCTCTCCGGTCTGAATCTTTGACCATCAATTGCGCCAAGATATGCCTTGAATGATCTGATCCATAGTTTCCTTTCAAGTTGCGGTTCTCCGGGTTCTTGTAAGAAAGGCGCAGGGGCTGTAACACTCTGCATGTCTGTGAGAATGGAGTAAAGAAGAAGAAGAATGTAGATAAAAGAGAAAAAGAAAGGGAGCTAAGAAAAAAAAATGAGAAAGAAAAGAGAGAGAAAAAAAAAAATATTGTGTGTGTGTCACAGAAGTAACACACTGAATAAAGATGAAGTTGATGATGCAGTTCACAATTGAGCCTCTGGGTGGCAGTCTCGCATGGTGAAGATAGTTTTTTAAATATGGATGCAAAACAACTGTGTGTGTCAGTGTAAATGGGAACAGTAATAAAAATATGCAGACACACGATGAAAAATGCTGTGCGTGTCAGCGAAATTGCAGGAAGGTATAACACGCAAAAGAGCTGTGCGTGTCAGCGCAGAGCGAAAGGAAGTAAATTTCCCTTTATAATGAAAATGTGAAGCCAGGCGTCAAAACGATCTGCTCAGCCAGTAACTGCTCTGTGAAATGAGAAGGTGTTTGAATTCCTTTCAATCATTCCAAACGCTGCAACGTTGCCACAAGTAGGGGGAAAGAAAAACTTTATTGATGGTGGACAACGTGATTGGTAAAGCGGACACCAGTCTAGATGAGGGATGCCAATCCCAAAATGGCGGCACGTTCCCTGACGTTGGTGCCGGGTGGCTCAAAACCGGCTTGTCCAGTAGTGCAGCACGAAGCGTAAGCTTTCACCGAGGACGCCGGGAACCAGCAGCGCTTTTACGGAATGCGGGTAAGGGCTCGAGCTTCCTAAGTTTTTGCAGGCTTTAAATGAAGTATGGCGGTTGTGAGGGTTCACAGCTCCACTCCTTGTGCGCCCATAGATACGATTGTAAGAGCGCCTTTTTAAAGTCCGCTTTGTCGTGCTGGTCAATGTGCCGTGATCTCTGCACACGCGCTGCAGAGACACCAATGTCAAGAGTAAGGCGCTTTTCAAATGGAGTACGGCTCTCTGTACGTTACGCAGGGGTGCCTTGGCAGGGAGTGAGTAATAATAAAGAAAAAATGTACTCACAGCTGCATTCCGATGGAAAAGGCTATAAATACTTGTACGAAGTGCCGCGAAGGTCATCAGCAAACGGAGGTGGCTGTGGGTGTGTCCCGTCTTCTGTCGCCACTGTTGTAAAGTAAAGTGGAGGACACAGTTGAGGTAGCAGGAGTAGTATTTATTGGTGGTACAGAGAGCCGTCCCAGCTGGTACCAAGCACAGGCAGTAACTGCCATCAACAGAACACTCAGGGCAGGATGTCTGCCAACACTCTAGATGACATCACAGAGTATCACATCACCACATAACCTTATCTTCAGGTTTTGGGAACAGTGACGGTGACTATAAAGTGATTGCAGAAATGAGAGTGAATGGAAGAAATAATAACAAGGACCAGGGTCCAAAAGCAGCCTCGGCCCATGCAGGTAAGAGCGGTGGGCGGTTGGGCTGGGTGGGGCCGGGAGGATTTTTCCCTCTTCGTCGTCTGTCGAAATCCCCCCCACCTGGCCCCAATGTCCTTACCTGCATGGGCCGCGGCTGTCCAAAAGGCATTGGATAGTATGACTAAGACAAAGTTATCTTCAAGTGCAGAAAAAAAGATGAGCAAGGCTCCTTAATAGTGTGATGCAGTCTGTGTAATGGGATCTCCAGTACAGTTAGAGAGAGAAGGAACATCAGACATCTATGTTTTTTTTAACATAAGTGAATAAATCATCGTATCTCTTGTGAAGGAGAAACCCCATAATTGATCATTTGCCCTTCGATGTATAAAATGAAATGAGAATCCAGTTTACAATAGGCCCCTTTCCAAATCTGCCTATAATTTGGATTTCAAGGTTCTACTCTGCTTCCATTGAGAACTGGATGTAGGTTATGTAAACATTTGAAAGCAGGTAACCTAAACATACATACCTAGTATTCTTAATTTACTTATAGGTAAAACGAACTTTACTTACTACTGTCCCCTGAAAAACTCCACCAAACTTTGCCAATCTGTCACTTTACACTGAAGCATTTCCACAAGAAGAATTAGAAGTAAATTTATTGTACAAGCCAATGTCATAAAATTTCCAAACCTTTAGTTTTACCAATTAGATGACAAATATGGCACGTTTTAATTTATTTCCCCCCAGAGTAGTACATTGGAAATAAAGTAAATGTCATCTAGAGACTTCTGAGAATGAGTTTAATATTTGCATACTTCATGTAGGAAGCTGGCTTTTTATTTAGTCTACCAAAATGAGGTACACTATGTAGAAAGTCCAGATGACCTATATTGGCTTAAAGGTCTTTCATTTTTTTATGGTAGTGTGGGCATGCAGTTTAGGCTTATCAGAGGGTAGTGTTAAGCATTTGTTGTACACACAGTCAATAAATGAGACACACACTCAAGAAGAAACTCGAAGCCAATTTAGAAGAATAAAACATGTTTTTAATTTTAATGTTTATATAATTGTAGACATCAAGATTATCGGAATCAGGTAAGTGCTTTAGACATTATCAAATTTTACAGTAAAACATTAGAAAATGACAGCTGTCAGATTTGAGGCATAAGCCTTGAATGCAGTAATGTTATTCTATGGAAAAACATTCACTGCATAGATACACTTACAGAGGACTTACAGGACTGTGCTTCTGGACCTAAGGTAAGTAGGGGCCAAGTTCCAAGAAAGCACCAACAGTTCAAGTTTACCTGCCCTGGGGTGTCTGAGTGTACAGGAGCTTTATGCGGTGGTAGCCTTGAATGCTACACGCTAAAGTCAATGGGGAAAACTACCTGTAAGAAAAAGGCTGCAAATGGGGACTGGGAAACCAGTCAGACAGAACCTAAGTGGGGGCTCGGCTCTCGAGGGTCTCAGTACCACAGAGACACTGTTGGTTTCTTGGAGCAACAAAAACCTCTTTTTGGAGTGCTGCTCCCTACGTCGGCCTGGGGGTCAACAGAACACTGTACTCGGCAGATGCGGTTAGTGCCTACTGGTGCAGGGAAGTGGCTACTCCACTCCAAGGGAGATGTTGCTAGATCGAGGAAGTACTGGGCAGACCTTCAAGAGTTTGGGGAGGCTGTTCTGCTTCTGGATGAGTCGGTGCTGGTGACTGTCGGGAGAGCAGCAGGCTGGCAGGGTTTTGCGTCAAGTTAGGTGCAGTTCTCACATCTTCAGCGCTTCTTTGTCCTTCTGCTTCTTTCAGGCAGATAAATCTGAGTTCCTGGTGTCAGGGGCTACCTAAAAACTAAATTTAGGGGCGTTAAGGAGAGTGAAGGGGAGTAGCCAATGGGTTACTTGCCCCTGGGGTAACTACACCCCCTATATGACCACTTCCTGTGGGAAGTGGGTATAACCCTGTCCTAGAGTTCTGAATTCCACCAAAAACAAGATGGCGGAAGCCTTCTTTCGTGGAGCACATCAGGTAGTCCACCTTAAGGGTGTGACTATCCTGGAGGTGCAACATGCTTACTGCATAGCTCATTACCCGCCTGTCCTGGTGCCAAATGAACCCCGGGTCAGGAGGTGGCATCTCCCAGGTCTGAGGGAAGCTGGGGTTGTATATGAAAGGCGGCAAGGGATTTGAAGCCCCTGGACTTGATATGCTAAATCACTAGCCATCCAGCTGGAGGAGGTGTGAACATCTTCCTCCAGAGCAGGCATTGTTTCTAGGTTCAGAGAGCGTGGGCTCTCACCTGCAAGGGGTCAGAAACGTGTCTGTGGTGGCAGACTAGAGGATACCAGTCAGCCAGCACACTAGATATTGGTAGGTTTTTCAGGGGGCACCTCTAAGGTACCCACTGGTTGCATGTCATAATAAACCTAGTACTGGCAACAGTACAGATTTATTAAGACAAGGTGTTTGACACCAAACTCCATAGGGTTGACTAAAGCCATCATGTAGCTGAGGAATTCGTAATGACCAGTGAACAGTACATATACTTAAGATGGCTTCCCTGTTCACTTGTATTATTTGGTAATTCAACTAGACAGCACAGGGTCATATCTGCTCATGCAGATATGCCCTTTCATGTAATACAATGCACCCTGCATTAAGGTGTATAAGGCCTGCTGTAGGGTTGACTTACATATATTTTATGCAATGACCTGGGCATGTCACACAGTGAGTGTGCCATGTTGTGTTTTCACACATGGTTTGCACCATGTCACACAGCCTGCAATGGCAGTCTGCATGCAATTTGTATGGGGGTCTCTTAGGGTGGCATAATACATGCTGCAGCCCTTAGGAACTATGTTTAGTACCAATGTCCTAGGCACCAGGGGTACCATTCACTAGGGCCTTACAGGGGTGCTAAATTGTGTACCAATCGTAACACAATTAGGCCATTTTACCTTGTTTTAGGGAAAGAGCACTGGCATTGGGGCTTGGTTAGCAGGGACCCAGTGCACATCAGTCAAAAAATATCAGTACCAGTGGCAAAAAGTGGAGGTGACCATGACAAAAAGGGACACTTTTCTACACTTCATATCACAAAAAACAAGACCTTTAAGCTGAAACATAGCTTTAGAAATAGAACAAACATTGGTAAAACCAATAAGTCTTGCTTTTAAAGTATAGTCAGCACAACTAGGTCTTTCCTGCCGGGACAGAGACACCAATATAATCCTGTAGGAATGGGTGGGTTGCACTCAGGTGAAGTACCATGAAGTCTGATTATCCTTAGCCATTACTGCCTAACCTATCTTTATCCAAGAATGTAAAAGCTCCTGCCTCCAAAATAAGTCACAGTTCTCCAGAACTCAGTGAGGGTATGTTTTTATCAAGGAACACAAAGCCCCGAAGATGTGAAGTGCAGTCTGTATTTAAGATTACAAGGTCTATCCAGGTTCCAAAGTATGCAGTGCTCCAGTTTGAAGGGTTTTGTAGTAAATTCTGGACACAGCTTCGGTATAAACTTATGTTTATTCATCACCAGCCACAACAGTGAAGCTCCCTCGTCTGCTCTCGCGTAACTGGCACCACAGCAGCCCATAGAATTCTAGGCCTCATTAGATTCCAGAGCGCTAAGGTAACAAACACTGAGCATTCTATCACCTCCATTAAAACATATCTCCTTTCTTCACACAATAAACAATAACATTAAATACACAATTTAAATCGGAAAACATAAAATACTCTTTTACACTTTAATCACCTTAAATTGAATTAACATACAAACTTTAATACTTTAAATTGAAAAACATAAAATACACTTTAACACGACTAAACTCCACATTTAAATGAAACTACCCTTAAATGATCACCTTAAAAACAAAAAATATTACTTCAGTACGTAATCTGAAAACCTAACCGGCATGTGGTGTTGTCTGCTTCTACTACTCCCCGCATTAACGTCCTGCCTCTCATCTTCCACCCTGCTCCTAGATCCTCCGTAGCTCTTTCTTCCCTTCTCATTTCTGCATCATCCATTAACATGAATCCCGTGCACCTTTACTCCATTTTATCACTGCCTTCCCATGTCTTCCGAAACTCATCACTTTCCTTTCAATATAACACCACCCTCCTTTTATTCCATCTCTGCCCATTCTTTAAAGCCACTTACCACTGATGAACGTCTCGCACTTCCATGGGTTCAGAAAACTTATTTACTCCATCTCTCCTTCTTCCCAACTTGACCTTCACATAATCCCCTTCTTCTATTCTTCCTTTATTCACACACTCTCACCTTTCATCACTCCACTCTCCCTCAACCACTGAGGTGATAGTTTTGTCTTCGCTTCTCTTCCTCTAATCCTCACAAAAGGTGTCTCACCTGCAGCCCCATTTTCTGTGGTATTGTACGCCCTCACCATATTTTCCACAGCAGTTCTCACATCCTTGCTACCACTCACAACCATTTGTATGGTACTTTTGACCATGCGATTTACACGCTACACCATGCCATTTCCTTGGGGGTTATATAACGATGTACGCATTCTGGATCTCATGTTTCCTTAAGAAATTCTCCATAACTAAAGATGTAAGTTGCGTTCCATTGTCCATTATCAAGATTTCGGGACACCCTTCTCTCATGAACGTATGTTCTAATATTTTCATAGCACTTTTAGATGGTATATTCTTCATAAATTCCACTGCTACCCTTCTCGAAAACACATCTAACATGACCACTGCCAACCGTCCACGCACTTCCTCCATCACTCAACAAACCCATACATTCCATTCCTACCATCAAATGTTTCTTGCTCTCTCTACACAAAACACATCCTTAAACCCATTCCTTCACATCACTGTTTATCCCGGGCCACCAAAACTTCTGTTTCCTTCAAGCGTTTCTTTGTAAGAGATTGTCCCAAATTGTCTTCATGTGCCAACATAACCAATTTCTTTCTTACCCCTACCGGGGGTACATACTTTTCACCTCTCGTTACCAACGCATTTGTCGCCCCTGTGCTACATTCTTCTTGTAACTTCACATAACTGTGCAAAGAAGCTCTTACAATCCCCTTCACATTTTCAACCTTCCTGAATGCTCCTACCAAACTCTTAAAAACTCCATCCTCACCTACAGCTGCTTCCCACTCTTCATGTGTGACTGGCTGGAACTCTCCTTCCATCGCGTCTTCCACATTTGCTACTACACCCACCATCTCATTTTCTTTTCCGTCATCATCTTCTACATTCAACGGTAACCTAATCAAACAATCAGCTTGCATGTTTTTACACCCAAACACATACTCAACTTCATACCACTACTCTTGCAATATTGATGCAAACCGTGCTAATCTGACAGAAACGTTATCAGCACCTCTTTGTTTGGACACCCTCACCAAAGGCTTGTGATCTGTCCGTTATGTAAAATGCACACCCCACAGACACTGTGCCTAAATATTCAACACCCCTTGCATCTGCCAAAGCTTCTTTCTCAATCACAGTATAATTACGTTCCGTTTGACTTAGAGATCTTGATGCAAAAGCTACCAGTTTGTCCAAACTACCTTTATGCTGTGACAAAATAGCTCCAATCCTGTGAGTACTGGATTCAACAGTTAAAATACTCTTGTTTTTTTTATCGAATGGGGGTCAAAATTTTAGAGCTGGCTCTCTCACCTTTGACATTCATAAACACTCATTCACTATACAAACTCTTTTCCCTTTCTCAATAACTCTCTCAAAGCCTCTGCTTTTTCTGCAAAATTCTCCATAAATTTTGCATAGTATTCTACCATCCCCATGAAAGAACGTAACTGATCCTTTCCCTGTGGGGCCGGTACTAATCGAATGGATTTTACCAGGTCTTCCTTGTGTTTTACCCCTTGTTCAGAAATGGTATAGCCAAAGTACTCTATCTCCTTTAATAGGAACTGACACTTCTCTTTTTGAAGAAGCGTTAACACTGCTTCGCTCAGCACTTACAACACTTTAACTAATGCTCTATTGCGATCTTCCTTCATAGCACCAAAAATTAATATGTTATCCTGAAAGAAAAGCACATTGGCTACATCTCCAAACAGCTTACTCATCATGTGTTGGGAAACGCTTGAAGTTGATGCCAGCCCAAAAGGAAGTCTAGTAAATTGAAGCACCTCCTCTATAGTAATAAAAGCTGTGTAGCTCTTGGATTTGGGATGTAGCTTAATCTGGTGGTATGCAGATTTCAAGTCCAGTCTGGTGAAGAGTTTCACATTATTGAGCAACAACACCATTTCCGATATGCTGGAAATAGGAAAACTATCCATCACAATGCATTGGTTTAGTGATCTTAAGTACACACCAAACCTTAAATGACCATCCCCTTTTCTTGTGATTACCACTAGACAAAGCTATTCTGACTTTTCCATCGGTTCGATAATTCCCTCCCTTTGCATGTCACCCAACATTTTCTTCACTTCACTGCAAACTGCAATTGGAGTTTTCCACACACCATGTCTAACCAGTCTTGCACCCTCTTTTAACTTTATTTTGTGTACATATCCTTTCAACATTCCCACTTGATCCTTGAACACCTCTGACATTTTTTCCACTATAACTTCCAAACCCTCCTCATTTTGAACGAGCAAAACTTGCTCACTGGATCTGGGGTCCAAGACAATATGTAAATCATATTGCTGCACCCAACCTACTATTGCAGGACCCTCTTGTGATACACCTTTCCTACTGCCCTCCTTCCTTTAAACTCAAAATTAGACACCACATACCCTACAATGTGTATACTTTTTCTATCAAATCCTTTGGGTTGAATTTCACGAGGTTGTAACATTGTACCTGACGATTTTGTGTCAAACACTCCTTTACCGTGGATCCACCATTAATTCAATTCGAGTACCATTCACTAGAAATTCAGTTATTGGTCTTTGTATCCCCACTCTATCCTTATCTTTAATACAAAGTACTATTTCTTGTGTTCTGTCTTCCTTCTCTACATATGCCACCCTATTCTTTCTCATGTCTCTGAAGATACGTGTATTAAGTGGTATAGAGCGGGATAGGAGGATTCGAGATTTCTTTTGTAATAATGAATTCATGATCTGGCAGCAATTGTGTAACTCAAATCCCGTTATTAGCCCTTTGCTTTTTTAGGTCTCGCCTGAGCCAGCGCATGCGCTGATCTGGCGAGAGTTTTAGTAAGCAGGTTTTGGAAGTGCAAACAGTGGCTTTTGCTGGCGACTAGCCTGCGTTCACGCGAGCGTGCACGCGCGATCAGGCGCCATATGGCTTCCCTCGCCATCTGGACGCTCGCGTGAACGCAAGCTGGTCGCCAGCAAAAGCCACTGTTTGCACTTCCAAAACCCGCTTACTCACGATGACTTTCACGGCCGCGCGGCCGTGTCAGTTTCACGTATAATGCTTAACACAATATTACTGGGTTGTCGCTGATGTGCCTTTGCCCCCTCTATAAAGTCGTAGTCACTCTTTATTCACTCTGTAAGTATCTGCTTGAGCAAAAAACAGTAACTGTCAAGAAAAATCATTTTTCTGTGGTAATTAATTCAATGTGCCTAACAATTGCAAACATCTGTCTGATAGCTTTATACCTTTACTTTGCTTCTAGTAGAACGTATCATTACGGGGTCCGCATGAACACCTGCGCACTATGCAAACACTGATACCAATATATTTTAAACAAGGGTTTCATTTTAAAGTTGCCACAAACGGTGGCAAACAATTTCCCACACAAACAAGGAGACCAAGCCTACCATTTTCGTCACAAGTCGCCAACTCAAACCCAGCCAAGAAAAACATATGTTGCCCAAAAATGTATTCCGCCAACATTACTGCTCCTTCAAAGACACCGCTTCGGCTTTTCCTTCCTAAATGCGGACATTTCACAAGTCTACCCCTCCTTATCAGCTCATCGCAAGCAACCGTACACTTGGGAGGCACAGCTTATGTCCCATAAAATTCCCTGTGTCCCAGCACACAGTGGTGGGGCAGGGTGTTGAAGTTGAGCTTACATGGCCCAAAGCGTTACGCCGACTTTAACAACACTTCACTGTAGAATGCTCACACGTCTTTGTGTATGTTGACTCGGCGCTCCAGGTGGAATCATGGAGACAGGCCTGCTGTGATAACGCTCAGTAATGAAAGCCTGTGTGTCTGGGTAGCAGCCTGGATTACCATATAGCCCAGATAACGCATTTTTTTAAAATAAAATTTACAGTAGGAATAAAACATCCTAAAACGTCATGCTAATTAAACTAAATATGTTTGCTTTCAGAAACATATTTTTTATTTCAAACAATTACAATTGTTTACTTTATGGATCTCAGCAACAAAAACCACAGGAAAGTGTCACTGAATATCGTTCCGCCGCAAAAATGGCAATTTTTAGCACATCCACAAAATGGAAAATAATATACAGAGACTTTAAAAAAATAAAATAAAAAAAGAACACTTTAGCATCTGCCTACTTGATGTATATTTCATACTCGCTTTCATTACAGTACCGCATCGTTACTGCTTTTGTGTACCAAATATCATATGATACATTTTGGCTTATCTTATTAAATACACAATTCGCCTTTTTTTTAGAAAAATACAATATCATCATACCACTACTGCCACAAATCAATATAGGTTTGATTTTAGTGCATCACCACACGGTGCAGTCAGTGAAGGCATTATTTCAATAACATTATTTATATTCAACATTTAAATGCATTTCGGTTGACCTGGGGTAAACTGAATTTCCAGTGTTCATTATATAGCACAAAAGCCCAACCGTAGGTGTGTCTGGCCGTTCACCAGGGGCACGTAAAATAACAGTAAATGTTTGAGCACCCAGGATAATGTTCTGCATGGCTAAATATTTTTGAGGTCCCAAAGACGAGATCTATTGGCATTGCCAATGCTTGTTTTACTAGTGGAGTGTGTTCGGGCGGGGAGGAGGTGTCCTTGTCTTCGTAGGGGTGGGGGCTGTTATTCTTGGGAGTGCAGTGGGTGCGTGCCCTGGCACAAGCGGGGGGGTGTGCCTGCGCTTACGCAGCTCTGCCTGGCTGCTCTCACGACTCTGATGTTTCTGTCCCCTCTAATTAGCCGCCTGTGGCAAACTCCTTATCAGCTCCTAGCAGACGGCAGGCCGGGCATCCTTTCCGTAGCAGAAATCTCTAACATGCAGCCCTCCTCCCCTTTGTAGCAACCCCTTCACTGCCTAGCCTTTCCTCACGACCAACGCCCCCTCTCCCCCCCACCCACACACAACCCGCCCCCCCTCCCGGCCACTCACTGCCTATCAGCCTCCTCACAGCCAGCGCCCTCGCCGCTTTTCCTCCTCACTGCCCCTGTTTGTTGTCTGACCTCTTTTTACCGTCCTTCCTCCTCAGACGCAGTGCACCGTTCTCACGGCCTGCCACCCTCGCAGCCCCCACACATAGCCAGCTTTTCTGGCTGCCCTCCGGCACCTGCCATGCCCATAGCAGACAGCTGTACTCTTTACAGCATAGCCCTTACACCTCACAGCCGGCCCCCTCACCTCCCTCAGCCGGCCCCTCTTCACTGCCACACTCCTCACATCAGCCCCCCTCCTTCTCTGCCATACCCTGACGCCCTTCATTCTGCCCCCTTCAAAGGATGCCTTCTTCACAGCCTTCCTCACCGCCTGCCCCGCTCGCTGGCTTTCCTTCTCACCGCCCGCTTCCTCAAAGCCTGGCCTCATATACATAAGTAAAACAAGCATTGGCATAGCCAATAGGTCTCGCCTTTGGGACCTTATAAGTATTTAATTATGCAGCACAATATCCTTGGTGCAACAACATCAACTGTTGCATGCCTAAACACTTATAATGTCCCAAAGGCGAGACCTATTGGCTATGCCAATGCTTGTTTTAGTTTTCTCTCAATCAAAAATTATTGCGAAGGCTGTATTATGGAGGAGGGGGTCCTTATAGAACCTCTCATTTTGGCGTACTTTCTATCTATTAGCAGGTATAGGAAATTGGTACAAATTGCTGCATTGCAAAGACAGTAAGATATCGGAGTTATTACATCGGATTGAATCCTCTACCGGGTCCAAAGTGGATATTTCACAGTGAAATTTCTTTTATCACACTAGTGCTAAGGCGGTTCGAGACGCTAATCTACATATATAGCAAAACATCACATCCGTCTATTACAAGAGACTTGGGTGACAGAGAAAGTATTTATTGATGGGTTTACTTCCTATAGCGTAGATGCAAAACCAGCATAACACCTTGGGAGAGCAGTAGGTGGTCTTATGATTTCAATTAAGAATGGATGCAATAGCAGATCCACATTGATGGCTATTGATAGTCTGGATCTATTGGGGATTACTGTGACTTTAACTATTTTTAATATTTATGGCAGGAGTACAAGGGGATCTGACAAATCACTTACATTATCCCTTTTAGAAGGAGCTATGGATACCTTGCGACCAAACACAAAGGTTGTAGTAGCAGGTGATTTTAATACCTCTCTTGAACCCTCTGTCTATTTAAATGAGATAACAAGAGAGGAGGATGAAATATGGAGTATTCCTCCATTATTAGAACAATTTGTTTTTCTAATCTCCCACTAGCATCTTTAACAATTAGTAGGAGCCTTAGAGCATGCAATGGCCGTACCCCTTCAGACCCCAATAGAGCAGTAACATTTAAAAGAGGGGATTGTACTAGTGTTATTGATTAGTTGATGTGAGACTATGGCTACTTCTGGATGACATGAAAGTGGTAAACCGAATTGATAGTGATCATAATTCATTAAAAGTCAGTTATTGGTGAATTCCCTGAGGCAAGGTAACCATCTTTATACAACTATGGCGCTAGCCCCTCTTGTAACAAATAATCACCGTTATGTCTCTTGGCCGAATGTAATGTCCAACCAAAAATTATATATGCAGATTTACAAACTTTTTGTAATGCACCTGGGGCCAGATGTACTAAGAATTTTTGCGGGAGCACATGGGTTTTAGACCCGTTTGCACCCGCAAAAAACCTGTGGCTCATGTACTAATCCTATTTTGTGAGTCGCAAATCAATTTGCGACTCGCAAAATAGGATTAGTGACTCACTATCAGGAAGGGGCGTTCTAAGGGGGTCTCTTCTTAATAGCGACTCTTTAAGCTATGTATGACTGTTTTGCAACTGCAATTGCGGTTGCAAAACAGTCGCAGTTTACCCCTTCCCCTTTGTGAGTGGCTCTCAAAATATTTTTTAAGGGCAGGCAGTGGTCCCAGGGACCACTGCCTGCCCTTAAAAAATGAAACTGAAATGTTACATTTTTATTTTTTAAATGCATCCCATTATCCTTTAAGGAAAACGGGCTGCATTTTTTTAAAAAAGACCGCTTTATTTAAAAGCAGTCCCAGACATAGTGCTGACCCCAGCAGACCACCATCCCTGGGAGTGCCAGCCATTCCCAATGGGGTCGCAAATTGCGCTTGCCTCATTAATACTGTTGTGCATCCAAATTTGCGAGTCGCAAATGCGACTCAATTTGCGACTCGCAAATTGGCATGTCGTACATCTGGCCCTTAGAGACATATGTAGGGCTTAGTGAGGACGAAATTCCTATTTCAAATATACATATTAGCTTATTTAAAGCGCTAAGAAAAGTTTTTTATAAAGATATTTCTAATGAGATTTCTAATCTCGCTAAGGCTGAAAAATGGTTTGATCAAGTATGTAAAGTAGCGAAGCTAGCTTTGAGAAAGGCTATAATTGATGGTGATCGCGCTAGTATTAAGGGAGCAAGAATTACCTATAAGACAACTTTGACCAAGGCAAAAAAGAATTGGGACAATAATTTATGGCAAGATATCCTGGACGCCAGTAAAATTAATGATACTAGACTGTTTTGGCATCTTGACGCCCAAACAAAGCCGGATAAGTCCAAGTCACATCATTATAATATTCCCCCCGATAAATGGGTGGTGCATTTTTCTGCTCTTTATCCTTCAGGGGACTCACAGGATTTGAAATGTAGTGATACTTCTAATGTTCCTATAGCTTTGTACCCCACTACTCCTGTTGTTTTCAGTTTAGAAGATACAACTAGAGCGATTGACTCACTGAAATCTGCTAAAGCCCCAGGCCCGGATAAAATTCCAGGAGACCTGTACAAATCTTAACACTTAGGGGCCGATTCTGATGCGGGTTGGAAAAGCTTCCCGACCGAATCGGTTGGGAAATGGTGTCCGACCCACTCGGATCGGGAAAGTCCGACCGGCGGAGTAGGATGCATCCGGATGCTTCCAGATACGATTTGGTTGAACTCCCATTGACTTCAATGGGAACATTTGTTCCTAACCGCATCAGAATTGGGCCCTCGGTCGGGAAGACACGTTCCCGATCCGATTTGGAAGGAGCAAATGCCGTTAGGAGGCCTTCCTAACCGCATCAGAATCAGGCCCTCGGTCGGGAAGCTTTTCCAACCCGCATCAGAATCGGGCCCTTGATCTGGTCCATATACTTAAATGTATTGTCAAATGCCATAGCAGCTGGTGGTACGGTACCAGATTCCTGGCTTGGGGCCGAAATGATAGCAATATACAAAAAAGGCGACGCAGGTGAACCATCCAATTATAGGCCAATTAGCCTTATTGATAATGCCCCAAAAAAGTTTGCTAAGCAAATTTTAGAGAGAGTCCTTGATTGGGCAAAAACCAATGAAATTCTGTCTCCCCTTCAGGCTGGCTTTAGAGCAAAAATTAGCACAACAGATCAGATTTTTAGATTCGCTGTTTTATACTGTAAATATGTTTTATTACAGAATCAAAAACTTTATGTGGCTTTTATTGACCTTAGAGCAGTGTTTAATATTATACCACGCTCTGACCTATGGCAAGCCCTGATAAACATGGGGGTCCCAGGCAATTTAGTACATTTAATTAATAAATTGCATGTAAACAATTTTGCTCAAGTTTGCTGGGGCCCCAATGGCGAACTAACGGATTGTATCCTCATTGAGAGAGGAGTTCGCCAGGGCTGTGTCCTAGCACCTACTTTATTTTCTATGTACATTAACAATGTTGTGGAAGTTCTAGAGCACTGTAGAAATCATTCCCCGCCTCTGAACAATAGGAAGATACCAATTCTGCTTTTTGCAGACGACTCTCTTCTTATATCCAAAACACCTATTGGTCTCCAAATTTTAATTGATACATTTTTAAGCTTTCGTAAATCCAGAGCCCTAGAATTAAATATCAGTAAAACTAAGTACATAGTGTTTGAGAAGACCAAAAAGAAAAGTCGTACTATTTATGTAGGAATTGAGGCTCTTGATAGGATACATAATTTTGATTACTTAGGTGTTAGACTCATGGACAACCTAAGGTGGACAAGTCAATTGAGTAAATGTACATTAATAATTGAACACAGATCTAATGCTATCTTAAGGTTTTACAACCAAACCGCGTTGTGCATAATTTCTCCTGCCCTGGAAACTTATCGTGCTATAGCAAAGGGAGCGTCGCTCTAGGAGGCAGAGATTTGGGGCTGTGCCAACTCCCATTCGTTGACAATTGCTGAAAATAATTTCATTAGGAAATTACTTGGTTTACCATCCAGCTCACCTCTTACCCCTATGTATTTTGATGTTGGGATGAAAAGAGTTGCCGACCTGGCTGTTTTAAAAACCTTAGCATATTGGATCCGACTTTGGACCACACCAGAACTTGGAGTCTTCAAAGACTCACTGATAGAGCTATTAAAATCCCCAGGAGCCAGGAATATACCATGGGTTAAATCGGTTTCAGGCTGGCTTTGTAAACTTGGTATGCAGAGTCTATGGGATGACCATACTACTATTAGTAAAAACGACCACAAATTGATAAAAGACCGATATTGGGCCTACATAAATGACCGATACATAATGAACAGCTCAAGCGGAACCGCAACTACTATGTTTTTAAATTTTAAGCATGTTCCAATATTTGAAGAGTTCTTAGATTTAATATTCCCACCTCTAACTAGGAATTTGTACATACGATTTTGTTACGTAACTCTTCCTGTACGGTCTTTCACAAGTAAGTTGTGTACAAATCAAGACTTTATAATCTGTCCTGCATGTGACTCGAGCAATGAAGATGAGAAACATATAATGTTTTTTTGTACAGAGTATTGTATTTTATGTCGTAAACGGTTAGATCTAATTTGCCGTGACATGGGCACTCATAGTCACTTAGAAGCTTTTAGGATTTTAAAAAGTGACACATCGTTAAAAATAGTATTTGCTGTTAGCAAATTCGTACAAGCAGTGTGGTTTAAGAGAACAAAAATTTTAAACGCTATTGACTGATGATATTGTTAACCAAATATGTCCCTCTTATTGAATTGCTGTTTGCACTTTTGTATATATGCACTATGCATGGCCACTTTATGATTCTATTGCACTGCCTTTAAACGTCTATAAGAGGATGTTGTACTGCAAAACTGTATAGGGAGTCTGTAGATGATAAGTTTCTTAATGCTGCTCAGGTAAAGAGAATTATAAGCCCATAGCTAATTGTTTTTATTTTTGGTGTTTTTAATGAAATATATATCTTAAACTATTTTGCACACTAGTATTTGTTGCACTTTGCATAGTCATTTTATGAACCTATTATATATTTTTACCGCCTGGAGAAATGTTGTTTAAGTACATGAGGTGATCAAGATAGCCTTTTCAAGAGGTGTTGACGAATTGTAAATTTAAACCGGAAGCTGTGACGATATTGTTATCTTGTTTATATAGATTTTTTTTTTAATGAGTTTGATATGTATTGTTTTCTATGTATTAGGTGTTAGTGTTTGTGTTATTGTACTTGGTTGTGTACACTTTGAAGGTTATTGATAACCGCATAAAGTATTTTACTACTACTACTACTAGAGCCGCTAATCTAAGAAGAATGTAATTTTATAGCAAATGGCTGCTGTATCATACCCTAGCGAAACTGCATAAACTCTATCCGGAGGTGGAGCCAAAATTTTTTAGGTCAATGATAGGAATGGCGACTGACTCCACACTATTTTCACCTGAGGCATCTAAGGGATTATTGGCGAGATATTTTTGTGAAAATTAGCTCAACATTAAGGGTAAATATCATGCCAAATCCATATGGAGCTCTTTTTGGGCTAGTAGTTTGGGAAGGAGATCTATTTACTATACAGCAACAGTTATTCTTTATTTCAATGCTGGTGGCTAAATCGCTGATCTTAGCAAAATGGAAATCGGATAAGATCCCCACTTTCCCACAGTGGATTAACAAGATGCACAAAGTACATACCTACGAAGTGCTGTACGGGCAACGTACAAGATTCTTACAACAAATATATAAAATCTGGAAGATATGGGAGGTACCAACATTCGAAGTAAACGAGGGTTGAGAGTAGAATGCGGAAAGGGTGGTGCTAGATCATTGGGGCCATTTGATTTTTGTACTGAATATACGTGATATGCTAAGTTTATTGTACTAAGTTATTTGTTTCTTTTTGTCTTTTTTGTCTTTTTCTGTTTTTCTTTTTGTTTGTTTAACTATATATACTATGCATGAATATTTATATATCAATTGATTGGACTATGCTGCATCGATATAAATAAAAAATAAATAAATAAATAAATAAAAAAGTCTCTGCATACTCTTGCCAAATGTCCCTTCTTCCCACACTTGCAACAATCTTTATCCCCAGCAAAACAGCCCTTGTAATATTCAGCGTGTCCCATACTTTCATATCTATAACACCCTTTACACCCTGCTTTATTGTCACTGCTGTTTGCCTTCTCCTTTGTCTTCTCCACACCCTGTCTTCCTTTCACATCCAAGTCTCTAGACATCTTGTAGGTCCCTCTCTTTTGTTCACCACATTGAATTCCTCCTCATGTCTAGCTTTAATCTGTTGCATTTCCCTCAAGCAAGAAACTGACTCCTCTACAATTTTCGCAATTCCAATTGCTTCTTGCAATGTTGGATTCCCTCAGCCCATAACCTCTCTTGTAGTCTTTTGTTTTTGCACTGCACAATCAATTGATATCTGATCAGTCACTGTACCAAAATCACATCATATAGCTAAATCTCTTAGCTTGTTACAAACTGATCTATTGATTCATGTGGCTTTTGTGGCTACATATAAAACTTATGCTGCTGCATGACTATGTTCACCTGTTTTCCAAAGTATTTTTCTAGTCTTTTCTGTGTTTCTATATAAGGATTCTCCATTTCTTCACCATCTGCTCCCATAACTACAGGCACATTTTTAAAAGAAAAAAAACATGTTGCTCTTCCTTACGTAATGCATTAAGCAATAAAGATTTTAGTACCAGAAGTTTGAAATCTCAAACCATCTATGGCAGCCAAATAATTTTTGAAAATTCCAATCCACTCCTCCCATTCAATAGAAGGTGAACCAGAATGTGGCATAAACATGGGAGGAGCAGCTACTGTTTGAATTGCATGACCTTCCATTGTTGCTTACCACAGTATATATATGTATATGCCACTTGACTAAGAAAAGAGTATGAACCTGTATATCAATAAATTCTTCTGGTCCTCTATTTATTTATATGAATGTGCAATGCTGATGACTTTATGTAGTCCACCGTTGATGTTTACGGCTGAAATTCAGCCTTCCGGAGGAGGAGTCCCCAGAGCGCCGCCCCTCTTCCTCCGTATGTTTCCAGATCTCGGTGCTGCCCAACTGAAAGCATGGTGCTGCCAAACGAAAAGCTGCCGCCCTTGCTCTTTGCCAGTAAGGTGATCCACTCACGCTATATGTGTTGCTGGCTACTGGTCCTCTCCATGCACAGTGTGCATGTGCCAGCCGCTGATCAGTCTAACACGCTGTGTCATTCTCTCCCACTCGCACACACAATTTCCCTGTGCCCTCACGCTCGGTCAGAGTGACACTTAAAAACACATTCTGTCACCATTGGGGCAAAAATTACTGGTGGGCCATGCCAGGGGTAATTACAGACCTTACAGCTTGTCAGATGACACAGTTGCTCTGCCGCACACGACATCTGCGGATCCGCTGACACTCATGTAATCGGTTGTGTACTGTGGTGTAGACTGACTCGATTGTCCCAACGATGCTACGCTGCATCCAACTTTACTGTGGCTAGTGGCATCGTGGAACAGGCACTCGTCGCAAAATTGTAGTAAATTCGGGACACAGCTTCGGTATAAACTTATGTTTATTCATCACCAGCCACAAAGGTGAACCTCCCTCGCCTGCTCTCGTATAACTATCCTCACAGCAGCCCATAGAATCCTATGCATCATTAGATTCCAGGGCACTATGGTAACAAACACTGAGCATTCTAGCAGCTCCATTATAACAAGTTTCATTTAAAAAGCCTAATGCATTTTGGGAGTTGTAGTCCTGTTTTTTCTCTTTTCTCATTGTACCGTCTGTTTCTCTTGCTCATCTCCTTTCTCCAATTACTTCATTCGCTTATTTCTCTCTACTCCTAAAGTCAAAAGCAAATAATGATAGAGCAAATTTACTTGAGGGAGGATGGGTGAAGATGGAGGCCTGAGAGCTCGGTCTGATAGCTATTGATGGAGCAGGGGTTTAAGAAAATAAAACCTGCTCGGATTAATTCCTCGGTAACATTTACTAATGGTGTGCGGTGAAACTAACATGCAAAAACACAAATACATGGGGAAATGCTTGTGCGCATGCGTGCACTAATGCGTGGACTAATGCATGAAAACTAGGCCGCATTCGCGTTTCGGCTTGAAAAATTAAAGTAATAATAATGCTGCTTTCTGTGCGTCAATGCTTTAATAGATGAATAACGCGGGATAGTGCAATGGTGGGTGGTAAAAGTGAAAATTATATTTCATGAAATTAATAATGTCTGTGTTTTATTCATCGTAGTGAAGCTTGCAAAGGCTTACATCGGTTACATGATGAGTCAAGGGTTAAATAGCAGAAAAATTAAATGAAAGCTGAAAATTCGAGCTAGGAGAGAGAGATGAAGAAGGCAATGTCAATGACCTTCGTGATCTATTGTTTGCCTGCCAAGTAACGGAAGGGTGGCCGTGAAATCATTAACAAGTGAACAAAATTTCTTCCGCTGAAGCTGCTGAAGGCGGACAATAAAATATAAAGTTTTTCGTAACATGTTGCAAATGGAAGTAAGCTGTATTTGTGAAGGTGGATTACGTATTGATGAAAAGTTTGAACAATGAATGCTGTGAAACCATGGAAGTGACTATGGTGGTGTGATAGAACACCCCCTGAAATGACCAATAAGAGACTGAGATTCTGAGAATGTTGCTATTATGGTGGGATGGACATGTAGGTTTTCATAGTATAACTGGGGTGTCTGGGAGGAGTCATTTGGGTGGAAAGGAGGTGAGATTGCTGAACAGTTCGAGAACTCTTATTGGGTCGCCTCTTTGAAGAAGCTAGTGAGGGGAGATCGTCGCTGTCAATCGGTTTGCTGTATGCAGGTAGAGGCCTATCTGTTTCCTGTTCCTGACCTATTTCTGTGTTCCCTGAATCTTTCTTGGGGAACCCCCATCTATTCCTGTGGCCAAGGGGTAGATTTTCCACTTAAATACTTAGGTTCGTATAGCTAAAACTGTATGTTGCATAATTATTTGCAAAAGTATATTTGTCTCTGAAACTTATGTCTCTTCATCTATCCACTCCCTTTGCATTCTAATCATTGTGATATGAGTTTGATATCTTCATTTGAGTTGTCAAATGTTCTCTCTCTGTGATTTATTCTTTGTTTGCTTTGTAAAAGTGTACATGATGAGCAATTTCCTTCACAATATTTGCGATAAATATTATTAACCTTTATTTGAGTTTGTGCTTTATTCAGTAGAATAGATCAATAATTAGTTATCATCAACTCTTCAACTAATGGTCCGTCGACCAGAGGTAAAAGAGTTTGATTATAGGCTCAGTTATGTATCTAATGTGTTAGGATGAGCCTGTAGTTAGGAACAACTGATTTAACGAATAAACTCGAAACAGTGCTGTTAGGGATTTATGTTGGGTGAATGTGTATGGGCCAATGATTGTGATTTGTCAGTTATTGATCCCTGATTGGCGCTGGATCAATTTTTGATAGCAGAGGACGGTTTATTATTGATTAGTTTGGTAATAATGATTGATTATTGATTATTTGTTTTCATAACATGAAGAGTTGGTGTTTCGTTTTATGTTGTCATGAAGTTCGGGTACGGAGTTACCTAAGATCCCGGGATGATAATGTATTAGTCTGAAGAGGCAGAAGAATAGTGTGGATAAGGTATCACACTGCAGAAGTACTTTGTCTGTTGTCGTAATACTCAAAGGCGAGAGGCTGTTGGTGTTATATTAGGATTTATTTCGTTTGAGAGTAGGTATTTGTGTGAAATAGCGAAGGGTCCACTTCCGAAACTCTGGCCTTACATCCCCAAAGAAGTACCAAGACCTCTTTCCACGTGAAAGTCCTCTTCCGAAACTTTGGCTAGTATCCCTAGAGGAGTATCAAGTCCTCCTGTAGCTTGTTTGGGTGTAGAATAGCGCTGGTCGTTGTTTTACTCGAAGTGAAAGAATATTTCTTTTTGAAGTGAAGTCTATCTCTTTATTTAGTGGAACAGACAAAGTAGCATTGTTTTATGTTTGTTTCCTAACAAGTTTTATTAAGAAAAGTATAGTAAAATCATTGCCGTATTATTTTGTAAAGGGAGGGTCAGTAGAAAGGAGTAATACTGACGTCACAAAAAGCCGCGCTGGCATTGGTCAGGCTGCTGATGTTCGAAGTGCTGTGATTGGTTGATCACGGTGAGCCGCGCTAGTATTGGTCAAGGTACTGATTACGTAGGAGTGTTCTGATTGGTTTGTTGGTGTGAGTCGCGCTGGTATTGGACGTTTGTTAGCAAATAGAATAAGCGAAAGTACGAAGAGTTTGTTGTTTGTTTACTGAATTATATTTTAGTGAGAAGTTTTGGGAAAATGAAGTTAGTTAATAAAATAAAAAGTTTCTTTAAAAAGGACAAACCAAGTTACGAGGGAAGGTATTCTTATTCCACCTCCGGGAACAGCTGCTCCTTTTATGATGTTGGAATGTGGTTACCATACGTGTACATGGTTAGCGAATTGGGTGAAATATACGGAAGATGATGGTGTTTTAGCTTTTCCAGAGCATGGTACATTTAATGTAAGGATTCTACAGAATCTGAGAGAACGAATGAATTCTCTCGAACCTAGACCTACTCAGTATGAAGCGCTTGAGGAATGGGAATATGAAGCATATGAGCGAGAGAAGTATAGGGGCGGAAGAAGATACAGAAATATTATGACTAGATATCCTTTTGAAAGTAGGGGAGAAAGAATGAAAAGATGGAGGAGAGCGGTTGTGACAGAGGGTCTATATCCAGTTTTAGTTGCTGAAGAAGCAAATGGAGGCAAATGTAAAGAGAAGAAGAAAAATGTGGAGTCATCAAGGATAGATTTTGTCCTAAGTGATTCTGATGATAAGTTATTAGATGACATTTTGACTAAAAAACCTCCACCTTATCAAGAGAACACAAGTGAGACAGTCCCAAATGCAACTTTAATGGGAACCCCACTAATTCCGCTGGTTTCACAAGTTCCAGTAGTGACTAGAACAGTACAAGAGAGTGAAATGGATATGTTGAATAGGGCAAGAGAGGAGCTGACTCAGAAAATTAATCAGTTGAATTTGAATGTGGAAGCATTAACAGTGCCAGTAACGATTGGACCTGTAGTTCCGTTGTATGGAGAAAACCAGAATATATATAAAGTACATACTTTGACAGTCCCAATAAATAGAGATAGGAATAAAGTGGTAATGATAGATGATCAGGTAGAACAGTTAAAGACAAGTACTTCATTAATTGATTTTCCAGTTTGTGAGATGTTAACTGAAACCCCTAAGAGAAGTGCGCAAATGGATCCGAGAAGATTAGTGCAGAATGTTACTTCGATATCAGATAGTTCAATGGGACTCTCACCAGAGGAATTAGATGATTGGATAAGGGGAATGGAAAAGCGAAAACCTCAACCACAGAGTATAGATGTGGGTAAACTGAGAGTGGATTTGGAAGAAATTATTATTGGTACAATAAGTCCAGACAGATTGGGAAATTATCGAGATGAAGTGTTGTTATTTCTGTGCAAAAATATTACTTGGAAAGTGAGAAATCTCCATGAAAAATTGACAGAGGCTGCTAGTGAATATGGAGTGGACATAGAGAAGTCAAAAGTGTTACAGAAAACATATAGACTGGATTCTACTGAAAAAGATTTAGAGAGTTTGAATGCGTCTGGTAAAAAATTGCATATAAAAGAATTAATGAATATTCTGAAAAAATGGGGAGATGCAGAAAGGTGGAAAGGTAGATGGGCAAAAAAGAAAGAAGAAACGAATGCTAATAAAAATGCGTCTTTATTTCCACTGAGAGAAACAGAACAGGCTGAAAGGGTGTGTCCAATGAGAGAAATTCCAGGTGGTGGATATGTTCATGTTCCTTGGACAAGACAGGATATATTGTCTTGTACTCATGACTTTCCTAGGTTGAGGGAGAAACCAGTTGAATGGTACAAACAAGTAGAGAGGTTTGTGAAGGTTTCAAAAGTCTTGTTGAAAGATCTGGATGGTTTATTTGAGATTGTTGTTCCAGCAGATGTATTGTTGTTCCAGCAGATTGATTGGCCTAAGGAAGAATATCCTAGAGATCCGAAAACAGGTGCACCTTCAGATGAGGTGATGAGAAAATATCATCAGGTGATTACATACTTGAAAGGAAAAATTTCTCCGAAAGAAACAGATTGGGTTAAAATTGACAGGACAACCCAAGAACCAAAGGAGTCAGTACATGCTTATTATGGAAGGTTGTTACAGGTGTTCAAACAGTACAGTGGGTTTGAGAATATTGGAAATAAAGATATTGGACATTTTGTGTATCGTTTTGTATTTGGATTAAAACCAGAAATTAGTAACATGATTCAGCAACATTTGATTTGTTGGCAGAGTAAAACGGTTGAAGAGATATTGAGGTATGCAAAATATTGTAGTGATGATATTGAATCGAGACATAGAAGCTAAAAGAGAAAATGATGTGGGCACAAGTGAAGGTAGCAGAACAGCAAGAAGGAAACAGTGTTTCCCAAACAGATTTTCAGATGAGAGGTCAGAATCAGAATGGTCAAGTAATGAGTGGTGGTAGAGGTAGAGGTAAGATGAACAAAGATGAAATGAAAAAGAAATATCCTAGTCATGCATGCGGAAAATTTGGACATTGGCAGAACGAGTGTAGATCTGCTCAGAAAAAATAATGGGTTGAATCAAAATTTAAATTCACAGATGCAGAATGAGGTGGTTGTGAGTCAACAACAGCAACAGCAGCAGCAGCAGCAGATAGTTACACCACAGTTACAAGTACCACAAGCTTCAATGCCAAATAATGTGAATGCTCAGGTGCAGAGATACAGTGTGAACACTGGATTTCACGCGAGTGAACAAATTGGTAAGAATCAAAATGTGCAAATGATTCTGCAATACTTGTTGCAGTGCAATGAGAGTGATTCAGACTCATCTCAATGACGGTGCCTGAGGGGGGAGGAAGAGTGCATGTTTGGAGCAACTCTAGTGGTAGATCAGTCAGGTCCATTTGTTGATGGAAAAGTGGAAGGTAATGATATTACATTCCTAGTGGATACTGGTGCTACCCGTTCTACTGTGAGAGCAGCAGAAATTCCAAACCTACCCCTCTCGGGAGAAACTATCCAAGTTGTAGGAGTTTCCAATAAGCATATCAGAACTCCAATAACAAAGCCAATAGAAGTTCATATTGGAAGGTTCAGAGACATGCATCGGTTTGTGGTATGTGATACGAGTCCGGTGAATTTGTTAGGGAGAGATTTACTGTGCAAAATGAATTGCACAATTTATTGTACACCAGATGGTATTGCTTTCCAAACACCAGATGAGGATGTTGCGTTTAAAATGATGTTAGCAAAGCAAGGGACAGAAATGGATGAACTATTTTCACTTCTTACTGAAGAAGATTTACCTGCAGAGTTGAGAGATACTGTAAGATCTGATGTATGGGATTTCTCAGGAAAAGAGATTGGCCTGATGAAAGGTGTAGATCCTATTCAGGTTACGGTGAAACCGGGTGCAACGTTTCCAAACACACTCCAATACAAAATGAGTCCTGAGATAACAGCAGGAGTTATTCCTGTGATTGACCAAATGATTGAGCAAGGAATTTTAAAGGAAATACTAAGCAGTCCTTGTAATTCACCTATTATGGGAATTAAAAAGCCAAGTGGAAAATATAGGATAGTACAGGATTCACGAAAGATAAATAAGATTGTAGTACCATGTTGTCCAATAGTACTGAATCCAGCAGTGATTCTATATCAGATTCCTTGTGATGCAGAATGGTATACAGTAATTGATCTGTGTCAAGCATTTTTCTCGATTCGCTTACATCCGGATAGCCAATATTTGTTTGCATTGCGGTTCGGAGACCGTGTTTTGGCATGGTGCAGAGTTCCTCAAGGGTATACAGAGAGTCCATCGATTTTTAATCAGATTTTTTAAAAATGTTTGGAGACTTTGATTATGCCAGAAAAATCGGTTTTGGTTCAGTACATAGATGACCTACTGGTGGCATCAAAAACACGAGAGGCATGTGTGACAGATACAATTGCCTTACTGAATCATCTGGCAGAAGGGGGACATAAAGTGTCACCAGCAAAATTACAGTTCTGTAAACAAGAGGTCCAATATTTGGGACACAAAATAGAGAAAGGAGTGAGAAAAGTGCCGCCAGAAAGGATCAATGTAATTCAACAAATGAGTCCTTTAAAAACTCAGAAGGAAGTAAGAATGTTTCTGGGAATGGTTGGATACTGCAGACAGTGGATCAGTGGTTTTTCACTGATTGCAAAACCTTTACAGAGGTTGACACACAAAGATGTGACTGATCCGATTGAATTGGACGATGAAAGCATGAATGCTTTTATTGAGTTACGAGACAGTCTTTGTCGAGCACCTGCATTGGGAATGCCAGATTATACAAAGGATTTTGCGTTGTACTGTTGTGAAAGAGATGGATGTGCACTTTCAGTTTTGACTCAGACATGGGATGGCACGACGTCCGGTAGCATATTTTTCTGCTACTTTGGATTCAGTGGCTGCAGCGTTACCAGGTTGTTTGAAATCAGTAGCTGCTACTTGTGTGAGTTTGGAACAAAGTGAAGCGATTGTGATGGGAAATCCAGTTAAGGTATACGTGCCACATTCAGTTGAGATCCTTTTGACAAGGACACGCACACAGCACATGACCTATAGTCGGCTGACTAGGTATGAAAGAGTAATACTTGGTGCTGAAAATGTGACAGTAGTGAGATGTACGACAGTAAACCCGGCAACATTATTGCCAAGTCCGTTTTGTGAGGAAGTGAGAGAAGAAGCGGATCATGATTGTTTGGATATGACAGAACTATGCACGAAACCAAGGCCAGACATTAAGGATTCCCTGTTAGAGGAATCAGATAGTGTGATGTTTGTTGATGGATCTTGTCTGAGAAATGAAAAAGGCTAATTGAGTTCTGCTTATGCAGTATGTACAGTGGCTGCGGTTCTGGAAGCATCCTGTCTAAAAAGGGTAAATTCCGCACAAATTGCTGAGCTCATAGCTCTGATTCGAGCATGCAAAATTGGCAAAAATTTGAAAGTAACCATATTTACGGATAGTCAATATGGTTTTGGGGTGGTTCATGATTTCGGACAGTTATGGATGCAAAGGGGATTTCTGACTTCTTCAGGTTCTTCTATAAGAAACAGCAAAAATGTGAAAGATTTATTGGATGCTTTGCAATTGCCAAAGAAAATTGCAGTGGTCAAATGTTCTGCACATAAGTCAGGAAATGATTATGTGACAAGCTGCAACAGATACACTGATCAAGTAGCCGTTTCTGTGCACAAAATTCAATTGCGATAAACAGAGGGGTGGAAAAGAAACAAACTAATTGCCACCTAATGTTTTCCTCCTGGGAAACCTGGGATGAGATTAGACAGTTACAAGAAGAGGCAAGTGATGAGGAAAAGGAAATTTGGAGAAAATCAAGCTGCAAAAAGAGAGCAGAAGATGAAGTTTGGGTTTATATTGATGAGAGACCAGTTATGCCATATTCTTTATTTTCCCAAATGGCAAGGGTATACCATGGAATTGCACATGTTGGAAGAGATGCAATGATTAGGCTCTTCAAGCAGCCATGGTATAATCCTAAATTCAGGGTCATTGCAGAGAGTTTATGCCAGAGGTGTGTTACCTGTCAGCAGCAAAATCCAGGCAGAAGGACAGTTGTAAGTTGGGGACGAATAGGAAAGGACCATTTACGAGGCTCCAGCTTGATTTCATCGACCTTCCCCCATGTAACGGACTTAAATATGTTTTGGTTGTTGTTTGCTTGTTTTCTCGTTGGGTAGAAGCTTATCCAACAAGAAGAAACAATAGTTTGACTGTTGCAAAGCTGCTATTAAGAGAACTAATTCCTAGGTTTGGTTTTCCGGTCACTTTAGAGACAGATAGGGGATCACATTTTAATAATGAGATAATTCGAATGATCTGTGCAGCACTACAGATTGAGCAAAAGCTGCATTGTGCCTATCGACCAGAAGCATCTGGAGTGGTCGAACAAATCAATGGCACTATAAAATCTAGACTGGGAAAAGTATGTGCATCCACAACACTGAAGTGGCCTGATGCTTTACCCCTGATATTGATGAGTTTTAGAAGCATCCCAGATAAAAAGACTGGATTAAGTCCTCATGAAGTGCTGACGGGAAGAGCAATGAGATAAGCGATTGTACCAGCAAACAAACTGATGAATATTTCTGATGATCTAGTGCTTGATTATTGCAAAGGATTGACTGATCTGGTGCGTTCTGTGTCTCATCAGGTTGGAGAAATTGCAACCACAACACAGCCGGATCAAGCACATGATCTGAGTCCAGGAGAGTGGGTTCTTGTCAAGAAACACGTGAGGAAGTTGTGTTTAGAACCCAGGTGGCATGGACCTTATCAGATCATTTTGGTGACAACAACAGCAGTGAAGTGTGGAGGCTTGCCAAACTGGATCCATGCGAGTCATACCAGAAGAGTCCCAAGTCCACTTGAACAAGAAGGTGAGCAGCAACTGGCGAATAAAAACAAGAAACCAGAAGCTGAAGGTTATGAAGCTAAGGAATCTAGAGTGACAGATTCTGACAAGCAAAATGATGATGAACAACAAAGCACAAGTCAAGTAGAGTGGGCACCAGCTACTGGGTCTTGTAAGACTGCTGTTGAGCAAGTAGAGAAGAAAGATACAGAAGATCAAGAGAAAGTTCAACAAAGAAAGGGACTAAATAAAAGAGCCTGTGAACCAGAAAGAAAAGGTGAAGAAGTGGTTCAAGCAAAGAGAGCGAAAAAGGGTGAGAATTGGTCAAGTGGAGTAAAGAGACTGAAATATACTCTTGAAAAGAGAAGGCCAGAACAAATAAATGAAGTATCAAGTCAAGCTGAACAAGAAGAATTAGAGGAAGAATCAGTACGAAGTACAAAATGAATAAGAGTCCCAAGCAGGAAATACAGAGCTCCAGAATGGACTTATGTAATTTTGGAAGAAATTGAAAGCACAGATCAAATAGAAAGAGAAGCTGGTACTGGTACTGAGCAAATTGATGAAAGCAAATTGAAACCACCTTAAAAGAGAACAGTGAAAAATTAAGGTGCAACAAAATTCAGTGAAAATATTTGGGAAGTTCCAGATGATTTGAAGACTCTTTTTTAAAAAATAAAAAAAGAGGGGGGTAAAGAAGAAGCTTTCTTTTTAGTGTTGGATACACTATTTTCCGGTGGTTTTTTGGACAAGTTTGTCAAAGGATTTTTAGAAAGTTGTTAGGTTTTTTTCTTAAATTTTTATTTTTATTTTTAGTAAACAAAATGGCAGAAGATATAGTGACTGGAAATCAAGAACCTAGTTTTAAACATAGATGCATCTAAGCTTGCTTATGTAGTGTTTTGCTATTAATGTTAATATGGTTAATACTAACTGTCTTTGTACCTGTTTTACTGGTGACTAATATCAAGAATAATACTAATACTGTGATTAGTGAAATAATGTATCCTGTTACTAAAGAAACCCCTAAAACTAACAATGATCAGGTTGATGATAGCATTTATCTTCATGATAAATTAATTAGTGATTTCTCGTTAAATGTCTTTACAAAATTGTTGTATGAATACGTGGATATAATGGATGTGAGAGATTGTTATGTGTGTATGCAATTACCTTCATCTGTCTCAGAGGGGGTGACATATCATCACCTTCCTTTAACATATGGTGTTTCATGTAGTGTTCTAACGAGTCTATTTTACGTGACGGGGAAGTTGGAGTACTATTACTCAAATATGGATTTAGTGTTTTCAGAAATTCCTATTAGAAAAGATATGAATAAGGTGTATAGTAATAGAAATGCGGGATACAAGGGAGAATTTTTTCATATTACACAGACAATAGATACAATATATGCTCATAGAAATAATTTGACATGTAGTTTGCGGGCGGAAGAGAAAGAATTCATTAACATGGTTGAAGATAGAAGACAGGATTTTCAAAGGAAAGCTGCTGAACAGAAGTCACGTGTACCACCATGGGCTTTTAGAGAGAGAAATTATAAGAAAGGCGAAACTTACGCTGCAATGTCTCTGGATTGGTATCATAAAGGGAAACTGTGCTTACTTAGACTAAAAACTGACTATAATAATTATTTCATTGGTACTAGTGAGTGTGAACATACTTTCCTAGTAACTGGTGGATGGGGATTAAAAGGTGGAACTGATCCTGTATTTCCAGGAGTATATTATGTGTGTGGTAAAAATGCTTACTATAGGTTGCCTGCACTCTGGTATGGTAGTTGGTATTTTGGCATTGTATTTCCTAAGGTTTATCATGTAGATAGAAATATTAAAATCAATTAAATAAAGCATGGATTAACACGTAAAAAGAGAGCACGTTTTTCAGAGATAATTGGTGATATTTTTGGTGCACTGATACCGTCAGTTGGAGTCATTCTAAATTTGCATAGAATTCGGAAATTGTCCACAGTGGTTGATCGTTTATCAACAGACACTGCTGGTGGGTTCTTAATGATTGATACTGAAATGGTTGCAATTAGATCAATGGTTTTGCAAAATCGACTTGCCCTGGATATTTTATTGGCAAAAGAGGGCAGAGTCTGTGGCATGTTCAAAATACAACACTGCTGTACTTACATACCTGATAAGAGTAAAAATCTAGAGGGGTATATAAAGAATATTACGAAATTACATGAAGATTTGACTCAACTGGAGGTTGACGGTGTTTGGGAGAAACTTGGTAAGAGTTTTTCCTCTATAGGTAAATGGTTTTCTACATTTGGGAGAAATTTATTAGGTAAAATACTAATACCAATTATTTCAATAGCTGTAGTGATTCTGTTTATAATAATGGCATAGAAATGTCAAAAGGGTAGATGTGGAAAGAAGGAGATGACACAAGTAGATAATAAATGTAGAGCTAGGAAAAGAAGGAGAGAGGAAATAGAATTAGAAGATATGAGAGGAAATTATTACGAAATGATGAACAACTTAGATGAGAAGGTGGCAAAACGAGAAAAGAGTACAATCCTTTAGATAAAATAAAGGTGGAAATTAGTTTGATGGAGATTTTTGTGATGGCTCAAAAATGCCATCAAAGGGGGGAATTGATGGAGCAGGGGTTTAAGAAAATAAAACCTGCTCTGATTAATTCCTCGGTAACATTTACTAATGGTGTGCGGTGAAACTAACATGCAAAAACACAAATACATGGGGAAATGCTTGTGCGCATGCGTGCACTAATGCGTGGACTAATGCATGAAAACTAGGCCGCATTCGCGTTTCAGCTTGAAAAATTAAAGTAATAATAATGCTGCTTTCTGTGCGTTAATGCTTTAATAGATGAATAACGTGGGATAGTGCAATGGTGGGTGGTAAAACAGTGAAAATTACATTTCATGAAATCAATAATGTCTGTGTTTTATTCATCGTGGTGAAGCTTGCAAAGGCTTACATCGGTTACATGATGAGTCAAGGGTCGAATAGCAGAAAAATTAAATGAAAGCTGAAAATTTGAGCTATGAGAGAGAGATGAAAAAGGCAATGTCAATGACCTTCATGATCCATTGTTTGTCTGCCAAGTAACGGAAGGGTGGCTGTGAAATCCTTAACAAGTGAACAAAATTTCTTCCACGGTATCTGCTGAAGGCGGACAATAAAATATAAAGTTTTTCGTAACATGTTGCAAATGGATGGAAGCTGTATTTGTGAAGGTGGATTACGTATTGATGAAAAGTTTGAACCATGAATGCTGTGAAACCATGGACGTGACTATGGTGGTGTGATAGAACACCCCCTGAATTGACCAATAAGAGGCTGAGATTCTGAGAATGTTGCTATTATGGTGGGATGGACATGTAGGTTTTTAGAGTATAACTGGGGTGTCTGGGAGGTGTCATTTGGGTGGAAAGGAGGCGAGATTGCTGAACAGTTCGAGAACTCTTGTTGGGTCGCCTCTTTGAAGAAGCTAGTGAGGGGAGATCGTCGCTGTCCGTCGGTTTGCTGTATGCAGATAGAGGCCTACCTGTTTCCTGTTCCTGACCTATTTCTTTGTTCCCTGAATCTTTCTTGGGGAACCCCCATCTATTCCTGTGGCCAAGGGGTAGATTTTCCACTAAAATACTTAGGTTCGTATAGCTAAAACTGTATCTTACATAATTATTTGCAAAAGTATATTTGTCTCTGAAACTTATGTCTCTTCATCTATCCACTCCCTATTGCATTCTAATCACTGTGATATGAGTTTGATATCTTCATTTGAGTTGTCAAATGTTCTCTCTCTGTGATTTATTCTTTGTTTGCTTTGTAAAACTGTACATGATGAGCATTTACCTTCACATTATTTGCGATAAATATTATTAACCTTTATTTGAGTTTGTGCTTTATTCAGTAGAATAGATCAATAATTAGTTATCATCAACTCTTCAACTAATGGCCCATCGACCAGAGGAAAAAGAGTTTGATTATAGGCTCAGTTATGTATCTAATGTGTTAGGATGAGCCTGTAGTTAGGAACAACTGATTTAACGAATAAACTCGAAACAGTGCTGTCAGGAATTTATGTTGGGTGAATGTGTATGGGCCAATGATTGTGATTTATCAGTTATTGATCCCTGATTGGCGCTGGATCACTATTAGTCGGCTGGAAATGGGCACAGTGGAGGGCCCTATGAAATCGCGGAGGAGGTATAGAACTGGAAAAAAGGCAAGGGTAAGCCTACAGACCACATATGGTTGGTAATTATATGGTGGCTAATGTAATGGCTTAATGAAGCGAGAAGTCCTCTTCTGCTGCTATGATTTTATGTGGTGCAATAATATATCTCTATCAGTTTAGCACAGTATTCCCAGTTCAAGGCGATGTCCTCTGAAACGAAGACCACACAGTCTTCCCTGCAGTCTGATCTAGGTCTAGGAGGTTCCTGGGATAGCGTGGTTTTGCTAAAGGTTGTGTGATGTAATTTCCTGTGCTGTCATCATGTGGGAATGGAATACGGAGCACTTGGTAAATAAGGTTCAAACCTTTATGGGCGAAGTCAGACAAGACGTCATGCCCCGACGGCCTAGTTTTTTCTTTCCAGAGATCCAGGTTCGAATACGAAGCTGGCAACTTGACCATTTACTAATTAAATTGTTCTTGGGTTATGTCAAGGGCAAAAGTGGAAAAGACCAGTTACTAATTAAATCATTCTAGGTGAAGAGAAACCGGAGGAGGCTTAGCCATGGGAGTTTGGATGGAGATCTAGTGAGTGGGGGAGGCAGAGACAGGACTCTGAGGGGCTTATTTATCAGCCCCTTGCGCCACCGGTCCGTCACTGTTTGTGATGCTCCAGTGGCGCAGGAGCCTGCTCCATATTTACCAGGCAGCACTAAGCCACTTTTTTTGGCTTAATGCTGACTTGTAAATATCGTTCCCTTTAACGCAGTTTTCTGCATTAAAGGGGCGTGCAATGGGTGTTGCTGAGGGCATTCCCAGCAACATCCATGGCTTTTGGACACTGCCCCAGATTTACGAGAAATCGTAACTCTGAGGCAGCGCCAAAAACATACGCCTTCCCAGGGGAGGCGTAAGGGAGGTACAACAAGGAGCAATATCTTTATTTCTCCCCGTTTTTCCCTTGAGGAAAAAGCCTCTTGTGATTGTTTTTCTGTAGGAAGATTTTCCTTCCTGCACAAAAACAATCATCCCACAATGCAGGCACCCTTGCACCATGGTGTAAAGGTGCCTGCCTTGGCGTACGGCAGCCCATTGTGTGCCAGCGCAGGGGAAAAGGACAGGAATGCACCGTATCTGATAGATACGGCGGATTCCTGCCCTTTTCTTTTGCCGTAGGGCAGTGCAGCAGGAAGGCCTGCTGTGCTGCCCTACAGCAAAAACTCATAAATGAGGCCCTAAGAGTTTTACACTGCGAGGACTGAGGACGTAAAAATGAAACCCAGTCTGAGGATGGCAGGGAGGAGAAGGAATTGGGAAGCGAATGTGAAAAATGCTAAGCACAGCTCTCTCACCAAACCCTAATTCTTAGCAATGTAACCATCCGCAAAATGACATACGTTTGACAGACAGCCCATGAAACCAATGGCAAACCTTCAAAACTGCATGACAGTCAACGGCTGAAGAGGGCTGACCGAAAACCACCTCCCTCTGTAGAACTATTTTTGAGATATTGACCAAAAAAGAGCTCGCACAACAGCGGTACCGTGATTTGTATTTTGTGAACGACACATCCTTTGTAGCTGCTTCAGAGCACCGAAAATATAATTGTATTATTATTGTCATCATCATTAAAACATATGCCTGGATTAAACTCTGCAATCCATTCTTCGGAAAACGCATATGTAACAGAGTGCTGTCTATTTATTAAATAGGTCGGCTTACGTATCACTGTGTGCAGCTACCAGTTTTGAGGGACTGCATTTGGGGAATTCTTTAAAAATGTTCTAAAACTGGAACGCTGGGAGCACAGCGAGTTAAGGGCTCTCCTGGGTAATGTGGATGAGAACAGAAGATGCACATTCCACTTTGACTCCAGCCAATATTAAGAGGGTGGGAAATGTAAGGAAAGTCCACATGTTGCAGTGCTGGGCTGTGAGAGGAAAGCATCAGAAATATTTTGCCGAGCTTTAAACAGGCCTGGCAGAGCCTAATCACTTCTTTTTATGTAGCATTGGCTGCTTTTCTATAGCTGTCTTTATTTGCTTTTTAAAAAATTTATTTTAGAGTTTTATATAGCGCGAACTAGACCCGAGACATCGGGTATCAGAGCGCTTTACATGAGCACCAGTTTCGTTACAGATGGACACATTCATTTTTTTTTTTGTTAGGCACAGGGAAATTAAGTGATTTGCCCAGAATCACAAGATGTTGAGTCGTCGCCGAGACTCGAACCCGGTTCCCCAGCTTAGAGATCGACCGCTCTAGCCTTAAGGCTACATCCTCTCCCCTTTGTTTTGGATTTGTTGCGTTCATTTAATTTATTATGCACTCTACAACCATGAAGGCTACCTTGTGTAGCTGCTCCAAGCTACTACACGTTGATATTTGGAAAATACTGAGCACATAAAAGTGAGATGTTTTGCTTCTAGGTGCAAGTAATAATAATATTAGCATGCATGTTAATATATAATGCTATATATTAACATGCATAATAATATATAAAACTATACATTAACATGCATGTTAAATTATTATTAATAATGTCTAATAAAATCACGTTGAATTTTAATATACTAAGTATAAATTTAAATCAATGTTAATGTTATTATTAATTGTTAATATATAATAAAATATGCCTGATGCCTATGGGCATATCGTGGTGGACCATCCAGCAGCTGTGGCTTGGGGTAGAAATGGCAAACATAACCTGTTACCCATGCGGGGCACCAACATTTGGAAGGACTGTGTGAATTGTTTTATCAGCGACAGATGTAAGGTGCTGTGGCTGTCATCGGTATGGGCCCATCGGGGAGGATGTGGTGATTGGGACATTAACAAAACTCGCACAATGGCAGATGACAACGCAGCACCGGACAGGCATGATGACCGCAACAACTAAATCAAAGGATTTTGACAGTCCTACCATTGTCGAGACATCAGCCAATAAGAATGATGGTTATAACATTTAAACCAATCAGGTACTGTGTAACATGACATCTGCATTCCCAGCACGGAAGAAGGCATCACGTCGAAACGCGTCTGTAGGGAATATGCGAAATAAATATTTCTAAGTAACCCCGTGAATGCGTTGTCTTCGATAATGATGCTCATGTAGTTGATTTGTAGTGGACCGACACCCATGTGGCGACATACCCAAGTCTGCCTGGAAGATCCTGTCTTCAGGGATTCCCAGGAATCTCACATACCACGAAGCTACTTTGCTGAAAATCACAACTCAGCCTCTACTAGGACGATTGACTGGGACGCCTTAAAGGTGGTAACAAGGGGGATTTGCATACTAGAGATATTTGGGGTTCGCAGGACACTTGACAAGGAGATAATGGAGGTGGAGCGATGCTTGCGGTCATTGGAAAGAGCAGCTGAGCTTTACATTGCCCACAGTGCAGAACTAACAAGGGACAAAGGCCATCACACTGTACTTTTGGAACACCTAAGATGCTTTAATCTTGGTGCATATGTGGCCTAGACCCACAGAGAGGGTGACAAATATGGCCCCCTCATTGTATGGCTGGTTTGCCAGGAACAATGTCAGAGTTCCGTTCTGGAACTTACTTCGCAATCCAATGTTACACTACAGTACAACACGACATCCTGCAGGCGTTTCACCAGGACTACTCTGGCATATAACAGGCACCACACCGGGCATCAGGGAATGTTCCTATCGAATCTCACCCTCCCTCAGATACCTGGCACTCAGAGAGACAGCCTAGATGCTGTGATCACAGCTGCAGATGTCAAACAAGTGATTCGGGATCTTGCCAAAAATAAAATCCTAGGTCTGGATGAATTTCCTTTTGCTAGCAGTTTAGCGCCCCATTTAGCAAAGATGTTTAACTATGCCCTAAAGTCTGGGGAGTTACCACCTTCCCTCTGGCAATCCCTGTTGGTAACCATTCCCAAGCCTGATAAGAGACCCCACCTGTCTGTCCTCATATCAGCCTATTGCCATACTATGAAAAGATTACAAAATCCTGGGAAAAATATTATCCAACAGATATGCTCAGGTTCTTCCCAAGCTCATACACCCAGATAAAAATGGATTCGTCCCGGGGCACAGTACTTCTCACAGCATCAGGCACCTGCTTCATGTCCAGCATCAAACACAGAAGAAATTCCCTCACGCGGCATGCCTGGTACTGGACCTGAAAAATATGTTTGACTCTCTAACCTGGGACTATCTTTTCCGGGTCCTGACTCAGATGGAAGTGGACAAGCACCTCTTGGCATACATGCGGCTACTATATACAAAACCCTTCTTCCGAGTACACTTGGGTCTGTTAATTTCGCCCACCTTTCCTGTGGGACGCGGCACTCTGCAAGGAGGCCCCCTATCCCCCCCCCCCGGTATTTGCGATGGTAATGGAGCCACTCGCCATCCGGTTGCAGAGGGAATGTCAAACCTGGGGAATCCCCCTGGTGTACAGAACGCATGTGGTATCTCTTCATGCCGATGATTTGTTCCTGTACCTCTGAGACATCCACTCGGACCTGTCCCCCATTCATAATATGTTCCATGCCATTGCCCGGGCAGCAGGCCTCCGAGTCAACTGGGTGAAGTCCTCCTTTTTTCCACTTAACCCCTAGCTCGACCCGGCAAGAGATATGCCTCGGGGTGACTCCGCTTAATTGGTGTGAGACCGCCATCCGGTACCTAGGGGTATGCCTCTATCACTCCCCGATGGACCTCTTCTACAGCAACTTGTGAACCACACTGACAGCATTAAAGTCGCAAGTGCAATTCTGGAAGAAGCTACCGCTGGCCACTACGGTAAAGATAGCCCTATCAAAAATGGTGTTCTTACCTAGGCTCCTGTACTACTTTGCGAACCTGCCCGTGGTTCCACCCCTGGGTTTCTTCCGCGACCTAGGTACATTATTAGGAGATCTTATTTGGGGAAACAAATGCCACCAAATAGCCCTGGAAAAACTGCACATGCCAACCGGAGTGGGCAGTCTAGGTGCCCCAACGCTTGAAGCCTATTAACTGGTGACACAGCTGTAATTTGTGGCCTGATGGCTGGCAGAACTCAATCTAGAGGAGACCTATCATGGGCTGAGCCCCATTACATCGACAATGATTAGAGGCTTCTTGCTTCCAAAAGTCATACCTTACTCCCCACAGTCCTTGCTGGTACAGGTGAGTAATTGCCAGGATGCATCTCCTCCCACGAAACATCTCCCCGTATGCACCAGCATTCCCATTACTAGTCTTCCCACGCTTTCCAGCCACATATTCGCCTGCAGAACTGCGTAGTTGGCAGGACCGATTGCTGTTCACTATTGGCGACCTTTATTCAGATGGGCACCTCCTTTCCTTTGACCAACACCAGACTGACTATGACTTCCCACTGGGACAAATACTTACTTACCGACAACTGCATAAACACATGTCAGACTCTCTGTTCCATCCAGGACGAGGAACCAGTGACCCATACCACCCTCCAAGCACTACTCACCATGGGTGAAGTCCGTCATCTGATCACATGGATCTATAAAGCGATACGCGACCTCACTGGCACTTTCCTAGGGCCCTTACAAAATTGATGGGAGGATGACTTGGGGAGGGTGTTGAATGACACTGAATGGGAACATGCTTTAGCGTTCCCACAACAGGTTTCCAGAAATGCTGACTGAAAAGTATACAATTCTCCACCCTACACTGTGCCTACTTGGCCCCCACACAGCTCAACCGCTATTTCCCCACGGCGGACCATGGTTGCCCCTGATGCAACTCGGGGGACGCATATCTCCGCCATATGCTGTGGTCCTGTCGGGCTCTTGAGACCTACCAGTGGGCGATACATGATGCATTGCATTGAGGTTACGGCACTTTCACATGGCAGTCCTGGGCTTTAGGTGTCTTTAAGCGAAAGAAGCGCTCTAAGGTTAGGACACGCTTCACAGGTATAGCAATCTTGCTTGCTAAAAGGATGCTTACTCTCCAGTGGAGGGCCCCTTCTTCTCAGTCAATAGCAGCTTGGTATGGTGCAATGCATAAATGGGGGCAAGCAGAGGGTGATGCCCTTCGCCCTGAAGAAGTACGCCACCTATGCAAGTGCCCAATGTCACAAGAATGGGAGACTCTTCTAACACACTTTTTGCAATTTATGTCCACGTTGAACTCAGTCCATGAGCCTAACGGGCCTGGTTGGCCCCCCTCCACATGCCCTTACATGACCTCCCCTCTCCAAGTGCACCTCAAACCCTGTACCTCCGTTTCCGCCACCCTGGCCACCAGAGGAGCAGAGCTAACCATCAGAAACATCATGGCACGGTTTTTACAGCCACCGTAACATGCCTACTGCTATCCAAAAGATACCCCAATACATAGCCTGACTTGCCTCTGCCCAATTCGTGCCCCCTGTTTAAGGATTCCACCATGTTATTTTATAAATTTATTGCTGCTAACTTTTTCTGTTTGTAATATCCTGCTGCTTTAAAAAGCTACTCCTAAACCTCCTGCTATCGGAATGTACAAGCATGCCAATGATAACTTTCTCAATAATGTATTATTATTGCTTGCTTCTGTGCTTGATCTGTGACCCTTTACCCAGGGAATCTTACGGCTGTACTCATGTTTTTTTTTTTTTATAAATTCCAATAATAAGAGTTTAAACAAAAAAGTCTGTTGGATGATGCGCATCAATAGTTTTATTAAAACGTACAGAGTAACCACAATCAGAATGAGGGCAATTACTATTTTAAATATTTTCATTCCGCAATACCCGATATTCCTGACAACCAAGATCAAATGCCACTCAAGTTGAAATCTGTTCTGAGTTGTATGTTTCTTTGCACTATCCTTAATGTGGTCTATTTGGACAAGTATGCTAAGTGAGGTGCTGAGGAGGTAAGTACAGCACCCGGTCTCTATTATAGCGCATATGTTCCCATTTTGATATCAGGAGGTAATCAAAGGCCTTTCTATTCCATAGGAACATATTTTCAGGCCAGCTAAATGATGCGTAATCAGTTCGGGTGCAACGTTGGTTGAGTTTGTAACTTTTTCCAATATTTCAGCATTGCTTCTAGTTTCTGAAATAGACTGCCCTTCTCCATACATTGGAAACAGAATGGAAAAAAAATCGGTTTCACTTTAGAAATGTCACGGGGGCCTTGCCGTCTATGGAGAGGGTGAATGGCAGAATGTCTAATAACAAGTAAAAGAGAACCAGAGTACCAGATTCAAGCCCACTCTTGTGGCAGCCAGTGAGAGGCTCTAGATCCGCACATGAAGTGAGCATAAACTTTTCGATGTTGCTTTTCATACATACCATACTAGTGGGAAGTCTATTCATGGGGGCGGGGGTTCAAAATGTATGGTCTCCACCACAGTGTCACACTCAGTTCGACCCACAAGCACACTTTGGTTGCTTGCACTCACAAACTATCCCCCATCCTGACATACCAAGATGACTACTTCAGATCTGTAACAGCCAGGGTGGTTGTACTTTTCAAGTCCTTGGAAAGACTGGGGGAAGATACTGAAGTATTCTGGCAGACTATGCCCATGGTAGTACAAGTCAAAGCAAGTTTTATTTTTATCATGGGGATTGCAAAGACAAAGGCACATTTCTCCTCACATCAACAGGCATGTGAATGCAGATCCAGTAAGAAGAGAGATTAATTGTTTTTCTATTTCTCAAGCTAAAGCATGTGGGAGTTTCTTGCATTGACAGAGCACTGAGTCTCTTCAAGGACAGGTTTAGTACAGTTAGGCCTTTTTACAACTCCCCATTCCTTAGCAATGATGTATCTCACGAATACCCCAAAACCAGATGCTCAGGTCAGAGCCACAGAGGGATGAGTGATACAGTATCAAGAAGATGGCTGCTTAGCATAGATGGAGGCGGTATTGATGGTTGATCCTCCTTTCATATTACCAAAATCAGATGGGAAGTAATTGACCCAAGTACGATTGAATGGGACCCACCACTATTACATATAGGACTGTCTAGTTCCACGTCCACCTCACTCCGGGGTGAGTGCATTTTTACCTACCATATTCCATACAATTGACTACATGCAAAATATAATTTCTGACCATTTCCTCCTTCCTTTGTTATCTCTCACCATCAGTGCCCGGCTGGGTCCCGCTGTGAGTACCCCTCTTCTTTCTATATACTTACCTTGAGCCACATTATTCTCCTGGTGTTTCACCGCTCGCACATTGGCAGTCCATTGTCCCAATCCAGGTATTTTCCAATCACGTGCCAATTCACCTGAGAACGTTCCCTCTTTTTCCTGTTTTGGCGGTTCAAATCATTTTTATTACTTTATTTCAGGTGTTCCATATCACAAGGTCCTGATGAGACCCACCCCCCTTTGCCCTTGGGGTCGAAACGTTGTTGACACATACTACAAATGAACCACTTCTCAGCCTTTTAACATTGTATTAGAGGACTGATAGCTTATCCAAATATTGAATTGTGGTCTTTTGATATAAATAGAAACCTTTTTTTATTAGTCACTCACTAACACTCCCCTTGTTCTAAGGTTCTACTTCACTTGGGAGACCGAGCACCCTGTTTATTCGCCTTTTTTTGATAAAATTATTGACATTTCAGTAAAAGTGTTTTTTTGATAAATTCTGTAGTGTGTATGATTTTGATTCTTTTTCTGACATTTACCCCCCACGAATAAATATGCCATTGGGCATCCTTACTATCAAATGTTGTATATATAGTCCACAGGAACCGCTGTTTCTTCTTATATAATGGTATTGATGGGGTGTCATGGATGCAGCATTGCACTGCTGTGGAGGGGTAGATTAAGATGGTGGGCATAGGTGGCTTGCCCCACTGGCAACAGGAGGTGAGGCAGCAGCAGGAGTAGTTCCGGCGCAGGTCCCAGCCTGAGGCTGGATGTAGGTCTGGAGGCAGATGAGGGTGTGCTGTTGTATCTAAGCTGTGCAGATTTTTTGCACTAAGAGGAGTGGATCTACATTCCAGACTAAGACATTTGACTGCAGTGTTGGTGATGAGTAGGACCTGGTAGGGCCCACGCCGGTAGGGTTGTCTTACTCTGATGCATTCAGTCATAGAGGAGAGACATGGTAGGAGCCCAGCCGTGACTAGATGACAGGCTGCAGAATAGTTGGCTACAAACTTTATCTAATCACCATGGTCCTGGACCAGCACCCAAAGGGCAAAATCATTACATTCGTGACAGGACAATTTCAAGGATTTAGCATAATCAGAAAGCCCTAGAGGAGCACAGAAATTTAAGCTTGTTTTATCTTACAAATACATTTTTTAGCTTCTCTAGATCACTGCAATGGTTCAGGGGTACCTTTTCTGGCAGAATCTTGAAAGGGATTTGAGCCCAGAAAGGTATGTACCTGAGAAACAGTCATGGGGCTGGGTAATTTACACATGACTTCAACTTGTATGTGAGATAAGTGAGAGTCACTGGCAGAGAGTTCAAGACCAGGGTACCGTACTCGAGGAAGACAAAACTGAAGTTTCTCTTTTGAAGCCTTGTGTCTCTTCTTGGCCACTTCAGTGAGGAGGTAGATAAAGTCCTGCTTGCATTGATCTAGAGGAACTAATGTCAACAACAAGTCATCAACATATTAAACCAAAGTAGTACCCCAAGTGAAAACAAACATGTCCAGATCTTTCTTTAGAGCTTGGGAAAAGGCTGACAAAGTCTCCGTAAATCACCAAGAAATGTGAGACCTTCAGAATGAGAAGAGGAACTGACTCTATTTGTGTATAGGGATAGAAAAGCAGGCAGAAAAGAGGTCTATCACAGTGAACCATTGGGCGTTCAGGTGATACTGAAAAGGACTGTGGTGAGATGGGGATCATAGTGAAGCTTGGGATGAACACAATAATATTTACTCTCAGCTCTTGGACAAATCTCTACATGTTAGCCTTACCTGCTTTGTGTATCTTCAAAATTGGGGTGTTGTACCTGCTGACAATAAGCACCAGAACCCTTTGCGTAATCAAATCAGCTACTACAGAATGAATCTCTGTAGCTGCTTCTGGTTTTATTTGGTATTGAGGTATCCTGGATAGCTTCTTTGTGGGTCAGTCTTGATTTTCATTTGCTCTTTCGATTATATGAAACCCAAATGTTTGGCCCCTGTGGACCTCTATGTTGCGGTACCTGGGAAAGCAAATCGTTTAAATCTGGAAACATTACATTTTTATATTCATTAGACTGATAATTAGTGTTCTCACAGAGGAGGGCAAGGACCTCATTTTCGAGTTGTTGGGGTATGCATAACCTTACTCTGTCGGGGGTACAAAACATACAATTTAGCTCATGTACTACATCCCACCATAGCAGATTGGCGGGCGAGGTCAGACTAAGTCAAAAGAGAATGCTTGTCATAAATGGATCCCAGTGAGATACAGATGGGATTTGAAATATGATGGTGGACTTGTTGCTTAGAAATTCCGACTGTGTTTATAGCCGCGCCCAAGAGACGTAATGAGTGGAAACTCAAAGTTTTTTAAGGCAGAGTGACAAGTTCCAGTGTCAACGATTCAAGTGGTGCATTTAACATTAACATGGCAATCTACATAAGGGCTTTTAAATGCTCTGGCTTGTCAGTCCAGCTGTCACCAGACAATTATATGAACATCACCGGAGGGGGGCTTTGGCTCCCCCCACATGTTGGGAGCAAGGAGTACATTTGTTTTGGACAGAACTTGTGTGCTTCGACAAAGTGATTGCCCTCCACGCAGCTGTGTTCTTTTTATTTATTTATCCAGCTGCCTAAACTTGAACTAAAATTTCAGGGGCACGCACATGACAGTGAAATGATTTTAAATTGTCTTAGATAACTAGATCAATTAAGTAGGTTTTCTCTGGCAGTAGCACAGATGGAAGGAGGGCAGTCATTAACCTATGTGGATTTTTAATTCCGGCATGACAGTGTGTTAGACCTGGCATTTCTGGCGTGATTACCCCTGACTTTTTTGCCTCTACCTCCTCTATTTTTGGTGCTGTATTAGATTTTGTGTTGCCAACTTAGATGCTTGGGACACTTTGCCACTGCTGAACAGTGTCAAAGTGCAAGTGCTCCCTGTGTAAAGTGTAATGGAAATTGGTTGTCCATGATTGGTATGTTTGCCTTACTAGTAAAGTCCCTAGTAAAGTGCACTATGTGTGCCAGGGCTGGTAATGCAAATGCTACTAGTGGGCCTGCAGCACTATTTGTGCCACCCACACAAGTAGCTTTAAAAAAGGGAACTCAGGCCTGCCATTGCAGGGCCTGCGCGCAGTTTGTTAAACTGCCATGTTGTCTGACAAGTGCACTCACTTGCCAGACCTTACCCTTCCCTTTCTATGCATATCAGACACCCCTATGGTAGGTCTAGGGTACCCCTGGGCAGGGTGCAGTGCATGTGAAAGGTAGGACATGTACTAAGGTGTGTACCATGTCCTGACAGTGAAATAATCTCCATTTCGTTTTTCACTGTTGAAAGGCCATCCTGCCCATAGGACAGAATGGGGAGGCTGTGTAATATGTTTTCCAGCCTATCTTCCCAAAGGCTTAAGATGGAAAGGTGAAGTTTAGTATGCCTGAACTCACAATGTAATAACACATCTTTTTATGCAGGTGGTTTTTGCATTGTGTGTTCAGAAGCCACTCTTTTAGAAGTGGCTGAGTTTTTGTACTCTAACATTTCTGTGTGTCTCTGCCTGGTCGTGGACTGACTGTCTGGATTTGAAAGCGATAGGATCTGGGGAATGTCTTGACCCAGGGGAGGAGGTGAGACAGCAACAGGCTGACCTGCATCTGGAGTGTAGGGGGAGGAGTAGCCCCTAGAGGTGAAGAGGCCTGGGTTGCTGCTATAAAACAATTGTCCCATCTCCTGCTGAGTGATTGAGAATCCAGACCCCCACTAATCAAAGGATAAAGGTGTCACTGGCAGGGAGGCACCCAGAACTGGTTTGAACACGGGTCAGTGCCCCTTGAACACAAAGTCTTCAAAGCCATTGAGGGGTATAACTATGAGAGCTGAAGCCCCTGAACTTTGGAGAATGGCTTGATCAAGTGTGAACAAGACTGGAGCTACATCGTGGTCAAGAGGACTTTGCCAAGGAAGAAACAACTGAATAGACTGAAGGATAGGACTGACCCTTGCTGTGTGTTCTGGGGCTGGCCTGCAGTTTGCTGTTTTAACCAAGGAAAGGCTAAAGGGACTTTGCGTTGGGCTGTGTCCCCCTGCTTGAAGGACTTTGCTGTGTGCTGTGTCCTGAAGTAACTTATCCCCAAGGGCCCGAGGTGAGCTGGCTCCCTGTTGCGGAAACACAGGAACACAAAAGTTTCCATGAGAGTCTCAGCGGCACTGTGTGTGCGTGCTTGTTGCAGCCTGAGACCCTCGTAAAGCGTGCCCTGTGATCGTGGGCACCTGGAGTCCAAGCAAGGATCAGCGACGCTGTGTGCGTGTGCTTCCTGCAGCCTGAACCTTTTGTGCGGATTGTCCAGTATCATGTGCGCCGGAATCCAAGTGAGTCTCATCGACGCTGTGTGCGTGTGCGTTGGGCACTGTGAGACCTTCGCGGGGATTGGCCTTGTTATCGTGTGTACCGGAATCCAAGTGAGTCTCATCGACGCTGTGTGCGGGTGCGTGGGGCACCGTGAGACCTTTGTGATGATTTGCCTTGTCATCGTGTGCACCGGAGTTAAAGTTAGTCTTAGCGGCGCTGCGCGCGTGATCTTCGTGCAGCCTGAGACCTGCGTGTGGAGTGCCCAGTGATCGTGCACTCGAAGTTCAAAGAAGACTCAGCGGCGCTGTGTGCGTGTGCCCTGTGGCAGCCTGAGATCTTCATAACTGTAGCGGCCTGGACCGGCAGCCCCGGAGGAGCTGAGCCGCCGGCCCGAGCCCGCTGTTGCCAAGGGACTAAGATTGCATTGGAGGCCCAGCCGCTGGACGAGGAGAGGAGAGTGAGTTTGCGCCCCCCAGGTAACATGTGTCAACTCCTGGGGCGGGGTGCGGGCTCGGAGGGAGACGCTCTCGGCCTCTCTCTCGTTCCGGCAGCGCGAGCCCCTGCTTCGGCTCGTATCGCGGCCCGTATTGCCAAGGGAGTGGAAGTACAGGGGGCCGGAGTGCGGAGCTGCACTTTTTGGTTACATCGTACCTGTGTTGGGGGCAACTGTTGAGAGTCTGACTGCAAGTCAGAAGGAGAGGCGGAGAGACCGCCTACGGCACAGTGATCGGTGCCGGAGTGTATTACGCATTATTCCATTACTGCATAACGGAGTACCTGACTGTCGTACTACACATTGCATCATTTCTGCATAACAAAATACCTGATTAGAGTATTACGCATTGCACTGTTTCTGCATAACGAACTACCTGATTAGTGTATGACGCATTGCACTGTTTCTGCATAACGAACTACCTGATTGTCGTATGACACATTGCATTGTTTCTGCATAACGAACTACCTGATTAGCGTATTACGCATTGCATTATTCCTGCATAACGGACTACCTGATTAGTGTATTATGCATTGCCTTACATCTGTATAACGACGTACCTGGTGGTTGTGCTACGCATTGCATTATGTTTACATCGCAAAGTGCCTGATTGTTGCGTACACATTGCATTATTTTTACATTGCAGCAGTACCTGATTCTAGCATTACGATCTGCATAACAGGGTGTTAGGATTAGAGTAGGATGTTTAGAAGTGCTCATTAATATTGCCAGAACTGATAAGGGCTGGCTGGCCTAACAACCGGCCAGGAGGAATATTACAAATACGCATATGTTGGATTTATATCGTGTGGTCTGGTCGTATATCATTTTATATAAAATGTATACTCGTTTTATAAAACCCGTGTGGAGTCTATTTGTGTGTCATCAGTGGGTTATTGTGAGCGTGATTGCAAATACTTTACACATTTGCCTTGAAGATAAGCCTGGCTGCTCGTGCCAAGCTACCGAGGGGGTGAGAGGGGCTATCTCAGAAGGTGACCTTCCTTACCCTGATGTTGGAACGCGGGTACCTACCTCAGCCAACCAAGGGGATTTGAACCCCGGTTCCAGCATCTGGGTGGCAGAGGTAGGGGATTTGAACCCCGGGTCTAACACAGTGCAACTGTTATCAGACCTTTCAACCTACACCAATATTACTCCACAGTTCTTTGCTTCCACAGAAATATATATTTATTCCCATGCTATTTACTAGTAATGCTTCAAATTACCATACAACATTCCTTTAAAATCCGACCTATTGGCATTGTCAATGCTTGCTGATCTACTGGGACTACAGAATTCATGACACAGTCTGAACCTATTGAACTGTTGTAAATTTCAGGTAAAGTCTTTTGAGTAACCTCATGAAACTCGGGTTGGTTGTTAAGACCTGGCACATTAGACACCGTGATAGGACAATCCTGCTTCCAGTGTCCTAGCTGGCCTCAAGTAAAACAAGATCCTCCACCTCCAGGGTCTTCCCCTCTGTCCCCCCTGTTTCCTGGCTCTGCTCTCCCTTCCTCTTCTTCCTTTGCTCACACCCTTGAGGGGCTCCCCTTCCCCTTTGCTGCACTGTCTGCTGCATATTCTGTAGTTTCAATGAAATCAGTTTTAATTCAATATTCTCTTTCTTTTTTCTCGCAAAGCCGCACAGGGATTTGCAATGGTTACTAATTCTTTTAACTTCTTTGTTTGCCATTCATTAGAATTGTCAACAAATGGCTTCTTACATTAGGTAGCAATCTCTGCACAAATGTTGCACCTATATCTTCCTGAGCCATCTCTGTCAGACAAGTTATTCCTTAATCTCTTTCAAATACATCCTTAACCCTGTCTAGGTAATCTGTGGGCACTTCACCCTAATTCTGTTTATAGTTAGAGATGTTAGTCCAATCGGTTTGCACTGAACACACAGACTCAGTCACCTTCAACAATAAATCCTTTGCAGCGTTCAATGCCACATCATTGCCAGGATCAATCCTTAGCCATGTCGGCTTTTACACCAGTTGATCTCATACTTCACTCTGCACCACCGATCACACTGGCCGATTCACATCCGCCCAATTGGGCCTATACACTTCAAAACACACTTTGTAGCTTCTCTCAGAACTGGGTTGGGTTTTCCCAAATGTCATGGAACAGACCCTTAATACTCATTAAGTCAGAAGGCGTCCATGGGACATGGACCATAATTCTACTCTGGTTCACATGGTTATCGGGGATGAGTCCTTGTCATCACATCACTAGAATGGGGAGATGGAAAGCATGGCCGAACAGGCCAGCCGCGCAAGCGGGCAAACCCCCCGAGAGACAGGAGCCCCTAGATGTCGGTTTCAGTCACCAGGAGGCTAGTTTTCGATTTCGGTCCCCGGAAGTGATGGTGGGAGTTATAGAGACCCCCCAACCCCTCTTCCAGGGGGTCATGATAGCAAGCTGTGCTTACTAACTATGCACAGTAAGGGGACTGGTCTGATCAAATTTGCCAGAGCTGCCTTGGGTTCCCAGTTTGGCCCTGATGGAAAGCGTCTCCCAGCCATTTGGTCTGCTGCCCATCTTAAGCTTTCCCTAGTAATTGTGGGGTAGCACTCTCAGGAATCTCTTTGCCTTGCGGTAGACCGCAACACCAGTTTAGATTGATAGACGGCAGTGGAATCTGCATTTTCTCCTGTCACTGACATCCCTCTGCCAGGTGCCTTACTGTCATTCAGTTGTATTGCAGCACGTGCATGTGAGTTACCTCCTTATGCTCCACTCGTTAGTGGGACGGCAAGTGTTGCTCCATTTCCAGGTGCATCTAGAGCTTCATCCAAACCTCCTCAGCTGGCATGAGGAACATGTCCAGCAATTTTTTCTCCCTGGGGTCCTTCTCTTTCTTTCTTCTTTTCTTGTGGTTCAGTGTTCTGGGGGGATTCTATGGAGAGGATGTGGAGCAGCTGGAGCACAAATCCTAACTCTGTCCTTGTTATTTAGTACTCCAACTTTTCATGGGTGTTTTTCATGCCACAAACTTGGCATGCATGTTTCCATTTGTGAGTCTTGTCATGCCACTGTAAAAAGAGGAGCTATGTTTGGCATCCATCTTATTTTTGGGCCCCTCAGTTTCATTTTTAGATTCCTTATTCTCTTTATATCAGTGGTACTATGATCAGGAAAGGACTTCTTACCATCTTTGTTATTAAGTCCCACAAACTATATTGAATATTTGCATGTGGTCTTACAGTACTGCTGATACATAGTACCCCTTTAAGTGGGGGCTCGCTAGATTTAGACTTTTTGGCCCATCACAATTTCCTGTTGCTCATGCACCCACAGGTTACAAGGAAACGGGTCTGCCAACCATGTACCCATAGCTTAACTCATGGAGAGAGGTGAAAGGGAAATGGAAAACAGGGTAAGGGTCGCCTCAGTTATTTCTCCAACTGATCTCACGGGGGTGTTATACCATCATACCCTCCCACCCAAGATGTCCTTGCACTCAGTTGACTTTGGGTAGGTGCCCGGAGGTGCTAGAGAATGGGTTGGAGGATCCCTTTTTCTCACACATTCATCCTTCCTGGGTCTGTGCTTCGAGTCCTTGCATTCCTGGAGATCTTCCCCGTTTTTTGCACTATTTCTAGAGTCCGCTTGCTCTAAATCATGGATTTGCACATTCACAATTTGTGTCTCCGGACTCTTCTCATTTCCATCTATCCAATCAATCTATTATCCTGTCATGTCCTTTGCAGACTACACTTGTTTGTACACTTTTAACAGATTCTGGAAAAACATAAAACAATATCAGCAATGCAAGTAAGCAACAAAATACCTCTGGTGCCTTGGTTCATTGTACGGAGTGCAGAACAGCGTCTTCCTGTTCATCTAGAGAAAGTGGTACCCGGCATACAATGCACCAGGCTATACAAGAAAACCAAGCACTTCAGGGATGCCTGCAAGTCTAACAAGTGTTTAATGTAAAAAGAGCAGGTATGCAAGCCAAGCAATCTGTGGAAATCGCCATTTCGATGGAACAGCTATCCCACTCTCGGGGCAAATTGACCATATAATGTTAAAATACTTACATTATGAGCACACTTTTATGCAGTTTTTTCTCAATACAAGTGAATGGAAATGAGAGCATGTGATTGATAGTTACAAAAATGAAAATAAATAGTGAGCAGATGGCAGGATCTTCTCACAAGAAAGAATGTGAAAAGTCCCTGGAGACTAGATACAGAAGACACAAACAAGGGCAGACTCCACTACTTCCTACAATTCGTTGTTCATGGTGCCTATCCTCAAAACAAGACTACGCTTACTAAAAGGTGCAGAAATTGTGTAATTATACACTACCAATTAAAATGGATTTGGTGCATTGGAAATACATGAAACTTAGCAGACATACTAATGTTCTTTTCATGTTAATATAAAAAAGGCATTGGAATTCAGACATCAACTGTATCAATACATGTTAAGGCATACATGAGCATTGGCATTTTTATAACAAAGTAATGGTGCTAAAGTATGGAAACAAATAATTCTGCTTTCTCACAGGCTACAGCTAAACTCTAGACTTCTGCAAGATGCAGATCAATGAAAGATAGTAGAAGCAACAAACGTTTTGGCCCAGATTTACAAAGAGGTTGCATTAGTTTTTTCGCCCAACCCAACATAACGACATCTGCTGGGATTTACAAACCAATGCCAATCAAGATTTGCGTTTGCTTGTACCCCAAACTAAATCACCGCAGCACAATGAGCTTGCTTGAGTTACTTTGCGTCAATGGGGCGTACCATGAGTGGTGCATGGCATGGGAGTAGCCAGAAAATTAAAATACCCCCCACTTGATCTGTATCTCTAATCTCCCTCTCAGGGGTGAGGGAAGCGAGTAAGCCTTACTCAGACTATATTTAGCCCCTTCATTCCACCTTCCGTCCATCTAGCATGCTTCCTTCCTTCCTTCATCATTCGGTCTATCCACCCGGTTTATCCACCCTTTCATGATCACTCTTCCACCCATTCCTTCAATCCTTCCAATCACACTTCCAGCTATTCATTCATAATTTTCCCATCCATACATCCCTCCTTTTTCAATCATCCATCATTTCATTCTCCATTTATCAATGCACCCATACATCCACACTTCCATCCACCCATCTACCCATTCATCCAGCCTTTCATCATTCCAGCCATTCTTTCTTTCACCCACCAGTGCAATGTTGTTTTACAGTTCATCCATCAATTCTTTCCCCATTGCATTAATCTTTTCATGCTTTTTGTCTTTCCTATTTGTCACAGTTTCTTTCTTCTTTTCATATGTTCTTGATTTTATTCATGACAGTGTATTATGGGCCCCACTGTAAGGAACTAAATAGGCCCCACGACTACTATTTTTTTGCTAAAATACAGCAATAAACAGGGTTCAGTGCGCTGGTTAAGCCTCAGGGTTCTGGCACCACTGCACCTGCTGCACCAATTGCAGCTACCCCCCTGCACACTCTTTCATTCTCTTTCTATCATCATTTCTAATTTTAGGCCTCCTTTACTGCTATTGGCTTCCCACCCCTGATGTCTGTTATGTTTTTCCCTTTGTTTCTCCTCAAACAGAAAAAGCTCATAAATAATTATAGGTGTCAACACAACTCCCGCTGTGTAAGCAGGGGTGGGGAGGGGGATCTCACGACGCCACTGGTGCATGGGAATACTCATGCAACCACCCATAGGTTTCTAAGCAAATTCCTATCTGTGAAAAAATGTAGACAGAGATTTGCGCCAAAATCCTTCACCTACCTGAGGTCGGCGTAATGAGGAGAAATGTTTTCATTTATCCTCGTTGATTCCTGTTTGCATGGGTGCTGCATTCTGCAGGACACATACGAAGAAGAAAATGAGTTAAAGTATGGTTTTTGTGTAGGCAGAAATGCCTTGCTGCACAAAAAAATATGCTGGCTACAACGCAGACACCCTTGAACAATGGCGGAAGGCTGCCTGTGCTAGCCCATGGCAGTCACAAGTGCAACAGGGCAGAGGGAGGCAGTTTTGCTTTCCCGTTCATTCAACGCAGCACAGCTACTTTACTTGCTGCCCTGCGTTGTGGGAACTCTTTGTAAATGTGCACCTGTTTTACCCAGACTTGATGCACTGACCTCAGTCTGCTCTGTTTTAAACAAGAAGTGATTTCCAATGCATAATATGATCAAAAAACCTTAAATCTGCCCAAAAGACAAGCTAGGAAGAGGATAACATTATTCTACAATATATACAATTACAGTTAACGGCGTGTTTTGTCCATTTTCTGCTACAGCCACGATATAAAAACAATTTAGTAGAATGTTCAGTTTTCAAAAAGTCAGACGCCAAATAAATCAGAGAAGCAGCCACGGCAGGACTATCTCGATCGATCTACGCGTTTCTTTTTATTTATTTTCTTGGAATCCCATGTCATGCTGACCATGTTCTGACCAGGGTCCTTAATCCGATCACAAAGCTGCAGTGCGTGTTTGGTTCCCTCTCACGGGTTACCTACGGCTCTTGATGCGTCCAGTCGTTGTTGTCTGCACGCAAGAAGTGCTGCTGCAGCGGCCCGGGTGAGGGCTCCGTTCACTTCACCATCGATTTATTTGAAGTTTTTTTCCCGCAGAATACTGGCCGGCTGTGGCTGTGAGTCACTGACCATCAATATGAGGACCTCGTGACAGCGATGCGGAAATACCACCAGTAAACCCGCATTTCCAGCATCAGGGGTATGGCTATTACAACTTGAGTTGTCTCATGAACTGCCCCTTAGAAAGGTGAGTATTGCTGTGAAATTCAGTGTTGAAGCCACCGGTTTCCATAGTAAGATCACATTTTCCGGCCGTTTTCACCCAAACGTTTTGGCAAGCCTTACTGATAAAATATCCTGGAGGAAAATGGGCATGCAGTCATACTGGTTTAACTGATTTCATTTCAAAATTACAGACCTCTCGTTTTGCTGATCAAACAAACCTTCAGGTGAAGCTGGAATCCGTCTCCGCGAGAGGCAGGCAAAATCTAACAAGCATTGGCAAAGCCAAAAGACTACTGGCTTTGTCAATATTTGTTTTTCAAGCCATGTGCTTAAAGTAAAAAAAAAAATTAAAAAAAAAAAAAAGATAAGATGCCGACAGCGCTGGCCACATCATAGCACTTTTAATTTTGTACTTTCAACCGTACTGCGCAGCAGCTGTGCTGCTGTATAACATGGCTATAAAAAACACTGAGAAAGCTAAATAGCTCTCGCTGCTTTATAAAATGGCTAACAAAGCAATGACAAAACATTAAGGGCGTAGGCCAGTGGTAACATTAGCCTCTGCAGCTCCAGGGGTCCCCCTCTGGCACTGTGACCGGACGGTGGGCCCCTGGCCTGAGAGCTCCTGACTGGGTCTTGAAGGGAGAGAGGGGAGTTCTAGACTGGATCCGGTGCGGGTGGGGCCTCCTTGTACTTTGCATGGGGCCCCCTCAAGTTTTGTTACGCCACTTGCTTATAGGCTTATATCCTATTGCCCATGTTTCCTTCTGCGCAAAGCTGGGTGATCTCTTGTGGTCAGTATTTTCTCAAAAAGTTGGTGGTAACATAGGCCAGTACTACTACAATACCTCAGAAATATATAGGACAGAAACAGAGGAACAATGTAGTGCAAGATTAGTGTCAGACCAATGACAGAGCGGAAGAATAAATAGATTGGACATGGTAGACGAGTCCATGTTTGAACTCTGTTAAGATGCGATGTTCTTGCTGTTAAAAATAGATAGTTTTAGAGCTGCGTCTCAATGCTCGCATTAAGCCCAAATAACATTCATGCCCGGACACTATCAAAATCCTTGAATAGATTTAGTGAAATTCACAAATTTTTGCATCCTGCATGATTGCCTTACAAGGTCTAAAGCGCTGAGAGAAACAACCCAGGGAGACAGCTGAATGAAACATATACTCTCATGAAGAACTTCAGCAAAAACAGGAAAAAGTGCCTGAAAAACAAGCACTCGTGGAAGAAATTAAAAGCTAATTAGAGAGGTGGTAAAAAGGCTACGGTCCGTGGGAGGGACAAAGACATACTGGAGGAGCTCAAACAAATAGAGCCAGCAAAAAGAAAGAAAGCAACTGCGAGTGAGAAAAATAACAAGTCAACCGTAACCAATAGGCAGAATGAATTCCTAAGTCAGCTTTCAGAATGTCCCCAACATACCTTTGGAACCAGACAGCTGATGGGTAAGAGTGAAAAAACAATTCACTTAACCATCAGCACTTTTTCACAGCAAAGCAACAAGCCTGCAGCTTTAAAAAAATACTTGTAAGAAGCTATTCTGGCTCGCCAGGAGTTGCAGCACATCTTTCAGTGACATTGGGTCATTGAATAGTTTGCATTTGAGAAAAAACCCGAGTGAAATATTACTGAAGTACCAAAGCAACTGAATGCATTGTGTTATACTGTAGCCTTTAAATATATATATACCAGGCCTATTCAGGTGCAAGAAAATCTCCTCCCCCTACTCTAAATGCAGCCCAGGTCTATTTAGCCCAGCCCTGACTCATCCAGGAAAGGCAGGACACACCTCAACCCCCCCAGTGGCTGTCTACAGTGAATGCGCATTCCCAACTTCTGTCACTCCAGCGCCAGACAGTCAATCCACAAACCAGCAGAGGCACACAGGATGGCTAAGCAAGAAAATACCCACTTTCTAAAAGTGGTATTTTCAAGCACATAATATAAAAATCATCTTTACTAAAAGGTGCATTTTTATATTCTGAGTTCAGACATACTAAACTCCAACTTTCTGTCTTGTCTCAATGGGAAGTTATACTTATAAGATGTTATAAATAAACTCCCATTCTATCTATGGGACAGATAGCCTTTCCATAGTGAAAAACGAAATTCACTGTAGTTCACTATCAGGACATGTTACACACATCAGTACATGTCCTACCTTTCACATACCCTGCCCACAGGGGTACCTTGGGCCTACCTTAGGGGTGTCTTACATGTAAGAAAAGGGAAGGTTAGGACCTAGCAAGTGGGTGAACTTGCCAGGGCGACATGGCATTAGAGACTGCGCGCTGACAATGCAGTGGCAGGTCTGAGAACGTTTTGCAAGGCTGCTTGTGTGGGTAGCACATTCAGTGATGCAGTCCCACTAGCAGCATTAGATTTACAGGCCCTGGGCACACACAGTGCACTGTACTAGGCACTTAGTAGTAAGTCAAGCAAGCCAATCATGGAAACACCAATCCATAATAACAATTTACACAGAGAGCATATGCACTTTAGCACTGATTAGCAGTGGTAAAGTGCCAAGAGTCATAAAACCATCAAAAACAGGGTCAAGAACAGGAGGCCAAAAAGCAAAAAGTCTGGGGATAAACCCACTGAAAACGGCAGGTCTAACAATTATCAACTGGCGATCGCCAGTGGGTAGTTATAGCTAGGATCTAGTTTCCATAGGAAGAGCATTTTTTCATTTGTCAATAACTTTGGCGTCGTTTGATGAATCTTCGCGCAATTTTCAAAACTAGTTTGACGCTCACATTTCAGCTGCTGACTTTAAAATTTCAGAGTGATCCGTCAAGCGGGAGCCGAGAAAAAGGGGGGGTCCCAAAATGCTTTTTCTCCATGGTAATTTTAATTGGAAACTTTAGAAACTACTACAGCCCGAACTGCTGAACGGAATTACACCAAATTTGGCAGAAAGGTAGCTCTTGGTCCAGAAAGCGACCTTTTTGTTAAATGGTGTAAATACATTCTGTAGTTGCGGAGAAATTTAAAGAAATTCCCAGATGTATATATATAGGGACGCAAAGGATCCGCAAACCCTCCCGATCTTGTGCCTGAGATCTGATTGGCTACCAACACTTCAAACCAGGAACTGTTGGCAGTCATCTTGCAATTCGGTTGAACCGAGTCACAAGAAAAAAGGTAAAAAAAAAGAAAGAAAAGGGGGCAGGATAGAAACCCCCTAGACCTCTTGGGAGGTCCCACAGGGGCCCCCTAGGGCCAAAAAAGCATTTGTTTTTAACATTTTCGGCAGGAGTCGTGATGGATCCGCGACTCACACCAAAATTGTAAAACAAAATGAAGTGTGGTCTCACGCGCTTTGTTAAATAAAGACCCGAGGGTGGGCCAGGTCCCCGGTGCAGTTTATGTAGTAATGCAGGGGATACCCATGCGGCACCCCCGCACAACGGGGACGGCCACCTCCCCGGGGCAAACATAATGAACAAGATGCATGGGGCCCGCGCATTCCCCCCAAAGCACCGGGGACTGCCAACTCCCCGGGGCTAATTATTAAAGAAGTTCAGGGGAGGCCCTATGGCCTCCCCCGCAGGCCAGATAACTGCCACCTCTCTGGGGCTAATATAATGGGGGGACCACGAGGACCACCCCCGCCCCGGGTACCACCAACTCCCCGGGGGTTTGAATTTTTCATGTGGGGTGCCTCACGGACCGCCCTGGCCTCGGGGACCCCCACCTTCCTGGGGCCAAAGTGTATTATAAAAAATGAGAGGGGGGCCGCGTGGCCACCGTCCCGGGCCGTTCTCAGCCCTGGGGATTGCCACCTAACCGGGGCAGGCCCCTAGTCAAGGAAGGAGGGGGCCGCCACTCCCGGGACATTGCAGTTTGCTATAGCATGGTGAGAGCACTGCTCCGGCCATACCATAGCAAACTGTGCTCCGCTTTGAGCAAGCAAGATCATTTTGCTTTCGCATGCTCAAAGCAGAGCACACTTTGCTTTTTACACAGGGAGCTGCATGTCAGCCTTTCACATACACCAGCTACTCACCCATATACCACTGACAAATGCACTCACCTACCCACACAGCCACACACACTCACACATTGATACAGCCCCACACACATGCACTCACTAACCCATACAGCCACTGACTCACCCACTCACTCATCACCCACCCAGACACTCAGACACCCATAGAGGTATTCAGACAACCAATCGCTCACCCATACCCAAACTCACACACCCATGCATTCACTTAGACACCGACTGACAGACACAGAAATTCACATAACCAGACACTTACCCATACATTCACCGAGACACCTAATCACTCACTTATACAGTTAGTCACGCACCCACTGAATCATCCAATCAGGCACTCATACACCCACTGATTCACCAATACACCTTGGTATATAATTTAACACTCAAACTTTTAAAAACACTCACAGTCACCGGATTATGTCATCCATGATGTTATCAGTGATGTCATCAGTGATGTCACTGACCATGTCATGAGTGATGTAGTATGTGAGGTCATTAGCAGTGCATTGCAGGGGCGCAAGTTATAGTTAGCTCACTAACTATAACAGCTGAAATTCACTGGTTTTGTATGAGTGAAACCTGAGCCTAACTATAACGTCCCTGTAACCTTTGTTTTTTTCAGTAAATTTCTAAGGTTTTTTAAATGCTAATTCCTAGCTATAACGTCCCTGTAACCTTTGGTTATTTCAGTGAATAAATATACATATATATATTTATATTGCGCTTACTACCCTCATGTGGGTTGCTGAAGCATTTGTCTACATGGGCATCATGCTAAATCATGAAGGATGTGTGGTTGTGAGGGTGTTGTTTTGGTTCTAAGTGTTTCCGTGTCATGCGTGATGACCACCAATATGCAAATATGGTGTGATGGGTTCAGCGCTTAGCTGTGTGATGGATTTGGGAGAGTGCGAGATGGACATGCAGTTCATGGCTTCCGGTAAGCTGTCCGATTTCTTATGATCATAATCCACTTAACTGGTGACTGCACTGGGTTGTCCATTCTGAGATATTTTGTTTAGCATTTATGGTCCGAAGCAGGCGTAGCGTGGGGAGAAACAATAGTGGTGAGATCTACTGGGATGCACTTTGTTACTATCATCCCATATCTAATTGTCATTGTGAGATATCAGGGAAGGTTATAGTAAGTATCTAGTTGGGACCTCTAATGGTGGGCTAAATTAGAATCCTGCATTGGCAGCGACATGTGGCAGATCTCTTCAGCTATTCCATGCCTGTTCAGGTAGTGGATGGTGGTGTAATGCTGTGGATTGGCAGAGTCCTGGGTGATAGACATGATCAATAGAGGTCTGTTTTATGTGAATGTAAAACGGTCAAGAAGTATAAGGGTGAATCATTCAGCCTGTTTGAAACACAGTTGGCTGTCTGACCACCGAGTGTTATGTTATTAGTATTAGTGCGGGCCTGGAGGGTTATACATTAGTTGCCATTAATATATCATAACCAAGCTAGATGCAAGTCAGTCCTTCATAACTTACCTGGACATAGAAAATTGTGCCCTGGTTGGATTATTTTTTCTTTGTGAATTGTAGACTTTAGAATATACTTGAAGGTACAGTTAGTCTGAGTTCTATACCAGGGTTGTGGCAAGATGTAATCACCTTGGAAATAGCCATGTTTTCAACACCCTCCCGAAATGTCTATGCCCCTGAATGGTTCAAATCTGGCTGGTAATGATTTCCTGAGTTTGACTGCAAATGCTGACAAAGAGGTGCCTCCTGTTGATTTCTTGTAGTACGGTGGTATTGTGATCTGTTGAGTTAACCTGGAGTGCAGGGTTCTGTGTTGCTTGTACTGCTAGAATTTAAATTGTAGGCATGGTGGTCCTATTCCTTGTGACTCTCTGTGGATGATGCTGAGTGCCTTGAGTATTGCTCCTCTGGCTTTAGGCTGCCAGTGGAGTGATTGTAGGACTGGAGTCATGTGTTCTCTTGTATTAAAGCAGAGGAGCCTTGCCGCAGCATTTTCCATTAGTTGTATTTTGCATATGATGAAACTGGAGGTGTCAAGGAATAGACTGTTAAAGTACAAAAGACAATGGTGCCTATTAAAAACAAGATATTGTATATGTAAAGAAATCTTAATTTAGATGTAACAATCCATCATAAATGTCAATGAAATTCCATTGAGATGAAAAAACGTGGTAGGTGCTGGGGCAAAGGTGATAGAGGTGTAATTTACCGAAATATATGTATATAACAATTTCCACAGCGTTACAGCCCGCATAGCACAAATTAAATATAATGAAACACGGCCACCTAAAAGGCGATTGCTTGTTCCCAGTAATTGCTTACTCTATCATAGTCAATCAATCAATCAATCATTTGTAGAGCGCGCTACTCACCCGTGAGGGTCTCAAGGCGCTAAAGGGGTGGGGGAAGCAGCTACTGGTCGAACAGCCAGGTCTTGAGAAGTCTCCTGAAGGTCAGCAGGTCCTGGGTCTGACTCAGGTGGGCGGGGAGGGTGTTCCATGTCTTGGCGGCGAGGTGGGAGAATGATCTGCCGCCGGTGGTCGTTCGGCGGATGTGTGGGACGGTGGTGAGGGCGAGGTCGGCGGAGCGAAGCTGGCGGTTCGGGGTGTAGAAGGACAGTCGTTCGTTGAGGTATGCTGGTCCGGCGTTGTGGAGTGCTTTGTGAGCGTGGGTGAGGAGCTTGAAGGTGATCCTCTTGTTGACCGGGAGCCAATGCAGGTCTCTCAGGTGGGTGGTGATGTGGCTGTGGCGAGGGAGTCCGAGGATGAGGCGTGCGGAGGCGTTTTGTATGCGTTGGAGTCTCTTCTGGAGTGTAGCCGTGGTTCCTGCGTAGAGGGCGTTGCCGTAGTCCAGCCTGCTGCTGACGAGTGCTTGGGTGACCGTTCTGGTTTCGGTGGGGATCCATCTGTAGATCTTGCGGAGCATGCGGAGGGTGTTGAAGCAGGAGGAGGAAACAGCGTTAACTTGCTGGGTCATAGAGAGCGTTGAGTCCAGAATGAACCCCAGGTTGCGTGCGTGGTTGGTGGGTGGGTGTCGGGGCAGCTCCCAGCGTGGCCGGCCACCAGGAGTCGTCCCATGCGGAGGGGGTGGAGCCGAGGATGAGGACCTCCGTCTTGTCCGAGTTCAGTTTCAGCCGGTCTTAGTGAGTCTTCTCCAGAGAGACTGGAAATTCACTTGCTCCTCAAACAGAAAAATATTTCTACTAAACCCACCAGGATTTATTGTAAAACACTTTTTTCCCAAACTGCACCTATTCAGCCCATGTCAATCTAAAAACCAAGAGGGCTGGATGAATCATGTTCCAGCCTGCCCCACCTGGGGACAGGCCTAATCGCCCTATGAGACAAGTAAGATTTCCTTTTCAGGTCGGGGTTTTATCAAATAGACATATAATAATATACAAGGAGTGGGCATTAGGATGTTTGGCTTGCATCGACCAGCCTATTTCAGCTGTTGGCTTGAGAGTTTGCCAATCACGTTTTGGCGCAGCAAAGTGGAGTATTCAGTTCTCACCTATTGTATTGGCTGTTTGTATGCACTGGAGTGGTTGCACTGAACTGTTGAAATGGCTACTTCACAACTATATTCATTACTGTACAATTTTACTGGCTCCCTCCCCTGTGTCTTGATTTCATGTGCCAGCGTGGCATAGATTAACACATTAAACTCTAACCTGTTGATTTGCAAATTCTTGTTTTATTCATGTCACTAGCTACAACTTAGCTCTATTGCCATACTGAATATTTATTTTCCTTTGCAGAGGCTGATCCATTTTTTAGCATCTAAAAGAGCATCGGACTGCTAAGAACTGTGCTCTAAACAGCCGCGGAGAGGCGGAGTGGGATGAGGCCTGTTTCTGCATATTGGCCACTCCTGTCCCCCTCACCCACAAAAACAGAAAGAGACTTCTGACCGCCTAATGAAGCTTGAGTGAGAAACCTATAAGCAGAGGGTGGTGCCCCCAGGTGCTTTCCATCAAGGCTTTCCTTATCATGGTGCCAGTCTTGAGCGGTGAGTTTTTATTCCGACTTCCCAGGGAAGGTTGCTGTAGAAACTGTGTTCTTCCCTTGTGGAGTGTTTATATCAGACGTCACCAACGGTTGTAGGTACAGTGTAAAAGAGGCAGTTGCAGGGCTAAGCTCAATGACTTGCTTCAATGTGGCTACCTGTATAGCAGAAACCTCAACAATGTAAACTAGGATCACCACTAGCAAATTTTGCTATCGGAAGATCAGCTGCAGTGAACACGTATTATTGACTTGGCTGCTACAATTACTCTGCAAACACAGCAGCTTCCAGCCAAGAAAAAGAAAGAGAGCTCGAAATCTCCTGAGTCATAAGACGCTCAAGAACAAGCACAAAAGCCTGAATTAAAGTGTACATACATACATTGCCCACAGTTAATGGGTGTCCCTACCCACATCAGCAGTACCTCTGGATTTTCTTGCCTGCTAACGCCCCAGAAGCAGATTCTTTCTTTTCACTAATATAAAATTCCGGTAACCAACTGACATTTTACTAGACCAAACCCACAATTCTATTTCCTTCTTTAAAAGAGAAGTACTCCATAAGGGTCAAGGTTTATTGGCTCCTGTGAAGTATAGATGCATGGCCAAAGTCACTAATATACGTCACTCCTCTGACCTAAGAAGTAGAATGGTTAAAGTAGGCACCAATAACTTCCCTTATGTCGGTTTTTTGTTAAGTGCTTCTAACCACCCTACTTTGGCTTCCGAGTGCTTTATGGTAGGAGTATTTTTAAGAGGTAATAGCAAATTAGGGGTTGGGTAGGATTAGATAAATGCTAAATATCTAATAACATGTAAACTCACAGAATCTAAAGAGGAGATAAATATATGGCTACCAATCTATTTATATAGTTAAAGTGACGTTATGGTTAGGATTTGTAATTATATAAAAACAATCATTTTAAAATTAAAAAAACAATGAAATATAGTTAACTAGACCTTGCGCCCCCGCCATGCAATGCTTTTGGCCTCACATATTACATCACTCATAACATGTTAAATGACATAATTGATGACATAACTGATAAAATCTCAAATGACATCAATGATGACATCACTGATATCACCATTTTTAAATACAGCATATAGTTACTGAGTATACATGTGTTGGTCAATAGCATGGAAACAGTGTAAGACTTGGACGCAAGCATGATTGCGCATATTGAAAGTTATTGGTGCACCGTTTACAAATCACTAAAGTTTGGGGAACAATTATTACTGCCTGTTAAACAAGATAAAGTTTGAGCACACTTAATGTGGGTTGCAGAGGTATGTTTGAAAGTTGGTTGAGGCTTAAAGCTAAAGACTATTCCAAAAAATCTGTCAGAAAGGCCAAACCTTCTGTTTACAATAGATTATCCACCTGTGGATATTTGGGTACGTGCCCATAATAAATGGTTGTAATACACTGCTATAAGCAAATTCTATTTAGCGAGGACGTTTGGATGTTTATTTACAGCACTTAGCTAAAAATGTTGAGGCACTGCAGATTATTGAATAATGTAGAAGATATGGGTGTGGTACTTAGTGGTGAATTATCTAATACTGATTTTGTAAGCATAGCTGTAAGGTTAAATGCCTCTAGGTCCATCTCAGGAATGTGTGTAGTGTATTTTACTAAACTATGGAGTGTTGTCCACAGAGCCTGGAAGAAAGTGTCTTTACAGTAGGAAAATAATTCCGGTTAACTCTTGACTTAAAAGTTTTGGGGCATGTCAAGTCTTTACGAGGGTAATCCTATTAATGCGAACAGAAAATTGTCCACACCTGAAGTGTGTGGAAATACTTGAAGGACATAAGCCCTAAAGAACTGACACACAGTGATTGTATGATGCCATCAGTGACATGATCAATGATGTCATTTAAGAGGTCATCAATTTTGTCATTTAACATGTCTTGAGTGATGTAATATGTAAGATCATTAGCAATGCATGGCGGGGCGCAAGGTACAGTTATCTCAGTGGATTATAACTGGTTAATCTCCATGTGTTTTTGTTTAAAACAATAGTTTTAATATTATTACAAGGCCTAACTATAATGTCACTTTCACTTTTGTTTTTTTTTTCAGTGAATTCGTAGGTTTTTTTTTTCCTGTAAGCTAAAATCTTACTACCTTACCTAATTATAACGTCACTTTAGCCTTTGTTTTCTTAAATCAATTTCGGAGGGATTTTTTAAATGTAAAGTAAGATATTAGTAACATACCTAAATATTACGTCACTTTATCCTTTGGTTTTTTTTCAGTGAATTTAGACGATTTTCTTTAACGTAAAGAAAGATCTTATTAACATATCTAACTATAACATAACTTTAACCCAATTAGTGTGGGCGAAGGTCAACAGCTGATGCCGACACTCTCACCCCAGTACATCTGTCCCCATTGGCCAGTGCTGGGGAGCATTTAATGGAAACCTCTGGTGGTTGCACCGGAGGTTTCCTTTTTTTCAAAACCCAAGGGCAGAGGAGAAGCTGAAATGCCGACCCAAGGCGAAGAGGTGAGTTCTCTGTCCGCCATTCAGTGTTTTACTTTTGTCCAAAGGATGCCTCCCCACATTTGAGGGAAGCATAGTTGGAAAGGAGAGAGTCTCTCCTTTCCAGCGATGCCTTCCACAAGCAGCTCCTGCTCGTGGATTGCATACTTGCCACTAGATGCCAGGGATGCTTGTGTTTTGGAGGGGTCAGCTTCCCTGGCCTATGGGCCAACCCCCAGAGGGGAAAATATTATTTATAGAAATGCGTGTTTTCCCCTGGGGGGCATTGTCACATATCCAAAGAGGGTGAAACTGCACTGCACAGGGGGAAACAAAATGGTCAGGAGTTGGGAGGGTCGGCCCTCTTAAGACACGGTTCCTCCCCCCGGGAACAATTACTTGATTTATAAATGCATGTTTTCCCCTGGGGGGTGCAATCGAACCCCCATTGAGGATGTGATCGAGCCCCCCCCAGGGGACAAAAATGGACCACATATTTTGTGGGGGTCGATATATATACTACAAAGTGGTGGTAGCCACTCTAGGTATAGTTAGAATTCCCAGAGATAGGAGTTCCTCTGGTTTTTGCTCACTAATAACTTTGCCCACGTTTGACGAATCTCCACGCAACTTTCCAGACTGATAGCTTTTTCTACAATGGCAGATGATACAAAGTTTCACGGGGATTAGTCAAGTGAGTCCAAAGAAAAAAAGAGGGGGTCCAAAAGCACATTTCGGCACCTATGCATTTTCCATAGACTTTGTACTCATGCGTAGCTACCAAACGGCTGTACTGAGTTCCATGAAATTTGGCAGGATTAAAGATTATGGTGTGCAGACAATCTGTTTGGGTAGTAGAGTTAAGTATTTTTAAAGTTATAAGGCATTTAAACTTGTGCCATCTGTGGCTCAGGTAGTTTCACAAAAGTTTGTGTTATTTCACGAAAGTACCACAGTACATAGCGATGACAAGGAATTATGTGATTGGCTAATGACTGACTTTACAAAAGTTAAAGGCAACCATGTTGTTTGAAGTACCCTTTGGCTGTGTTCTGATTTAGGGCCTTAGATTTAGGTAAGTATTAGATTTTATAATTTCTCCCAACCTATAACCTCTTGAAGTGGTAATAGGTAGGAAAATTATTTAAAGTTGTCTATGTATTAAAAGAAATGTATGGAGTACCGTGGTACTTCCTACGAAATACCACAGCACGCAAATTAATATATATATATATATATACATATATATATATATATATATATAGCACACTAGTACCGTGTATTAAGAACATGCAATCTCAGTCTGTTTATTTTTAACTGTTTATTTGCTAGACAAGAGCATTTAATCTTTTTTCATAATTCATAACACTGTTTTTTATCTGATTTGCAGGCACTGTTCTGGGACCAAATATCAATCATGTTAGAAGACATATGGAATGCAAAAGAGCTAAGATATAAATATCTTTTTTAAGTATTATTTGTTTCAATGATTATTTTTTTAGGCCCAATTGGACTGTGATTTATGTATTTGAAAATATTTTTTTGATGGAATCTTTTGCTTTATTGTTTGCTTAAAGGTATTTGCGGACTGAGTAGATAGAGTACTGCATTATAGCTGTGCTAGCAATGTCCATGTATTATATTATTGTATTAAGGTATTTGAATCGGGCACTTGCCCATTATCTCTTCTGGATCGATTATGAAGTATTACACTTAGGTTGTAATATGAAGTTAAACCGTGCATCTAGTTGGCTTAATATTTTGGCACTTGCCAGGCATATGCACCAATGATATAATATCTTATGGAAATTCAAAATATTTAATTTATATGTAAATGTTATTAATGTTAAGTTGAAAGTTATAATGTTTAAATTACAATACATGTGAAATTATCTACGATCGCATTGTAACATTGAAAGATAGCCACCACTTTTGCACAACTAGTAGCCCATTTTCAGTGCCGATGCTCATACACTATTAGTCAGCTCTTGTATGCGCAAGCATCGTGACAAAAGATAAAGCAGAAACGCGTTTGACGCTGTATTCACCGCTGGGCGAAATGCTAATTAAATAAGAAAGCAACACCACTCGGAGTGCTGGTCTGTACTTATATTTGGGTACAATACTAGTGTGCCATTGATTACGCCCGGACGCGGACGTTTACGAGCACCCCTGGCGCTCTGGATGCATGTGAGCTACATGCACGTTGATGATATATATACATATATATATATATTTTTTCCCTACAACTACAGTGGTACTTTGTAGGTACTAGTACCGTTCTCTGTAAACTTAAAAAAAAAAAAAAGAAAATCAAAAAATATAAATAGATTTTACTACATATTATCATTTTAATAAAGTGGTAATAGGTAGGGAACAACAATAAAATCTACTACTTACCTGTATCTAAGGCCCTAACCAAGAACGCAGCCAAAGTATGGTGAAAACTACATCCGTTTACATTTTGTAAACACAGCCATTAGCCAATCATGTACTGCCTTCTGTTCTATACCGCAAAGTTACAGCTGTATACCACAGCACAATATATAACTAAGATTTTCATGCTTATAACTTTAAAACTACTTAAACTATTTACACATACAACCAAAAATGTACATTTACAGACTATAATCTATAGTCTTGTCACATTACACCTATATCCGTTCACCCATTCTCACGCTACATCTGTTTAATCTACCATGTCCACTCTATGACACTCCACTGTATGCTATTGCAGTCTACGCCACTCCACTCCACATCACTCCACTATACATAACTGCATTCTATGCCAATCAAGTGTACGCCACACCATTCTATGCCACTCCACTCTATGGTATTACACTCATCACTCAGCTCTACTTCCCACTCTACCACGCACTGTGGGCCTGATTCACAGAACTAACTTACGTCAAAAACGTAAAGTTAGTACTTTTTGGTATTCACAGAATACACTTACTCATTTTGGTATTCACAGAATGAACTTACTCATTTCGGTATTCACAGAAGTTAGTAGTCCTAACTTTAGGACTCCTAAATGCCTTCTGTGAATACCGAAAGTCTTAAAGTTAGGATTTTTCTCAGTTTAGGAGTAGTAAAGTTAGGACTCCTAACTTTAGGACTCCTAAATGCCTTCTGTTAGAACTTTACTACTCCTAAACTGAGAAAAATCCTAACTTTAAGACTTTCGGTATTCACAGAAGGCATTTAGGAGTCCTAAAGTTAGGAGTCCTAACTTTACTACTCCTAAACTGAGAAAAATCCTAACTTTAAGACTTTCGGTATTCACAGAAGGCCTTTAGGAGTCCTAAAGTTAGGAGTCCTAACTTTACTACTCCTAAACTGAGAAAAATCCTAACTTTAAGACTTTCGGTATTCACAGAAGGCATTTAGGAGTCCTAAAGTTAGGACTACTAACTTCTGTGAATACCGAAATGAGTAAGTTCATTCTGTGAATACCAAAATGAGTAAGTGTATTCTGTGAATACCAAAAAGTACTAACTTTACGTTTTTGACGTAAGTTAGTTCTGTGAATCACGCCCTGTGTTCTCAAAATAATGTGATTTGTGATGTCATACGTGTTGATGTAAATGCTATTATTTTAGATCTTATAAGTGATATAATATAAAAGGGTATACGCAAAGCATCTAGAAGGCACAAGTTAGAGTTAATCTAGTGTGGCTACCGAGTTCAATACACTGTATATGGAGGTGCACGAATTATAATAATTTGAAGGTGTTGGGTAGATCATAAATTAAAGGTAGAAGTATAACGCTACAGTTTCTCATTTTTGTGTAGTTTAAGTTTAGTTTGTACATGAAGAATAACTAAAGTTTCAGTAATGTAAAGCTGGTGCATAAATTATACATTTATGATATAACTACAACTTTAGAATTTGTAATGTTTGTGTAGTTTAAGTTTGGTTTTATGTAAAGAATAAAGAAAGTTTTCCTAACTATAACAAAGAGGTTTAACCTTTGGGTTTTTTATTGATTAGATGTGCTGTGAGAGACACTAGACACATCTAGGGGACTATTGGTTGGTGGGGAACCAATCAGACACAAGGGGGCAGAGTCTGTTAGAGATTGCACCCCTTCAAATGGTGGCTATGGTGCGGACGCGCCAGATAAAGTTACAGCTCTCACTGCTCTGGGGCTTTTTTAATGTGTTTTATGTCAGTACCTTGTTTTTAAGTTTGAAAAGTTTGAAATAGCACTGTTGCCATATTTTGCACTTTTTCCCGCTTGTGCTGTGAAAGACGCTAGACGCGTCTAGGGGACTATTGATTGGGTGCTGAGGGATCAATCAGACGCAAGGGAGCGGAGCCTGTTAGAGCTTGCACCCTTTGAAATGGTGGCTATGGTGCAGAATTACAGAGGACGCGTGCCGCTGGCGTGCCAAAGGAGCATCTAAGACTAGCCCGTCTGCGCCAATCTGCGCCTAGATGATGCCAGGGACCAGGACCCCTGACCTTGCTGGGTTAGCACACCAGCAATAATCTTCAATCGAAATTAAATATATAGCAAGCCTTTTGCCAAATACTTACTGTCGTTCTCACCTCATGCAAGCATAGACATGCTGTGGAATGTGCGGTTTCCTGGTCTCGACTAACCGCCTCTCAGCACGAAGGTTAGTGCTGTAGCACAGCCTCCGCCTGTGGCCAAGTTCTCCTCTCTGAACTGCAGATCACTGGTTAAACCCAAACAGGAGATTTATGACTTCTTGCAGGATCGCATGCCAGATGCTATGTTTCTGACAGAAACGTGGTTGACTGAGAATTCCTCACCGGCCATTCTACAAACCATTCCCCAACGTTTCCCAACTGTGGGATTGGATAGGCAAACACATAGAGGGGGTGGTATTGCTACCATCTTTGAGCAGACTTCGCGCTGCTCCTTTTCGGAATTATCCATTGAGGGGTGTGAACCTGCTTTCTTTTCCTTAACTCTCTCGAGTAACTTCACTTTAACAGGAACCTTAATCTACCGCCCTCCAGGCTTGGCCTCTAGCCTTATCATGTTGTTAGCCGATGAACTATCTCCACTTTTCTGCACTATCCTAATCTCTTGGTTATCGGAGATTTGAATCTGCATTTCAACAGTTCTTCTTGCGCCATGGCAGGGGCTTTGGTCACTGACTTGGAGGGCCTACAGCTTCTTCAGTCTGTTTCTTCTCCTACCCATAGACTTGGGCACATTCTTGATCTTATTTTATCCAACATAGTTAATTTATCTACTGTATCCCCTTTTCTGCTTACCTTGTCTGACAATCTCACTATTCCTCTTTTTGTTCCTTTTGCCAAACCCCCACCCCGTCCATCCCCGGCCCAGGTAGTACGGTAACGCAAGTGGACTAGGGTGACTCCCACCTGCTTTACTCAGGCGTTAGACTCAAGCCGTCCCTCCCTCGGTAGTTATGTTGATATAGCCAACTATCAACTGGAATGCTGGATTGCTGATGCATTAGATCAAATAGCTCCTTTGGCTGATCGGATTCTCCATAGAGAAAAACCATCAGCTGATGGGTTCAGTGATGAACTACTCTTACTTAAAAAGGATTGTAAGAGATTGGAGCGGTCTTGGGGTAGAGCTTATGACTTCATCAGTAAAGCTAATTACCGGATGGCCCCTTAAAGCATACCATGGCTGCATTAGACAAACTTGTCGTGAATTCTATGCCAAAAAAAATTCTCTCGGCCCAGAACGCCTCTCGAGACATCTCCTTCATCATCAAGTCCTTCTCCTCACTGTCTCCAGTTTCTGCTTCCACCACACCTCTAAGGATGGATGTAATGCTTTAGCTCAGTTCTTTTCTTACAAAGTGGCAACTATTTAGGCCTCCTTTCCACTGTACTCCAGAAATGCTCTGTGTCTCAACACCTGGTTCGAATCCTTAGTGGATTACTTTAGATTGCTTCACATCAAACCTATCAAACCTGAGTATTTGTCTCGTCTTATAGCGTCAGTTAAGTCTGACTCCCCACTTGACCCAGCCTCCCCTTCCATTCTAGAGTGAGGAGCAGAAGCGGTACAGACTGTGCTTCGACAGCTACTTAATAGATACCTGGAGTCAAGCCAGGTCCCACTGCGATGGAAGTGTGCAATGGTGGTCCCACTGCTTAAAAAACCTTTGTTAGACCCCACTAAGCCCAAAAACTATCGGCCCATCTCGCTGTTACCTTTTGTTTCCAAGGTCGCAGAAAAATATGTCGATCAGCAGTGCTACACTTTCATCTTGGCTAATCACCTACTCTACAGGATGTAATTGGGCTTTCACCCTTCCCATAGTACGGAGTCTGCCCTCTTACTTGCGTCAAAACCCATTCATCAAATTTTGGACAGGGGTGACACTGCAGCATTGTTAATGCTAGATCTCAGTATGGCTTTCGACACCATGTCCCAGAACACCTTGATTGAGCGTTTCTGGAGTTGTGGTATCGGTTATAAGGCCCTGCAATGGGTTGCTTCCTTTCTGCAGGACCTCACCTTTCAGGTGTTTCAAAAACCCTTCCATTCGCAAATCTTCCCACTTCAGCAGGTAGTGCCTCAGGGCTCTTCTTTGAGTGCAACGTTGTTTAACTTATACACGCGCCCCCTGGCAGAGGTCATTGAGTGTCACGGTTTTAACATCTTTATGTACGCAGATGACAGTCAGTTCATTATCACTCTGTCACAAAACTCTGTCAACATGACTACCATGTTGAGATCTTGCCTCTTGGAGGTCACCTAGTGGATGGACCTCAATTGTCTTAAATTGATTGCAGGGAAAACTGAGATTCTCATCCTGGGCACACAACCCTCCATCTGGGCCACAGAAGGTGGCCAAACTCTCTTGGCCCTTTACCCAAGCCCAGGGTTAAAAACCTGGGCATTTGGTTTGATGACAAGCTCAATTTGAAATGACAAATTACAGCTCTGCCAGGGAAATATTTTCCTGCCCGAGTCTGCAAAGAAAACAGTAGTCCAGACACTGGTTATGCCCAGTCTGGACTACTGTAACGTCCTGTACCTGGCGATATCTAAAACCCGGCTTAAAAGACTGCAGCGAGTGAAGAATGTAGCAGCCCATCTTCTCTTGGATCTTCCCAGACAGGCTCCTATGGGGCTAAAGTCTCCAAACTGCACTAGTTGCCTCTGAAACAAAGAGTTTCCTTTAAAGCCCTGTGCATCTGCTACAGGGCTTTTACAAATAAGGGTCCTTGCTTTCTACGTTCCTTCATCAAACCTTACCTCCCTGACAGGAATCTCAGATCTTCTGGGTCACTACTGGCCAGAATCCCCTCAGTAAATAAGGTGCGTATCAAAGGCTCCTCATTTGGTTTCCTAGCGCTAAAACTGTGAAACTCCCTGCCCCTCCAGCTTCGGCAAACAAATTAAACCAATAAAATTCACCAGTTATAGTTATCTCAAGTAACTATGACTCGTGCCCTAAAGTAACTATAACTTGTGCCTTCACGATGCACAGTGTTGTCATCAATGTCCTCATTTCAGATGTTGCAGTGATATCATTAATAATGTCACAGAACATGTTGTGACTGTTGCAATAATTGTGGTCGTAACCAGTACATGGTAAGGGCACGAGTTATAGTTGCTTTAGGGCACGGATCACCGAGAAACTTTCCAGGAAGGAGCAGAGTTGGGTGAGAAAGTTTTCTTAAGATTCTTGCCAAAGTTATTAGCAAACCAAAAAATGCTTTTCCTATGGAAATGTGGTGCTAACTTTAATTTTACCGATGGGGCTAATAGACAACCCTCTTCATCCATTGGTCTTTTGTGTCATTCACAATAATTTTCCAGCCACTACAGCATGGGACAATGGGTCAGGCCACTTCTGTCATTTACTAACTTTGCTGTGAGATAGAAATGTGAATTTCCACAAGGAGCATGTCCGTGCACAAAGTATAAGTCTTCAGTTGTAGGGGCTACAATGCGAATGCATGCTTTTTGAGATCCAAGCTAGATTTTTGCCTTCAGGAAACTATCTTTGTACTGGCAATAGCCCAGCAGCTCCTCCAACAATAAAGTTTTGTGTAAGCCATGACAAAACAACACTGACGAAGCAAAAAGACTGGCAGCAAACACCATACCTATTGGCTTTGCAAATGAGTGTTTAGCTATCTGATTTGCTAATGGGGCTATTCTTGTGCCCGAGCCTTGTTATTTGCCCTGTCTGACTCAGATGTGCTTTTGTTTTTGTTGTTTCCCACCCAAAATTGTATTTGCTGCGTGTGAATGGCATAATAAATTAACAGTCCCTGGAGTCGCCTCACCCTTGTACTTTGAAGTATGTTGTGGTATTCAGTATGTGGCAAGGTGACACATACCCAATTACAATGATAATTCTGCTGTATTGCCCAGGGACCATCCAGACCATAACAGGTTCCAGGAGCCACCTGTGGAATATTTGTCTGTAAGGTTTCCAGAGACATACTTCTAGAAAGAATATAGCCATTGATGAGACTTGATCCTATACGAAAGGCAGCTGCTGTTCAAGTAGTACATATCAAGTAAAAGAACTCATTATGGCATAAAAATTGACAAGGTGTGTGTGAGCCTTACTGGTTATGTATACAACCTGAGAGTGTATACAGGAAAGGACTCCGCTCAAAATTCTGTAGGTTTCCTTTCCACGCTAGGAGTAAAGATTGTATAGGAACTTGTCCAACCACTCCTTCGTAAAGTCTGCAACCTTTATGCGGACAACTTCTATACAGGAGTAGAGCTGTATAGCGAGATGTACAAAGCTGGCACTGTGGCATGTTGTACAGTTCGATGTCGTTGCAAAGGATTTCCGCAGGATCTTGTTTGTAAGACGGTTCAAAATGTCAGAACACTAGATTGAGTTCTAACAAACTGCTCGCAGTCTAATTCTCCAATAGGTGGGATCTGTACATGCTCTCTACAATCCATGATGAGAGCAGTTCCCCAGTCACTGTTTGGGGTCAGTTGGCCGAAGTTCACAAATCTGTATATTTGATTACAACAAGTACATGTGCAGAGTTGGTAAGAATAACAGGTACTTCCGCCATACATTGTGAAAACTTGCACATGGTATAGGATGCTGTTTACCCACATATTCCAGATGGCAACATATAACATGCATGTTTACCATTAGATCACCACAAGAAGACTGTCTTTCTTTGACCGTTGCCCGTCATTGAAAGTCTTCCTGCTGAAGAAGCAGGAGCTTCCACTTCATCTGCTGTAGAGGACGTGGCACTTTGCTGACCACATTCCTGCAACAGCAAGAAAGACTCGAACATGTCATTGTTGCAGATTCTGCTCTAAACAAGGAAAGAGGCAGAAGACTTGTTGTTACTATTCACAGTGCCCATTTTAGCCAGGCCTATATTTTCCAACTTGCTTTTCAATGTACCATACAAAAGTGGTGTATTAGGAAATTGACTGAGGTGGAGCTGTACTAGTACATACCTTTAAATGGCTGGGCATGGATATATACCTTCCATGGGCCACTACTCCACTAAGCAAGCAGCCTTTCAAATTCTTTACCCTAGTTGAAAAAATCTTGCACCTGCTTATAGACTGCTTGCCACCTTTATCGCAGTCAGAATGAGATAGATGTTCTGTTTGCTGTATGACAAGGGCATTACAGTCCTCACACTGCACATACCGGTGGACAGATCATAGAACACATTGTCACAGAGTACCCGGTGCAGAAAATCCTAAAGGCTTTAGTAGTTTTTGAAGAACTCTTTAGGGAACTTAGGACAGTCTTCCTTAGCAGGTTTACCTTTGTTTCAAAAGCAGATATGCTGACTCAGTTCAAGGAATCTAGGCCTCAAGTCATCCTTGGACCTCTCCCCTAACACATATCCTCAACCTGGAGAGTTGGATTTAGCACACCGAGTGCGCTAAAGGCGCATGAAAGATACATCTTCTTGAGCCTCAGGTGGCTGCCACATAAGGCATTAGTAAACGTTCCCTTGGCAAGTATACAGGATTAGTCAGGACTTTGAAGGAGACAGTGGGAAAGGAAAGGACAGGTAGGAAAGCATAGGCTAGGTGTACTTTCATAGGGATGTCACATGGGTAAAAAGCAGATAGTCAAGGTAGCAGAGGCATACAGGCTGCCACTTCATCTTCACCAATGGACTCAACCCCATCAGTGCCACACTCATCCGGATACTCAATGACCCCCTCATTCGAGTAACCAGACAGCTCCAAAGCATACAGCACGCAGCAGCCAGGCTCACCCTCAACCACCCACTACACACACAAATCATTCCACACCTCAAGGAGCTCCACTGGCTTCCCCATCTGCAAACGTGCTGTCTTCAAACTCCTTACACACATTCAAAGCCCTACACAACACTGGCTCAGCATGCCTCAACAACCGCCTCAGATTTCAGAAATCTTCCAGACCCCTCTGCTCAACTGGACTCCTACACCCACACATCCCATGCATGCTTAGCATCAGAACGGGTAGTGGTTCCTTAGCCTATCTTGTCCAAAAGTGTGGAACAACCTGCCACTACACATCTGCAGCATCTCATACATTTTTGAATTCTGCAAGAAGCTGAAGACTTGGCGCTTCAAATAAGATGGATCAACCCAGACTGTTCTTGCTTGAGCTACAGGATATTGTTATAATGAATGGAGAAAATGGAGAAGGCCTACTCATGTCAATGCAATCATCAGCAGAAAGACATGTACAGATGTACGTGTTAAAGGACAAATACAGGCCTAAGCTGTCTACAATAGCAGAATAAAGAGCGCAAATTGGGTCAGGACCTGGGGGGAGGGAAGTAGAATGAGCTTTAGTAGAATAGAGAACTATAATTAGACACAGCAGAAATGGAAAATCACAGATCCGCATTGCAAGAACATATCTCTGAGAAAATATGCAGATAAAGTAGCACAGAGGCACGAGATAAGGGGGAGGTTAGGCCTTGAAGATCAGTAGATGTTAGGGAGTAGAGCATAGCTAGGCATCAAAGCATGAGACAAGCCAAGGACAGCAGTAGTGCAGCTGTGGCATGAAAATGTAAAAATAGCATGTGCACGAGTCACATTCCATAAACGTGTGGTCAGATGTTTTGCAGAAACTATTACCTTTTGCTTAAATGTTAAAAAAAAATAATGTTGTGCTTGAGCAAACGCTTGATTTAATATGCAAATGTATGACATATTTGTTTTTACAAATGTATAAAAGAAACTGTCGGCTACATTGTAAGTTGAAGTTAGGATTCCAGTTCCATGGAGCTGACTGACCTTCCGCATGCATTTTATAAACTCTGTACTATATTGCCACCCGAAGTCGTGTTGTCTTTTCTTTCGTCTGGCAACAATATCCTCCAGAGTGACAGGATGCTTTTAAAATATGCATAATATTACAAATAACTCTGCACCCAAAACTACCCATGTGGGTTATATTTCTGGCCTGCTTACTGTGTTCATCCAGATTCAGAACGTGGTAAATATTTGGTTTGCCATATGATAAAAGCATTACACTCACAGCACTGTATATTACTGTGGATGGGACATACACCACGCTGTCACTGAGTACCCTGTGTGCCAAAAATAAACATTGTTAGTTGTTTTGAATGTGATCTTTAAGGAACTTAGGACGGCCTTCCCCAGCCTGTTTACCTTAGTCTCAAGAGGAGATATGCTCACTCAGTTCCCATAATTTAGGCCTCACGGTATCCTTGGATACCCCGAACTCACACCCACTAACTGGAAGGAGTTGAATTTAGCACACTGAATTCACTAAAGATGCATGAAAGGTATGCAGAGTTTGTGCCCTGTTGTCCCTGCTGAATGACATTTTGCTGCCTGCACTGCAGCACTTAAATTAACAGTGCTGCAGAAATAGGTGGTAAAATGCCTGTGGGCAGGGTGAGGAGGGCAGCTGGGGTATGGGGAGGCACCCCCATAAAAACAAGCATTGGCATAGCCAATAGGTCTCGCCTTTGGGACCTTATAAGTGTTTAGCCATGCAACAGTTAATGTTGTTGCAGTAAGGATATTGTGCTGCATAACTAAATACTTATAAGGTTCCAAAGGCGAGACCTATTGGCCAATGGCTGAACAAAGTCCATTTTAAGTATCGGTTCTGCACACAACACGTATTTCGACAAAATAACAGCTAATGTAGTCCGTAAACAAGACAAAAAATGCAGCGTGAAATGAAGCGTTGTGAGCACACCAACTGAGCAAATTAGACCACTAAAGTAATGAAAAGAGACACATAGCACTTTACAAAACTCCAAAAAATACTGCCCCCCCCAAAAGAAATATTTGTAATCATAGTATATTTTTTAAAGACATTAAGTCAGATACATGTACATCACCCCCCACCCCACCACTGACCACAAAAGATTTTCTTATGAACTGGTCTTATCCTGAAAATCTGAAGTTCTCAGCAACTTGAAATGCTACTTAAATGTACCCGATGCTTTTTTGCTATATGCTAAACACGCTGTGTCATCAAATTTACCAGATTGCCAAAATGTATCTGCTCTTGTGGATGGGTCTTCACAGCACAAAACTGCTCCTGCAAACTGAAAAGATTCTGACAAGTGGGAATACAAGGGCAGCAGTAGAAAAGCACAAAGAAAGAAAACACACAATGATAGGATTCTTATATTAATTTTTTTTTAAAAAGCAGAGCATCAGAACTACAGCTGAATAGTTCCTTTCGTGCAATAAAACAGAGGTACTTTCTACACTCCTTGCTACAAGCAGCTACGTCGCAAAAAACCTGTGCAAAGTTGTACAGTCTTCCACCAGTCACTGGGAGTCTAGGATTGTTTACATTTTAGCGTAAGCATCGACAAAGCCATTAACCAGGTCTTTAAGTTTATCGGTAAGAGTACGACCTCTGTGCACGTTGCCACAGCTGTCCTAGAAAAAAAAAAATCCCATAATGTAGCATGGTCTTGGGATTCATTAGAAAATCTGAGGGTATTGCTCCTTTGAATAACAACAAGCATTAGTGGAGTCAAGCAGTCATTTTAAAGAACAGCGATACTGACTCGCAGTAGGGCTCGAAATGTTGTTGCATGTTTAAGAAAGCCTATTTGACTGCAATTCTTTACTGTGTAAACAAAACAAAAAATTAGAATGTAGCGTGAGGAATGCCAGGAATGAGGAGTGAGGCGGGAGGGAGAGAGACAGGGCACAAGTCGTGTACAGAGAGAGACGCCCAGAAGAAGGGAGGCAAAGGAAAGGTACGGAGTCAGAAAAAGAATGGGAGATTCAAGGAGCAGAGAGAAGAGGCGGAATCGAGGCGAGCGTAGAGGCAGACAAAAAGAGAGAGACAGAAACAAGAAACGCGCTCTCTGGTGAGGGAGGGGAGGAGGGGGGAGGGGGGAGGGGGAGGGGGAGGGGGAGGAAAGGTAGATGGCGCCTCGCAAGCGATGCGAGGAATGGATGGCGCGTGTGCACGCTATCGTGAACGCAAGCTGGTCGCCAGCAAAAGCCACTGCTGTTTGCACTTCCAAAACCCGCTTACTAAAACTCTCGCCAGAGCAGCGTATGCGCTGGCTCAGGCGAGACCTAAAAATGAACAACATTCACTGCAGGGCAAATACCGCCGTTGAGTGTGTGTCGGTGCTTGTCCTGCGGTGAAAGGGCCAAAACTCCACATGAAAGACGTGTTCCTGAGACTCATGTGGCTCTCATGGGAGCGATTAGTAAAGGTTCACTTGGCACACATTTGGAAATGCTCAGAGTAAAGAAGGAGGCAGATACTTGACAGGTAGTAAAAACTTTGCCAAACTTTTTTTTTGATTTGTGAAACCTGTTGAGGCACCAACCTTCAACATGTCTAGCCCTAAGTGTGTAGAGGTTTGCTTGTGGTGAGTTTGAATGCCAAATTGATTGAAGACTCAGTGAGAGGTGGTTTGATTGGTGATTCTGTCCAGTGGCGTATGAATGTCATGGGCCCTTGAATGGCAGCAGTATGTTGATGTGAGTGCACTGCTGTTTTGGATTAGGACAGTGGCTGGAAGTATGAAAGTCTTGTTTGTGGTGCATGAATGGCCCATAAAGTAGTTGGTGTCTTTTTGTGGCTTTATGGCTCACCTTCAGTAGTCTTGGTTTCAATATTCTGATACTGTGATTAGTATTTGCTCTTTGAAGTTAGTACTTTTGGAGGTACCAAAACCAACCTGTGTAAGTGGTGGTTAAACTTAAAAAAATTCAGTAAGATCCCCTAATTATTTTGAGAACTGAACACCTGGAGGTGTCCAGGGTGGTGTAGCTTGCATTGATCCCACTTACTTTCCTATAATGCCCCGCAAAACTTGAAAGTGCTCAAATGGCTAAGATCACTCATTTATTCACATTTTATATTGGAAATTTCTGGAATCTGTTGCAATCCACAAATTGACAATCACCCATTGTTCCCATGTGTCTCTATAAAAATGGAGGCATGGACACGTCAACTTTTTTCACTGTAAACCAATCGTTTTTTTTTTTTTTTGCACTTTGGTTAGTTCCTGTATTTTGGGCCCTAGCTCAGTTGGTGAGAGTGACAAGTCATGCCAACCAGGACTCTTGAGGGTGTTCGGTTTCCAGAAATGTGCAGGTATGGTAGGTTTCCAAAGATGCCAGTATAGCTAGATCCCAAAAACCAGAGCTAACCAAATTGCAAAAAAAGGGTTGGTTTACAGTGGAAAAGTTGATGAGTCCATGTTACTTTTTAGGCTTTTTCCGGTCGTGGGGGCTAAGCCCAGCCACACAAGTGAGGTAGTATTTTTTTTAAAGGAAAACTTGGGGGAATGCTGTGTGGTAAGGCATTTGTGACTCGCCTCAGATTCCAGAACTTTCCATCACAGAAATCTGAGGAAAATGTGTGTATTTAGCCTAAGTTTGAGGTTTGAAAGGGCCTCTGGGTAAAAGGACATGGTGAGAGCCACGAAAGTTGCACCACCCTGGACTCTCCCGGTTGTCTAGATTACTATGGCAGAGGGTAGAGCCACCGATACAAGTGAGGTACCATTTTTATTTGCAGACTTGAGGGAACGCTGGGCGATAGGAAATTTGTGGCTCCCCACAGATTCCAGAACTTTTCTGCAGAGAAATGTGAGGAAAATGTATTTTTTAGCCAAAGTTTAAGGTTTGTAAGGGCTTCAGGGTAAAATCCTCTGGTGAGAGACGCACAAGTCATGCCCTCCTGGTCTCTACGGGTAGTCTAGTTTTCAGAAATGCGCAGTAGGTTTCCCTAGGTGCTGGCGAGCTAGTGCCCAAAATCCACAGCTGACAAAAAGGGTTGGTTTACAGTGGAAAAAGTTGATGTGTCCTTGTTGCGTTTCGGGCTCTTTTTCTGTTGTGGGGGCTAGGCCTCACCCACATAATTTAGGTACCATTTTTTTCGAAAAGCTTGGGGGAACGCTGGGAGGCAGGAAATTAGTGGCTCCCCACAGAGTCCAGAACATTCCATCACAAAAAAGTGAGGGAAATGTGTTTTTTTAGCCTAAGTTTGAGGTTTGTAAGGGCTTCTGGGTAAAATCAGCTGGTGAGAGCCATGCAAGTTACACCACCTTGGACTCTTCCGGTTGTCTAGATTTCAGAAATGTGCAGGTTTGGTAGGTTTTCCTTGGTGCCAACTGAGCTAAGCCCCAAATCCACAGTTACCTGCAATGTAGGAAAGGGTCAGTTTTTGGGTGGAAAAATTAGATGTGTCCATGTTGCAGTTTGTGCCTTTCAGGTGCAAGGCCCACTCTCAGAAGTGAGGTACCATTTGTATTTGAAGACGGTGGGTAACGCTGGGTGGTAGGGCATTTGTGGCTTCCAACAGATTTCACAACTTTCTCTCAGATAAATGTGAGGAAAAGGTTAGTTTTTAGGAAAAGTTTGAGGTTTGCAAGGGCATCTGGGTAGAATCACCTTGCTAGAACCACAAACGTCACACCACCCTGGATGCTCTTGGGTGTCTAGTATTCACAAATGTCAGGGTATGGAAGGTAATAGTAGGTTGCAGCAGAACAAGGACCCAAAATCCGCAGCTACCCACGCTGTAAAAAAGCATGGATTCTGCGGGGTAAAATACGATGCCTCCAGGTCGTGTTTGGAGGTGTATGTGCCTTCCAAATGGAAGCCAGTGTGTATAAAAGAAGGCATTTTGTGATACGCCTATGAATCACACGCAGGTATAGGTACCCACAAATCCAGAAAATACAAATAGCCACTACTCCTAATAACAGTATCTGGTGCACATTTCAGAAATGCGTAATAGGTTTCCTTCATACCCATTTTTCACTCTTTAAATTTTACCATATTAATTGTTTTATACTCAGTACATAATGAAAAACCATTGAAAGGTGCAGCTTAGTTGTTGGCTCTAGGTGCCGCTTTCTAGGAGAACCTACAACTCCTATAAATCCTCATAACCAAATGCCTAGCAGACATACCTGTGTATTGCTTTTGTAAATCGTCCAATGTAACAAGAACCTACAGATGAAAACATTGGCACAAATGGTTGTTTTTTTCTACTCATTTTGCATATTTTATTATTTCAACACTTCTTTGGGAATAACCTTGATGGGATGAGAGCAACCCGACGTCCAGGGGTATTTGGGGTGTCCCAAAGGTACACTCCACCCCCAACTGGATGCCACAACATATACAATATGTTGTGGCAGCAATTACAGGGCTCATGGATAGGGTCCCTATTGAAATGCATTGTAGTGAAAGCCTGTCTTTCAAAAGAAGCACAGATAAAGGTTGATAACAGATTCTAGTCACAATATAAATTGTTTGTTGGTGGTACTATACTAAGTTTAGGAATTCTGGTGTGTCCTAAGCTGATCCTGTGAAAAAAGTTGATCCCCTGCTGGGATTTGATGAACCATGTTTTCTCTCATGATTTTCTCATAGAGGTTACGGAAGGTGTTCCAGAAGCTAAATGAGAATACATTTCTATAAGTTCACAATATCTTCCTCAGTCATGTGAGAAAACTGCCTCATATTCTGAGTAAAATGTACTGCCAACAATAACAGCAGCCTGTCAGTAGGTTCCCCGGTGTTCTATATCAACTTCACCACCATGTTCAAATGAACAATTAGAGCACTAAATTTCTGTAGTTATGACAGAAATGTGGCACACTCAAATGCCATCTTGATGGAGTCATAGATGTAAAACTGACAGCATTTCCTTTAGAAATTAAAGAAGTATTTGAGTTAATTGTGTCATAGAAAGTACTCTAGAAAGCTAAAATGAGAACACTTTCAGTAAATTCTAAAATATAAGACATCGAACAGTGGGGGCGGCCCATCTTCAGAATTTAATTGAAAAATACTCTGGGGCCTTCTTTCACTGTTCCGGGCCAATGTGTAATAGTGGGGAGGAGGCATACACTGGGACAATATGTGGTGAACTGTGTATTTTAAAGCACACCGGGCCAGCAGGAATGATCTCAGCAAAACAGTACTTGATAACATTTAGAGGAGGTGCTGTACTCGCCATTAAGGAAATTTAGAAAGCTGTATGGTAAATGTTGCATTTTAAAATACATTGGGCCAGTAGACCTGGCAGCATGTGGAATTGTTTTCTATTGTCTGGCATTATCAGAGATTTGTTCTATTCTAAAACCCACTAGGCCAGTTGGAAGTTACACTACAAATGATTACAAAATAGCTGAGCATCCTTCCACCATAGGAGTTTTGGAAAAGGGGTGACAGGCAGCATAGCTTAAACAAAAATTGTCGAATTATTATTATTTCATACTGCACTTACATGTATATAATACCTTTACACTATTTTGAGGATGGGCTGCCAGTGAAGGAGAAAACTTTCCTGGTAATACATGATAACTCAGAGCTACACCTTCCATCCAGTATTCTTGGTTTTGATATGATTTGTCCCTTCAGCTGAAATCTTACCCAAATTTGAAAAGATATTGGATGAAGAAACATGCATAAAGCACAGAAACAAACCGTGAGCTTCCATGGTGCTCTTCCGGCACAGAACTTATACTCAAATTTACAACAAACCCATGAAAACTGGGTAAAGCAGAATAATAAATAATAGTACTCTTTATGAAAATAAGTGGCAGCAGTGCACAAAGTATCATTTGTTTACTAGCTGCAACTGTTGTGTAATTTCCACATAATGTTTTACAGAGGGTAATGCGAGTGTTTTCCGTCAAATTATTTTTTGAAGCAAAGGGATCATCAAATAGGACTTCTTAGAGAAATGCTGACAAGTAGCAAAATCTTGCAGAGGAATGGTGGGGAAAAACAGAAAAAAAAACAAAAGGGTTTTGGACAAATTGGATCAGTGAGTGTGAGGAAAAGAGTGAGTCATAAAGACGTTTTATTTTAAGAGGTAGAGTTCTGAGTAGGAAGCAAGTACTCCAAACAGTAATTACATGCATTTGTCATTATCCAGTTCAAGCAGTGCCTGCTAATCTAATCGTGTCCTTCCAACCACTGTAAACCTTTGTAAAAGATTTGAATTCTCTAAACCTCATAGTATGTGTCTTTCCAGAAACCAAGTTCTCTCTCCCTCAATTGAATATGTTTATTAGGAAGACTCAATGAGTGCGGCATGCAAGCAGTTTATTGCCTCTGAGTGGCTTGCTAGAGCCAACCCTTGAATATCTTGAAAAGCTCAATGTGTCTCCCCGCCAAGCCCTAATTCCTCTCACTATCACCAAACATGTCTAGCCTCTTCCCTCTCTCATGTTGAACTGCGCCCTCCTGCTCCCCATTATCTCATTTTCCTTCCTTCCGTGTTGGCCAGGCAATTAATAACGGATATTTTTTCTGTCCAGTGAGAAACCAGAGTGTTGAGTGAGGGATGACCACTTAATTCACAATGTTCCTTCTTCATTCCCGATATCAGGTCTCATCCTGTCTTGGTCCCTCTTTTCTGGCTCTCCTGTTTCCTCTCCTCTCAATTAGCCCTACTTCCCCCTCCCGTTAAAAAATAATAATATTTTTTTATTGTTATTTTGAGAGCCTAGTACGTTAATACAGGATACATTACTGTAGGATATGGAGCAAGGTATTTCCATGGTCTATCACGATTTATCAATAACCATACCTTGAAATGAGTAATCAACATAGCTGTAGTGTCAAGAGTTGTGGCAAATGACACTGAAGTAAGTAGAAACATAGCATCTTAATCACAAAACAAACAAAGCAACAACATTCATTTTTTAACGTAAAAAAGACAACCACCTTTTCTCCCACCCATACTCAATTCAATGTTTCTCAATACTGCCACATTACCCCAGATCCGGGGTCACATGGTCGTGCAGTGGCGTCCCATCATCACCCTTTCCATGGATCTTGCCCTCTCCATCTCTCCCAGGGGTCAGTTTCCCCCAATGAGCGCAACTATGTGTCCTGAATTTCATGTCAGTGTTCGATATATTTTCCGACCCAGAGGGTGCACCAGTAGCGTTTGCAGTCAAATCCTTAATCATGGCCCCCCCCCCAGGCAAATAAGTCATCCGGGAGTCAGTCGTCTCAACAAACTCTTTTCATATGGGTTTCTTCTGGCCCATTCTGTTACATCCCTCAGCCATTCAGTTGTCAGGGTAGGTCTGGGCCACCGGATGGCAATGCATTGTTGAGTTAAAGTCAGACTGAGTCCTACGAACCGTCTACTCAGTTTTTTCTTCTTTTTGATGGGAATTAGACCCAACATGCATTGCTTGAGGTCTCTGGGGATGGTCCAGCCTGTGGCTCTATGCAAATAAAGCAATATCTCATTCCAGTAGGAAATTATCTGAGGGTAGGTCCATGCAACATGGGCAAAATCTGCTGGGGCATATCCACAACGCTTACATGTGGAACCCCTAGTTCTTGTAAATAGCATGCAAGAGTTTGTGCAAAAGATATGTAATGTGTATGAAGTTGTATTGGAGCAATTTAAATCTCAAGTTCACTGAAACCTCTTGTACCACCTGTGGATCCGAACCCACTCGGTAGGTGTGATGGAAAACTCGCACCATGTATCTTCAGCCTTTAAGAGAGATTGTGGTCTGTCCGCGTGAAGAGCACGTTATAAATGCATGATAAGTCTCCTACCACCCACCCTGGACAACAGTGTGACGAGCATCTGTGTGGGTTCCGGGACTTCAGGGAATCCCAGCCATATCTCCCATGCAATCGCTGCTATTTTAGAATATTGGAGAGATTGCCCTCACCCCAGTTGGAAAGTCTCAGTTGCATCTTGCACATGATGAAGCAGCTCGCCAGGTATAGGTCACCTAAAATAGTGCAGCCCCCTACCCGCCAATGGCCGACGCCATCTAGTGTGCAATCTGTGCGAATGGCTTAATATTCCAGTATTCTAGTGTCAGTGCATATGTGTTAGAAATGGGAGTCTCTAGTTGGCAGTGGCTGGCCAATGTCCAAGTAGGGACCCTTCTTCCTAAGTCAGAGTGAGGGGGCTACACCCTTTGATAACCCCTGCTCAACCCTGTGGTAACGTAGGACGAGCAGACAGGCCTATCTCAGAGGCAGTGTGTGAAGCATTTATGACCATACACAATAACGCAGTGACGACACCACAAAGGGACACCACACAAGTAGCTATAGAAAAATAGGTATCTTTATATAAGCTTAACACAAGGCTCAAATACGATCAAAAATCCACAATGCACGTAAATATAAGTTCACGAAGAAAGGCAATTAAAAGCACTCAAAAGCGTGTGAAACGAACTTAGTTCGAGGCCGGGGTCTACGCGACCCGGTGATGCACAATGTACCGGAGGTTTAAAGGGGAACGGCACGCAGCTTCGGGAGGAAGCCGCGAAGATGACAGGCGGACTCGCAGCGGCCGCAGCGTTCCGCGGCGTGCACTCACGAGGCTCCTGAGGCGGTGATAAAAAGGCGGGCTCTCAGCGGCAGCAGCTCCTCAGCCGCAGCGGCCCACAACAGCGATAGCGCTGATCCTCGTAGCATAGACAAATGCGGACTCTCAGCGGCAATAGCTCCTCAGCTGCGGCGGCCCGCAATAGCGATAATCCTCATAGCACAGACAAATGCGGGCTCTCAGCGGCAACAGCTCCTCAGCTGCAGCGGCCCACAATAGCGATAAGTGATGATTCTCGTAGCACAGACAAATGCGGGCTCTCAGCGGAAACCGCTCCTCAGCTGCAGCGGCCCACAATAGCGATAGCGATGATCCTCGTAGCACAGACAAATGCGGGCTCTCAGCGGCAACAGCTCCTCAGCTGCAGCGGCCCACAATAGCGATAGCGATGATTCTCGTAGCACAGACAAATGCGGGCTCTCAGCGGCAACAGCTCCTCAGCTGCGGCGGCCTACAATAGCGATAGCGATGATTCTCAGCCCGCGTTCCCCGCAGTAGACCCAGAGGCTCTGGAATTCTCGACAGAGGCCTCACCTGCGAGTAGAACCCCTCTCAATAGGAATTCAGAAGGCGGATGGGTGAAGTCTAATGTCCCTGAGACTTCAGCAGGAGGCAAGCTCAAATCAGGCCCTTGGGTAGTTGCTTCAGCAAGATGGATGAAAGATTCAAAGTCCTTTTCCTCTCGTTACACGGACAGAGGTTCGTCTTGACATCCAGAAGTAACACACCCGTAGGGGTTTCGGCACAGATATTTATACCCCACAGGTCTTTGTTCTCAAAAGTCACAAGTCACTGAACCCAGCCAGAAACAGTTCGGTGTGGTGCTGGAGCACTTTATTTACGAGGCGGCATCCTGCCTTTGAGGAAGAGGGGGACTGCCATCAGACGCACAGTGGGGGCTGGAGCCATCATTCACCTTGCCAGGCCCAGCCCTGCTCAGACCAAAGGGTCACCCCTCCCCATACTCCAGCTGCAGATTCCGCTCTTCACCCCAGGTCGGCTCAGCCTGCCCTGTCCCTCCAAGACCAGACATCCAATACACATAACAGCAGAGCACACGGGGCGACTTAGGCAAGAAAATACCTACTTCCTAGAAGTGGTATTTTCAAACACAGAATCTCAAAATAATCCTCACTAAAAGTTGTATTTTAATATTCTGAGCTCAGGCATATTAAATTCGACTTTCCAAACGTGTTCCTTGGGTCAGCTAGGATTATAGGATGTAATAATCAAAACTGCCCATTCTGGCCTAAGGGAACACATAGCCTTGCAATAGTGAAAAACGAAATGGAGTGTAATTCACTATCAGGACATGCCACACAGACCAAGGCAGGTCCTACCTTTCACATACAACGCACCCTGCCATAGGGATGACTTACATGATGCCAAGGGAAGGTTGAGGGACTGGGAAGTGGGTTCACTTTACAGTCAAAGAATGGCAGTTCTGGACTGCGCACAGACTCTGCGATGGCAGGTCTGAGACACACTTTACACGCTGCTTAGGTGGGTGGCGCAATCAGCGCTGCAGGCCCACCCGCAGCATTCAGTCTACCAGCCCTGGGCACGCACGGTGCACTATACGAGGGACTAACAGGTAAATCAAATGAGCCAAATATGGGAATACCAATTCATCCAGTCAATTTACAATAGGGAGCATTCGCGCTGTAGCACTGAATGGCAGTGGCACAGCGCCCAGAGCATCTAACACCAGCAAACACAGAGGAGACAAAAAGCGAAAGATGGAAGGGAGACCCACGCCAATGGTGCCAGGTCTAACACGTGTCCCCTCCAGCTGATATGTGGGGAGAACTACCCACCCACTTGGGGGTTCTCATCACTAAGGCGCAAAAATCTGGACAGACCATCAGCATTGGTGTGTTCTGTACCTGAGCGGTATTCCACCGTAAAGTCCATCCCCTGTAGGGAAATAGACCACCTCAACAACTTGGGATTCTCACCCCTCATCTGCATCAACCATCTGAGGGGCCTGTGGTCCGTCTGAACCCGGAAGTGAGTCCCAAACAGGTATGGCTTCAGCTTCTTCAGTGCCCAGACCACAGCAAATGCCTCACGCTCAATTGGACTCCACCTCTGTTCCCGTAGAAGTAACCTCCTACTAATGAAGGCTACCGGTTGGTCTAGGCCCTCCTCATTGATCTGTGACAGAACAGCCCCCACACCATGCTCTGAAGCGTCTGTCTGGACAACAAATTTGTTTGAAAAGTTGGGGCCCTGAAGTACAGGTGCTGTGCACATGGCAGTCTTCAGGGCGTCAAAAGCTTTCTGACTGGTGTCAGTCCAGTTCACAATCTTTGGCTGCTTCTTAGAAGTCAGCTCAGTCAAGGGTGCAACAATGTTGCCATACCCCTTGACAAACCTCCTGTAATAACCCGTGAGTCCTAAAAAGGCTCTCACCTGTGTCTGGGTCTTTGGGGGTTCCCAAGCCAGGACGGTTTCAATCTTGGGCTGTAGGGGCGCCACCTGGCCGCTCCCAACCTGGTGTCCCAAGTACACCACAGAACCCTGCCCAATCTGGCACTTACTTGCCTTGATTGTGAGGCCTGCCCTTCGGAGTGCCATCAACACTTCCCAGAGGTGGCGCAGGTGGTCCTCCCATGAGGAACTAAACACTGCACCGTCCAGGTAGGCAGCACTGAAATCCTCCAGCCCAACCAACACCCTGTTGACCAACCTCTGAAAGGTGGCAGGGGCATTCTTCATCCCAAAGGGCATCACCCGGAACTGGTAGTGCCCATCCGGTGTGGAGAATGCTGACCTCTCCTTTGCCCCATCAGTCAAGGCGATCTGCCAATACCCAGACGTCAAATCAAACGTGCTGAGGTACCGTGCAGCCCCTAGCCGATCTATGAGCTCATCAGCTCTGGGGATGGGGTGCGCGTCAGTCTTTGTGACTGAATTGAGCCCTCGGTAGTCCACGCAGAACCGAAGTTCTGGGGTGGCACCAGGCGTGGCAGGTTTTGGTACCAGGACCACTGGGCTGGACCAAGGGCTGCCAGAGGACTCAATCACCCCTAAAGCAAACATTTTGGAAACCTCCTCCTTAATGCATGCCCTAACCCGGTCAGTCGCTCGGTAAGCCTTGTGTTTAACAGGAGGACTGTCCCCAGTGTCCACTTCATGGACACACCAATCAGTGACACTAGGCACCAGGGAGAACAGATCACTGAATTGTCCCAACAGTTGGCGACAATCACTCTGCTGCTCAGGGGTCAGTGTGGTGGAGAGGACCACACCCTCCACTGACCCATCTTGCTCCTTTGCACACAGGAGATCAGGAAGAGGCTCACTCTCCTCCTCCATCCCAGCATCTGTGGCCAGGAGCATGCCCACTTCGGACCTCTCAAAGTGGGGCTTCAGGCGGGCGACATGCAGGACCCGCAAGGGGTTCCGGGGAGACCGCAAGTCCACCAAGTAGGTAACAGGACTCTTGCGCTCCACCACCTCAAAGGGTCCGGTCCACTTATCTTGGAGCGCACAGGGCTCCACTGGGGCCATGACCCAAACCTTTTGACCAGGCTGAAACTCAATCAGAGTGGCATTCTGATCGTGCCAATGTTTCATCTCTTCCTGACTGGCTTCCAGATTCACCTCAGCAAGCTTTCTGAAATGCCGGGTCTGGTTCCTGAAGGCCAGCATGTAGCTAAACACATCCTGGGGAGGTTTCCTGGGAGATTGCTCCCAGCCTTCCTTGACCAGACTCAGAGGCCCTCTTACCGGGTGACCATAGAGTAGTTCAAAGGGGCTGAACCCTAGGGACTTCTGTGGCACCTCACGGTAAGCAAACAACAGGCATGGCAAGAGGACGTCCCACTTACGCCTCATGGACTCTTCTAGGCCCATAATCATGCCTTTGAGGGTCCGGTTGAATCTCTCAACCAGCCCATTACCTTGGGGGTGGTAAGGGATGGTAAACTTATAAGTTACCCCACACTCCTCCCACAGAGACTTCATATATTTGGAAATGAAGTTAGTACCCCTATCGGACACCACCTCTCTGGGGATCCCCACACGGGAGAAAATTCCCATCAGTGCACGTCCCACCACGGGGGCCGTCACTGTCCGGAGCGGGATGGCTTCAGGGTACCGGGTGGCATGGTCCACCAAGACCAGGATGAACCTGTTGCCCATGGCTGTCTTGGGGTCTAGAGGACCCACAATGTCAATGCCCACTCGCTCGAATGGGGTACTGACAACTGGAAAGGGCTGGAGTGGGGCTTTGATCTTCCCCCCAGTCTTCCCACTTGCCTGGCAAGTTTCACATGTCCTGCAGTGAGCATCTGAGCTCCTGCGCATCTGGGGCCAATAAAAGTGGGTGACCAGCCTCTCAACGGTCTTGGTCTGCCCCAGATGTCCTGCCAATGGCACATCATGAGCCAACCCCAGTAGGAAGGCTCTGAAGCACTGGGGTACCACCAGCACACGGGCTGACCCAGGCTCAGCAACCTTAAGCTCGCTGTAAAGGAGGTCATTCTCCCAATAGATCAGATGTGATCTGACTGATCACCTGCTGCCTGGGCTGCAGCCTGTTGCCGCGGCCCCTCAAGAGAAGGGCACGTTCTCTGCTGTTCACAAAATTCCTCCCTGGTGGGCCCTCCTTCCCGCTGCCAATGGGTCAGCCCAGGCAGGTCCCCCAGTTCGGCTACTTTACCCCTGTAGGCTCCAGGGCATCCCCCTCAAGGTCTGCTCCCTCCTGGACCGTGGGAACTATGGGGGCCGGCTTCCCGCGCCCCCTACCCCTTCTCTTTAAGGCAGGGGCCTGGGCCATACTTTCAGGCTCCAGGTCCTTCTGAACGTCCTTACTGGCTGCCATGGACCGAGTGGTCGCACACGCCCACTCAGGCAGACCCAACATTTCCAAATGAGATTTCCTCTCCACCGTAGCCCACAGGGAGTTCTCTAAATCGTTGCCCAACAGACAGTCTACCGGCATGGCTGGCCTCACAGCTACTTGAAGAGTTCCTGAGACCCCCCCCCACTCAAAGGGAACTTGAGCCACCTCACACTGGCTCTCAGAGTTGTCTGCTGACACTACGGGGCAGAATGCATGGGGGACAACCTGCTCTGGGGACACCAACCGGGAGCTGACAGCAGTCACACTTGCTCCAGTGTCCCTCAGAGCCTCCACCCTATGGCCATTGATGGTCACCCACGGCCTGTACTTCTTAGTGTTATCAGGCAGCGTGGGGTTAGGGACCTTCTCAAAGTCTCCTAGCGAGACAAGGGTCAATTCTACGGGATCCCACCCACCTGGGGCACCCATCTCCTCCCCTCCCAGGGCTACACTAGCAAGCTGGCGGGGTGGTGCACGGGGTGGTGCATTGAGGTCCCTCTGGGGACACTGGGGATCATAATACCGGTGGCCCACTTGACCACATTTGAAACAAGTAAGGGGCCCCCTATGAACAGGCCTACCTGTCGGGGGCACTGGCTTCTTCTCAGGGGAGACTGGGACACCACTCCTGGGTTCCCTTGGGAATTACTTTGGGGCCCTCTCTGGAACTCCCTCTGTTTACCCCTGTCCCCCCACTTCTCTGCTGGGGACCCTGCCCACCTTTGGCGAAGTCTCCCACCTGACCCTTGCGAACCCGGGTGCTCACCCAGCGGTCCGCCTCCTCAGCAAGCTTCCTAGGGTTAGTTAGCTTGCTTTCAACAAGGTGCTGGCGTAGCTCTGGAAAACAGTTACTAGCTAAATTCTCCCACGCAAACAAATCATACAGTTGTTCAAAAGTTTCCACCTTGCTACCTTTTACCCAGCGATCCATTGCTCTGCAAAAAAAAGACACATATTCAACCCAAGTGGTACCCTCTAACTTCTAACAGGTTCTAAATCTCTGCCTGTACATTTTTGGGGTCAAACCATATCGTGTCATCAAGGCCTCTTTCATGTGGGCATACACCATCCTGCTCTCTTCAGGCAGATCCAACAGGGTATCCCTCCCATCACTCACAAAGCGTCCCCACAACCCCGCTCCCCAATCCTTCTCAGGGACCCGGTGGGACACCAAGGCTATCTCGTAGGCGGCAAACCATTGCCCAATATCCTCACTCTTATGGAAATCCTTGATGACATCCTTGGGTATATAAACTCTACCCTCGGTAGGTACTAAAGGTATGCTGCCACCAAAGGGGGAGATCTCTAAACTCTTAGCCTTGATCTCCAGTTCCCTCAATATTCTCTCATGCTCCAGTTTCATTTTCTCAAGTTCAAATGTCAACCTGTTATTCTCAATATCCAACTTTTTACTCTCTAGGTCCTTCTGACCTTCTAATTTGGCCATCTCCAAACTATGCCTCCTAGCTCTCTCCCTGTCCTCCATCTCTTCTGGAGACAGGCCCTTTGAGGACACACTAGTACCTGGACTGGAAAGTGCTTTACCTCCCCCTAAATCCACTTCGTGATCCTGCTGCCCTCCGGCATTCTCTCCCCCGTCCCCAGGCTCTCCCCCATTCCCGGGGGACTCCCTCGCCTCCCACCAGGCCTTTAGCGCCTTCCGATACTCCTCCTTCCTAGAGAGACCTGCAATAGGGACGGTGAATTGCTTGCAAAAAGACTTTAGCTGTTTGGCAGTGTAGGTTTCTAACCTCTCTTCCTCAAAGGTGAGATCCTCCGAAGCATTGGATGCTGGCTTACCCATTGTGGACATAACTGGCAATTACGATTAAAAAAAAACAGAACAAGATCAACAACGTATGTGGTTGCGTTTAGGTCTGCACTCACTAGTGGTGTACACCAGTTATTGTATGTGGATCACAAATGCAAGTCCTGATCCTCACCGCTGACCACCAATGTTAGAAATAGGAGTCTCTAGTTGGCAGTGGCTGGCCAATGTCCAAGTAGGGACCCTTCTTCCTAAGTCAGCGTGAGGGGGCTACACCCTTTGATAAACCCTGCTCAGCCCTGTGGTAACGTAGCACGAGCAGACAGGTCTATCTCAGAGGCAGTGTGTGAAGCATTTATGACCATACACAATAACGCATTGACGACACCACAAAGGGACACCACACAAGTAGCTATAGAAAAATAGGTATCTTTATACAAGCTTAACACAAGGCTCAAATACGATCAAAAATCCACAATGCACGTAAATATAAGTTCACGAAGAAAGGCAATTAAAAGCACCCAAAAGCGTGTGAAACGAACTTAGTTCGAGGCCGGGGTCTACGCGACCCGGTGATGCACAATGCACCTGAGGTTTCAAGGGGCACGGCACGCAGCTTCGGGAGGAAGCCGCGAAGATGACAGGCGGACTCGCAGCGGCCGCAGCTCCCAGCTGCAGCGGTCCGCGACGTGCACTCACGAAGCTCCTGAGGCGGTGATAAAAAGGCGGGCTCTCAGCGGCAGCAGCTCCTCAGCCTTAGCGGCCCACAATAGCGATAGCGCTGATCCTCGTAGCATAGACAAATGCGGGCTCTCAGCGGCAACAGCTCCTCAGCTGCGGCGGCTCACAATAGCGATAATCCTCGTAGCACAGACAAATGCGGGCTCTCTGTGGCAACAGCTCCTCAGCTGCAGCGGCCCACAATAGCGATAGCGATGATTCTCGTAGCACAGACAAATGCGGGCTCTCAGCGGAAACAGCTCCTCAGCTGCAGCGGCCCACAATAGCGATGATCCTCGAAGCACAGACAAATGCGGGCTCTAAGCAGCAATAGCTCCTCAGCTGCAGCGGCCCACAATAGCGATAATTCTTGTAGCACAGACAAATGCGGGCTCTCAGCGGCAACATCTCCTCAGCTGCGGCAGCCCACGATAGCGATGATTCTCGTAGCACAAACAGATGCGGGCTCTCAGCGGCAACAGCTCCTCAGCTGCAGCGGCCCACAATAGCGATAGCGATGATTCTCGTAACACAGACAGATGCGGGCTCTGAGCGTCAACAGCTCCTCAACTGCAGCGGCCCGCGATAGCGATGATTCTCAGCCCGCGTTCCCGCAGTAGACCCAGAGGCTCTGGAATTCTCGACAGAGGCCTCACCTGCGAGTAGAACCCCTCTCAATAGGAATTCAGAAGGCGGATGGGTGAAGTCTAATGTCCCTGAGACTTCAGCAGGAGGCAAGCTCAAATCAGGCCCTTGGGTAGTTGCTTCAGCAAGATGGATGAAAGTTTCAAAGTCCTTTTCCTCTCATTACACAGACAGAGGTTCGTCTTGACATCCAGAAGTGACACACCCGGAAGGGTTTCGGCGCAGATATTTATACCCCACAGGTCTTTGTTCTCAAAAGTCACAAGTCACTGAACCCAGTCAGAACCAGTTCGGTTTGATGCTGGAGCACTTTATTTACGAGGCGGCATCCTGCCTTTGAGGAAGAGGGGGTCTGCCATCAGACGCACAGTGGGGGCTGGAGCCATCATTCACCTTGCCAGGCCCAGCCCTGCTCAGACCAAAGGGTCACCCCTCCCCATACTCCAGCTGCAGATTCCGCTCTTCACCCCAGGTCGGCTCAGCCTGCCCTGTCCCTCCAAGACCAGACATCCAATACACATAACAGCAGAGCACACAGGGCGACTTAGGCAAGAAAATACCTACTTCCTAGAAGTGGTATTTTAAAACACAGAATCTCAAAATAATCCTCTCTAAAAGATGTATTTTAATATTCTGAGCTCAGGCATACTAAATTCGACTTTCCAAACGTGTTCCTTGGGTCAGCTAGGATTATAGGATGTAATAATCAAAACTGCCCATTCTGGCCTAAGGGAACACATAGCCTTGCAATAGTGAAAAACGAAATGGAGTGTAATTCACTATCAGGACATGCCACACAGACCAAGGCAGGTCCTACCTTTCACATACAACGCACCCTGCCATAGGGATGACTTGCATGATGCCAAGGGAAGGTTGAGGGACTGGGAAGTGGGTTCACTTTACAGTCAAAGAATGGCAGTTCTGGACTGCGCACAGACTCTGCGATGGCAGGTCTGAAACACACTTTACGCGCTGATTAGGTGGGTGGCGCAATCAGCGCTGCAGGCCAACCCGCAGCATTCGGTCTACCAGCCCTGGGCACGCACGGTGCACTATACGAGGGACTAACAGGTAAATCAAATGAGCCAATTATGGGAATACCAATTCATCCAGTCAATTTACAATAGGGAGCATTCGCGCTGTAGTACTGAATGGCAGTGGCACAGCGCCCAGAGCATCTAACAGCAGCAAACACAGAGGAGACAAAAAGCGAAAGATGGAAGGGAGAACCACGCCAATGGTGCCAGGTCTAACAATATGGCACTCTATGGAGTACCCCCCCTCACCGCCCACTCCCAGAGTTAGCATACCAGTCGTATCACATGCAACAAATTTGAAACTGTTCTACTTCCCTGTAATAGTAGGCACCCCAATTCCGTACCACCATGTGTGTCTGACAGTAAGGCCATCTCCAAATTTGGCTCCATATTGAACCAATTCACGGCATGCTGTATGTGTGACACCAGATAATCAAGCTCCAGATCAGGTACTTCCATCCCTCCCTTATCCCATCCCAGTTTAAGTGTGGCTAAGCCCACCCTGCGCCTCTTCCCATCCCATAAGAGGTCTATAAGGAGTCTGTCTAGGTCTTGAAAAATGCTGCGGGGGATATTGTTCATAGTGCCTGGTGGTACATATAGGCAGCGAGGCAGTACCACCATTTTGATTAGGGCAATTTTCCCCATCTGAGAAAATTTTAGGGTGTTCCAAACTTGTATGGACGAGTGGAGGTTAGTGAGTACGCAGTCCAAATTAAGGCTGTGGCATCGCTGTGCATCATGTGCTATGAACATGCCTAGGTATCGAATAATGTTGGTTGCCATGGCATACCTGTATTGTGAAGTCGTGTGGGATCCACGTCTTTCAACTGTCCCAGCGGGAATAGCACAGATTTGGATTGATTGGCATACAACCCAAAAGCTCTCCAAAATCTCTCATCACGTTTAATTGGATCGGAGCTGAAACATCAGGTCGGCGTAAGTATACCATGATATCATCTGCATAAAGTGACACTACGTGGGTCGTCCGAACACCTGTATTCCCCATCCCTGCAGCACCTGCCGGAGTCTGCATGTCACCGGCTCCATCGCTAGAGCGAAGAGCAAGAGGGACATGGGGCATCCCTGCTGGGTGCTGCGTTGCTATACAAGGCATCCCATACAAATTCTCGCCGTTGGTGCCACATATAACAGTTTTATCCATGCAATAAATTTGGAACCAAGGCCTAGTTTCTCAAGGACCAGCCACATATAGTCTCAACCATCCAAATCTAAGGCCTTTTCTATGTCCAGAAAGGGTAAGGCATACTTTTCTTCAGTCAAGTGGGGTGAGTGGAGGACATGAGATAAACAGCGGAAATTGCAGAAGATATTCCTCCGACGGATTAAATGTGATTGATCATTGTGGATCAGTTGTGGAAGGTAGCGGTACAGACGTTTCGCAAGCAGTTGGCCAAGTATCTTTTGGTCTATATTCAGTAGGAAGAGCAGGCAATAAGAGGTGGCCTCCAATGGATCTTTCCCCAGCTTAGGTATCAATGCTACAAGTGCCTCTCTCACAGAGTTGGGGAGTACGCCCCATACCAAGGTCTACTGATATACCAGTAGTAATTTATCAGCCATGGTCACTGAAAATGTTCTATAGAGCTTGGCCGGGAGGCCATCTCCTCCCGGTGCCTTGGCTGTCTTAAGGGAATCTATGGCCATCAGTAATTCTCATTTGGTCAGAGGGCTACCCAGTTCTTCCCGTTCAGAGCTCTCTAATCTCCGGAGTAGCAGCGAGTCAAGGTATGTGACCACCAGGCACTTTGGAGTTGGTCCCAGAGATGTGTATACCTGTCGCAGGTGTGAAGTTAGTGTTTCATTTATGGCTTGCTGTGTATGCACCACTTGCCCCATTTGATCTCGTAATGCCACTATAGGGTGAGTGTAGGGTTCCTGGTTAATCATCCTAGCCAATAACAGGCCCGCCCTTTCCCCCTCCATGTGGCGCCTGTGTCTATAGGTAAGACAAACATGTTTCTCCAGGCATTCGTATGAGTCATGAAGGTGTTTCTTTGCCTCCCTCAATTCTATACTTTTAGTCTGTTCATGCGGTAAGCTCTCCCCCAAGTTGAGCCACCCTTATTTCTTGTAACGTCAAATACAGCTCCAGCATGTGACAGATGCCGGTGGTAGTAACCATCCTCACACCCCTAAGCACAACCTTCATTGCGCCCCTCTCCGTTGCCCTGTGTTGAGTGCTGTCCCTGCTATGGGTGTAGTAGTCGTTCAGTGATTCCGCTATTGTTTCTCTTTATATGAGGTCTGTGAGGGCCTCAGCTTTCATGTGCCACAATGGGACCCGGGGTAGTGGTCTAATCAAAGAGTAAGTCAATAGAAGGGGCAAGTTGTCTGAGATATATCTAGCTAGGTATGCCGTGTCTGTCACCCGTAGAGCGGACTCTGCCAGTATGAGCATGTAGTCCAGTCTGATGTACATCCGAGTGTGCAGGAGTTGAGCTCTTCAAATGTCAATGAGGCCCACCCTCTGCATCATCTGTTTCAGGGTGTCTGTTAGTTTGGGCTTGGTACCCTGTCGTGTGGGAAGGCATTCTATCTCTCCGTTAAGAACACAATTGCAGTCTCCTGCAATTATCAGATCAGCGGGGAGGAATTGTCGTGTCAGCACAATTATGTCACTAAAGAAGGACCCATCATCATTGTTGGGAGCATAGATATTGACTAGACAGATCTAGAGTGCATCTAACGTCTCGTAAAGGATAACATATCGTCCGTCCTGGTTGACACGCACTTGTAGTTTCTGGAAAGTGACCCCCCGAGCCACCGATATGAAAGCCCCATGTGTAAAACCACAATTTGAGGTGGCATGGATATGGCCTCTCCACTCATGTCGCAGGGGGGTATACAGAATGCGGGTATACAGAATGCGATTGAGACGTGGTACCGTTTGAGGAAGGTGTACACTCTGTGACATTTTTCGGGTTTGTTTAAGCCCCAGACATTCCATGTAAGGAACGTATATGACTGGCCAAGACCCGGCATCACCCCATCTGTGATATGGCAAGACACTCCCACCAGGCCGTGAGGTGTGTGTAGTGTGGTGTGTGAGGTCTAAGCTTCCAGAGCACGTCCTTTTAACCATAGAACAACAAAGAAACCAGAAAAACCGTAGCGTTGGAATCCCCCCCCCACCCCTAAGCAGAATGTGCAGAACCCTTCCAGCATAACCAGTGGCTAGAAGGGTACCAGTCAATGCCCCAAAACCCTTCCTCTTCCCTTCTCCCAAGTCAACTAACACAAATCCTAAGTGTAAAATGGGCAGTGGAACGTGTCCATCCCGAACCGCGAGACCAAATGCAGGTGCTTAGTAGGCTATAAGTGGACTCCCCCCACCCCCACCGTAGAGCAAAGTATAATCATGTAATTCAACTCAGTCAGGACATATTTGTGAATGACATGTTTAGCTCTCGCCAGTGAGTCGGGAAATCCCAAGGGGTAGGAATTCAACAAACATGTAACCCCCACATAGACATATATACAGTAATTCAATGGTGCTACATTACAGGTAGGTCACTGCAGTCCCTCTCTGGGGGTCACGTGGCTTTTGTCAGTTCAAAGCTGGCCTTCTAGGCGTCTACATCGTCTTCTATCACTGTGGCTCGATCTGCGACTTTGCAGAAGTCTAGACACAGGTGGTTTATCTCGATGGCCATCCTGCCCATCTTCCCTTCCAGAGTGACCCGAGAGCCCAGTATTGCTGCTTGGAGTTCTGCCATGGCGGGCCCCTGGCCTGGTCCATCAGCCGGCCGTTCTTGATCATGACCTGGTAATAGCATCTCTGGTCTTGACACCGTCTATTGATCAATTTTGTTAGATTGGGCTTGGGCCATTTTCACTCCCTTTTCTTTTCCCATAGCTGCCAAGTGTTGGCTTTGACTCTCTTCTAGCAGTGTGGGCAAGTCATAGCCGATCGGCCGGTGACCAGGGGTCAGTCAATGTTGGATGCAGGTCTCAGAGCCCCCAGACAGGTGAAGCTCGTGAGCCGCCTCTGCAAGTGGTTCTACACTGACCCTCGCGAGCAGCTAGGTCCCAAGTCTCTTTTGGGGATAGGCACAGCCACCAGGCCCCCCTCAAAACCCACCTCAATGCTCCCCTGTACAGCTCCTCCAATAACAGGGTCCTTCGCCAGCAGTTTCGGCCATTCAAGAGGATGCGGCAGTGCCCCAGAGTCCTTTCTGTGTATTTCGGGCACACAAGCCCGTGGTTCATAGCTGAGCAGTGTGTCTGGACCTCTCTCTGGAGTCACATCGTAGGGGTCAAAGCTATCCCCTCTGTGCACTTGGCGGCATCTCTTGTCCCCAGTGCTAGGACTGGAGATAGGCGAGATGGTGCTGTTCTCTGGGTCCCCCCAGGGGGCCCGTACAGACAGAGTGGCGGCCCCTGTGCACCGTTACCAGAGGCGATATCAGGTTGCTTGTAAGTCACAAATAAAAGGTAGGGCTGCGCGGGCAACAAATAACGCACAGGAGAGAGGACCTCACCTCAAATCCTGAAACCAGATGAACTGCAGCAGCTGCCAGGCAATCAGCCTCTTCGTGATCATGTGGTACGCGCAGGCTAGGCCATCTCCCAGGGCTCCGGTCACCAGCCATCCAATCAGGGTCATCGATCGGGGGAGAGCAGTTTCCCGATTACAGAGAGCCCAGGCCATTGCCTGCAGCCTCCGGAGGCCTCTTGCCAGGATGGATTTTAGCAGAGGAAGCAGCCGCCAGATTGTAGGCAGTCCGGGACACGGCTGCCGTAGCTCCAGTGTCAGCCTGTCTCACGGCCCCAGCCCAGGTCTGGCCCTCACGATCACTCCGCCCCAGGAATCCCATGTGGGGGGCGGCAAACCTATTCTGTGATGAAAAGGTCAAAGCACTGGTGGATCAGGTCGCCCACCCGACCCCCATTGAGGAGCGGAAATCCTTAGTCACTTGGCAGAACTTTGACGTCATCTCGGAAGATGACCTCAAATGCATCCTGGAAACTAAACCCTCCAACCATTCTTCTGACCCCATCCTTAGTGTCATCGCCATCGATTTCTACACCCATACTCTCTCTTACTGGACCAGGCTAGTTAATCTCTTCCTCAGTCAAGGCTCTCTCCTGCTGCCCTCAAATCAGGACAGGTTACCCCTCTTCTAAAAAAAAAACCCTCTGCTGATGCGAACGACCTCAACAACTTCCGCCCTATCACCAACCTCCTTTTCTTTCGAAAATCACAGAAAAATGTGTTGCGAAACAACTTTCCCTACATATTATGGACAATAATCTCCTCGACGTTTTCCAGTCTGGCTTCATCCAAAATTGCAGCACTGAAACAGCCCTGCTGCAAGTGATTGATGATGCGCTGCATATACTCGACTCTGGGGAATCGTGTCTTCTGATTCTTCTAGACCTCTCTGCAGCCTTTGACACTGTTAATCATAACACCCTCCTCAAAACTCTTCATCAGAGAATGGGATTGGATGGCACAGTGCTTAAATGGTTTGCCTCAATCCTCTCGGACAGATCCCAAATGATCAAGATAGCGAACAGTCTTTCGTCTCCATTGGCTGTAGGTCAAGGCGTCCCTCAAGGTTCTATCCTTGCACCCACTTTGTTTAATCTCTACCTGGAACCATTAGGGAACTTCCTAAGTAAATCTGGGATCCATTACCATCTTTATGCAGATGACACTCAAATCTACCTCAAGGTGTCTTCCGCACACGATCTCTCACTACTCAACTCCACTCTCAACTCTATTCACAACTGGATGTTAGCTCACCAACTCATTCTAAATCCCACCAAAACTGAATTCCTCCTCCTTTCTACCTCTCTCTCCCCTCCTCCTGTTCAATCTTGGATGGATCAACTGAATTTACTCAACAACAAACCCATCATTGTCGACAGCGCTAAATCCCTAGGTGTCATACTTGACAAAAGACAACTTAATCTCCCACATCAACTCTATTGCTAAGAACGCACGTTACCAGCTGCGCCTTCTGTGGGGGATTCGTCGGTTCTTCCCGGAAAAAGACTTAAAAACCTTGGTACAATCTCTGGTTCTCTCTAGACTGGATTATTGTAATTCTCTTCTGACGGGCCTTCCCAAATTCCACCTCTCAAATCCATCCTCCATTCAGCAGCTCGCTTCATTTCAGGGTCTAAACGAAGCGACCACGTCACTCCTATCCTGTCTTCTCTTCGATGGCTTCCGATCGAGGCAAGATCTATTTACAAAACTGCCTGCATCACACACAAAGCCTTGCACACTTCCTCCCCGTGTTACCTGGCGAATAAATTGAAATTGTCCGGAGGCTCTCGACCTTCTCGCAATGCGGAAAAGCTTCTGCTTGAGCCCCTCTCCTTCAAAAGGGAAAGATCGATGGCGCAATCCTTCTCAGGCAATGCGGTGAGAATCTGGAACTCGCTCCCCCCATTGATCCGTGCCACCTCCTCTACCCGGATCTTCAAAGCTGACCTCAAATCTCTTCTCTTCCAAAGACACTTTGAGAACCAATACTTTCATTCTCAGGCCCCTCTAGGAAGTTCGCTCATCATTGTAAATTTGTATTTTTTCTTGTACATTCCTCACCCTTGCGTGCTGTGTTGGATTTTGTGTTTGTGTACCTGTTAGAAATGGGATTTCTGGTTGGCTAAGGCTTGCGCCAGAGCCAAGCAGAAACCACCACCCTAGTCAGGGCAAGAGAGTTACACACCCAAGATAACCCCTGCTCACCCCCTTGGTAGCTTGGCACGAGCAGTCAGGCTTATCCCGGAGGCAATGTGTAAAGCGTTTGCGCAACACACACACAGCACAACACCCAAGGCACACTACAAAAGGAACTCCACACAAGGGTATATCAAAAATAGCCTTTGTATTTTCATAATACATTAGAAGTCTTCACATATACACATGGTGCCAACTGGCACTGGGCAATATTTACAAGGGATTATTTACATATGACAGGGCCACGTGGGCCGCTGTCAGAACCATCACTGAGTGAACATATTACAAATGTAGGACATATCACGTACAACCAGTAATCACTGGCGACCACTGTACTTAGCATCAGCCTGTAACATAAACCATATTATGCACAGCATTACCTTAGGCGCAAAACCTTTGCGCCACCCTCACCAGCATAAATACATTATGCAATCCTCTCATAAGTCTAAAGGCATTAGACAATAACCTCCTAAGCATAATTCACCTTAGGGGCATAAAACAGTAGAGAATATCTCACACCTAACCACAGTAGGCACAACCTCATAATCATGAATCACATTAGAGGTACAACACAGGGTGCGTAAATCATACTACATGAATTACATTTCCTAGCACCCAAAATCACATCAGCACATAAATCACATGAGGAAATAATCTCAGTGGAACATAATCTCACTAGCATAAACCATAATATGCAAAACAACCTCATAATCATAAAAGTACATTTAGAGGTCAGAACCAGGGTGCGTAAACCATAGTAAATGCATCACATTTCCTAGCACCATATCTTAGGACACAAAATCACATTAGCATGTCACCTCACAGTAGAAAGAACCATAGCAGAGGTATAAATCACATTAGCCTATAATCCCTAGGAAAGAGGCTTCACTAACACCCAAATCACCTTGGGGCCTGGCGCCCTATAAACCTAGCAGTCCCCTTGGCCAACTGGCCATCTCTAAAGGGGCTGAAATGCCCTGTGTCCCAAAAGTCAGGGCGCGCTGCCAATGCAGCGAAAGTCAAGGGTGCGCAATCTGCGCACAACCTAAACGTTGCAGCTGTCCACTACTTGCTGGGCAGCTGGGAAAGTACTGGGGCAAAGGAGTGCAGCTCACTCCTAACTTCAACACATGTCCCCTGAAAGAAAGAATAACCTAAACGGTGCAGCTGGCACTAACTGCTGCGCAGCTGTAAATGTATAAATGAGGCATGGGCTCTCAGTGGCCCTTAAAACAAATTATGCCCCTTTCGTTGGAGCTACATGGGCTCAGGAACAAATACAAAGCGTTGGAGCCACGCACGGGCTCTAAGAATAAACCTGTCCCCAAGCACTGTAAATATCTTTATACATAGATATGTAGACTTATCACAAGACCAATAACTGTCAAAGCCACAATACTGTCAAAAATAGGATACTGTTGAAAGGCTGTCAAAGAATAGTTCAAAGGTTGTAGAAATAAGGTTCAAATTCAAAGCAGGGGTCTCTGCGACCCTTTCTCTCACAAAGTACCTGGATTTAGTAGCAAAAACCAACAAAATGTCGCAAAGAAGTTGTAGCGATGAATCTCGGCACGCGAGGCCGGCGATGCGTTGAATCCTTGCCGCAAGGGAGGATGATGCGCCGATCTGCTTTGCGTGCGGGGGTGATGCGACAAACTTCTGCACGCTAGGCCGCCGATGCGCTGAGGCCTTGCCGCGAGGGCGAAGACGATGCGACGATCCTGTTGCGTGTGCGAAGACGATGCGACAGATTTCTGCACGCTAGGCCGCCGATGCGATGACTTTCTTGCCGCGAGGGAGAAGTCGATCGCGACGATCCTGTTGCGCTGTGCGATGGTGTTGCGATGCGAAGAACGGAGCTCCGCGAGGGAGCGACGGAATCCGGTGTGATGCGATCAAAATGGCGGACGCACGGTGTCCGCAAAGCGATGACTTGAAGCGATGATTTCTTTAGGGTTGCGAGCGCTCGGCGACAGCAGCGCGATGACTTTTCCAGCGCGTCTCAGCTGCAGCGGCTCGCAAAGGGGCGTTAGCGACGATTTCGTGTTGCGAGCACCCAGCGGCAGCGGCGCGATGATTTTCCTCACTCTCTCGGCTGCAGCGGCTCGCAAACGTGCGTTAGCGACGAAATGAAGTCTACTGGGCCTGAGACTTTAGTCAGGAGGCTAGTTCTCTCTCTAGCCCTTGGGTGAATGCTGAAACAAAAATAAAAGTCCTCTCAAAGGTCCTTTTCCCTCTTCTTCAAGGTCCAGAGGTCACTGCTGCAGGCCAGTGCAAGAAACAGCACACAAGCAAAAGGACAGTCACTTCCTGCAGATTCCTCCAGTGGCATGGACAGAGGGTCCTCTTCAGATCCAGGAGCAAGGCAGGGCCCAGGGAGGCCAGCCCTCATGGCAGCCCCCCTGGGCCCCAGCAGCAGCACGCCCCTGCAGGAACAGCAGCCAAACACTCAACAAGAAGCTGGGGTCACAGCCCCTTCTTTTATACACCAAAATCCCTTTGTGACACAGCACAGGGCTGGGGAAAAACCAGATGCAACTGGTTTGGGGGAGCTTTGGAGCACTTTGTTTTGCTCAGCCCCTCTCTCCTTTCACAGGACAGGCTAGGAACATCAGACACACCACAGGGGGTGGAGCCAGCATTGTACAGGGCAGGCAACATCCTATTCAGGGTCAGGGGATATCTCCTCCCACCACTCTCAGCTCAGGTGTCCTATTCAGCTCAGCGCTGACTCACCCTGCCCCTCCTGCAGCCACACACACCTCCCAGCTCCTGTCACTCACAGAGCCAGACATGTAATCCACATCAGGCAGGCAGACACAGAGCACACATAAATGCCAACTTCTAGAAGTGGCATTTCTACACCAGTCACAAGAAATCTGCGCACACCATTGCGCAGCATTTATTCTCACGAATTCAGACATACTAGACTTGACCAGGCTGCACCTCTCATAACAGGAATTACCACTGACACACTCATCCTCAATGCATTCCTATGGGCGGCAGGTCAATCTCACTAAATGGGCACAGTGCGCGCACGCACTTGGCACTGGACCACAGTGTCCAAGTGCCCAGAGGTCTAAAACTACTAACACCTAGTTCCATATAAGGCAAAAAGTTCAGGGGTGAACCTGCCAAAAAGGGCCAGGTCCAACAGTACCCTTCTTTTTAAGTCTCCTGTTTATCTTTGTATTGTTCTATTGTGTAACACTTTTCTCTTGTAACGTAACTGGTTCTATTGTACAGCGCTCTGACACCTTCGGGTAATGTCCGCGCGTTATAAAAATACACTAAATAAAGCAGTGATACGAGGCAGCACGCCAGGGAGAGAAGGCACCTGAAGGCGCCCTGCTGCGTAGGAGGCTTGCCGGACCAATCTGACCATCGTCCAAACGTAGGCCCAGTAGCGGCTCGTAGTGGGAGTGTTGCGGGGCAGTGGGGCGGGGGAGGGGCGGGGGAGGGGCAGGGTGGGCGGTAGTAAAGTCCAGCATACGGCCGACCGGAGGCAAGTACATAAATAAAGAAAACGAATTACATTGCGCGCGCTGCAACGCCAATGGCGTTGCAGCGCGCACAATGTAATTTGTTTTATTTATTTATGTGCTTACCTCCGGTCGGCAGTATGCCGGAGTTTACTACCCCCGCCCTGCCCCTCCCCCGCCCCACCACACTCCCACTACGAGCCGCTACTGCGTAGGCATCAAGGATCAGCCCGGCTGGCCCTCGGTGTTGGGAGTCCAGGCACTGCTCTGCAGCCACGGTGGCGGTGCTGACAGGCTTCCGATGATACCCTGGGACTCCGGTCACCTCCTCCGGTGGTCCGAGTGAGTGCGTGAGGAAGGATTAAGCAGGATTAATAGCTCCCCGGCAGGAGTTTATGGGAGTTGCGACTATGCGGCCATCTTGCCTGGCCATGCCCCCCTACTTCCCCTTTTACACTCACATCACCCCTGCTCCTCTCCATCTCTCTTTCTCTCATTTCGCTCTCTCGTGGCGTCGCTCTCTCTATTTTTGTCTTGGTTCCTCTTTCTATCTCTCTGGATCTCACTAGGTTTCTTTTGGGAAGTGCTGAAAGGACATGGATAGGTAGAGGAAAAAATGAGGACCAATAGATTAGGGGAAATGAAGTTCTGAGGGCAGAATGTGAGGAAGAGCTATTTGGTGGAGGATAGGAGGGAAGGCCGACAGTAGAAGGGTGGAGAGGGGGAAGAGATGAGGAGGGATCGATGAGGGAGAAGAACAGCTGAGGGAGGAGCAGGGTTATGTGATTGTGGGATGGGCAAAGGCCGCCTCCCTGTTCACCCTATAACCACATAAGCCTTCCTCTCACCTCATCCATCGTCATTCAGCCTGCCTTTCATGAGTAGAGATATAGACCGTCATTTGTTTTCTTCTGCAGAAGTACAAGGTTATCCATTGCAAGTCTTATTGAGAATGATTCTAATATGAGAGATGATGAGAGCTCATGCTGTTGAGGTGTCAACTCTTAGGCTCCATGTTGTGTGCAATGACTTCTGGGAGTGGGTCTAATGTCTCCATTTGTTGTGGGGCAAGGCATAAAGGTAACACTATGGATATCTTGCTGAGGAGGCAATGCTTAGCCAACTGTATGACTCTGGTGTCGAGTGAGTGTAAATATGTGCTTTCAAAAAAGAATTACAGACCTTAGAAGTGAGGTAATGTTTACCGTCCAAGAACATTACCCAAACTAGAGTACAAGATTGTCCCTTTAAAGCAAATTTGACCAGCAATACTAATCTAGTAATCATAGTGTAAGAACTTAAAGAATACACAGAAGCAATTAGAGGATCTTCTCCAAGTAAACAGTTTCAAGGATGGTACAAAATGCTTCATTTCACAGTGCTTTGGGCATACCTCGCAAGTATAAAACTGACAGAGCTTTAAAATACTTACTTTTGCATGTGATAAATATTGACCTATTATAGATCCAGATGTGTAATTTGCAGTGCTTTTTGGCAAAAAGGCTGTCCCTTTCTCACCAGCTGGACAGACTATATCTCATTGACATTCTTTCTTTCTTCTCTTTCTCCCTTCTCTAGCTCCCCCTCATCTTAATTTTCTTACTCTCTTCATCTGATCCTCTTACTGCTCGGAGTCTTTTCTTCTTTGTGCCTCCTTTCTTTCACTATTACTTGCCTTCGCTATCCAGTCTGCCTTACTAAAACTGTTTCCATATCACTGTTTTCCTAATTTTTTCCCTCCCCTTTCTGTTTTTACTACTGCTTCTCCCTTACACCTCCCCTTCTCTTCCTCTTTCATTTTCTCTTCATTCTTTCTGTCCCTCTTCCTCTGGGCTGCCGTTCTCATCATTCTTCTCTTTCTAACCAACATTCTTACCTATAGTTCTATATATTTTCTTTTTCTCTGCCCCTTCCTTCTCTCTTCTTTTCTCCCTCTTTTACACTTTCTGTATGTCCTCCATATTTCTATCTCTTTGATCCTGTATACCTGCTTTCTTACAATTTTGTTTCTTGCCTGTTTTTATCCTCATTTCCTCTTCTCTCCAGCATAATCTATCTCTGTCTGCTCTTTTCTGTATGCCTTCCTTCTCTATTTTCTTTCTCACTCTCCTTATTTCTTCACATCCCATCACTTCCCTCATTCTTTTTCAAACATTCTTTCCCTCTTTCTATCATTTCTATGTATCTTTAACTCTTTCTTCTGTACCCACTCTTCAGTCTCTCTTCCTGTTTTTTTTTCTCATTTGTTCCGTCTCTGAACGTCTTTTGTTTCAATCACCACCATTTTCTAGGCTAATCATTTTGAATATACTTCATAATAGTGCTCTCCGAAGTCCTAATTTTCAATGTTCACCAGTAAAACATGACTTGACCATACACAATTTTTTTAAATGCACTTTATTCAATATATTTCAATTCTTATGAAACATTTTATTTATTTCATTTAGGTACGGCGTTAGCCAACACCTTTCGATTTCACTAAAATGTATATATAATACACTTGCTTGTAGGGGCGTTCAAACATCTCTCTTCATCTATAGGTCTGTTGTTTCATTTTCATTTCTTCCTCTCACTATAGCATAGAGCATGGGGCAACTGGTCAATCCACTTTAGCCTTTGGCTAACTTTACTGTGAGCATCAGCATTGTGCTCTTTCACAGTAGTTCCATTCAGTGGCAGGGATTGCTATGGTGATGTGTGCTTTAGAGACCCAAACATTTTGCTGTTAATCAATTTTTTTTAATATATAGACGATTGTACAGCAGTTCCCCCAACAAAAAGTTTCACAAAAAAAAATGACAAAACAAGCATTGACAAAGTCAAAAGGCTGGTCGCCAACGCCAGACCTATTCGCTTTGCCAATGATTGTTATGTGTTGTACTTCGTTCCTGGTGCAACCTCAACTTCCAAAGAAACATGTTTCTTGATTGCACGATTATGGTGACTTGTGCTTTATGTAGCACTTGCTCCAGCAGATTTCTGCCGTCTGTTCATCGATACACGTTTTATAAATCTAAGAAGGATGAAAGGCTGTGAAGCCCCTGCTGAAATTAATAATTGTGCTATATAGGGTAGACACAGATGTCTGCAAATGCCACAATAGTGGACGATATAACCACATTAGGCCTTGGCATATTTTTCGTTACTTAGACAAACTCTTGCGAAATTCATATATTTTGTGTTTAAGCAAATTTTGCAAAATGTCTTGCCATTTCATGAGTGCAAATTTGTTTTTAATTTGTGCCCACAGGATACTAGCCTGAGGATAAAATGTCTTACAGGTAGAGCAAAACCACAGTAGAGGTACATTTTTCCTCAAGCCAGTCTCCTACTGGATTATCGTGTGGCTCTTTTACACAAGTCATGCACTCACATCCAATTTTTACTCAAGATACAGGGCTTACTATATGCAAACATTACTTGCATTTTGAAAAAAATGGAATTGTAGCCACTCCTAACCCACATGTAACATCATACTATGTGTACTAAATACAACCCAATGCCAGAATGTAAAATATAGTTTCTACAGTTCAAGTCAAAATAGAGCCACATATTATGATTGACATTGCATTACTAAAAAACACATAGACTATTAGTAAGATTTCTTTTCTAATGTGACATGCACTTTTCTTTGTCTTTAGAAAGCAAACCTCCTCCGAATATTATCATAGCTCACTTTGCCATAATTTCATACCGAAAATCAATCAGTTAATCAAGGACTTGTAACGCGGCAAATCACCTGTGAGGGTCTCAAGGCGCTGGAGTTGCTGCTTGCTCCATGGTGATCTATTCATTCGAACAGCTAGGACTTGAGCTCTTTCCTGAATTGCTGGAGTGATGGGGGTGGTCCTGAGGTGCAAGACAAGGTCCTGGCTGAAGAGGGGAGAAACCCCGAAACCGGTCCTAGGATGCTTGTTTCCAGTCCAGGGCGGACCTGGCTTGGCAGTTCGGGCTGGACTGTTCCCATGAGGCACAGGGTCAAGACTGATTTGGATATGGCTGGGTTCAAACTGGAATGGCATGGTGAGCAAAAAAAACGATGGATTTAGGCCCAGATCTCTGTACTGGGGTGAATGTATGACATTGTTCTGCATTCTGTCCATCAACTGTTGTTTTTGCAAGACAAGGTTGTTCCAGGCTTTGGCCGCTGGTGTGAGAAGAAGTGTTCTCTACTGTTGCTTCGGCGGTTCCGGGGAGTGTCTGCGAGGAAGAGGGAGGTGGATCGTAGGTGTCTGGTTGATTGGTGAAAGGTCAAGTATTTGTTGATGTAAGCTCGTCCTTCATTGTGCAGGACTTTGTATACGTGGGTAAACATCTTGAACTGGCATGTGTTCTAGATCGGGAGCCAGTATAGCTTCTTGAGATGGTGTGTGATGTGGGTATGTCTGGGGAGATCGCGGAGAAGTCTGGCTGCTGAGTTCTGTACTGTCTGTAGTCTCTTCAGGAGGCATGGGGTGATTACTACATAAAGTGTCTTCCCGTAGTCTAGCCTCCTGGTGATGAGGACATGAGTGACAGTCCTTCTGGTGTTGACTGGGCGCCACCTGAAGATCTTAGGGAGCATGCATAGGGTGTGGAAGCAGAATTTGTGTGATCTGATGATGCTGACCAGGGGTGTCTTGTACACGTTGAAGAGGGTGTGACTGAGGGATGATCTTTGGGGGACCCGCAGATTATATTCTTGGGTTCTGAGGTGAACGGTGGAAGACTGATTCTCTGGGTTCTTCTGGTGAGGTAGGAGGACATCTATTTGAGGGCTTCTCCCTGGATTGCGATGTAGTGGAGTCTGTTGATCAAGATGTGATGGGAGACCGTGACGAAGGTGTCTGATAGGTCCAGGAGGATGAGGGCTGCCATTTCTTGCGGGCCCTGATGTCATTGGTGGCTGCGATCAAGGTTGTCTCAGTGCTGTGGTTGGCTTGGAATCCGGACTGAGCTGGGTCCAGGAGGTTGTTGAGTTCCAGGTGTTCGGTGAGTTGCTGGTTGACTGCCTTCTCAAGAATCTTCGCTGGAAAGGGGAGCAGGGAGATGGGCCAGTAGTTCTTTGGTTCTGCTGGGTTGGCGGCTGGTTTCTTGAGGAGGGGCCTTACTACAGCGTGTTTCCCATCCTCAGGGAAGGAGGCAGAGGTGATGGAGGTGTTCAGGACTTTCTTGATCTTGTCCCCAATCGTCTTGCTCCCCAGGTTCTTGACGTGGTGGGGACAGGGGTCCATGGGCACATCTGAGTGCATGGAGTTTATGATAGAGATTGCGGCTTGAGTTGTGAGAGGGTTACAGTGGGTGATCAGGTGTTTGGGGTATGCGTTTGTGTGTGTGAGCAGGCTTATACAGTCGGCAGCGGTGGATTGGGGTTTGAAGTTTTTCTAGATGACCGAAATCTTGTTGTGGAAGAAGTCCGCCAGGGTGTTACACAGTTCTTGGGAGGAGGTGATGCTGTTCCCTTTCAGCTGCGGAGTTGGAAAACTCCTTCACGATGGCGAAGAGCTCCTTGCTGCAATTTGTGCTGGCTTCTATGCGGTCTGCCAGGGAGCTTTTTTTATTGTTTCTTTCAGGAGGCGGTGGAACTGGTTGAGCGCTGCATTGAAGAGGGTATGGTTTCATGCCGTTTTGCTGGTGTGCCACTTGTTCTCTAGTTGTTGATTGCTGCATTTGATGAATTTCAACTCTGGGGTGAACCAACTGGCTCTTCTGGCAGGTCCTTTGGATTTGCCTGGCTTGGCCGGGGCGATTGTGTTGGCACATTCAGTGATCCATTTGGAGAATTTCTTTGCAGCCTGTTCTGGGTTGGATGATGTGTCTGGGAGGTGGGAGTTGACAGCCTTGCTCCACTGATCTTCTGATATATTTTTCCAGTTTCTGCGTATGGAGCTGGGGAGTAAGGTGCCAGTGTTGGTGATGGGTCCTGGGATGGTGAAGTGAATGCTGTACTGGTCTGTCCAGGTGAGCTGAGAGACGTGGTCGTACTTGACTGTCGCTGGACGTGAAAATGGGGTCGAGCATGTACCCTGTGATGTCGGTAGGGTCGGTGACAAGTTGCTTGACTCTGATGTTGCTCATGCTTTCCAGGAGGTCGGTTGAGTTGGTGTTGCAGGGGTCATTCAGGTGGAAGTTAAGATCTCCTAGGAAGATATAGTGCTCGGAGTTGATGGCGATCAGGGCTATCAGGTCAGGGATGGCGTTGCAGAAGCTGGGGCATGGTCCTGGTGTTCTGTAGGTGAGGTTGCCTCTGATGTTGCTTTTTCCATGTGTGGAGTTGAGATGCTCCATTATCAGAGTCGATTGGTCTGAAGAGGTCGTGCAGTGGATGGTGTCTTGTAGATTATGGCACTTCAACCTTAGAATTTGTTAGTTCTGTCCCAATGTTTTATCTTGTAGCCTTCGGGGGTGGCGATGGCGATGTCCGGGGCAAAGGCGGGATTCAGCCAGGTCTCTGTGAGAAGGATGACGTCCGGGGTGTGGGATGAGATTGTGTCCCAGATCTCCATGGCGTGTTTGTCAAGCAATCATGCGTTGAGTAGGATGCACTGGAGCTGTAGCATGGGCGTCTCGGTCGGTGAGGTGTATGCAGTTGTGTTTGCGTTGTTGGTTGCTCCGGTGTTGCAGGAGAAGAGGCAGCAGTGACAGGTGAAAGGACCTACATTTGATTGTGGTGATGCAGCAGTTGTTGTTGCGGCGTCCGAGGTCCAGGTCTTAGAGCTCTGCGTGGAGTATCTGTGGGTGGCAGGAGGGACAGGGTTTCTGGCGCTGGGCGTGGTCTGGGCGGAGACGGGCCTTCATTAAGTAGGTCCTGGGAGCGTCACTGGGAGGCAGTGGGCGGCGCCGGCAGGATGGAGGGAAAAAAATGGCAGGAATCGAGCAGGCTGCAGGGGAACAAACTGCAGCAAAACAACAAACAACAATCAGATAATCAGGCAAGTTAACCAAGAAATGGAGGTAAAGCAATGAGGCAGCAAGGGGAGCAGGTCAAGAGAAAAGTAGCTTCCCTTTTCTGTTTTAATAGGAGCATGCAGGGTACGATACACAGGTCAGTCCCTGGATGGCTACACCTGCTGTTTATTTGACATTTGGGGGGTCACTGCTATTTTGCACCTACCCCGCAGGACACCTTATTATGATACCAAAGCCATGTTATGCAATGAACAAAAAATAAACTACATGGAGGCCAGTAAAACTATAAATTGCTCTCCAACTTCAAGCAGGATGAGAGTGACCTTTTTGTCCATCTGCAGCAGCCCAGCAGTCCCTCTTACGGCAGCTGACGGGGGGGCTGAAGCCCTTTCAGCCCAATTGGTGTTGCGTTCCTTACTCACACTACCTATCTTTAGAGTCGCTCAACGGCTCTCTAATTTTAAAATAGTAACATTTGGTAGACAAACTTTGAGGCACTGGGCTCAATTATAATATGATCGAATAACCCAGACATCTAGTTAGATTAGGTGCTAAGAGTTTAACTTACATTTTTTTTTTAAATCCTGGAAAATAACTGAAAAAACTAAGGTTAAAGTGACGTTATAGTTAGTATTGAAATGAGACAAGAATTAATGTTACAAATCCCAAAACACAGTGAGATATGCTAGTTATAGTTTACTAAACTAACAATAACTTGCTTCCCAATCAGACGTATCCTGAAGTGAGTCATAATGCCCCTCCCCTCCCTTAACAATAATAATTAATAGAATAGTATATTCTTCACATCTGCCTACATTGTTTATGCAATGGCTTTTTCATGTTTTTTTTTTTGTTTTTTTAAAACGTTATTTAACCAAAACCAGGAAGCAAGTGATTAATACTGTGCAGTAAGATAAAATGACATTCAAGAGGCTTCATAACTATTAGGGGAGTTGTTTCCATGATTATACTAATTGTAACATGCAATCTGTGAGGATGTAAACAATGTTTTTCTCATGGGAATTTCATGCTACTGCGGTAATAAACTTGAATCTGACTTTTGCTCCGGAGTAATAAATATGTAAATGAAGGTTTATTAGTACAGTTACCCTAAATAAAATTAGCTATTGGGCTACATCATTTACTTTCACTGCTGTATATCTTTCAACATTTGCCACACTCGCTGCATAAAAAACATGGCATCATAAAAGGGCTGCCAGGGTGCCAATCGGCCTTTATTATTTCTTCCTCTTTTCATGTTCAGCTACACAACTCATGACGTGTTTCGGCCGCAAGTGATCATTTTCTTAGTAGGGCTTTTCAGTTCAAGTTCCCACTAAACATTATCACTAAATATTTATATATTTATAAGCCAGTACCATGGCCAGGTTAACACCACCTAGTAAAATATATGCTCTGTCTAGCAATCTACATTATTTATATGTTGTTGTTGCCTATAGTAAGGTTGGCTTATTCTTGTCACAATATAAACTCATCATATCTAACTGATGCTGCAGACCAATTAGGTGTGGTCTAAAATAACTAAACCGTCGGCATGTAAAAGCATGTGTATATCTCGTCCAATTACTTTCAAGGGGTGGGGGTGCTGGCAGTGTGCCACGTATCCAATCAAATAACAATGGGCAAGGTCACAGCCGTGTTTCACGAGGCTTAAGATGTAATTCTTGACATGAACGGCCACATCCCCTATCTGTATCTTAGTCAAAGTCTCTGAATGAAACCCTCATCCAGACCTCCTTAAACAGGAACAATCCACTGAATCAAAAGCAGCAGAGAACTCCATGAAACATGAATACATACAGGCGGGCAACTAGAGCCAAATTTCGGGGGGGGCTGAAAAAGATTTCGGGGGGGCTAATTCTTCCAGCCAAAGGCAGAGTGGCTCTAAGAAGGGGTGAAAACACAACAAAAGCCTCATTAACAAGTAAATGGTCTTTTAAAGACCTGTGAAGTACTCGGGTGCGGCTGCAATTAGACAGTTGCCAGCCCGCGAAGCTGTCTCAGCCCAGGCTGACACACACGACGGGGGGAGCGGGGGGTGGCTGAAGCCCGGTGAGCCCAATGGGTGTTGCGCGCCTGCATACATATTACCAAACAAATAGAAGATACCCGTTATTTAACTCAATGAAATACCCTGGTGCAGCGTGGTATTTTCAGCTCTAAACCCCACATGTTCTAGATGGATACATTGGAGCTTTTTCGTCCACTCTTCCAATTTTTTAAGAATTATTCAAATAGTTTTTTAGAGGAAGGTAAAGAGAAGTAAGTCGGTATGACCCTGGGTGTAACTCAATCTCCTTTTTAGGTCTCGCTGAGCCAGCGCGCATGCGCTGCTCTGCGAGACTTTAGTAAGGGGCTTTTGAAAGTGCTCCGAAAGCGGCCACCAGCGTGCGGTTACGCGCACAAGCGCGCGCGACGTGCCCAGCACTTTTTCTCGTCGCGCGCGTGCGCACAACTCGCGTCACCACTCGCGGTTTTTTTTAAATTTCATTTCGCGGCCGCGCGGCCAATGCTTGTTGATTTAGCCTTTCTGCCCACTTGTTTCCGCTTAATCTTTGTACTCTCATTGCTGCTCAGTTCTTCAGTCTTTTTCTTTTAAATCGTTATTTTACTTTTGTCTGAGTTTCTCTCTCATTGTTTGCACCCTCACTTCTGCTCAGATCTCTTTCCCTTAGCTCGTTCTACTCTTAGTACGTTTTTTCTCACACTCTGCAATCTCACTCTTCTGTTACTATTACAAGCACACTGCCAGTCTTCTATGGTGTAGTGCCTGACCCTCGCAGCTTGTTCGCTCTCATGTGCCCCATACAACCTCCTCCTGGCTTTACTGGCGGCTGTGGATCCCCCTTTCACCAGTGGCTAGTGAAGTATCCGTAGATGTTGTAGCACCCAGAATAATGTGCTGCATACCTAAATACTTACAAGGTCCGAAAGGCGAGACCTATTGGCTATGCCAATGCTTGTTAAAGCTTGTGTTAATTATCGATCCCAACCATGTGGGTGGAATAACACCAGCTTCTACAATGAATCTAAACAAAGGAGGATAGTTTCGCACCCATATTGTGGCGTCCAGCCTAATACGCAGCCATCCAGGCCCTGGTGTAGTAACAGAGATAACAGAATTAATAATAGTTGCCAATTTTCCCAAGTTAAGATATTTAAATAAATCACGGTGGGGGACATGCTCATCTTTGGCAGCAGCAGATGCTGTTCCAATAGCATACCGTCTATCTCCATTTGATTCCTTAAATATCCATACCAGGACACAGGGGGGTGTTGATTGGTCTCCACCACCAGGACAAGATTCCAAAACCATTTAATGTCCTTAGCCTCAATATTAGCCTCCATCATACGTCAAGCATTGGATGCGATAGGACCATTATTTTTATATATGATTGTCTTACACAAACTAGTCACCTGCTTCTTGCTTTGAAACAATTTTCTTTAATCCATACAAGCCAGGCGGTCACAGAGCCATTTTCAAAGCATGATGCAAGGGAACTACAAGTTAAGTTTTGTCCTGGAGTTAGTGCTGACAGTTATGATACATTAATCAAACTCGACATTATCCGCATCTGGTTGGAGCTTTATCTTGTAAAGAGGCTAGAGGCCTGACTTGTGGAACGAAACCCCAAAAACCACCCCGGAATAAAGCTTCTCGGTGGCCATGAGCCGATCCGCGCTGCGCAGATTACGAGGAGCACCACAGAGGGCTTCACTGTAAATCACTGCTTTGTTTTAAGTAAACCTCTACTACACATTTGTAATTGTTGCTTGAATTAAGTGGCTCTTCTCCTTGCTAACATGGGGACATTCCGACGTTTAATCATCTGTTTGCGAAACTTGGTAAACATAGAGAATATTTCGATGATTTTATTTAAAGAAAGCACCACATAAAAAAATAAAAATAGACCTTTGTCACTCGATCGAATGATAGTTCTGGCAGCTGAAATTTTTCCATTAAGAAGGAGAGCAAAATATTATGGCTGCCTCGTTGTTATTTATTAGGTTTCTTCTTGGCAAACGTCTCCTGTTTGTAGGAGGTTGTTTGCACTTCCTTTTAAAACTAGGACACGCAGCAGAGTCCCAGCAGGAGGAAGGAAGGGACAGGCCCACGCACTGGAAGGCAGAGTCAAAGCTTGTCGCTGGGTCAAGCTACATCAATAAGATTTTTTGGTGAAATACATGTTGTTCTAATCTTTGTTGGTGTTTTCGAAGCAGCTTTGAAGTAGGTCAGGGGTTTAAAGAAACATGCATTAAATGCTCACTGGAAGCAAAATGGATTCAGCTATTTCTCCGTTGGAAGATAGTTACTTAATCCACCATAATTTGTTTCTTTTCAATACAAAATGTTTTGCAGCTGGCAACGCTTTCTTTATTTAATAAATGTAGTTTTGCATTTAATTACTATTTCATAAAGGTAACACATTAAGTTGCTCTGAATCGTTCTTTTTCTGTGCTGTTCTAAATAAGCACTGGCAAAGCCAAGAAATCTGCTTTCAATGTACTAAAACATGCACCCAGAAATTGTGCACGCCTGTTTCCATTCTTTAGCCCATTAAAGCCAGGCCTGTTGGCTTGGTCAGTGCTTCTGTGCTTTATCGAACATGCATATGCACATCTGCAGCAGAAAGCGCCTACTTATTCACTACTAAGCAGAATTTTGCTATTACATTCTTCGAGAGGTTCAGGTCGTGTGTAGGGGTCAATGATTAAACTACCCAACAAGTAGGAAGTTGCTTAAAAACAAGAAAAGCGTCTAGATGGTCTGGATAAGGGTTTCACTGGAATACAAAACAAAGCACCTGTGCGCACGCGCACTACAGGCTGTCTTACTATGGCAATCACAAAAAATGGACCTTCAGATCGATTTCATTCAAACTTTGGCCTCAACTTTGGCCGATTTGGGCTCTAGGCTAAGTTTTCTCGAAAGGTCTATAGGGCCTCCCGACGGCACAAATTTTTGTTCCTGTTCCCCATTAATTAATAAACTTTCATCCCTTCCAGAAATTCTGGGCTCGCTTTTGGACAGCGTGAAGCTCCACATTAACAGCAATGGCAAACCTAAACTTTTCCAAAAGGCTCAAATCGGGTCCCCCTCTAAACAGTTTTCGTGCTCTGCAACTATAGACACATCATTATCACCGAGAAGAACTAATTCTTTCCCTTTGGAACCAGATCTCAAAAAGTCAATTTCCTCTCCTCTTCAGTCATCGGGGACCGGCATTAGTGATCCTAAAGCTGGCTCGGCGACCCTTAGTGCTTGCAGTCCAACGACCACTCTATTAGCCACCACACAGCCTGGACACGCTGACCTAGCTCCTTCAAATGTTGCCCACCTGCCCTCCAATCTCCCAACAAAACTACCAATGTCTAGAAGGGAGAAAAAGAAACTTAAAAAACAAACCAAAAAATGTCTTGCAAAACGGAGATCTGGGCTTGATGGGACAGAGGTTACTACTAAGCCAGACTCTGTAGAGAGGGGGCCCTCTCACTTTCCTATTTTCAGTCAGGCTTTAAAATTAAAAACGAAAATCCCCGATTCCAGAGTGGTTCTCACTGATAATAACGATTCCATTGATAACCCTCGGACATTCATTCAGGAAGCTCCTAAGGTGACCTTCCCGGCCCCTGGTGCTACCAAATTATATTTTACCATCACGAAGCCCGGGTCTTCGTCAACTAAATTCAAGGGGATACCCCTACAAGGTCAAAGTTTGGGCAGGCAAGACACTACAGCTCAGCCTTCAAGGGAAGTCCCAAACACATGGAGTGGTCCTAACAAGTGCCCGGGAAATGTAAGCCATAATACCGCCGTTCCACATGTCACAACAGACAGCGTCCTGATGGGCCCCTCTCTGCGACACCCAACAGGTGACCCGACCAACACCCTTTGGGATTATCCTCCACAAATGTCAATGCCTTCTCAGTCTCAACTCTTACAGGCCTCGGTTGGGCAAAGACAATTAGAGGGGAACCATTGTCTACCGGATGTTACACCTCTCCACTTTAAGGCCCCTCTGCTTCCTCCTGATACAGTTGGGAGACAGAATTATCAAGGTCCTGAAAAAGATGCAGAACTTGTTTTTTTCCTCACTTTGCTCACAAGGGCCCACATGACATTCTCAACAGTAACAATCCTCTTCGCTTATTCAAGCACGTCCCGGTGCTCACGGGGATAACCTCCTCTGATCTTATAGCAGTCAAGTTTGCCTTAATACCAGGCAAAGGGGCTTCGGAAGCAACTGTTACTACGTGGTCACGAGAATCCCTAAGGGATTCAATTCTTGGGGAAGCCAGTTTCTTTGAAGACTAGGTCATAGAACTTTGGGTCCCCCCCCCAACAAAAATATCCCCACGTACTTCTTCAGGATAAACCAGCGAGGTCTTACACAAGCTTCCTGAAAGGGTCACGGTGTGCAACCCACGACTGGCTGCCAGATGCATCAAAAGCGGATAACTTCATTAACATTTCATACAACAACAACCAACGTTTGGTAAGCTGTAAATCAATCTTCTCTGTCCCCCACAATATTCACAGCCGCCATGTGCTTTCCCACCGAGAGCCTCCAGCCCTCTGCCGCCAGCAGTATTCTTCCTAATGGCTCTGTTAAGCGGTCAGATTCTAAACTGACCATTTCCTCTTGGAACGCTACCGGTTTAAAGTCAACCCTTTCATCCAAATCCGCAGTGGACTATTTGACCAAAAGTGATGATATCTGCTTTCTAGAGACTTGGTCTTTGTCTCCATCAGCTCTCCATGGCTATTATGAATTCTTTCAACCAGCATCCCGGCCTAATTCCTATGGCAGACCTTCTAGGGGTCTCTCCATTTTCATTAAATATACCTGCAAGATTGCAGCTACCCCCCTCTATCGGAACCCCTTGGCTGGGCAAATTTTATTAATCACAGGTCTTTCAACTCCAACCAGGGCCTTCCCTTTGCTTTTAATCAACTGCTACCACAACACAGTTAAAACATCAAAGTCATTGGCAACAGCTCTTTGGATCAAGCATCTGGAAGAGCTCCTACTTGAGTTCGCCTCTGCTGAAGTTTTGTTATTAGGTGATTTTAACATCCGAGATCTGGGACTCAGCGTTCATTTAGTCACCAAAACCAAAGAGCAAGAAGCCATGAACTTTTTCTTAACCAATTACAATCTACGTTCTGCGAAGCAAATTGCATTGGCACAGGATCCCAGCGTCCATCTATCTGCAACATTTAAGAATCTTTCGACCATTGATTATATTTTTCTATCACCATCTCTGGCAAATAATTTAGTTAAAATGGAGATCCCCACTTGTGCAGAGAGCGACCATAACCCCTTGACTGTAATAATGGACTTGCAAGTTCCTGTTGCTGCCGAAGTAACTGAAGTGGGGCATTTAATGCAGATCGAACTCCACACTCTAGTCAGAAGAATCAAATGGGACTGTTTAGGTGCCGATAAGGTGGGCACTTGGCTCATGGAAATAATTCCAAATTTCATTCAATACTCTCCCACAGGCCATCATCATAGGTGGGACACAGCCATTACTAAATTAAGAGACCTCCTAACAGGCCCTGAAGTTCATCACAGATTCCCCAGGCCTCGCCCGCGGCAGATTTCCAATCCGGTTTTAGTCCCCCAAAGAAGAGCCCTAAGGAGGGCCATGCGCTTGCATAAATCTAAAGGTACAGAGCTTACTGCCAATAATATGGCTTTATTACGTAAAGCCTACAAAAAATCAACATGGGAAGCTAAGAAACAAAAAGAACAGAAGGACTGGCTAAAAATATTTCCCCTGTTAAAGGAAAAAAACCTGACTCACTTTTGGAACCATATAAACAAACTTCGCTTCTCCAACAAGAGCAGGGGGAACAAGGTTTCTGAAGAAGCCTGGGCTCAGTATGTGATTCAACAATACTGCTGTGATATCCTGGACCTCGTTGAGGTCGTAATCAGAGATCCTGCCGACATTACGCTGATGGATACCCGTGAGCTGACTACCCCGGCCCAGGTCTGCAAGCTTCTGAAATCTATGAAAAACGATGGTGCTCCAGGGCCTAACAGCCTTCCATCTGCTGTATTCAAATGTGCGCCGGAAGAATGGGCTAAGCTATTACTTCCCTTATACAACTATGCGTTTACTACTTTTCAGATACCAGATTCATGGAAAGGCTCGATCTTATGCCCAATTCTTAAAAAAGGAGATCTTTCCCTTCCAGCTAACTACCGACTCATAGCCCTATTAGATCTTGAGGCCAAGGTTTATGCTCAGTGTCTTCTCAAGTCACTAGAAGAATGGGTTGCGGAAAATAACATTTTACCATACTTTCAAACTGGGTTCCAAGCTTCTGCCTCCACAATTGACAACACCGCCCTAGCCATTCTGAGTCAACAAGCAGTGCCAAAAATCCGCTCCCCTCTATTGCTGCTTTATAGACTACAGTGCCGCCTTCGATAAAGTGTCTCGTAACACTCTATGGAGGAAATTAGACAAGTGGGGGATCCCATGGAGCCTGCTCGGAGCCCTTATCTCCTTGCATAAGAACACATGGGTGCGAGTTAGAACTGGCCCCACAACTGTCTCTGCAAAAATTCCAACTTCAGACGGCCTAAAGCAAGGATGTGTTCTTGCACCCCTCTTGTTTAATCTCTACACCGCCGACCTGGGGAGATTCCTGGAGCAAAGCAGCCTCCTTCCGCCAAAATTGGGCCACGCAAAAACGAATTTGCACATTCTGCAATATGCTGATGATATTGTCATAATGGACCAGGCCAAGTCTGGCCTCCAACGAGCCTTGTGTAAGCTCAACGAATACAACATAGCTAATGCTCTTAAAATTAACCAGGATAAGACCAAGGTCCTGATTTTCGGCCGTTGCAAGAAAAAGAAAATTCTAACGTGGAACATTGGGCCTGCAAAGATTAAAACAACATCAAAATACAACTACCTGGGGGTTTGGATTAGTGAGTCTCCTAGACCATCAGTCCACCTAGCTGCCCTGAAAAAGAGAGCTAGAGCAACAACATACAGCCTGACTCGACTCAACCAGTCCCTGAGTAGTCCCTCCGCCGAACCCATACTGAAGGTGATCAAAGCTACCCTTCTTCCTGCCCTAAGTTACGGGCACCAGGCCTTTCCTGATGCATGCACGGCCAGTCTCGACCACGCCCAGGTTACCATTTATAAAAAAATCTTTCGTCTTCCGAATTACATTCACAGGGCAAGACTACGACTGGAGCTGGGCCTCCAAAGACAATCCATTTTCTGTGAGGCTGACACCCTGAAGTACTACATAAGTGTACTAAAAGTTGCAGATGATACGCTTAAAGCCCGGTTAAAAGAAACTCTTGCCAGCTCTGGGAACCCATGGAATCGTCAAATTGTAAAAGCCATAAGATCGCTACATATTGACGAAAACATCACTAACTGCAGACTCTATTCCATACACAGTCTGGAAAAGGGTTATCAATAAGCAGGCAAGCCAAATCTCTTACCAGATGGACATTCAGGTTTTAAAAACGTCAACTATCTTGCTCCCCTTGAACGATTCATACCTCCCTGGGGTACCGCAACCGTACCTTTTGATAGTTTAAACGCAGTGGCCCGCAAAAATGTAATGTTTATGCGTCTCCTAGGACTGCGCTCCACTGCCTTCAACCGATGGGCCCAAACTGGTGAGGAGGGGGCTTGTAGACTGTGCAATTACAGGTCTGAATCATGGCTGCATCTTCTGTGCTGTTGTCCCGCCCTAGACGCTCCTAGAAGACTTCTCCTAAAACCATTATATCTAAAAAGGGGCATTAGCACATGCTGGGAGGCATCTGCTCTCTGTTTTACTTGCACAGATATTCAAACGCTCGCAAGGTCCGGAAAATATGTGAAACTCTTGGAAAACCTGCTCTCTCCCTCTCCTGCCTCTCTCCAACCGGTCCCTCCTTCCCAAAAACTCATCACAGACTATTTTTGCACTATGTCCTAGTGTCTCTTTACCAAACTGAGCCACAATGGCTCATTTTATCCTTGATTTTGAAGCTTGTAATTACTGTTACGGTCATTGTACAAGATTGCCTTGTTAGAAACATGTGTTATAAATTTGATGGTTTGCTTCGCTTTGTTTTTAATGTGGTTAAGACGCTAATGGAGACATTTCTATCGCAATGGTTTTAATTAACTGTGCTAACTTAATAAATCTACAGGCTGTAGTGGATGATAGTGAAGAAGGGAAACCGCTTCAAAAGAAGGCTAGCACTTATTATGCTCCTTCTTGAGCCAGGTCTCTGGCCCACCGCCATGTCCTTTTACACGTGCTAGCTCATTGAGTTATTGCCAGTGGCCAGTGTCAATATCTGTGCGTAGCTGGAACGTATCCGGTTTGAATTCGGGGACAGGTGAAACAGAATTTCATCCTTCTGAATGTGAAAAATGGAGCAACCTTAGGTTGGTCAATAATATCTCCTGTCATAACAGCTTTAGAAAGCTGCATGACTGTGCTGGCAGGCACTGTATAAGCGGCGTATCGCTGTTATTATAATGTATTATAGCAAGGAGGCCAAGTGGCCACCACCCCTTCCCCTTTTCAAGCTGCTGAAAATCCCCATGACATTACTATCAGTTCGAGGAGAGATTGCCTAGTGAATTTCAGGATTTGGCAGCTTTATCAGTTCCAGAGAGCAGCAAGTGCGCTCTTTCACGAAGACAAAAACTGGTGCCTTCCGGAACTTTCATTTGCTTATATTTTAAAAAGCGGTACAAAAAAAATCATACTCCATCTTTTAAATGCAATGCAAGCTTTTTTGTGTCTGGTGTTAGCCAACCTTTTGATTTTACTATAATTATATGTATAATATACATACTTATAAGACCTTGCGAGCAGCCCTTGCCATTGACATTTTTCTTCCATCCACTACATTCAGCAAACAGCATTGGACCGTGAGTCAGCCCACTTTATTCACTAGCTAATTTCACTGTGAATGACAGGTTTCTCCCCTTCACAAGGCCCACATCCACAAACAAAATAGTTATTTTCAGTGCCAGGGACAACTATGGCAATGTGCATTTTGTAGACCAAACAAATATTTTTCCTTTCAGCAGTTTTTGTTTTATTGAATGAGGTCCAGCAGTTTCCCCAACTATAACGTTTTGCAAAACCCATGACAAAACAACAAAGCATTGATAAAGCAAAACGGCTAGCAGATGAAACCATACCTTTCGGTTTTGCCAATGTCTATTTAGATCTGGGTTTAAGACAGCTTTAGCTGTTTTGACAGCCTATTTAAAAAAATAAAACACCAAATATATATACATACATACATATACATACATATATATAAATATATATATATATATATATATATTCACTGAAAAAAACCATAGGTTTTAGGGACAGTTATAGTTAGTTGGACATTTCACTCGTACAAAACCCGTGAAATTCCCCTGTTATAGTTAGTTCAGCTAACTATAACTCGCGCCCCGCAATGCACTGCTGATGACGTCACATATTACATCACTCATGACATGGTCAGTGACATCACTGATGACATCACTGATGACATCTCAAATGACATCACTGATGACATCATCCAGTGACTGTGTGTTTCTGTAAAGTTTAAATATTTTTAATATATATAGGAAAAGACGTATTGAAGAATGAGTGGGTGTCTAAGTGTCTGTATGGATGATTTAGTAGGTGCGTGACTGACTCTTTAAGTGAGTGATTTAACGTATCTTACTGAATGCATGGGTTAGTGACTAAACTGGGTGAATGTCTGTATCGTCTGTTGCTGTGTAAGTGGCTGCATGTGTTTGTGAATAGCTACATGAGTGTCTATATGAGTTATTGAATGGTTCTCTGAGTATCTGTATGGGTGCCTCAGTGTTTGTGTGGGAGGGTGTGTGCGACTCTGTGCATAGATGTGTGAGTGGGTGATTCACTGGGTGGATGGTTTCAAGAGTGCATCTGTGATAGACTGTATGGGTGGGTAAGTGTGTGTAAGAGTGTGTTAGTGAGTGAATATATGTCCCAGTGGTACATGTGTGAGTAACTACATATGTGAAAGGCAGTATATATGTGTGTTGGAGTATATAAATAGCTATAAGCGAGAGTGAGTGATTGTGATAGTGGCTGTATGGATGAGTGTGTGCTTGTATCAGTGATTGTATAAGAGCGTAACAATGTGGTAGTATTTGTATGATTAAGTGAGCTGGTGTGTGTATAACTGTATAGGTGAGTAAATGGCAGTGTGTTTAATTATTTGCATGACTGACTAGGTGTGTGAGTACCTCTATGGATGAGTGGCGGTGTTTGAGTGTCTATATAGGAGTAAGAGTGCATATGATAGTCCTGTACTGAGTGACCATAAGTATGAGTGACTGTACGGGTGAGTGAGTGGATGTGTGTGTGTAGACCTAAGAATCAGTGAGTGGGTATGTAGTTATTGGTGTTGGAGTGTCTATGGTTTTGCGAATGGCAGTCTGTAATTTAGATTGGGTATATCAAAGGTTATATTAGGGTGTGAGGAGGTGCATCAGATTATCACGTGGATGATGTCATCAGTGATGTCATTTGAGATGTCATCAGTGATGTCATCAGTGATGTCACTGACCATGTCATGAGTGATGTAATATGTGACGTCATCAGCAGTGCATTGCGGGCGCGAGTTATAGTTAGCTGAACTAACTATAACAGGGGAATTTCACGGGTTTTATGCGAGTGAAATGTCCAACTAACTATAACTGTCCCTAAAACCTATGGTTTTTTCAGTGAATTTCAAAGGTTTTTAAATGCTAATTTCTAACTATAACGTGTCTGAAACCTATGGTTTTTTCAGTGAATTTCAAAGGTTTTTTAAATGCTAATTTCTAACTATAACGCCCCTAAAACCTATGGTTTGTTTCAAAGGTTTTGTAAATGACAATTTTTAAATGTATTAATTGTTATATTTATTTTTTGATACTGATTTACTACATTTTTTAAAACTATTTATTTTTATATATTTTATTTATTAAATTACATTGTAATTACATTATACATTACATTACAAAATATACTTTCTCAGAATGAATTACTTTAGTTTAAATAGTTTGCAAATAGGCAATAGAGTTTTAAGTACAGTAGTTACAGTTGTTGCAATGGGCAACACAATTTCAAACACAATGCAACATTGAGCTCAATGTGAATTTCTAGTTAAATGCAATTAGTTATTTTATGGATTACTTTTTCTAACCACAGGACTGGATCCTAGATTCAGTCCTGGGACATCTCCTGTAAACAGTTGAGTAAAAGCGTTTTGGTTACAGTAGTGATTTTTAAGGAATATTATTGTATTTTAAAAGTTGACACTTAGAAACTTTTTCACATAGAATCACCAATGTTATCCTATGGGAGGAAATTCACTTAGCAGGTAAGTAGTGTTATCGTTACTTTTTCTTACTCAGTGGTGGATCCTGGATCCAGCACTGGTGCATCTCCTGTAAACAGTTGAAAGAATGCGTTTAAGTCATACAGGCGATTTTTAAGGAATATTTGTAATTTGTGAAAATCGACACAAACTTTTCTGCTGAAAACCAGACAATGGATTCCTATGGAAGGAAATGTAAGTTACTGGTAAGTACGGTTAGAATTACTTTTCAGGATCAGTACTGGGCTGAAAGATGCAGCACTGAGGTCTCTCCTGATAACAGGTGAGTAAATCGGAATTCGTATTTCGGCTGATTTTAGAGGAATATTTTAAAGTTCCAAAACTCCACACACAGAAGAATTTCCAAGTGAAACCAGTCAATGTTAGCCTATGGAAGGAAATTCAAGTTACTGGTAAGTACGGTTAAAATTACTTTTCAGGACCAGTACTGGGCTGAAAGATGCAGCACTGAGGTCTCTCCTTATAACAGGTGAGTAAATCGGAATTCGTATTTCGGCTGATTTTAGAGGAATATTTGTATGTTTCAAAAATCAACACAAACTTTTTCAGCAAAAAGCAGGCAATGATATCCTATGGAAGGAAATTCAAGTTACTGGTAAGTACGGTTAAAATTACTTTTGAGGATCAGTACTGGGCTGAAAGATGCAGCACTGAGGTCTCTCCTGATAACAGGTGAGTAAATCGGAATTCGTATTTCGGCTGATTTTAGAGGAATATTTTAAAGTTCCAAAACTCCACACTTAGAAGAATTTCCAAGTGAAACCAGTCAATGTTAGCCTATGGAAGGAAATTCAAGTTACTGGTAAGTACGGTTAAAATTACTTTTCAGGACCAGTACTGGGCTGAAAGATACAGCACTGAGGTCTCTCCTTATAACAGGTGAGTAAATCGGAATTCGTATTTCGGCTGATTTTAGAGGAATATTTGCACAATGGTGAAGGGAGGGGCGGGGCCTGAGGTGACATCTGTGCAAACGCGCCCCGTGGCGCGTTTTAAGTTGGGGGATTAAGTCCCTTGAATCATGAGGGTCCCTAGGGGCCAACTAGCCCACCAGGAACCTCCAGTATGCGCCAGGGGCTGCGTTGCAGAGATGTGTAGAGAGGCCACACCCCTTTACACCTCTCTGCAACGCAGCTCTGTGGCGCTTTCTGGATGTACCTGTTGGGCTAGTTGGCCCCCAGGGACCCTCAGGATTGAAGGGGATTTAATTCCCCATCTTAAAACGCGCCACGGGGCCTGTTTGCACACATCACCTGAAGCCCCGCCCCTCCCTTCACCACTGTGCAAACGCGCCCTTGGCGCGTTTTAAGTCGGGGGATTAACTCCCTTGAATCCTGAGGGTCCCTGGGGTGCAACTAGCCCACCAGCTACCTCCATTAAGCGCCACAGAGCTGCGTTGCAGAGAGGTGTAAAAGGGGCGCGGCCTCTGTACACCTCTCTGCAAGGCAGCCCCTGGCGCATACTGGAGGTTCCTGGTGGGCTAGTTGGCCCCAGGGACCCCAGTATTGAAGGGGAATTACTTCCCCATCTGCAAACGCGCCAGGGGCGCGTTTGCAGAGTGGTGAAGGAAGGGGCGGGGCCTGTGGGCCCGATCGTTTTTCTTTCTTTCCTGAAGGGGGCTGTGTGGCCCCCTTCCTTTTTCCTATTTTGGGCCCTGGGGACCCCATCCCCCAGGGCCTTATCCCCTTTTTTTTTTTAATTAAACGGGAAGGGGCCGCGTGGCCCCCTCCCCGTGGCCGAATCCTGCCCCGGGGACCACATCCCCCGGGGCATGGCCACACTTTTAAATTAATTTTTAAGGAGGGGGGGCTGCGTGGCTCCCCTCCTCAGGCCTCCTTTTGCCCCGGGGACCTCATCCCCCGGGGCAGGCCTTTTTTTTTTTTATTATTATTTCTGGGGAGGGGGGCCGCGTGGCCCCCTCCCGGGCCACTTATGGTCCCGGGACCCCATCCCCCGGGGCCTGGCCTCTTGTTGGGGACTGTGGGGGTCCCCAAACCCCCACAGTCCCGCCGGCTCCCCGTGTCCTAAGGGAGCCGGCATTGCTTTCCACATGGGGAGCAGCTAACATGCTGCTCCCCATGTGGAAAAGCAATTGTCTTTGGATATTGGAAGCTCTCTCTTCCAATATCCAAAGCAGTTTGCAATGACAGGACGGGAGCCGCGAGGCTCCTGTCCTGTCATTGCAAACAGCAGTGTCCCGGGGGTAGGCACCCGGGACACTGCAGGAGCCGGCCCTGGGGGATGGCGGTCCCCAGGGCCACCACAGGCTCCAGGAGGGGGCCGCGCGGCCCCCTCCCCACATCAGCACATCCCCGGGGAGGTGGTGGTCCCTGGGGCTTCGGGGGTCCAAAACGGACCCCCATTTTAAATGTGTTAGAGCCCCGGGGAGGTGGCGGTCCCGGGCGTGTGGGGGCTCGAGCCCCCACACAGGAATTTTTTTTTTTAAAAGAAGCCCCGGGAGGTGGTGGTCCTCGGGGCTGCGGGAGGGCCGAGTGCCCTCCCGCACCATTTTAAAATGAAAGCCCCGGGGGTGGCGGTCCCCGGGCTTGGGAGGCCCTTTGAGGCCCCCCATACATAAATTTAACCCCTCCACCATGCCCCCGGGACTTGGGCCACCCGGGGGCAAAATACACCGAAGCGCGGGAGACCGCGCTCGATTTTTTTTTTCGGCAGGATCCGCGCACCCTGAGCGCATCCTGCCGATTTAAAAAAAAATTTTTTTTTGCCCAGGGGTCCTTGTGGGACCCCTGAGCAGACCTAGGGGTCAGGGTGTTTCTACCCTGCCCCCTTTGTGCGCTTTGCACACTTGTTTCTGTCCCTCGGTTCTACCGAGTGACAAAATGGCTGCCAACATTTCCTGAATCGGAATGTTGACAGCCAGCTGACAGCCAATTAACATGCAGCTCGTGATCGGGACGGTGCGCGCAGGGTGCGCTCAGGGTGCGCGGATCCTCCGTGCCCATAGATATATATGTACTTTTACTTTTGATTTTCTCAGCAACTACTGAACGGATTTACACCATTTAACAAAAGGGTTCTTTCTGAACCAAGAACTACCTCTTTGCCAAATTTGGTGTAATTCCGTTCAGCAGTTCGGGCTGTAGCCGTGTCCAAAGTTTCCTATGGAAAAATGAATGGGGAAAACGCGTTTTGGGACCCCCTTTTTCTCGGCCCCCGCTTGACGAATCACCCCGAGACTTTCAGGGTAGGAGCGGACCGGAGCGCCCCACAAAGTTTGAAAATTTTGCGAAGATACGTCAACCGGCAAGAGAGTTATTTCAAATAGAATGTCGCGGATTTCCTATGGAAAATAGGTTCTAACTATAACTATCTACTGGCGACCGCCAGTAGATAATCATATCCTTTGTCATAATACACCTTGAAAAGGGCTTCATGTAACCATCCATTTCAGGCATTGGTCAGTTGGAATTTAATTCCCATGTTGAGTCGACCCATACAACAGCATTCCTATAATGAGACAGTGGTTCAGCCCTCTTTAGCCATTGCCTTGCAGCCAGTGTCATTCACAGATAGGTCAGCACATTTGAACTGCCATTTGGGTTCAGGCACTGAGTGTGACTTCAATTAGCCCTTTTGCAACCAGGCAAAAAAAAGTCCACCCCTTTTGCGTATAGTATTTTAGCATTAGTATAGTGCTTATTACCACTATGTCGGAAGCACACAACAACATATGTGAAGCTCACACATAACCACATTGATAATTAGCTGAGTGTTATCAGCCTATGACACAAGCTTAACAACATGACGCTTGATCACATCAGCTAAAGGGCGCATGTATGGGTTAAATAGAGTCTGACTTAAAGCAGAGCCTTGTAGCACTCCCTGCTGCAGCTGATGAGTCTCCGAAGTACATGTCTGTTGTAGCACCTGAAATGTGCAATTCTGAAGAAAGTCCGCAAGCCATTCAATAGGTTGACCCCCGATACCGTATTGCCTCAGCCGTTCCAATAGGAGCCCGTGGGACACGGTGTCAAAGGCCGCACTAATGTCTAACATGACCAAGGCAGCTGCCTTGCCATTATCAGTAATAAGTCTTAAAGACTCTGAGGCCAAGAAAAGTGCTGATTCCATGCTAAGACTTGGTCTAAATCCAGACTGGGTGTAATTAAGAAGCACGTTCTCCTCAGTGTATTTCATCAACATATGGTTGACATGTTTCTCTGCCATTTTTGCGAACAGTAATAGAGAAATTGGTCTAAAATTCTCTGGTTAAGACAGATCTAAGGAAGACGTCTTTAATAAGGGAACCACCATAGCATGTTTCCTTTGGGAGGGAGAATGACCCATGCTGAAGGACAGATTGAGCAATTCACATAGTGTAAGAAGGATAATTTCCATTCCCTGTTCCAGCATGGCAGGTGAAGCAGGACCGAGGGAGGAACCAGATCTAACTTTAAAGGCAAGGGCATGTGTCTCTGCCATAGATAAGGAGGACATGTTCAGTTGACCCCCAAATGGGTTGGAAGTTGGTGGCCATGAAGTTGGGACCGAGTGGTGTCTAGCTTCTTCCGAAAAGGAAGAATAGATTTTAGGAATTTTTACTGCGAAAAATTGTGCAATTTGATTACACTTTTCTACCAAGGGAGTGATGGAAGCTGAGACACGTTCAAAGGAGGTGAGGGACTTGACTATACGAAAGATTTCCTGAGAAGAAGTTTTAGCCTTCTCAATCCTATGAGGGAAGAATTGAGTTTGTGTGCGTCTTATAGATTTGAGGATACAACAACGTGGACGAACCCACTGGTGAATCTTTTAGGTTTATTGACTCAGTATGATGCAACAGAGAGCAAACATCCAATGGATTTGTAAGAAGAACCCTCACCCACCAACCTAGTTGGTGGCATGCTTCATCATTGGGTTCCCAGCTGGGCTGCCGAATGCAACCCAGCTGTGCTTCAACGCCTGAGTTACAGCGGTGCGTTTTTTTGGGGTTTTTTGTCAGTGAGGTGTGTGCTCAAGGGGTGGTGAGGTTAAAAGTGTCTCTGGGATAGCCCAAAACGCTTTATTTGTAGGGTACCAGGACACGTTAAAAATCAAAGGCAGGGATATGGTGAAGATAAAAATGGGTCTTCGATATCCCCTAAGTGTAGGTCGACATGTTTCAGCCTTTTCGATAATCGCAAGGCTTTCTTCAGGACCAAAACTGACGTGAAAAAGGGTGAAGTGGCTACAAAAGTGTAGGTAGCCAAGTGAGTGAAATATCAGCACACACACTAAGGTGTGCTGTGTATGTAGTGGTATAACCGTACTTACGGACCCACTTACTGGTGGAAATACCAGGCGAGTAAAAGGATCAGACGGATCCTGAAAGGGGAGCCTCCTGTAGTCACACATTCGTTAAGGACGGCCTCCCTCCATTCTAACCTGCTTTGGTCTTGTCAGGATCCCGTCGGTGATTATAGATTATAGAGTTATAGATTTGTGGTACTTCCTCAGAGCTCTCAAGTAATTAGTTTTGTCTATTGAGTCATAGTTTCAGCGCCACAGACGTTCCAGATGTTTCCTTTTTCATCAGCATGAGGACATCAGTGAACTACTCAGCTGATGGCTTGGAACGGGTGGGATTACAATTTATTTAGGGATGCTCTACTATCTAAAGCCTCATTGATCCAGGCCTTCAACTTGGAGGTTAGCTGCCTGAGGATGATGGTTTAGTGAAAGAGGGCGACAATTTTAGGGCTGCAGTGAAGGCGGTATGTGTAACCGAAGACCATTTGCAAGTTTTTCCGCTACTTAAATCACTAGGTGCTGATGGCGTAGCGCAACTCAAAGATACTTGAAAAGGCAAAGAGTAATGGTCAGACTATGCAACAGGTATGGACGACGCCGTGCTTACATGGGGGGAGTTCGTAAAAATATGATCCAGGATATGGCCTAATGACTGGGTGGGAGTTTGAACCAGCTGGGCGAAGTGCAATAGCCCAAGATCCTTCATAAGAGAAGATGCTGGGCAGCAGGTAACATTGTCAAAGTGCAAATTAAGGTCACCCAGAATCAAAAAAATGGAGTACCATAGGGCATAGGCAGGTATAATGGCCATGAAGGCAAACACAAACTGAGCGGCAGGACCAGGGGGTGATAAATTAAAAAACCTGCTGGTGTGCAACAGCTAGAAAATGACGAGGAAAAGCAGGTACTTTCACAACCAGATATTGTCACTTCAGAGATGCTGCCCCAAAGGTGGCATTTAAAAATAATCCATCCCGGTTTCGGCGTCAGGGTAGGTCACGAGAGAAGCGTTTACTGAGCGCTGGACACAATCTGGTGTCCTTTACGACCGCCGGACACTGTTGAAGTCTACTTTAGATAACAGTTATGGTTATTTACCTGAGAACGTGGTAGGTAGTTTTGCCCTTACCACGTTGTGTAGATAGCGTTTTCCTGGTCCTGAAGAAGTGCCTTGATCCTTCTGACACCCAGGGCACGAAACATGTTGACCGACTGAGAGTAGGGCGTACTTATCTAGATACATAGCCTCTAGTTTACATCCACTACCTCATTTTTTAATCAGGCAGTTTACCTTCTTGAATAAATAACTGTTAGGACTAACTGACCTGTTTTAACTCACTCCCTTCACATCTACACACACTAGGCCCCTTACCCCCACTGCACCCAACGGCAGGAACAAAGATCCCCGCAAAAGAGCCCCGTACTGGGTGCCCGTCGGGTATTGCAGCGCCGACCCGATGAGGGGCAGGCTCATATGATGAAGCATGACAGCCCTAGTTCCGAAAGGGGAAACCCCTCACCCTTTAACATCGTGGGATGATCCCCTGTTTGATCCCACCAATTGTATCTCGCTGTCTGTTCACTTTGACTTAGAGGAACTTCATACCTTTCTTGCTTACAATTAAAAAATAACTGCAATCCCTCCACCCCTTTGATTAGGTCTATCTTGAATCAAAATGGCATAATCTTATGGGACGGCATCTAACATATCTGGTGCCGATTGATCTGTGAGCCATGTTTCCACTAGGAAGAGAGCCTCTGGCTGATTGTCAGTCAGTGTTAGTTTTTGAGTCAAGTGGTGTTTCCTCACTATGAAGCTATCCCCGAATGGTACCGTAAAGGAAAGCTCGCACTTTCCACATCTTTCAGCCCCCAAAGACACATCCAAGGAGTGCCTGCAGCATTCTTGAATAGTCAAAGCAAGTTGAAGCAGCTCCTTCCCAGTATATCGTATATGATCTGAAATCACATGGGGAGGGGGCATGGCCCCTGGCAACGTCCAGGCGCAAACAGGCTTGCCTTAGGTGTACCTTTTGCACACCAGCAGCACGTCCGCTGCACAAACGCACAGCTGCCATGATTTGTAGCCCGCCTCCCCAGGTGGGTGTGGCTACTCGCCAATTAGAAACAAGGGGGCAACTAAAAACAAATGGAGCACTGAAGCTCCACTCCTACCTGGGAGGTTACCCCTCCAGGTAAAGCTACAAGGAAAGTAAAAACCAAGTAAAAACAAGAACAGTAAAATAACAAGGTAAAAAACAAAACATAAACTTAATAAATCTGGCGGCATGACTCTAAAATGGCTGCCAGCCGGGATGGGGGCCAGGCACCTCCTGGCACCAAGTGCGCTACAAGGAAATGAAAGGAGAAAAGCAAGTCAAGTGGATACCAGCCACTCCTAAGAGCGAGAGGCAGAGCAGGTAACTGACATACCTTGCAGCATGCGAGAGATAGATGAGTAAATTAAAATTATAATAAACATTAACAAATATTGGCAGCTAGACAGCACCAGCCTGACCATATGGGCAGAAGGAGGCTCAGTGTGTGTACACCAAAATGGGATGGTAATCAGATAAGGCCCTGTAATCAATATGGCAACATGTGCCAGGCAAAGATGGTGTCAAATGAGTAAATGGATTCCAAAAGGGCAAGAACTGGAATTTGGGACATGAGCAATGGCCATGTGCTTTTTGTTTTAAAAACAATGATATTGCCTACTGCTTAACACATTCACACATTGAATGAGGAAGAAAGTGGAAGAGCAGTCAATGCTGGCAACCTGAGCACAAACACACAGAGGCCGCTAGGCCAAAGGAAGCCAAAATTATGAACAGGGGTTCATACTCCAAGCTCCTTTTAGGGCTCCCAAAGGCAGACAAACCCTAGTTGGGTCCTAGCTCAGACCCTAGCCAAACTGGAAACTGCATATGTGAGGGTGCGAGAGCAGATCGGCCACGTTACCCTTCTCTCATCACTCCTCCATGCAAGCCTAATTTTTTCTTAGACCCCGAGACCCTTGCTGTTGCTCTAGAATAATTTAGCAGTGAATTATATTTTAGGGCAAAAAAGCAACAACATGGTGAAAGGAGACTTACTCTGCTTGCATGGTTTTGTCTAGGACAGCGCAAACACAAGGAGATGATGGACGGAGCACGGAAACTTTTCAGACACTCACCACCAGCTACAGATCTGGGTTTAAAAACAGAAAAGGGTTGAGTCACAATAGACAGTCATTAAGTCAGACAGTCAACTTATACATTTTAAAAAAAATATAAAAACTCGGTCCCAAAGAAAGTGGAAAAATGGACAGTAAATCTGTTCTGGCTTACTTGTCACAAACAGGCTGCATTTTAAATTATCGTAGGGGTGTATGGCACCTGCAGCAGATATCTTTTTGTCTAGGGTATAATAATGGTCAGAAAAGTCTGGTGGTTAATGCACATGCTGAAAAGATGTGTGCAGCCTAGTCTTAGGTTTGATTTGTCATAAATTTGCATAGAACGTTATCGAGCCTGATGTAAAGCATAAAGTAACATGCAGGTCAGTGATTTGTATTTTATGGAGAGAGCTCAGTGGGCTACATCTGTTGTCCCAGAGATCCCTGTGTTACTTCCAGGTCACAAGTTACAATCCTTGCATATATCACAGTGAGTTATGAGCTGGCATCAAGGAGCTGGATGCAAACTGCAATAACATTATTGGTTTGCTCTCATTTTTGTTGTTCTGCATTGCTACAAAAGGGTGCCTTAGGTTAAAGATTTAGACGTATTAGTACAAATAACCCCATCCACTGCATTCTGTAAACAACGTGTTTCAAATTCCGACTTTGTGTTTCTCCAGAACAAGGGGTCTTAACATGTCATGCATATTAGTATGGGCGATCTAGGACTCTTACACCTTGTAAGCCCCATTTTCTTATGTAACATTTCCTACATAATGAAATGCACAGATTTATTGCATAGTGCTGTCTTGCATTACCTTGCATCCAGGTACATGGATGGCACATGGGTGTACCCATGCATCCACCAATGTATTTTGACACAAACCTTTATTTACTCATGCACAGTATATTTAAATGGTTATACTGGAACCATTATTGGCTGTGTCAAAACCAAAAGCTTAGCAGTCTAGTTACAAAATGCCTTACAGAAAATGGCAACTATTCCTTAAAAGATGAGCAGCAGAGATTCACAAGTATTCCATTAAACTGAGCAAGCAGAACTAGAGTTTCTTTTGTCCATATTAAAACCAGATTTATGGGTCTTGCATGATGCATCATTTTTATCTGATGTTTATTAAAATAAGTGCAGGTAATCAACTTAATTACAGCTGGGGGGGAGGGGGGTGGCCAATCAAGATGGCAGACAGGACACGCTCTTAGGAGGCTCCCGGCCAATTCCGCATCATCCTGAAAAATCCTGCCTATGTGAATGGCGGTGAGCCGTTTTTCAGGATGACAGCTCTCGCCGATCCTGTGCCCCGTTCTTCGCATCGGTGGGCTGCAGCGGAGCTGTTGTAGGCGCTGTTGAAAGACGGCTAATGGCAGACCCGAGGCCTTGCTCGGGTGGGCTGCTAGTGCATAGTTGTTGGGGTGCTCCCCCCCTCCCCCTTGATCCACTGGCCAGCGACGGAGGTGAGCTGCCTTGGAGGGTGTGGCGCTATCTGGGGTCGGCCTCCTGCCCGGGGCCTGGAGTGGCATACTGATTGGGGCCTGGGGCTGCCCTCTGGCCGGGTGGTTTTCCAGTCGGGCCTGAACGACCTTCTGACCGGTGAGGAGACCGGCATGGCTGGGGAGTTGGCAGCTTGCTGTACTTCTGGGATTCAGGCTGAGGGGGAAGGCGCGGTTTCGGCCGGCGTCCAGTTCAGTTAATTCTTTATTAATGTTTAGACACCGTGTTTAAAACATACAGTCCTTAAAAGCAATAACAGTTTTTTATATAATTATACCATATAAATACCAATTCATCATAATACACTAAAAGCTCCGAACCCCTACTATTTACACTATAAGACACTAATCCAAACATTTTTTAAGAAACTTAGCCAGTGCACAAGTCACATCAAAAAATTCCATCCTTAAGAGAAGTTCTAATGCATCATTCCGACAATTGATATTATATTTTTAAAAAAGAGGTTTTAGCCTCGCTCACAGCAGTATTCGATATTTTCGCCATCTTTGGCAGATATTCAGGGTATTCCGTTAATTGGCTCAAATCAGTATTGTATGTCCTGAAGGGACCCCTCACCGGGCTTCCTAGGAACTGTCCGATACAGATCACTACACAGGGCTTCAAATATCTCGGTATCTACATCACTTCTAACCCCGCCGACAGATTCGCTCAGAATCTGCTCCCTCCCTTGCAGAGATTGAAGATAGACTCGGAGCGCTGGATGAAGCTTCCGCTCTCGCTGCTGGGCAGAGCTTCCTTTTCAAGATGATGTCCTTGCCCCGGTTCCTCTACGTCCTACAAAACTCACTAGACCTCGTTCCCACTAGCTACTTCAAAGAAATCGAGACTCTACAACGCCGTTTACTATGGAATGGGAAGCCACGTATTGCACTATCGAAACTAAACCTTACCTGGTATGATGGGGGGATCGCCCTCCCCGATCTCAAAAAATATTATTGGGCAGCTCACCTAACAGCCATTAACCATGGCACTTACAGGCAGGCGGGCGACCCGGGCTATGCGATGGATCGCTGGGTACTACCTGGAGGGAACTATAACCGTGCGCTTTACTCGACCACCGGGAAACATCATCTGACCGGTCCAACCAAGCACACAGTGCAGGTCTGGAAGGCAGCCACTAGAAGCATGGGGTGGGAGCATAGGATAACCCTGGCTACGCCACTATGGGACTCGGAGCGGCTCGGGAGCCTGTGGTCAACTAAAGGTTTCGACAAGTGGGACCTCATAGGTATCTCAAAAATAGGCGACTTATGGGTCAAAGGTGAGGTCAAGTCATTTTCCGCCCTGCAGCAAGAGTATGATCTCGCTCCTACAGAGCACTTTAGATACCTACAGGTCCGCCACGCCTTACACTCCTGCCTCCAAAAGGGGGAGACCCCCCCGGAATCCACCCCTCTTGAGGACAGACTCCTCGATGGCTATTTACCAACAAAGGCCATCTCGCTCACGTACAAGAAGTTAGTGAATCACTCTGGGGACCCCCTGGTGAAACTGCGGGACAAGTGGGAAAGGGATGGCATTATACTGGATGACGAAGATTGGGCAATAGCGGCGGCGTCACCTCGGGAGGTAGCCATGGCGGCGAGGCTGAGGCTAGTGCAGCTCAAAATCTTGCACCGGATTTATATCACGGGACCCGGTATGGTACAGATGGGAAGAGCAGTAGACGGCAGATGTAGAAGAGGCTGCGGAAGTGAGGGTACCTTCCTCCACATACTCTGGGAATGTGTGTTTGTCCGGAAGTACTGGAGGAAGATACACGAGGTGATGAGCGAAGTGTTAGAGCACGCACTCCCTCTGGAAGCTAAGAGATGTCTCCTAAACGTGTGGGAGCCCACGGATTTAAACACTGCGCGTATCACCTGGGTCACGTTGGGGTTGATGATAGCGAAACGCAATATCGCTCAGACATGGGGGCATCACGGCCACCTGCGGTATCCGCATGGGAGAGGGACATGGACTGGTGCATGTTTCGTGAAAAATATGTATATGTAGCTAGGGGATGCCCCAAAAAATGGTGCCGCATTTGGAACGACTGGAATGAATATAGAGGGAATGTCTGTACCCCACCACTGGTGCCAGCTCAAGATGAAGCACTGTAGACGTGAAACTCTTAACCATTGTTCATATATTGTGTACAATTATTTGAATGAGAGCCTTGTCAAGTTATGAAACATGAATGTACTGTATCTTGCCTTGTGATGTCGATTCCTATTGTTAAATAAAAAGAACTGATAAAAAAAAAAAAAGGTTTTAAAATCAAGCAGCATGGCCTATAAAAATGACAACAGTCAATTAAAACATGCACGTTAAGGTTTTGATACGGCAGTCCACATGTGCAGTTATTCTCTTGATCTAAAAGGGCTTCAAATGTCTCAGCTCTTACATAACGCACATTTAATCCTGCCCAGGACTTTAATAGTAGTAATCGTAACCGGGCATCTGGTAAAGCCGATAAATACGGGAATACATTCATATTTTCCCATGAATCTAACATGTATTTTGCAGAGGGTTTGTTTCTTACATATTTCAAGTCCGCCAATCTAGATTATTTTTTACATGTGGATTTTAATTCTGCTTTAGAGATTGGGGCTTTAGCTATTTTTAATTCTAGTTTTAAGGTTCCTGCAATCTCTTCCAATCTTTTCTTTACCTTCCTTGCCCACTGTAATTCATTTTTTTCTATTTCAGTGGCACAGCAGGCTGATATCTAATGAGTATTTGGGACCAATAATTTATCCAAAAAACGCAGAGTTGATTTATAAGCTAGGAAGTTCCAGGCTTGCAATTTTGCTTCTAATCTTATTGCCTGGGACATTGCACCTTTAGGGAGGGCCAACAGTTTTTCAGACATTTGTTTTCACACATGTCCCAACTTCCCTCCGTACTAATGGCTAACAGCTCGGCCCCATAGAGACATTGCGTAGGGACAATTGCGTTATAAGCGGTTAAGAGGGGGGACCAGGAGGGGCCGCCATGAGTCTTTTTAAAGCGGACAAGTCCCCCTGTTGTAGCTAATGCCCTCGACTCCACTGATTCTTTATGTAAGGTCCAACTAGCTGACTGGTAAATGTCATGCCCAGATACTTATAGGAGGACAAAACCTCTACTCTACTATTGCCTAGCTGCCATTTATACGGTTTACTTTTTTTCCCAAACATGATTATCTTAGTTTTTCCCATGCTTAGCTTCAATTTGTTAGCCTCGCAATAATGATTAAACTTTTTTAACTTCCTGTGCAGGCCTATTTGCGTCACTTCCAGAATTGCCACATCATCTCCATAGAGTAGGCACGAAACATGTCTTCCTCCCATTTTCGGGGAGAACGAATGTGTCGCTGCCAACTCTCCCGGTTGATCAGCTAAAAATAGGGAGAACAATGCGGGATCCAGGACACAGCCCTGCCTTAATCCATTTCCCAAGGAAATTTTCCCAGAGAGGGCCCCGTCTAAGTCAAGTTCTACTTGGGCCCATTTCCCAGTATGCAATCCTGCAGAATTTCTATTAGTGGACAAGGAATGCCCAATCGTATTAATTTCGCTCAAAGTATTCTACGATCGACCAAATCGAACGATGAACTAAAATCAACAAAGCAACAGAATAGATTCCCTGTTTCTTTTGCCTTCTTCCCCAAAGCCCATAAACTGAAGCAGTGATCTATTGTGGAGTTCCCGGCTTTAAAGCCTCCCTGCTCCAGAGGGATAATACTATTTCCTTCTATCCAGTTCTTTAAAGCCCTTAGTATTACTTTAGAGTACAGCTTTGCACCTACATCCAACAGACTTACTAACCGGTAATTCCCTGGGTCTTCCTTAGCACCTTTTTAATGTATTGGTTTAATTATTGCACCCTTCCAACTCAGAGGAATTATCCCGGTCTTAGTTATGTAGATAAAAACTTTGGAAAAGAAACCAGCCCACCACAAGTGATTTGACTTAATTATAATTGCTGGCAGGTTATCTGGTCCCGCTGCCTTTGTTAATTTTGAGGAAGTTATCAACTTATCTATTGATTGAATAGAGAATGACTCCAAGGCTTCCATACCCACCGTTGGCAGTCCTTCTTCACCACTACCCCACTTGGCTTATAAATATTGGTCAAGAAAGGTACCCAATCTGCTTCTGGCACCATACATCTTGCTGGAGGGGCAGCCATACCACATCCCTTCTGGAACCAATTTCCAGAATTTTCTCGTATCCTTTTTCCTGAAGCGTCCTAATCATCACATCCCAGTTCAACTCAAATAAAGCCTGCTTCTTCCTCCTCACCAGAGCTTCATATTCCCTTTTCTTGCAGCGGTAAACACCATCTAGCTTTGCTTGATCGTTAGATCACCTTACCCCTTCCTATTTTGCTTAACTCCTTCCTGGCTACAGCACACTCTTTATCAAACCATTGTTGGTTTGAAGTTTGGCACAGCTGATCCTTTTCCCCCCCTCTTATTACGTACCCTTACTACTGGTATCAATCTCTTTACTACCTCTGCAATGATAGTTGCATACCAAGCATCATTAGGCTCTCCCATGGCCCAATCCTGAATCATATTGATTGATTGATACTGCATTAACTGCTCAATATATCTTCCATCAATTCTTGTAGTTAAACGTTTGGGGAAATCTAGAGCCATTGGAATAGCTTGATCTCTCACTAATGGAGCTATTGCTATATCTAATTTAGCCCCCCAATGATCGCTTCCCTTTAGTCTTAGCACCATAAATCCCCTGCAGAGATTAAAATACCATGTCTGTATGAACATGTAGTCAATGGGGCACTGTTGTTTCCCATATAAAAACGTTTGGCTTGCCGGGTCGCCCTCTTTGAAATGGCCATTTAGGCATACAAACACTAGTTCTGCCAAAAAGTTCACCATAGTCCTATCAAACTTCGACTGAACACATTTTGGAAACTTTGCGTTGGGATACTGTAACACTCTAGCATATCTGGGTTTGCAGAGTCAGCCTTCCTTGGATCTAAATGCAGATTAAAATCCCCTAGTAACAAAATTGGATATTCCCCCTGGAGCTCTATTAGATTTACCAAGTCTCTCTTGAACTTTTCCCATTCCTCTTTCCTAGAGTCCTTCTTATTTATATAAACATTCACAACTATCAGTTTATTTTGTTGTAGGCCCCCCGCATAGAGATCCAGTAGAAATGCCAAGACCCAATCAATACTTGTTTCAATTTTTTTTGCCCCCTTACTAGATTTAGTAGATATCAGAGTCATTAGGCCTCCTTTCATCCTCCCCGTACCCAATTTGGTTCCATCTTTCCTAAAATTCATGAAACCATTTTGATGAAGTCGGCGGCGTCCCCTGGGGCCCAGGGTGCCTTCTGCAGTGCCTCTGGAGTGGATCGCACCCTCCCCCCAACCCTTCCCACCCCCATCGGCCTTCTGGGTATGTGACTGCAAGGCCCCGGGGAAGAGGATGCCCGGTTTTGTTACACCTGAAGGGGCCTCCTGTGCTGGGCCTGCCTCTGAGCCTCCAGGTACTGTTGGAGTGGTACCTCCAGTCCATTAGCAGTGGTGAGTGGCACCCTATCAGACTTTGCCCTGGCGGAGTTTGCACAGGACAGAAGTGGCTGGAGGATCCTGAGGGGCCACAGGGATCCCATTGAAGTGGGCCCGGAGGTTTAGTCGGTGCCTGTGTCACAGGGGCGGTTGCAGGACTATTGTCGCTTGGGAGCCGATTCTCCATCTTCCCTGGGCAGAATCACTGGCGAGGTGTTGGCGCACACCCTCCTTGCACTTGAGGTGGTTTTTATGCTGAAGCTGCGACTAGTCAGAGTGGCCGTTTCAACCCAGTGAAGGCGATGAACATTGGGCGGAACAAGCAGGGGGGGGGGGCCCTTATGACAATACTATTGAACAGTATGCAACCCTGGCTCAAGGCGCACTGCACCAATCAGAGTAGGCAAAGATGCTGAACAGCTGGTGGGGAACCCGAGACAGACGAACTTTTGGAAGTTATTCATGGGGTCTCGCTTGGCCCTAAAGCATAGGAATTAACCAATGGCCCTCGTGATGACCTCCGCAAGGTATCTGGCAAGGTCCGGCTGGCAGAGGGTCTATTGAAAAGCTGCAGACGGAGGTGACCACCTTGAAGAAGCAGGTCGCTGCAGTTACGTCCCAATCCAGGGCCCCAAAGGCGAGGGGGGAGGATGCGGCGGGGCGCTCCCGGAGCAATAATGTGCGCCTGTTGGGATTCCCAGTGGGGGCGGAGGGGGTTAGCCCTGAGTGCTTTATAGAAACCTGGATCACAGACACGGACACCTGCTGGGCTGTCCCCTATGTTCATCATTGAGAGGGCACACCGTGTCCTGGTGCCTCTGTCTAGAGCTCCCCCTATGGCTCTCATTGCTCACATACTGAACCATAAAGATCGGAACAGTATTCGTATGGCAGCTAGAGACACTGACACTGGCAAGTATGAAAATCATAAGATATCCATTTATTCAGATTACACGACCAAGCTACAAAGTGGCCAAAATACATTTTTAGAGGTGAAAGCCAAGCGGCGCTCGATGGGCCTACGCTATATGCTGCTGTATCCAGCTCGATTGCGAGTGCTGTCAAGGGGGTAGGTCCCAGTTTTTTTTATATTCCTGCAGATGTTTGGTGCTGGTTGGAGGTGTGGGACAGAGTGCCTAGAGATTGCAATGGCTCTTGGAGATCTGACATGCGGAGAAGTGGATCGCCGCGAAACCTGGGGAGCGGAGGGTCAGGATTTGATGCCCTTCCCCCCACCCCCTCCCCCCCAACTCCCCTGAAAAGACTGCTCCTCGAAGTGTGGAGATAGAAGCGGATGGCACCATTGCCTTGGCTCCCTCGGTGCAGCAGCTTGGGACAGGGGAAACTCCTGTGCAGCAGGAGGGGGGACTCTCTGCCTATGACCTCTGAAAATGGTGGCACAATGTCTTGAGTTCGAAGACCAGGGACCCTTATGTATACTTGATGCACAAGTTACTAACTTGTGTAACGATATATCTGTAAGAGACAGTAGTTAGTGACAGATTCCTTACCTTAGAATATCCCCAGGCGTCAGGCTGGATCTGGAAAGTTTTTTGCGTAGCAGTACCCTTGCGCGTCGGTAGGCGGCGTCGTGCGGCTCCGTGTCCGTCGTCGTGATCGCCGGGATGACGTCGCGGGCAGTACTTAGACGCCGCCCCTGCGCGCTGACGTCAGTTCTGTACACGACTTTCCGCGCCAGGAACGCAGAGCCATGCAAGAAGCTGACATAGGTGTCTGAAAAATACTAGGGCCCTGAAAGGGATGTCCTTAACCCTAGAAATCAGTTCGCAGAACGGGGAGGATGGGTGGGCGGTAGGAATCTGTCACTAACTACTGTCTCTTACAGATATATCGTTACACAAGTTAGTAACTTGTGCATCTGAAAGAGACACGTTAGTGACAGATTCCTTACCTTAGAATAGATACCCCAGCAATACCAACCCCGGTGGTGGGTCTGCGAACAAAGATCAGACAAGGAAGTCCTGGAGGACAGAACGGCCAAGAAGCCGTCCCTCCGGTCCGGACTGTCAAGGCAGTAATGTTTTGTAAACGTGTGCAGCGAGGCCCACGTAGCTGCCTGACAGATAACCGGCAGCGGAACACCGCGGCCCAAGGCCGTGGTAGCAGCCGTTGCCCTGGTGGAATGGGCACGCAGCCCAACAGGAGGCTCCTTCTTAGCCAAAGAATAGCAGGTCTTGATGCACAAGGTAACCCAGCGGGAGATGGTTCGTTTGTGCACCGCCCGACCTTTTTTGGCGCCCACGTAGCCAACAAAGAGCTGGTCATCCACCCGGAAGTGTTTTGTGCGGTCGATATAGAAGGAGAGCGCACGTTTTGGGTCCAGACGGTGGAGCCTCTCTTCCTCTCTGGAAGGATGCGGAGGCGGAAAGAAGGTAGGCAAAGTGATGGTCTGCCCAATGTGGAAGGCAGTAACCACCTTTGGCAAGAAGGACGGACGCGTCCGAAGAACAACCTTGTCTGGATGAACAGACAGAAAGGGAGGTTTGCAAGATAGAGCCTGGAGCTCACTCACCCGCCGAGCGGAGGTGATGGCCACCAGAAAGGCTGTTTTTAGAGAGAGAAGACGAAGAGGACAATTATGTAGAGGCTCAAAGGGAGCGCACATTAAAACGGTAAGAACCAAGTTCAAGTCCCACTGAGGCATCACAAACGGAACAGGAGGGAAGAGGTGTGTAATGCCTTTTAAGAACCTGCTAACAACAGGGGACTTGAAAAGGGAGGGCTGATCAGGGAGCCTGAGGAAGGCCGAGATAGCACAAAGATAACCCTTGATGGTACCCAGGGCAGAACCCTGTTGGGCCAGAGAAAGAAGGAACAGAAGGACCTCAGAGAGAGGGGCAGAAAGGGGAACCACAGCCTTTGCTGTGCACCATGCCACAAATTTGTTCCACCTGCAGGCGTATACCACCTTAGTGGAGGGACGCCTGGCTGCCAGAATCACATCACAAACTTCGGGAGGCAAGTCGAAAGGAATCAACTGCCGCCGCTCAATCTCCACGCAAGCAGGTGTAGACTGGACAGGTTCGGGTGGAGGACCGTCCCCTGCTGCTGCGACAGAAGATCCTCCCGAAGAGGCAGACGGATCGGGGGATCTACGCTCATACTGAGTAGCTCGGGATACCAAACTCTTCGAGCCCAGTCCGGAGCCACAAGAATGACTTGGGCCCGGTCGTGCCGAATCTTCTTCAACACTCTGGGTAGAAGTGGTATAGGCGGAAAGGAGTACAACAGACCGCAACTCCACTCGCGACGAAAAGCGTCGCCGAGCGAGTGCCGCCTTGGAAATTCCAACGCGCAGAACTGATGACATTGCGCGTTCTCTTCGGTGGCGAATAGATCTAACCAAGGCTCTCCCCATTGTAGAAAGAGTCCTTGCGCCACTTCCGAGTGAAGACGCCATTCGTGATCCATCATGCACCTGCGGCTGAGTTCGTCCGCCCTGGCGTTCAGGGAACCTGCCAGGTGTTGAACCATCAGGAACATGCCCTGATGTTCCAGCCATGTCCAGAGGCGCAGAGCCTCCTCACAGAGGGTCTACGACCCCACCCCGCCCTGTTTGTTGCAGTACCACATGGCGTTGGTGTTGTCTGTGAACACCTGCACTACCTTCCCTTTGACAGAGGGAAGGAATGCCTTGAGTGCAAGTCGGATCGCCCGGAGCTCCAGAAGGTTGATATGGAGCCGGGACTCCGCCGGAGACCAGAGGCCTCTGATCTCCGCCTCTCCCATGTGACCGCCCCACCCCAGAAGGGACGCGTCCGTCACAACTCTGTACTCTGGCTGGGGAAGGGAGAGGGATCTGCCCATGACCCATTGCCGGATCTAGAC